>JANBXA010000069.1:66927500-69327500 GCA_030556225.1 Cricetiscus sungorus | reverse complement strand
AGTCAAGACCTTGGACTGGGTAATAATATATATCACTGGATGCAGAGACTATTAGCCCTAGGGGCTTGATATAGGATTGGATAGGATCCTAAGAAGGATAGTTAGAAAGGCTAGTATTAAATTTCAAGTTTAACAGGCATGGTATAAAAGAACAGGCAAAAAATATAGAAAGTGGAAAAATGACCAAATGGCCAATAATACTTATTGGAGAAAGGAAATGCACTGAGGTGTGTAACAAGTGAAAACCTTGTTCACTGTCCTGCTTCTATCTTTTATCCCATAATGGAAAGTTTCATTCTTTGGGATGCTCTGGTCTAGGCAAAAAAATTCTGGCTTGAGCCTGGAAGATGAATCAGATGGGAGGGAAAAATGAGTGGGTTTGGGGGTTTCTCACAACTTTCTATAACTTTGACCTGAATATTTGACTTTGTATAGAGATCTAAAGGTTAGTTGGTGTTTGAATACATGCAAGAAAGCATTATGTATAGCACCTATCTATCCATATCTGAGTTCTTTGCATGCCATAATCTTGGTAGCTAAAAGACAAGAACACTTAAGTTGGTATCATTTTGACACCTGCCTGGAGGTTTTGTGTCATGGCTCATGGTCAGTAAAGCATCATTTCTTTGTGATCATTAGCTTGAAAACAGTGCTTTGAGACATAAAGTTAGGTTATGGACTGTATAGCTTCCCAGATGCTTAACCTCTTTTAATTTGTCAATATTCATAGCTTATCTTCTAAGAGGAAAGGGTAGGCAGAAAACAAAACAGGGGTGTATGGGGAAGAAACTTTTCCTCTCAGTATGGCTAGTCTAATGAGAGTGACAATGAAAAACTTAGCCACAATAATAGTTTGTGAATATTCCGCTGAAGGGCATGGTCTCTTTCCCACTTGCTTTCTTTAGCTATGAATCACAAGAACAAAATTAAATCTTTGATCTAATCTTAGTTGCATTCCATTTTTGTCCAGCTGATGACACCATGATTTTGCCCAGTGACTCGACTTAGGGGTAGTCTAAGTGGTAGCTCAGCTCTGTCTAACACACATTGCTCTGTGTTGGGCTATGGAGTAGCTTGGTTTAATATCTGATTCTAAGTTTCAAGAGCAATCCTTAGAGAACCTAATTTAAACTTGGATCCCTAATCTGTTGCTATAACCAAGACAGTTAGGAAATATTTCTTTTCAATTACATAAAGTTCTTTTATAGAAAAGATGTATGTCCAGGAGGCATGGGAGGAAAGGGGAAGGGGGGAGGGAGGGAGAGAGGGAGGAAAGGAGGGAGAGGGAACAGGGATCAATATGTAAAATAAAAATAAAATAAAAAAAGAAAAGATATATGTATTCACTCTCTCTCTCTCTGTGTGCATGTGTGTGTGTGTGTTTGTGCATGTATGCGTGCGTGCATGCATGTGTATTTGTGTGTGTGTGTGTGTGTTTGTGTGTGTGTGCGTGCACGCTAACACATGCACACCTGCATGCTATTGATGCATGTGGAAGTCAGAGGACAAACTTTCAGGAATTGGTTGTCACCTCCAATCCTGTTGAGCTAGGATCCATTTTATTTGTCCCATACTATGTACTACACACTAGCAAGTTTATAGGTTTCAGGGTAGTTTTCCAATCTCATTCTCATAGTACACATTAGGAGTATTGGGATTATTGTTGCATTACCCCATTTATCATTTTGTTTTTGTAATGTGAATTTCAGGAATCAAACTCTGATCTCCTAGATTTCTGATAAAGAGCTTTTTACCAACTGAGTCATTGTCTCAGCCATTAAATGTGTAAAAGTCTTCGTGGGTGATGTTAGTAGAAGAAATATTAGCTGTCATCATATTAAGTTCATTCATTATCATGCTTAATGCCTTAATTTCATAGCAGATATTCAATAAAATCAGTATGCTTATGTATGAATATCATACAGCTGCATAGCATGTCCAATATATGATTCCCTAGCAACTTACAATATATTATAATGTAAGTCGGTCCCCTGAAACAATCTACACAACTATATATGACCTTGAGTTAAACATAACAGTATTTCATTGTGTTCTCCTAGACCAGGCAACTGCTTTGAAGAAATCTGACAATCCAAATTAAAGTGAAATCATTGAAAAAGTATTATACTTGAAGCATAAAAAGCATATTATGTCTCTAAAATACAATATTTCATTATTTCATTGTAAAACAAATTACTTACAATGGATGTCCTATTATCTACTTTTTCTGTCTTTACTTAACCAGAGATTGCAACAAAATAGAGAAGGAAGCCAGGGACAGTAAAGCAGTAGAGTGATGCAGGGGCATTTAAGGAATGCAGAAACAAATGAAAAAAAGACTCATAGTGTACCTCATGGAAGGATGGCTGTCAGAATCACAATAAAATTATATATATATATATATATATATATATATATATATATATATATATGTATATATATATGTGTGTGTGTGTGTGTGTGTGTGTGTGTGTGTAATGATAGGTTTATGTAACATGCACTGGTGAGTCATATCGTGTGGTTTGTGAAGTAGCAAAAAGATTAACCAAAGCTACTCTTTTTTAGATAAGAACATCAAAGAAGGGAACTGATGGGAGATGTTATTCTGTATATATGTTTCTCATACTGGTTAGTAAAGACCTGTGGCCAATGAGATAGCAAGATAGGCGGGGCTAGGAGACCAGGAGGAGGAGAGAGGAAGTAGTAGGAGTCGAGATGTAGCCCAGGGAAGGAGCAGGACGCCAGCCGCTGCTCCCCGATAAGACGACCACGTGGAAATACTTAGATAAGTAGAAATGGGTTGATAATTAAGATAGCGCTAGCCCATAAACAATAATGATAACTGGCCAACAGGATTATATCAAATATAGAGTCTCCTGAGTGTTATTTGGGGCACACGTGGTTGCAGGACAATGGCGGCAGAACTAGCGGCAGCCGGCGGGGAAACCTGCTGTAACAGGGAACATTTTTAATGTGTTTCCTGACACCCCTTGGAGTTAATTTTAAAAGTGGTGTCATAGGTAGCAACACCAATAAATCTCAGTCCCATTGCAGCTAGAGTGCTACATTGGGCTCTATCTGGTTTGTTTAAGTGTTGAAAAGTAGTCAGGAGCAGCAAATCTGTCTGAGCACCACTCACTGAGAGGTTTATAGTGGTCAGGCAGGGCCAAAGAATCATGGGTGGGGACAGCAAAACACAAATGTGATTGTTTTACCTGCTCCATTGCTTTGCTTCTTTTTCCTCATAGACTATGACTACATGGAATTCAAGGAAGCTGTGTCCTATCCTGATCATTACCCATTGATAAGTGCCTGGCACACAGCAGACTCTCTCACTAAAAATTGTTAAGTATGGTTGCTACTTCATCCATCAACTGAGAACCTCAGCCCCAGTCCCTGTGGCCATTCTTTTATACTCATTATTCCCCAAGCCTATTAGGGCTCTATGTGCTTCATGAAACTATTTTAGCCAAGATAGATGTTTGCACAGATTTCTCCCTGTCCTGGCAAGTTCAAGAGTGGGCAGTGCTATTATCCATTCTGGATCAAAACCAGGAGTTCCTCTTTACTTAGGCTTCAGGGCTAAATCTTCCTGTACATGGAAATGCATCATGTTGATGCTCCTGATGGGCAGGCTGCCTGGAGCTTCATTGAGTTATCAATGTTTCTACTTGATCTATTGACAGTGGAGGCTTGAAAGTAAACAGCCATGCCAGCTCCAAATAACTTGTTTGAAGCTTGGCAAGCTCCTGCATAAAGCTAAGAGCTGGCATAGAACTTAAGGCTTGCAATAAGGTTTTGCTGTTGCATTGGGGAAGGAAAAAATTTTATGAAAAAGTCAGTATTTTAAAACCAAGATAGAAAATTAGACCTTGAATGCAATTCATATGTTTAAGGAGCTCAGATACATGTGAGAAATAAGGAGCTGGCATTTGGAAGAGAGAAGAGATGGGGCTTAAGTCTCACTATATGAGTCACTGCCTTCTTGGTTGTGTTATTTCTGTATGTGTAAGAAATATAAGATAAAAGCAAGGCCACTTGATAAAAAAAAAGGTTATGCAAGTAATAATAACATGGCTTGGCATGCTTTAACTAAATGTTAAAATCAGACAGGGTAAGCCAAAGAAAAGGATATTCTAGCTCAAAGAGCCTTTACAAAAGGTGGGGTTATAAGTAAATTCATTCAACCACAATACAAAGAAGCCACAAGGCTGCTGAAGGATTGATAGCCTGTTTGGAAAGAACCTTGAATGGCGAGGAGTCCAAGGTATGATTGGCCTCATGAATCATTGTTATTAGTAAGGATTTTCCACCAGCCTGGTAGCCAAGCCATGCCATCCCCAAATGACACACAGAGACTCTGTATTTGATATAATGCTGTAGGCCAGTTACTAGTTTCTTATCAGCTAGCTCTGTCTTAAATATTAACCTATTTCTATTAATCTAAGTACTTCCACATGGTCTTATCTTACCGGAGAGAGGGGCTGGAGCTCTTCTCTCTATCCTCCATCTTGTATCTCCTCCCTACTACTTCCTCTCTCCTCCTAGTCTCCTAGTCCCACCTATCTTTCTTTCCTATTGGCAAGCAGTGCTTTATTCATTAACCAAGACAAGAAACATATTTACAGAATGACATCTTCCATCAGACCATATTTGTAGGTTTCATGTTAACCTAATACATGAAGAGACTATGAAAGTTTGTTCAGTGCCTAGGCTTCTGTTAAAGGTATCAACAGCAAAGATAGAAAGTATATGGCTTGATCAAATTTTTTCTGAGTTCTGTAACTTCTGTCAGTGAGACAACATGGATGTGGACAGATCTATTAAGAGCTTGTCTGCATAGTCCAGATGGTCTCTGAGAGTAGTTTGGACAACAGTGTGGGCTGCATAGCGACAGAGCAACTACTGATTGGAGAGATAACATAGGGATATTATCAACCCATTATATAAATCTCATAAACATGTCTCCTAAGATATGATGAAGATATTCATATTTTCACCATTCCTTCATATTGAAGAATCACATATACATTTTTAAATTGACAGTAGAAATAGCCTTGTCTTTGTGTGTGTGTGTGTGTGTGTGTGTGTGTGTGTGCAGTGGTCACAGGAAAAAGGATTAGAATCAAACTTTCTTGGATACCATCGTTCCTTGTGTTTTGAAACCAGCAATGTCCCAGGGAGCGAATGCCTTGCCAAGCTCTGTTTAAAGATGACCAAGATGCAGAGCCTTAACTGACCAGGAATAAAATGAACAAGAGCTTAATTTTCTTTCTCAAGTGTACATGAAATATTTGTTAAGATACCATCTGGCTACCCATAAAATGAACTCAATGTGTTTCAAAGGAGCAGTATCACACCAAGATTGTTCTTTTATAAAAATGGCATTAAATTTTAAAGTAGAAAATTGTTAGTCAAATCACTCTAAGCTTGAGACTTTATTTTAAAACGGCACTAGTCACTAGAGAGGTTGCCAATTTGTCAAATGAAAAACACAAAATGAAAAATCTTTAAAAATATAAAAATGAAGAACAAAACTGTCATGTTTTTGAGAGCAAGTAAGGAAGATGTGAACATTCAATATATTGGAGGGAAAATATAAAGATAATAACATATGATTTCACTTAATAACTAAGAATGAAGCTAACAAAACTTTAAATAAGTAAAAAAATGTCAATAAAATATGTGTGCAAAACCAACAAAAATAAATAGCAGACAAAACTCACAAATGCAAAAACTAACATTTAGAAATGCTTAATAAATTAATAAAAACTTTACAAAATCACTTAAGTAAGTAAGATACAATCAGTGTGAATAATGCGACAAGATATCATTGTAGGATCTAGAAATATACGGTAACAAGAGAAAATGTTATATTGGCAGATTGAGAAATACAGAGGAAATAAAAATATAATCCCTGGAAGTCACAACTTGTTAAAACTGACATTAAAAGAAAAACCAGGATAACTTATTCATCTAAGACACTAAACTCAAACTCCAAAATCTTTTCAAAAAGAAAATGTTAAAGAATTTTATTCTAAAGTTCTTACATGAGGATACCAAAGACCCTAAAATAGACACCCACCAAAAGAGATCTCAAAAAGGAAGAAAAAAATAGGATTACTTATGCAATATGACATAAAGCTAATGTCCTCTGAGCCATCTGGGATTGTCAAAAACACATAGAGGGCTAGAGAGACAGCTTAGCAGTTAAGAACACTCATTGTGCTCAAAGACCCAGGATTGCTTCCTGGCACCCACATGTGGCTCATAACCATCCATAACTCTACTTCTAGGGATCCAACATTCTTTTTTCACTTATGTGGGCACTATGCACAAACATGTGGGCAACCATTCATACATGTAAAATAAATAAATAAATAAAACCTAAAGACTTTTATTAAGGTACAAGAGTAAAATAAAATGTTTCAATCACAATGTACATGTGAACATGTGAAATATATTATGGCAATTCAATGTAGAGTGGACAACATCCTTAATCAACTGTTTGTGATGTACAAGGGCTAACTGGAGATGAAGGGGAAGCTGGAACCCTATAGGAATGACTGGGATATTACTCAAAATCTAACATTTACTATATAATAAGATTTGTTCAGGCTATTCTTTTCTCCATTGTTATTTAGCTCATTAGATTAATCTAAACTAACAGGCATGCTATGTGCTATCTTCCCTATCCATGATATGAGGCTTGGAGAAAGGAGAATTTTGTCCTTGTTACAATATCACTACTGCCTCTCAAGTATCTTGTAGGAAGAGTTTTCTATCTAGATCACAAATCAGCTCTGTCCTGCCAACTGCTCCCCAAATAATAACACAGAGATTTAATACTTATTATAAATTAATTATGTTAATCATAAATTAATATTAGCCAAGCTTAGGCTTGTTTTTTTTTAACTAGGTCTTAAAACTTAAATTAACCCACTTCTATCAACCTGTGTGCTGCCCTGAAGCTCATTTACCTCATTTTTGTACTTCCCATCCTGCTTGCTCTGTATATAAAGGTATCTCCTCTAGACTCTCAACACCTGCCCCCTTCTTCCCAGCATTCTCTCTGCTCTGAATATCCTGCCTAGCCATCAGCAAATCAGCTTTTTATTATCAATGAGAGCAACACATCTCCATCATGTACAGAAGGATTAGTCCACAGCAGTATCTGATATACATAATATACTAAAATTGGAGCCATGGTTACTAGCATATAATGGTTTAGAAATAATTATAAATGTTATTCAAGATCAGTTTTTGAACTTTGGACATGCTGGATTACTAAGTCTTTCATCCCACCACATGTAATATGAAACCAAGTAACATTACATTATACATGCCAATTCCACATTAATTCATTGAGTAATTTCTGTAAAGCTTAACCCATTCTAGGCATTAGAGATATAGCAATAAATAACACTAATCAAGCCCAAATTCTTCAGACTGGACTAAAATTCAGAGATCCTCCTGCCTCTGCACCCCAAGTGCTAGGATTAAAGGTGTGCACCACCACTACCCAGTTTGAGTTCAAATTATTTTGCTGGAATTTTGCATGGGCTGAGAGACATCAAATACAATGGAAGAGATGGCTTCATGGGAGTATTGCATTACATGCAATAAGAAGTCCACACATGAAAGGTAAAGCCAGTGAATTTAATAATCAGAGGCTTTTATAACATGTGATAAAACATTTATTAGTTCTTGAAGTAGAAGCAACGATGCAACAATTCAAGGGAAAATAGAGAAACCTTTTAGAAAAAGTATTTTTTTCTTTTTAAAAGATATCTGGATAAGGAGAGAGCAATAAGGACTTGGTGGGGGTAGGCAAAATGCTGACTCTAGGGAAAACAGGGTAGAGTTCAGGTTTTATTTTGAAATTGTAAGGATAGTAGATATTTCAACATGATATCTGCAGGATCAAGGGAAGAAACCATCGGAGGAGGTTTGAAATATCCAACAGAAAGAATAATTGATGTAGCGAAGCTTTAGAGGAGGAAAAAGTTGCAAGCATAAGTGGGGGTTTCAGCTTTAGGAAAATGTCAATATATTCTGTTGGAGAGGCAAAAAATAAAATAAAATGAAGAAAAGTTTAAAGAAAACATACATATCAGAGGGAGCCAGATCCAGAAGGTCTACTGCCTCTCTAAAGGAAAGCCTGCTGATGAGAGTAAGCAGGTGAGAGGAGAGTTGGTGACTCAATAAAATGCAAAGGGCTTAAGAAAAGATGCAAATAGAGGCAGCCGAGGTCTTGGAAAAGGTTCTCAAGATGTCATGGTAACTATATCAGGACAGAAGTCACTTTCTCCAGTGCATCTCAAGGGAAAGTCCTCTGGCTGAGAGCAAACTGTTCAGCTCATCCCTGTCTAGTCATGGGATGGCTTACTGAGAGTTTCCATTGAAATGCTAGATTTCAACATATATTTTTGGAAAACAAAGCAATCTTTTTTCCCATTATCTATCAAGCAAACTGGATATGTCAAATAGCAATGCATAAAACCTTAGCTGTTTGTTTGGTTTCTCTCCTCCAAGTTCCTTATAGACAAGTCTTTTCCTTTTATTAGACAAGTAGGGCAGGGGCAAATTTAACATTCTAATAGGAAAAATCAAATAATTTGGCTTTTTAATTTATTTCACAAGCCTTATCTAAGTCTCAATTGCTATATTTATAGTTTGACCAGTCACAGTCACAGTAGTCTCTATAAAGTTCACCTGCCTTCAAAAAAAATCTCAGGATTGGAGTTGTGAGATGGTTCTTTGGATAAAGTTGCTTGCTTCTAAGCTTAATAACTTGAGATCAACCTTTGAACAACACATGGTAGAAGAGTAGACAACTTACTTTCTCAAGTTTTCCTTTGTTGTCATATACTCAGTGGCACCAGTGTGAATATGCACATGTGCCCCCCACCCCTGCACACACACAACTTAAGGTAATGCAACTAAAACACAAATTTCAAGATTGAGGTTCTTTTTTGCCTGGAATATTGGGAGGGTGGAGTGATTGCCATGAAGGTAAAAATGCTATGAAGATAACTGATTTTGATTTCTCTTTGTCTTGGTTCAAAGAAAGATGTGGAATTGTGATTACAAAAGCCTTTGTCTTAGTCATAGTTTCAACAATTACCAGTGGTACAAGACATGCTTGAGTCTGAAAGTTTGTTGCAGTCTGGTTTGTGTCTGGTCCCCCAAATTCATGGTGAGTCCTAGTTTACAATGTACTAATATTAACATGTAGGTCTTTTAGAAAGTGATTAGATCAGGATGACTCAGGCTTTGTGAATGAAATTGATGGCCTTATAAAAGAGATTTGCAGCAGTTATAGTATACAATAACTGGAATCATGGCATGGAAGCTGAGGCAGGAGAAAAATGAGTTAGATCCATCCTGAAGTACTATAGAATGAGGTAAATACTAGCCTCAAACTCACTGAGATCTTTGCCTCCTTCTACCTCTCAAGTTCTGGGAGTAAAGGCATGTGCCATCACACCTGAAAAAAATTTAAAAAGGCTGTGAAAGATTTCTTTCACACATCATTGGGACCTGAGGCTACAACATGGTTTCACATATCTGCCTCTGGGTGATGGAGAGGAGTCTTGGCAGATGTGGAGTCTACTGGATTCTTGATCTTGGGCTTCCTTAAATTCAGAACTATAAATCATAAATTTCTATTGCTTATAAATTAGTATGATAGTTTGTTGTGACTACCCAAAAAAAACAGTGAGAAGCATTCAAAACAAGGTGTCATAGATTGAGTTGTTTAAATAACATAAATGCGTTTTTTTTTCAGGTCAATATATTAGAAAGTCAGGTTCAAATGGCAGGCACTGTTGAGTAGAGCTTATGAAGAGGAACAATCTCCGTATATCTCCTGGCTGTCTTTCTAGTTTTATTGCTACATAATCACATGATCTAGTGTTTGTGTGCACAGAATAGCAACAGTGAGGAATAGTGGGGAAGGGGAGAAGCAAGAGGTGGGATGAGAGAGAGAGAAACACACACATACACACACCCCCACACACACACACAATCAGAAATAGAGATGTAGCAATTTTACTTTTTGGTGGTCCACTACACTTCTCTCAAAAAAAAATCTAAGGAGTCTTATTTTTGCTTATGAATACCCAGCCTTACCTTGGCTAGATTCTAGCTAGCTTTTCTCACTTAAATTATCCTGTTTCTCTTTAATGATGTTTTGCTTCTGGGCTTTTTTCCTTTCTTTATTCTATGTATCTTTCTTTCCTTCTTATTCCCCATTGGCCTTGTGGTTGGGTGGCTGCCTTCTGGAATCTTTGTCTCTTTTTTTCACTCTTCCATCTTCTCTCAAGACTAGATTTCTCCTCCTATTTATTCTCTCTGCCTGGAAGCCCCACCTATTTCTTTCTTTTGCTTAGTTATTGGCCATTTCGCTCTTTATTAGACCAATCAGGTATTTTAGACAGGCAAAGTAGCACAGCTTTACAGAATTAAACAAATGCAACATAAAAGATTGCAACACATCTTTGCATCATTAAAAAATATTCCACAACACAAATGAATGTAATATATCTTAAACTAACAGAGACAGAAACATTTTTATTCAGTTTACATACCACCCAGTTTCCCCTCTCTCCCCTCCCCATCCTCCCTGTCACTTCCCTCCAACCAACCCCCTATCCATTCCTCATAAAGGGTGAGATTTCCAATGCCCAGTTAATCAAATCCTGGCAAGGAATCCCACCACAGGAAATGGGCTTCAAAAGGGCAGATCATGCACCAGGGATAGATTCTGGTCTCATTGCCAGGGGTCCCACAAACAGACCAGGCTACTGAACTGTAGCCCACATACAGAGGGCCTAGTTCAGTCCCATTCAGGCTCCCCAGCTTTCAGTCTAGAGTCAGTGAATTCCCATGATTTTGAGCCAGCTGTTTCTGTGGGTTTCCACATCATGCTCTTGACCACCCTTGCTCATATAAACCCTCCTCTTTCTCTCTCCGACTGGACTCTAAGAGCTAGGCTTGGTGCTTGTCTGTGGATGTCTTCATCTGATTTCATCAGTAACTGGATGAAGATTCTATGATGACAATAAGGATAGTCACCAATCTGATTACAGAGGAAGGCCAGTTCAGACACCCTCTCCACTATTACTAGGAGTTTAAGCTGGCGTCATCCTTGTAGATTCCTGGGAGTTCTTCTAGCAGCAGGTTTTGCTATAACACCATAATGGCTCCATATACCAAAGTATCTTTTTCATTGCTCTCCCACTACATCCCTTCCCCAAATAAGTTCACTAGTCATGTTGGATCACAGACCTACTCTTACATCTCCATGGAAGCTGAATTGTTTCTTTATTGGTATTACTTTCAGAGTCACCCACAGCCTCTGCTTGTTACTTTATATCAAACTTACACAAACTCGTGTCACTTGACAAAAAGAAATCTCAGTTGAGAAATTGCATACATCAAATTCCATAAGATTGACCTGTGGGGATGTCTGTGTGATATTTTCTTGGTTAAAAAATTGATGTGGGAGGGTGAAACTCACTATGGGTATCCTGGGTAGGTGGTTGTGGCTTATACAAAAAAGCAAGCTGATCAAACCATGGTGAGAAAGCCTTTAAGTAGTACTCCTCCCTGGTCTCTGCTTCAGTTTATGTTTGACTTCCTTTAATGATGGACCAGAATATGGAAATGTGTTTTTGATAAACCCTTTTCTTGCCAAATTACTTTTGGTCAGTATTTAACAGAACAACCAAAAAGCATATTAATCTTTCCTTCTTCCTTCCTTTCTTTCTTTCTTTCTTTCTTTCTTTCTTTCTTTCTTTCTTTCATTCTACATATATCTTTGTAATCTGGCTCTAGACATATATTCAGTCTTAAATAGCATCCAAAGGTGCATGATACAAATCTATGCCAAGGCCAACCATCAGAGAAATGGCCCATTATTACTATGGTATATCACCATTAACAGACTTTCAGCTAGGTCTTGGTCCCTAGGTTCACATGCAAATTGTCAAGATATACAAGGAGTGCCATGACCTATGGATAATATTTTTTGCAAACCTCTATAGATCATCATGATCTCCAACCACTGCCCTGAGGCACAGGTTATAGAGATAGCACAGCAATTTTAGAATTGACAATTGATCTGAGACTTCTATACCCACAGTTACACATAATTCATGAATGAAATGTTATTAAAGAATGACTCACCCACCCTCTCTAGCTATTCACTACTTATGGCTAATTTGCTTTCTTAGTACATTCGCACCTTCTAGGAAATATCAGAGGAAGGAGTATAAAGTTGGACATTGAGTCAGCCTGTTTAAAATCATACAATGAACTAATAATGGAGGTAAAAGCTCCCAAATTTCCATGCGTCTAATTTTTCGGCTGGAACCCTATTACACTTTCAACTTCCTATGGGAGCAGAAACACTATCTCTTCTTTTTGTATCTAATGTTCTGTTTCATGCTGTGTGTATAAAACAGCTTCAGTGCCGGTGATAGGAGCTCACTGCCAGAGAATGTTCATTACATGCTAAACACTTCCACCATTTGGTGGCATTCAGTCCTCTAGACAGTAGTGCATAGTCTGCATTACACTCATTATCCTTTTCCACATGGAGAAAGAAAGCTTTGGAGAATAAGTTGTCAGAGCCAAGCACTAGCAAATCCATGGTTCAACCGCAGCTTGACTGAGTGAAGACTCAAAGACTTTAACTAGGAAAGTAGAGACCATATTCCTGTTGGGAACTGATTGCTCTCATAGAGCAGAAAGAAAATTTCATTTAGATTTTTATTGGTGTCTTCCTAACATTTATTATGTCTTTTTTATTAAGTAGAACATATATAGATTTATTAAGGAAAAGTGAAAAAAGAACTCCCAAGAAAATGAAAGGTTCTAAGGGTAAATAGCCAGCTTTCATTGTATATTAATGTATTATTTGATATCGCCCACCTAAAGAACATTTGTGTTTTCTCATGAATGTTAAACAAATGTATAATTGTCAATCCTCTGTCCTCTGTACAGAAAAGACTTTGGAAACATATTTTTTACAGAGTCAAGATGAGAAGTTTTGCATAAAATTTTCTGAGGAGATGTAAACAAAAGTCTACTAATTCTACTTGGGATATTACTGACAGACCAAAAGAACAATTCTGTCCAAGTCCAGCTTACAGAATAGCTAAGTTTATTTGGAGATTTATTTTTTTACTGCAAAACTAGTGAGAAGTGACCCCCCCAAACAGCTGCATTGCCAAAAGTTCCCACCCCAGCATGCGTTACAGCCTCCTGGAAGCTGCACAGTGGAGTACCTAACCTGGTGAACTTTACATATGCTCTAGTACCTCTCATATAGCTATTAGACCTCATATAGCTGAGACAGAATTATATACAATTGGGAGGGGAGCTACATGAGGAGAGGGAGAAAATAGAATCTTGGGTATTGTCTAACAACACTCTCTGCCCACTCCTTTAAAGAATATCAATAGGAACAAACTTGTTGAGGGTTTCCTGTAGGTAACCAAAGTTATTCTTATTATAATTGTAATGGTTATGTTATACCCAGAGGATAGTGTTCCACAATAGTCATCCCCTAAAATATTGATAGTTCATTATTTTATCCATGTCTCATGATAAGTTGAAGCAATGTCCCCATTTCATGATTTCATTATATTTTTAATTTTAACCCAATTTTGTATTTTAAATTTAAGATTATAATATAATTGTACAATCTTCTCCTCCCTCTTCCTCCTTCCAAACTTCTATATATAACTTCCTTTCCCTCTTTCAAATTCATGGCTTCTTTTTCTCTAATTATTGTTTTGTTGTTTTTGTTGTGTTCCTAAATAAATAAATGCAACCTGCTCAGTCTGTATAGTATCACCTGTATGCAAATGTTTTTATGTCTCACCATTTGTTATTGAATAACAAATTGGTGTGCTTTGCACTGAACAAGACAATTTCTCTCACTGACAGCATTCCTTAGTTGCCTATAGTTCTCTGTGTAGGGTTGAAAGCCCAAGAGCTTTCCCTTATCCATTATAGCATGTCTACTGCTATTTGTTTAGGTCCCCATGTCACAGAACATCCAACAAAAACACTAGACATGAGAAGCCCTCTTTTGAGTTGTTTGTATTGGTTGTCCAAGAGATTCTCAAAACACTAAGTGCTACTTTATTACTCTTCATTGACCCCTGGCCCTACTCCAGCAGTGGAATGAGCAAAGTCATATTGCTGAAGACATCATGTGTTTCAGAGCTTCTGATACAGGGCATAGTTGTTCATGAGATGGAATTGACCAGAAAACCCCCTTCCTGAGGAGTATATTGTTATGTGATATCCTGATCACATTCTAATGCTCCTGAGATTGCCAACAAAATTTGATTTAATCAGAGGGCAGAACTAGCTACTAGCTGACCAAAATTAACCATAGAAGTTTTGGAAAGATTGAGGACAGATAGAGAGACAGGTAGTAGTGGGACTTAGAGAGGATGTCAGAATTTTGGATGGAGGCCTTGGGGGGTGTGTGTCACAGGTCACGTCTCTGATCATTGAGGTTCTTACCCTGGTATCTGAATCTCACATGTTTATTGATAAAGAACAAGTTTCACTAACTTTTATGGTACTTAAATGTGCTGTAAAAGCTTCCAAAATGGGAAGACAATCAGTAGTTTTACTCAGATGTGATGTCTATGAACCATGACAGCATGACATGATAACCCTAAGGGTGCAGTATTGGCTCACACAGCTTGGCAGTAATTAACAGCTTTCTAGCTGGTTTTAAGACTTCCTCAACAAGAAGGAAATCATGCCTGTACTGAAACCTGGCTTATTACTCAGGACTAGTGAAGTCATGAAATCCTGGTGAAGAACCCCTAACCAGGGATAGATTTAAGAAAAAATCTGCAATCAATGGCTTAAAGAAAACTAACATTGAAATGCGAGTCTTCAAATTATCAATTTGCCAACTTTTCTGAGATACTAAGTGTAGAGTCTACATTGTTGCTTCAGCAGCATAGAAGTATTTCAGTTATCACTGACCTTCTGTGCTAAGTAATAGTCACAGAATTCACAGGCTTTAAAATAAATCCCATCCTTGCCAGCATGGTTAAAACCAAATTTGTTCATTCACTGGGAAGTGTAAGAGATGTAACACTCTTAATTTCTAAAGCAACAAGCAGAGAGCAGACAACCATGCTACCAAGGTTCAACAGACATGAATAGTTTCATATTACAATAAAATAAAACAAGAAGTCTGACACACAGCTAATGATATGTTTCCCTGTGATTTGACTGCATTGTAATTTGACATAAATGCTGAGCACTTTGTGTAAATTACTCTATTTATTAGCAATGACAATCTGTTAATGTTTGCAAGGCACTTTAAAGTTTATAATGCACTTTAGATTATCTCATTATGTCACATGGGAAGATCTAATGAGTGAAGCAAACGTTACTTTAATCTAAATCACTCAGTGTCATATTAGAAAAGCTGGATGGAGACTACTAACTCTTTCTTTGGCTGAGGAAGTTGAAGACTGCATGAATAAAACACAGGCATTCTGTTGGCCAATTGACTATCCTAATACCAAGTGATAGCTTTTCTGTCTTATCCTATGCCACCTCTCACTTACCTGGGTGTAATATTTCCCCCAGGTAATTTCAGTCTAAGGGAGAGGTGAAGATAGCATCTTCTGAAATATCAACCCCTTTCCATACCTTTTATCCCTTTGCCTTCTTCCCAAGGCTTATACATATATTTTTTTAATGCCAATCCATGTTTTATGCCATCTGAATCTATCAGCTCTACCTCTGGCTGTGAATAGTAGAAGGAACATTTCATTTCTGCACATTGCTTTTTAGACTTCAGGGCACTTTTCCTTGAGCAAATGGCAAGTACACAAACAGTTTTTCATAGGAAGCTTTTCACTATCTGGTCCTCAGAGTTAGTTCCATTTAGCTGCAGTGGCACAAAACAAAATCAAATGTTCATGAAGTCATTAGATTAATTTATACTCACAAATGTTCACACATACAATTATCTTTGTTTGAAGGCATAGGCCTATATATCTAAAAGCTTTAACACCTTATATCTTTCCCACAATCATCAGAGTCTCTTGGGGATGATATGAAGTAAATGTCTAGAGATCCAATCTTTGGCTAATTAAATCAACATTTCTTGTATGAAAACATCCATCTTTGAATCTGGAGTCTGTGAGTCTTGTTTCATAATTTGTAGGGGGGTTAGTGAAGGGGTGAAGTTCAGAACAAGTAAATCTCTGAGTGAATGTATATTGTTTGAAATGAGCTAGCCTTATCAAGAACCAAGGAGTAAGAACGATGGTAAATAAGCAGATTTTTCTTAGGGTCAAGTTTGGAAAGGCAAAATCTTCCTCTGTGTAAGGATCTTAGTTGCTCATCTATTGTTTTGATGAATTGTCATGACCAAGGCAACTTATAAATAAAGTATTTAATTGGGTGCTGAATGAAGCAGTAAACAGACATAGTGTTTGAAAAAGAGATGATTTAATGAAAAAAAACAAATTAACAAATCTTTCAAGTGAATGAGAGAAAAAGAGATCTTGGTTTCTTTGATTTTGAATAAAAGTAAAAGATTATTCAGGCAAGTGGTAGTATCAGAATTAAAATACAGAAATGTTATAAGATCACAAACTTTTATTATCACATGGATTCTAGTGAAGTACCAGAGTTTTTTCTTTTCTTTTCTTTCTTTTCTTTTCTTTTCTTTTCTTTTTTTTTTGTTTTTTTTTTTTTCCAGAAAAGCCAACTTTTCAACCCTAGAAAACAGAGGTTTGGGTATGATGAAGAAAGATTGATTTCAAAGTGATTTTAAAGCTTACAATGCTTTAGGGCTCCCTGGAAGTGGGCTGAGCTCATTGGAGACTTCTAACAACATATATTAGTTTTTCATAGTTTTGACAGTTCTATAAATAAATATGATTTGTGTTTCAGAAGTAGTCAGTCCAGGTGTATAAGAAACAGCCAGCCAAAGCTAAAGATCCTAAAAGAGCAAAGAAAGAAACAAATTTAAGATTTCACAAAATACAATTTATGAATGACTTACTGACAAGCATATCTCCCTGCTGCTGAACAGCAGGAAGACTCTTACACAACAAGGCAGGACATTTGGATTGATGTGCTGAATTAGATAAAAGTCCCTCTACACCTTGTTACACAAGGCCTTTCTCAAACACCATTGACATGCCAAATGTTAGTTAAGAAACAGCCCATCATCAGGGCTGATAAGCCAGTAAGCCTTGAGCAATCACCTGGTAGGAATTTGGAAACCCCCATAAATGTTTTTCTACTTTAAAAAAGATACACATGTGAGTAAACAGTCCCCTTTCTCCTATTGGTCTGGTTATGTGTTCCTGATTTATCTGGAACTATCACCAACCCTACAGTGTTAGAAGACAAATTTGAGGGCTTTATTGAAAGGGGGAAGGCAGACCCTGGCATGTGATGACTTTGTAAGTGCCATACTAAACCAACCTGGGATGATGACCACAATTATGGATGCTTTCTGTGTGACATAAGGAGTGAGTATGCAGTTGGAGCCACTTTCAAGTTTCTCTTACTGTATTTAGCAACATGAAGCATGATCACTTGCCTGTCCTGCTGTGTGGTTAAACAAATACTATCTTCTGCAAACACCTTCACTTAGACATGTTCACTAGTGGCCCAAACTTACACAAGTTTACAGGTTGCTTCTAGTGGTTTTCATAGATACTATTACATCACCATGTTTTGTTCCCCTCACCAAATATTTGTGATAATAGCTTTTTCCAGCATATCCCAGCTCCACATAATATTGAATAGCAAGCAGTAGCAAACTGAACTATTTCGTTATTTTTCTTGAACTCACTGTAATAGGAGATAATGTTACTGAGACAGTAATCACTTCTATAGCCTCTTTGACTAGTGGGAAAACAATGACAGCAGTAGCAATGAATGCTTCCTTCCTTCATTTCTTCCTTCCTTCCTTCCTTCCTTCCTTTCTTCTTTCTTTCTTTCTTTCTTTCTTTCTTTCTTTCTTTCTTTCTTTCTTTTTGACAGTTACAAGTCATACCACTTAGTCTTATAGTAGTTTTAGCTTTATAGGTCAAGTATTACTGCTATTTGTTTTGCTTTTATTTTTTTCTCTAACATTTATTTATTATGTGTATGTGTGTGGAAATCCATGTCATAGTATGGTTGTGGAGGTCAAAGGACAACCTTTGAAATCAGTTCTCTTCCTTCTATGGTATGTCCCTAGGGAAGAAACTCAGCTTTGGGGCTTAGGGACAAGAACCTATACCTATTCTGCCACCTCACCAGGCCTTGTTTGCTCTTTGAGAGGTCTTACTCTTAGCCCCAGCTGACCTTGACACTTGACCTTCCTTTCCTAGTTTCCCAATGCTGGGGTTACAGGCCTACACATTATACTTTACTCTGTGTCACACTGTAGAGGGAGAGACATTTAGAGCAGTGTCTGTGTTAGTACATGTATTCAATTTATATGTACTTAACAATGTACTTCTAACAGATGCGTAGAATGAATAGGATGCAGAGCCTAACCCTGCATTTGTTGTCTCAGAATACCACTTCTTATTGCTCACTCTTTAACTTCTGTGAGCTGTTAGCTAAAAGCCAGATAGATAGTCCTGTTGCACTTTCTCTTTTTAGCCCCAGGGCAGAGCCTCCTACGTACTCTAGTTCTCACCAAAAGTAGCTGTGATCTTTCATATATGGTTAACTCTTCTCTCCGTTTTATCGCATGTGAATTTGATTGTTATGTGTTCTTTGTTTTGAAATCATCAATGAGAATGCTCCAGCTTCTTAATCCTCATGCACCACCTCTCTATTAACGTATCAGAGACTTTCTGCGTTTTTATACCACCCGTCTTTTGCTGTTTCTGAAATTCCAGTTCAAATTCTTTGCCCATTATTTAGTCAAGTTATTATTTTCATATTTTTTTATTTGCCTGCTTTGCTATTTACCTTTTTACATTGAATTGTAGGAGCTACTATAATGTTTGTAAGGATTCCCTTGTATTCTCAATATCTTATTTACTTAAGTGACCTCACAGTTTTCAGATATTTTTCCCCAATTTTGCTCTTTGTGATTTTTGTCATAATTAAGAGATTATTACTGAAATCACCATCTGGATTTTTCTTATGTCTTCCTTTGGGAATTTTGTCTTCAGATCTTACTTTTAAATAACTCAGTTTGTTTATACATGGTAAAAAGGTTATAATTTAGTCTTTCACACGTGAGTATTTTTTTTCTCAACACCATGAACTGAAGATAATTATTTTTTATTAATTAAATTTTTTCATGTATTTTATATCCTGACCACAGTTTCCCCTCCAGCCTTTCATCCCGTCCTCTCTTCCCCTTCCCCTTTCCCATCCACTTCTCTGTTTCTGTTCAGTAAGGGGTATGCATCCCATGGATGTCAACAAAGCAGAGCATACCAAACTGAGATAAGACTAGGGTTCTCCTCTAGTAGTAAGGCTTGTTAAAGTGACTCAGAATGAGGAATAGGTTCCTAAATGTCTGTCAGGGTTAGTCCTTATTCCACTTCTAGGAATCCCGTGAGTAGACCAAGCAATACAACTGTCACTCATATGCAGAGGGCCTAGGTTGGCCTCACCAAAGATTCTTAGCTGTCAGTCCAGTGTCTGTGAGCTCTTGTGAACCCAGCCAGGTTAGTTGTTTCTGTGGATTCCCTTGACTCCCTTGGTTCTTACAATACTTCCTCCTTCTCTTCAAATGGATTCCTGGATCTCTGCCCAGTACTTGGCTGAGTATCTTTGCATCTGCTTCCATATATTATTGGAGTAAGACTGATGACAATTAAGATAGTCTCCAATATGATTACAGGATATGGGCAGTTCAGGCTACCTACCCATTGTTGCTACAATCTTATCTGGGGTCATCCTTATAGATTTGTGGGAGTTTCCCTTACACCAGCTCTCTACCTGACAACAAAATGCCCCCACCCATCAAGAAACCTCTTTCATTACTCTCCCCCTCTATCCCAACCCCAACCTGAAGCCTCACATTCCCTGAAGCCACACCAAGTTTACCCAGGTGATCTCTTCTATTTCTCCTTCCCAGGAATATGCATGCACCCCTCTTTGGGCCCTCCTTGTTACCTTGTATCTCTGTGGCTGTGGATTTTTAGCCTGGTTATCCTTTACTTTATACCTAATATCCACTTATGAGTGAATACATGACATGTTTGTGTTTCTGGGTGTGGGATGCCTCACTCCTGATGGTTCTTCTCTAGTTCCATCCATTTGCCTTCGATTTTCCTGAAGACATTATTTTTAATAGCTGTTTAAATGTACCATATTTTACTTATCCATTCTTTGGCTGCGGGACATCTACATTGTTTCCAGTTTCTGGCTATTATGAATAATGCTGCTATGAACATAGTTGAGCAGATATTTTTGTGGTATGATTAAGCATCTTTTGGGTATATGCCCAAGACTGGTATAGCTGGGTCTTGAGGTAGATTGAGTGCCAATTTTCTGAGAAATCATCAAATTGATTTCCAAAGAGGCTGTACAAATTTTCACTCCCACCAGAAATGAATGAGTTTTCCCTTTGTTCTGCATCCTCTCTAGTATAAGCTGTCATTAGTGTTTTGTTCTTAGCCATTCTGATAGGTATAAGATGGAATCTCAGAATCACTGCGATTTGTATTCTCCTGATGGCTAAGAATGTTGAACATGTCCTTTAGTGTTTCTTGGCTATTTGAGATTCTTCTGTTGAGAATTCTGTATTTAGATCTGTACCCCATTTTTTATGGGTTTTCATTTCTTTTTTATTTATATTATTATTATTATTATTATTATTATTATTATTATTATTATTATATTTTACATGTCAATCCCAGTTCCCTCTCCTTCCCTCGCTCCCTCTTACACTCTTTTCCCCCTCACATGCACCCTGACCACCCTCCCCTCCCATCTCCCCACCCTAATTCCACATGTAGGGCAATGCCATCCAGGTGGGGTCATGTAAATCTGTTAAGTCATTTGAAATAGGGAGTAGCCATTTTTATTGGATATTTTTATGCATTTCATATATTTTGGAGTCAGTCCTCTGTCAGATGTGGGGTTGGTGAAGACCTTTTAGCATTCTTTAGGATGTCATTTTGCCTTATTGACAGTGTCCTATACCCCAGTATCACGGGGTCCCATTTATTAATTGTGGATCTCAGCATCTGTACTGCTGGTGTTCCATTCAGGAAGCCAATACATTCGAGGCTACTTCCCATTTTCTCTTCTTTCAGGTTCAATATAATGGATTTATTTTGAGGTCTTTGATCCACTTGGACTTGAGTTTTGTGTATGGCAATAGCTATATGGATCTATTTGCATTCTCCTACATGCTGACATCCAGTTATGCCACCACCATTTGTCGAAGATGCTCTTTTTTTTCCACTATATAACTTTGGCTTCTTTGTTAAAAATCAAGTGTTCATTGGTGTGTAGATTTATGTCAGCATCTTTGATTCAGTTTCATTGATCCACTCAGTTTCATTGAGCCAATATCTATCATGCTGTTATTCTTCCTATAGTTCTATAATAGAGCCTCAAATCAGAGATGGTGATACCTCCAGAAATTCCTTCATTGTACAGGATTGTTTTAGCTATCTTAGTTTTTTGTTTTTACATATGAAGTTGAGTATTATTCTGTCAAGGTATCTTAAGAAATGTGCTGGAATTTTAATGGGGATTGCATTGAATAAGTAGATTGGTTTTGGTAAGATGGCCATTTGTACTGTTTTAAGTTTACTATCTATGAGCATAGCAGACTTAATATTTTCCTTGACTGATGAATGTATTTCCTTTTTCATATTTTCAACACCTGAGATTCTCTCTTCTATCTCCTGTCTTCAGTTGGTGATGCTTGCTTCCCTGGTTCCCATTCCATTACTCAGAGTTTCTGCTTTCAGAATTCCCTTCATTTGTGTTTTTTATTGCTTTTATTGCATTTTTTCAGGTTTTGAACCATTTACTTCACTTGTTTGATTTTTTTCGTGACTTTATTGGCATTCTTTAGATTGATTATTCCCATTTTTTTAAATCTTTTTTTCATGTCCTTAAGGGATTTTTTTGTCTCTATCATCTTCATAAACTTATTCTTAAAATGTGTGTTTGTGTGTGTGTGTGTGTGTGTGTGTGTGTGTGTGTGTGTGTGTGTTAGATGCATTGGAATGATCACGCTTTGCTGTCACAGGATCATTGGGTTCTGGTGTTGCCATATTGTCCTATCTGTTATTGAATGTATTCTTGCACTGGTGTATAAGTACCTCGATTTGGCATGATTATAATTCTGGATGTTAATCCTTATGTTTGTATTTTTCAGATGGTTTGCTTTCTTCCTTGGTTTTCTGTTTTCTTTATCTTCTTCTGGCCTAAATGGCCAGGGTTTCTAGTGTCTGGCATGTCTTCAAGTCCACTGTGTTATGTCTCAGCTGAGCTTTGTGAGGATTTAGATGTCAAGACCCACCCTGACCTCATGGGCCTGTGGAGTTTGCTGGAGTTTTGGGGAAGGTCTGATAACAGAGATGATGATGGGATGAATGAGGATGTGCAACAGAGTGGGTGCTGGTGTCTTACCTGCCTACTGCCTGGTGGGAACTGCACCCGAGCAATGTAATTCCACCAGAGTCATAGGCAAGGCCCATCTGCTCTGCTGATACTGAGATGAAAGGGGGAGGCCCATGAGATGTGCCCTATGGCTTAGGATCTGGATGGAGATGGGGTAGCTAAGCTGGAAGGCCAGTCACTTACATGATTTTTCTGACTGGTATGGGGAACTTATATCTTACTATGTATCTTTTACACTCTACTATAACATCAAATGCTCATGTACACATGAATTTATGTTGTTCTTCTATTTGGTAATTTTAATGACAAAATGACACTGTTTTATTTCTATAAGTTTGTCATAAATTTTGAAATCAGCATTATGAAAAATTAACTTTAGTTTACTTCTCCTTAAGTATGTTTCTCTATTTGGGTCATTTATGGTTCCATATGGACTTTCAGATAACTTTTTCTTTAGGTCTACTTGCTGTTCAAGAGTGCAGTTTTTAGGTTTCTATGTTTGTATATATGCTTTTATGGCCATTGCTTCCAGCTTCACTTCATTGTGGCTGATAAACAAACATAACTGGATTCTGTTTCTTAAAAAACTGCATTTCATTTTATTTTAGTATCTCCCTTCTATTGTTAGTTGTTTAAGCTGTTTTTATTTTTAAACTCAAAAATTAAGGTTTGAACATATCATCGTGTGTATGTTTCTGTTAATATGAATATTTATGTTTTTAGGATAAGGGACTAAAGTTATAGGACTTAGCAAACACTAGGTGTTGGTGGCACATGCCTTTAATCCTAGCAATCAGGAGGCAGAGGAAGGTGGATCTCTGAGTTTCCACAGCCCTCCTCTTAATAGCCTTTTTGATTTTTACTACTATATATAATATAAAACATGTAATTATTATAATACATATTATTTGCAATGATATATAATATAATAATCACACACATATTTAAATGCAGCCTGTTGAGTTTAATTTTGTTGATTGTGTATATGTGGTTAGATAGGTTCAGGGCTGACTCCTTTATATTGAACAACCAATGAACGAGCTTGTCTCTAGGAAAGGCTAATTCTCCATTTCTCTCAGCTACCTGCAGTGTTTCATCTAGGGTCAACCCTGTGAAATATCCCTCATTCCACATTATCAGCAATATCATGTCTACTGGTTTTGTCATTGTTCAGGTCTTGTTTTTGTGTCATTTCTAGGATAGACTTCTTTAAAGCAGACCTCCTAGTATTCTGGCTTTTACATGCTTTATATTGCCACTTTGCTAGGCCAGTATAATTCCCTACTACATTGTGTTAGTTTTTAACTGAGCTTTGAGACAATTCTCATGGTTAGGAAATTCTATTCAGAGGTTCAAATTGTTTATACGATTTAATGTTAAAATGATTAAAGAACAAACTTCAAATTCAAAGTTTTGTTTGTTTGTTTATTTGTTTGTTTTTTGGTGTGTGTGTTTTGTTTTTGTTTTTGTCTTTTTTATTTGTATATTTTGTTTTTCAAGTCAGGGTTCTCTCTATGGCTTTGGAGCCTGTCCTGGAACAAGCTCTGTAGACCAGGCAGGACTTGAACTCACAGAGATCTGCCTGCCTCTGCCTCCCAAGTGCTGGGACTAAAGGTGTGTGCCACCAAGGCTCAGTTCATCATTTTCTTTGAAAGCTCTACTTATAAACTGCATCTGCTGCATGAGATTGAGGAAACTTGCAAATCACATGTGATATGATTTTGCCTAATGTTTACTCCCATTATACCTTTGTAAATTAAATATCTTCAAGTGTTTTAACTACAAATTTAATAAGCAGATATTTTATTTAAGTAATCTTAATTGTTGACAGACATACCTGTGGCTACTTAATTTCAGAAACATAAAAGTTAAATTTATAAATATGCTAAACCTCAAGCTTCTGTTTAGTATCAGAAACATATTTAATGATTTCAAACTTAAATCTCAATCTAAATTAGGCAGTTAGCATTTAAAATTAGAATTAAAAATACACTCTTTTATTCTAATTGGCCAAATTATACCAAATATTAATAAAAAATAAAATATCTAAATGTGCATATTTTAATTTAAAATAGTATTTTGGGGTGAATTATCTTAAATATGTTTATAAGTCATTTTAAGACACCTTAGAATTCCAAGAAGCTATTAAAAATAATAAACTGTTTCATGTAATTTTGTGATCAGTGTTTAATTGATATTTTGTGTCTAGTCTCCTGTTGCCTGAAATCCCAATAATGAATGTGAATTTCTGAGACAACACACCATCTAATATTTTGCTAGGATACTCTGAATCTGGTGTCTTCACATTATTGATATCTCTATATAGAAAGAAAGATCTTCGAAATTGGAGTCAACTTGAAGATTCAACCATGACAGCTACTTCTTTGAACTGTTCATGTTTAGAGCATCCATAGATATCTTCCCAATTAACCTCAAAGACATTTTAAATGTATTGACTACTATGTCATTTCAAATATACAATGGAGAATAGATATTAAAGTTGCTCCAGAAGTTCCTTAAACAAATAATTTCTTTGTGTCTAGTTGCAGCCCTGACACCTGGAGACTACAAAGGTTCAGTTTTCCAGTCTTTCCAATAGCTTTTCTTAGCATCTTTTTTTGCAAACATTTTTGGGAAAAAAAAAAAACCTATCATTTCCAGATGACAGTCACTACTTCTAGTTAAGTAGGATCCTCATTGCAGTTCTGGCAGAAATAATCAAACATCACCCACTGTCTCCCATTTCAGAAATAATGTCTTCTAAGTCAGTAAAGCTTAAGGATGGAAGCAATAATCACACCTTCCAAAGGAACATTATTTAGAACTGTATTCAAAGAGTCCAGCAAACAAGAGGCCAAGAGGAGGATCTCCACTGTTGTTCCAAGAAATGTACAGTGGTAAAGAGGAATGTATGTATGTATGTATATATACATATATACATGCTTTTAATTCTTGAAATGAATGCTGTAAAGCTACTAATGTCCTCACTGAGCTAATTCCTTAGCTGAGTTTAATAGAATATTTTCACATTAACTTTTACTATATGTACATGAGTGTTGTGGAATGTTTTCAAACAAGTTGCTTTTGTGACATGTTCATCGACAAATACCTTTTACTATGAAACAGGCTCTCTGTTCTGAAACAAGACACAGGATACCCATATGTAAGCCATGATAAAAGTTTTGATAAAGCCTCCATGAAAAGAAAAAGAAAGTGAACAATATAAGTAGGCATTTAATTTGGAGGAGATGGATTGTTCTTTCCCCTTGTTAGAAGGTCAAGTACCTAGCATAAACAAAGCCTTACTGAGAGTGTAGTTATATTCTATGCTTTAGGCATTATGGCCTGAAACACTGGTTTCTTGCATTATTGAGAAATGTATATATATTCTTACCCTTCATAGGTACTGTAATGGTTGCTCATAGAGTCATGATCTATGGTGGTAAAAAAAAAAAAATAAGAAATATGTTGGAGCTGGGTGGTGGTGGCACACACCTTTAATCCCAGCATTAGGGAGGCAGAGGCAGGCTGATCTCTGTGAGATCAAGACCAGCCTGGTCTACAATAGCTAGTTCCAGGACAACCTCCAAAGCTACAGAGAAACCCACCCTATCCTGAAAAACCAAAAAAATAATAGTAAATAATAAATAAAGAGAGAGAGAGAGGCCATCATGGGATTTATATGTTCTCTAAAGGATATTAATGTAATAACCAAAGATTCATATGCTTTGTTCAAATTACCAAATACTAGGATAAAGATTTATTTTAAATTCCTTCTTGTACATCTCCTTTAATATTATTCTTGGTCCACAAGTAGGTTACTTTCACTCCTTAGAACCACTGTGCATCTTAACCTCAGATTAAGCTTTCTTCATATAATATGGGTATCAATTCCTTGTAAATTTCTTATGCTACAACTTAATCAATGGGTTGTGGGTGGTTCTAAATTATAATACTTGATAAACACTTAATTCATTTTCTTTTCTATGGGGTGTGGTTCGAGACAGGGTTTCTATGTGACTTTGAAGTCTGTCCTGGAACTAGCTCTTGTAGACCAGGCTGGTCTCGAACTCACAGAGATCTGCCTGCCTCTGCCTCATGAGTGCTGGGATGAAAGGTGTGTGCCACTACCACTCAGCTAACATTTAATAGATTTTCAATGATACTTAGACCAGGATATATTAGTTGGACACAAAGTATCCCAAGTTTGTTACAATTGCTATGTGTTTGGACAAAATGCCGGTCACCTAGAATAAGGTACCATACACACCTATCAATGTAATTTAACCTATTTATACAAACTGAAACATTTCTTATTGGCTAGCTCTGTATTAAATATTAACCCATCAATCTAAGTATTTCCACATGGTCTTTGCTTAACGGAGAGAGGTCTGGACTGCTGCTCTCTCAAATCTCTGCATCTTTAATCTCCTCCTACCTCTCCACGAATCCTTGTCTCTAGTCCCCTCGATCTTGCTTTCCTATTGGCAAACATTGCTTTATGCATTAACCAATAAGAGAAACATATTTACAGAATAACATCTCCCATCACTTCTTGGTGGCTTCCCTCTTAGGGAGTGAATATTGACCATCTATACCTGTGGTATATGCAAAGCTTTCCTCAATTTGGCTCACTTTTACTTTAAACAGGCTCTGCCTTTGTAGAATAGCTTGCATCTAGAGCCTTCATGCACACAAAATGTGGCTGGTAGCTTAAGCATTCTGCTAATGGATTCCCTCATTTTATTATACACAATGATCGCTCCTTCTACGTACCAAGATGAATAAGCCTCATAATTAGCTAGTTCTTGCAGGTGTAGGCTATGAGAGTCCATTAAAACTGGAATGAAGATTAGCTCTGAGAGCTGTCTTGGAGGGCATTTATAGCTAGAATCTATATTCTCCAGTCCTGTCTTCCTTCACCTTTGCTCTCTGATTCTTCAATACTCTAAATAGAATTGTCTCTTAAAGTCTTACAATATTCATTGCCCCCATACTAATTAAAGGCCTTAGCTCCCATGTTTCCCAGTGCTTTCCTTGTTGTTCTCAAGTTAGGATTCAGAGAAAAAATAATAAATGGTTGTCATGGAAATAGGCATTAGCATGTTTATCTTAATTAAAAATAGAGTAATTTTAAAAATAAAAAATATACTTACATCCTTTGTGACATAAAACAAGTCTTATTTGACTATTTGTTTTTGCCAATTAATTCATACACTGACATTTCCCATAAACCAAATGAGCTATATGCTCAGATCCAACTTTGTCAGAAACATATTTCATGAATAAAGTAAAAGCTTTCAACCCCAAAATATATTATATTAAAACTTACACTGAAATCAACATTATTTCATCTTTACCAATGTCTTGGTAAGGGTAAGAAAGATGCTTTTAAATTGTAAGTTAGAAGGAGAAATCGACATCTGTAAATTTACTTGGTAAATCTTTTTTGATGTACATCTCAGATAGTGGGATATTATATTCTTTTAGTAATTTTTAATAAAAAGGTCTATTTTTATTGATCAGTTAAACTGCTTGTATTTCTTTTCTTCTTGTAAGACTCAATTCAAGGTCATTACCACAGTGAAATAAGTGTGCTATCATGGGAGCAAAACCTAAGAGAGTAGTGACTGTCTCATTCACAAAAGTGCTAGTCAAGTGTTGTTATGACCCAGAGAGGGAACACTTCCTTTATTTTTCATCGTCTTTCTGGGTGTCTCTGTTTCTGGTGTAGTGAAACATCTACCATTAAAAATAAACTACTTTGCTCTTAAGTTTTAAAAGTGTGATACTGGGGTAAAATTAACAATGAATCTCCATTTAGTCTAGCAATAAGTCCTAGTTATCCAAAAAGAAATGGGCACACCTTTATGTAAAAGTTATGCATTAAATTTTTTATAGCTGCACCAGTAAATCATTCCATCCTAACTGCTTAAAACAATGCCAACTCAACATCATAGAGTTTCACAAGGACAGGCTTCTGAATGAGGCCTCCAGGACTGATCAAAATCAACATGCCTGCAAGGCTGTGTGCCCCAGAGTTGAACCCTTCTTCCTGGCTTTTAAGGTTCTAAGAAGCCACCTTCATTCCGTGACTCATCTCTTCAAAGTTCATGCTTTTAGCCTCTGTTTTTGCCATCACATATCTTTTTCTCTGGTATTTACCCTTTTGATGCCCTATCATAAGAATTCTTGTGACTATAAGGCATATACATAGATAGTGCAGGCAGTGTCTTCACCTCAAAATCTTTAGTGTTATCTAGACAGTTATTTTACCTGGAGTAAGTCCAGGAGTAAAGGAATATACTCCTGGATTATAAGATGAATGATGATCCATCATGAGATAAATATGATTTAATATAGTTTCATGTTTGTCTTTAAATTCTCTTAGTAATACAAAATATTTTGTTCTGAAAATTCAAATTTGGGTGTACAAGATTTTATCTAAAGTCATGAGTACTAAAATTAGTGCCTAATGGCTACAGAAAACAAACAAAAAGAATAAAATCTATGGAATTAGACTAGCTACATGAATTCAAGAGGAAACAATGATGTATAAGTATTTCATGTAACAAAGAAATGGATGATGGTACATATTAGATCATGATGTAATTTGGCTGTATTGAAAATCTAAAGACAATTCTTTGTTTTAAAATAAAAATATGTCAGAGGTTTTTCTTTTATTTTGAGAATCAATCTAGTAGAAAGGAATTAGATTACAAAACAAAATTGTATTATAGGCTACATAGTTTAAAATTACTTATATGAAAAATGATTTTTTAAAAAAAGTGTAATTTGGGATTATGGGGTGCAATTATTATACCACACTGAAATAAGTTCTTCAGGTCTGCACCAAGTCCATCCAGCTAAAGACAATCACCAATAAAGTTTTATGCATAATCAGTATGTAACCTATTTTCATTTCCAGGTTCTTTGTGAGAGTGGTCTTATACATGAGTGGAAGTAATTACACAGGTTTCCTTTTTAGGACTGTTGTTAATAATATATGAGAAAGTTGCCTAATTTATGATGGGAAATGTTATTCTGTAAATACGTTTCTCATACTGGTTAATGAATAAAGCACTGTTGGCCAATAGGAAAGCAAGACAGGTGGAGCTAGGAGACTATGAGGAAAGAGGAAGGAGCAAGGAGGGGTCAACACGGAGAGCCCGGAGAGGTAGAATGCCAGCCACTCTGGCCGGTAAGATGAGCCATGTGGAAATACTTAGAAAGTAGAAATGGGTTAATCATTAAGACAGAGCTAGTCGATAAGAACCTATTAACGGGCCAACAGCCTTATATCAAATACAGCGTCTCTGTGTATTATTATTGGGGGATGGCATGGCGGGACCAGACTGGTGGTGGGGAAAAATCTGCTTGTAACATATTTCCCCATAAAATATGTGGAGTAAACTCTAGGTCTTAGTAGTGTTTCATTTTATGTATTTGGTAATCATTACCCAGGCTTCTGTCTTTTTGGAGAGAACTCTATGTGGCACCTGTTTATACAGAGATCAAAAGATCAAGTGGATGATCTTGACAAATGTTGTACTTCATTAAATTGTTCTCATGGGGTGATTTTGATGGGGATGGCTGCTGTTTACTGAGTTGCAAAAGTTCAGGTCTTTGGAGAGTCACCTTTTACACAAAGTCTTTAAGGGGACTTTAAAGGTTACATTGACATATGCCATCCTTACCCCTCAATCATCGTGCCTCTGACCTCTGAAGAACACTGATAATAGCCTTGTGAAGGAGAATTTGTTACTTACTGTAGATATTGGTAACAATGGCTTGGTGGCAAAAAGCTAATAATTTTCCCATGAGAACACAGGAGCTTTCTCTAGGTGTCATCCTTTTGGTAAGTTGAATGGCTTTCTTATGGTAATGTAGGGAATGTATGATCTGCACGTTAAGAAGCTGTCTGGATAAGGAAATATTTGGCATTTTAGCATTATTGGAATTGTATGTTAATAGTGGCTTTGTCAAATTAAAACAAATGACAGGTCAAAGCAAAAATTACAAGCTTTCTTAAGATTCAGAAAACTTATTATTCTCTAGGTCTGAATGTCCAAAACACAGGAGATAATTTAGGTAATGGAAACAGGCTTTATCAAATTTGTTTTGGACACATGTCAAAATCAGAGGTTTTAACTCTCATTTCAACAAACGTTTAATAAATCATTTTATTTTTGCTACTTGATATCAACTTTATATCAACAAGAAGAAAGTTGAAAGGGCTTTAAGTTGTTTAGGAGATTCAAACCCTTTTCTACCTTTAAGATAGTATGTGACTATTCAGTTGCATCTTTATTCTTTAGCTCTTATTTGCTAATGCCTAACTATTGGAAAAGATTCATACATTTTAAAATCAGTGAATTAATATTTTATAAGCAGCTACTCAAGTCTCAATCCCAAGCCATCTCCCTTGGTCTATATTCAAGATTAAGAAATGATCCAGCACGGATTTTTACCAGAATAAAGCCTCATTTATAAGTAGAAAACTACAACTTTATAATTTACTTTTAGAAAGCAACCAGAATCTGGGTGAAATATGATGCAGCTAACCTTAAATGCGCATTAATTATCTTTTTGAGTACTGTAAATTAATGTGCCTGGCAAGTGTCCTATCATTGACATACTTCGATGTTTATTTCTTTACCTTTAAAATATAACTTTTGAAAATGAATTGGTTGAAAAAGGAGGTAGATATTAATTGTGTCAGATGAGTTTCACAAAGTCAAGGGATTTCTGCACATTGTTTTGTAAATGACAATGTCCACTGTCCAAAGCTGAGGCATTTGATAGGATAGTGAGGATTTCATACTGGGTGAGCTGAATTAGAAGAGAAAAGCAAAACCAGGATTTTATTAAGGGAGAAAAAGAGTCTATTGACTCTTCAAGACATTTCCAACATCTTTAATGTCGTTTAGAAGCAGAAAGTCATAATCCAATAGTCACATAAACCCTGCATTAATAAGGGTCAGGGCTATAAATACCTTAACAATAAAGAAAAGTTATGTGAATTTTGTTGCTCATGGTATATGCAGATCTGGGATGTTGACTTGGAAATCCACTTCATTTTCCTGGGCTTGATAAGACTTCCTAGATTGAGGAATGCCAATATGACTGTACAAGCTGTACTGGATGAGAAGTTCTGGCCTCAACTCCAACCTTGTCTTGGTTCTTGGGTTTTAAACAGAGCAGGTTCTTTGGGTATGGAGCTGTAGCTGAAGAATAGAACACTTGGAGAGAAGGTACTAGACCCTCAGGTCTATTCCCAGAATGATGTTTTTATATATAGATCCCACCTTCTTTCTTTTGTAGCAAGAACCAGAGTTGGAATGTGTTCTCTGTTGAAGATACCTGTTTTTCAGATTTGTGGTTCATATAATAAATTTGATAACACTGCATTCTCAGTTGTGATTGAATGCACAGGATCTGTTCAAGTTCAAGCAAGACACAAATTTTGGCATGGACAGAGGAGGCAGACACAAAGAATCACCTCCAGCTAAGGAGCTATTGACAAGAATTAGCTATTAGGAAGGGAAGAATCGTTTGTTTTAAGGGTGTGGACTTTGGTGATCCAATTGCACTCCAGTGCAAAACCATAATCCAATAGTTTGTACATAGTGCAATCTAACTTAGTGAGTTAAAAGAAAAACAAAGAAGTACACAAACTTGGAAGATCAGGGGAAGAGGAGATAGATCTTGGAGGAGTTGGAGAAGGGTGGAGGATGAAATGATTAAAATATATTGTATAAAAAAAGAGAGAGAGAAAGATGAGCCCAGTCTCATTATTTTGTATACAGACTTGCTTTTGCCTCAAAGAGTAATATACAGATTGATCTTTATTCGTTTGACTTACCCCCACTAGCATTTGACTTTCATAAAAATGTACATTAAACATAAAAGTTAAATATATTGTATGGAATTCTCAAATAACTAATAAAATCAGGAAAATAGCCTTTAAATGTCAAAACAAAAAGTGAATGATTTTGAAACAGAAAATTTTTCCTGATAGCTGGCCTTTGCAGTAAGGAAAAATTTCCAAACTCACTCTGTGCTTCATGTTGATGACTGCAACTTTCACCTCCAATCTCATACTAATGTATTTATTCTCCTAGTGTCTGCAAGGAAGGTTTAACAGCTGCTTGATGGGTAACCAGAGAAACTTTAGAGCAATTCCTTTGGAATAAGAATGAAGCTTAAAACTGCCAGTTTTAAGAACTCCATTGAACTGTATTTACAAAAACGGATTCTCATTAAGAAGTAATGTAAGTCAACGTCACTTTCACCCAGTTGCTATAGAGGAAGAGGTGTTCATAGGTGTGTGTTTCTTCTGGTTGTCTTCCAACCTCTGGTAGAAATGGGTGGACAAAGACTCTGACTCTTTGTCTCTGGCTTACTCTCTCTATCTCTCTCTGTCTTTGTCTCTCTTTCCCTGTTCCCCTTCTTTTGTTACTTTGCTGCAGGTACCACTAGACTTCTATTTCTGCATGTGAAGAGTCTGAAAGTTTTCAGTAGAATTTTGGAGTAGGCAGCAGAGTTTTTGAATGTTCCGATGACTAGTATTTTGAGAACAGAACAAATTTAGCAAAAAGACAATAAAGCCCTAAAAGAAATACACAGGTTGTTTTGTTTTGTTCAACAAGGATTTGCATTCCTGAAGATGTCTATTTCCAGTGCTTCTGTACCTTGAGTACTGAATACTAGCAGAGAAAAGTCATGCAGCCTAACTGATTGATATCTCTACAAATGCATGGATTTCAAGCTTGGTTAGTCCCCTGGACTATCTACTAATTCATGGCTATTTATTATATTTTCTAGTCTTTATAACACTGTATCAGAAAAATTTCCATTATGCAACTCACTGTGTTTTGAAAACACCATGTTATAACGGGCTACTTTCTGTTTCATCATATGGTTGTCTAATAATGCATTTAAACATTCTCTTATTGTTAAGCATGAATGTTGTTTCCACATTTTAGCTGTTATGAATTATGTTGCCATGGATATCTTTGTACTAAATTCTCAAAAAAAATCTTCTAATATTTCTTTACAATGTAATCCTACATGTAGAATTACTAAAGTAGAAAAGAACAAAATTCAAACATATGTGTATATACTTACACATATGTATATGTTTATGATAGAAATAATGCAAAATATATTAACAAGAATATTTGTGTATGGATAAACTTACATCATTCATAAACCCAAAGTTCAGAAGTTGGTACTGTTAACACTTTACTGAATAATCCTGGGAAGTGTTTTATGAATATATTGTCATGAGTTTGTCAAATGGCTCCTTATATTATTTGTCAAAATGTTGTTCAAAGAAACATGCTAATGCCCACTTTAAATGTTTCCTATGAGTACCTTGATTGTTATATTGAAATAAAATCAATGTGTTGGGAAATAATATTCCTTTGTTGTTTGGTGAGATTTTATATAACTCTAGTAGAAGAGTTGATTATTCTTTTGTACATTGATTATACATTTCTTCTTTTATAAGTAGATTTTCACATCCTTTTTCCTATATTCCATTATTTTTAGAGGACAAAGTTGCTTTAGTTGTAGGAAAATGTAAATAGCAACGCAGTTGAGGAATAGAGACAGTATTGAGGGGTGCATATGAACAAAGTACACAGTACATTTATAAAAACATCATTTTGTTTGGTGAGAATCTGTTAATAAAAAAGAAGAAAATGACAATTTAACAAACAGTTGTCATAACACTAGCCATTGTTTTAATTTTGGTAAATTTTATTCATGGTATGCACTTTGTCAAGATATTGTGATGGTTATTTTTTGGTTGGCAATGTTACTACTCCTGGAATTAACTAAAATCCAAGCTAAGGGGTAGACCTGTTAGGGATTTTTTTCGATCAGAGTACTCATATTGGGAAGATCCACCTCTACACCTTCTGGTGGCAGCCTGGGAGAAAGAAGTGATTGTTGTGGCCTATTTGCCCTCACTCTCGCTGACAAGTTCATTCTTTCCCTAGTATTAGATCCTATTTAATTGGGAAGTAGTTTGAAGGATACAGAAGACATTCTTAGACATCCACCATTTTAGATCATACAACTATTAGATTCTTGAACGTTCTGTTAGAAGATAGCTATTATTGAAATAGTTGAACTGAACCAATAAACCAGTAATAAATCATATGTGTGTATACAAATGTATATTTTCTCTATTCTTTTTTTTGTGTATGAGTTTTGGCAGAATAGAAGTCTATGAACCATGTGAGTGCCGGCTTTCTGCAGAAGCAAGAAGGCATTAGATCACCTTGAAATGAAGTTACAGTTTACATATATATGTGTTGTCATTCTAATTCTTTAGAGAACCCTGAGTAATACATATGTAAAAAGTATATTATAACATTTTTCTTTTTTAAAGCATACTGCATATCAAACCATAGTTTTACAAAGTGTGACTTCATTTTAATTTTACTTCTCTAATTAAAAATTTAGCATGTACTATGTACTCAGGTACAAAACTACATGCACGGAATGAATGTAATACAACCTCATGTCTACATGGGTCTTCAATTCTTCTATCATTCAACCTGTTCTTGAAGTCTTTATAATTAGGGTTATAAAGGTGAACTCAATGGTTTAGAGAATTTTCTGCTTTCCCAGTGAACCTGGGTGCAATTCTCATTAGGATCCACATAAGGAGTCACAATCGTCTGTATCTCCAGGTCCAGAGTATCCGATGACTTATCTGGCTTCATTGGGCAACAGGCATTAACATGGTGCATAGATTCTATGCTGGCAAATCTCTTAAATACTTAAAACAAGAATAAACCTTAAAAAGGAAATATTCATAATTAATAATACTGCACTGTGTTTTCATACTTCCTAATTGATTCTTATACATATTGCACAGATTTTATTTGTCCATTTCCTTATTGAAGGACATTCAATTTTGCAGTTATTTAAAGGAGTCTCATGTTTCAGACTGTACAAGAAAACTTATTTTTTTTTCAATAACTATATGCATTCTCCTCAACTGCCTTCCTATCCCTTCCTTCCTGCTGCACAATTGTTTCCCTTAATACAGCTCATTTAAGTCAGTAACGTTAGGTTCTTTTATTAAACATTCTCACTTCGGCTCTTTGGCACTTAATAATATACATTTCATCACTACAGTCTCATATTCTATAAAACCAATATCTCCTTCTCTTCTCAGTTCCTACTCTGTGGCTGTGAGGGTTTGAAATGCAGGTAGAATAGACTTTGTCATTTTTGTTCTCCAATTCTCATTTTATGTCTTCTTTATTCTTCTCCCTCTTGGTTCTCACCCAGAGGAAAAAGGAGAAATAAATATATTGCTTTTCTAAGGGTAGAACTAGAGTATCTGTCCTGAGAGAGCTGTAAGCACATTCCTAGTTCACGGATTTCATTGTGGAACAGCAGCCAGCCAATTTCCACATAAGAATGAGCATTGATAATGTCTGAAGCAGAAGTAGTGAGTCCTTCTAGTACAGTAGTCTCCAGCAATGTAGCAGTATCCATTCTCCTACCTTCTGTGGTCCTATACCTTGGTTCTGGTGGGTTAAAGTGGGATTTATTGTCTATACCTCTAAGAGCTGGAAATAGAAGGTAACTAATGTCAGTATCTCTACTTCTTTGGTTACTGCTCTGTCAGCTGCCTCTAAACATGTAGCATGCTCTTCCTAATGGCAAAGTAGAATTCTAACCAAACACAAGATTCCAGTCTGTATGGGTATATCTGAATCATTTGCAGTCATTCTCTTGGGCATGGAAATAGTACAAAGCTGTCCTTCAGAAACTCATCTTTGTAGTTCTTTTCCACTGTGTCAAGCAATGGGTGATGGGGATGTGAATACTCAGATAACATACTGCCTTTGAATCATGTCCCAGAGGAGACAGCTGTATGAGTGCTTCCAATGAAAGATACCCAGAGGAGAACCTGCTGAGTCACAGGGCACACACACTTAAGATTTTACCAGATGCTGCCAAACTGCATTCCAATTCACAACTCACAGCAGCACATGAGATTATTTTCTGAATCTTCAGCAAATAAGACACTATAGGCTTCTTATCCTATGGATTAAAAAATACTTTGTCATTTTAAAATTTACTATCCTCTGATGTCATGGTTAAAAGGATGTATTTTCTTTAGCTTCTCTCCTCAAGATATAGTAATTGCCATTTATTTGTGAATTTGAGATGAGGTCATTTTAAGAGAATTTTGGTATTTTGTTTACTGCATCTTTTGCCCCTACCTTTAAGTAATATTAGCCTTGTAGTCAGAATAATCTTCAATTTTTATATATAATATGGCACACTCGTGCTTAACCTGTGGTTCTGCCAATTAAATTTCAGATAAATTTTAAACTGACAGTTGTACAGCCTCCTTTAGGATGAGCCTTCTGTGTACCTGCTCAGGTCATTCATTCTCATTGCCTACCTCATAATCAATGTGTCAGATGCAAACTGAGCCACCTGTGGCCAATCAATATCCTATCCTTTCTCATGATTCCCTACTTTGACACATTTCTCCATTTCTTTCTGAAATGATTCTCGACCTCTCAACTTCTATTCTTCTTACAGGACTTCATACTTACATGGTTTGTTAATTATTTATTACTGAATGATTGCATGATCTTTTTGTAGGCAGGAATAATTTAATAATCTTTGATGTTCTGAAATTTAGCACAGTACCTTACATATCCTATTGTCTAATGACAAAATTGTTTTATGAATAAATGAATGTGAATAAATGTAAGGTATAAGGACTACAGTTAGCATGCCATTAACTATCTGAACATGCTTAAGGGGCACTAGTAGCCAGATCTCAAGAAATGGCATTGGCAACTGAGGAAACTGAAGGAACAGATTCTGAACTGAGGCATAAGTTGGGTATCTAAGCTATGGATATTTTTGCTATGAAGAGACAACATGACCAGGAAAAATATTATAAAGAAAACATTTAGTTGGGGTGGCTTTATAGTCTCAGTTTAGCTTTTTATTCCTGTGAAGAGACACCGTGACTCTTATAAAGGAAAACATTTATTTGAGGGGGCTTGCTTATAGTTTCAGATGCTTAGTCCATATTCATCATGATGGGGAGCAGTGCAGTATACAGGCAGATATGATGCTAGAGTTGAGAGTGTTATGTCTTTCAGGCAACAGAAAGTTGACTGATCATCACACTGAGTGATGCTTAAGCAAAAGAGACCTCAAAACCCTCTCCCATAGTGACACACTGCTTCCAACAAGGCCACACCTCCAAATAGTGTCACTCCCGTTGGGGGCCATTTTCTTTTAAACCACCACATTCCATTTCCTGACCCCAAAGGCTTATCCCCATATCATAATGTAAAAATCCATCCATCAAAATTCAAAAGTTCTATGGTCTGTAACATTCTCAAACTTGTTTCAAAGCCCAAAGTCTTTTCTGAGCTCACTCAATCTCTTAATTGTAATCCCCAATTAAAACAAAACAAAAAAAGAAACCCCAAAAATCCAGATCACATACTTCCAACATATAGTAGCACCAAATATACATCACCATTCTAAAACATGCGGAAGGATGCATAGTGAGGAAATACTAGACTGAAGACTGAAAATCACCTGTGCAAACTCCAAACTTTGCATCTCCATGTCTGATCTCAAAATGCGCCTCATATTTCCAACTCTGTTCAGCTTTGTTGACTGCAACACACTTCTCTCTCTTGAGCTGGTCCCTGTTACCAGTGCTCCTTAGCAGGTTATCCCAAGACTCTGGCATCTCTAACACCTTGGTTTTTCCAAGGAAATCCAGGCTTCAACTTCACCACTTCACACAATGGCCTCTCTACTAGACCTCCATTTAGGGGACATTCCTGACACATGCCTGACCTCAGGAGCTATATCCTATAACTTCTTTCTTTTAACCTCAACTCTAAATCCAGAACCACATTGTCAAAGCTGCCAAGTCCTGCTGCTTACTAGGGCTTTAAAATGTCTCCCCTAGTTTAGTTACATCTTCAGCAGCCTTTTGTCTTTCACTGCCTAATTTTAGTTGTCCTAAAACTGGAGTTCTAGACCAGGCTGGCCTTAAACTCATAGCTATACCAGTGTCTGCCTTCCCAGTGCTGGGATAAACCACCACACACAGCTCTAAACTTCTTAAATATTCCTTTTCACAAGTTGGAAACATAGGTTGGTGGGATCTTACCCTGATGTCACCACTCAGTATATTCCATTTCTTAATATGTTTATCTTCTTGAACATAGGATTTTGCTCTTTTCCACTTCTGGGTGCTCTTTTGCTCTTCAAAATTTACATTTTTTAAATTTATCCTGATCAGCTTGTCCTTTTCATTATAAATTTTTAATAGAGTTACCACTAAAATCCTCACTACAGAGTCTACATTAGGCTATTTTGAGATTTCTTCTGCCAATAGAATTAATCCAAAATTCTTTACTTTAACCTTAGGAAAACTCTTCAAACAAAGGCAGAAAAGCAGCCACTTTCTTCACCAAAATATTACAAGAATGATCTATAGGCAACATACTAAAAATCTTCTCATCTGAAAATTCTTCAATGACCCATCAACAGTTCATCAAATCACACTCAGCACACGTGTCTTCAATGTTTCTACTTGCATGGCCCATTAATCAGTGCTTAAAACATCACATTGCTTTCCTAATCCAAAATACCAAAGGCCATATTACTCCAAATGAAAACAGAAACAATGCCCCACTCCTGGAATCAACTTCCATCTCAGTTTAGGTTTTTACTGCTATGAAGAAACAACATGACCATGGTAACTCTTATAAAGCAAAACATTTAGTTGAGAGGGACTTGCTTATAATTTCAGAGGTTCAGGCCATCATTATCATGACAGCAACATAGTGGCATGCAAGCTAACATGGTGTTGGAGAAGAAGTTGAGAGTCTTACATCTTGCAGGCAAAAGGAAGTCAACTGTGACACTGAACAAAGCTCAAACAAACAAACAAACAAAAATCTCAAAGCCCACCTCCACAGTGACATACTTCCTCCAAAAAGGCCACACTTATTACAAAAACCATAGATCTCAATAGTGCCACTCCTCTTGGGGGTCATTTCCTTTCAAACCATCACAGTGGGTAAATATTAGTGATACAAGAAATGGACCATGTTAGGATATTGTAATTTACAGTTAACTTATTTTCTCAGAATATAAACAAATATATATATATATATATATATATATATATATATATATTTGACAAAATGAGAATGGCAAGTCTTTTAAGTTGGAATCTTTCTTTTCTTCTTTCTGTACCTCTGAAAATTGGTTGGTTTTCTTATCTATACCAATAAAATTTATTGGGAGTTAGATGTGGTAAATTTTTAATGGAGGAATGGTGTTTTCTTTACTAATACTCCAGAACAGAGGTGAGGTTGGGATGGGATGTGTAGAGTAGAAAGAGCAGGATTCTTGGTTTTGAGGATTTTTGTATTTTTAAATAACATGGACTGGATATTCAAATTGCTTCAGAGAAGTAGTATTTTATAATGTATGAATTATCACAAAGATATGAGAGTATACCTGAGTTTTCTACAGAGACAGAAGAAAAGTTCCAAGTAGCAAATGGGTAGAAGTCATGAAAGACAAAGTGGTTTTATGATTTCATGTCACATTTGTTCATGTTAATTACATTTTTCCCTGGAGCCTGATGATCATTGGCAAGGCAGTGGCAGTTACTCTAAATGTCTGTGCCAACGTAAGCTATTTTTGGTTGTTGCTGTTACATGATTTTCTTTTATTTAATCTCTTCAGGTATTATAATTAATCTTGGATACAGAAACTGTCTAGACTTTTCAAACTCTTAATTCATTTTTCTGTACAATATTTAGACAAATTATTTAATAATTATGCCTAATATAAAACAATGTTGGCACTCTCATAGCTAATCGTCGTTGGTCATTTAAAAATAACTTTTACCGAATTTTTCTCTGATAATGTTACATATGTATGTAGTAAATCTTGTTGTAACCCCCTTTTCCAGAGTCCCCTCACCATTTTTTGGCCTTTCCTTCCCATTTCTTACATTACTTTCTCTGTGTTTGATTTTGAGCCTAAATGAGTTTAACAGACCATTTACATCATCATGGATTTGGAAGTGCTGTCTGTAGAAGCTTTGTGAGTTTTCCAGTAGTTGCTCAAATGAATGCAATGACTGCCTTTTTCTAAGAATCCATCAGTAGCCAGTAGAGTAGTAGGGAAGGATAGGGTCTTCTGGATCCCATACTTACTAACTCTTTAATATTAACATTCTTGTGTAGACCCACTGCAGATCCATTGTTGCCACTATGGGACCATGTGCAGTGCCTAGTAAAGGACATTTCACAGCCCTTCTATCTTTCAGCTCTTACATTCTTTCTGCTTCTTCTGTTTTGATGATCTCCATGCATTAGAGAGAATGATAAAGATTTTCTGTTTAAGGCTGAGAACTGGACTGCCATCATTTCCAGCACCTTGAGTAGACATGCGCCCAGAGATGCATTCATAATTGTGCACAGCAAAGTGAAGTTTCTCTAATTAAGGCCGAAATTAGATTCACACATGGACATAAGCATGCCTATTTAGAAGGTAACTTGATACCATTATCAATTTAGCTAAATAGTAGTAGGTTTACCTCTAGGTTCTTAGGCTTTCTCGGGTATGAGTTTTATATTTTTTAAATTAAATCAGCTTGATTATATTTTATAGTCAGGAAGTTACCTTTGAATATTGCTCTAGTTATCTAAGTTCTTCAAGGATAGCCTCTGTTTTGTAAAACTACTTTGTTCTACTTGCCAAGTAAGAAGTTGCAAATATGTAAGATTGTTACTCAGATGAGATGGAATGGGTTTTTGATACTCTCCCATTATGGCCTCCTGCATAGGACTGATGCTATTGATTTGACTAGCTGCATTGTCAGATAGATGATGTGTTAAGAAAAGGATCCAATCAGTCTCCTGATGACATTCACAGGAAGACAGGGGAACACTGTAAGACAATTTTCTACACAGTCCAAGTTGGCAAATCTATAGAAGGGGACCCTCTCCCCTTTCCTAAGAGTATGTTGGTTTTAGCACTGACACTGCTTGCTGCATGGAAATTGCTGCTTTCCAGGAGATGGAAAAGTTACACACTTGGTAGGCTGTTGTATCAGAGTTCCATGATGGTAATTATTGCATAAAGAATTTACTGTACAAGTTAGACTTTATAGATTTGATAAAGAAACTGAAAAATACATGTTCTAAAAATGGTAGTTGAAGGGTGTGAAGGTTGTGTGTGTGTGTGTGTGTGAGAGAGAGAGAGAGAGAGAGAGAGAGAGAGAGAGAGAGAGAGAGAGAGAGAGAAGAGAGAGAGAGACTCAGCCTAGTACAGGTGAAAGTTGGAGCCTGAAGGAAAATATGGAAGCTAGGAAAGTGGTGGGTATAGGAATAAAGCTGGTTCAGTTGTGCCCAATGCTGTCAGGGAGTTTGCAGCAATGTACTAAGTGGCAGGAGTGCTTTTTCACTAGTAGAACCCATAGGTTAGAAGGAAAACCAGACACAGAGGAGAAAAGATCTTGGACCAGCCAAAATCTTCAGGAATCCTGCATCTATTTTTCAATATTTCTGAACTTACAGAAGGATCATAGCTTCCACTGCCTCTGAAATCTCTCAGAACTTAGTTTTTGACAAATTTTAACTACTGATTATATAGATATAGGGACACCACGAAACGTATTTCTCAATATAATCAAATGGTCTCAATATAATCAAATGGAAAGCTTATCAATCTGTTACAGTCTACACACTCTTTTCCAAGTTAGCACACATACACATCTCTTCTACCTATATTTAGCTACAAATAAAAGCAATAAGAAAAATAATGCTTTTGATGTGATATAGTCCCCCACCCTCAACCCAGTAAAGACTGTAAACACACCAACTTTCTTTACAAAGGAACAATCACAGTATCAGTTGTACCATTTTGGAGGGTACTGTTTATTCTATGTGCTTTTCCTTTACTAGAAAAGTCACACACTTGACTGACATTCAACCACTTAAGTACCAATAAATGTTACCTTTGGAATAGGAAATGGAGAGAGTGTGGAAAAACAAAAGGAATTATTTGAAACTTGAATAAATGTGCTCACTTCCAAACAAGAGAATATACTCATGGCTACTAAAGTTCATTTATTTGCAAATATACATTTGGCTGTAGTTATCAAGTTCAGCTTCTTTCTTGTAATATCTTTTTTTAATGTACCAGTATCTACAAGCCCTTAGCTATTAACATTTCCTTGCCTATAAAGATGATCTAAACCTCTATTTATATATGTATTTGTTATACTTTTCTATTCAGTTTGACCACATTGAATGGAGGCAACTAAAGCATGTAATAGAAGAGTCCTTACTTTCCAGTCATCTTCCCTTAATTTAATTTCTGATTGATAGTCAGGACTTCAGCAATAATGTACCTTTTAATTTTTAATGTCTCAAGGAGAGCAAAGTGGCCAGATGGCAATTCTAACTTTAAATGTAATGCTATAAATACAGTGTCCCTGGTGAATGTTCCTCAGTTCCTCTAGGAACTAGGACCTGAAAAATGAGAGACCCAAATGTCATAAAGCAAGGGGGAAATTTTGTTGGATGATCACAAGAGGTAACAAAAAGTGAAGTCATCATTATTTCCACCCATTGGTTCCTAACTAGTGAATACTTGGAAAAGAAAAACAGCAGGAAATATTAATTACAAAGAAAAGATTATCACATCTGGGATAAGATCAACCTAGCACTGAGTAGCATTGCCATTTAATCAGCATACTAAGTCTACAAAAGTCTATTCTGTAATTCAGCTGGTCCTGGCTACATAAATGCTATGCATTAGTTACTCATCTTATTGCTGTAACAAAATAGTTTGCAAAAGTACTTTAAGGAATAAGCATTTTATTTTGTGTTATAGTTTATGTTACTGTCTATCACTACAATGAGGTCATGGGTGCTTGCACATTGCATCAATTATCAGAAAGAAGTGAGAGATGGATGCTGATGCTTGCGTGGCTTTTTCCCATTTCTTCAAGTCAGGAACCCACACAAAAACTGTTGATGCCTTCATTTAGGCTAGGTCTGCTCACCTCAGTGAATATATCTAGAAACTTCTTTACAAACATTACCAGAGATTTGTTTGTAAATGGTGATTCTAAATCCCACCAAGTTGGCAACCAAAGTTAACCACCACACAACAGTAAATTATGTGAGTATAAAACTATTGTTGTACTTTATTTACTAAACATAAATTCCCCAGTCAGAAGCAAATCTATGTGGTAATCTCAATATGGTTGATCAGGGCAAGGAAATAGTACAGAGTGATACATGCTGCAGGCATAACTATTGAATCAGTTAAATGTAGTTATAATTTTGAATGACTTCAGTGACATTGTCAACATACACCAAATTGATATTGTCATTCATACTATTAAATACACAGAGGAAAATATTCATCAAAAAAATTGGCAGGCAGCAGGTACCAAGAGAATTATCAAGTTACTTGTCCAGCTATGATCATAGTTACTACCAAGCTAGATATATAATAATCTTTTAGAAGTTTTTAAAAACTCATATTCTTCCTTATGATTTAGATTAGTCAAATAGGACTGACATTTGTTCACAGTCACTGTTCTTTCACTATGTAGCACCCTAATGGTATAAGTAACATTATTAATCTTTCAATAATATCACATATCATAAGATTAATATTTTGTTAACTTTAGACATCTATCAGGTAACTTCTATGATACCTTTTCTACAACCATATCTCTTACTTTACATTTGGATACCATTGTGTGGAGTTTTAGTTTCTGAGTGGGCCTGCTAGCTTTCTATTATGGAATTGAAGAGAGAATAAGACATGTGGATGGAACCTACTGTTTCCATTGAAATAAACCTGGATCACATAACCAGGTGGCATCCATAGGACAGATTCTCGGTGCCAAATCACAGTGACATTTAAATTGCAAACATTTGGTATCAGTCCAAATGAAATATTCAGTGCTCCCTGGAATGTCATAGTGTGTCTGCTTCTACCAACATAGTACTGTTTGGTAGTCACTAGACATGTCCAGAGAATTATAGTATTAACTCTGTCAGGATAATGTGACCTTTCTTCTGAGGCAATCTTGCCAAAGCTCAGGTTGGGTATAAGTTGTGAGCTAAACATCCATTTGATTGTTCTAATAGACTTATTTTGACATAAATATTTCTTTATTTATACATAACACATGTTTCATTTGCACTTATATTATTTTTTTTGTCAGTGGGCAACATCATCAAAATTCTCCATGGATTCAACTACTTCTGTTACTGATTTGCCTCTAAGTCCTGTCAAGCTGAGTTCTAAGGAAAAACAAACCAATGCTTCCTTAGAAAAAAATATTGTATGATAGTGTTTAGGATGTAGGAAAGTGTGGAGTAGGATCCTAAAGATTCACAGATTTAAAGGGAATTTTAATCACAGGCTCTTACCTCTTTAGCTATCAAGGTTTTCCTCAAGTGAGACACGTACATCCTTAGTGCTAAGACTGAAGCCTGACATGCTTGACATGCTGTCTGTTCTCAAGACCCATTGAATAATATCTCCAACAAGACAATGGATTGCTCCATAAAACTATTTTATTTTTTGGAGCCATAACATGGCATGATTTTGATGCTTCCTGACTTGTACGCAAGCTTTCATTGACTTGGGTGAATTTTAAGTACATGAATAAAGGATGAACTTTTCACCCAGAGCAGTAAGACTAATGCTGCTTTATGCATTAGAATTTCTACTATTTCAACTCATTGAGTAGATGAGATCAGTCCCAGGATACTAGCTGAATATAATGCCTGAATTAAAATAGCAACAATTTCCTGCTATTTGTTTTCCTAATTCCTAGATGGAGGTAGTTAAATAAAATAATAAATGATGTTGTCTTAGTTCTTCATAGCTTTCCCTCAACTGAGTGCTTTAAGTAGTTAAATAAAATAATAAATGATGCTGTCTTAGTTCTTCATATCTTTCCATCAACTGAGTGCTTTAAGTAGTTAGTAATTATGGTGATCTCTAGTGATTTGATTCATCAACCCTTTATTATTGTGCTTGACTTTCAGAACTTAATAAAGTGACTTGTTCCTTCATCTCCCATGAAAAGCCCATTATTTGTTTTCTCAAACTTCAATATGTAGTTAGTAATTATGATTTTCAAACTTGAGTTCCAGGCTGATGTTTTTTGATATACATTTTGATATTTTCAGATATCTTGCAGATATGTTACTTTAAAAAATTCATGTCCTCAAAATCAATACATCTTTGATGGCATGACCAGTTTTTCTCTGGTTCTCCCACTTCTGCAAATGATGTTTTCCCATTGCTCAGGGTTTAAAACTTGTGATTTTTCAAGACTTCCCTTTGTCATTCTCCCTTTACAAAAAGTATCTTCAAGTTGTGTAATTCCTGGGTGAGCTTGAAATGTTTTGCTAGGAGACATTCTGTGACCACCCTATTGAAGAATATATGGGATATATTACACACTATATATTATAGTGTGTAAGTGAGAATGTGCATGTCAATGTCTATACATTTGAGTGTACAGTTTTATTGAGAAGTAATAGGGGAGAATATTCTCTATCCCACATGAAGTTTTAAGAACATTGATTAAATGCATAGGAGCTACTAGCTAAGAATAGGAAGCTGTAGCTTACTTAGATAAGTCTGACATGCAGGCATTTTCAGTGTGTATGATCCTGTGAGCACAATATTGCCACACAGGGTCTTTTTTGTTTCAATACTTATATTTTTTTCAGTGAAAAATTAAGTGGCTTACTGTAGATAATAAAAAGAATTCTAGACATTTTGTCTTTATTTGGGGTCTTTTGTTTTCCTATTGCAATCTGTTATCATAAGTTACCAGGTTGATTCTCAGAGTTTAGAAACAAAATGCAGTTCTTTACCGCTGTTGGTAAGAGAAGCAACATAAGAGCTTCTGTGATACAGAATAAAGCAGAATGCCCACAAGTACTCTCCAGAAACCTCTGATCCCACGTTTCTCTCAAGAAGTGCTTATCTTATTATCTATGTTACCAAATGCCTATGGTATCTTGTGACATTCAATAAACACTGTCTAAAACTCTCACATCTATAAACACATTTAACCTTTAGTTTATCATAACCACTTATCTCCCTTATTTATCTCTATTGGTAGAGTATAAAGACTTGATCTATATTTGTTCTGGTCCATATCTTCTTCAGAAAGGATGGTGGTAGAAAGGGGAATGCAAATGATTAAGATTTAACATCATTTATAAACTTTTTCAGAACTGCATCTAGTATTTTTGTAGCTGAATAAAGTTCAAATTTATATCTTGGAAGGAATACTTAGTAGCATGCTTGCCTAAAATACACCATTGAATGCTATTAAAATTATTTGCAAGCTCATTATCAGATATATGCAGAGTTTAAATTAATCTTAGATGTTTATAAATATATGTCAAATTAGCATATTGCATTTATGTAATATTCTTCTGTAAACATGAGGTTATAATAATAACTATTGATTTGAGTGGAAACAAAATGATTATGTTATGTAATGAAATATTTCATTAATAATTTCTAGAGAATATATTCTATGCTGACCACTTGTATATGAGGATAATAAAGCATGTATTGCAGATCTCAAGGAACTTAAATATAGTTCAAAACAAATTTACCACAATTTACTACGTGTTATGATTGTGTATGAAAGATAATGAAACTCAGAGTTATTGGCATTTCTTATGTTGGGGATGTTTTATCCAACAACTCATACAGATTGTTACCTGTTTGTAGAATTTACACAGGATAAATTGAAGTCCAACCAGCAGAAAAGGGATAAAGGAAAATCTAAACAAAGGTCTTGTAAAGGTAAAGTGAAATATAAATAAACAACTTAGGGCAATCAAATAGTTGATATATTAAGAAAGTCAAATGGGGCAGTTGAGATGGAGGAAATCAGGCAGGAGGAAAAGGCAGGAATACTATTAACAGATTTGTTTATGCAAATCCAAAGAATTTAGGGTTTATGATACAGTCAGTGGAGTGCTACGGAAAGTATTTCTCACTGTTAGATAACAAAGACAAGTTATATACTTTTTATATTTATGACATATTCTTTTCAAATAAATTGAGTAAGAAGGAAATGAAGTGTGTTAGGGAAACCATTGTTCAGATGAGCAAAGTTTGAAAAACATCAGGACAAGCCAATGCTTGATATGTACAAGGTCCATAAAAAGTAATATTTTTTATTGTTTGACATTATTCTAGAACAGTGATTTCTGATGCTGATAGAAGATGTCCTTTTGTATATGTATTTGTCTTATTGGGTGATTAATAAAACACTGTGGCCAATAGAGGCAGGGATATAGGTGTGAGTAGGAGATGAGAAGAATTATGGGAAATGTAGGCAGAGTTAGTTGCCATGTAGGACACCACAGGAGTAACAGGTCTAGATCCTTCCCCAGTAAGCCAAAACTACATGGAAATACTTAGATTAATAGAAGTGGGTTGGTAATTAAGACAGAGCTAGCCAATAAGAAGCCCTAAACACCGGCCAATAGTTTTATAATTAATATAGGTTCCCTGTATTTATTTGGGGCTGATGTGGCTGTAGTACCAGAATGTCAGGAAGAATCATCTGCAACATGATGGTATTACCATTTTAGAATATGTATAGTGAATTTTAAATCATGACTTTCTTATAGGACTTAGATTCTAAGTGGTATGCCTGAAGGTATTGTGTGTGTGAGTGTGTATATTTTTAAAATATTTTTTTTATTTAAATTAGAAACACGCTTGTTTTACATGTCAAACTCAGTTCCTGCACCCTTCTGTATTCCACTGCTCCCCCCAACTCCTATTCTATCCCCTTTCTACTCCCCAGGGAGGGTAAGGGGTCTTCCATAGAGACTCTTCAAAGTCTGTCATGTCATTTGGAGCAGGGGCCAGGTTCTCCCCCATGTTTCTAGGCCGAGGGAGCATCCTTATATGTGTAATGGGCTCCCAAAGTCCATTGGTATATTAGGGATAAATACTGAATCACTACCAGAGCCCCATAGACTTCCCAGTCCTCCTAACTAACGCCACATTCATGGAATCTGGGTTGGTCCAATGCTGGTTTTCCAGCTATCAGACTGGAGTCCATGATCTCCCACTTGTTCAGGTCAGCAGTTTCTGTGTGTGTTCTCCAGCCTGGTCTTGACCCCTTTGCTCATCACTCCTCCGTGACTGCAACTGGATTCCAGGAGTTAGGCTCAGTGTTTAGCTGTGAGTTTCTGTTTCTGATTCTGCTTCCGTCAGCTAATAGATAAAGGCTCTAAGATTTCATATAAGGTATTCATAATTCTCACTACTAGGGAGGGAAGGACATTTAAGGTAGCCTCTCCACTATTGCTGAGATTGCTACTTGGGGTTATGCTTGTAGATCTCTGGACATTTCCATAGTGCCAGATTTCTCTTAAAACCTATCATGGCTCCCTATATTATGCTATCTATTTTCTTTCTGTCCTCTATTATTTCCTTTCTATTATTTTCTTTCCTGCTCCCTCATGCCTACCTCTCCCCTCTTATTCCCCCTAACTCCCTCTCCCCTCCCCCATGCTCCCAATTTGGTGGGAGAGTTTGTCCCTTTCCCCTTCTACAGGGGACCATGTATGTCTCTTTTAGGGTTCTTCTTGCTTCCTAGCTTTTCTTGTGGTGTGGATCCTAGGCTTATAATCCTTTGTTCTGTGTCTAAAAACCATATATGAATGAGTATGTTCCATGTTTGTCTTTTTGTAATGGGTTAACTCACTCAGGATGGTTTCTTCTAGTTTCATACTTTTGCCTTCAGGTTTCAAGATTCCATTGTTTTTTCTGCCAAATAGTACTCCATTGTGTAAATGTACCACATATTTCTCCATTCATTTGTCAGTTGAGAAGCATTTAGGTTGCTTGTAGGTTCTGGCTATTACAAATGATACTGCTATTAACATAGTTGATCAGATGTCCTTGATGCATGAACATGCATCATTTGAGTATATGCCTAAGAGTAGAATTACTGGGTCTTGAGGTAGCCTGATTCCCATTTTCCTGAGAAACCAACAAACTGATTTCCAAAATGGCTGTACAAATTTGCACTCCCACCAGTAGTGAAGGGTGCCCCTTTCTTCACATCCTCTCCAGCATAAACTGTCTTTGGTGTTTTTGATTTTAGCAATTCTGAAGGGAGTAAGATGGTATCTCAGAGATGTTTTGATTTGCATTTTCTTGATAGCTAAAGATGTTGAGCATCTTTTTAAGTGTCTTTCAGCCATTTTAGATTACTCTATTGAGAAGTCTCTGTTTAGTTCTGTACCCCCCACTTTATAATTGGATTATTTTGTGTTTTGGTAACAAGTTTCTTGAGTTCTTTTGAAATCAGCCCTCTGTCAGAGAGCTATAGTTCTGAAAATGGCTTGGTATTGGCACAAAAAAAAAAACTAGACAGGAAGACTAATCGAATTGGATTGAAACCCTGATATTACACACACCTAGGAACACCTGTTTTTTTTTTTTTCAAAGAAGCTAAAATTGTACAATAGACAATAGACAAAAGGAAGCATCTGAACAAATTGTGCTGGCATAACTGGATGCTGACTTATAGAAGACTGCAGATAGATCGATATCTATAGCCATGCACAAAACTTAAGCCCAAATGGATCAAAGACCACAACATAAATCCAGCCACACTGAACCTCTTAGAAGATAAAGTGGAAGGTGTTTTGAATGAATTGGTACAGGAGACTGTTTCCGGAACATAACACCAATAGCATAGACACTGGGATCAACAATTAATAAGTGGAACCTCCTAAATTGAAAATCTTCTGTAAAGCAAAGGACACATTTGACGGACCAAATTGGCAGCCCATAGAATTGGAGAAATTATTAATTTTCATCCTTTTTCTTAAAAGAGAATTTTTAAATCTCTAAGAGTCTTGCAGATACAAATGATATTTGCAGGTTTTTAAATAAAATATACATTTTTTATAAATGATCACCAAAGTCAAAATTCTCTATTCACAAATTTTGAAAATAAGTTTTAAAAGTTAATTTGATCAGTGAACAGGGACTACAATGGAAGAACAAAAAGTTGTCTTATTTTACTTGAACTATAGTTCTTATGGTAGTTAAGTGAAACCATCTACCCACCTACAAATTATAGTGGGATATTCACTGTGTCTGCTTCAGTGGCACTGACCACACCCATTGGGGGTGGAGCCAGAGGTGGAAGTGACTTGTAGGACTAGGGCTCAGAAGGAGGCCGGGAATGATTTCTTTCTGGTGGAACACGGAGAGAGGAGCATCCAGTTCCAACTGATGTGTTCATCTGTCTATGTTGTGAGTTGCTTCTCCCTTAATAAACATCTATTTGGCCTATTTGTTTATCCTGACCCTTATTAAATCGCAATATCTGGTGTCAGAAGCGGGATCACGATTTTCATGGCACCTGGGTTTTACCAGGTGCTGCAGCAACCCTTCCCCCACCTTCCCCGAATGGGCAGGATCTCTTGCCTAACCAGGCAGATACACCCTGCCCTAGAACTCCTTTTATGTCCATCTTGGCCCTGAGACCACTGCTCATCTTCTGCCCATTTCCTCAGAATGCATTCGCACAGAGTCCTTCAGCATTTCCCTGCATTTTGTGTTACTGCACAAGGCCCGGACTTGGCCTGCTCGGTTTGTGTGCTTGTGGGCTACAACTCCGGCAATGGCAGCAGCAGCAGCAGCTGGTGTGCTGGCGGAAAATATACATGCTGCAGTTGCAGGCAGCTCCTGTTATCCCTGTGGTCTCAACAATTTGTACAAGGCTCGTTTCACTCCTTCGTTTAAACAAAATTTTCCTTGCCTTAGTTTGTTAAAAGCTATTCTACAGGGACCGGGATCAGAAGGATCCTCTGCTGCTGGAAGCTATTTGGTGGTACATTTCTGGACATTATTTGGTGGTGCAATTCCGGGTAGAACTGGAATCGGAAGGATCCTATGCTGCTGGACGCCATTTACTGGTACACCTCCAAGTGTAACTACAGCAAGTTGAGAACTACAACTAAAAGCATCAAAGCTCCAGGACAACAGAATTACACCTAAGGTTATTGTAACATCTTTTGCATTTTAAGCTAATATAATATCTGAGATCAATTGTTTCATAGCTATGGCAGATAATTTTACAATGTGGGACTTTAGGAATTTTTTTACTTCATATATAGAAGGAATCTTAGCAGAAGAAAATTATGACTGGTCAATATATACACCTATTTCGTAATAGTAATGGGTTTTATCATTAATATGATATTCTTAAAGAAATGGATTGAGATTAGCACAAACAATAAGGAACTTGTACAAACCATAGGAGACTTAGTAACAAGGATTCAAAACCTTGAAAATGACAGAACGCAAAACACAGAATGTTTAAGAGAAAACGTTCAGAATATTTAAGATGGCAACAGAGAGCTGACAGGTAGAACACAGAACATGGAACATAAAAATGACCAACTAGAAAACAAAATTTGTTCCATGTCTGATGTTGCCTCAACAACCAAAACAGAAACAATGCAATGCATTAACATGCTAGCAGAAACAGCTCATTCCTGGTTGGATGAAACTCCTACCAGGTTAAAAAACTGGAACATCAGATGGAAAGAGTAGTAGATAGAATCTCTTCCATGTCTGAGGATAATGGCAAGCTAGCAGATACAACATTGTTTCTGGAAGGCAGTTTACATGCCATTCAGATAATATCTAAGGATGAGAATATCAAAAACATGGAATCATTCGTACATGGAGAAAGTAAGAAACTGACTATGCAATGAAGGCCCTAGAAAGGGATATGCTTCAAAAAGTTCAGACACTCAAAGAAGCAATGGTTAATAGACTTCAGGCTTTGGAAGACCTTCAATCTGATACATCAGAAGAGAAGAAGAGCTCCAGGTAACAGGGCATGAAAAAACCTTAAAATTTTCTACAACTTTTAGGGTCAGGGGAGCTTTCCTTGTATCTATTAATGAAAAATCAGCAACGAAAAAGCACCCAAAAGGTGGTGTTTCTTATCAGTGGGAACCAATATGTATGAAAGATTTAAAAAGTATAAAGGAAGCAGTAGTCTCTTATGGCATGCACTCACCATATGTGAAGCAATTAATAGAATCATGGGCAAGGAATAACAAGGTAACCCCTAAGGATTGGGATCAATTAATATCAGCTGTCCTTGAAAACTCCTCTCAATTAGAATGGAGGGCTTTATGGAAAGAGGAAGCAAAGGCTCTTGAACTTCAGGGCTTAAAGAAAGGTTATGAAGCTCCCAAAGATAAAATTCTTGGTGAGGGTATTTATGCTGACCCAGAAACCCAAGCTGCCTATGATAAACATATCTTGTCTCTATGCAGTACAACAGGTCTGAATGCTTGGGATAAGGTTCATGAACTAGGGGAGAGGATAGAATCTTATACCAATATAAGGCAAGGACCAAGAGAACGCTTCAATGTGTTTCTAGAAAGGTTGTCTAGAGCAGTACAATTAGAGGTAGCTGACATAGATTCTAGGCAAATACTCATAGAATGCTTAGCCTATGAGAATGCAAATCCTCAATGCAAACAAGTGCTTTGGCCTTTAAAAATTCGATCAGCACCTTTGGATGATTTGGTTCTATATACAGCCAACATTGAGTATAATGACAATAACACTGAAGCATGTGTAGGAGAAGCTATATCTAAAGGTTTGAGAAGACATCAAGATAACAGAAGTCTTAACTATGGTGACATAGAAGCTTGGATAGGAGAAGCCATCTCCAAAGGTTTAAAGGGATATCAACATGTCAGATGTTATAACTGTGGTAAGATAGGATATCTAAAGAGAAATTGTAGGCAAAGCATCTCTAGAAATAATACTCCCAAGAATGAATCGAACAGAAGGTCTCAGCCTCCTGGGTTATGTAGAAGGTGTGGCAAAGGTAAACACTGGACAAATGAGTGTAGATCGACTAGAGACAAGCAAGGAAGCCCTTTACCACCGGGAAACTCCTTGGTGGGGGGGCTTCTCAGAGGCCCCCATGTCAAAGGTGGTCTGAACATTCCCAATCACAGTGGAGGACAATCTCCCACAGGACAATTAGAAAATCCTTTGCCTATTGTAAAAACTCATACCGCTCTGGATGACAAACTAGTGACAGAAGTTGAATCAGACATGACACACGGAAATTAAAAATGTATATTTTGGCAAACCTCTATAAACAGTCAAAGGCCTAGATTGATAGTTAAAATGAATAACATGAATAACAGACTGTTTGAATGCCTACTGGACACAGGGGTGGACATAACTATCATAACTAATAAATCCTGGCCTCGAAATTGGCCCCTGCGAGAGGTTAATGTTCAATTCTTAGGGATTCGAACCCTGTCTCAGGTAAAACAAAGCCCGAGATGGATTGAATGTGTAGTACCAGAAGGACAGCGAGGAAGGTTAAGACCATACGTGGCTGATGTAGTGATAAATTTATGGGGTCGTGATCTATTACAGCAATGGAATACACAGATTAACATTCCTCCAGTATTAGATAGGAACCATAAAGGACCTCATGATTGTGGAAAAAAATTCTGTAAAGTACTATACAAGACAAACACCAAATATCCAGGCTGTACAGACAGAATGCAAGTGCTGAACAAACAAAGAAACCAAAAGCCCTACCCCTAAAATGGTTAACAGAGGAACCTGTCTGGGTAGGGCAATGGCCTATGACATCTGAGAAGTTAGAAGCTTTAGAATACCTGGTTCAGAAACAACTAAATGCTGGGCATATTGAGGAATCAACCAGCCCTTGGAATTCTGTATTTGTTATCAAAAAGAAATCTGGTAAATGGAGAATGCTTACAGACCTCAGAGCCATTAATGAAGTTATCCAGCCAATGGGCTCTTTACAGCCTGGAATGCCATTGCCTTCTTTGATACCTAAAGAATGGACTATTATACTTATTGATTTAAAGGATTGCTTCTTCACTATACCTTTAAAAGAACAAGATAAAGAGAAATTTGCCTTCACAGCACCTAATTACAATAATTCTCAACCAGTGAAGAGATATCAATGGAAGGTTTTACCACAGGGAATGCTAAATAGCCCCACCTTTTGCCAATATTTTGTACAAAAACCACTGGAAATAATTCATAAACAGTTTCCACAATCCATAATCCATCATTACATGGATGATATATGGATGATATATTGTTAGCTGACTCTAAAGCAGAAATATTAGAAAAAAATGTTTGAGAAAGTGAAGGAAGTTTTACCTCACTGGGGATTACAAATTGCACCTGAAAAAATACAAAAAGGAGAGTCTATCAACTACTTAGGAGTCTACAGAAAATTAGACCACAAAAAGTACAGATCAGGAGAGATCGCTACCAGACTCTTAATGACCTTCAAAAATTACTAGGAGAGATTTCTCAACTGCAAACCATTATTGGAGTTGAAGGGCATGATTTGAAAAACTTGAAAATGGCCCTAAAAGGGAACAAGGATTTGAATAGTCGACGAATACTATCAGCTGAAGCGGAAAAGGAATTAGAATGGGTAGAAAACAGGATATTAGAAGCACATGTGGACCCTGTGGATCCAAATCTAGACTGTATTCTGGTTATATTACCATCTAGAGAATATCCTTCAGGAATTTTTATGCAGAGAGAAGACATCATATTAGAATGGATGTTCTTACCACAGAAACAGAATAAAAAACTAAAAGCATATATAGAAAAGATCTCTGACTTGATTTTAAAAGGTTAATTAAGACTTTGTCAACTAACAGGAAGGGATCCAGCAGAAATTATAGTACCTATAACTAATGAGGAAATTTCCTCCTTATGGAAAGATAATGAATATTGGCAGAGAGCATGCAGTAATTTTTTGGGAAAAATAGCAACAATTATCCCAAAAGTGAAAGAATAAAATTCATAAAGAAGACGATTTGGATCCTTCCACGCATTGTAAGACAAACACCTATCTCTGGAGTTCCTACATTCTGCACTGATGCAAACAAATCTGGTAAGGCAGGATATAAATCAGGAGAAATAAGCAAAGTAGTTCAAAGCCCTTACAATTCTGTACAAAATGCAGAATTGTATGCCATTCTCATGGTACTTATGGATTTTACAGAACCCCTCAATATAGTTACTGACTCTCAATATGCAGAGAGAGTAGTCTTACACATCGAGACTGCAGAATTTATTCCTGATGATACAGAATTAACTTCATTGTTTATACAGTTACAAGATACTATAAGAAAGAGGATTCATCATATACATACATATATATATATATATATATATATATATATATATATATATATATATATATATATATCACATCAGATCCCATACAGTCTGCCAGGTCCTCTAGCACAAGGCAATGATGAAATTGATCGGTTATTGATAGGAAGTGTGCTAGAAGCCTCAGAGTTTCATAAGAAACACCATGTGAACAGCAAAGGATTGAAAAAGGATTTTTTCTATCACTTGGCAACAAGCCAAGGACAAGGAAATGTCCTACTTGTTCATTCTATAACCAAACTCCTTTACCACCAGGCAGTAACCCTAAAAATATAAATAGAAATGAAATATGGCAAATGGATGTGTTTCATTTTGCAGAATTTGGAAAATTAAAATACATATATCACACTATAGATACATTTTCAGGGTTTCATTGGGCTACTGCTCTGAGTTCTGAAAAGGCTGATTCTGTTATCACACACCTTTTAAAGGTAATGGCCATTATGGGCATACCTGCACAAATAAACCTGACAATGCTCTGGCATATATTTCCAGCAAATTGAAACAGTTTTTTTGAGTTTTACAACATAAAACACATAAGTGGTATACCACACAATCCTACAGGACAAGCAGTAGTTGAGAGATATAATTGTACTTTAAAGAAAATGCTCCATAAACAGGCAGGAGGAACCAAGACACCCAAACACAGATTACATAATGCTTTATTAACATTAAACTTTTTTTAATGCTGATGAAAAAGGAAAAACAGCTGCAGAAAGACACTGTACAATTGAAAAAACATCTGAACTAAATCAGCCAGTGTACTTTAAGGATGTATTGACCTCAGAATGGAAACCAGGATATGTGTTACCTTGGGGTAGGGGTTTTGCATTTGTATCCACAGGAGAAGAAAAGCTATGGATACCATCTAAGGTAATCAAGATCCGAGTTGAACAAAAGAAACTTCTTAATGAAGAGAAATGACAAGTCATCCAATAAATAAGGTCCCATGAGATGTGCAGAGACTTCTCAAAGGTAGGGGAAGTGTTCTGTTCTTGTCCTGACAGGAAAACAGAGAACACCTATCTTCAAACAGCCAAGAGACAATGAACATGTAGGTACCTGCAGAAGAGAAGACAGCTCTCCAGAAAGAATCACTTAATGAAGAGGAATCTGATTTATGGTAAAAATATTTAAGTCTAGTAAACTGTTTCTATACTCAAATCTATTTCTCTTTACTATCTAATATTTCTGTAGTCCCAATTCATGTAAACCAATGCTGGCTTTGGAGTTGGATTTGGCTTTCCTTCTCTAAATTCAAGCATGTTGTTAAGATTAAATTCACAGTTTCTGCCTTATATCAAGAAGCCAATTGGTGTAAGGCAGAAGAAAACAAAATTTAAGGACTCATCCACTTATTCGCAATTTTCTATCTGAAATCCTAATTTTCTCATATACATTTTAATGCTTATTGTTGCCTTTCCCTAATGCATACCATAAAATTAAAAATTTTATTTTGATATTGATATTTAAGTTTTCCACAAGGAATATAACAGTTCTCAACAGCAATCTTTGAACACTCTGGAAAGAAGATAGGGCCCCAATTGGGCATTTCCACTTGACTCAACCTCATGCATCTGGACTACAAACTTCACCCTAAAACTGGTTTGAGACTGCTTTTCCCGAGACAACTCATGACTATCTAGCTCTATTGGTGCACCTTCTTATTACAACCTGGCCAGAGTTTCAAGTAGAATTCCAGTCAAGCATTTTCTGCTACACAATGACTACCTACATATGTTACAGCCAGTTCTGTTGAAAAATTTGGTTGCTTAAAATTTTCTTCCAACAGGATCCCATGGAGAAATCATTGTCCCATTTCAGCAGGAAGTAATCTTAAGATAACGACACCCCCTTTCCCCACTCTTGGAATTTAGGGATAATATTCATCTTCATAGGGTTGGTCTTAGTTACTTGGGGGTTGGGTATGGAAGGTGATACTTAGACTTGGTTATCTCTTTTAGACAGGAATAGGGTATGGTTGGAAAAGGTATGGTTCAGAATGGATATAGGTAGATAAGCCTATTTTCCTGTGAATTATTTAGTAAGAGTGAGACATTAGTATTAGTATTACAGCTTACAATGTTATATATTCTTATTTGTGGTAACCTATGTAAAATTAAGTTTATACCCTTCCTGGAAGAATTGTACATTATATTTGTTATATTGTGTGAAATCTTTCCATTTATGATGTTTTATGCACATTGTACTTGCCATATTCTATGTATGTATACTTTTGCTTGTGTTCAAGACATTTTGTATATTGATACAATTTGGGATATTTGTCTTGCTGCCCTTTAGAGCTCAACCTCTTGTTCAGACATTTTTACTCTACCTCTACTTTAGGAATTTACAAGTGTGGATATATATATATATATATATATATATATATATATATATATATATTGTTTAGGTATTTATCCTTGCTTTACTCAAAGAAGTTTTATTCAGGTTTTTTAGCCAAGTTCCTGAGTATTACAGATTATCCTCACCCATGTTTCCTTTGCCTATGAGATTATTCAGACATACATGCTTAATCTTCAATCACTTCATAGACCTGCAGCACATGGCATTTAAATGTTTTTATATTAGTACTTTGTTGTCATGAGACACTGTTGCTCCTGACAGCATCATGCATTTTCCCGAAAGTATGTTGGACACTGTTGTTGCTCCTTCTGGAGTTCATGCTCGCTTCAGCTAATGGCCTAAGGAACTACCTCAACCTTGACCACTGATTTGGACATGCAGTCCTATGTGCTTGCAGGAGACAAACATAGAAGACTGCTGAACCTTGCCAAGTCAGGGTAAGACTGCTTTTCTACCTCCCTGCTTTTGTTGTGGTCAAATACTCTTGGCCTTAGTCAAAACTGGCTGTACCAACGTTGCTGTGAGACCTTGAGTTACTGTCCAGGTAGCTTGCTGTTTCTGTCCTCGCTGCACCTTTTGGACATTGCCCATCCGCACTTCCTGTCTACCCTAGTATTATTATTTTCCTTCTCAGGTCTTGATGAGGTTGTAGATTAAACTATCATAAGTATTATTCTCTCTTCCTAGTTAGATATATTAGGTACTAGACTTAAGCTTTCCAGCTTAGGACAACTCTATTGCAAACTTATGCCTTCACCCTAGGACTAGATATGTTTGTGGTTTTGTTCTCGATTTTCCTTTTATTAGAGCACACTTGTTATTCACTGTCTTGTGTATAGTTTTGTATCAAGCTTAAATCTTTTCTTTAGACTAAAAGGGGAATTGTAGTGGGATATTCACTGCATTTGCTTCTGTGGCACTGACCACACCCATTGCAGGGTGGAGCCAGGGGCGGAAGTGACCTGTGGGACTTGGTCTCAAGGAGGCAGAGAACGCTCTCTTTCTGGTGGGACATGGAGAGAGGAGGATCCAGTTCTAACTGCTGTGTTTATCTGTCTGTGTTGTGAGTTGTTTCTCCCTTAATAAACATCTATTCAGCCTATTTGTTTATCCTGACCCTTATTAAACCACAATAACTAATTGAATAAGTAAATGAATCACATAATTACAGAGATGTGAAATCATACTACACATCAAGGTATAAAGTTAAAGAATAGAAATGATGGAGCCTCCAGTCATTAATATATTCAGGAAAAAACCTTCATGACAAGTGGATATTTTAGAATGTTGTGAAGGAGAAAAACATGTGAAGATATAGGAAAAGATCATTTGAGGTAGACAGAAGGATCATCAAAGGGCCTGGGATGAGCTGTATTTCATAGCCAAAAATCAAGAAGATGGTCAGTGGGGATTTGCTGTGTATATGAATGTCAGTTACTCAAAAAGAAGAAAAGTTTACATTTGAGGATAAAGAGTAGATTTTTTGTGAATAGTAAAAATACTTCTCAAAACAAGTTGGTGCCACTTCAGATTCAATATCAAGATGTGATAAGTTTGTGACACCAACTTGAAACATGAGTAGAATACTGGTACTACATTTCTGAGGACATAGGATCTGGAGCAGCAGACATTGAAGCTATAAAATCAATTACTATTACTTCTTGCAAACAAATTTTTCTCCTTTAGCCACAACTGATCATCTGTAGCTCTTTCAGCAGCAACTAACCAAGTGGCAAAGCACTACAGATTAACAGTGTATCTACTTAGGTTCACTTAGCTTTATATGTGTGAGTTGTATTGCAGATGTATCATTTAAAGTTGGGAGCCCCACTTATTCTCTGCATTATGCCAGTTGTAAGTTTCTGTATTAATGTCCTTTTGTTCTGTTGCAAAAAGAAGCTTTTTTGATGATGGATGAGGACTACATTTATCTGTGAGCATGAGAATGAATAATTATCATGCAGACAGACTACATTCTATTCTCAGGTCTATGATCTCTACTGTAAAGGACATTTGATTGGGTTTAAAGTAACAGGCATGAATTCCTTGCCATTGTGTAAACTTTACATGGAATTAGATAACTGTTGACTATCCCCAAGATAAAATTGCCACTATTGTACCATTAGTTATATCTTATTGGTCTAATCATTGTTATGGTTCATAAGCTTTGCAGCTACTTAAGACTACAAATTGCTTCTCTCCATTATTGTCTTGAAAAGCAACTTCCAATCACATGAGAACATGTCCTCAGAGAGCATGATTCCTGTGTCCAAAGTTAATAGTGTCTTTTGCAATAATATCTTACCTTCAGTTTCTGGCAAGCAACCAAAAGCAATGTCAATAATCTGTATTTTTTTAAGAGACTCTTGTATTCATCCACCAACACCCTTAAATCAATAGACACAGGTAGTCAATGGCTTCTAAGAGACAGACAATAGGTTTTCTCCAAGAACTAGCTCCTGGGTAGGGTGTTCAATCCTAAATTCATTCAAGCAAGATTAAACAGATGCCATAGGTTGTTTATTCTTGTATGCATATATACATGTACACAATACACATATGCATGTGTGCATGAGTAGGTGCTCATGCATAACGTTCAATAACAACAACAAAACCATTTCTTAAAAAGTAGTTAGAGACCAAACCTACATTAGAAAAGATGAAACAAACAAACAAATAAAACCAAACCTACTGTTTTACAGAGTTTACATCTGGGGAAGAGCAATTCATGACAATGGAACTCTGAAGTACCCAGTGAGGAAACAAGAGAAAAAAGTGAATTTCCAAGAGCAATGTAACCGAAGTGATATATAATTAACTAGCAATGGCAATATTCCCAAGAGGGTAAATGAAATGATGACCAAGCATTGCCAGGTGCACTGCAGAGGTTGAAGCTCATGGTGATATGAACACACATGGATTTTATAAGGTGATAACAATAGAAGCCAGACCTAGCAGTGGGCTTATTAAAAAAAAGAAAGAAAGAAAGTGGAGGTAGCCTTTGCCCCATGACAGTTGTAATTTGCCAAGGAACTTACATTGGGTCTGTCAAGTCGGATAGTAGCTTGGAAGATTATAAGGCATTAGTGGAGAGACTTGAGCTTGAGAGGAATTATAATTGTTTGTGTGATAATGATCTTAGCCAACAGATTGAGAGGCAATTATACGAGAATTGAGAAGAAAACATGTTGGCAAAGCGTGGACAGAGAAAGTCTTTTGTTGGAAGGTTTTTGCTGATTGGTAGAAGTTGCAGTATTCTGTGGCCTGGAAGCTTATCCCAATAGCTCGGCAACATGGAAACCTCTTCCTTCCCCAGCAAACACTTTCTGATTTCTACCTGCCCTAGAATGTCCCTGGGCTTGGAGTTTCCTTATTGGAAACATGATTCTAAACCAGATGCCTGATTTATCTTTAACTTGACCCATGGTACAGATTCTTGCTAAACAGACATGTGCTAGGAGCTCTGCTACAGGAATCTACTGCCACATACAAAGACTTGTGATAGGAGTGTGTCACTTAATGTAAAGCAGGGTTTGTCCCCAGGCTTTCCAATCTCACATATTCCTTATTCTTGAAATAATGTTGTGCTCTGGAATAACGTTGAGCTCTTTCACTGAAAGCAGTCTCCCAAAGGGCTGTCTTCGTTTGTGCTCAAGAGCCATGTACAAAGCTTTCTCTTACCCCAACTGCCCCTTTACCTTCTCAGAGATGACCAACAGGCTTAGAAGGAAAATAAGACCCCCTCAGGCTTGGTAGAAAAACTCATGTTAATACACCTAGAGACTTGGATGTATAATACACACACACACACACACACACACACACACACACACACGAGAGAGAGAGAGAGAGAGAGAGAGAGAGAGAGAGAGAGAGAGAGAGAGAGAGAGAGAGAGAGAGAGAGAGAGAGAGAGAGAGAGAGAGAGAGAGAGGGAGACTGTGCAAGCATTCTACAGAGTTTCCCATGCAATGCATCACAGTTGTGCAGTGCTGACATCCCTTCCAATTTATACATGAGGAATATGTGTCTTTGACAGTTTCAATGACTTGATTGAACTAATACTAATAGCTGGTGAAACTTGATTTCAAAACTGTGTCTGCCCAGGTTGTCCTTTTAATTACTCTTCTGTAATCAGAGATGGTGAAATATTTTTTAAGATTGAATGCTGGACAGAAGCTTATTAACATACCAATGTCTTGGTAATAGTTTAGCAACTTTGATTTGGTTAATACTAATTACAGAACTGTATGGTGCCTGAACTCACAACCTTAAGCCCAGCATGTCACAGAAACTGTCCTGAAGACAGCTTCTTCAAACATGTATTATACAGTGAGATTTTGCAATTCTAGCACTTTGCTTGAAATTTCTCAAAATAATTAAAACAATTCTACTGATCTTCATTGAACTAAATGGTATGCTAGTTGGTAGGAATACTTCAGTGAAGAAGATGAAGTTTTTGTCCTCAAATGCTCAAATTATAAAGTGGATTCTGTATAGACATTGCCTCCTCTAGGATATCTTGTCCATAGAATTGATTTGGTAGTCTTTCAGATTGGCACATCATTTTGTTTGCACAAATTTATCACAAAGCCTTTAAGTTTGGTAGATAAGCAATGAAATTGTTTTTTGCTTTGTTTTGTTTTGTTTTTTCTTTTTAAGAAATGTTAAATTTTTTTTCACTTATAAAATGTTGTTAGAAAGTTTGGGAAGGTGCAGAATGGGAAATCACATTAAGAACAGAAATTAGATACATAGAAAATATGATAACTTCAGGCCAAGGGTGGATACCGAATGTCCCCCATTTGCTGTGAATATTAGGCCTGAAAAAGGAAAAGAATTCATCTACAAACACAGAACAGATGGTGTTTAATTGGATAGAAATGGAATAATTATGTTAATAAGTCCTTTTTATAGTTAGAGATGGCTTTTAATTCTTTTTATGTGTCTGAAATTAAAATATGTCCACATTATTTGGACCTTGACTCCATCCATTTATTTCTCTGGGCCAAACATGCCTCACACAGAGATTTCACTCATGAAGATCAGGTCAGTAGGTAATCTTTCTTCTATGCCACTCATGTGTGTCCACCTGGCTGTTGTTCTCCTGTAGGGTACAAAGATCTCTCAACATTAAGTTTTAATTGCATTTCCATAATTGTTGTTTAAATGTTTGGCATTCGTTTTTAGGAGACGATTGTTCTATGCTAATCAGTGCTCAATTTAAGTTAGAAAAATCCAATAAAAAACCACAACAACGAGAGAAACAGAATTCTTCATGCATTTATAGTCAGGGTAAGAATCCTAAATCATGAATGTGGCTCACTAATCTCTTGATGTCTAGTACAGGAACAACATAGACTGTGTATGCTCAAACAGCTTTCATGGCTGCAAATAAAATCCACTCAAAATTGTTTTGGAATCAATTTGATTTGGGAAGTCAGTGGGATTCTGTCAATAAGCAACAAGCAGAATACAATTTCTTTGAATGGGTATAGGCTATGCTTGGAAGGCACAGCTTCTCTTCTGTGTAAGGCGGGTGAAGAAGGATGCTCAAGAACCTTCCCCTCTGTCAAAATACAGAAGCTATCTGCTAAGAAATTCTAATTCTTTGAGTAAGCAAAAAGAAAGGGACAAAAAGCTTCAACTTTTTGAAAAATGTTATTAATCAGAGCACAGAAGAGCCATCTTAATGGAGTGAAGTATGCTTGGAATTTGGCATTGAATGCTTTGGGTCTGGTGTAGATTTATCAAGAGAATGAATCTTAGAAGACTGCTTTCATGGTGACGTAGGATCTGCTATGAATCTCTGATTCCTCTGCTATAAAAAATCATAGTGATTCATAAGTTTATAAGATAGTTGTTGGAATCATGCAGAAGATACATGCAAGAATTATGTAGATGCTTGCAGGTTGAATAAAAATGTAAACCTTATATTCTAGTCAGAATTGACTGTCAACTTGACACAGCCTAGAATCATCTGGCAAATCAAAATTTTTCAGTTGAGTCACTGTCTTTATCAGGTTGGTCTACAGGTATATGTATGAAGGAATCTTTTGACTGTTTTAATTGATTTAAGAAGGCACAGATCACTGTGGGTAGTGTCATTCCCTAAGCTGTTAGTTTTGGGTTATGTAAGACAGACAGTTAGGTGAGCATGAGCCAGTGTGACAAACAGAGAATTAGCTAGCAAGGAGTTTCTACATGATTTCTGCATTCAGGTTCCTACTCTGAGTACTTGTCCTAGTTTGCCTCAATAATGGACTGAACCCTGGATGTGTATGCTAAATAAACCTTTGCCTCCCCAAGTTGCTTTTTGTCAGAGTGTTCTATCTGCAATATAATGAAAATAGAATGCCTTGAGTCTTAAGTACATTTCTGTTTGTATTGATGTATAAATTACCCTTGTTATAATGGCTAGAATTTTCTGAATCCCTTAATATACCTAAACTTCATTTTGTTAGCATATATTTACCATAATCATTACTTGAATTCATAAATTTTACATATAATTGAAAATTTGAAATTTATTGTTTAGAACCCATAAAAGTTCTACTCTTTTTGGCTTCAGATTATAGATTTGTTTGTATTTACAGTTAGAGAAATTTGATCAAAATTAAGCATTAATCCCAAAGATAGTTATTTTATTTTTGTTTTTCCCAGTTTGGTTGACAAGAGCCTGATTATTGGAAAGATCTTTCATTTTATCATTGCATCCTGTAATAACTAAATCTCTGTCCCTAAGTAGCTGGTTTGCTTTTGGGGCTGTGGACATTGTTGGAGCTTAGCACCATTTTAAAGGGTAGAAGAATTGTACATATGTTTCTGATTGTTCTGGTAGGGGTTACAGTTTGCCATCTTCCTGGGAAGGACTAGTTCTACAAGGCAGAAAAAGAGAATAGAATTTTGTTTATAAATGCTAATTGCTGCTGTGGTAACAGAACTGATAGAAACCTGGCTCTCAGCTGTTGAAATGTTCTAACCCCTTATCACAGTAGGTAATTACACGACAGTTTCTCTAGCTTCGATTGCTATTCAGCATGTTCTGCTTTCTGGTGGCATTCTAGCAGTTTTTGGTAACTTCTGTAGTCATTAAATTATTTTCCTCCTTTTATAATGAAGACAATCATTTTCAGGCCATTTAGGCAAACAAATATATAAATATATATATATATACATATATATATATATACATATATATATATATATATATATATGGGTAGGACTTAACACTACATCAATAGAAAGATAAGTAAAAGCAGGAAGGCTGGTTGAGTTAATTGTAATGAATGTAATTGATTGTAGCAGTTGTGAATATAATTGTAATTCAAAAGAACCTGTAGTGAAACTTCTAAAATATTAATGTGCATAGTCATTATAGGGAAACTTGATACATTATATATTTAAGTGGAAAGAGGTTCAATTTTCTGACTTCCTTTATGTTCTCCAGTAATGTGACCACTCTTGCTTTAAGGAACACACCTAAATGGCCATGAAATCCTTTGTTTTTATTTGCCTGTCTTTGTCCTTTGACTGGACTCATATAGCAGAGGCTCTGTATACAGCAACACCCTAAACCCAACTCTATTTAAAAATACTTCCCATGTCCCAGAAATTCTTATTCAAATATCCTGATGGAAGGACCACACATTCATATAGTTTTTAAAGTCTATGAGTAATTCTAATGTTCAATCAGGATAGAGAGTTTGGTTCAGGTTTATTTGGCTTGATCTCAGCTTCACCATTTGCTACTTCTCGTAGAATTGTCTGGGGTTCATAATTTAAAGTATGTGGATTAGTTATCTTCCAATTCATCACGGAATTACAGTGCACAGACAAGTAATGCTGTATGACTTACCAAGCTGAGAAAGTACGAACCACTGGCCTTGAGACTACAGTTCAGTCTCCTCTTTCACTCCTAAAGCTTCCTTGGTATAATTGTCACTATTACTATTGTTATATTAATAATTACAGCACAGATTTCTGTGTGTGTATGTTCTCTTTATTTAGTCAACACAATGACTACAATCTATCCATTTTTATCTTATCAAGCCCTGTAACATCACCTGTAACACACAAATAATCTTTAAAATATTATAGAATATATTAGATAAACCACTGCAGCATGTGTGGCAGGATCCCAGAAGATCTCCTTAAAATTCTTCAGTGAGGCAATCATGTATAGAATGTGGATGTTTTGCATAGATGCCTCCATGTCCCACAGCTAAACAAGAAAAAATGAAGCTAAAAGAACACAGACTCAAACAAACATCATTAACTACCCAGTTTCTTTATATCCACATAGGATTGTTTTACTGAACATTCCAAGATAATATGAACATTGTGCTGATACCTTTCTTACTTATAGAGCATACTATAATATTATTGAACTACTTTAGTAATTATATTTTGCATATACATTCTCAGTAAAACATAGTATTTATAATACATTTGACTTTCAAAACAAGTTATCCTGTGCTATTATAGCTTAGTTACCTTAGAAAGGTATTTCTGGCATGAAAAGCTAGAAAAATTTGACTTGAATTGAACAGATAGGAGCTTGCAGAGTTAGGATTTAATGCAAATACTCTGAGTTCAGATATCACGCTTTAAACAGATTCTAGCTCTTCCCTACTCTATCTTGCATGCCACAGGTGGTCTAACTAATTGTGAAGTGACACTATTACATCCATTCTATGAGTCCCACTTTCTTTTTCGCTTCAGGAACTCTCATATCATGTTAGTCTTACAATCATCTTACATTTACATGTCTAATATCAGTAAATCCATTAGAATATTCTTTGTTATGCTTAACTGTTAATGATGTTAGGCTTTCTCACAACAATTTAAAAATAAAGTTGAAATTCTACAGTTAAAAATATCCAAGAGAATAGGATACATTGTGTCAAAAGAAACTCTGACATCTGCAGCCAACTGATTTTCACAAAGGTGCTGAGAGCATAGAGTTGAGAAAGGACAATTTCTTTAATAAAAAATGAGACTATACTCTTGTCTCTAACAAGTTACTCAATATGTAGAGCAAATGGAGTAAAATTTAAATATCAGACCAAAACATCATGGAATCAAACAAGGAGATAATGTTGGAATGGGCAAATAGTCCTTTTTGGACCAGTACCCAAATAACCTAGAAGCAAAGCAAACAGGGGCAGCTTCATCATGGCAGAATAAACAGTTTACAGAATAGGAAAAAATAATTGGAAAGGACACATCTTATATGGGGTTAATGACCAGCAGTCTCCAGAATGTCTAATATTATTTTTCATATTTTTGTATTTATTCACATGATGCCACACTGTTCTGGTTTTCCTTCTTCTAGTCTGTCTGCTAACCTCCTTTTACAAAGTTACATGCTGTTCCAACTGGGTTCCCCTTCCACCACTTCAGTCTCAAGCTTATTTACCTAAATGTCCTTTTAGGCCATTTGCCTGCTCATGCCCTGGGTCTCCTACCTCTGTAACAGGAAAAAACAGCAAAGCAGCATGAACTAAAAGCAGTGTGCTTTTGTGAAGTTTTAGAGAGTAACCCTTAGAAGGTAACCCACTTCCAATAGTGGTTGTTGTTGTTAATCATAGAGTGCCTTCAGTGAGGATAAGAAACTGGAAATTGAGCCATGGAGATGCAGCGAAATTGGGAACTCCAGCTCATTGCCACAGTCTTCAGTCAGTATCTGTTGGATGTTGTGAGTACCCAGTTCTATAACATCTCTACATGTTGTTGCTTGTAATTTCACTCAGAAGCCTCAAATCTCACCCAAGGGGGCACTCTGGTCCTCTGCAGACTATAGGGAGTTTTGGATGGCTGCCTCAAAGGGGCCTTCTCACTTTTTGCTGGAAGACCCGAATTTGATGATGTTACCTTTCTGCTGTTATTCATTCTTTGACTTGGACACATCACCCAAAGGGACACTCTGCTCTGCCTAGCACTCTCTTGGGAACTCCAGCTGATATAACAGGGTTTCCCAGTCAGTTCCTGCTGAATGTTTTGAATGTTTGGTTTGATATTTTACTCTACCCACAGTTGCTTCTCATCTTATTCTTGAACTTTCTCTTGCAAGAGACTTGAAGATTCTCACACATTCAAAACTGGAAGCATTGTGGCCAAACATTGTTCACTTGACTAAACAAAATATCTACTCTACAATTTTCTTTTCTAGTATATTCAGGACAGACTTTTCTCAGTTCTTAAAAGTCTCCTCCGCTGGGTTTAGATGTTTCATGTGTATATCCAAATTGGCACGATTCAAACCAAACAATGATTTTCCCAGATGCTCATGTTTTCTGTCGGTGTGTGCAACCTGGTATGCACTCACATTTCCGGAAGCCATCCTGAACATCTTTCTAGCATTTCTTTATCTCTTCTACCATTATCAGAGTCCTAATAGCTGTGTTTATAATAATTCTCAGCTATCATTTTTTTTGTTCACACAGGATGCTTCTATTTTACATTAAATATAAAGTATGTAATAAAATATGACCATATGAAATAATGCAAAGCCTTCTTCTCTTCACTTTCAACTAAAGACACTTTTACAGGTCTTAAAACAAAAACTAAGAAATTTAACCTGGACTGCAAGCCAGCCATGCCTTCCCTTTGCCTTCCTCTTGTGTAAAACTAAATGTTTCCCTTTCTTCCTCTCCTCTACCATCTGTTTGAACTTGAGTTGCATGAATTTCAGTTGCATTAGTTATCCATATCTATGTACCTGTACTCCTCTACCTCAGGCCTGTAGTGAATATGCTGTCTGAAATGATACACTTTGCTTGCTTGCTACTCTAACTAACTGCTTTTTTTTGTTTTTTGGTTTCACTTCTTTGTTATACTCTTAGGAAATCATTATCCTCCAGTTCTTCCTGGGTCAAATTATTACACAATATGAGCTCATACCTACTGTATTTCTCAGTCTAAGTATAGATCAGAATTTGATGGAAAAGTAGCTTTTAACAACACCTGTCATTCTCACTGAACCATTAGCTTACCAGGGTTTCCAGTCCCCCTACTGATCCACCTTTGATTCAAAGCTGTCCTGAAATGGCTGACACTAGAAGCCACTTAACAAATACTGTGTATAATGCTTGAAAAGGTGGTATTAATGCAGACTATTGTTAACATTATATGAAGCTATTCTGCCATTTTGTTTTATTTCTCTTTATCTTGTAGAAGCTAAGCGATTATTCCAGTCAGAGACTCAAAAACAATGTTTACTTGAACCTTACCTCTTGAGTTTCTCAAGCATGTTTCCTTCTGAATTACACAATGCTGTATCCGTAATTTAAATGTTGATACTGGCTCTTGAGATTCACTCAGGCTTCCCCACTGCAGAATCTAATTTCCTTTCTGAGGTTCAGCCAGTATCCACTGAAAACTGCAAATATCCGCCACCTCCCCCCCAAACCCAGATCTTTTTTAGAGCTGAGGAGTGAGGAGCTGATTTGGGGAGAGATGTAGACTCTTGCTCTGTTTCCTCACTGTGCTTGTTGACAACTGCTTGCATCTGTGTGTTCCTCTTTTCTATTTTATTATTGTGGTTTCTGGGGGATATTTAATGATTTTTCAAGCATTTCAGTATTTTTCCTGTTGATTTGCTTCTTCTCCCTTGCCTGGCACACACAGTATGAAGACTTACATGCAACAGAGAGTCGGAGATTCATCACAGCCTCTTACCTGACTGGTAACAGATGCTCACTGTAGAAACCAGCTTCACACTGCTGCATACAGAATAATTATTCCTCCAAAGGTGGACTCCCTACGGCAGGAGAATACTTCTGATTAGAGCTAAGTAAAGGGAGCTGAACAACAACAACACAGTCAGTGAACAATGTCAAGATGTTGATATTCAAGCCATCTCCAAGCCATCTAGGGCAGATTGCTTGTTCTATAGGTAAGGAAACCAATTCCTTCAAAGTTCAGTCAATTTTCTGCTGTATGGAAAGCAATAATTACAGTGCCAAGAATCCACTGGTTTACAAGCCTATTTACAGAGCAGTCACTCTACCTGCTGATAGTTTCCTATAACTATGCCATACTCTCTAGTTGGATGCTGCCTGTTCTCTATATCAGTCTTGCATCCTTCCCTCCTTCCTTCCTTGTATCTTTGGATTAAAATAAGAAAAGACATATAAAGAACACACAAATGTATGGAGAACTTTTTTCCCTATACACATTTCATAGATGAATTTATAAGATACTTTTTTCTATTCTTAAATGATCAAATGCAAAAAAAATGCCATATGTGTATTTAATCATCAACTCATTATACTGATTTGATTTTCTTCCCCTTCTTTAGCTGCTTTTGAACTGATGTTGGGTACTCAATTCTCAGTACTGAAGCAAGAAAATTAAGGATCTAGATACTATGAAAGGAAAAGGGAACAATATATTAGTGATGGATATTGAAGTCAAGACATTTCTGTGGTCATCTCAAAAATACTAATATTGCCATGATAAATTACATGGAATTCATAGATAATTTTGAAAAAGTATATTCTTACCACCACAAAATATGAACCCCTTATTTTCATCCTCATCTTATTTTTTTTTCAGTATCCTATCACCATATTCCATGCTATCCAGTTGCTAAGATGCCCATTGCTTTCATGACTTGATTCTCTTATAGAAGAATATTTGTATGAGCTGGGTGTTGGTGGATCATAACTTTAATCCCAGAACTTGGGAGGCAGAGGCAGGTGGATCTCTGAGTTTGAGGCCAGCCTGGTCTACAGAGCAAGTTCCAAGACAAGCTCCAAAGCAATACAGAAAAACCCTGTCTCAAAAATCAATAACAACAAGCAGCAGATTTTTCCCTTTTAACCTTTCTTTCTGATGAATTCCTATTCTGTGGACATGTTTAATTCACAGTCTTAATGTTCTTACCAAAGTAGACCTACTATGGTAATTCATATTCTGAGTTAAGGTGTTTATTTCCTTAGCACACATTTTCTGTTCATTTGTATTAAGTGACTTTGACAATTCATTTTATTTTCTATGGGGTTGATTCTAGCTATAATCTTGTCTCCTCTCAAAGAAAGATCATGACTTAATTTCAGTGACTGCTTAAGACACCTATAATCATAGAGATGGGAATCAGTAATTTAAGACTTTCAAGGCAACTAATATTGTTAGTGATATTGAATACCTTAGCATTTTGTAATAATTTTAATTTGTTATCCATAAAGTGTTAATATTAACAATGATAAGAGACTTCAAATTTGTATTAGAAGAGCAGATATAGGAAAAACAACAGCTTCATGATCCTGCCCTTTACTATTTCTCTTAACAAATTTTAAGATAAGTTTGGTAAGACTGTATTATCAAGAGAGATTTACAAGTGTGGTTATCCCTCAATACTCTAGGGGGATCAGTTCTAAGATGTTCTATAAAAACCAAATCCAAAGATGTCAAAATTCACTTGTAAGTGGTTATTAGCTGTTAAATAAATGATAATTATGCACAAACCCAGAGAAGTGAAGTAACAAGAAGGCCTCTGGGGGCAGGATGGGAGGTGTTTGGATTTCCCTGGGAAGGGAAAAGAGACTAGAAAAGAAGGGTGGGAATGGGAAAGATCAAGAAGGATCAGGTCAGGGGTGGAGGGAGGGAGTACAGAGAGACTACTGGATCTATAGGGCATTTTGGGGTGGGGGTGATGTGGAAACCTAGTGCAGAGCAAACTTCTTGTAATCTACAAGGGTGACCCTAGTGAGGACTCTTATAATGGAGGATACAGAATCTGAACCATCCATCTTTTGTAACCAAGCAAGGCTTCCACTGTTGGGAATCAAACAGCAACCTAGCCACAAAACCTCCCACCTACAATCTGTTCTGCTCATAAGATGTGTTGGGAACTTGTGGGAGTGGCCAACCAAAGATTGACCTAATTTGAGGTCTCTACCATGAGAAGAAGCCTATGATCACCATTGCCTTGATAACCCTGAGACCTAGGGTAGAATAAAACTCGAGAAGTGGAAAATAGAAGTTGATTCCTAATGATATTCTGCTTTACTCATAGACTATGTGTAGAACCCTTCATGGACCCCTGAAGCACCTTGAGCAAGCATGAAGCTGTTAGCTGGAAAATCTTGCTCCCTGGAGTTGTTATTGGTACTCTTCCTGCTTTTGCTAACACACATCTGCTCAGGAGGAGCTAAGCCTGAAATCTTGCACTCTTGGCCTTGTTGTTTTCCACTGTGCTGTGAGTCAGTATATAAGCCCATTCCTTCCCCTCAGTAAATGGCATTCAGCATTCATGATGAATGAATGGGCCGCTGTATCATTCTTTCATTTCTAGGCCTTTGCCCAGATTTTAGCATAGGCACTATAATTGAGGCCTAGTCCAGTTGTCATCACACAGGCCTCCTCCAGCTGATAGAAGTGGATAAAGAGACCCATTGCCAAATATTAGGCTAAGGATGGAGGTGTCCATTGGGTCACTTCCGAAACAATGGGCGCCAGAGTGATAAAGGACACTAGGAGAGTTTGGGTCTTGGACTAAGCAGGAGTCATGGGGGTTCACAGATACTAAAGCAGCAGTCCAGAAGCCTGCATGGATCTGTTCTAGGTAGGTTCTATGCATATATGTTATGGTTGTTGCCTTAGTGTTTTGAGGGGACTCCTGACAATGGGAGTGGGATATCTCTTATTCTTTTACCTCCTCTTGGTACTCTTTCTCCTGCTGGGTTGCCTCACCCAGCCTTGTGTGGGTTTGTGCCTGCTGACCTTTATTTTGTTCTGCCTTGTTCAATTGAAGTTCCTGGGAGGCCTGCTGCTTTCTGTGGGGAGACAGGGGCAGAATAGGTCTCAGGAAGGACTGGAGAGAAACTATAAAGAGTAGAGGGTGGGAAAGTTGCAGCCAGGCTGTATTGTGTAAAAGAAGAATGAATGAAAAAAAAAAAAAAAAAACAAAGATGTCAAAACTCATCACATAAAATTACACAACAATTACATGAAGGATATACAGATCATCACATTATTTTAATTTATGGATTACTTAGAATATCCAATGTACTAGACACTACACAAATGTAGCTACTATAATCTATTTTTTTTAGGGAAATGATGACAAGAAAGCAAATTTATCAAGGCTTGAGATGATGGCTCAGTAGGTAAAAGCACTTTCATTTTTAGCATGAGGACATGATTTCAAATCTTTGAATCTCTTTATTTAAAATAAATGAAAAATAAAAGCTGGTGACCCCCCTACATTTCTGAGTAATGAGGGGGCAGAAGCAGGAGGATTACTAGGGTTGAGTTTGCTAGCTGCCAACCTAGAACATCATTCAGTGCAAGACCCTCTCACGAGCAAATAAATTGGAATGTGATAATCCAGGACTTCCCTAAATTCTCTTCTAGTTGTATAGGTGCGGTCACATAATAGGCATCACACACACACACACACACACACACACACACACACACACACACACTTAAAAGATAGAATAAACAAAATCTCTTAATGTTAACTACAAATGAAGTTTTACATGAATTTTATCATGTTGTTTAATCTTCAGACACAGAATGCAGTGGTGTGAGGACCAATTAGCTTTTCTGTTGACTTTCTAGCATAGCTTGAAATTCAGTCTTTCAGGGGGCAGTCATGATAAGAGCTTCCTTGACACAATCCTCTCTGATTATTATAGCTATATACACTATGTGCCAGATACTGTTTATAATATTCACAAAAGCTCTGTGTGGTGGATTCTAATGGCTCCAAATCATAAAATTTGGGAAAAAGCAGATTGGCTGATCAGGAACTCTTCAGAGAACTGCACCTAGGACTATACAAATAATAATCACAAAAACTGTATTTGGTCCCAGAACTTCTTGACTTCAGCTCTACAGTCATTTTTAACATACCTAGCTGTCTCTTCATCGCATCCAGAGAGCAATGCTATTATAAGATTTTTCTGATTTCAGCTAGGGTGATCACTTAATCAGCCAGCCATTGTGGATGGTGCATTATACACAATGTTTTGTCTCAAAATAGGCTACCACTTACATGTTGATTTGTAGAACAATGAATTTACCCGAGTTGGGCTGCAAGCATAGTCCAATCACTTGTATAATAGTGAGGGATTACACAATTTTAAAATCTAGGAAGCCAGTGAGGGTGTATTAATTTAAACAATGTGGTTTTATTGGATGACAAAGAAAAGGCTAAAAGGAAGAAATAGCTCCCAAAGGCTTTTTACAATGTGCTTTGAGCTTCCACATGTACTCCAAAGGATTGAGGGAAGCTTTGTCTTTAGGAGTCTAGGAGTGTGAGTGGGTAGCTTTGAATCACCTTATGTATAAAGTATCTGTGCCTGAGCCCTTTATGTTCCTCTTTCCCATGACTGGATTTGTCACTCTTGGTTTCCAAGTTAAGAAAAGAAAGCATTAATGACTGCTGTTGTTGAATAGTAGCTCAGTTGAGATAAATCCAAATTGAAAGCCCCAATATTGTAAACAAAATCTTGGAGAAGGATGTTACAGGTCTATCATCTTAAAAGTATTCAAATGAGATCATTTTGGATTTGGGAGATGGCTTAACAATCATTGAAATTTAATGTTTCAAAAGAGCTCATGGGTCCCAGACAGACAGATGGGGAACCAGTATAGGACCAAACAAGGCCCCTGAACATGGATGACAGTTAGGAGGCCTGGGCAGTCTATGGGGCCTCTTGGGATGGAACCAGTATTTATCCCTCATACACAAATGGACTTTGGCAGCCTATATCACATAGAGGGATACTCTCTCAGCCTAAATCCACCAGGGGAGGGCTAGACATTGCCCCAAATTATGTAACAGACTTTGATGATCCTCCATGGAAGGCCTCACTCTCCCCGGGGAGTGGATAAGGGTGGGATGGTGTGGGAGTTGGTAGGGGTCATGGGAAGGAAAGGAAACTGGGATTAATATGTAAAATAAGTTTGCTTCTAATTTAAATTAAAAAATTAAAATATAAAACTATCAGAGTTGAGGATTTAGCTAAGTGGTAGCCTAGCAAATGGAAGACCCAGTGTTTAGTCCTCAGCTCCAGAGATAAAAATAAAAATAAATTTAAAAAGAATTAAGTAATAAGAAGAGAATAGACAAAAGGAGAGAGAAAAATTACAATGTTCAAGGCGAGACAGAAGAAGCTTTGCTGCCAGGGGCCAAGTCATCTGCTGTTCTCCAAAGCAGAAACTAGGAAGGAAGGATTCTCTCATATATTTTGTAGGTTGGGTCTATGGCAGTTTGGTTGCAGATATCCACAACTGAGAGAAGATGAATTTGTAGTTTTCCAATCTCCCCCTGTTGGAGAAGTTTGTTTTGGAAACTTATAAGAATATCTTCTTCCATATACTGAAAAGAGACCAAACCCTCACCCTTCTAAACTGTGTACAAGGTCATGCCACAAGACGGTTCCCAACTTTACAAAGAGGTTGGCAAATGAGGGCATGAATACATTCGTAGGAGCAAAGTGGCTGTAATAATTAATCTTGGTGGACAACTTCACTTGATCTGGGTTCAACCTGTCTTGTGAACTGAACAGCTAGGCAGCAACAGAGTTTTCAGCCTCTATGATTTGTAGACCCTTATTGTTGGACTACCCATACATACTGTGTATCTTTTCCTTTTGCTGTGATTAAAAAAAAATAAAAGCAATTAAAGATAGCAGATCAAAGAACAATTATTGGAGAAGACTGATGTTCCTCTCAATAGTCAATAACTACCTGTAGTGTTTAATCTAGAGGTATAGCTTTATTATATTTACTCCATCTATGTTAACATGCCAACTGATGTTGTAGTCTTTGTGCTGGTCATGTTTAGGTAACCATTTTGTTGCGATTTCATGGATGCAGCTTCTCTTTCATATATGGAAGTCACTACATATGAGTAGGAGACCTGGTCCTCTGGTTTTTAGATTCTTTCTGTCTCATCTTCTGAGATGTTCCTTGAGCCTTAGTCGTAAGGGTTGTGTTGAAGATGTTGGGGTTGGACACTCCACAGTCAATTGTTCTCTGAATTTTGATCAGTTATGAATTTATCTAGCAGTCTCTTTCTGCTGCTGTTCCAAAAAAGTGAGCAGCCCTGAACACATATATACAAACATGAGCAACACTAAATGGATTCGGCAGATTGTATTAAATTATACATATGTGCACAATAATAAAAACTGAAGAAGAGGTCATGAATTTGAGAGGGAATGGGGGAACATGGGGGATTTGGATGGGTAGAGAGACTGTTGAAAATGATAGAAATATAGTACTTATGCAGGAAATTCTAAAAAACAAATAAAAACAATTTAAGAGGAATAGACTTTAAGTTCACAGTTCAGTCAGATCATAACAGGAAAGTTAAGGCTCCAAAGCCTTAAAGAAATCAGTCACATCATATTCACAATGATGGCAAGGGCCTTTTTCAGAGCTGGAGGCTTTAAATGAGGTGAGTTTTGGTAAGGACTTCTTAGAAAGAAGAGCTTAATCCACACATGAGAAAAATAAATGGAGTGGAGGAAACTACTAGATGTTCAATCATTTCATGCATGGAATCAAAGGAATGCCATCCTTTGTTGCCAACTTCCTAAATAGTAGCACTTTTCAGTGAAGAATTTACAGGGTGCCATTCTTAGGTTCACATTCACTGTATTTCTGTAAAATGTCTGCAATTTATCAGTCATTGTTAGATGATTTACAAGCTTTATCATATTAAGTGCTGGAAAATATCATTGTAAAGGAAGGAATTCTCATTCCAGAGGATATAGAGGAACTTAAGCTTACAATAATTAAATTACCTATCCTAAGTTGTACCCTGAATGAATCATGAAGCTAGAATTTCAGCTCTCATCTTTAGTCTCAAATTTATCATTTATTTCGCCCTTTTTTGTTTAAAAACTTGGATTCATCATGAATTTCTTAATATGCCTTAAAGGGCATGGGTGTAAGTGCAGATATTCTCATTCTCAATGGGCATTATTTCACAGCAGCATTTACTGTCACAGTAACTGCAGAAAATGAGTTCTTCCAAGTAAGTTATAGTAGCAGGTCATTATGTACTAGATTTAATTTTATAAAAAACAAAATTGCCCTTCAAACTGCAAGCATTTAATTTTTAATGTGCTAATTTTAATTAAGTTTAATTAATGCTGCTGATCTTGGTAAACTTACAGAACTTCCAATGACACCCCCAGAAGCTCTGAAACATCTTTCTTTCTTGTCAAAATCAGCCTTCTGGCTCCATCCCAACTCATGCTTCAGCAGAAATTGCTTACTCTTTGCTCTTTTTGAAGCCATGCTATCATTTATCCATTTGTTATATGAAATCCAATTTGTAATTGAATCTTCATCCAATATTTTATCAGAGAAAGATGAGCTAGAAGACCATTCATTATCTCAAACAGTGCATCTGAGTTCGGCTGCCCTCCCTGAGTTAATAGCCAGGCTGTTTTTTCAAGGTTTGCTTCCATTCCATACTTAGCATTACTTCTCTTACAACTGGTGTATGGAGGGTGAAGGTTCTTCCTATACTCCTACCTGTGTGAAATCAGAAGTTAAGAGAAAAGACTGGAAAATTAACTTCTACTCCTATAGCTTTTCAATATTTTGTTCCTGAATTCTGTGGAGAAAATACAGAAACATATCAACACATGAACTTTAAAATATTAACTGGAGTTATAGCATGAACTCTGATAGTCCATATTTAAGGTAGTTGGAAGATTATAGAATCTATCAGGGACTATATTATTCTTACATCTACAATCTTCTTACCAACTTCACTATATAAATCTATATTATCTTATGATTGCAACAGCTGTCAAGTTGGTCTTACTTTAACCCTTGCTCTCCTTCCATGTATTCCCAATAGAAAATCCATGGATATCATTTTAAGACACAAGTAAAGATATGTCCTTTGGTCTCCAGCCCCTTATTCCCACTCTATTTTGAGTTAAAAAGCCACAGTCTTTGTACTTTTATAAAATTAATGGTCATACAACAATAGTATTTTTGTAACACTAGGCAACATTTACTTATTATGAAAAGCAAGATAGAACTCTGTTAGGAAAAGCCTGTTTCTTGTACAAAACAGAAAACATTTGAAAAAATTCATAAAGGGCAGAAAATGTGCACATTTTATTACAGTCAACTCAGTAAGTGAGGACTAAGTATCTAAGAATAATATTATATTAGAAAAGTTGGTAATTAAAAAAATCATGAAATATTCCCCATAAAGGTCAATAGGGATAAAAATCTATACAGACATACAGCACACAAATGAGGCTTACAAGTCAGTCTGGGATACAGAATAGTATATTACAGATTGTCATTGGAATGTAGAGTAGGATATAGGAAGAAATAGACATGTGTAACTCTAAACATGGAGCAAGATTCAGATCCATAGTGGAAGAGAGGTTTGCTATCAAAGAAAGACACTGAATGGGGGTAGAGAATGCAAGAGGATTTACACAAAAGAAAAAGCATGTTTCAATATACTACATTAACAATGAATATTCAGATGAGTGATGAATTTTGTGCTTTGTTGGGAGTGGGATGCTGGTGAAGTTATGTAGAGCTCAGGCAGAAACAAATGACATAAAATTAGTATTGGCCAAGGGCTGTTGATACAGGATCTTGAATGTCAAACTGAGAAATGTGAGGGCTTTTCTTTATTCCAAAGGGAGTCATTACAACTATTGAGGGAGTGCTTTACCTGATTCACAGCTTTAGCTTAATTAAACCCATTATCATGTATTAAATATTCAATCTGTCTGCATTACTGTCCAAGATATTTTGATATCCATGAAAATCAGTTAAGTTTTAGACAAAAGTAAGAATTTAAGGTCCTAGGTGCAGGTCCATTCTGATAGGTCTGGATAGTCCTTATATATCCACATTCACTACTTCTCTGACAGAATCTAAACAATAATTGAAGGTTAAACTTGGTACCATGCTGATATGTAGCACAGAATGTAGCAGATGTTAACCCTGTGTTTTCTACTAGCTTGTCTTTCCTATTGGAAGTCAAGAATTTCTTTCTAGAGTGGCTATTGGGGTAGACACTTCAAAAGCACCTAATTTATGAGGGAATGAAAATATTTTATCTTTAAACCATTCTTAAAGATTGTTCTTGGATCACCAAGATCTCTTTCTCTGTCTGTGTTCAGTTGTTTATAAAATAAGCAGGGATTTAGTAGATTGGCTTACACAATCAGGACTGGATAGCTTAGTAATACCTGTTTTCACACTGGAGAGGCTGGCAACCCATTAATTATGCAGTTCATGACAATGAATGTTTAGCAATCCCAATTCAGTGCAGGAGGCCTGGAGGACTCCGGGATAGCTGCATGACTTCAGTCTTCAGCCCACTTTCTAACACCAAAGAAATAGGAATTTGATGTCAATAGAGAATGTCTGCAGCAGTGATAAGGATACTCTCTCAGTAAGAATATGAAGCCTGCCAGCATCACTGCTGTTTTTTTCCTTCCTGGAAATGCCCTCACAAACAAAACTTGAGACATGACTTTTTAGTTGATTATGAATATCTTCATGTTGGCAATTAACACCAACCATTAAAGAGGATACTGTACTTAAGAAATTGCATTGCTAAGACTATGGAAATGAATGTGAAAATAGAGAGAAGATGATGAATTGCAAATTCTACAGGAATCAAGGCTTGCATGTGTATGAGTATAAGTCTAGGGAGGTTGTAGCATAGAGGATACAGATGTTGGCAGTGGGGGAGTGCTAACACCATTGAGGCAGGTAAGCATTGGGAACGGCTTCTAGGCCTAGGACTATATTTTGGTTCATATACATTGTGTCTCCATGTGATAACATACCTGGCAGCCTAACAGCTTTTCCTTTATGTAGTAGTCACATATACTCTCTTCATACAATGCTTTAGCAACATCAGAACCCCTTGAGACCTACCCATCTTCATTGGACTAATTACATAACTCTCTTTGAAAAATACTATTTTATTTTTACAAGTGACAACAAATTTTGTCAGGTTTTATTTAGATATATGCTCAATGTATTCCATTATAAAGAATGAAAAGGTCCAGTCTGGTCTGAACTGCTTTGGATGAATGCAAAAACTATGGAAAACTGTATCTTCAGGTAAACTTTCAGGGAGAATTTTCTATTTACTTTCTTATATCTACACACAACTTGGCATGCATATGAATAAAATTAACATTATAGCAAGGGACATGCATAATAGGAAAATGAATATGAGACTTAATCCATCAATCAAAATAGAGAATCACCCAAGGCATGCCTCTTAGGGACCAATCTCTCCATTTTTTTATATTACATATAAAAGAAGCTCCAAGCTGAAACCTGGTACCCCTGGGAACACTAACTCATTTGGCTAAACATCAGTCTTGATAATGTACACCTTTCTAATATGTGCTATTATTCCTCTTCAAATAAAATTACCTTTCTACCTTTGAAAAAAAACTTACCTATTTTACAAATATAAAACCAATTTCAAACACACACATGTGTGTGACAATAATTAATGAAAAATAATGAAGTTGAAAGATTTAGAGAGAAAATTGTAGGGAAAAATAATTTAAAATCTTCAGAGTTATGTGATATTAACACAAATATTTTCTTAATATATGTATATTATTATTTTCTAGAACTTTTCAACTCAACTCTTCTAATTTATTTGTTTTTTACATTTATATTTGGAATTTTTTATCTTTTTCTAGAATAGTACAATTTATAAATAATAGTACATTATAATGTGGATATAATGTTATGATGTGAGTTTTGTCTTCAAACCTCATAATTTCTCAATAACTTGTCAAATGTGGCTTAATGTCTTTATCAGTGTTTTCCTTAATCATATGTTCTATACTTCTTTGAATCAAATTTAATTGAAACTATGAATTATATTAATTCATTATTCATTTAAAACATAGTGCTCTCCATTAGTCAAAAAAAAAAAAAAAAAGCAAAACAGCAACAAAACAAAAAAACAGCATTGGTGAGTTCCTTCCTTTAAGTTACCAACTCTGATGTGGGATGATCCTAATCTCCAGGGATGGTTGTTCATCTCAAGGAGATAAAGGAGACCAATATCTCAGGGCAGACAGGGCTTTTCATTCTGTATTTGTCTGAAAATGTTGTTAGTAGTGAAAGAAACATCACAAAGTGGCCGCATACTTGGTGAAGATTCAGGATCTCTTCTGACTTGTATTACTTCAGAATCTGACTCTGAATCTCATGTCTATATCAGGCTTCAGCCTTTGCACTTGCTTAAGTTGTTGACCATAAGCCTCTGTTTTTCTTTCATTCTAATGTGGAGAAAATGATAGATTAAGTTCAAAGAGTGTGTCAGCATGGGGAAGGTACATTTATGACAACAACCCGTGGATATCATATAGGCTAACTAGATGAAAGAAAGAGAAAGAAATGGTAGAAAAATACAGAGAAAAGTGAAATTAGTAGGAGAGGCTTAAACAATACTAAGATAATATAATAGTAAAGATGGTCAAATTTTGTAAAATGAAAAACACTGAAAAAAAAGAAAAAAATTAAAAGTAAGTCAAACAATGTCCTAAATATGTGATTGAGGATAGCCAGTAGCAAATCACTTGTCCTTCCCCTCTTTATATTTATTTTTCTCTTATACAGTACAACCTGTCCACAGCCTCCTCTCCCTCCACTTTTCCTAGCTCCCTCCCAGCAACGTCCCCCCTCTCACAGATCCACTCCTCTTTTGATTCCATTCAGAAAAAGCAAGTCTTCCGGTAAGATCAATCAAATGCAACATAATAAGATGCAGTAAGAATAGGCACAAAGCCTCATATCAAGGCTGGATGCGGCAAGTCAGTAGCAGGAAAATGGTCTTAAGAACAGGCAAAAGAGTCCACTCCAGCAATTAAGATTCCCACAAACAATCCAAGCTAATAGCAAAAGCATGTATACAGAGGTCCTTGCATAGACCCATGCAGGCTCCATGTTTGCTTCTTCATTCTCTGTGAACATACAAGATTCTGCTAAGTTGATTCTGTAGACTGTGTTCTCCTGGTGTCCTTGACCCTTCTGGATCCTACTACTTCCACATCTTTCACAGGATTCCTCAAGCTCTGCATAACAGTTGTGTGTGGGTCTCTGTATCTGTTCCCATTATCTGCTAGAGGAAGCCTCTGTGATGAAAATTGGGTTAGGCTCTAATTTAAGATATAGCAGAATACTTTTAGGAATCATCTCATTGACTTTTGTTGTTGTTGTCATTGTTTTATGATAAGTTGTGTTTTCCTCTATCATAGGTCTTTGATTGATCCAGCTTCCAGGTCCTGGTCAATCGGGCAGTGTCAGGCATTGGCTTCCTCTTATGGCTTGGCCTTCAAATTAAGTCATTGGTTGGTTACTCTAACAAGCTCTGAGTCACCATTGCCAGAGTACATCTTGCCAGCAAGACAAGTGTTAGTTGAAGGTTTTCTGGTTAAGTTGATATACCAGCCCCACCTAATATCCCAAATATACAAAGAATTCAATAAATCATTAGTTGTTAAGAACCATTATCTTTACCTATAACCTATATTATGAAATAAATGATCACATGAACTGTGTAGGAACTTATAAATTATGCATGTTGTGTAAAAGAGTGGTGGTATTTTATAACATAAGTTTTTAAAATATGTGATGGATGTAACTCATCAATAATGGACAGTAGATTCATGGGTAATACATACTTTCTAGAAGGGATTATTGTGAACAGTAATGATATTAAAGATATCAATAAGAAGAAGGAGAAATCATTTAACCTGTTGAATGGATGGTGGATTCACACAGTGACTGGGTGACTTATGTATGTTGAGGTGGGAGTGAGTGATGGAGGCAGACAGCTGGATTAGTTAAAAAGCATTGCTCTTTTCATTCTATTGCTACTATTGACTGACACTGATCTAACTGGCAGAGTACTTCTTAGCTGGATTTCTCTGTTATCCACTTCTCTCCTGTATGTTTGACTAATTATGGGGTAGCAAATACCCAAATCAAAGTTTCATGGCTAATTGGTGGATTAATGAGCCCACAGAAAGCATGTTAATTAATCCTTCTCATTGAAAAGAGAGAAGAGAGACGGGACTGTATCTGAACACTTGCATTGAAGATGCTCAAAGTCTTAAAGCGCTACACAGATGACACCTCACAGGAAAACAACAGTATATAAACTGGCTTTTTGGAGCCTATTCCCTATGAGGGGATACCTTGTTCAGCCTATATGCAGAGGTGGGGGCTTGGTGTACTTCACAACAGTAAAAGCAGGGGCTGTTTCTGACTGTTTTTTATGCTTATGGGACAGTTTTCCTCCAACTAGGTCACCTCATCCAGCCTTGATATGATGGTATGTGCCTTATATTATTGTATCATACTATGCCATGTTTGATTGATGCTCCTGGGAGGCCTGTTATTTTCTGAAGGAATATTAAGGAGTTAGATGTTGGAGAGAGGGGAGATAAAAAGACTAGGGGGGAGACTAAGGGAGGAGGTGGAGGGGAAACTGATTTAGATGTACTATGTGTGAGAAATATAAAAAATAATTAAAATCTTAAGAAAAACGGTATGAATTTTCTGTGTCTGTGCTTGTGTTACTCAATGACTGGCACAGCCTAGTTATCAGATGATAACTGAATGAGTATTAAAGCAGTCTTTGAAAGTCACACTAGAAAGGTAAGAAATATTTCAAAAGACTATTTAATTTTGTAGGACAATCAAAAGGGATAGCTGTTTTGTATTAGAGAAGGAACCCATGCAAACTACTTGTATCTTGGACCTTGGGTCTTAGTACTTATTTAATCTCTGCTCCTTCACATATTGTGAGGGAGTGGCTCACTTACTCATGACACACACTTGACACTCTCTATTAAAGCAGCTAAAGGCATTTTCTATTTAAATTATTTTCCACATAAGCATAATTTCAGGGAACTTGAACTTCCCTAATGAAGTAGTCAGATCTAGGTAGGGCAGTTTGCCTTCACAGTACAAAGTCAGCTGGCCTAGAATAAACTACAGGGTCGAAAGGAGAGTCAGGGAGCCTGGTGGCTTCCTTAGAGCCTCCCAGAAATGAGTAACTGGCATGATTTGAATCACAGCACAATATCAACAAAGCAGTTGCCATTGCATGTACTGAGAAGAACATTGTAAGACAAGGTGAACTATAGTTTTGATCTCTGATTCTTTCAGGAACGTGGTGTAGACACAGGAAGTAGGACAACAAAATAAAATTTCTGTATGACCCTGGGAAATATTACCTAACCTTTTAGACTTTATTTTATTAGAATATAAACAAAGAACTTATCAATCTGACAATGATCTCCTATTGGAAAACGTAAATATTATTCTTCAAAAGACTCAGGGTTATTTATTTAAATATTTATTTATTTATTTATTTATTTATTTATTGCTTAAGCCAGTTGACCATGGATAAATATAGTTGGCAGCTATTCTTTGCACATATATGTAACCCAACATTTGAGAAGCAGGGGTAAGAGAAATACAAGCTCAGAGCCACATAGTGAGTTTAAGAATAGCCTACACTACATAGCCAGACTGTCTTCAAAAACAAAACAAAACAAAACAAAACAAACGAACAGACAAACAAAACACAAAATGAATGAAAGTGAGGTAGCATTGTGATTCAGTGAAAGCATTTCTCTCTGCTGATTGACCCCATGCATTTGATTCATTTATTTGGTAATTCTAATGTGCATTGTGTGATAGATCCTGAGAAACCAAATGTGAAGGAGGAATAGCACTTACTTTAAGGTTGACTAGTGTTAGGAGCCTTTTAAGGAAACCAAAAGTTATATTTGACACATGCAGTTTTAGAGTGCTGATTTAGTTAGCACAGAAACACGCCAAAGGGAAATGAAGGTCATGGCTTGTGAACGAAGGGATGCATTAGTGCATTTTAAAAGCTTTACTCATTGTAATATAAGACTAATCATCATGGCTTCAAAAATAAGGCAGTTTGTTCTTTTTCTGTTTTCTAGAATGTTACATGAATATTTTTCATGATTTATTTATTTGGGTCTAGTAGAATTTACTAGTGAATCTATTTCAGTCTTCAGGAGGTAATTTCATTTTTTTTCTATGTGTGTGTGTGTGTGTGTTCATGTGTGTGCAGACATGCAGTAAAATATGTCTTAATGACACAAGCTCAAGTCAGACAAGATCCAAGCATAGAACAAGGAAAGTAGGCACAAAGTTCCACCCCAACCCTAGAAGGTATTTGCAATTGCCATTTATTAGGAGAAAGAGAGGAAAACAGAAACAGTTTTTTTCAATGAAGTGACACTTGAAATATCAACCACATTTCAGGACAGGTCCCCACTTTCAGGAGTAATAGGGAAATACACATTGGGCTGTATTCTTTTATTAAACGAGAGAAAGGACATGAAATTTGGTGAGTAATGAGGTGAGAAAAATCTTAGGGGGGAGATAGGGAAGAAGGAATGTTATCAAAATATTGTTTTATACTAAAATTATATAAATCTTACTAAATAGCAGTAGGTTAACCTCTATGGTTTGGGAACTCCTCAGCTATAGATTTTTGGTGATTGGAAGTACCAGACATATGTTCTTTCCAGTGCAGCTAGGCTTAAACCTAATCAAAAAGCTGTTGGTTACCTCCATAGTACCCACTTTACTAATGACTAAAGGACATGTCTTGGCATACTGCAGTTCACAGGGTTCATGGCCAGTCAAGACTGTTGATAACTTCTCCTATAGTACATAGAACTTTCTAGTACTATGAAAACTAGAGAAGAGGAAGGAAGCTTCCTTGTCAGTAACAACCTGACTTCTCTTTTTCCCTGTGACCAATGTATGTGGTGATATATTATTTATAATTTATTAAAGCAAACCTTGTTTATCACCATTGCCTTACCTCTATGGCTTATAGCTGGCTTTGCTTTCTGAACCTTCAGGCAAGCTTTAATAAATCATAATAATATATTAAATGTATGTGGTATTTTTAACAATGAAATCTTACCATAAAATTCTGGTTGGCAACCAAGAAAAATGGCAATAGCCTGTATTATTTTAGGGGTCTCAGGACACTCTAACCAACAACTTAAGGGAAGTTTATCAAACCTGGAGCTTGACACATTATTTGTCAACTTAAGACTTCTAGATGAGCATAATCCTCTGTGTAAATCCAACTAAAGTCCTTTAGATAAATATGGTGTGTGTGTGTGTGTGTGTGTGTTTGTGTTTACATATATATGAAGCTTTTAACATAGTGAGTTTCCATATGGCCTTTCTAAGCTTTGCTAAAGATATTTATACCTCCTTTAGCTCTCCTTTCCTCACTTCTCATCCTTCCTCCCATTAGAACCCCTCATTATTCCCTCCTTCCCTTTTATATTATCTGTCTCTCTCCTCCCTTAAGTTATTTGTTTCCCATCTCCAACAATGGTCCCTTTTGTAGTTTCCTAGATTCTGTAGATACTCCAAATTAAACATATTTATCTCAAGCTCTGACACAAACATCCATATGACTGAACACATGTGAAGTTTCCTTTGAGGTTTATTATCTTTAAAGGAATATATTCACTTTACCTATAGTCTCAGATTTATTGCCCCACTGTTGGTTGATATTCTCTTGGTATTTTTTTCATAGTAATTCTTTTTTTCATTCCTAATATTGTTCATTTTTTTGTGTGTTATATTTTCCCTGTCAGTCTAGCTAGAAGATAATTAATTTTATTAAGGTTCTTTCAAGTTTGTGCTATGTCAATTTATATAAAATTTTCAAATTAATGGTACCTTATGAATTTTTTAACAGATACATAAAAACATGACAAATTTACATATTGATTGGGAGCTATGTGATGTTTTGACACATGTAGTAAGTACTTTAATGAGTTAAATGTATCTGTCAATTCAAACATTTATCATTTCTTTAGTGTGAAGTAATGAAAAATCCCTTATCCCAATGGGCTTTTAAATAGACAATAGTATTTGTTACTTATAACTTTATAATTATGCAGTAAAACACAAAAACCTCTTGCTTCTATAAAACTAGGGCTCCTTATTGATCAACATTTCCCCATTTCTTTCTCCCCAGCTTCTTGTAGCCATAAAGAATTTTATTTTTCAAAAACAAATAACAAGCAACATGAACAACTAAGTAAGAAGTTTAAAATGAGGTTTGAGAAATGACTCCCTCAGTAAACCTCTTCTTGTGCAAGCACAAAGACTGCTTTTAATCACCTGTTGCCTGTAGTTTGTACATTTATGGGACTGTAAGGTGGTGTCTGGTTACTCTTGATAGTTCATGTTTCTTTGGAAAAGGCATATAAGTCCTTGTTTCTCTTTCATATTGATCCCATGGACTGAATTTTTTTTTTGGCTAAGTATCACTGCCCTTGAAATGTATTAGTGTCAATTTTGCTCGTTTGTTTATTCACCAAACATGGATATAACATACATTTTTGGAGATGAAAAACTATTCTGGAATTTTTTCTAGTGCTGAAGTTTCTTTCTACAAATTATTTCCCAGGTGAACCACGTAGAATCAAACTTTCCTGTAGAGGAGAATAGAGAGCACTGACAAGGGATGCCTGGAATAGATTTTGGGAGATAGAAACTAGATCCTGCTTTAAAATGGGGTGTAAACTCATAAAGTTCATCATTCGGAATCCATTGTCTTCCACCACTGCATTAAAACTTTGATGCAGTGCATAAACTTCATGCCTCGAATTCCTGGCACCATGTAACATTCTGCTCTTTCAGGACTCTGAATGTACAGAGCAAAAATATGCACAGATATACATGGGTCTCTAGAAGATGGAGACAGGGTCATGACTTGTCTTGGATTGACAGTCAATTTGAGTAGGTTAAGAGCCTCCCAAACACCCACAGCTTAGATTCAGAAGATACTGGTTTTCATGTTCCATCTTCAGGAATTACCAGTACATAACAGGGTAGGAATAGGAATGTGAGCCTATGGCATGTGGCAACATCTCGGCTGGACTTCTCAAACATGGCCTTGGCCAGTGTTTTGTCAGTAGTTCAATCAGATGATAACTGAATAAGTAAGAGTTCTTTTGTCAGTACCACTGGACACTTTATGGAGCCCAGAACACCTGGAAGGCCTTGACTCCATTAAGCATTATTGCTGTACCTGAAGGGTGCTTCTAGTACACAAGGCAAATACTCTTGTATTTATATTTTGTAATAGCACTGTAAAGTATATAGATGGATGACAAGAACCATGCAATAATATGCATGCAATTTTTAATTTAAAATACAAAACACCATGACCAAACATGAAAGATCTCAAAAGGAAGGAGAAAATTTTGCATTTTAATATTTTCCCTTCCATTTTTACCAAAGGGCTTGACATTTTTACTTTGTATTGGTTCCTGAAAGTTAGGTGACCACTCTTGAGAAGGAACCAGCTTTGAACAAGGCTGTAAAATACCACAGAATTGTAGCTTAATACATCACTTATTGATAATGTTCTGGCATCTTACCCTTTCGGTGGCTACATGACATCTCCCCAGCTCTGCCTTCTCTCTCACAGTATCTTTGTTTGAGTATTGGCCTGGCTCTATTCTGCCTGACCATTGGCAAAATCAGCTGGACACATCAACCAATAAAAGTAACACATCCTCAAAGCATACAGAAAGATATCCCACATCAAAGAATGAACCACACTGCAAAATTTTCCTATAAGGAAATTTTTGTTAAATTTCTGGTGCCTGAAGCAGTTGTTTAGTTGTCCAGATCTCTAAAAGAAAAGAAAGATCAAACCTACAGCCAGCCTTACCAAAGTATCTCTGAAGCCATTCTGACTTCGGTTTGAACCCAGCTTTGAGCAAACGGCTTCCTCTCTCCCTTAACTGTAATATTAAAATAAAGCATACACATCTTACAAATGAATTGCTGAATGGGTTAATCAGATCCAAACAGCAGTGTGAAGCCACAAAGAAAGACAAAACTAGATTTTTTTTTCTTTTGAAATTCCATCCCTTCTGCTCCTCTGTGCTTCTTTTCAAAGGGCAGGCTTTAATTCTGCCAAAATCTTTGCAACAGAGCCAACAAAATTTATCTCGAGCTTGGCAGCCAATATACATTATCCACAGGTTTCTGGCTAAACTATTAAAATTAATCAGGTGGCAAACTTTCATTTCTGCAGCTCTAATAAACAAGAGGACCAGATTCCCTGGGAGTGGGGTGGGTGGGGTGTGGAAATGTCAGTAAATATGGCAGGTTTATGAAGAGGAAATTCCTCAAAATGTTAGGGAATGTACTCAAGTTTTAAGTAAATAGACCTAAACTACATTTACAGTATACACAAAACCATTCATTTTTATTGAAGTATTACTCAATGTAGGAGAAACCAAGTCTATAATAAACATTGCATTTTGCAAAACTATTCAGGTTTCATTACGAGGTAGTGATGGGAAAGAACATAGGTGAATTTTTTTGTGCACATCAAAATAATCAAAATAACCAAAATTGCAAAGGTTTGTCCTGATTTTGGATTTTTAGAAACATACAGGTAAAAATACACATTCATACCAAATATTTTGCATGACCCCCATGCTTGCTCATGGGTATGCTGTTAGGAACTTACACATAATCTTGTTCTGAGCTGACTGAGGAATTGCAGAGCACTGTGAACTCTAAGGTTCCTCTTCTCCTATAGCAGTAAAAAATTGGATTTACACAGCATATCTTTACTTAGCTTAGATCTCTAAGGGACCATGTAGAGAGTATTCTCTGCCAAATTGTGTTGGGCATGTGTTAAGACATGGGCTTTTCAAATAAAGCTGATAAGTCCTTGCATCTTGCTTGAATTGATTAATAAAACTAGTATCGGTGGTGTGAATTGATCACAAAAGCAATGAGAGTGGTAGAAAGCATGTTCTGGAGTAAGACTCATGCCTTATATTTATACCTAAGAATCATTTGATAAAACTATGCCTGGTAGTAACTAAAAAGGAAAACTCACATATTTCTTGGTTTTTAGTCATGGGGAAGCATGACAGAGGACTTGATGTATATTTGTGATTATTTTCTATATTTTTTATTGAGAATGCAAAGATATAATCTACAAAACAATGGCCTAGATGCATGTAACAATGTAAGAGAACAGAAAAATATTCTGGATATGTATAATCAAGCAAAGCTGAATGATAATAACAAGAGCATGAAATATTAGAGTGAAGATTGGAGCTTTGAATGCTAAAATTTGTTCACAGATTAGCATGGGACATGACAAATATAAGATTAAAAATGTTTCCCAGGAAAGTTTTTCCATTAATAAATGCTTCAGGGCCTAGGCCATATTAAGATGATTCTACCTTCTGTCTTAGAAAAATTCAATGTTTCCACCATTTCTGAAACACAAGATTTAGTGTCAAGATAGCAAAGATACACAAAATAAATGTGAGGAAAAATTCTTTGAAGGAACTTCATGTCATGAGGGAGATGATAGTAGCAATTTCTTGTTCACAGCAATATCTAGACACATTTCCTACATTTTGAGATAGTAACAAAAATACTAAAAGCTTAGAATGGTTCATCATAATTACCACCTTCTCTAAGTTGAAAGTTGATAACTCCAGAAATTGTTCCTGTGAAAATCAAGGAGGATAAAGAAGTGTGCAAACCAGTGAATCAGGGATCACAGGAGCAATGAACAGGGACATGTAGGCAATGGATGGGAGTGCTCTTCTAAAAAGTAGGTTGTGAATCAAATAATCACCTCTATATATGCCCTTTACACTGTCTTCCAAACAGTGCTCACTGATGAATGGGAACTATGACCAATGTGTGACCCTGAATTCTATTGTTTGTTGAAGTTAATGTTGCACAATACATTGTGTAATAATCTGGAAGAGTCAGTATTTATTGACTAATAGTTTCCTAGGTCAAGGGTATTATGGTCCATTTTATAATACAGGAGTTCATATGTTGTATCAGAGATTCCAAATTTTAAGGTGATATTGTAAGGAAAGAGCTTGGCTCCTTTTTGTTAAGAGGAAAGTTTGTTCTTGGAATATAGAGGCATTTTGGATGATCACAAGAACCAACTGTAGTTGAGAAGATTATAGACATGTTTTTCAGTGTTTCTTCCATAATGAGAAGATGCCATGTACAAGGGATGTACTGGCAGATGCAGAATTCAGTTAAGACATTCTTGCTCTGCCATATGGTCAGTGTTGTTTCCAGGCATGAAAATTTCATTCAGTTTCTGCCCTTGATGGACTATATGTAGCAGTTTTCTACACCCACTCCCATTTAACCATATTTTGTATAAACATGACCAAGAAGAAAACCTTAGTTAAGCTCAATACTGAGATTTAATGGATTTGATACTGCCACAAGACCTGGCTTATTAAGGCTATACAATAAAATATGGCAATATAATTTAAAGTGAATGGGAAACTCTGGAAGTAAAACCAGAGTCTCCACAAAATAGTGACAGTCTGTCTATCCTGGCAAAAAATATGTATGGAAGATCCCTAAATTTTGAATCCAGTTGAACTAATTTAAAAATGCTCTCTTTTACCAATCAGTTTTATGACTTTAGGTGTTTATTTAAATTCTTTTAACTCTTATCCTCTTATAAAATGAGGATAGAAGTGAAAAAATGCCACGCAGAGTTTTTGTTTTTTGTTTTAACACTCATTCCTTAAAAACAAAACAAAACAAAACAAAAACTTCTTTTTTCATTTAAATTAGAAACAATCTTGTTTTACATGTTAATTCCAGTTCCCTCTCCCTCCTCTCCTCCCCTATCCCTCCCCACCCCATTCCATCCCCTTTCTGCTACCCAGGGAGTGTGAGGCCTTCCATGGGGAGTATTCAAAGTCTGTCATCTCATTTAGAGCAAGGTCCAGGCCCTCCCACATGTAGTTAGGCTGAGGAAGTATCCCTCTATATGGAATGGGCTCCATTAGTATAGTAGGGATAAATACTGATCCACTACCAGAGGACCCAGAGACTGCCCAGTCTCAACTAACACTACATTTGGGGAATCTGGGTGTATACAATGTATATTCATTATATCAACCCTTTATTCCCTCCTTGCAACTCCCTCTGCTTCTCTCTCAAAATATCTACCTATAATGTCATTCTCATAACTTCCTGTCCTTTTTATTTTTATAGCATATAAAATTCAATTAGTACCTGCCATAGTTATGGGTTCATCTACTGGGAACATTAGGGTCTTCTAATGACAACCTAATGTTATATAAGTTATATATAACATTAATGTTATATAATGTTATATAAGTGTGGAAATGTTATATAAAGAGCTTTTCAAAAAGTAATTAGTACAAAAACACTTGACTTCTTTCTCCTCCAAGCCAATGTTGCCCTTATTGGAAAATGATAAGAAAGATATCAAAGAGGAATGTCTTAGTAAGTCAACTGTATTTCAGGAAAAGAGCTGATAGGTAACATAAACTGCTAAGGCAACCGGGCAGAAAAATTTGTAGTATCATATTGTGTCTGTGTCTGTGTCTGTGTCTGTGTCTGTGTGTGTGTGTGTGTGTGTGTGTGTGTGTGTGTGCACATATTCACATATAAATATGTATATATAATATATACACATACACACACACATATATATATAATGCATCATTACATTTTTAAAAATGAAAAAAGAGACATAAGACAAAAACCAAACTAAACTTCTAGCAGGTTAAATAAAATGTTTAAGAATCTAGATTACTTAATAGATGTTCCAAGTTCTATATAAGATATAGACCAAAGATGGCCTTAGTTTAAATCTTAGTCTATTAATTCTAGACAAGTCTCCAATATCTCTTATTCTCAGATAGACAGCTGTGGAACCAGCATAAGCTGATATAGGTTCCCTGAACATGTGTCAGTTGGGAGATTAGGCAGTCTATGGGGCCTCTGGTTGTGGAACCAGTATTTATCCCTACTGCAGAAATGGGCTTTGGGAGCTCATTTCCTATGGATACTCTCTCAGCCTAGATACTCTCAGCCTATGTCCTGCCCCAAATGATATAACAAACCCTGGGGAGTAAATGGGGTATGGGATGGGGGGATGGTGCTGGGAGTGGGAAGATAGGAAGCAGCAGAAACTGGGATTAGTATATAAAATAAGATTGTTTTTAATTTAAATAAAAATTAATTTAAAAATATTACATATGTAATGCTATGTACATTTAAATAAATTAAATAATATTTGGTATCCTCAGCCTTAAACAGATCCCATTTTACTTTTTAGGTTATACTTCTTGAGTTAACAAACATAGGAAGTCTAAAAGGTTTTCTTGTTGAGAGGCAAGTAATTTCACAAATTTGGGTGAAAATATAACAAAGACAATCAGCTCTATCGAGAAATATCACTCATTTAAATTGAAAAACAAAACGACCAGCCAACCAACCAACCAGACAAACAAACAAAAAACCTAAAGTCTATGTCCCTAGGCTTTGAGAATATATTCTCTTGTATTCACAATGTGTGCAACACATATAAATGATGCCATGAAGATTTACTCATTAACCACTCCATAAACAAAAATTAGAAATGTAGACAGGGGACTTAGGTTCAAAATTAATATATCTGGAGCATAAATTCTTACCCAAGTCAAATAAAGAAAGCATGTTTGGAAACAAAATCAAAATAATCCAGCATGCAATCCAAGTTAGTTTACTAAAACCAAGACTTGAGTATGTTAATGAGATATCCTTTAAAAGATGGATTCCGAGCTTCTAATGTTGTAATTTACCTACATTATATTTGTTGAATGAGTTGACTGCACTAAGCTTTCAAGTTTGCTTTTCTGTAAATTTATTAGAGTGAATGCTCCCTGATAGTCAACTATACACTCAGAAAGAAATTGTTGTAAAGATACTTGCTTATTCTTCTATAGAAATCAATGTACCTGCTATTTTTATCATAGCTGCATTTTGGTGTATTTCTAAATGAAATCTATAACCTTCCTACTTTGTATATATCTATCTCTCTATCTCTATCTATATATCTATCATCTATACATAGCTATAAAGCATGTCAAAATAACACACGTCTTTGCTAGAAAGTCATTTAACAATAGATACAAAAGCTTTAATGAAAGCACACCTTTGTCTTAAAAGGGGGTCTGTTTTTAGGGACTTTCCTATTAATAGCTACCATTAAGTATTTGTTCATAATATTTTATTATAGGATTGTTCATAATGTGCAAACATTTTAACTTAAGTAGTAATTAAAGGAATGGTGTGGGTATGCGAGAGGATATTATGCAGTCATCAAAACTGTTTAAACAGAATGCTTGAATTATGTAGAAATAATTAGCATATAACATTACAGGAAACTAGTTGAGTATTTCAGTATTTAAGTTTTGCTTGTTTGTATGCATATACATTTCCAGGATACATTTATGAAGACATTAAAGAAATAAATGTTTTTCATTTGTTTGATATTTGCCTCTGAATCTCCAAGATTGGGTAATGTATGGAGAATAGAGGTATATTAAGATCTTACTTCTGCAAGCTGAGACTTTTAAGTACACAGTGTTCCTATTCAGGTAACCACCTTCTACTGCTTTAAGTTATGCTGGGGAATGGGAAGATGGTGCACCTGATGAAGAGACAGAACATGGGCTGTTGATGTGTTGTGTTATACCCCAGTATAGCCCTGCCAATGCTGGAATTCATCCATGAATGAAAAACATTTGCTATTTCATTCATGAGGACCCTCGGGCTCCCCAAACAACCAGATTAAAAAATTCAAGTTTTAACATATTTTAACATATAAGCTTTGAAGGAACATGCTTAAACCACAGCAAATTTATAACAAATATTAAAATATGCACCTATTATAGGGTGTATTGTGTTTGTAGGATTCACATCTTTAAGGCTTCATATTCACTATCTCAGAATATTCCATTTTTGTGATACACGTTCTCTCAAGTATTATCATGTCATCAGGTTTGGGATCTAATACAGAACAATGGTATTTTTACCCGAATAGGAGGAGGTGGAGGGCATGAGGCACTAGCTACAAGAAGGAAATAGCCATTTATAAATCAAGAGGAGTCTATAGAAATAATCAACTTTTCTGGTATCTTTCTAGAACCTCTCAGTAAAGAATATTGAGGAAATGCATTTCTACTGTTGAAGTCTTATACACCGAATTGCCTTTTACTTTGTTAATGCAGCTGAGTCAAACTAGTAGAGCCCTTGTGTAATGCAGGGTTATGAGTGTTTTTGTTTTTATTTTTATACATTTGCATGTATCTGCCAAGGTTTTATCAGCAGGATAATATCTGGATCCAGACATATTTCCCTCAGAGAAATGGGGTTTCTTCTTACAAAGTATTAGTGTACTGTTCACTGTTTCAAAACAAATTCTCCATGGCTATGCCTCCCTGACCTGAACACAAACCCCGTGAGGCCAGAGGTTTTAGCCAAATAAACATTGCAATCTATTTGCTTGTTATTCACATTCGAACATTGGCCAATCCCAAAATCTTATGAACTGACATTTAAATGGCACCAGTTCATAATGTACACAGACTGCTGTCTAGTTTTCCAAGCCCAGTTTGCACTATGCCTGTGGTAAAGATTCCTGATTATTTCCATCATATCTGAAAAGCATTGGTTCTGAATATTAAGTGGAGATTTTTCCCTTGTAAGGAAAAATTCAGTGTTCCATTGTGTGTGTGTGTGTGTGTGTGTGTGTGTGTGTGTGTGTGTTAATAATATAAACCCAGTGACTGATAATGGGGTTCAAGCTTCAGGCTGAAGATCAGAGAAGCAAAGCAGCTGGCCACTAGTTTCCTCCTCAGATGAACATGGGTGATCCTGTCTCCATAAATCCTCAGGGTGCAATCTGGACTGCACTGCACTCCACCAAGCCTCAGACTGCAATCTCTTCAGTTCCTGTTTCCTCCCATCTTATATTCCTCTCTCCTCACAGCCATATCACTCCAGTTACCACCTCCCTAGTGGGATTAAAAACATGTGATCCCAAATGCAGAAATCACCTTTGTGTGAGCTGTTTCTCTTTTATACTGGGTTGATTTTGTGTGGCTCAGTGTTCCATCTACCTTTATGTCCCCAGTCCTGGTATTAAAGGTGTGCGTCACTACTGCCTGGCTCCCAAGCTGTAGCTAGCTTTGCATTTGGATCTCCAATTGCTTTATTAGATCAATATCACCACACTTTTGATTCTTAACAGTGTTACATGATATTTATTTCAAATTTCCACCAACATCCTTTTGCAATCAGATGTATTTATATCTCTGTTCTTTCCATGATGACTTTGTTCCACAAACACATGCAGTCTTTTATCACACATGACTCAAAGAAATATCTAAATATAAATGATCTCATCTACCGATATCATCTTATTTTTCCTTTATTTATTGTGAGAAAGTGGGAGTTGGAAAAGAGGGAGAAGCCAGGAGAACAAACAACAAAACCTCCTTCATTTTAGGAGGTAAAATTGGTATCTTATGATGGAAAGGGCAGCAAAGGCTTTGTGAATTACAATTAATGCCAATTGATTTGTCATCTGAACTTGACCTTAAGAATGAAACTATTGAAAAACACTGCTTTATCTCTCTGGCCCCTTTAGATGGTCCACTGAACTCCTGGCAGTTTGAATATGTTATTTCTAATCTAGAAAATGTCTATAAAAGCTGTGGTATGAAGATGGAGGTTTCTGCCCTGCCTCGTCAAAGAACTGCATCCTAAGGATTAACTTTTACTAAATGTCACAGGAAAATAAAATGTGTTTTCTGAGTGAAGTTTCCTTAGAAATTCTGTGTCCTCCATAATACATGCCAATACACACATGAGCGCACACACACATTTATTACAGATCTTATGAGGCAGGAACATTATATTCACAGTCTTGTTCAACTGTGTTGTGTTTAACATTGCTAATGGGTAGGAATGAACATTGCAGTTTTAGAGTTTATGAGATTAAGGCTTATAAAGTTGGAGTAACCCATCACATGAATTCAGTGTTAAATAACAAAATCAAGATGTGGATCTAGTCCCATCCAATTCAGAAGGAGGACACTTTAGATAATACATACTTTCTGAGGAAGCCTCTATCTAGTAAACAGCTCCTTCACATTTTGGTTCCCTTACCACTATGAGATTTGGATCTGGGCTGAAGATACATGCTGTTACCACAAAGACGTGCTCCTTAAAACAGTGTTTCCACCAGGACCAAAGGCACTATAATGAGGAGATATTCTTCTTGATGTTTCAAAACACAATTACCAGCTTTGAAGAACCAATTTATTAAATATAGAATGAAATTTTAATTGAGAAAAGCAACCAACCATATTATTGGGGATCGGCATTTGCCCTTGGATTAGAGTCTCTTCTACATTTGACTATGTAATGTCTTCCCTCTATGCATCTGCATGTTTTTTTTTCTTTCTTATACTTTTTGTGTTACTTGTTTTCCCCCAGTAATCTAATGCCTCTGATTTCTAATGCTTTTAAAACATTTTAGTTTGAAGATCTCTTACTTACTCCATTGAGATCTCTCTTTTTTTTTTTTTTTTTTTTTTTGTAAGTTTAGGTCTTTTCAGTAAGATTTTAAGATGAGACAGAAAGAAATGGGCTAGGGCTGATGGGAGATGTTATTCTGTATATATGTTTCTCATACTGGTTAATAAAGCCCTGTGGCCAATAGGAAAGAACATAGGCGGGGCTAGGAGACCAGGAGGAGGAAAGAGGAAGGAGTAGGGAGGAGTCGAGATGTAGCCCAGGGAGGAAGGAAGACGCCTGCCACGGCTCCCTGATAAGACAACCATGTGGAAATACTTAGATAAGTAGAAATGGGTTAATAATTAAGGCAGAGCTAGCCCATAAACAGTAATGGTAATTGGCTAACAGGATTGTATCAAATACAGAGTCTCTGAGTGTTATTTGGGGCTGGCGCTGCTATGGGCCCAGACTGGCGGGCTGGCGGAAACTTACACGCTACATAGGGCTGCTCTCATGAACTAAATAATGGCTTTACCTTTACTTAACTTCAACCTTGTATTGTGGTTTCTATGTTTTTTCCTCATGTTCACATGGAGAAACGGTAGCTTGGTTACTTTTGTATTGCTGTTGTAAAATACCATGATTTACTGGGGTTTCACAGTTTCAGAGGCTTAGACTTCATGACCATCATAGTTGGGAGCATGGCAGCACATTGGCAGGCATGGTACTGGAAGAGTAGTTCAGTACTCACATCTTGGGACGACAGTGATACAGAAAGAAAGCTGACTGGGAATATCATGGGCCTTTAAAACCTCAAAGCATGCCCCCAGTGACCTCCTCTAACAAAATCACATCTAATCCTTCTCAAATAGTTTCACCAATTGGGATCCAAGTTTTTAAACATATGAGTCTCTAGGTGCCTTTGTCATTAAAAACACTACAGGGTAGAATAATCACATCCAGTTCCTCGCTGAGCCTTCTTGGGCCAGATATCTTCAAAAGAATGATGAGAATAAAATAGAAATCAAAGAAATCACCCAATTATTAAAAAAGAATTAATATTGTTATCATGGATTTGATCCTTCTAATTTATCTTCTTATGGGAAAAAAATTAAAAGAACTGTTCCAGGCTGTCCAGCTAAGATGAGGGAGTTGGGTTTGTACTGTATCTTCTTTGCAAGCTCGCAACTCTTAGGGTTGCAGAGATCAAAGAACTTAGATCATCTTTTCTGTCCACTGATTTCTCTACTTTCCCCATGTCTTGTGTTCTTAGAGGTACTGGCTAATGGATCCCGCAGTTTGGAGCTGGAGCTTATGGCTCTGTATTTGTGTTAACCTCCTTGATATGAGTGAGGTTCCTGTGGTTCCTGACCCACACCATAGGGTAACACAAGTCTGTGTTAACTAGAAGACTTCCACTGTACCTCATAAAATTTAATTTCACCCATCATCAGAGGCCTAAGTCTACCTAACTGATGCATGTTCAGTCGCATACCATCAGAGATTTGCATAATTTTCCACTCTGTGTAAGAAATGTTCATCAATTTTTTTCCTAAATGCAACAATTACAACCCCCTGTTAGAATGATTAATTGATAGTCCCTAATGTTTCAATGAGTAGAAATTGTTATATTTTTGTTTCATACTCTACAACAGCACAGCATAAAGATATCTATGTTATATATTTATTTTTTCCTTAGAGGTCTATGTCATTACAATTTCAGATTTTGTGGAACTTTTTTTTTTCCTGCCTTTTTCTTGCCCTGTATTGTTTGGTCCCTTCTTTTCTTTTCTGTGGTAGAAATTGAGCTGGGATCTCGCCTCTCCTTCCAAAGTGATTCACAGTTGTGTTACAAATTGAGACCCACTTCTTTTGTTCTTATCTGGTACATGGTTCACTGTTGCTTGCGTCGGTAAGTTCTACCAGTTGTGTCTGCCAATCAGTTTCTTTGTGACTGAAGGATTCAAGTAAAAGATTTGTCAGTGCACTGGGCAGTGGTGTGACTCATCCTTACATGTATGATTCTTATTTTTACTTCACTGTATTCACTGACTTGTCTTGATCCAGTCATTTAGAACATGTGTGATACTTCCCAAGTCATGAATACATGCACTCCCATTTCTAGATTAAGCCTTGAGTCCTTCTAGGTGGCATTTGTGAAATTATTCCAGACCTGTGGTATCACACTATAGTAAAAGTTCTAATTCTTTTCATAATGTGATGCACAAAATTAAAGAATTGTGCTGAGTTGCAACTAGGGTAGGGAAGGAAAGCAGAAGAAAACCAAAACTATAATCTATATGAGTTATCAAAGCAGATAGATGTTGGATTATTAGTGCCCAGACTGGTAAATCTGTAATCTAAGACACTTCAAGAAAAGAACAATAGATGTGATAGACACACAGAAAGAAGGATTTGTGTGTCCTAAGTGAGCATCTGGAAGCTGTGATCTCAGCTGTTTTTCTAGGGATGATTTGATTTATATCAGGAGTCATAGGTTGAGCTAATGTTTATCAGGGTTATCCCAGGATCAAGTACAAGCATGCCATGAATGCAAAGGGGCTTCCACATGTAAATGACAGTTTTTGCTCACTTCTTGATTAATGTGACCCAATTTAACCTTGAAGGAAGTCTGATGTTATAAAGATCCTTCTTTCTCCTTTACTCAGGAAAATATTTATTCCCTTGCTTCTTTGGTGCTTAAGTGAATTATGCAGAAGCTAGCAGGAGTTGCTTAATTATTCAAATGTGCTTATTATACATAAGCAGCATATTGGTTCTGTCTCTATTTGTGCATATATATTTATTTTTTATGAACCTACTTCCCAACAGTGGAGATAAGAGAATAGAATTAGCACATTTGTCCCATTTATTGTTACAAAATATGAACTTATGATCTGTATACTGATTTAGGGATGCATTTTCCTAGGAGTCTGGTAGGAGAAAAATTTTAATAACAATATACTTGCATGGTTCTCCATTAAACAGAATCATTAGGGGAAAGTGACACAGGTCTTAGGGAGTTTCTTTAGGAGGATTTTAACAGAAATAAGGATATCTTTAGAGAGACGAAGGCCTGGAAAGAAACATCTGTGGGAAAGGGGTAGGGAGAGGCAGGATAGGCATGAAATTTCTCTCTGCCACAGCACCTTTAAGGAATCAGGAGTGTTGAAGGTAGCAGGGAGAGAGGAAAAATAAGAAAATGTAAACACTGCTTTATACACAAATCTTTATGTAGCTTTGAACATGAGAAAAAGAAAGGACCATTCTTAAAGATGTTGAACTAATTGCATTTGCTAATTGCTTTTTCCTGTATTGACACTTTCCTCACCCAGAGTGATAACTTTGCCTAAAGAGAACTACTACTTTCAGAGGCAGCCAGGAGGAGGGCCCAGGGCCTGTGTTGGTCTTTTTGTCATTTTGCCACTGTTTATCTTCCTTGTAAACATGGAACAGGTAGCACACACTCACGCTCATTCTATTCAGATGGAATTAGAAATTGGATTGAGCCTGTCTTTGGAGGTTTTCTTAATTTGTCTCTCCTGATGGATCCATAATCTAACCTACCTTGGGGATATGTGACCTGACTTTAAGTAGCAGGCAAGTGAATAATATCAAGCTTAAGATGTCTACATTTTTTGGCTTTTCTCATATATAATGCAATTAAAACTTAATATTCATTTATAGTGTCAATATAAAAATGTATCTAAGTAATATTACTAAAATAAATCTATTTAAATTATTGACTATTTCTAAAACAATTATATACACAATATTAGGTCAATATGCACTTAAGACTATTTGTGAAGATAGCATTCAGGTGATTTGGGACTCTCCAACATGTAGCATAATAAGACAAAAAGGAGAAAGGACCATAGTTAAAAAGATTAGTTTCTTTGTTTGAGATAGGAAATTCTAAAGTATGATTTGTATGCTAGTGTTAATTTTCCCATCACTTGTGACTATTCAAATAAAAATAAGTTAAAATTTAAAAAGTTACTCCCCTTGTTGCATTTGGCACATTTTGAGTGATGGTTAGACATGAGTGCTGGTTAGACTGAGGTTCATACATCAAGAAGAACAGTTACAATACAGAATATGTTCAGTTTCACACAGTTATACTAGATGGAGCTGATCTGGAGATCCTAGAAGGTAATAAGGTAACTTTAACAATTCCCTGCCCTGCACTTGGACCTTAGTCTGATTCTTTCTTTCGGTCTACTGCTGCATTGCTTTTTTCCTATATTTATTTCCTCTATAAATGCTTTGCATTTAAACCTTAAAACTCCAAATAAGTTATCTAGAAAGGCTTTGATTCCTATGTTTATCATTGAAGAGTCCATGGTTTGAAAGACAGCAGGGAGGGGTATAATTGAGAGAGTGAAGAAAGAGAAGGAAGAACAAATATAACTATATTATAATTTCAAAAATTAAATAATAAAATAGGTACCATGCCTTTGTGGTGATTATCTTTTTATTTTCAGGAATTATCACATTTCAATAAGTAGAAGAGTTTGTATTTATTACTGAGTCTGTCACTGAAAACTTAGTGTTGTTCTGTTGTAAAATGGCTCCTTCAGAATGGCATGGATGTGTCCTATCTAGAACCTGTGTATAGTGTAGAAATCAGAAGATGGTTGCTCACTGGGTAGCAGGACGACTTTGTAGGTTTAACTGTGAGTAGTTGGCTTCTTGAATGCTAGTGTGCAGTTCAGGCATATAGCTCTGCCAAATTTTCTACCAGAGTGCTACAAACTGCTGTAATGTCTTATGCTTGGGATGAGAAATTTGTTTGGAGACATGATCCTCACCTGTGCTATTGTTTCATTAGGTGGAGAAAGCATGTTAATGGAATAGCCCTCCTTCCTAAACCCTATCTTCTTTCTGTTTCTCGACTGCAGACTCAAAGTGATATCTGCTGTTTCATGCATCTGTTGCCATGAGCTCCCCTACTGTGGTGGACTGTAACTGATTATAATCTATGAGACAAACAACTTCTTTCTCTCTAAATACACAAGTCTAGGAAGTGGTGTAATTATTATTATCCTCATTTTTTATAGAAGCAGAGTGATGCAAATTATGAAAACTTGCAGCACAGGCATGTATTACTTAACAATTATATTCTGAATGTATTTGGGGTGTTTATCACTGTGGGAACATAATAGAACACTTATGGAAACACAAACAGTCTATGTCAGTCACTCAACAGTGTTTCATCATGCAAGCAACACACACATGGTAAGCATGAAATGTATGAGACCACTCACAACAAAGTACTGAATGCTGTTTTATGGTTAATTTTGAATAGGTGGATTGAATTTATACTAAAATAAACACTGAAGTATATATACATATATATATATATATATATGTATATATATACATATATATATATTATACATAACTGGATTGTTTTGCTTTCATGACTAGCAGTACAATTGGTCTTTTTAAAAATACCAGCTGCAACAAAATGTGAATAATGCATGGTGCTGTGATGGTATGATGTCTATGGTGGTCTGAAAAGATGGGAACTTTTGAAAAAATCCATTATAATCTTAAGAGACTCATTGTTGATCTCTTAATGCTGGTGTTTTACAGCACATGACTGTAATTACATAGGTCAGAGTTTATTTCTTTTTCTCCAAGACCTGAATCCAACAAAGTTTGAAAAGTCAACTAGGATTTGTGATTCTTGCCTAATGTCCTTTGGGTTTGTCTCAATGTGTCCTTTTCTTTATGATTATGGTGAATAGAAGATGAAACAGTTGACTAAGAATCAGCAAGCACAAAGCTGCTTTTCTCTCAAAGCTCCTTCCTTCTGCTTACCTGGAAACTAAGCATCAACACATTTTGTTCCACGGAACAGAAAGATGTATGTAGGTCATTTCTTTTGCCTTCCAACAGTCTGACTTTACTGTTTAAAATGGAACTAATTAACATACAAAAAGCAGGGTAATTAACACCTCTTTGTCCCAGATATTGGCCAGGCTTTACAGGCTCATCCTAAAAAATATTTTTTCATAACATTGGAAAAATAATGAGCCTCATTCACTTTTAGCATGAGCCATATCTGAACTCATGACCCAGAAGTGGATAGCTGAGAAGCCCATTACTGGTACTTACAGCCATCTATTGTGACAAGAGTGGCCACAGATTCAGATTAATGCTGCCTAGATATTATTTCTGCATCCTAAGCACAAAAACAAACCAGAACCACACGATAACCATAAAAATCTCTTGCTGAGATTCATAGAAAATGTTGTCACTTTAATTAACATTTTCAAACAATAACAACTATCCTTCAGTGCTAGAAAAGTAACCACATACAAAATGCTAAATTTTTGAGTGTTTTAAAACAGAAAAAAATGCTCTTTTGAGAATGGAGAGAAATCGGGTCTTCAGTGTGTAGACTGGAAAGAACAGAATAAATGCAGTTTTTTTCTCTATGCCTTTCGAATGAAAATTACAGGTTTTACTGTGACATCATTTTTATTTTGTTAATTTGCCCTCTGACATGAAGTACCTTTGCAAAAATTATTAGAATGAATTAAAATTGCATTTTTATAAATGAGCTTGAAATCTTGCATTTTATAGTCTGCAGAAATACAAGGTAATTAGAAGTTCTTTGGAACTTGGGAAATGAGATCAATTTTTGTAAGAGATTAATTATTTTCCATGTAAAATAATGCAAAAGCCACCACTTCCTCTCCTTACTCAAGCTCCCTTTTCCTGTAGTCTTAAAAACACCGCTTTGCCCCTCACACCAATCATCTCTCATCCCCTTCCTCTGAAGAGACAATATTTGGACACAGAATGAGAATTGCACTGACATTTCTTTGCTTTAGCTCCTCAGAGTTGGTTTCTGGGTTGAATCTGGGTTACCTGTTCCTAGATATTTTTGTCTCAGAAGCTTGATGCTTCCATTCAGCTATGGCCTGGATGCTCTATCTGTATCAATAGGCTCAGCTTTGTGAGTCTATGAGTTCATTCTCAGCTAGAAAGAGAAATTTCAGATCCATCAGCTGGTATGGTAAAATCATGAATAAAAGATCACATTCATTGTTCCTTCCAGCAATCCTAAGACAATCCTCATTATCACGATGATTTCATAGAGGGAGCAGTTGAGATACCAAGGAGTTAAGTAAAAAGCGAGAAAATGCGAATGAGAATATGTATGTCAGAGAATACACACACACACACACACACACAGAGAGAGAGAGAGAGAGAGAGACAGAGACAGAGACAGAGAGATACACAGAGAGACTGGCTGCATCATCTCTTTCTAGTGACTTTTAATGTCAATTCTTTCTTTATGGGGCCATTGATCTGTGCTTCTGGACATATAGGGGATTCACTTAGATCACTCCCCTGTCATTTAAAGATAACTTCTGTGTCTGTTCCTTGTGGTGCTCTGTAGATCTTCCAGAGTACCAGTGGTACTGTCTGATGCACAGAAAATTGAACAATGAAAAATTCCTTTGAATTTCTACTTATTTCTTACCAGTCTCTTAGACCAGGAGATTCCAGAGAATCCCATGTGTTCCTCAGAGGCTGACTTAAAACGTGTCCTGCTGGACTGGAGTAATGGCTCAGGGTACTTACCATTCTTGCAGAAGGCCTGAGTTCAGTTCCCAACACTGACATCATGGTTCAAAACTCTATTTCCAAGGGATCAACTGCACTCCTCTGACCTTCTTAGGTATCAGACACGGAGGTACAAGGTATACATGCATACCAGTAAAAATGTGTAATGCAGAAAAAACATTAAAACTAATAAATCTTGCAACCTTGATTTGAACAAACTGACCATCTGCTACCATGAACATCTGTAATCACTGACATAGGAATAAGAGGTTGGTTGGGTTCTAACACCATCTTAAACTATCAGAAACATTATTCTGTTTCTATTACCTTCACATGGCTGTCCTTGTTACCTCTTTCTTATTCTATGAAGGCAACATTGGGTTCTTTTAAGTCTTCTGGCTTAGCTTATAACCAAAACAATCTATTTTCTGAACTGAAACAAGGAAAATATCTTGAGCACCAAAACCTTGGCATATCAAAGATGAAACCCTTTATAAATTCCCAGAGCTCTTAAAATCAGTCCCTAAATATCTAAGTTCAGTTTGGCTTTTTTTTCAGCTGTTACTGGTGATGTCCAATAGTAAGATCTGCTGTGGCCCAATGCCATGTAGAACTCCCTCTCCCCAATATAGAACATTTATACAAAACTCTACTGCCTTGAAACATCTTTATTTTCTCTCTGTGTGAGACAATGCCTTATCTTCAGAACTTTGCTAAATATTTACTTCAAATGATGACTCTAGTTTCATTATAAATCCAACCAAGCCCTTTTGTATGTTACCATATAATATTCTATCTGAATGATTAATTATATATTAAACCCTTGCAGTATGCCAGATCCAGTTACTTATTAACTGCAACATTAAATTATAGGACTGAAGATAATCAAAAACTTATTATATTATTCATAGTTATTTTCTTAGTTCTTTATGCACTGGCTGGCCTATATCTGAAATGGGATGCTGAAAGGTGGTGGGGGATGTCCTTCTGTATGCTGTGAATATGTTTCTCTCATTCATCGATGAGTAAAGCTGTTTAGGCCAATGGAAAGGCAGGATATAGCCACGAAGGAAGTATAGGCAGGCTACCAGACTAAGAGGAGTGTGGAAAGATCACAGAGAGTAAGTACCTGGAAAGATGTCCTGTAGTTGCCAAGGAAGAAAGTGACACAAGCACTCTCTAGTAAGCCAAGACCAGGTGGAGATATTCAGATTAACAGAAATGGGTTAATTATTAAGGGAGAGCTAGCCAATAAAAAAACCTGAGGCATTGGCCTAACAGTTCATAATTAATATAAGCCTCTGTGTGTTTATTTGGGACTAAGTAGCAATGAGATCTGGCAGGACAGAAACCTCTACAACAGAATCAAGAACACAGGAATAAACAAACTTTTAATTTAAAAGTATTGCTATTAGTCTTAGTATATGGAGAGGTGCTTACTCTTATTGCAACATGATGTGTCCTGTTTTGTTCATATTCTTAAACAGAAATGGAGGTGGAGTATATTGAGGGTGGGAACCGAGAAGAGTGGGTGAGGAATTGGGAGGAGAGAATGGTGTGAAAACTGCAGCCCATAATAAATAAATTATTTATTTTTAAAATGTTATCGCTATTAGCTTATGAGAAAGCCTCATAATATATGACATTTGTTGAACACTTAATACATGATAAGGACTATTAGCAACTTGCCTTTTATAGCTCCTTTAAATTCTTAACAGGCTAATAAATTAGTTTGTCACATTACCTCATATTACAGTTCTGTAAAGTTGATCAGTGACAAAGATATTTTTAAATCAAGATGATCTACAGATATCTAACAGTTAGCTAATTTACCTTGTTTTTTCATATTTCATATATATAATATATGTATGTATATAATCTTTATGTATTTCAGTTATGCATAAGGTATATATGCATATATGAATACACAGAAAAACAAAAATAATTTTATGAATTTTTAATACCTCCCACCATTTTTCTACATACACACACACACACACACACACACACACACACACACTGCTCCCAGCTTGCACTTTGACTTTGGCTTACATCATCTTGTTTCCACACACAGGACCAAGCTCTGCAGGAACATGAGTACATGAAGGAAGCATGTTCAAAGGTGCTTTACAGCCTTGTCTTTACGTTTGCCTTGGAAAGTGCACAGTGGTCCTCTTTCTGTCATTGTTTTTGTAAAAATTTTCATCCAATATATCCTGAAAATGCTGTCTCTTTCCTGACCTCTTCCCAGATCATTTCTACCACCCCATCTACCCAACTTAATGCCCTTTCTTTTATCAGATTAGAAGACTAATAGGCAAACAAAACAAACTACTACTAATAATAATAATACTAATTATAAACCATAAGAAACACATGCAAACATACACACACATGCATGCACACCCAGAAATCTACAGAAATACAAAAACTTGGAAACTGTAATATATATAAAAAGAAGGCCAATATGACCAAAAAAATTGTAAAACACCCAGTGAGATTCTACTGAAGAAAATTAAGGTTTTCTTTGCAAATTGATGCCATTTGGAGATAGAGTCTTGGTTAGGGATGGAAACTCATGTACCTCTCTCAGTGCTACAACCTGTGTAGGCCCTTTTCAGGTAGCCACCAACATTGTGAGTTCATAGACGCATCAGTTCTGTTGTGTTTTGTTGGAGGCATGCATCCCCTCCAGCTCTTACAATCCTTCTGTCTTCTTTTCTACAAAGGTCTCAGAGCCCTGAAGGTAGAGATTTAATTAAAACATCCCATTTAGGAGTAAGTGTTTTAAAATTCCCACTCTTGGCATAGTGTCCAATTATGAGTCTCTGTGTTAGTTCATTCATACTACAAGAGGGAGTTTCTCTGGTGATAGCTGAGTGCAACAGTGATTTACAGGTATATTGGGATGTCGTTAGGAGTTATTGTTCTGTTAAGTTCCTTCAGAAGTACAATAGTATTTGGTTTTCCCCTAGGCCTATTGCCTATCATGTCTCATGTTCCTGACCACCCAAGTGTTGGAATGAGTTCCATCTCATAGACTGGATCTTAAATCCAATCAGGGATAAACATAGAGGGTCCCTGGAAAGGAAAACAGTTACAATCTCCTGGGCAAATTTAGAGAGAGGTATAAGGGATGGGATGGGGGGCAGGAACATGAGGGATCAACAAGACTGAGTTGGGGGAGGGATGGAGAGAGAAAGCAATAAATTATCTATATTGATAGAGATCCATTATTGAGTTACAGAGAAACCTGGTGCTAGAGAAATTATCAGAAATCCACAAGGATGATCTCAGCTAAGACTCCTAGCAAAAGTGGAGAAGGTGCCTGAATTAGCATTCACTTGTAATCATATTGGCGAATATCCCAACTGTCATTGTAGAGCCTTTATCCAGTAACTGATGGAACCAGATGAAGAGAGCCACTAATCACTAGGTCAAACTCCAGGAATCCATTTGAAAAGAGAGAGGTGGGAACATATGAGCAAGAGATGTCAAGATCATGAAGGGGAGATCTATAGAGACAACTGAACCAAACTCATAAGAACTCACAAACTTTAAACCAATAGCTGTGGAGCTGCCATAGTACCAAACTAAGCTCTCCATATGTGGGAAACAGTTGTCTAGTTTGTTCTATCTGAGGGCCCCCGGGCATTGCGACCAAGGCCTATCCTCCTCCCAGGAGGAGGGTCTCGATCCTGCCTCAACTTGATATGCCAGACTTGTTGATTCCCCAAGGAAGCCCTTACCCTCTCTGAGGAGTGCATGGAGATGAGAAGGGTAGTAGGGGTGGGAGATGAGGAGGTAGGAAAAACTGGCCTTGGTATATAAAATGAAAAATAATTTTTAAAGTAAAAATAGCAAATCAGAAAGTGGTTAGTTAAATTTAACATCTTCCTGCATGAAAGTTAAAAATGTGATTCCTGCAGATTTTCCACATACAAAATATATTCTAATCATAAATCCATATCACTCAGGCCAACATGGTTCAGTAGTGAACAGTGCTTATCGTCAAGCCTGACAACCTGAGTTCAATACTGATGACCCATATGGTACAAGGAGAACCAATCCCATGGCCTCTGATATTCACACATCTACATAGCACATGAAATACACCCCATACAATGACAAATGAATGTAATAAAATTAACACTTGGAATTATTAAAGCATATAGCATTTGAAAAAATAGTTTTTAGGTTTTGATACTTTTTACAGAATATTCCTGCTATATTCACCCTTTTAAGTTTTTCCACATTCATACTTTTTTCCCAATCACTTTCCAGATTCATGCCCTTTTTGTTTGCTTGTAATAACCCACAGAGTTTAATTTGTGCTGCCTATATACTCATGCACGTGGGGCCATCCTTTGGAATGCAGTTGAACTACTAGGGCCACATCTGTAAAAACAAACCAAAACAAACCCCTTTCTCCCACAGAAGCCATCAATAGTCAACAACTACTCAGTTACGCATGTAGGCTAATAAAATCTTCCACACTCCATGTTAGAATGCTGATTGGCTTGATATTGTATGTAACTTGGGCGACATAGCTCACCTGCTGTGAGTTCATTAGTATAATGTTACTTTCACATCAAGAAGACAATGTTTCGCTCTAGTCCTCCTTGGCTTCTAGCTTTTTCCATGGTTTTGGCCTCATCTTTCCAGACAGTCTTTGAATCACTATGATACATATGCAATGTTTGTGGTGGAACACTTTCTTTACCCTTACTTCCTAGTGACTGATAGTGAATTATACACAGCAATTTAACAGAAAGAATTATTTATCCAGAACATGTTTGCTAATTATGGAAGTCACCAGACTTAGAATCAAAGAACCTGTTTTTGTCGTGTTATTTTGCTTTTTGTTACTCCTCAGGTTAATTAAGTTTTATAATCCAGAATTTTGGAATTATCAGACTGTGGCACACATGCTGAAGTCCTGCAGCACATTTTACAAGCACACGTTTTTATTTCAGCATGTTGTGATGAGGCCAGAACATATTATTATGGATTCAAGCTTTCAGTTAGGGATTTTTACTTTAATAAATCATTAGAATTTTATTTTCCCTTACCATAAATTCTGCTTTCGTGCTGTGGCACCAACTAATTCAGTCACCAGATAATGCCTTAAACTATAATCTGACAATATACATTGAAGCTAGCATGACAGCATGACAGGTAGAAGGATGTGACATGCAATTAAATTATATCTAACAAAAGACTAGCAACCTTCCTACATCTGAGAATGGTTGGACAACTTTGTCCATGTTTTTTTATCTTTTGCTCAAAGGGAGGTCATGGACTCCTCTGGATCAATGTAATCCCATGTACTTTTCCTATGCCTCAAACCGTATATTTTCTGGTGTCTTTTTTTTTTAATTCTTGGCCAAATAAAATATTTATTAGTTATGTATTTATCAATGTATAGAATTCAGTTTACTATTATAATGATATCATTTAAAAATAAGATTCAAACTTCTTAGTGCTTTGTCCTCATAGGACATATAATTTCTTTAAGCCCCACAGGGTGATTTGAATATGCAATTTCATATTTCCATTATGTTGATTCAGGAAAGGAAGACATTTGTTCATCCAATAAATTGAAAGATATATAATGAAGAGTAATAAAATTAGTGTATACTAACCATGACCTCTTGATAATAGATGTAATACCATGTAGTTAGAGACAGATCCCTTTTCCAAAGCCAGTTCTTGCAAGGTAATGAAAACATTTTAAAACCATATAGAGATCTTGCAAGAAGGTAAAAGGATGAATTATTAAACATACTTCAGCTTCTTGATAAAAATTTTATGTCCACTGCATGATGTTCACCTAACCTTTTCAGTTGTATGGAAACAAGAGCACTGCTTATTTCAACCTGTAAATGGGTTTCCTCTTGTCTCATTTATGCAACATTTTTCAGACTAGATCCAGATATTCCAAATGAGTTCCAGTTTCAAGCTATAACTTGTGGGGGTTTTGTTTGTTTGTTTTTCTCAGAATTACTGCATCATAATATTAATACCTGAAAAAGCAACTTGCATGTACAAAAGATTATAAAACAATATAAATGAATCACAAATATTTATGGGGCTATAGAGACTCTGAGCATTGAGCACATACTTAACTAGTAAACATCAGCAAGTACAGAATTTGAAATGAGCTATGTTGAGGGGAGACAACAAAAACAAAAAATTTACTGACACCTCCATCCATTACATTATCAGAGGTGGCTGGTGCATAAGAAAAATATCATACCTGCCCATTCGTTCATATTAAGAAAGAGGGTAAAGAGGGGGGATATATGCCTTTTGGGCATTTTTATATGCAGGCAACACACGATACAATTTTTATTTCAATGTTTTGCCAAGTGCCTATCTTTAGGCTTAGCAAATGCTGGTTGCAAGAATATCCCTTACAATTTTTAAATGTATTTATTTTTTGTATTTCATTTTCCATTTCAACCACAAGTTTCTTTCCACCCCTCCTCCTGCTCTCCCTTCCCTCCCACCCCAGCCCACTCCCAATTCACCCCTCCCAATGGGTAAGGGCTTCTAAGAGTAGTCAACAAAGTTTGACACATTAAGTTGGAGCAGGGCTAAGCCCCTCTCCATTGCATTAAGGCTGAACATGGCATCCCACCATAGAGACGTGCTCCAACAAGCTAACTCATGAACCAGGGATAGATCCTGGTGTGACTGCCAGAGGTCCTTCAGATAGCCCAAGCTGCACAATTGTTTCCCACATACGGAGAACTTATTTTGGTCCCATGGAGTCTCCACAGCTCTTGGTCTAGAGTTCATGAGTTTCCATAAACTTGGTTCAGCTGTCTCTGTATGTTTCAGAGGGACTGCATATAAGGAGGGACACCATATAAGGAGATTACCCTACACTGCCATTGAGGCTGGGTATTGATGCTATTGATGCTTCTATTGATGCTTAAGCACAAGCACTTGGAGCAGAAGTATTAAATTCCAACTGGATAAAAGATGTATGATGACACCGAAATCACATTTTATGGACAGAAACAAACTAGAGTGAATTTTACTGACGAGTAGAGAAGGGAATGGAATGTAGGCATCACAGCCAGGGAATAAGGGGTTTGGTCACACTATTATCACATACTGTTGAAGTTATTTCACCTCTTTTGTAGCCTGCTGTCTTTGTGTGTAGGCTACAATTGAGGTGAATACATTTAAATGTAGATGAGACGTGCATAGCCCAGTGAAATACCTTTCGCAAAGCTGATTCTCAATAAATAAATAGCATTATATTCACTTTTGAGTTTACCTACCTTTGAAAGCGTTTTCTCTCACTTTTTATGTGAAATGATATACGTTAATTATATTCCTTTAATTATCCTGACTGGTCAGAAAGATACCCAAAGCTTCATTTAGAATTCCAGATTGTTCAATGGACTGTATTAATTGACATTTCTCACAGTTCAAAAGACACAGAAAATAAACTACATTAAAGAAAATCGTGTCTGGCAAATAATCTGACACATTTTTGTTCAACCAGGAATGTTTCTGTCTTGCTAAGTTTTAATTTGTAAAGGCATATAGGTTGTATATACATTTGTTTGAAGAAAAACAAATTACACTGACTTTGATGTAATTCAAACCTTAGTTTTATAATGAAAATATGAAGCTGCTGACTTTGTGAAATATCTACTGAGATTTCATCCTGTTTTCTATATCTTCCTTTGAGAAATGATTTGTTTTTATTAAGACTAACAAAAGTCTGTTATCCTTGTTTCTGAGAATTGTTGCTGGCAAAGAGTAAGTTATCCTTTTTTTTTTTTTTTCTTCAAAGAAGGAAATACCCAAGCACAGATAACATTGAACTTACATAATGCAGATCACATACAGGGCAATTTAAAAAAGTGATTTTTAGTCAGTTTTTCATTTATTCCCTAAACATGGACATTGAGGAGTTTCTTCCTAGAAAGACTCAGTCATTGCTAATTGCAGATAGGGTTTAGTGTCCTCATCTTCCACTTCTCAAAACTGATGACAACAACTTAGTGCTACATAGAACTCATGTAATTGTGTTTCAGGTAAGGACAGCAATCAGTTTTCAGATAATGAAATTTATTCAGTACTTCCTAAGTACCACTTTAAAGAAAGATAGAAACAAATAGTTCACACACAAAAATACATATTACTTTGAGAAAGTTTTGTTTTAACCCTGTGTGTGTATAATATGCAGAGGAGTGGCTATATAGTAGGTGAATGGTAGATGGATAAATTAGAGAAAGTTTCCAGATTATTCTGCAGTGACCTTCATTTGCCTTCTTTTATGCATTTAACCACAGAGTTTACTGCCATGCAAAGTTGCAACTGATTTGCATTATCAACAGGCCACTGCAGGAATAACAGCAAATGATTTCTGAGACAGACCATGAAGGGTTTTCAGGAATTGCTTTGACTTTGGTTCCTTATCTCCGTGCAAAGCCATGTGCCACAGTGTGAGGTTGCACAAGAATCTGTGTATAAAAATTAATATGAGGTCAATGGACCTTACCATCCAAATCCACCATTAACTTGCTGGCTATTTGCTGGGCTTAATTTAGAAGCAGGTGTTTTCACATTTGCCTTTGCACAATCAAAGCTCAGCCTCTGTATTCTCTGGAAGTTTACAGAAGATTAATCTGGAAGCATCCATCAAATCTGCTCCCAAGTTCCTGATCTACAAAACCTGAGAAATAAACAACCACTGCCATTTTGAGCTCCATGCTCCTCAGACACTTTTTATGAGGTAGTGGATAACTACCAAGCCACACTCACAATTGGTACATCTGAGCATATGTAAAAATACGTATAAGAGTAGTTTATGTCATGATATGAAGTGCATTTACCTGGGCTTGTTTCTGTGGATGATCATGTTAAAATGTTTAAAAATATCTATGTCGAGAAGGGATAAAAAGAAACAAGGACAGGAATGTATTCTTCTCTTGGTTTATCTGGTGGTGATACATATTTTCCCATTATTCAGTTAATATTTTATATAGATATTGTTAAACGTTTTCTGTTAGTGAGTGACTTAAGGGAAATTAATATGATAGTCACACAGTGATTCTTGGCCTATTTTTCCTGACTTAACCAGTGTTTTAGCCTCCCATCTTGTTGCTCACTGTAAACAGCTACCTTTCTACAACCTGTAGACGGTTGCCTATGATGTGATATTTCAATTTAACTACTGTTTCCACATTGTGATGCTTTATTTAGACTTATTTTCATTTTTTATCATCATCCTAACAATTGTAAATTATTTTAAGCAATGCTGCTTAAAAAATGTTTAGCATCTCTCAATATTCAATGGTTAGAGGAATGAATATATTTTTAATTCACAGCTTCTAATAGTTTTGTATATTTTATATTTTAGGATGGATTAAGTACTAGAGCCAGACACAGTAAAATTCAGAAGCCAACAATCTGGGATATCATCAATGATGTTCTTATTTCTGCTACTAAAATTTTAATCTCGACTGTCCCAAGTGTCCATGTGTTAAAAGCTTGGTTCTCACAGTGACAGCTTCAAGAAATAATAGAATATTTCAGATGGGCAGCCTGGAAGGATCTCCTTAGGGAATCTGCGTGTGATCTTGAAGAGGATCAGGGGCCACTGTTCCTCTCTTTGCTTCTTGTCCTTGAGTGAGCACTACTACTTTGTCACATGCTCCTGGAGCACTATGACACTTCATTTTGAACACAAAATAACAAAGAAAGGGATTGGGGTCTTAAAACTGTGAATTAAACTAAAACAAGCATTGCTCTGGATTACTTTAGACTTTTGTTGTAGTGACAGTTAATAATATTGTTAGCTTGCTGTTACTACAACAAAAGTGACAGACAGACTGTGCCTGTCAAGGGCTTTTGAAACCTCAAAGTCTACCTCCAGAAACAAACTTCCTCCAGCAAGTCCATACCTACTCCAAGAAGCCTACACCCCTTAATGTTTCTAATCCTTCCCAAATGCAGTCAGTCATTCCATGATGATTAATTATTCAAATACATGAGCCTATAGAGACCATTCTTATCCAATCCGCCATATTCTCCAATACACTAAACCCTTCTCCTGAAGGAGAATAGGCATTATGGGCATACAATGGTGTGGTTCAAGGCTGTCTATGTCTGCTTGAAAAAAATAACATAGCTAAAGGGCAAGCCCACTACACAATCTCTGACTCTGGATGTTATCCATTTCTTCATTGCACATGTTTTTATTTTTAAAACAATTACTCATTTTCCTGGGAAATGTGTGTTATAGTTTAAGTCTTATTTTACACATATGGAGACAATATTTATGGTATCTGGCATGTAGTAACTGCTATCTGAAGAGAGTACTATGTGCGGCCCACTTCCTTCATGTCCTTGGTTCATTCATGGCATAGAAGATGAAATTCACCCTTGTTCTCCATCAGCTTCCTCCTTGGGGGTTTATATTCCAGTAATTCTAAGCTGTGGTAGAATTACTGGAATCAGCCTCACTCTATCTGCTATGCATTCATGCTTTTCCCCATTGGACATGCTCTTTGTCATCCCATCCCCATGTTACAAAGACTCCATCAAATCTTACCCCAGATATCCTTTTCTTATACTAAAATCTCATGATATTACATATTCATCTTCCTTTAGTGGCTGTAAATTTTTATGTAGTTTCAGAGTCATCTATATCTTCTTCTGATAATATTATTTAATTATTTTCATGTCGTAATATAGTACTAGGCTATGTTTCCTAAAGATAGAAAGATAAAGAGCTTCATGCATGTATTCAACTGTTGGAGAGAAGATGCATAGCAGGCAATCAGTAACTATTTGTGAAATAATATGAATTATGTTTACATAATCTTTCTTATTTAAAAAATATGCCATAAACATACAGGCTCCTTCTCCTACCTTAACTTCTTACTCTGTGTGAAAATAATGTGTGTGTGTGTGTAAAAATGGGAGGATTTTTGTTTACATGTCATCCATTTATGCTCTCTTCTTTCAGGTTAAAAATAAGTATCCAGAAAGATGAATAATACTGTGAAATAGTCAAGACAAAGATAGTCTTGTTCTCCTGCTCTTAGGTACAAGAAGGAGAGGAAGATAAGAAAATACTGCACATAAAAGTACATATGCTTTCTTTACAAGCAGGTTTGAAGAATGTTCAGGAGAAATTTCAAACAGTGCTGAGTTGAACAAATACTTCAAGACTTTTTCTCCATTTGTAACCCAAACTTTTTAAAAATATCTATTTAGAATTTAGCCCCTTGCATAGTACTTTATGACACAAGTTATATTTTTTTCTCCTGAAACTATTAGATAGATAGATCATCAGAGTGATGATGTGAATTATGTCATCTTTCTCTCTGTCTTCTATGTATATTTTATTCCCTCCCTTACCTTTCTCTTCTTATTCTCTTCTTTCCTCCTTCTCATTCCCTTTCCTGTGTCCTCTTCCTTCATTTCATTCTTTGCTCTACCTTCTCAGAACCTCCTTTTCTCTCTTCCCACCTTTCCCTACTTTGCTGCCCGTTTTGTTCCTGCTCTCCCTTCTTCTCTTCTGTCTTCATTTTCTTTCTTCTCTAACTTCTTATTCACATGTTTAAGAAGTCTTTCTGTTTCTTTTGTTCATCCTCTCCATAGATCTGAAATCTTTCTGATCCTTTTTACTTATTTATTCCCATACCCACTACATTTCACCATTCTACTGAACACCAGCAAGGCAAAATCAATAAGCTCCAGTTCTTATCCTCAGGGCACTATGAGTTTTATGAGGCAGATAGACAAAAAGCAAACAACAATAACAAACCCTGTTGCCTTATGTTAGGTGTGAAAATATATGTATTGTAAGACACTGTGAGAACACAGACTATCAAACACAAGTCCTTTCAAGTGTACAGCCTCTTAAGTGGTCAAAGAAAAGAACAGAATCAATGTGCTATTGCACATATGGTCTTTCTGGTGAGCTTTGGTTTCTTCCTCAGCCAGCAGCCTTCATAACTAACTAAACAAGGGGACTAGGAATGAGGAGTGCCACCAATAATTTATATCTGAAAGATAAAATTCAGGAAAAAAAATCATGTTACTTTCCATGGTTATATGTAAGAATGCCCAAATTTCTTGACTTAAATAGTATTGTTGCTATTGTTAGGATTTGCAGATTTCAAGGACTACATGCTGTTTTGCATTTGATGTTATTGGGGACAAAACATAAAGGTGTATATCAGGTAAATTTATGGAGAGTTAAATCTTTGCAAAGTACTGTGTTAATAGTGTGTAGAAGCCCATTGGTGCTTATTTGAAATGGGTACTGCAAATTGAACTATGGAAATGTCATGAGCATTGACTTCAGCTTCCTGTCACTATAGTGTATGTCAGAAAGTATTGGTGTTTAAAGCAGTTTTTTCCAACCTGTGGTTTTTTGACCCCTTTGGGGGTGGTATAGCAGGTATCCTGTATATCAAATATTTGCATTATGATTCATAGAGGTAGCAAAACCACAGTTATGACGTAACAATAGAATGCTTTTATGACTGGAGTCACCACATTATGAGGAAGTGTATTGGTAACAGAAAAAATAAAGGACCCAGGGACAGATATTGGTGTTGAAACTGAAGATCAGGGAAGCAAAGCAGCTGGCCACTACCTCTCACCTCTAGCTCAGGCAAAAAGGACTGATCCACACACAAGCTCTTCATCAAGTCTCAAACTGCTGCCTCTCCTCAAGATGGCTGGAAAATAAATGCCTCATACTGAATCTGTTCTTGCCTTAAATACTTCTCATGAGTCCTGGCATTAAAGGTGTGAGCTTTGTTACTCTTTTACACTGACTAAATCTTGTGTCAGCGTGGGTGGCCTTTAACTCTGAGAGATCCATCTGCTTTTGTCTCCTGAGTCCTGGGATTACAGGTATGTATCACCACTGTCTGACCTCCATAGTCTGAGGCTTACTTTGCTTTGCTGAATCCTCAGTCAAGCTTTAATAAATCATAAATAATATATCACTAGAGTATTAAGAGGTTTCAGCATTAGGAAGGTTCAGGACCACTGGTCTAAAGGAAAAGGTTATTTTCAGCTTCCTTTTAAGAATTTTCTTTAACGAATGGTTGGCTTCAATTCATTGTGTCTGCCATTGCACCTCATGAAGGGAATATATGGCAAAACTGACCTGCTCATGTCTGGGAAACAAGTATGAGGAAGAAGTATCAGATGAAGTCTTATTATAGTCTTTGAGAGAAATCTTGTTTAAAGATCTCTTACAAGTTCTCTCAACTTAAAAAAAAATCTCAACACTCTTTAGTGCATGCAAATTACATGAATTATAAAGCAACTTTTAGCAGCATTAGATGCTGAACTCAGCTACTTTTGATCCAGTAACTCAAACAAAAATAATGTGTTGTAAATCCCAGGTATATGCAAACTATGAGTTATACATACCAAATAGATGATGAAGAAGGCAAGTGCAATAAACCAAAAACTAAATTTTCTTGGTTCTTATGGGTGGAAGCAGCAGCATATTCTTGGCAAGGGAGTAACAGATGTTTTGGAGGCAGCACATAGTTACAAACCTTCTTTTGCTTTTGCTTGTTTAATCTTGGGTAAATAAGATCTCAAGTTATTCCTCTCTCTCACTGGAGGATTCATAAAAATTCCAAAGGATTGGACAAATCAGGATGTCAATCAAAAGTATGCAACACAGGATAGTTTATATAATGACTTTTTCTGTCATTGCTTTATCTGATCCACAATATTCCTAGAGTTTCAAGTAAAGGGTTGTTTGAAGAACCGTATAGGCTACCTCTAATCCCCTTATATGACAACAGTGGGCTGATGATTCAGTCAAACTCAACATTAACTTTTTGTCATTTTTCCATAAAGCCTGCACTGTTGTTCACTTGTTTTCCCATATCCTATGTTTTGATGTTAGGAATATGCCAGCAGCTAAGTCTCTTCCCACTTTGGTTGGGGAATCTCTGTTACTGTGGCATAGAAACTTGTGCTTTGTTGGTAGTATCTGAGTACAGAAGGTGTGAGTATGTTTCCACTATAACCTTCTAGTTTCTAAAACATTAGTCTTACAGACCTTTAAAGGCAGGGATTTGATAAGCAGAGCCTCAAGGTGAAATGATAGTAAAATGAATTCTGTAGCTCAGTTAAATAATGTTGGAATTTAAATCAGCTGACCAGTTGAATTATCTTGATAAGATAGTTATATGTGGGACAATGAGTGTGAATGGAAACCACACTTGTACCTATGGTATTTCTAACTTTACTTTTATTTCCATCTGTTATTCTAGGCCATGCTTCACTTCTATTCTGCCTCTTGTCTCATAGAATAACCTTAAATGGCACTGGGAGTCTTTCATATGTGCATATGGTAGCCCATTACAGCTTGGGGAACCAGCAGGTGGGGTATCAGTGTAATGAGTCCTTACATAAGAGTGCAGCATTTGCTGTTCCCAGCATCTCTGTTCCTTGCTAAGGCAGTGTGGGGAGCAATTACTGCTACCATATAAAGTCTGAATGCCTTAATCATTCTTGGAAAAAACAATTTCAGTACACTCATTAGAACCAAAAGTTCTTCTTCTCCAAGGGCAGACTTCTGAAATGGGAATACTGAAGCACAATTGGACATAGGAAGGAAAGCCAATGGGAGGCAGATGGAAGAAAAATACTTTTGGTGAGAATCATTGATATGAAAGAAGTCCCTTAGGGTCTAGGGTCTTCTGTTCATCATCAGAGTGAACTACCTGACCATAACTCAGATTTCTGCCTGTGTCTATAACAAAATGGAAAGCCAAGAACTCATCAGAAGTGCACACCAAAGTCAACAAAACTTTTGGTGTTTTCTTGAGGGAGTCATGGAATAGAAGCAGAAATATTTTTATTTTAATTTTTGCTCATGTGAAGACAAAAGATGTTCAGACTGTTTGTGCCTGGCTTCTGGCATTAGATAATTCTTGAATAACTCTGGTAGTTTGCAGATTATGAAGCAAAAATAATAATTTGCAATCTATCCTTTCAACTCACTCTCCTCTACATTTTTTTTTAGAAGTGGTGGGTGTATAGACTCCAGCCTCAAAGATATGTTGTTTAGATTCAGACTATTCTAGTAATAAGATGGAGAGTGACTATTCATTTCAAAGGAAGGCAAAGTGTATGCTAATAACAGTAGAATTCTCCCCCCCCCCCGCCGATCTCTATCTCTCTGGTGCCTTTTATCATCTCCTAGAAACATTGCTGAAAGTGTATGAGCACATGTTTTAAAATAAGATGCACTTTTGATGTAAAGAAAAATTAATGCTAGCACAAAAGCATAAACATACAATGGTATGTACTTTTACTGCTGAGCTACATACTAGGGAGCAAGAATTTTATTTCCACTAATAGAGAGAGAGAGAGAGAGAGAGAGAGAGAGAGAGAGAGAGAGAGAGAGAGAGGCAGAAAGAGAGGGAGAGGGAGGGAGAGAGAGAGGGGGGGGTGGGAGAGAGAGAGGGGGGAGAGAGAGAGAGAGAGAGAGAGAGAGAGAGAGAGAGAGAGAGAGAGAGAGAGAGAGAGAGAGAGAGAGAGAGAGAGAGACCATAGGTCATGGGTCAGGAATCATGGGCTCCTCTGCTAGGCTGGAGAAGGCACAAATCATTCTGTAGGTAGGTACCATTAATTTCTCATACCTTCCAATCTTTGAGAAACTAGGACCAAGTTTGTTTCCTGTATACTCTTAGATGAAGTTTGGGGCCTCAAAATTTAGGAAAAATAAAAACTCTGATGTGCCCATAGTATAGTTTAACATACACACTACAGTGAGACATCAACATGAGGCACTCATTCTCATGTCTTCTTTCTTAATATAAACAGACATTTTAAAATTCCAGAAACCTTAAAGAAAAAGAAACAATGAAAGTATGAAGAGATATAAAAATAATAATAATGAGATCCATGTTATGAATTGAACAATTAAGTATGCTTTTTGATATGATAGCTCATACACTTCTTCTGAACATACTGTAGCATATTTAGATTGGATCCTTTTACAGATAAACTAAACAAAGTTATGGAATTTTTATCAAAATGTATGATTGCGGGAAGGATATTTGATGTGTGAATTTAGAGACTACTGGCATCTTGTGTTGATGGGAATGATGAGATAAAAGTGTTAAAGGGAACAGGCTAGTTAAAGAGAAATCCAGAACTGGACATCAGATGTTAGGCCTGACGGTAAGTGCTCTTTCCAGTCAATAATCAATTATGTTTATTTTGCCATCCTTGGAGTCATTTCAGAAAATGAAGAAAAATAGGCAAGCCTCTAGTTAATGAGAAGGAAGTTACATTTTTTCAACAGCATTATGTCAATCAAGTTTTTGTTTTCTTCAGTTTGAACTGAGGAATTTCTCAAAAGGATTAAAATTTTCATCCTGTTTGGCGTGGTTCCTAATACCTACAAAGCATTTCCCACTTTCTATTTCAGAACAAGAATGATAAATTGGATAAGGTTGGTAGAACTGAGCAGTAGTGCATATGTGATGTGTTGCTGTCATTTCCTCAAATGCATTTTTTGGATGGTAAATCTCATATTCTGGTTGAAAATAACACATCTATGGTGATGCAGGTGTGTCTGTCAAGTTTGCCTCATTATTTCACTGGGGATGCTAATGCATCTTTGTGTTTGTCATCTCATTAGTGGTTTTTGATCACCTAGAATTTTCTGAGAAACTTGAGGCAGATATTTGAAATCTTTTTCAATTATTTGCTTTGTGCGAGCGCTTGTGTGTGTAAGTGGTCTATGTGTGTTTAGGGTATATGCACATGTTTAGGATTCATGAATGTGTGTTCACATGCACAGTCAGAATCACTCTCTGTAGAACTGTCCTGAGACATGGCTTGCCACTGACCCTAGAGCTAGGCTAGCAGCCAGCCAACGATCTCCTCTTTCCATTTGCACAATCCCAAAAGTAGCAGGATTAAAGTATGTGTATAAATGTGACAGACATTCACTTGGAATACAGGGAATTTAAACTCAGGTGCTCACACTTGTACATCAAGAACTCTTAACCATAGTGCTAATACCCAAGCCATTTCAATAACTCAATAAGTATCAAAGCAGGAATTATTAATCAACTATTAAAATTATTGTGAAATTTAGGAGTCATACATGATGTCTACAAAATATAACTGTCAATTTAAATGTTTAGATATCAGTGTCTTCTAAGGTTTGTAAAGCTCTTCTCTGGCTATTTATTCAAAGTATACATTCAACATAAACATATAAATTCTGGAATGTGTAATTATGTTTTCAAAGAGTCATCTGGCTCTGAATTCACAGGACATAACATCAATTCTGACATTACTTTTTCATACATCAAGGAAAACTTTTTTGTTTTTTGACAATTGGTTAGGTTTTATTTTGAAACCTGTTAAAGCTCAACTCCAAGTGTGCAAGCCCCCACAACAATCAAAATAAAAATAATATTTCATAAGCTTGCTGCAGAACTATACATAGGCTATTTACCTCCAAACTCATGGCTTCTTTGAATGGTTTTGAACAAGAATAAAAGAACACCAGTTTGTGTGGGGTGTGGGTATGTGTGGGTGAGGGCTATCTTGGTTGCCTCTCCAAACATCAGGACGTCTGAGAATACCACCATGATCACCTACCCTGGGGATATTCTGTATTGTGGTCAGAAGCAGCTGAACTAGCAGGATTCAGGTTTGCTCTAAGACTCTGAGCAGCCACATGCCTTATGGGCCTGGGAGTTTGTCAGTGTGCTTACCTGGCTTGGTGGTGTGTTTGTGTGATTCTCTGTGCTACAACAAGGAAAACTTTAAAGACATAATAATATTCAGAAATTATAATCATGCCATTAAAAATAATTATAATTCTACCACCAAGGAAAACACTATGGTAACCATTAAATTTAGTTAAACTCAATCACTTGAGGATAATTTCGTTTTTACAATTATTTTTACATGTGTAAATGTTTATATGCATGTATATTTTGTATACCATGTGCTTCGATAGTGTCTGAGTTAGTCAGAAAGGGTATCAGATCCCTGGAACTAGAGTTATAGACAGTTTTGAACTGCCATTTAGATACTGAGAACTAACCTGGAGTTATCTGTAAGATACAAGGGGCTTTTAACAACTGAGCCATCTCTCCAGTGCTGGGGATAAACATCTACATTTACACTACTGCTAATTCTTACCTTAATTTATCCCTTTAAGAATTATAATCATATAACTTAAAGGAGAAATATGTTTTAACTCACATAAAAACTTGGCAGTAACATTTCTCAAGGCAACTTACATAAGTAATAGTCTAAGCCTCAGTGAGGGAGAGTTCCAAGATGAATTAGCAGTATCTGTTGTGATAGAGAACTATGGGATGGTGGCATGCATGCCAAGAATTTGTACCTCTATCTTAATAAACCATTGCTCAGCTTTTGGCTTAGCTCTCTGTGCTATGTTACAGTAAAATGAACTTTAGTTACTATTAAGTTTTCTTACAGAGATTATATGATTCTCCTTTGGTTTTATTGTTGTTGCTGCTGTGATAAAACACTGGCCAGTATCAATTTGGAGGATGCATATATTTTATCTTGTAACTTCTATGTTACACCCCATCACTGAGAAAAGCCAGGGTAAGAAATCAAGGAAGAAAGTGAAGTAGGGAACATGCTTCAGATGTCTTGTTCATCCTGCCTCTTTGTACAACCCAGGGCCACTCTCCCAGAAATACTACTACACACAACAGACTGGACCTCTCAGATGAATCATCAGTAAAGTATACACAGCAGAGACTTGCCCACAGGGCAGTCTGACAGAGACAATTCTTCAGTGGATACTCCTTCTTGCCAGATGACTCTGGCTTGTGTCAAATTGATAACAAACACCTAACTAACACATAAGCAATATTTAGGGAAAAGAAAGATTTTCTTAAATTACTTTTTATTGGACTTATTTATTAACTATATATTATATTTAAAAAATTAGCATTTAGCATTAGCATCTCAACACTGCATTCTGATATCAAAATATCTGATTATCAAACAGATTGCCCAAAGGCCAGCCTGTTGCCAAGGGAATTTGATTTCACACTTTTTTCTGTTGGACTTTCATTTAATATGTCAAATGTACTTACTATTTGTTCATTATTAATTTGAAATGATCCAAAAATATATGTATTATTTTCTTCATGACATCAAATCATTTTTTAAGCAAATGAGCATGCTCTCCAAGCAATGCCTAGGGAAATTATTTTTTTAATTGGTTTCATTGAAAAAATTTGATTATAGACATAATGAGAAAGAATAATATTAAATTCAGATAGTCTCAAATAGCTTTGACAATTATCAACCAACGCTTAATCTCATTTAATAAATTATCTACCCTCCAGATATTGTGATATGTTACAAAAATCCCATGGCATTAGATGAACATGTTTCTAATTTAGTGATAGATTATTAATACATATGCAAATATGAAATTCACAATTTTATAATGCATCACAACCTCATTTCAGAAAATTTTTACCATTCCAAAAAGCTCTTCCTATCCTACCATCCCCTAGTGCTATACTATCACAAACTCAGTTTATTTGTTAAGATTTTCCTATTGTGAATATTCTAAATTAATTATGTCATGTAATATTTTGTCTATTTTATTTACATTCTTTAATTAAGAAATGTTTTCAGGTTATATCCTTATTGTAACATATAACAGAATTAATGTTTTGTTTTGTTGCCAAATAATACTTCATACTATGATGTCTATTTTATTTATTCAATTATTATTTTATGAACTTTTGGGGTGTTTCCATTTTAACTATCATGAGTAACACTACAATAAATATTCATGCATGTATTTTTGTGTAAGTAAATGATCTTGCTTCTCTTGGGCACAGAAGAGAATGGGTTAGTTGTAATGCTCTATATTAAGAACCTTTTGAGAGCTGGGTGGTGGTAGCACATGCCTTTAATCCCACACTCAGGAGGCAAAGGCAGGCAGATCTCTGTGAGTTCGAGGCCAACTTGGAATACAAAGGGAGTCCCAGGTTGTCCAGGGTTATTACACAGAGAAAACCTGTCTCAGAAAACAAAACAAAACAAACAAATACCAGATACTTCCGAGGAATGACCAGACTTTTTTTTAAGATACCATTTTACTTTTTCACTTCAATATATATAGTTTCTATTAAATCTCATGATTGTCTTTTATTATAGCTGTGGTAGTCATTGTGATCTGGTACAGAGATTTGATTTGCCTTTCTCCATAACTAATATGTCAATAGAGAGCTTCTCATCATGTATTCAAGGCCATCTACAAATCTTGTGAAAAACAATTCAGAGCCTTCGTCCATTTTAAAACAATTATCTTTGGCTTTGTGTAGATTACAATAGTCCTACCTTTTAGATTATCATCATTTTATGATTTTATGATTTAGCAAGCTGTAGACAAACAGCATTTTCTGGTGTTTTAATGTACTTATATCAAGTCTGTGAAAATGATCTTATGAATGAACACCTTCACATGATCACTGATAACAGGTAACTACTGGATAAAATTTTGTTATTGCTGAGTATTATAACTGTAAATATATCCTGTGTGGATTTTATGCTACCCCATGTCAATATTAAGCATTTTTAAACACATAAAATACAATGCAAATATAATAGTATATATTTAGTCCCAATTTCATGCTCCTAGTCTTTCCCTAGGATCTTGAGTGTAATTTGCTGCAAAGTGTTAAGTAGTGTATGGATGTGACTAGGATTCATTAGTATAACTAAAAAAAAATAATAATGGTATGTTGAAGCTGGGCATATAGCACAGTAAATTAACTGGATCTACAACAACCACTATGAAACTTGACACATAGTGGTCAGCATCTGTAACCTTAGCAGAGGCAGTCAAATCTCCAGGGCATCTGGGCCCTGCCTGTCAAACCTAAAAGATGAAGTTCCTGTTCAGCGAGAGAAGCTGTCTCAACAGAATAAGGCATACAGTAATGAAAGAAGATACCCAGTGTCAACCTCTCATCTCCACAATTACATATGTAGGTGAGTGCACATATACAGGTTTACATATGTCTCACACAACACACATACACTCATGCACAAATAAATAAAAAAATAAAGCAGAAACAATAATTACTCTAAATACAAAATTAGAAATTATTATTTCCCTAATGGCTAATCCTTCTGATAAAGCCAGTTTGGTTATGATGAATTATCATTTTGATATTGCAGATATTTTTAGCAATTTTAACATATATGTTCATAAGGAATGTTGTTCTATAGTTGTCTATTTTGTATCTTTGCCTGGTTTGGTTTTAAAACACCACTGGCTCTGTGGATGTATTTGGAAGGCTTCCTTCTATTTCTATTTCATGAAATAATTTGGGCAGCATTAGTTGTGGTGTTTGGTCTGATAGAATTCTTCTGTGAATACATCTAGTTCTGGACATTTATTAAAATTTTATTTGTGATTTTTTTGTTATTGTTTGCCATTTTAATCATTTTGCTTATGATAGTTCTGCCTAGATTATTTTTTATCTTAATTGAGCTTAAATGAGTCAGATGTCTCTTGAAATTCATCCATTCTTCTTATATTCTTCCAAACTAGTTTTTCTTTTACTTTATTTTTATGTATATGGGTGTTTTGTCTTCATGCAGGAGTCATATTACCTGGAAGTGGAGTTATAGATAATTGGGAGTCATGACATGGGTGCTATAATTCAAATCTGGGTCCTCTGGAGGAATAGCCATTGTTCTTAAACACTGAACCATCTCTCCAGCCCATGAAACACTGTTTTAAAATATATCCTTGTAATTTTATCAATTTCTTTAGTATTTGTTGTTTTATTGTTCCCTGTTCTATTCTAAGTTTCAATAGTTTGGCTTGTTTCTCCCTTTTAGTTTACTTAGCTTAGAAAATGTCAGTCTTGTTTATCTTTTCAAAAGTAAACTTCTTGATTCTTTGAATAGCTTTCTGTTATTCTGTTTTGTTTTGTTTTTACTTATTTCTGCCTTATAAGTGATTGCTTTTCCCCATTGGCATTTATGTTTTTCCCCAAAGATCCTCTTTTTTTAATTTTTTTTCTTATTTTACATATTGATCCCTGTTCCCTCTCTTGCCCTTCCTCCCTCCCTCCCCATTCCCCCTGACTACCCTCTCCTCCTATCCCCCCACCCCTCCACAGGGAGGCTGATGCCTTCCAGGAGGTGTCAACAAAATCTGTCAAGTCATTCAGAGTAGGGACTAGGCCCTCCCTCCTGCCTCTAGGTTAAGAGAGTATCCCTCCATGGGGAATGTGCTACCAAAGTCCTTTCGTGCACCCAGGATACATCTTGGTTCCACCGTCAGAGGTTCCTTAGACTGCCCATGTCTTCTGAGATTCATGTTCATGGGGTCTGAGTCGGCCCAATGCTGGTTTCCCAGCTATCAGTCTGGGGGTCCATTAGCTCCCTCTTGTTCAGGTCAGCTGTCTCTGTGGGTTTCTGTAGCCTGATTTTGTCCCCATTTTCTTATCACTCCTCACTCTCTGCCACAGCTAAACAGTGAGTCGAACTGGAATCCAGATCCAAGTTCCTTCTTTTAAATCTTTCAGTTTCTTGAAAATTTCATGGTTTCTCTGTGTAACAACAGTCTTAACTGTCTTCCTACTCTTCTCTTTGTAAACCAGGCTAGGCTTGAACTGACAGATATCTTCCTGCCTCTGCCTACTGAGTGCTTGGATTTAAGGCTTGTGCCAAATGAAGTTTTCCCCCAAGTCCTAAAGTTCCCCATTAGATTGAAGCTATTCTCACAACAAACGTCATAGTCTTCCACCTATTATCATCGTTCCATTCCTTCTTGTATGATATTCTCTGAGTCTTAGCTGTAGGGGTTGCATTGTGCATGCATCAACTAGGGTTAGGCACCCCAAATTCTGTTGCTGTCTGCATTCTGAGCAGTTGTAGATTTCGGTGATAACCTCTATCTTTGGCAAAAGGAAATCCCTTTGCTGAGAGGTGAGAGTAACACTTAACTATGGGAGTGATAAGTATTTAGAATTCAGCCAGAAATATTTGTTTAGGAAAGTGGTGGTGATAAGTGACTATCTAGGGTCACTAACTTACTAGCCATGGATAGTTGACTGGGTTTACAGTACCAAGCATGAATTCCATATTGAATAGGTATTTAATCCAATGGGATAGCTGGCTGAACATTGTTGTGGTTGTGGTTGGTACACACACACACACACACACACACACACACACACACACACAATTAGAAGTAAAATAAATTTAAAATAAAACAGTAAACACAAAAAATCCAATTAATGTTGTCTTAATTTGTATGTTAATGACATCCTAGCCTCACATGGCTTATATTTATCATTTTGACACACACACACACACACATATACACACATTTATACATACATATATATATATATATATATATACATACATACATATATATATATATATATATATATATATATATATATATATTTGAGACAAGTTTTCTCTGTGTAGCCCGGGTATCTTATACCTCTGTCTGTAGACAAGGCTGGCACTGAGATTCACCTGCCTTTGACCTCTGAGCACAAGGATTAAAAGTGTGCATCACTAGGCCCTCCCTCCTGCCTTTAGGCTAAGGGAGTATCTCTCCATAGAGAATGTGCTCCCAAAGTCCTTTTGTGCATCAGGGAAGGAGGGAAGGAGGGGGAACTGTGTAAAATAAGAAAAAAGCATCACTACTGTCCAGAAACACACATTGTTCTGATTTAGAAAATTATAACAGATAAAATTAAAAGCTGGTAGTGTTTTCAGAGAGAAGAAAGGCAAGTCATCAAGAGGCCTAATACCCACCTTTTGGTGATCATCTTCTGTCTATATATATATATATATATATATATATATATATATATATATATATATATATATAAAACACATTATTAAACTGAGTTAAATTAAGAAAAATAATAACTCAGCACACTCTAGGATTAGGTTTCTGGTATCTTGGGGAAAGTTTGTATGCACTATACTTCCGTGCTCATAGTCTATGCACAAGGTGACAGTCGGTGCCCAAACTGAAAAAAAAATCATCATAAATAAATAAACATTTTGCTTACCCTTTCCTGCTTTCCTAGTTGGTATTGTACTTACAGTCAGGACTAACTGCATTTCTCTAACTATGTCATACATGAGCTATGAACATTCATAGATGACTGTGTTTTCCCTTAATCATATTTTGTATAGAATACCTTTCATGGAATTATCTTTTCCCAACCCTGTTTACCCCTCAAGGCTTAAGGTGATTATTAAATTCCAAACACAACTGACCCATTTCCTGTAACTTGTGGCTAATGTAATTTGTGGCCCCTTAGAGCTATGCACACAAAGTTCCTATCACAATACTTACCTTTATTGTGGAGGTATACCACCTTGTTGAAGGAGCACATGGTCCCCTTTCCCACAGAGTGCCCTGACTTGAAGAAAATACATGGTGAAAGAATCACAGAAATATTTATTGAATTAAATTGATCCTTAGCTATAAAACACAAATTACTATAGAAAATTGTTTCAAGTTATTATAAAATTGCAGGCCTCAAGGACATAAAATAAAGGCATATTTGTGGCCATTAGATGAAATAGACAAGTCTGCAAATAGATACCATACAGTAGCAATCTTGTTACATTTCTCATTGCTTTAAAAGAGAAGATTGCTTAACAGTAGAAGGCAACATAATAGAGAAATGTTCCACTCTTTGCATCCCATTTGTGTTTTGGTAGTTGAAGATAAACCACCGGAAAAATGGCAGTAATGATAATAAAACCATTGAGCCTAAAATGACTGGGGTGTATGATTACAAATGCTGCAGGCCCTGTTTTTCCAATGATACAACTAAAAAATGATACTCTGATATGCTGCACAGATTACCTTGAGAAGACTTTTTAAAGTTTCAAAACCATAATGAAGACTGAAATGTGAAAGTTTTAAATACAGTATGTCACAAAACCAACCCAAAGTAAGTGAATGCCACATGGGGTCTTTTAGGGAAGAGAGAACAATGTTAGGGGTATGAAGGAATCACAGAATATTGGGCAGTGAAAACAACACAATTCATTATATCAGAATGCAATATATACATGTTTGAATCATCAAGGAAAATCTTTCATGAAGTTATAATACAACTAAAATATAATACAAATTAAAAAATGGGACTGATTTTAAACATTTGTGTAATTTTCATGCTACATTCTATGTCATCTTATTTCAAACTTTAGCCACTTTTACAAACTGAAATGTAGTGGTAGAACATCAGAGAATACTTTAAGAATCAGCATATCTTTTTACCATTTATATTTTTTATTTCTTTATGTACTACTATAGGATATAAAAATGTAGTATGGTCCCTTTTATAGCCACATAAATGTTGTGGGTTAAATTGCTCAATGGTATATGTTGCAACTACTCAATACAATTGAACAGTTTATTCATGCAGAATATATAGCAAGGTGTATAAAAATTCCATGTTTTTATTGGTATTGATAATGGTAAATTCATTGTTATCCCCAAATGCAACAATTAAAAAAAAAAACATTTTTTATGTGCGGTTTTAAAAAGGAAAGCATGGCCAAAGAGTTTACTCATTGGCTCAAGGCCTTTACTACTAAGCCACAGATAATCTGATCTCCAAGCAGAAAGGCAGAGAACTTAATCCTGTAAGCTATGAACACCAATGTTTGATATCTAAGAGTCCAACCTCTAGGTTGTTAATATATAAATATTAACGTAGGACAAAACAAGGACATGTATTTGCACTTCTGTGCATATCCTATCTCTCACAAATGCAAATGCAGTGTAAAATTTGGAAGTTGTGCACATTACACACTGAAGTATCTATTAATGTCTGACACCACCTGTTAGGTATTTGGGAAAGGCATGATATTGATCTCTTCTGGAGTTTCAAAGTTAGACATGCACTTCATGATACTTCCCACACCTACTTTTAAATTATCACAAAATACAAAATCTTTATACTCACTCAAAATCTTTAGTAAGCATAAAATAAAACAATCTGGCCTTGTATACGATCAAAACCCATTGATTCTCCCATGGTCTATCAAGTCTTCTTCCTTCTATTCTGTGACATGAAAGAATTGTTCCCAGATAAATGATTTTGTAATAATTATCAACAAAGGCAAGGTGGTATTGTGTTATGGGGTATTTTGTGTATAAGTAATATACTCTATGAAATTTTATTACCCATTTAAACAGTTTATGTGTTAATATGATTTCCAAACACTGACTTCTAAGGAACTGGCTGTATAATATCTTGGTACTTTGCTACCTCTACATCCATTCTGAATTAATGTACTAAGGAAACGCTTGTGGAAGAAAGAAATGCTTTTTCACTTGGAACATATTTTAGTTGGTTTTAACCATTAAAAGTAATGGGCATCAAGAACTATAAAAATAATTTCATCACACAATTTTGTTGTTCCTGATTTAATGACCTTATTACTTTTATTACGTTTAGGTTTTCTATGATGATATCCTAGACATCACACTTTGGTATTCTATTCTGGCCTTAGGAGGAAAATCAGGCAAATTCAACAATTCTGTAATATGAACCCTGAGACAGTGAGGACAGCTAACAAACATGTGTGGGGGTGTCATTCTCATTGTTGGTGTTAAATTGTGTGGTGTTTCGTCTTTGTTGGCAATGTAGGCAGTGTGGTCAAGTGTCTAAAAAATTGTTTAAGCCAACAGACCTGAGATACATCTGGAAAACAGTTTTTATCTGTCACTCTTCTAGTTTAGAAACATCTTTTATTACATCAACCCAGTCAGTTCATCCTCTCCTTAGGAGATTCTGTGGATCCACAACTTTGAAATATCAACTTAAATTGCTTCTCTTATGAAATAATCATTTGTATAGAATCCAAAATTGCTTTGCATGTATTTACAAAATTTAAATAACTCAATAACAGAGGAGGTAATAGATTAAAATAAATAGGGTCTCTTAACCAAACCAGAGCTTGATTTTTCATTTAGATTATGTTACCAGTGAGAAGCAAGGGTCTTTCAATCTCCTAGTCCACTCTTCCCAGCACTTGAGTTACAGGTTTTACAAGGTACAGGGAATCAGAAATTGGTTCCTCTAAGTACACTGTCCATTAAATAATCGTCTCAGCCCCAAGATGATTATAATTTTAAGAACAATTATAAAACTGGACAGTAGAGGAATCGCAATGTGATCTCAGGAAGTGAAGACACAAATCTGGTGTTTTCAGTAAGATAAGACCATGTAGAAATACATATATTAGTGATTATAGGTTAATATTTAAGAAAGAACTAGCCAATAAGAAACACTGTTAACAGGCCAACAGTTTTGTAATTAATACAATGTCTCTGTGTGTTATTTGGGGCTGACCCAGCTGAAGGACTAGGCAGGGGGGGAAATACTTGTAACAAAGTGGCACCTGCAACCTGGGTACTAAGAACTTCCACTTAAAACTTGACAAAAGCTTAAAAAGGATTTTTAGAAACAAAATAACAGAGACAAACAAGGCTTCATAGTTGCAGCATTTTCTCTGGTGAGGTCTGTTTTGCTAGAGACAAAGACTCTTGCCACTTTTTTGAAGGGCATGAGCAGAAAAAAAAAAAAAAAAAAACCCACAGGGCAATTTTAATAGGCCCTGCTAAGAATTCAGTGGTGTGTACAAGCAGCTGATAGTAGCAGTGAACACATCTCCAAGCCTTTAGCATGCTGCTTGGTGGCAGCATAGACCAAGGTGGTGAGCACAACTCTCAGTGCTGGTGGTAAACAGAGCCCCACCATCTTGGAAAGCCAGCAGGCTGTGGCTTTAATTCTATCAATGTTGTTTAGCAGATAAAAGATTCATGGCTACAAAAAGAGATATACAGTAAAGACAGATTCAAATGTAGTAAAACCTCTAAAAGGTTTACAGTGTGACTAAAAGCATATATAGGCTTGTGAGAGAAATGAAAATAGGATAAAGTGTGGAGAAGGAGGAGAAAAAGAGGAGGAGGAGGAGGAGGAAATAGAGTAATAGAGTAGCTGGGTGTTGTGGCGAACACCTTTAATCCCAGCACCCAGGAGACAGAGGCAAGCAAATCTCTGTGAATTCAAGATGAACTTGGTGTACAGAATGAATTTCAGGACAGAAAAAACGTCACGGAGAAACCCTGTCTCATAAAAGGAAAGAAAATAACAGGAAAAGAAATAGAGTAATAAAAAAGCCACTTAAAAATGAAAAATACACATAGAGTATATGTATACTATAGTGCTGTCTTTAAATTGCTTGTTTGCTGAAGAAAGAGCTACAGCTACTAAAATACATCCAATTATAAATGCTGTTAAATTAATCCAACTTATATATTTTGGAAGTGCTTGGTCTTCAAAATTTGAGTCTAAGGACAGGTTACTGGGGAAAAGAATTTCTATTTTTGTTTCCACAGAAAATGAAAAGCTGTGGATTCCTTTGAGACTGATATGGTTTGATTAAGCAAGACCCCCCCCGAAGCAGTGTCCCAGATGATCCAACATTCAAAACAGCTGGGAAAAGGCAGCCATGCAGACCACCACAGCCGTGATTTCTGGGTCTTCTTAGGATCCCCATGGTATAAGCAGTGTTCCCCATCAGCAGGAAGCAAATTGGAGAAAATGATGACCATATATTGTCTATAAATGCTTGTTTAAATGGGGTTGGTTATAAATGGTTAATGATTATAGTCAATCTCCTTCTAAAGAAAAATGGGAGAAATGATAGAGGAGTGAATACTTTGCATTGGTATGGCTTTTCTTTTATTGATACAAATTAAAGTCAATTTTGTGACATCTAGATGATATAGATATAGATATAGATATAGATATATTTCTCCTCTTGTTTAGGTATTGTGTTTGTATAGCTTATTTAAAAACATAATTTGTAATTAGTGAATATGGCATTTAAAATGGTTTAGGGTTTTTTGTTTGTTTGTTTGTTTTTTCTTTGTTTTTTTAACAATGAGGTACAACTGCTCCTGACAACACCAACTATGCCAGAAAGGAAAATGGACATCAAAAAAGTTGTTAGGGAGTTTGCATCCAATATGGCAAGACTAGCCATTTGGGCAAGATACTGCTCTTGCCTGGACTGTTAGACCTTATGCTGTATAAACTAGACATGCAGGACCCGCAGAAACATGACTTTTGAAACAAGATGGACATTGCTACAGGGTCCCTGCTTCATGGGAGAGTCTGCCAAACATTCTGCAGGACACAGAGAAAAACAACTGACAAACTGCCAACACAGGTGGGACAGTTTGACATTTCCTGCTTTGCTGAGAAGTCTGTCAGCACTTCGGCCTGTGGGCCAAAGATGGATACACCAATTTACAGAAAAACTTTAGATGACTATCCAGGTAGCAAGATGTCTCTACCATTTCTATTCTTCTGTGGTCTTTCATGGAGTTGAAGACAAATAGTTATTGTTATAGTTTTCCTTAGGATTCAAGATAAGTTATAGATAAGAGTTTAGACTCACAAAGATAGGATATATGATGGAATATTTTCTTTAAATCTTGCTAACTTTTAACAAACAAAATAATTTTATCTATAGTTCTTATTTAATAACTATTTTGTTATATATTTTACTATGTTAAAGTTAAACCCTTTTTTTATTTTAGACAGAAAAGAGGAGATGCCATTCTGTAAATGTTTCTCTTATTGGTTAATGAATAAAGCACTATTGGCCAATAGGTAAGGCTAGGATAGGTGAAGGATTCTGGAAAACATAGGAGTCGAAATGTGATCTCAGGAGGAGAGGATGCATGTCTGGCATTCATGGTAAGATAAGACTATATAGAAATACATATATTAGTGATTATGGATTAATATTTAAGACAGAGTTATCCAATAGCAATCTAGTATCCAGCCAACAGATTCATAATAAAATAATAAAAAAAAATAAAACTGGACAGTGTTGGTACCCTCTTTAATCCTAGGATTTGGGTTGGGGGGGGCAAATAGATCTTGGACTTTGAGGCCAGCCTGGTCTATACAGTAAGTTCTTGGACACCCTGGGCCACACAGAGAAGCCCTATTCAAATGAAACAAACAAACAAACAAAAAGCATTATAGACAGAGTAATCTAAGCCTTAGAATGTAAATAAGCAATTTATACTCTCTCTCTCTCTCTCTCTCTCTCTCTCTCTCTCTCTCTCTCTCTCTCTCTCTCTCTCTCTCTCCCTCTCTCTGAATAATGTGTTGCTGTGGGCCTCTGCACCCATTCCCATCTGCTGCAGGATACTTCTCTGATGATGATTGGACAAAGCACCAATCAATGAGTATAACAAAATATCATTAGGAATCATTTCATTGCCTTTTTTTCCAGTCATGTTTTCTTGTACCCTAGTTCTCATGGCTAAACAGTCTCTTGTTCCCGGTCATCCAGGAAGTGTCAGACATGAGCTCCCTTGGTTTGCTTCATGGGCTTCAAGTTAATAGGCAGAAAGATAGAGAGGGGGGGGACAGAGAGAGAGAGAGAGAGAGAGAGAGAGAGAGAGAGACACAGAGAGACACAGAGAGACACAGAGTGAGAGAGAGGTGGAAGGCTATACCTCTGTTCTGGTGGGGGATGATTTCCCCACAGGAATGAAACTAATCTCTCTGAGAGAGCCATTGCAACTCAGGTCTGTTCTGCTCTGCTTGGGGAGTTACTCACAGAAATGTAGCAATTGTATTTCTGGTCTAGTGAGAGTGGTTACAGCTCTGGTCTGCTCCACTCTGCCAAAAAACTTTCCCCACAGAAATGTAGAATTCTGCTCCTTTTCTGGTGACAGTTGTTACTTCTTTTCCCTGCTCCAGTCTGGCAATAGAAGGTCATCACCTGAACTCCATTCAAGAGATCTATTGGGAGGGAGGAAACCAGAACAGTGCCTGACTCTGCCTGAGTAGAAAAGACAGCTTCATACTGAACAGGTACAAAGTTTATGTAGGGTCTATTAGGGGTAGATTTTTCCCAGGATGAATATTTTCAAGGCAGGGATTGGTCAGATTTCAATCCTTGCACTTGGACTACTCAGAGATTGGCTGGATTTTGTCCTCAGGGATTGGTTGGTTTTCATTTTGAGTTGGTCAGAGCAGAGGGTGTTTCTTAGGCTCTGGCTTTAGGCCCAAAATGGTTTTCTTTCACTGACACTTTTTAACCTTTTAATTCTCATTTAAGGTCATTGAATTGTCTCTGGTCTCAGGTTCAGAATTTTTTTTTTCTTTTTTGTGGCTCAGGTTTCAGAGCCAGAGTGTGTCTTTGGCTGGCCATTTTTAACCTTTTGGCTATGGTTTCAGGGCAAAGGTATGTTTCTTTCACTGGTCCTTTTTTAACCTTTTGGCTTTGGTTTCAAAGCCAGGGTGTGTTTGTTTGTTTGTTTCTTTGGCATTTTACCCTACATTAGAACAGCCCTTGGTCACTGGAGGAGGACTTATTCAAAACTTCTTTATTTTTCCAGGGGTCTGTTTTCAGGCTAAAACCCAGAGCCTCTATTGTACATATGTCATCTCTATGTATTCAGCTGCAGTAGAAATGGACTCTTTCCTTTTACTTGAGTGCTACCTGAATGTCAAATAGAGAAAGAATGGTGATTTCTGTAGTTACCAGACCCAGTCTGCCATGTGATCTGTGGGCTTAGACTAGCAACCATGCAGTCTACTTTAATGAGTTTCTCAGACAAGCATTAGAAGTGAAAAGAAAATTGCATTTTGGCTTTCTCCAAAATTCTAGTAATTTGTTCAATGCCACAAAGTATATAGGGTGAGATTCCTTGAATAATAGGACTCCATTCATTCAAGATGAAAGCAGGAGCACAGCTCTGCTCACAAACTATACCTTTGTTCTGAATGCTAAGGAGAGTTTTGTTTCTTAAGCATGAAATTCATAAAGTTAATGCTTACCAGTGAGATATTATTCATAAATGAAAAGAGTGTGATTCAGTTTGTCCTCACTGTGTGCATGAGGAAGCTATGTCACATAGAAAGCTAAATCATAATAAGGCAACTCTGAATTTGCCCTTGGAAACAAATTCCCTTATCTCAGTCAAGAAAATATTGTTGTTTTGTTTTATGTTTAATCAAATCTCATTGATTAAGAGCTATTTTAAGCTATTTTAACCATAATAACTCAAAGAAAAATATTCAATTCATTTAACTAGTAATTAATTTAGATTGCAATTGAACAATTCAAACCAAATAAACAATGCAATTGGTTAAAAATAAGGCAGTTACATCAGTTGCTTATTTTCTGTGATGACAAAGACAAGCTGAATGAAAGAAATGTCAGCCTTTCACAGGTCTGTCTGTTATAATCTAAATGACATTATGTCTCCTATTCAGTTGACTGTGCCATACATTTCTAAATACTGTCTTATCAGGGAGAAAGATAAGACCATTTTAGTTGCTTATCACCACGATTTACATAAAACTAGACAGAGAAACAAACCTTATCTCAGCTAATTCAATAATATCTTGGTGATATAAACATCTTCAGTCCTGTTAGTCAGATGAAAAAAAAATGGGGGCCATTATTGGAAAATGTTCTTCTTTAGTGATTATGGGGTACCAGCACAGAGAGAGATCCCCCAAACATCTCTCCAGCTACTAAACTCATGTCCTTTGGACTACATTATACCACAATTTAGGGTCTTCATGAAAATGAGATATAGGAAAGAGGACAGAAATATATTTACTATGACTAGAACTTAACAGAAAAGAGAAGTCTTGGTACACTGGCTGCTCTTTCAGAAGTCCGGAGTTCAATTCCCAGCAATGACATGGTGTCTCAAAACCATCTCTAATGAGATCTGACACCCTCTTTTAGCCTGCAGGCATACATACATACAGAACACTGAATGCAAAATAAAAAATAACAATAATAAATTCACAAGGGGACACAGTGCAAAAGAAGATTCTCATCATATTCAGACAGTGATTGAACAACAATATTTTCTGGAGGAAGTTCCCATAGTTCAATATCCTTAGACAACCTTCATGTATCCTCATAGGAGGAACACATACAATGATAGTGTTCTACACATTGAGGAGAGAAGATTGGGCCATGACCACTTTTAACGTTATGTCATTGACATTCAGACATGCCCTTTGTATTTATATACTATCAATGTTCTAATCTCTGTTATACAAAAAACTGTAAGAGAAAAAAAATATGAGCACTTCTTTAGAGTTGAAAATAGTCAATTGATTATGAGGCTTGCAATTCATTAGAAGGGAGTCTCATTTTCATAGCTGTAAATCTTGTCTTGCTGTGCTCTTTTCCACCTAACCTCACATTTGTTGTTTCTACTCTCCTTATGTCACAAGCCTTTGAGCCAATCAGAATTTAGTTCAGTTTTTTTCTACTGGATTTTTCTCTTCTCCTGTTTCTTTCACTATATGTATAACATTTCTTAAGTGTTCTAAGTCTGTTATCATTAGTCTATTTCATTTTGATATTGGTTTTGATAAAGACAGACTAGATATCTCCACGAAAACTTGACTTCTTTTTCTGGGAGACCATAAATTATGATTCTACATTATTGCCTTGCAACCAAGTTCTAATAATGAAGCATGATGAAGATAATTGTGGCATGTCCAGGGATGATTCATGATGTCATTTATGTGGAGTTTTATTTTCTTTACTTCATCATACTTTTGAGGAGCATAAAGGACCGAATTTGCCTGCCCTTCCCTCAAATTGAAATTTATTGAAGCTTTTAGCCTCAATGCTTTGTTTTAGGGAAGACGGCACTTAAGAGGCAGTTGGAGTTAAGTGTAACATTGTAAGGCCATGATGACGCCCTAAGGCAATAAAATTAGTATTCTTAAGTGAATTTCAGGAAGTCGTTTCTCCACTATGTGAGAACAGTGCCCTCAGTCTCTAGCTCCTGCCATATAACTGTATTTCTATTTTTTTAAAGTCTTTACTGCTTTATTATTACAGGGCAAACTGGCTGATACAAGTAGCCACAGGATGGAAGACATCTATGTCCGTTAATAGACAGGAAAATTGGCTATCTATTAAGATTGTCCACCAAGAATTTGTGTGAAGGGAAGGGACTTTTATAACATTTGACACTAAGGTTTGGAGATTTTTCTTTTATAACAGAATATTCAGTCCAGCAGCTTAGAGCTCTTATGAGCTGTGATCATCTTCCCATTTCTCTCTATTCATGCACATCTATCCTTAACCACCATTTGATTGGAGAGAGAAAATGAGTCCTTGTGTATGAGCTATCATTTCTTTCTTGTGTTCAATACAAGATATTTTTCTTTTACCTCCTGTTCTTAGAACTGTTCTCACCAATACTTGCCTTTTAGTTTGTAGACCCTTACAGCAGTTTCCTAGTTATCATTTATCTCTATCATGTATGTCTTTGAGCTTCATCACCAGAAGGAATAAGTTCTAGTTCCCAGGACACTAGTTATAAAATAAACAGTAATATCTTGTACCTTGATTTAGAGTATTTACATTGGGAGATTAGTTGCCTCAGAATGGGAATGAGAAAAGTTTTAACTTCAAGGTCATATTATGTAGCAAGGAATACATTTATGGGAATGATAAGAAATGATGACTATAAGTACTCTTTTCTTGGAGGATGCCTCACTCTTATTTGAGAATACTCTCTCTCTTTTTTTAATGGCTTCTTGTAGAATAATTGAATGGGTATGAGTGGATATATGTCCTTAATTTGTGTGGCTCAGGCCTCTAACCTGCATACCCCTAGAGAAAAGACCATGAGTAGAAAGAAATGCCTATTCCTCAATCTGTATGAGTCTGTATTGATATTTTGTGATACTTCCAGGGGAGATGTGAAAAAATATTTACTCACTCTAGATGGGAAAATGATCCACCAAATTAACAATATCATTAAAGTATAGTATGGTGAATCAGTAAGTGTACTGGGGTGACTAACAGGAACATGGCTAACTCAATGGTAGTCATATCACCAAAAGCCCACCAATGTATAAGTAAAAATTCATGAGGTTAAAACTCTGGAGTTCACTTCTTGTCTTGTGGGTGGCTGGAAGTGTTGGAGAGTCCCCTTTCCTCACCAGTCTTTACTGCTTTTATTTGTGTACTTCCTGAGTCTAATGAGTTATGTACTTCCTTTAAAGGGTGCATTTTAATATTTCTAATGATGTTTATGACTATGGGGATGGGTAGATCTTTCTTATCATCTTCCTAATCTATACTTCCTGAATCTTACAGAGTGCTATGTCAGAGAGGATGTTTCAATTCTGAGAAATGTTCTACACAACAATTGTGTACTGTTCTTCTTTAAAGGTATTCATTTAAAAAGTGAGTACTTATCATTGACTTGCTTCTTTTTGTAGAACTAGTTTAGTAAAAGCAATTTTCTGATAATATTATTTTCCTTCAGGATTAATGAGATTCAAAGCTCCCATTTACCAGGCCTAACTCTAAGCTACTTCTCAAAAATGCTAAAATTGAGATGGTATGGAAATTGGCCCCTCTTTACTACCAGGGATCAGTCACAAAATTAAGTTAGACTGGTCATATTCTCTGAGCATCTTTGCCATAACCTTACCAAAGTATTTATTAATTATGGGGCTCCTGACCCTCATTCATTATGCTATTCACTGAAGGTTTTACCACAGATTTTTTAAAAGCTTCCTTCTTATCTTTGCTTTTTTATATCTTGTCTTCATAGAAGGCTCCTGTAATGCTAAGAAATGATGTCAAGATCTAATAGAGTTATTTGAGTTTTATAAGTTTATTACAGATTTATAATCACTTCTTGGTTCTTGATGGTTGATTGACAGTAACTTTCTGAAATGTACAGATTATTGTCTGAGCAAATCTGTTTTAAAAGGGACAGTCTTTAAGAGAATACAACTATGTATTTATTGTCAAAATAATTGAACACATAGTGAACTCCTGATGGGTAGAAAGAGGACTGTGTGATGCTAGAGTAGGAAAATTCACAATCACCTAACATAGCTCTCCATTAACATTTCAGAGCCCAGAAAAGCTTCTGCATTTTTGATCAGATCTTCAGTCACAGGGAATCTCGCTGTGAATAATGGAAGTAGATTCAACTTCCTCTCTGTTGTGCAAGCTATTAACGAATAGAAGAGTATCATTGGAAAGTCAGCCTCTCCAAAGCTGACTTTCTCACAGCCATTTTCACACTACATTACAACAAAAGTTAAAGCTTAAAATAGAGAAAACTTAAGCCCCGTTTAAATCTAATATAATGTACAATGCACAGAAATCCTCTGTACAGTCCCTTCTTAGGTGTATATTAGGAAAGTTATGCAGGATGGTGGAGAATGAACTCTATACTGGACTTGAGAAGTTAAGAAAGTAGTGGGAGAGTTTTATTAGTGACTTTTCCCTTAATTGTGACCAAATGATTTATGTAAAAAATAAATAAAAAGAGAGAGTGGAAATTTGTATTTAGAAGTGTCGTCTGCAGCGATGGAGGCATGACAGCAAAGAGGAACTGAAATCTTGGCTTCCAGGAAGCTGGAAAGAGGGAACCCAGATACAAGATGGTAAAAGGACATGACGCAAACTCTCAAATAACACCCTCAGTGACCCACTTCCTCCAGGAAAGTTTCTCCCCCTACTGTTAATTGCCTTGCAAGAATGAATCCATCAATGGATTAATTCATTGAATAGATGGAGTAATTTCCAAAAAGCCCATCAGCTGTGATTCAATCCCCCCATTATTCAGTATTATTGTACCAGTTTGTGTTCAAACTCTACCAGAGCTATCCACAAGAAAAAAAATGATCTTGCAGTTATTACTATGCCCTTAAATTATACCAGAGCAAAGGAACCCACAGTGATGAAGGACTGCAAAGAAGTGATGCTGGGATCTATGGTTAATGGTATTGAGTGGGAAGGCCACCATGTATTGGAGGCAAAAGCATTTGCAGGATAAAGTAGTGACAGAACCTCAAGGTAGTGGTAAAACTATTGCGGTAGTAAGTCATCTCAAAATCTGCACTATGGAAATGTAATCAGCATTCCAAAAAGAATACACATGCTTATTTTAAAGCACTGTTGAAAGTTACTAAGATAGGGAAACAATCTAAAAGTCCATCCTAACAAAATATCTATATAGGACTGAGCATTATCAAGCTGCAATTAAGAATAAAGTCCTGTCATGGATAGAATCAGAAGTCACTAACTTAAGTCTAATAAGCCAGACACAGAAAAGCAAGTCATTCCCACACTTTCTAATTTGAGTGATCTAAAAAATTGATGCTTTACAGTCTTTGCCAGAGTCGGGAAACTTATGCACGGGGTGGACACAGTGAGCTTGGATTTGATCTGATCAATGTGTTTTGAAAGTGTATGCTAGTATACCACCCAGACAACTCACACTAATCAAGAAAAATAAACACTTTTATAGATTCTGTGTTAGTACAAATTTATTAGTTTTCAGCCACCTACCATGTTTTCATGGATAAGAGTTAATCTCAAACATTTCTGTCAATGAGATATTCTTTTGGACTATATTTTAAATGACCATTCCTGTAGGACTGTGTGGTAAGTGAAGATATCAAATTGCTGTATGCAATGTGAAGTGAATTAATAGTAGAGAAGATGATGTTTAAAGTGTTTTGTGGAGGATTGGTTGTTTTAGGGCAAGATTTAGTATTGTTCCAAGTCTGAAATTGATTTTCTTTCAGAAATTCTTGTTTCTCAAATCCGTAATGTGAGCCAGTACATAGTGCCACTTTGATAATGCATAAAGTGCCTGATTCTACTCCTCAAATGGCACACGGGAAGTAAAAATAAGCAATCAATTGTTCCTGACGCTTTTGACTACATTTTATACTGTGAATTTAAGTAACCCAAGGAAGAAATACTTCAAATTGGTGGTTAGCTCCCTCCCTGCCCTGCCTCAAGAGGAATGGGTTCATTTGTTTAGCTGCTATCACAGCTATATTTCTTTGGACTATGGCCAACAGTCACAAGGAAGTGAAAGCCTTTTGTTGCAGGTTGAGGTGGCATGTGCTTCCCAACCCCTTTATCTACAGTTGTATTCAAAAGATGAAAGGAGTTTAGCATCTATGGCAGCATCATAAGGTGGATGCTTGTTTTTCATGTACCCTTTATAAAGATTCATGATACAAATACTAAAATAATCCCAATGCTACTTTTGAGAAAAGGCAATATTGTTTGTAAGGATTATAGATTCTAGTCAGGGTTGACATTCAAGTTTGTACTCTGATTTCTACTTGGCTGCTGTGACACACACACACACACACACACACACACACACACACACACACACGATGAAAAGATCAACAGACTAAACATATGCTGTGTATTCCTTTGTAATTTTAATTGGTTAATGAAAACATACTGAGTAGCCATTTTCTCAATTGGAAACTGTCTTCAGGAGAGAATAGTAAGTGCCCAGGACTCAGAATGTTGGTTAAGAAAGTTCATAGAGGAAGACACTCTTCAATGGAGCTGCCTCCATGAAGTACAGGAATCAGTGGTGCAATTTTTATGTCACTGCCTTTACAGGGGTGTACCTTTACAGGGATGTAACTGCCCAAGGGACATCTGGGCTTTTTAAAGTAACTGCTTATGAATTCTACTGTAAGTGACCCTAATAACTTCATTGATTCACCATGCTATCCTTTAGTAGCACCTTATCTTTGATCTATGTTTAGTGCCTTATTGCATATATGGATTGTTCATACTCTTTAGAAAAAGTCATACAGTACATGTACAAATGCAATTTGAATAAATATCACAGGGAAAGTTTAGATCAAGTTATTTCAAACTTATTTTTACCATTATTTCTATGCAATTTATATTTCATTGGGAGACATAGTGAAAACCATAGTCAAATTTCTAGCAATAAGTACCGTTCCACTATACCAATCCACCACTTAGACTATAAACCACCTTAACATAATCTTTAGGGGGTCACTTGTAGTCTACAAAGCACATGTCACTAAAGTTTATGTTATTTTTGTCATTGCTAGGCAAGAGAGAAGGAAAACACATTTCAATTATTCTTTTTCCAAGTCCAATTTTCTCTCCTTTCTGTTATCTGTGTTTTCTGTAGCAGAAAGAATAAGAGAGATATCAGCTTACAAAAGAGAGATCTAAAGAATCAACATGTGATTTGTGTCATATCTAAGGTAGTTCCATATTCTTCTTTTGGGATTTTAATTGATTACAATACATTACAGTAGAGTGTAATATAGTACTATACAATAAACTGCAGTACAGTAAGGTAGAGCCAATGCCATGCAATACAAATTGAAGGGGGAGTTTTTCTTGTCCTGGCAGTTCATCTCAAATAACCAGAGACTTATTAGTAACAAATGCTAGGTCAATTGCTTAGGCTTATCACCATCCAGCTGTTACAACTAAAATTAAGCCATTTCTATTTATCTATGTGCTTCCTTAAGTCTCATTTACCCCATTCATTAACTTCCCATGTTGCTTCTTTTGCAACTGACTTGTAACTCTCTAGATTCTACCCTTCTTCCCAGCATTCTCTCTGCCCCCAAAATCTTGCATATCTATAAGCCAATCAGCTGTTCATTAACAATGGGAACAATACATTTTCAGAATATACAGAAGGATTATTCCACATCACATGATTTCTTGAATTGTCCTGACTGACATTTTGCATCTTGGGGAGAGTATTTACATCTGTAATATCATTTTTTTCATTCCCTTCTGATACTTATTCTTTATGACAACTTGACCAGCACTAACATCATCTAGTAGATATATGTAACTAGGGAGGTTAAACTGAGGGAAAATGACCTGTCCTCCAACTAAGTGGGTTGAATCTTCTAAGGGGTGGCCAATTCCCAGAAGGCATAGGCAGAATTATTGCCACAGGTCAAACTCAGACTGACTTACATGCTGATTTTCAGGCCAGTTGGGGCCACACAGTGTGACACTGTCTTGGAAAAAAATATGTGTAAAAGTGTAGAAGAGTGATGAAAAGAACAGAAAAATAATATTTCTCAGCCTGAAGATTTTTGTATACTGAACTCCTAGGTGCTGTCTTGGAAAAGACAAAAATAAAGGTAACACAATAAAATTAACATCAAAATATTACAAAGCAAGTTTTAGGGCATTTTCTATGAATTCTCAAGTTAAAGATACATTTCTCTGCATCACCTTCCTAACATATTATCATAAAATAAAATTTTCCATGTGCAGCCAGTCTTTAGAACCAAGTGATTATTCATGGTGAAAGGAGATAAAAATCGGAGCTAATTAGATACACTGTGAGTTGATGCTACTTTCTTCTGGAAAGTAGCATTGAAGCAACTAGGAGGAGGAGAAGAGGGTGAAGTTTCTAGATTCCAGTCCTACAACCCTCCAATTTGTGACATCCCACATCTGAAAATTTTCCCTTGTAATAGCATAGTTTAGCTGTATTCAATTCCTACTGTTGTTGGTTTTTTTTTTTTTTTTTTTTTTTTTTGCAGCTATTGCCTAAGAAACACAAACATGAGACTCAGCACCCATGTGGAATTTATTGAGAGAGGGGAAAGAAAGGAAGGGGGGTAGGTGGTGGGCAACCAAAAGCAGGGGTTTAAGAAAGAGAGAAGGGGGACCAGAGAGAAAGAGAGAGAGACAGAGAGAGAGAGACAGAGAGAGAGAGAGTAAAAGGGGGGGCTTGCACATGCATAACTGGGACCCCTGTGCAACCAGGTAAATGCTTGAACTGCCAGGTAAAGCCTGATGTAGTGATGACATGGCTATGAGTGTCCCACCCATCATCAGGGGCAGAGTCAGGAGACTGCAGGTTCCCAAGCTTCCCACCTCTTATTGTTATTAAAAAGGTGGGGGTTGGAAGTGGCTCAATGGAGGTCTGGAGACTGCAGGTTCCCAATACCTACTGGAATACTTTTTAGGTAAATCATTTTTGAGTCATGCCATATTTGTATGAGGCTATTTGCTTGTGCCTCAGTAACTGCAGCCAGCACTCTGGAAAATTCTGCAGAGCTTTACGTCTTATTTCCTTAACATAAGAATGCTGCAAATAGCTTATCCTGGGATAGCTTCTATCTCTGCCTCTGTCTTTATCTTCTCTGTCTATCTCTGTCTGTTTGTGTGCATGTATGAGAGAGAGAAAGAGAGAGAGAGAGAGAGAGAGAAGAGAAGAGAAGAGAAGAGAAGAGAAGAGAAGAGAAGAGAAGAGAAGAGAAGAGAAGAGAAGAGAAAGGGAAAGAGATCAACATAGGATATGGAAGGTTATTACACAAGTAAATCTATTCACCCTATGTCCCTCTATGTGTGTGTGACTCTTGATTACTTGCCCTAATATTATAGTGCAGAGGTACTCAATCTTCCTAATTCTCTAACACTTTAGTACAGTTCCTCATGTTGTGGTGATCCCCAGCCATAAGATTATTATCTTTGCTATTGGATAACTAATTTTTCTACTCTTATAAATGTCAATGTAAATATTTTTGTTTTAGTGGTCTTAGGTGACCCATCTGAAAGGGTTATTCAACTTCCAAATGTGCTGTGACCCACAGGTTGAGAACTACTGTTATAGTGCATCAGCAGGAGGCCTCAACTAGTCAACTCTCAATTATCTCCCTGTAAAAATGATGGCTGGGGCCCATTGTAAACCTGATGAAAATAAAACCTTCAATATCTTTATAATTACACTCTATATCAGGAACATATCTCTTCTTTTATCATATAATTTTTATTTATATTTGAAATAAGCTTGTTTTATATATCTATCCCAGTTACCACACCCTCCAGTCCTCCCCTGTCCCCCCCACAACAACCTCTATCCCATCCCATTTATGCCCCCCCAGAAAGAGAGAGGCCTTTTATGGGGAGTCTTCAAACTCTTTCATATCATTTGGAGCAGGGCCTAGGTAGTCCCCCATGTGTCTAGGCTAAGGGAGTATCCCTCTATGTGGAATGGGCTCCCAAAGTCCATTTATATACTGGGATAAATACTGATCTACTACCAGAGGCCCCATAGACTGCCCAGTCCTCCTAATTAGCACCTATATTCAGGGGAGTCTGGGTTGCTCCTATGCTGGTTTCCCAGCTATCAGATTGGGGTACATGATTTCCCCTTTGTTCAGGTCAGCAGTTTCTATGGGTTTCTACAGCCAGGTCTTGATCCCTTTGCTCATCACTCCTCCCTGTTTGCAACTGGATTCCAAGAGTTTGGCTCAGTGATTAGCTGTGGGTATATAGTTCTGCTTCCATCAGCTACTAGATAAAGACTCTAGGATGGCATATAAGGTACTCATCAATCTCATTATCAGTGAAGGGCATTTAAGGAATCTTTCCACCATTGCTTTGATAGTTGAGGTTATCCTTGACATTACCTCTTCTTAATTTTCATCTTCAAACTATTGTCTTAAAACACCTTTGACTGGATGGAATATTTTGAATGAGAGAAGATTCTATCTCAATAAAAATCTGTTAGCTGATGGAAGCAGAAACAGAGATTCATAGCCTAGCACAGAGCCTAACTCCTGGAAACCAGTTGTAGAGAGGGAGGAGTGATGAGCAAAGGGGTCAAGACCATGGTGGGGGAAATCCACAGAAACACCTCACCTGAGCAAGTGGAAGTTTACCAAATTCAGTCTGACATCTGGGGAACCAGCATAGGATCAAACCAGGCCCCCTGGACTTGAGTGTCTGTTGGGAGACTTGGGCAATCTATGGTGTCCAGTATTTTCCCCTAGTGCACAAATGGGCTTTGAGAGCCCATTCCCTATAGAGGGATACTTATCAGCCTAGATACATGGGGAGGGCCCAGATCCTGCTCCAAATGATATGCCAGACTTTGATAATCCCTAATGGGAGGCCTCACCCTCTCTGGAGAGTTGATGGAGGGTAGGATGGAGGGTTGGTGGAGGGCATAGGAGGATGGGAGGGAGAGGGAACTAGAATTGGTATGGAAAATAAGATTGTTTTTAATTTAAATAAAAACTTATTTAAAAATTAAAATTACAAAAAACAATGCCAAGTTCCTAACATGACAGTGAGGTTAAAATATGTATTTTTTTAAAAAGTAATTAGTGGCGGGGTAGTTGTAGGATGGATAGAGTGTTCAGTTGTTTAAACAGTTTCATGCTCTTACAGATGATCTGGGTTGCTCAAACACCCAAATGGGTGTTTATAACTACCTGTAACTCCAGTTTATACTTACATATGAAATAACAACTAAATCTTAAAAAAAAAACAATATTGCTATTGTTTGAGAATCCCATGCATGAACGTAATGTGTTTGGACCAAGATCACCCTTCCTCCTTTCCCCTTTAATTTTTCTCCAATCTCCTCCACCAACTCCCCCCATTTCATGTGCTATATTTTCTTAATCCACTGACTGTACTTAGTATTCATTTTATGTACCTGGGTGTGGACCATCTATGAAGAGCATGGGTTTGGGCCCACATCTCTGAAGAAAACTGATTCTTTCTCCCCTAGTTGCCACCAATTACCAGTAAATCCTCAGCTGGAGGTTGGTCTTCATTTCCCTCCCATATCTATGCTCTTATTCTGGTTTATTTGATCTTCTGCAGGTCTTGTATATGCAGTTAGCTTATATATATATATATATATATATATATATATATATATATAAAAAATTATTAACTATGTTAAAAGAAATTAAAGAATAATATCCAAGTTTTGTTTAGAAATAATGAAACCTTATTCAGGTGGGAGTTATACACACCTTTAATCCCAACATGCTCTGAGGCCTGTTTATAGATTAGAACCAAGTACAAAGATTATTCCAATTCCCATTCTAAAGTTATTTCTTTTGTGCTGTATTTCCAAGTCCAGTTAATAGTGATCAAAAGGAGATATTTAGAATAAAGTGAAAATGCTTTTGTTTATTTTAAAGGACAATGAAATCCTTGTAGTTTAAATCCAAAATAATGTTAAGAATTAGAGAAGAGTTTAGTTTTTATTCCTCATGGAAGCACAAATAGATATAACCATCTCCCACTGAATGGTCTGGAAGATTGTTGCTTGTTTTATTTATTAATTTTTCCTATGTGGGAGAGGCATGTCCTTCCATTTATATAAATCACTTTCTCATCTGCTGCTCCAGTCATTCCACGTTGATAATGGAAAATGGCCTTTTTTGGTGTTGGCTTTGTCCTGCCAAAAGACCTTCATGACAAATTGTTTGAGACAACTTGTACTACACATCAAAGTAAGGGGAAATTATTTCTTCCAGAGCACTAATGCCATTGAGAAGGTCAAATAGGTTTTTGATAAAATACAAATGGGGAATTACTTGCCTCTGAATTGCTGTGCTTATTCAAATACAATATTCTAGGAAGGGATAAGGAGGATTAAAGCTTTCTACAGTTACTTACCAGGAAATAGCAGGTGATAATGGCTATGCCCTGACCACTCAAATATTAAATGAACAAGGTGGAGTTCAGCTTCACTTCAATTCGCAAACCTCCTTTTGCTCCTCAGACAGGTGAGAAGTAGCAATCAGAAAGAAACAAAACAGAGCAGAAAAGAGAGGCAGTCCCCAGGACAAAGGTACATAAAGCAAGACAATAGGAATATTAGCAAAAGAAATTGATACCATGTTCTAAGCTATGCTTTTGCAAAATTGCTGGCATATCTTTAAATAAGATAAAGCATTTTTCCTTAGATGCACATAGTCAACAGAAGTGAAAGAAGGAAACATAGTATTTGGATGTTTATGATAGGCAGGGTATTTTACAATATTTTCCTGGCCTTATTTAAATTCCATGAAATCCTGTGGAGGGAAATATCTCAGAGAAATTACATAATCTACTAAGAGTCACATAGCAGGGCCAGAAAGGAAATAGAATATAACTCCAAGTATTTCTGACTTGAATGCTTAAATGGGTGGGCCATTCATATTTTAAGGGCAAGGGTAACTATTGATAAATAAACTATTGAACAAAAGATTTAGTTTTGAATGTAGAATGCAGTGGCCATTACTGCATTCTTCTCCTCCTCCACTCCCTTCTACTAAGCATCCTCTTCCTCATCATCCTTAGTCATTGGAATGACAGGCAATGCTAAGTATTTTTAAAAGCTGCTTTTTCATTATTTTCCAGAGTCACATTTTATTTTCCTGAACTCTACTGATACCTTAACATGACTTCACAGAAAACAGATACCAGCTGAGGATGGTGGAGGAGCTGAGTGCCAGCTAAATCAATGATGACATTGAGGATTACAAGCTAAGGTGTTGACAGCCCTGGGTGAAGTCATGATCAACTGACCTTGGGAAACACCTCCCCTCCTCCAAGATCCCTGCAAGATTAGCTTATGTGGCTGAGTTCCTTCCATTTTTCTTTGTCAACCTAGAGGCCTATTTGTGTCTGAGGCTGACTGCAGCCACATGGGGTGTGAAAATGGAATGTTGCCTGGAGGCCTGTGACATAGTCCAGATGGTGGTGTCCTTTCAAACGAAGGTCTGTGTTATGCTTCCTTCAGATAACTGAGGGGGCTTACCCTCAGCATCTCTGTAAAGATACAGATGACCAAGTTAAGGCAGTCACTTGTCTCAAGATTCTTGCCACTCAGAACTGAATTAGGCTTCTTCTCTTGGAGGGGTGTTGATTTACTGACACAAACAGCTAGAACAGCAGGGCTGGAGGAGAGTTTTTGAAAGGTATATGATCACCAATCCAAAATCCGATACCTGTGGTCAGTCCCCATGATGGAGATTTAAGGACAGGTAAGGGAAGTTGCTTGAACTTGGATCTGCATTTATAAAGAGAGGAAATAAAAGGATAGGGTTGCTGACAAAAAGCTTAGCATTACATGTCTTTTATGTTGAAAATAGTTTCTACAGGATTCTTTGGTCATTCCATTGCAATTCAATTATGAAAAGCCAACTTTTCATAATTCTTATTTGATCTTATTTTTGTGGTAATTTTAATAAATAAAATGTTAATGGAAATAAAATAATTGTGTAGAGTTTTTAGAAATGTTGATATACAAAACAAATAAACAGACACTCTACCTTCTAGGAAATTATATTACATCTAATAGAAACACAGTCATGCATTTATACAAATCCATACAGTTAATAAAATACTTTGACCACTAAGAAAAAGTTGGAGAAACCCACAGAAACAGCTGACCTGAACAAGGGAGAGCTTATGGACCCTAGACCAATAGCTAGGAAACCAGCATAGGACCGATCCAAAATCCCTGAACGTGGGTCTCAGTTAGGAGGCCTGGGCAGTCTATGGGACCACTGATAGTGGAACCAGGATGGATCACTGGAGCAGGAATGGACTTCAGGAGCCCAATACTCATGGAGAGACACTCCCTTAGTCTAGAGACAAAGGGAAGGACCAAGGCCCTACCCCAAATGACTTGGCAGATTTTGATGATCTCTCCTGGAAGGCTTCATCCTCCCTGCGGAGTGGATAGGGGTTCTGTGGATGGGGGGCATGGGAAGATGGCAGGGAGAGGGAACTGGGTTCGATATGTAAAGTAAGAAAAAATATTTAAAAACAAAACAAAACAAAAAAATACTTCAACCACATAATACTTCATAATGAGATATTTGTAGAGAGAGTGTGAACCAATAGGAATGTGCTATGTGTAGAGAAATTTATAAGCAAGATTTAATTAGAGTCAGTATCATAACTGATAAAAGATTGTGGATGAAGTTAGTCATCAAGACAAAAGGAAGGGAAAGAAATGAAGTCTAAACCTTTTAGCAATAAAAATTTATAAGTTTTCAACTAGAAATTAAAATGTAGTTCTTAAGTTATTAGAGAAGGATCACATGAGAAGAAGAAAAAAATCGGAAATAAATTGGTTTGCTTACTAACCCTTGAGGCCTGGCAGTTTACATCCCACATGCATAAGCCCACAGAGTTGGGATGACAATGACCTCCTGTATAATCATAATACACATTTATACCAAAGGTTCTTTAAACTACCAAAAACCTACAAATACTGGGAACTTATTGTTCTGAAGTTAGTAAAAAGTGATAGAATCTGTGTTCTTTAAAATGAATCAGGTGGTTCTAATGGATATGCAGGGATGTAATCTCTCAGCATTGGCTTTGAATTGTTACTTCATCTTAGCTTTCCCTGGAGGACCACTGGAAACCTTTAATTTATACTTCATTATATCTGTACGGGTGACTAATATTTAGTATTTGTAAAAATTTTAAGGGATTGGTGCTGCTGCTACTCCTGCTGCTGGCCCAGGAACCACGTTATAAGAAACTGGATAGAGACACTAAAGCTGCCATGATTCATTTACTCACTGATTATATTCATTTGGAAATGACTCGATGCATGAGATAGGTATGGAACTATGGTAAATAAAGTCCATGAGTTCACAGATGAGCAGTTGTAAAGTTCCTGCAATTCAGGTCCATGTGGCCCTGTGATGTGTTCCACCACCAATTTTATGTCAAAAATGTAACAAGGACTGGGATAACAGTTTAATGGGAGAAGTGCAAATATGGGAATCTTTAGAACATACTTAAAAGCACATATGCTAGTGTGCATATGTGATCCTAGCCCTTCTTCAGTGAGATGGGAAGCAGAAACAAGAGAATCACTGGTTGCTAGTGGCCCAACTACACTTGCATCTGCCAGGATAATAATAAAATCTCTGTTTCAAACAAGATGGATGCCAATAAAAGAAAGCTAGGTTTGTCTTCTGATCTCTGTGGGCACTGTGGCACATATGTACTTATGATTACACACAAATACTACATACACACATGGTGATAGAAAGAATAAGTCTATGTAACAGTGAGAATGTGTCTATATGTTGAGCACCAGGGGGAATGAGGGTGGGTCATTTTAATTTCCACTTGGAGATCTTCTAGCTATAAACTTATGTGATTCTTCTATCCATTTGCACAATATGGCAGGAAGAAAGAATTTTGGGTCCAAAAAGCAACAAATGCTTCCAGTTCAGAAAATCCACATTTTTGCATCTCCAATAGAATTTGGACTCTAGAAATTTCTAAACCTATCAAAGTGAGCTGCAGAATATGTGCAGTATATGTCTGTTGCAGAGACTTGCTTGTGTTCTTCGAGGTAAATCCTCAGAGATCAGTAAATTATCTTTTTTACACAGGGCCATTAATACTCTCAAAGGGGGTTGACACCTTCTGACTCACTGTGATGGCACAACAGTGCTGATGCTCTCAATGCTCAGAAGCAGATATCATCTCTGACTCCATAAAGACACAAGTTTGGTAAGTTATCTTGATAATGGACAATGTGTTTTAGGTGTAAAAAATAACAATAGACTTCATATTCCCTGATGTATACAAAGAAATGTGAAAATATCTAGTACCTGTTCTACCCAAGAATGTGTTTCTTAATTTTCTTAAATTTCTTCTGATATTTTTTATTATAGAATACAGCCCAATATGTGGAATTAATACAATATACAAAATTTTGGAGGATGGGTAAGTTTCCTTGATGTATATCACATTATTTCAAAATTCACTGACTTATTTAATATATTTTACTATGTTATTAAGAGAAAGAGTAAGTCAATATATAAGTTAAAGTTTTTCTCATTAATGTGGTGATATCATTGTCTATCACTCAGGAGATGAGCTAGTGATGAGTAATTAGGATTACTTCTTAGGAATCTCTATAGTACTAAAATAGACTATTACTTGTTTCTGAGTGTGTCCCCTACCAGAAAATGGTAATGTTGAATACCCTAAAAATAAAAGCCCTCACCTCCAATTTTCCCAGAGAGTTATTGATATTCACATATAGAATTTATCTATGCATGAAAGAAAAGTGAAAGTTTCCTGTTCAACAGCAGATTACTCATAAATGGGTGTATATTGCAGTTACAGAAGAAGGAAAAGGAAGCAAACAAAATCGACTCTGGAACACTGAGAAGCTGAGAAAGTCTACATATGCAGAAAAAATAAAGGCTTTAATCAATCATTTGTCTGTTTTTATCCCCCAAGCATTGGTATTAATGAAAAACGTGGAGTGTTCAGAGAACTGCGTTAGCAATTGTGTTGCTTTAACATCTTGATAAATGATTGGTTATGTATTTCACTGTCTTCCTTGAATTTAATTCACTATGGCAGGTAAAACTCTCCCTCATAAAGTGTCCAGCTAGGGAAATCACTTTGGAAGAAGGGGGTAGTCCAAATTTCTTAGAGGAGCTAAGAAAAATGAATCTGGAGATCACATTGAAGGTTCTGTGGAATGGATAAGTTTTTACTTCAAGTACAACTAAAGGTCTCTGGCTATGAATCCATATGTGTTCTCCGTGATTCCAGTTACTAAGACACTGTGTCCACAGAACCATGAAGCAGCATTGTCTACAGAATGAGGAGATATAGCAGGGTTTTCATCATTTCAAAGTTTGTCGAAGGAAATGTTCTCATCTGTTCCTTAAATAAGGTTAAAACTCACTTTTAAGTTGATGTGTGAAACAAAAAAAATATACATACCATGTGCTGTTTTCATGCATTAAGTTTTTTTTTTCATTTGAGTTAATTTGGGACAAGTTTACTCTATGCAGCTAAGGCTAGCTTTAATCAATCTTCCTGTCTCTGCCTACACCTCCAGAGTGTTGGGATTAAAAGTATGTGCTAACATGTCATCTTTAGAATATTTAAAATGAAATGTGACATGACAATTTATATATCATATACATATGTATATATATGTGCATATATATATATATATCATCTCCATTTTGGTAAGTATGTACACCTACTTTTATTTTTTCTAATAATTATGATTTATGAGTTTTGTTTTAGTTTGTTTCCTTACAGTAGTACCTTTAAAATGTATGAAAACAATGTGCTATGGAAATGAGAAACAGAAAGTTGTGGGACAGTTGCCATCTCTAGAATTTCTGGTTGTACTTTTCCATAATTTTTATAATAGTATGAAATACTGCAATGTAATTCTTAATTTTCAGTCAATTGTGGAAAGTGAGAAGTGTTTGCATTTCATTCAAGCCAAAGTATTCAGAAGCTCATTGGTTCCAGATTTTTTCTATATTTTTTCTTTAGTTAATTTTATTCTTTGACAATTTCATACTTGCATATACTGAATTTTGCTCATTTGCTCAGGGCAGATAACAGTGTCATTATCTTTAGTGGTGTAACCACTGATGATTAGTCCTGGCTTCAATAAAACAGTAACTAACAATTCATTTACGTTCATGGACTCAAGTTCCATTTTTATTAGGTACGAGTAATAATAACAAAATTTGATTAGACATTCAAATTTAAAATATTGTCATCCAAAGAAGACTTTTGTCACCCACAGTGTTTAGTACCTTTTCAAGTTAAAACATTAAAATACCATGAATTAAATTGTTCTTGCTAAAAAAGAATTTAAAAGTGGATTCATGGAAAATGTTCTTTTCTTTTCTTTTCTTTTTCTTTTTTTTTTTTTGAGACAGGGTTTCTCTGTATTGTTTTGGAGCCTATGCTGGAACTACCTCTATACACCAGGCTGGTCTCAAACTCAAAGAGATCTGCCTGCCTCTGCCTCCCGAGTGCTGGAATTAAAGGCAAGCACCACCAAAACCTGGTGGAAGATGTTCCTTTTTAAAAATCACTTTTTAAAATCCCATTAATTTTCTAGACATAGCCTTTAAGTTATATGTTGATTTTTTAAAATTAATTTTTAACCAAAGTTTCTTAGGTAGCACACTGCTGAAGAAGCAGTAGGGTGTGAGTAAACAGATAAATATTGACTACAGTTAATATTCAAGGGAAAGACTGTATCAGGAGTGTATCAGGAGGTTGATTTTTAGCATATGATGGACTCTGATATATTTCACTCTGCTTTTGCCTCCATATAGCAGTAATAGAATTATTGAGAGAGGCTCAAAGTGGGTTCCTTCATTACCAAAATGTTATAGACTGCCAATATCAAAATCAGAATAACTGTTGATTGACAGGTTGACTATTGCAGTGTTATAGGGCACAGGTTTCTAAAATTCTTGTCTTCTCCTGCCTCACCTTTTAAAACATTGGTTATTTTAGGGAGATGAAATCTCACTTGGCAGATCAAAATTTAAGGCCCATAGTTATGCTGACAGAAAAATCACTCTTCTCTTTCAAGCAGAGGACAGGTATACTATTTTAAGTTATAAACAGCCAAGATAGGTAAATTATCACTCCATCTAATGCAGTTCTTAAACAGTGACTCACACCAACTATTTTAAATAGAAATCATCTATTGGTGCAGTTGGATTCTGCTATTAGGTAGCTTATCTCCAGGAACTCTACATGACCTATCAACTAAACAAGTATCATACACTTAATATTTTCTGAAGAATTCACCATGAGTCTGCTTTGCAAAATAATTACATGTTCTGTATATAAAATTTCCCTGATAAAAACATTTATTTTTACTATTAAAATGTACTTTGGATATATTCACATATCCATACAGTTGTCTAAGCCTGTGTCTTCTATCGCTCTCTGCCATTTTCCTTCGAGAAAAGGTCTTTCATTGAATTCAGAGCTTGTCACATTTTGTCTATGCTGGCAAGCCCCATCAATTCCCTTGTCTTAGCCCCTACCCCTCTGCACTGAGGTTCCATACACAGGCCCAGTTTTTTGTGTGGGTGCTGGGGAATTTAAACTCAGGTGTTTATGTTTGGACACCAACTGATATTATTCACATCCATTTCCAAAGCCTTTGCCAGACCATTTTGGAAGAATCCCATCAATATCATTTTTGCATCCAGTTATTTTTACCAGGACTGAAAACAAGACATTCCATTTTGTCTTATGGATTTAAAAAAATCAAATTAATAAATTAATAACTCTATCCACTACCACCAAACCAAAAAAGATGCATTCTCTTAAGTAGTTCATACTGTTAAGAGGAGGGGAGGTACTTCACTGGAATGTGTGATTTCTCTTAGGAATTCATGGAGTGATAATTGAAGAAGAGATGTTTATCCTGAGCACAGAAGGATGGATTCACCTACAGTGTCAAGGGTCATTCCTACACAGTAGAGTGTATGTGTATTGCCTCTGGCTACATGAACAAAAATCCATTCACCCCAGAGTGGAAAGAAGGATAGCCCCAAAGTCCAACTTGGTGAATGGATGTGTTTTATTGGAGTTACTTATAGTATCATTGATACTTATAGTATCATTGTGGGAATGATTCAGGACAACCATATTACCAAATCTTTGCCTGGGAAACAGTTTGTGAAATCTGAAAAATACAGAGTTTACAATATAACATGCTAGCAGCTGAATTGGTTGGTGAGTGTCTCTGGGGGCTTGGCTGCAGGATGGATTATTTCACCTCCTTTTAGACCACCTTGTTGTTTCACCTCCCTTTTACATTCTGTGTCTTAAGGAGCTTCACTCCAAGTCTGTCTTCTTTATCTAAAAGCAATCATTGCAGAGCAACACATTCTGAAGAAGGACGGTGGGGGTAATCCAATGGACTAAGAGAAAACCTAGAGCTTCCTAATGAATTGAAAGGCCGATGACTCTCCTTAGAGTAGCAATATCAGAAGGATATGGAGACCTGGTTCACAATGAGGACTAGTTTCTTTATTTTGAAAGCAATGAACAACTACAGAATGATATAAATGGAAGAGCTCTGTTGAAAGGGTAGGACATATTAATTAGTTTGGAAGAGCTAATTAAGATATAACAAATTAAGGGGCTTGTGGAACAGGTGTCAGTAGAGGAATCAGAACAAATGAAATATGTTTGAGTGGTTGCCATGTACAACTCTTGGGTACCAGAGTATATGTAAAATAAGAAATACTGGGAGATGAATAAGATATCACACCAATGGCTCTGCACCCAACAGAACTAAGCCATAGGAGTAGAATCTGTGGTGAAGTTGGGAGCCAAGAGAAGAGATAAGTAAAGGTTTGTTCAGGTCTTTGAAATCTCAGTGAAATATCCAGGAACAATTATCAAGTAGACATTTGGAGAGCTGGGATTGTATCTAAGGGCAGACATTTAAATTGGAGTTCAATAACACCTACTATTTCTAAGGTACTCACCAAGGACCAGGAGTGCCAAAACCCTGCAGATCCTAATTATTTAATTAATCCTCATAATATTATTCCTAACTTTCAGGGGAGGAGGAAATACAGAGAGCTTCAGCAGCCTGTGATCATCTCACTATGAGGAAAGTGGATGGGGAGACAAAGGTTAGAAGCACACTGCAAATTCATTCTTTTTCTTCACCAGAAACATCCCTAGAGACACAAGAAAGACACTCCAATGAAAGTTCCTTGTAAATACAGTAATAGTAGATTCCCCTTCCCAATAAACAGTCAATAATGTCCTATGACAACAAAGCCCTTAGCAATATAATGCTTTGGAGAGATACACCTGATGTGATCAGGACTTTGGATATCCTATGTATGTATGAACATGGCTCCCAAGGAAAATGTCAAATAGATTCTGTGACTAACAGTATAAAATGAAGAATTTTGTCACTGCTTTGGCAAATGATACACAATGCATGCATGCATGGGCAGAAACACAGAGATAGACACAAGCTGATTCATCACATACTACTTATCTACAGGTTAACATATGGCCTTGAGAATCTTTATTTGAAGCAAAGAACATAGGATATCTTAATTTCCCCCAACTCTTCCTGGTGCATAATCATGTACTTGAACATAGGGTCTAAGAATGACCAAAACAAAAAGACAACTGGGGCTATTGAACATTGGGGCAGTGAGAATGAAGTGGCAAAGTAATATGAAAAGCAATCGTCAGATAGGTAAGAAAGCAAGGGGCAAGTGTAGTGATTTAGATGACCCCTCCTGGGTGGCATCACCCTACATGTGGAGTGAGGGATGGGTGGGAGGAGAGAGTGATTAGGATGCATGTGAGGGGGGAGAGAGGGAAAGAGGGAGGGAGGGAACTGGGATCGATATATAAAATATAAATAAATAAAGTTAAAAAAAAAACTCACCATATGGTTTCACCAATACCTGTTTTATCCTTTCCCATTGTAAACCTCTGTGTGTAAGGCTATAGGAGGTTGGCCCCAACCTTATCAAATTAAATGTCAGCAAAAGAAGTGTACAGCCCTGCTTTATTCAAAAAGCCTTTCAATCATTTTAAGCATAGTGTTGCTCATTTTCTAATAATTCTCTGATGTCCCAAGTGGTTTGGCTCTCATCTCCTCTAATTACTCTATAAACATGTCATAGTTATTTACTTTCCAATAATAATTTTAAGGCACTAATGGAATTTATTGTGCCTTTCATTTGAAAATCTAGACAATGGAATTGTCTGCTTTGTAAGCTAATTGTGGTCCTTTTATTTGATTATATTAGGAACTGAAATAGAAAGGGAAGGGAAATTGTATGTGGGTCCAGAAAATATCCCTTATACTCACTGGCAACCAGCCTCAATTAAATATTATTCTTAGTTGTTTCATTACAGTAAAGTGCCAAGTATAAAATTTTAAATAATCATTTTAATAAGATAATGCACTTAGAACATATGACCCATTTAAAAACAGATACCGTATTTTTTCAATTTTATAAAACTAATACAGACTCATAAAATTCCAAAATATTATGGAAATGAATAGACTAGAATATGAGATTGTAGTGGTTGAGGGTCAGAGATAAAAGCCTTACCCCTAACTTCAAGTTTTTTAAAGCCATTTTGATGCATACATATCAAGACAATATGAAAATAACTAAATTAAAAGGGCCATCAAGAAGAAGTCTTTTGCCAGCTCCAAGAGCATGCAATAGTGCTTATTAAAGGTGTTTTCAGGACACAGTAGTTCTTGTAAAATGCTCTGAAAAATGTAGGTTATGTGTTATATTCATCTTGAGAATCTCTGTACACTATTGTCCTCTTTCAGATTCACAGTACATGCTCATATTTCAAGACTCTGTAAAATATTTTACAAACCACTTAATGTTCTCTAGTTTTCCCAAAGCTAATTGGGCCAAAAGAGCTGGAGTGTATCTGTTTGTAAAATGTTACTGGTATTTGCTTCTTATTTGTTGCACCAATGACACTATTTTAAATGTTTTATTTAAGCATAATATTTTTAATAAATCATAACCAATGAGGTCAAAGCTGCTACTATTTCCTCTTTGACAAGAAGTGGGAGAGGCAAACTATCCTCTTAAGTTGTTAATTTAGGAATAACTGTCTGGGACTGAATTCGATTCAGATTTCAAAAAATCTTTGTCTTGGTTTCTTAATCAAAACACTGTATTGAACTCTAAGTTTAAACATTTTTCACTGAGTTTGAAACAGCTGTTGATGGTCATATTAATTCATTAATGGAAAGAATAATTATGTTGGTATTACATTTCATTATTTGTTTCTATAGTTGAGGAGACACTATAGTAATATGTTGGATTCTTTAGCACAGTCAACAGCTAATACTGTAAATGCCTCTAGAGTAACTGGATATTCCAAATCTTTATCAAAACATCTGATTTCCTATTTTCCCACTGCTGCAATCCAACTTTCAGTCTAAATTTAGTTTAAGAATCTACCTACAGAGTGCAGAACTCATTCCTTTTCAATATTATGAATAATGGTGACTGGACACACCCACTGAGAAGGCTGTCTTTCAGCCAACCATTCTGAATTGGATTTTAATGACAACCACACTTTCATGTTCATCAACAGATGTGATTGAAAACATCTCAAGCCTGCTTTTACATTTGTTGTAGAATTAACTGATATCAACCATTTCATGCAATGATTTATAGTCATTGATTTACATAGTGCCTGAGAAATCATGGGGAAAGAGAACTGATCAGTATTGAGTTTCAATTGTAAACAACTTTATACAACATAAAAACAGATGATAGGGATAGCTGGAACCTTGAAGCATCAAAGTAAAGGAGTCATTCAGGACCTCAGTGTTTCAGAAGGTCAATGTGGCATCTGTTGAGAAAGATGTGGCATCTGTGGTAAGAAAGATGCTCAAGCAGTGGAGTATCAATTAGTATGCTACTTGTCCATTAAAAGCAGCTCACCTCAGAATGTAGCATAGGTCAGGGGACTAACTTGGGTTGTGTCAATTCAGAACAACCACTAGACACGATTTCTGAATGATAAAAGGAATACTGATGAAAACAGAAGCAGATACAGCTAAACGCTGAGCCGAACTGGATCCAGATACAGAGAAAGGGGAGTGATAAGAAAATGGGGACAAGAACAGGTTACAGAAACCCAAGACACAGCTGACCTGAACAAGAGGAAGCTAATGGACTCCCAGACTGCCCAGACTGATAGCTGGGAAACCAGCATTGGACCAACTCAGACTGCCTGAACATGGGTCTCAGGTAGAAGGCCTGGGCAGTTAAGGGCCCAGTTAAGATCTCTGACAGTGAAATCAGGATGTATCCCTGGTGCATGAAGGGATTTCAGGAGCACATTCCCTATGAAGGGATACTCCCCTAACTTAGAAGCAGGAGGGTCCCTACTCCAAATGACTTGACAGATTTTGTTGATCCCTCCTGGAAGGCATCACCCTCCCTGTGGAGTCAGGGTGGGGGTAGGATAGGAGGGTGGTCAGGGGGTGGGGCACGGGAGGGAGGGTGAGAGAGAGTGGGAGGGAGAGAGAGGAAACTGGGATTGATATGTAAAATAGGAAAAAAATTAAAAGAAAAAAGAAAAAATATTTATTTCACTCACTTCTTAAAGCTTTATTTTTTCTTTTGTTAAATTTGTGTGTTCCTAAGACTATTCTTCATGTAGTACTTTTACAATATATGTGCTCGAAAAACCTACAAATCCCCCAACCTAAATTATTATATTTTAAATTACTTTGTAATTTACATTTCTGATGTTATATTTAATTTTCTTCTAACTCAAGGTCATGAATGTATTTTTATATGTGTTTGTCTGGTAGTGTAGGCTAACTCTACAAGGGTGAGTTCATTAACTGGTTTCCCTGACTTAGATATAACTAAGATGACAGATAGCACCTTTAAATATAATCAGGTTAATGTGTTCTGGTTTGCTTCCCTTGATTGTGAGTATGTTTAAGTCATTAATATCACATTTTTATAAAAGGTTAGTCAATTCTCTAAATGTAATTGGACTGAACATACACTTACTCAATTTTGTGTAGACATTTTATTTGTACTCTTAAACTACACACATGCATTTAATACATACACCTAAATACTACATATCAGTCACATATTCAGGCCACTGAGGAGCAGGAAAACAGAGGAACAGCATATCTGGGAGAGTGGGGAGGAATGAGGCTGTGAGAAGGTGAGGGAGGGGAGGCTGTGAGCAGGATGTATTGTGTGAGGGAATAAAAATAATCCAATTATTTGGATTTCTCAGTTGTTGATCTCCAGAATGAATCTTTTATTCCTAATTGATAAGCCTTTCCATCAAAAATGTTTATTATCCTTTAACATATATGTATTTAAATTGTCATGGTCTTATCTTTAACTCAAAATTATGAAGCAGGAGATCCCTCCTTTACCAGAGTCTATGCTGCTACCCAGAAGCCCAGGTAATCCCCCCATCAGACTGCCAGCCCTTCCACAGAGCCCACACAGCCTATCACCAATAGCCTTCTCTCTCTTCCTTACCACATCTTGACCAACAGCTCCTGAAAACAAAATCACAAACAAAAAGGAAGACACAACGAAAAACATTGCAGAAATGCAAAGGATCATTAGGTTATACTTTAAAAACCTGTACTCCACAAAATGGGAAAATCTAAGAGAAATTCGTAGTTTTCTTGATAGACACAATTTACAGAAGCTAAATCAAGATTAGATACACAATTTAAATAGACCTATAGCCCCTAAGGAAATAGAAGCAATTATTAAAATCTACCAACTGATAAAAGGCCAGGACCAGATGGTATTAATAAAGAATTCCTGCATGCTTTCAAAGAAGAGCTAATGCCAATCCTTCTCAAATTATTCCATGAAATAGAACAGAAGGCATGATGCAAAATTCATTTTATGAAGACACAATCTCCCTGAAAGACAAACCACAAAATTCAACAAAGACTGCAGGGCTCAAATGTTCTCACAGAGAATGAAGAAGTGACCACTAAGCCTGCATGGGTCTAAACCAGACCCTTTGCAAACATGATTCAATTCTTTAGGTTGGTTTTGCTTTTTTTTTTTTTTTTTTTTCACTCCCAAAACTTTCCCTCATGAACATAGATGCAAAAATACCAGAGACTCAGGGATTGTTCAATATATGCAAATAAGTTAATGTAATCCATCATATAAGCAAACTGAAATTAAAAACACATGATTTCATTAGATGCTATTAAAAAAAAAAAAAAAACCTTTGACGAAACTCAATGCCTCCTCATGATGAAAGTCTTGGAGAGATTAGGAATGAAAGGGATGTACCTAAACATAATAAATGTAATTTTCAGCAAGCCTATAATCAGCATCAAATAAAAACAAATTAAATATAGAGATAGCAAAAGCAATTTCATTAAATCAGGAAAAACACAAGGCTGTCTACTTTGTACATATCTATTTTTGGTGGAAGCAATAAGACACTGAAGGAAATCATGAGGATACAAACTAGAAAAGAAGAAGTCAAAGTATTGTTATTTGAAGATGATATGATACTATAAATAGGCAACCCTAAAAATTCTACCAGAGAATTCCTAGAGGTGACCTCTACTGAAGAGGCTGGATACAATAATATTAAAAAAAAATAGTAGATCTCCTCTATTCAAATTATAGGGAGATGGAGAAAGAAATAAGGGAAACAACACCCTTCAAGGTTGCCACAAATAATATAAAATATCTTGGGGTAACTCTAACCAAAAAAGTGAAAGATCTCTATGTTAAGAACTTCAAATCTTTGAAGAATCTCAAGAAGATATCAGAAGATGAAAAGAATTCCCATGCACATAGATCAGTAGCATTAACATAGTAAATTGGCCATCTTATCTAAAGGAATTTACAGATTTAATGCAACCCTCATAAAAATTCCAAAAATTTCTTTACATAACTTGAAAGGACAATAATCAAATTCAAAATTGGAAAAAAAAACAAAAATGAAACAAAACAGGATAGCTAAGACAATCATGTTCAATAAAAGAACTTCCATAGGTATTACCATTCCCAATTTCAAGTTGTACTATAGAGCTGTCATAACCAAAAACATGATATTGACATAAAAACAGACAGGTGGATCAATGAAATCAAATTAAAGACCCATATAAAAGTCAACACACATATGGACACCTTATTTTTGATAAAGAAGCCAAAATTTTACAATGGGAAAAAGAAAATATCTGCAATAAACCATACTGTTTAAGATGGATATCTGAATATATAAGAATACAAATAAATCCACACTAAATATCCCACAGAAAACTCAAGTCCATATGGATGAAATACCTCAACATAAAACCAGATACAGAAAACCTGATAAAAGAAAATATGGGTAATAGCCTTGAACACATTGGCCCAGATACAACTTCTTGAACAGAGTATGGATTGTGGAATCACTCAGATCAACAATTAGCAAATGCAACCTCAAGAAACTAAGAAGCTCCTGTATAGACACTATCAATAGGACAAAAGGACAGGTTACAGAATGGAAAAAGAATTTCACCAATTGTACACCTGAGAGAGGGCTAATATTCAAAATAAAGAACTCAAGACACTAGACATCCAATTAAAAAATTGGTCATAGGCATAAACGAGAATTCTCAGCAGAGGAATCTTAAATGACTGAGAAATACTTGAGGACCAAAGGTTAAAACTAATGTGCATTGAGGAAAAGGCAGAGGAAAGAGGGGACAGACACTTTAAATAAAGCCAGAAGACTGACATTTTACATCATAATGAATTGTAGTGATTTGCAAAATTTAGGAAAATGCCTCTAAAGCTCAAAAGTTTCTTACTTTTGAATTGAAAATCTAAGAGCATTTAACTTGTAGTCAATAACATGGAAGTTTCAAAGAGAGTCATTTTGCTGCATTATTCAACTGCTAGGTTCACCTGACAATATATTCTAGAAAAATTAAAGCAGAAACTAGGGAGGAAGGCACTGCTGTCAGTTGCGGAAGAAATAAATTGATGATGCTTTAACGTGATTACTGTGATCCTGAAACAATAATTGTATCAAAGAAGACAACTTTGAAATCTAGATCCTAGGGAGGAAAGGAAGACAGAAAGAGAGAGAGAGAGAGAGAGAGAGAGAGAGAGAGAGAGAGAGAGAGAGAGAGAGAGAGAGATGACTTGGTTTGTGCAGTGCTACAAAGAGCAAAAGAACTAAATAATTTGGTTATGGCAGTGCTAAATTAAAAATAACTGACAAAGATAGCTAGGAACTTCTAGTTGAAAATTACATTCATGCAACATAATTTCACTGTGGAATACTCATTGCCTCTGCAGAAAAATATAATTGGGATTAAGTTATGATATTGCTAAATCCCTCTTTATTGTCCTTAATATTGGAATTAATTCAGTGGCAAAAGGAGACAATGCAATTTGGAGCAAATACAAAAACATGCATGACAAAATTTGGGAGAAAATAGAGAAATAAATATTGATAATTTAGACAACTCATGAGCTTTTCGTATACAAAAGAAGGCAAGATACAGAGTAAGTAGTCCAAACAGAAGCTTCATGAAGATATTGCCTTGACATAACTCACACTTGCTGTTGGTGAGGTCTTCCACAGCCTCTGATATTTTAGTACCTCATGGCCCTAAGATTTAAGTGAGATATTACTTCATTCCTCCAGTTAAGATTCATGTACTCTTCAATATCTCTATAAACTATTACTGGATAATCATGTTTAAATATTGTCTCCTTCATTAGTAAGCTTAATGGTATTTTTAATCAACTAATATAAAACTGATCTTGGCAATGGATTTCTAAAGAGGAATAGAACACATACCTTTAATTAACATTTGAGCTGAGGATGAAATTGAAATTATCATGTATCCTAAAATGTACAAAACTATTACATGCGGGAGCCAACAATCCAGTCACCTTTGGGGAAATTCCTAGAGCCAATCTGAGCACAATAGACCTGCCTATCCACAGGGGACCACCTGTAATTTCCACCTGCCTGGTCTCTGACCCCCTCCACCGGTCTTCTACTGGAGTTCTGGGCCCCTCCCAGAGATCTGCCTATCTCTGTCTGATCACTCTGAGTTCCTGCAGGTTGGGTCCTTGACCCCTATTGCAGGGCCTCTGCTAAAGAGGCCTCACTCAGCTGGAGAGTGCTAACTAGACCCGCCTATAGGTGCTAGGTGCCAAAACACCCTGAGTATCAGCCCAGCCTTTGTCCCCCATTGCCAGGCCTTGGCTAGAGGCCTTGGCTAGAGCTTGATCCGACGATCCCTGAGGAAACATCCTGCAGGCTAACCTTTGCCAAAAAGGCCTCAACTGTCCTTGGCTGGAGACTGATCTTTGACACCCATTGCTGGGCCTCTGCCTACTGAGAGACCTCCTAGAGAGCTTGAACCACCCAGAGATACATCGAACTTTTGACCCACCTAAACCCACAGAGACGGGGAGAGACCCCACCAACACCTACTAAAAGAAGTTTTGGGAAGAAGGCAATACAAGAAAAAAACCTAACTTCAGAAAGACAAGCATAACACCACCAGAATCTAGGGAATCTGCATCAACTAGACTGGAACACAACAAAGCAAATGAATCAGAAGAGAATGACTTAAAAATTATCATCATAAAAATGATAGAGGCTCTCAAAGAAAATGTGAGAAAATCCCTTAAAGGAATGGAAGATAAAACAAACAAAAAATTGGAAGAAATGAATAAATTTCTTAAAGAAAGTACAGAAAGCCAAACAAAAATAATTAAACAGGTGAAGAAAATGGTTCAAGACTTGAAAATGGAAAAGGAGACAATAAAGAAAATACAAACTGAAGGAATGCTGGAAATAGAAAAACTGGGCAAATGATCAGGAACTACAGACGCAAGCATAACCAACAGAATTCAAGAGATGGAAGAATCTCAGGTGCTGAAGATAAACTAGAGGAAATAGATTCATTGACCAAAGAAATTCATAAATCCAACAAATCCTTAACACAAAACATACAGAAAATGTGGGACACTGTGAAAAGGCCAAATCTAAGACTATTGGGCACAGAGGAAGGTGAGGAAGCCCAGCTCTAAGGGGCCAAAAACATATTCAACAAATTCATCAAGGAAAACTTTTCCAATCTGAAGAAGGACATGCCAATGAAAGTATAAGAAGCATACTGAACATCAAATTGACTGGACCAACGAAAAAAGACCCCTCGACATATAATAATCAAAACACTAACACACAGAATAAAGAAAGAATAGTAAGAGCAGCAAAGGAAAAAAGACAGGTAACATAAAAAGGCAGACCTATCAAAATTATGCCTGACTTCTCCATGGAAGCCCTCAAGGCCAGAAGGCCCTGGATACATGTTCTACAAGTACTAAGAGTCCAGGGATGCCAGCCCAGGCTACTATACTCAGCAAAACTCTCAATCACTATAGATGGAGAAAACAAGATATTTAATGACAAAGCCATATTTTCAAATATGTATCTACAAATACAGTCCTACAGAAAGTTCTGGAAGGAAAACTCCAACCCAAAGAAGTTAACTACCTTCACAAAGATGTAGGCAACAAATAATCTCACTTCACCAGAAACCAAGGGTAAATCAGAACAAATATATTCACAATACCACTGCCAAAAACAAATCTAAAACAAACAAGCATTAACAATTAATGGCCCTTACTCTCCCTCAACATTAATGGCCTTAACTCACCTATATAAAGACACAGGCTAACAGATTGGATATGAAGACAGAATTCATCCTTCTGCTGCACACAAGTAACACATATAAGCTTCAAAGATAGACATTATCTCAGGGTAAAGGGCTGGGAAAAGATCTTCCAATCAAATGTACCCAAGAAGCAAGCAGCTATGGCTATCCTAATATCTAACAAGTTAGACTTCAAACCAAAATAATCAAAAGAAATGAAGATGGTCATTTCATAATCATCGCAGGAGAAATCCATCAACACAAAGTCTCAATTCTGAACATCTATGCCCGAAATACAATGGCACCCACATTCGTAAAAGAAATGCTATTAGAACTCAAAGCTCACATAAAACCTCACACACTTATAATGGGAGACTTCAACATACTTCTCTTACCACTAGACAGGACCACCAATCAGAAACTCAACAAAGAAAAAGAGAAATAACAGAAGTTATGTGTCAACTGGGTTTAACAGACATGTATAAAACATTCCATTCAAACACAAAATATACCTTCTTCTCAGCTCTGCATGGAACCTTCTCTAAAATCAACCACATACTAGGTGGCATAACACACCTCAACAGATACAAAAGAATTGGAATAGTCCCCTGTATCTTATCAGACCACCATGCTTTAAAATTGGAATTCAACAACAACACAAATAGCAGAAACCCTACAAACTCATGGTAACTGAACAATGTACAATTGCACCACACCTGGGTCAAAGAAGAAATAAAGAGAGAAATGAAGGATGTCATAAAATTCAATAAGAATGAAGACACAACATGTCTGAACTTATGGGACACCTTGAAAGCTGTGTTACCAGGGAAGTTCATTGCACTGAGTGCCCATATGAAGAAAAGAGAGGATAGTCACATTAGAGAATTAACCGCACAACTGAAAGCCTTAGAACAAAAAGAAGCAAACACCCCAGAGGAGTAGAGGACAGAAAATATTCAATTTGAGGGCTGAAATAAATAAAATAGATCAAGGGAATACAAATTGGAAGGAAGAAGTCAAACTGTCTCTATTTGCAGATGATATGATAGTTTACATAAGTGACCCAATAAACTCTACCAGGGAACTCCTACAGCTGATAAACACCTTCAGCAAACTAGCAGGATACAAGATAAACTAAAAAAAAAATCAGTTTTTTAGCCCTACTTTATTTAGATGACAAACAGGCTGAGAAAGAAATCAGAGATACATCACCCTTTACAATAGTCACAAACAACACAAAGTATCTTGGGGTAATGCTTACCAAACATGTGAAAGACCTATACAATAAGAATTTTGTGTCTTTAAAGAAAGAAATTAAAGAAGATACCAGAAATAGGAAAGATCTCCCATGCTCTTGGATTGGAAGGATAAATATAGTAAAAAATGGCAATCTTGACAAAAGCAAGCTACAGATTCAATGCAATCCCCATTAAAATCCCAGCAAAATTCTTCACTGACCTTGAAAGGATAATAATCAACTTTGTATGGAAAAACAAAAGACCCAGGATAGCCAAAACAACCCTGTACAACAAAAGATATTCAGGAGGCATCACCATTCCTGACTTTAAGCTCTACTAGAGAGCCATAGTTCTGAAAACGCCTAGTATTGGCACAAAAATAGACAGGTAGACCAATGGAATTAAATCAAAAATATCGATATGAACTCACATACCTATGAACACCTGATTTTCAACAAAACAGCTAAAAAAATACAATGGGGGGAGGAAAGCATCTTCAACAAATGGTGCTGGCACAATTGGATGATGGTGTGTATAATACTGCAGATAGACCCATGTCTATCAAAATGCACAAAACTCAAGTCCAAATGGATCAAAGACCTCAACATAAATCCAGCCACACTGAACCACTTAGAAGAGAAAGTAGAAGGTACCCTTTGACAAATTGGTATAGGAGACCACCTCTAAAAATAACTCCAGTAGCACAGACACTGAGATCAACAATTAATAAGTGGGACCTCCTCAAACTTAGAAACTTCTGTAAGGCAAAGGACACAGTGGACAAGACCAAATGGCAGTCCACAGACTGGGAAAAGATTTTTACCAATCCTACATCTGACAAAACGCTGATCCAAAATATTCAAAGAACTCAAGAAACTAGTCAACAAAACACCAAATAACCCTATTTAAAAATGGGGTACAGAATTGAAGAAAGAATTTTCAATAGAGAAAATCAAAGAGGCTACAAGACACTGAAGAATGTGTTCAACATCCTTAGCTATCAGGAAAATGAAAATCAAAACAACTTTGAGATACCATCTTACTCCTGCCAGAATGTCTAAAATTAGAACCACCAATGACAGCTTATGCTGGAGAGGATGTGGAGAAAGGGAAACACCCCTCCACTGCTCGTGGGAGTGCAAACTTGTACAGCCATTTTGAGATCAGTATGGCAGTACCTCAGGAAAATGGGAATTAGTTTACCACAGGACCCAGCATTCCATTCTTAGGTATATATCCAAATGACCCACATCCATGCAACAAAGACATCTGTTCAACTATGTTCATGGCAGAATTATTTGTAATAGCAAGAACCTGGAAGCAACCTAGATGCCCCTCAACTTAAGAATGGATAAAGAAGTTGTGGCACATCTACACAATAGAATACTACTCTGCAGAAAACAATAACAGAATATTGAAATTTGCAGGCAATAGATGGAACTTGAAGAAACCATCCTGAATGAGGTAACCCATTCACAAAAAGAGGAACAGGGTATGTACTCACTCATATATGGATTTTTGACATAGAGCAAATTATCACCAGGCTATAATTCACACCACCAGAGGAAATGAGATACAAGTTGTATTCTAAGAGATTCATATATGGTCCCTCAAAAAATGGGAAAGGGACAAGTCCCCCAGAGCACATGGGAAATGGGGGGTAGTGAATGGAGAGAGAACTAGGAGAAAGAGAATGGGCAGAGAGGAAAGTGTGTGCAACTACGTAGATTGAGTCAGGGTAGGAATAGAAGACTGAAAAGAGAGAGAGCGAGAGAACATAAAAGAGGAATCCGTTATTGGTTTGAAGACAAAACTGAGGCTAAAGAAATGTCTAGAGACCTACAAGACTAACTCCAACTAACAATTTGAGCAACTGAAAAGGTTACCATAAATGCCCTTCCCTGATAAAGAGATCAACAACTAATTTATCCACCATCATGGAGCCCTCATCTAGTACCTGTTGAAAACAGAAGCAAACGCCCAAAACTAAACACTGAGTCGAACTAGAATCCAGATGAAGAGAGAGAGGACAAGACCGGGTTGCAGAAACACACAAAGACAGCTGACTTGAACAAGGAGGAGCTAACGGTCCCCCCAGACTGATAGCTGGGAATTCAGCATGGGACTGACTCAGACCCCCTGAATATGGGTCTCAGCTAGAAGGACTGAGCAGTCTAAGGGACCTCAGATAGAACCAGGATGTATTCTGGTGCACATAAGGACCTTGTGGACACATCCCCCATGGAGGGAGACAGGAGAGAAGTCCTAGTCCCTACTTCAAATGACTTGACAGATTTACATGACTCCACCTGGATAACACAGCCCTACATGTGTAATGGGGGTGGGGGGAAGGGAGGGGAGGGCAGTCAGGGTGCATATGGGGGATAAAGAGGGTAAGTGTGAGGGAGGGAAGGAGGGAGGAAAGGGGAGAACACTGGAATTGACATGTAAATTTTTAAATTATATTATTAATATAAAAAGGTTGTTAAAAAAAGAATACAATCTGTATAGAGAAAGTGAAATAAAACAGAAGTAAACAAAAGTAAGAAAGAAAATAAATAAAGAAGGAAAGAAACAGCTGACTTGAGCAAGTAGAAGCTCATGGTCTCATAGTCCCTATTGGGACAGCTGGGGAATAATCATTGGACTGACCCAGACCCCATGGACCTATGTGTCAGGAGGTGTATCAGTATTTATCCCTAGTGCATGACTTGTGGGAGCCTATTCCCCATGCATGGGTCTTCTTGTAGCTTAAACACAGGTGGTAGGGTCCAGGCCCTGCACCAAATGATGTGACAGACTTTCATGAGGCCTTTGGGGGGATGGGATTGGTTGGCATGGGAGAATAGGAGGGAGAGGGAACTGGAAAGGATACCAAGAAAATATTCTAATTTGAATAAATTTAATCAAAAAAAAAACTATTACATGCAACTACAGGTGAATTCTTCTTGGGGATAAGACAATTCTAGATGCAATAGGCATGCAGGTATGAATTTCATATGTGAAAATATATATATATATATATATATTGGCAGGCTTCATCATCTCTGTTGAACACAGTGGCTCTGCTTTCCTAAATCTATTCTATCTATCTCTTTCTAGGATCATTTTAATATTTGATCCTATCACTACAAAGTCTGCTGACTAGGCTAATTTAATTCATTTCATTCCCTTGATTATTCTTATTTGGGGGTATAGATACATGTTAAGCAAAATAAATTAATTTCCTATTGATAGTTATTGAAGGGAGGATAGATACGTCATATGAGTTGATCCATTTGAAAATGAATGATAAAATTTTTTACTTGCTTCATGAAATACCATGAGCAAGTATTGCTAAATTGCTACTGCCAATATATTCTTGATCATTAGAGAAAGGGCAGGAAAGTGATACCACAGGTAATTGAGACATGGTCATAACCTGCTGAAGTCTACTTATCTCCATGGTCATAGGACTATGAAGTAATCAGAAATGACTTTCAGCTTTTGCTTTCTATATCAGAAAGTATCCTGTCAAAAGTGCTACTAAAACTGTAACCACCCGTAAGGAGCAACAGGAATGAACAGGGGAACCCATGTCTTATTTATCCACATTCCTTAGACACAAAGATGTTGTAAAATCAAAACAAACAAGTTCTTTCATCTCTGGCTTATATGAACAACAATGAGATTCCTAAAGAATGCATTTCAGAGATTCAGTATTTAAGGATATCAGTGAGAATTTCAAGGAGAACAAATTCTACAAATAAACATGGTGATAAATGGGGACAGGAACATAAAATATAACACTGCTCAATACAGTGACAGAGTAATAGTAAATGTCATTTAATTTGACATATCTGGCTGGAACATACAGCTTACAGCAGTGTTCTTTGTCAAAAATTGAAGATGAATATTGAATTATCTTCCTTAAATATTTTTGTGGCATTATGGAGTTAATCCAGGGTCTTCCTTGTATATTCTGGGCAAGCAATTGACCATTGAGTCATATCCCATTTCCCCCACTGAATAATTTTACTCTTTGGTTGGTTGGCTTATGCTGCGGCACCTGGGTAAGACCCAGGTGCGGTGAAAATCCTGATCCCGCTTCTGACACCAGATATTGCGGTTCAATAAGGGTCAGGATAAACAAATAGGTCGAATAGATGTTTATTAAGGGAGAAACAATTCACAACACAGACAGATGAACACAGCAGTTAAAACTGGATGCTCCTCTCTCCGCGTCCCGCCAGAAAGGGCCTTTCTCTGCCTCCTCCCGAGACTAAACTCCATCGGTCACTTCCGCCCCTGGCTCCACCCCTCAATGGGTGTGGTCAGTGCCACAGAAGCAGACACGGTGAATATCCCACTACAGGCTTAGGGTTTGTTAAGTTTGTTCTTTACCTGGGTGTAAGGATAATCACTATGGACCAAAAAAGGTTAATGAAGAAGAGTCTGACCCATTAATTCTATACTGATGTCTTCAACTTTTCCTCCCTAATAATAAGAGTTTGTGAAACTTTTATATAGATGACTTATACCCAACACCTGGTGACTAAAGTAGAATGTTATGAAAGGCTGACAGTTCTCAAAATATTACAATAACACCAAATCTGAAAGAGAGAAGTGGTTAGTGCTTCTAGTTGTTGGAAGAATTGATGGCTAAGTCACTCTGAACACACCCCTTTGGGACTGAGTGACAGTCTAGAAAAATACTTAAGCATTGCTTGTAAATGCTGAGAATTCTGCAGCCCCTGTGTGTTGGACTGTGAAGCACTCTTGATGACCTTTGATGGAAAGGTTGTTGTTCTGAATGTAGTTTAAGAGTACCAGTGCTACCTCAGGGGGAAGCTTTACTTGTGTAGATGTCAGTCCAATTACCTCTCTTCATTCTTGTAGATGGAGACTAGCTGCCCAGGAATTCCTGTGTTTTATGTTGTACCTTAAGAAGGATTTTGGCTGCCAGTGATCTCTTATGGTTTCTACAATCCTTGAAGTCACTGGACCAGTATAGTCCATGAAATGACTTTACTACTTACTAGTTCCTCTCATTCCTTACTCTGCCTCTTACAAAACGATGTGTAGACCAGCAGTGTTTTCACTTAAGGACTTTTCTAAGTTCTTATCAATATGTGGTCCATGTGCACCATGGAGGATTATTTGGTGTTTAGAAGTCTTTGTCTAATAACCCTTTCTATACTAATGTTCGAGAAAGTGTCTGAGTTTTGCTTATAATTTTCAACTGTGTTTATATTTTGTCCCAAAGACTATAGCATGCTTTGTCAGATCTTCTACTGGTATATATTCCCAAGAAGATACTGGTTCTTCAAAATCAACCAAATTCAAATGCAATAGTACTTGTAACTGGATGAATGAAAACTCAATCATATTTTGCTTCAAATACTACACAAAGTATGCAGATGTTTTCACTAAAAATCAACACCCATCAATATGTTTTATTCTCTGTCAAAACACAATTTGTGCTCTCTATTCCGCTAGGCCAAATCCCCAGTATGCCCCTGAGTACTGCAACAGAAAACCAGCTGAAGATGTCCCTCTATCCTGCCTACAATCTGTGGAATCCACAGATTCCTCCTTCTACCTTACTTTCCCATTTACTGCTTTTTCCCAGACCTCAACTCCAGCAGTCACCCCACTAATCCAAAGGCCCCTTTTCCCAGGCCAACAAGTAGGGTAAATGCTGACCTACACCTCTCCTACTAATCCTGTGATACAAACCTCCCAATATCATCCTCAGTTCTGTAGCAGGAAACCTGCTGTAGTCTCCCTTTCCTCACTGACTCCATCCTTGATGGATCACAATGACTTTCTCCTGCCTTTCTTCCCCTGACTTCTGAAGATCCCAGATCCAATGCTAGCAGGCATTCTCTGGGAACGGGCCAGCTGAAAAGGCTAGGAAAACAGGCAACACATAACCATCACACTCTCCAAAAATTCAGAGAGGAAACAGAAACCAAGGAACAAAACACCCATTCAACCTAGACAATTCCAGAAATGAATACCTAGACCTATTATCATCCCAATTCCCAATAGCTAGATGCCAGTGTAAAAATACATTTTACCCAAACACAAAAGAATATACAGTCTTCTATGAACATCATGGAACTTTTTTTAAACTGAACACATGCTCAATCATAAAGCAATTCTCAATAGATATAAGAAGATTGAAATAACCCCCTGCATCAGATGAGACCACCATACTTCAAAGCTAAATATCATCCACAACAGAAACAACAGAAATCTAAGGATCTCATGGAAACTGAACAAATCTCTTCTGAATGAAATCTGGGTCAAGATAGAAATAATTAGGGAAGTTAAAAACTTTCTACAATTAAGTGAAATGAATACATAGCATATCCAAACATATGAGACACAAAGAAAGCAGTGTTAATAAGAAAGTTCATAGCACTGTGTAAAATAAAAAATTGGAAATAACTCATACTTGCAACTAACTTTGCATACCTGAAAGCCCTAGAACAAAAAGAAGTAAACAAACTCAAGAGGAGTATACAACAAAAAACAGTCAAATTGAGGACTGAAATCATTAAAATATGAACAAAGAGAACAAAATAAAGAATCAAGGGGTTTGGCCCTGCTGCGACCTCTGCTTGAGGTGAGTGTTTGGCCAGCTCAGGTCTAACACATACACTCTCTTCCTTGGTACTTACTGGGTTGGCTCTGCTTATAGTGAACCTGCCCCCCAAGTAGGACCATCTGGAGCCTGCCCTCACCTGACACTTGCCCACTCCAGGCCCTCTGCTTGAGACCCCCAAGGGAGCTGATCATCCGGAGTTATGGCATCAAAGTCCTGATCTAGCTACACCTACTAGGAGAGGAGAGTAGAGAGAGAGAGAGACCCTACCTGCACATACTGGAAGAAGGAAGGGATGGGAAGACAGCAGTACAATAATACATTCAACAATATAAAGAGCAATATGATACCACCGGAATCTAAAGACTCTACACCAACAATACCTGGACATACCAAAGCAGATGAAGCAGACGAGAATGACCTTAAAAACAACTTCATGAAAATGATATAGGCCCTCAAAGAGGATATGAGAAAATCCATTAAAGAAATGGAAGAAAAATAACACAAAAAAAGTGGAAGAAATAGAGGAAAGAAAGAAATCAAGAAATCTATTAAAGAAAGCAAGGAAAGCCAAGAAAAAAAAAAACAATCTAAACAAATGAAGGAAACAGTTCAAGACCTGAAAACTTAAATACAGACAATTACAAAAAAAAAAACAAAAAAAACAGAACACAAACTGAGTGAATGCTGGTGCTGGAAATAGAAAAGCTGGGTAAACGATCAGGAACTAGAGATGCAAGCATAACCAACAGAATACAAGAGATCAAAGAGAGAATCTCAGACACTGAAGATAAACTAGAGGAAATAGATTCATTGATCACAGAAAATCTTAAATCCAACAAATGCTTTACACAAAATATCCAGGAAATGTGGGACAAACCTAAATATAATAGGAATATAAGAAGTCAAAGAAGCACAGCTCAAAGGTTCAGAATACATATTCAACAAAATCAGAGAGGAAAACTTTCTCAACCTGAAGGAGGACGTGTCTATGAAAGTACATACAAAATACCCTCCCCCCCCAAAAAAAAAAGAAGAGAGAAGAAAAAAATAAAAAAAAGAAAATTTCCCCTCTCCACATAATCCCATAATAATCAATACACCAAACATACAGATGTTTAGAGAATGTTTGGAGGATGTGGAGAAAGGGGAACACTCCTGTACTGCTGGTTGGAGGGCAAACTTGTACAGCCACTTTGGAAATCAGTATAGCAGTTGTCAGGAAAATGGGAATCAGTCTACCACAAGATCCAGCAATTCCACTCTTAGGCATATACCCAAAAGATGAAAATTCATACAGCAAGGACATCTATTCAACTGTTCATAGCACCATTATTTGTAATACACAGAACCTGGAAGCAATATAAATGCCCCTTAACTGAAGGATGGATGGATGGAGAAAATGTGGACCATTTACACAATGGGTACTACTCAGCAGGGATGGGGGGGCAATGGAATCTTGAAGTTCACAGTATGTGGTGTGTACTCACTCATATATGGATTTTAGTTATAGAGCAAAAGATCACCAACCTATAATACCCATTGCCAGAAAAGGTAGGAAAAAAGGAGGGCCCTTATAGGAACATACATAGGGTGATAGTAACAAGAACTGCATGATATTACAGGAAAATATGAGCCTGATACTCAGTTGTCCTAGATGGTATCCATGTGAACAAACTTGACACAAGCTAGAGTCATTTGAGAGAATGAAACTTAACTGAGAAAATAGGTCCATAAGATCAGCTAGTAGATCATTTTATTAGTAACTGATTATGATGGAATGGCCCAGCCCATTGAAGGTGGTGTCAATCTGGGCTCATGGTCTTGGGCTCTATAAGAAAGCATAGTGAGGAAGCCATGAGGAGCAAGCCAGTAAGCAGTATTCTCCTTGGTCTTTTCATCAGTTCCTGTCTCCAGGTTCCTGCTCTGCTTGATTTCTTGCCCTCATTGCTTTTGAAGATGAACTGTTATATGAATGTGTAAGTGAAATAAATGCTTTCTCCCCCGTTTCTTTTGATTATGGTGTTTCATCACAGCAATAGAAATCACAGGGCAGTGGTCAATTCTATTTTGTTGTGTTCTTTAACCAGCTGAAAGCAAGAATGTGTCTTTCCAGCACTCTTAGTTTATGCTGTGAGTCTTTTTCTACTCTGGGAATGTTCTTATCCACAGTTGCCAGGCCCTGGTACCCCAAGTTGTTTGGAGAGAAAATGGAATACTTTTAACTTGCCATGAACTCTTTGAACTCAGCAATACTTTTAATCATTAGATGATACACTAAATGAAATGGACTTAGAGGAGCATGAGAAGACAGAAAACTATGTCTTGTGAAATATATTAATATCCTCAACTTTCATAGATGAAGGGGCTCTTATAAGACGGGTGACAATGGGAACCAAACATTTCAAGTGCTCTTAGTAGGATATGAACAGAAGTCAGCATAGGAATACCATATTAAACTATAATACATCTGCCAAATGCTTTTTTGTAAATGGTCACTACAACTGAATCAAGTTGTCTCCCCAGATGGTTGTAACTATACTCTAAGGATAAAACCAGAAAGTAGATTTTGTTTCCCTTTAAAAGTACAGTCTGAAAGAACAATATTTAAATTCCCTGTTTCCTCCTTCAGCTAGAGTAGTTGTGTTTGACTGGTTATACGTGAATCCTGTCTAATATAAGAATTATCATCCCTTATAACTTTTACATTAGATCAAAGTTCCAGTTTTAATTTGTATTTTATATATTGTCAATTCTAGGCAGTGCTTGAGGGCAGAGTTCTTGTCATATTCACCTCCATATTTCTAGAATTTAGCATAGAATTCATAATAGGGCTATTCAAATTTGTTTCTCCAAATACAACTAAATCAGACTATCAGAAGTTTGTGACTGCATTATGTCTTCAACTATTCCTATATGAAAGTTGCCTTTTCTAACAGAGTAACTGAACAGTAATTTTCAGAGACTGACTTGAACTTTTCAGTTGTCTTTATTTTCTCATAGTTTTTGTTTCACAAAAGAAAGAACAAGAAAGAATCATCTCTAACAGGAAATATATGCATCTTGCTTTTTTTCTCAATGCCATATTAGCATACATTTGTAGCATTAGCTTACAATAACTTTCCAGTGAATAAGTCAGGTAAAAAGCACAGAAATTACATTTTAAGTTTCAGTAATATATCTTACAGCAGTGAAACTGTGACTGCATAAAATTTATTTAAATTTCTAATAAACACTTACAAGGAAGTGCTAAAATATGTATATTGCTTCAACTCAATAATTCATATCTCAGTATCTGGATCATGTAACATTTGAACTTTGTGTGTCATTAGTTGACTTGAGTGATCCTTATGCTTATATAATTAAGTGGCATCCTATGTGTACCTAGATACTGGATTTCTAGAAACTATGCTGTTCTGAGCGAGAGATTTGGATCATTGAGTCAGTGAATTATTCATGTGTTAAATTTATTTAGAAAGCTGTGAGGGGGAAAAAGTTGCTTTCAGCTTTTTTTGATTTATTTCCTTTCCATTAAACCAATGGAGAGGGACCATTATATAATATTTAAATATTTTAGAGAAAACAGGAAACTAAATATCTTGATGGAATTATAATTAAGTTCTTGGAAGTGTATAAAGATTATATAAAATTTATATATGCACTAAACTGATCCTAATTTCCAGGAATTCTATGCTCCACTTCTCACTCCACAGAATTGTGCTATTAACTTTCATCTTGGACTTCAGAAAGCAGGGTATCTTTTCCTGTGCTTATTTCATGTAGTTTTTATAAATATAGGTACTTCCAAGCCACACTGTTAATAATAGTACTTAAAGACAATCCATAGCAGATACTTTCTTCTAGGGAACAAAAGTAAAATAAAAGGGAACATGAATCTTAAAATGCTGTTGTAACCAGATGTGATGCTCTGTTATCTTGTGTGCTACATACTGTGATTGTATTCTCCTGACATACTATATGTCCAGCTTGATAAATGAGCAAGCCAAATAACTGGTTTAGTTAAGCTGGTTCATTGGGTAGTTGTAGAGGCAAGAGCTATTCTGAAGCATTTCTTCTTTTATCTCGTCTGTTCTATAGAGGAGAGAAGAGATACAAATATAAGACACAAAATATTAACTGCCAAATAGATGAGTGTTGATAAAGTAATATGAGAACATTAGAGATTTATGTTTCACACTTCAAACTCTGAAATGCAGGAAAGGAATTTGGAAGTTATCATTTGACTTGGTCCCCAATGGTTCAAACCTCAGGCAGCAAAATTGGAAGGCTGCATTGTTTTAAAGCTGAAAACATTAAGAGCAACCAGATAAGCACAATATATTTTGGGCTATTATATGCAGCTACCATAATATTAGGCATTTCTTTCATCCTTTGAAAATTCACTTAAAAGACAGCATTCTACTTCCTTTACTTTCAAGAGGGCCTCTGAAAGTCATCCCCAAGTCATTGTAGGCTGCAGCGTGTATGTTTCCACCAGCCCGCCAGCCCGCCAGTCTGGGCCCACAGCTGCTCCAGCCCCAAATAACACTCAGATACTCTGTATTTGATACAATCCTGTTGGCCAGTTACCATTATTGTTTATAGGCTAGCTCTGTCTAAATTATTAACCCATTTCTACTTATCTAAGTATTTCCACGTGGTCCTCTTATGGGGAGCCGCAGCGGGCGTCTTCCTTCCTCCCTGGGCTACATCTCCTACTTCCTCTTTCCTCCTTGTCTCCTAGCCCCGCCTATCTTGCTATCTCATTGGCCCAACGGTGCTTTATTAACAAGTATGAGAAACATATTTACAGGATAACATCTCCCATCATGACTACCTGTCTTCAACTCCATCAAAGACCACAGAAGGATAATATATAAACTCTAGAAATGACAGAGACAACTCAATACCTGGTCAGTCACACAAAGTTCTTCTGTAATGTTCCATCTTCAGCCCATAGGCCATAGTGTGTCTGGCATTGGTTTGCATGAATCGGGACTACAGAAATATTAGATAGTAAAGAAAACTAGATTTCAGTATAGAAACAGTTTACTAGACTTAAATATTTTTTACCATAAATCAGATTAAGTATTTACAGCAGCTGGCCTCCAATAATGGTGACAACCATAATAATAACCACAGGTCACAACCTCCCAAATATCCCTGCAGTTTTAGTGGATGGAAACCCATAAGGAAGCTCCATAATCCCATTTTTTTATGGTTCACCCCAGTCTTTGCTATGAAGCTGTAGGTAATCAACGATTTCCTTCACATCACTCAACAAATGGACTTTAAAAGACCTTGCGGACAGAATTCACACATGCTGCTATAACTGCTCTAAACCTTTCTCCATTTTAATTTTCTACTTCTTACTTTAAACATAGAATGTTTGTTCACTGACTACTGACAATGAAACCTCATCTTCCGCAGAGAAAGGTGTTATGTTGATGCTGGGCACTCAAGAGCCAAAAGTTCCAAGGTGAGGGGAAATAAAAATAAGAGAGGAGGTCATGGCTCTAGTGCTCAGGCTACCCACAAAGGCATGGGTGTCTCTGAAAAATGAGCACTGTAGATGAAGGGAAGACATTACCTTTAGCTCCATTGGGGCAAGTTAATGCAGTATCTTTCAGTACCAGGTACTGATCAGTTACTGTTATACTAGTTGGAGCCCAGTAAGGAAAAGTTATTTCCTGTTGGTCAAGACAAAGCAATCTACTAACTTCCGTGGAGAGGTACTAGGTAAGAGGTAATCTAGTTAGGCCACTCCATCACCAGGCAAAGAAAACAATCCAAAGAAAGGCAAATTCATCTGATACCATACCATGCCAAGGAGATGGGAGGCATAATTATCTCCTTAATAGAATAATGGATTCTTCTTTTCCATCTATGTATGTTTTCTCTGCTATTTAAGGCCTTTCCTTCTCCTTTTCCTTCTCCTTCTCCTTCTCCTTCTCCTTCTCCTTCTCCTTCTCCTCCTTCTCCTCTCCTCCTCCTCCTCCTCCTCCTCCTCCTCCTCCTCCTTCTTCTTCTCCTTCTCCTCCTCCCTCCTCCTCCTCCTCCTCCTCCTCCTCCTCCTTCTTCTTCTTCTTCCTCTTCTCTGTTTTTCTTCTTCTTCTTACTTCTCCTCCTTCTTCTCCTTCTTATTTTGCTTTTTCCTTGAGGCTCCTGTCTTTTTGCCATATATGTGCTTGGCAAACCTTTTAGCATGCCTCAAATGGCATAGATTTCTTTGTTCGTCATTTTGCTCTCCCAGGTAGCCAGGATTTAAACATTTCCTTCCCCAGTGTTGATGTGTTTTCTTTTTCTTCTTCTTCTTTTTTTAATTCTAGTAACTTTGTTCTCAACCTTCCTGACTCTGCTCTTTTGTTTCTTTTATGAATGAGACCAATAACCCTAAGAAGGGGCCTTGACTTTTTAAATAACATTGTGGTATTCCCTTGGAGACTAAATTTCACAATGTGAGCAAAACCCAGTAACATCAGCTGTTGAGATAAGTGTTTGATCAAATTTCTAGAGGAAGTGATAACAATGCAGTAAGATGTCAGCAATAACCTAATTCAGATTGCTCAGGAATGTGTGTGAACCCCCATTGGGAATTCCCAGAGTTATTTGAAACTGATCATTTTTCACAGGATTGTAGATTCTATGTGGGTACAAAAACAAAAACAAAACAAATACATGATTTTAATGTTCTTAGGTATGTTAGCACAAAGTATGAATACATAATACAAAGACTGATTGAATTTCTAATACATGTACAGTGTTTAAATATAGAATGTATAGATTCATATGTGAATCTTATAGAGCTTATTACTGTACCACTGGTATCTGGCACACAATAGGTCTTTCTGAACTATTTGCTGATACGATGACTATATGTCTTGGTACTGGAGACATCCTCAATCGGATGCTTCAGAAAAAGGCGTATGTAGCCATGGCCACATGCTCTTTTAGGTTTATAAAAATGGTACAAATTTAATCTTTATACCAGCCTGAGAAAGAGCTATCTGGTACTGAATCCTGTATTTGACACTTATCTACTGTTGACCTTGGGAGAATTGATTAATTAATCTCTAATTCAGTATCAGAAGTTATTTAGAAAAAAAATGTACAACAGTTCTAAGTACTTGGGTGAGTCTGCTGAGTGCAGACTGTGCATGATGACCTTCACAGAGCAGACAGCTGTGGCAATGCTTATGTCTGCCTTTGTGTTCTTTTTCTTGTGGTGTCATAGACTCAGATGGTAATGAGTCTGTCTGTATGAAGCATCCGATTGATGCTTACTTAAAAATGACCCATGTAATACCCATATGCTTTCTTTTTATTTTGTTATTTTTATAACAAAAAGGCTTCTCCAGTATTGGTGAGTATGGTGCTTTACATTCTTGCTCCAGATTGCTTTATGTGCAATTCCTCATTTCTCATCTCCTCACAGCCTGCATGTTGGAGGCATCAAAGGTCGCTGGGGAGAGTCATCCATCATTTTGACACCTTTTATGAGTTTACTGCTCCTGATGGTGATTATAGGAAAGGCTGCTTAAAAGTGATAACTGCCAGAGGCACTTGATGCACAAGGTATTGATGATAAAAATATGTCTTAAGTTTAGGGCAATGGAAAAATAAACAAAGGACAAGCTGAAGATGTTGTAAAATGTAAATAGAATTTTAAATGTAGGTACAGATGGAGAAATATTGATTTCAGAAAGAAATGAACCTATTACTATCCTGTCCAAAAGGTCAATGTGTGTGTAGTATATCTTTATCATGAAGGTAGATTATCCACATTAAAATTAACCACTGAGCCACAGTCCTAATATTTTGTTTACATAATCAAGATTTAGCAAGATGAAATATTAATTTCCATTACAAAATGATATTCATTCTTTGTTGAATGTATATTATTATTGTGTCAGCTACATATTCTTCTGAAAGTTATGTGGTCACAATATTCAATTATATCCCAAAATAGTAATTTACATTAAATTACTATGAAGGACATGTTCTACACTATAATACGCACATTATTTTCTTATGGAATTAGTTGAGTACTTAGGGTTTGGTGGAGTGGTTGATTAATTAGCAATGTCTTTTTCTTTGTCCAAATTTAGAAGTAAATGAAATCTAGCACAAGGAAAAGAACAGGTTAAAGCAAATATATAATTTTACTGTTTCCAATATGTGTTGAAAAATACAGCTTTAGATTTGCAGCCAAATGGTATGGCTACTGCTTTGTTTTAAAGAAGAAAAAAAAAACCTCTCTCATTCACTGAGAATGTCTCTCTGGGAAAGAAGCAGCTCTTAAGAGAGAATGTTCCAACAGGCAGTTGCATTTACTTCTTCAGACTGGCTTCTTGGGAATTTATTATAGGGAAATGGAGGATGTGAAGTTATTACTCCCAAGATGTTTTTCCCAGCAAAGATCAAACTCCCTACCCTCAATGGAAATGGAAGTGAAGCAGAGATGACTTTATCCAGAATATACAACTATATAACTAAGAGTAAAAATCAGGTTTCATATGTTAATTCTTTTCTAAGTTTGACAAAACTTATAGTGGCAGAAATAGGCCCAAGACTGACTGGGTGTAAGCCTGAAAGCTTTTACTGTGTCAGCCTATGTGGACTAAATCATTTACAAAACATAGGGCAACTTTTATTTTATGCAACTTCTAAAATACAAACAATATTAGGCAAATATAATTAGTGCAATTGTACAATTAATACTGAATTCTTCCAAAATATGGAGTAGAAAAGATACATGCAAGGTTTATTTTTTTTCTAACTAGAATAATTTATACAGATCAAGTGGGTAATTGTTTCCAAGCATAGATCAATGCTTCCCTGGTAAGTTTCATGAGCACAAATAATGTGTGTTTCTTTTAAGAATAAAAGATAATTTCAGGGGAAATGGGTGTATGCATATGGAATGATGGTAAGAGACACTAGGGAGCTGGATAAAATAAAAATGAGCTTTACAATATTTGATAAATGTTTTGAAATTCCTCTTGAAGTCATTCAGACTACCATATTTTGAAAAGAAGGGTCATTTGCATGACTCAGTATCAATGTAATAGGCAAGATATGCCAGTTGTTGAAATAATGATATGAATGACTGTGGTGTAACCAACTGCACTCAGATTGGATTGAGGCCCTCTCCTAGAGAAAAATATGTTCATGGTACTACAAACCTTGCCAAAATCCTATGCACAGGAAGATCCCAAGTTCTGTGGAGAAATTTACCACTATTGATTTACTGAATGTTCGTGTTTTCAAACCTTCTTCTAAATATTTATGTTTATACTCACTCACAAACAAGTATTGATCTCAGACTTCAAGAGAGAAGCTGGTATTTTGCACTGGGTGGTTGTTAATACAGACACATAACTGGGTCACCCCTTGAGAAAAAAGATGATGAGGAACTCAGCCCTAAACAAAATATTTATATCGCACATTCCAAGGGCCTAGGGTTTTTTTTTTTTTTTTTGGAAGAGGTAATAGAAGTTAAGCATTAGAATAAGAAAAAGCGGCTATGAAGTTCTGTCTTCTACATGTGACATGATAGCTGCTATCATGAATATAAGGAAGCTGCAGTTAGTTACCTTTACAAGAACCACACAGAATTGGGTCCTTTAACATCCCATATTAGGTAGGGTATAGGCTCCAGAGGGCCAGTCCATACCTAAAGAGCTATAGACAGTTAATGGTTGCTGGAGGCATAGGAATCACTTTCTACTGCTAAGTTCCCCATGCCCCATTATATAAAGTACACCTCTACCCATACTCATACAAACAGCCCAAATTAAACTAAAAGGAATACAACAAATAGACATGAAATTGAGAGGGAGACTAACTAGGAAGAAAGATACATATTCGTTGGAATGGGAGAGGTTAAAGAAGGCAATGAGAGATCAATATAATCACAATACTTTACACATGCATAAGATTGTCAAAAAATTTAAACGGTCATGTTGCTCATTTCACAAATAATTGTCTTTATAGAAATGCAAGGAAATATCAGAATGAGTGTGATACCTAAATATTTAATTAGAATAGAATAACAACCATGGTGACATGGATAAGTATTCATGGACTGGGGGTGAGTGATTTGATAAAAATGAAGATGTCTTACTTTTTGTAAATAAAACTTCAATTCTAAGAAAGCTCATGAGTATTAAATTACAAGAAAAACCACATGAGCTAGTGTTATGAAACCAATGTTCCAGGCAAAAACTTTGCAAACTTATGCAGTAGAGTGAAAGAGACACTTGATGAAAGGATCATGTCACAGTGAGTGTCCTTCTTAATGGCATGTAGCTCTCTAAACATCTTTGTGGGTGAAAGTAAAAGTTTGGTAAAAAATTTATTTATTTAAGCAAAGTTGGAAAGGATCATTTGAAATGTTAGCTCATAAAAATCAGAAGAGAACGTGTTTGCTCAAAATATTGTGTATACAACTCCAGTGGAGTAGCAGTCTGTCCACAATCACGGGTTACACAATACACAGGCACAAATGGATGGGCTTTCATTTTTCTGTCCTTTTAATAAATATCTGTAAAAATTTTCAAGATCTATGTTTCTATGGGCAAAAAGCAATGATAAAACAATATACTGTAAAGTATATTTATTTTGTATAAGTAAGATGACAACAAAAAGATGTAAAATGAGCTGTACAGAATTTATACCCACCAATATTCTATCTGTGACAAATCCTAGTTTGATGAATTAAATTGATAATGATTTGGGTGGCACAAAATGCTGTGGAGCAACAGTTAGTACTGTTCATGTGCCATTCCTTTTGGTTTGCCTTAAGGCGGCAGTTCTAGTGTGCTTGCTCACAAAGAAAGTTATTAGTTGGTATTCAGGATAGCTTACTAATGTCCAGGACACCTAGAATGGCTAGTGCTTATGTACATGTACTGATAGGCCCAATGGAGGATCACTTTATATAATTAATACACACTAATGAAAAAGGAAAAAAAAATAAGAGGTGTTACACGAGAAAAAATTACCTCCATTACAAGATAAAAAGCTTATCTTGTAATGATATAAAAATGATATAAAAATATCAACCCCAAGGTCATATCCAACAACATCCTAGAACGTTAGTCTTTACTTTTGACCTTTGTGACAGTTCTGAGTGCCTGTTTTAACATTAGGCATTTAAAGTACTTATCATCCTGAGTGAAAACTCCATCACTTCCTAGAAAGAGCAACACAGGTGCTGTTTCAGGTATTCCTTGGTAAATGTTATCAACTCAAATTACAGCATGTATCTCTGTATAACATAGTGGGTCTTAGAAAATAGTCCCAATTTTGGATGACAGTCAAAGGATGTGGAGGAGAAATGACATATTTCAGAGTTGTTCTTGCTTTCATTTGTTGGAGGCAGGGCCTCTCTTGATTCTACAGTTATGATGCATGCTTTGGTCTCTGCCTAATGTCTCACCATAGGAGTGCCGACATTATGTACATTTCTGGCTTTTAGGGTGGATTTCAGGCCTAGAACACAGGGCATAAGGATTGTGTGACTAATGCTTTTATTCCATGAGTTCTCTCCCTAACCAGCAATTAATTTTGCAATGGCAAATATTCCACCACTGAATGACACTCTATCCTTCAGAAATGATTAGCTGTATAGTCTTTATTTAAATAACTTTTTACATAATATCAATATATGTCAATTCTAGTTCCCTCACTCCCCCTGTCCTGCCCCCTCCAATCAAACCCCATCTCATCCCCTTTCTGCTCCCCAGGGAGGATGAGGCTTTCCATGGGAAGTCTTAAAAGTCTATCTTATCATTGGTAGCAGGGCCTAAGCCTTACCCCATGTCTAGGCTGAGAGAATATTCCTCTATGTAGAATGGGCTCCCAAAGTCTATTTCTGTACTAGGGATGAATACTCATCCATTACTAGAGGCCCCATAATCTGCCCAGTCCTCCTAACTAACATCCACATTCAGGATGTCTAGGTCAGTCCTATGCTAGTCTCCCAGATATCAGACTGGGGACCATGAGCTCCCCCTTTTTCAGGTTAACAATGTCTGTGGGTTTCTCCAGCCTGTTCTTGACCCCTTTGCTCATCACTCTCCCTCTCTGCAGCTGTATTTCAGGAGTTTGGCTCAGTGTTTAGCTGTGGGTGACCGCTTCTGCTTCTATTAGTGACTGGATGAAGGCTCTAGGATAGCAATTAAGGTGGTCACCAATCTCATTATTGCAGAAGGACATTTATAGTATGCTCTCTACTATTGCTTAGATGGTTAGTTGGGGTCATCCTTGTATATGTCTGGACATTTCTCTCTTGCCAGATTTCTCTTAAAACCTATAATGGCTCTCTCTATTATGGTATCTCTTTTCTTGCTCACCTCTTCTTTTCCTGATTCAATCTTCCTGCTCCCTCATGCCCACCTCTCCCCTCCTCTACTCCCCTTCTCTTTCTCCTAACTCCCTCTCCCCTCTCCTCCTCCCAATTTGCTTGGGACATCTTGTAACTTTCCCCTTCTCTAGGGGACCATGTATGTCTCTCTTAGGGTCCTCCTTGTTTCCTAGCTTTTCTTGCAGTGTGGATTGTAGGCTGGCAATCCTTTGTTCTATGTGTAAAATGCATATATGAGTGAGTACATACTATATTTGTATTTTTGTGACTGGGTTACCTCACTCAGTATGATTTCTTCTAGTTCCATCCATTTGCCTGCAATTTCAAGATTTCATTGGTTTTTTTTTCTTTTTTTTTTCTGCTGAGTAGCACTCCATTGTGTAAATTATAGCACATTTTAGCTGTGTGACATTAAAATTTGTTTAATGTGAAATCAGATCACTTTTCAATCTGCAATTCTATTTGGTTTTCTTTTTAAAATTATGCCCTCATAAATGGATTTCAATACATTTCTTCTGCTTTGATTTTACTTACTTTTTACTTACTTGCCACAACTGCTAATCTCAGAAAAAATTTTTTAAATAAAATTATCAAGTTATTAATACATTTTCAATTCATTCATTTTAATTAAAATTTTTGAAACTGGAAAACTTTTATATTATGTATATTAATTGTATAATTAAAATATGTTTTCTTGTTTCACCACCATTGTTTGACATATTTACTTCAAATTACAAAATTAGTAGAAATATAAATATTATCCTCTTCATCTGAAAGGAAATAATGTGTTAGGGAAGTATATTTGAAATTTAGTGCTTTGTTGATTATGGAATATTTCATATTAATTTCAACAAAGGTGGCCTCTAAGGTACAACAGTATCTTTATAACTCTTAGGATTCCTCCTAAAATTATAAAACTTTACAGAATATGTGACATAATCCTACAACCTATGATTAAAAGTTAATTGTTTTTGGCTTATGGCCAACATAATTCATCAATTATGTATGTTTTACCTTCAGTTAAGCTTCAAATTATGAAACACAAGAAATGGATTACATATCCTGGAATGGTTTCAGATGCTGCCTTTATGTATTATTTCTGGATTCAGGGCTTAGTGTTCAGTCACAAGCACAGTGATTAGCATGCAGCAGATAAGGGTGTGAGTGGTCTGAGTCTGAGGCAATACTGCAAATTTTGATGACATGTGATACTTCTGATGCAGAGAAGTTATATCTTATCTCATGGAAGTTTCTATCTGTGTTCATTTATAGTATAGAATGGATGCCAATGGAAGTATTTCTCCACAAAATATGCAATAATAGACACATATCAAAAATATGCCAATGACAGGAGTGAGGGCCTAGTCCCTACTCCAAATGACAGATTTATTGATCCCTCCTGTAAGGCATCACCCTCCCTGTGGAGTAGGGGATAGAATGGGATGTGAGGGGGTAGGGGACATGGAAGAAAGAGAGGGAGGAAGGGGAAGGGAACTGGGATCTATACGTAAAATTAAAAAATAATAAAAAATTATTTGTATTCTTTCAAAAAACATATGCCAATGAAAGTATATTAATGAGTAGTTGTGCATCTGGAGCAGCAACTTCTTTGCTAACAACAAGCTCTTATACATCTCACAGCTCCTCAAACTGCGTTTAAAGACCATATGTTGTCACAACTCTCTACCTATGCTTAGTATACTTCCCTGCCTTATGGTAGTTCATCAAGCAACTCCAGAATTTTGAAAGACAGAGAGACACAAAACTTATTTTCTAGACACTTATCACAGCAAAAATAGTAGATAATACAGTGATGTTACATAGAACTACACATTATAAAGACATTTTCCTAGTGCTTAGCAGAGTTTGTTTGGTTTGGAGTGATTGCTAATACACTTGACTTAGAATGACAGCTATCTTTTATATTTTCTAGATAATGTAGGATTCATGTACTTTTCACATTAAAAACTCATATTAACATCCAGGAAACCACAGTATTCTAATGGGCACAGATGGAAGGAAAAGCATATATGAATGGTGACACCAAAGAAGAATGTGGTATTACTGATATGCATGCCACTACATTATTATAACAACAAAATCATCTGACTTATTGGAGCTTGGGTTCTAATTAAGCATAAGGCACTTTGGCTTGAAGTGTAAACATTATATGTCATTTTGGTATTTTTCTTTGACCTAATATTTTGTATTTTGCAGTAGATATGAATATATAAATGCTTCTTAGAAATAAAAGTATTAGAAGAATGTTGAGAAGGAGACTAGGTGATGCTTCATCAGGTGTTTTGCTCCTTTCCTTCATGTCTTCTTTATGTTTACCTAAGAAGTCTTGGGATTAATCCATCCCTTGAATTGCCTCTAACCACTGATTCTGCAAATCACCACATCTCTAAAGTTGTCATTTTTCAAAGTGTCAGAAATGTTTTTTTTTTCACAAATGTTGTTGTCCAAATTTATCTCTCCATTTTATGTTGATTTTACATAAAGAAAATACTGGAGAATGTGCTTTTATTTTTCCCTATGATAGTGTAAGTACATTATAATTGGAATGGAAATTGTGAGCCTGGGGAACTTTCTCAACAGGAGGCTTTCAGTGTTGTAGTATCTCAGTAGAGAAGGAAAACGTTCTTTATACATCCTTTCACTTTCCTGTCTTCAGTAATCCAAAGTAGTAACTATCTCAGAGGGAAGTCAAGAGTTGGCAATTTATTTGTCAAATGGGATAGTGGATGCAGAGAGAAATAAGTGGACAACTGTTTAGGCTGATTGTTGATGTAAGATACTTATGTATCAACAAAATTCAAAACACTCTAACAGAGTTTTTTTAAAACCCAGTAACATCTTGGTCAGTTTTTCATTGTTCTTTTTTGATCTGCCTAACTAGTTTTGAACAGTTTTTGTTTGATTTGTTTGAAGAATTGTCTGCTCCTCTATCATCAGAATGGGCAGCCACCAAAATAAAGTTGTGTGTGATATACCACTTTTTGTTCTTCTTTGAAACCAAGCAGATAGCGTAGAGACACGGCAGGGAGGGCCTAGGTCCTACCCAAATGACTTGACAGATTTTGATAATCACTCATGGAAGGTCTCACCCTCCTTAGAGAGTGGATGGGGGAATGGGATGGGGGGGTTCAGTGGGGAGCATGGAAGGATGGGAGGGAGAGGAAACTGGGATTGAATTGTCAAGTAAGATTGCTTCTATTTTAAAGATAATAATTAGAAAAATATTTTTAAAAAATCCATAGGCAACAGCCATATTGGTGTCTCTACGCAAAGGGAGTATCCCTCCAGGGGAAATGGGCGCCCAAAGTCTGTGCAAGTCTGTACATGCACTAGGGAGGGTTATATCCTAGTCTCACTTCCAGAGGCCCCATAGACTACCCACACACAGAGTGGGGCCGGCTTGGTGCTGTGTTGGTTCCTCAGCTGTCAGAAAGGAGCCCATGAGTTACCACTTGCTCAGGTCATAAGTTTCTGTGGGTTTTCCCAGTATGGTAATGATCCCTTTGTTTGTCACCTCTCCCTCTCTTAAACTGGCTTCCAGAAGTTTGGCTCAGTGATTAGTTGTGGATCACTGCTTCTGCTTCCATCAGCTACTGGAATAGGATAACATTTAAGGTAGTCATCATTCTCATATTTTAAAATATTTTTAAATTTAAATTTGAAATAAGCTTGTTTTACATTCAATCCCAGTTCCTGCACTCTACTGTCCTCCCCTGTTCCCCCCACCAACCTCCATTCCATACCCTATCTGCTCTCCAGGGAGGGTGAGGCCTTCCATGAGGAGTTATCAAAGTCTGTCATATCATTTGGATCAGGGCCCAGGACCTCCCCCATGATTTCTATGCTGAGAGGGTATCTCTCTATAAGGAATGAGCTCCCAAAATCCATTCCTGTATTAGTTATAAATATTGATCTACTACCAGAGGCCCCATGGACTTCCCAGTCCTCACAAGTAACACCACATTCAGGGAATGTAGGTCAGTCCTATGCTGGTTTCCCAGATATCAGACTGGAGTCCATGAGCTCCTCCTTGTTCAGGTCAGCAGTTTCCATGAGTTTCTCCAGACTGGACTTGACCCCTTAGCTGGGGTCATCCTTATAGATCTCTGAACATTTCCCTCATGCCAGATATTTCTTAAAACATATAATGGCTCCCTCTATTATGCTATCATTTTTCTTGCACTCCTTTATTCTTTTCTTGACTCAGTGTTCTTGCTCCTTCATGCTCACCTCTCCCCTCCTCTTCTTCCTAACTCTCTATCCCCTGCTGCCATGCTCCCAATTTTTGGGGGAGATCTTGTCACTTTCCCCTTCTCCAGAGGACCATGTATGTCTCTCTTAGGGTCCTCTTTTTTTTTTCCTAGCTTTTTTGGCGGTATGGATTGTCAGCTGGTAACCCTTTGCTCTATGTCTAAAAACCATATATGAATGAGTACATAGCATGTTTGTCTTTTTGTGACTAGGTTACCTCACTCAGGATGGTTTCTTCTAGTTCCATCCATTTGCCTGTGAATTTCAAGATTCCATTGTTTTTTTTTTTTTTTCTGCTGAGTAGTACCTCATTGTGTAAATGTGCCACATTTTCTCCACCCGTTCTTCAGATGAGGGGCATTTAGGTTGCTCCCAGGTTCTGACTATTACAAATAATGATGCTATGAACATAGTTGAACAGATGTCCTTGTTGAATGATTGTGCATCTTTGTGTATATGTCTAAAAGTGGAATTGCTGGATCTTGCAGTAGACTGGTTCCCATTTTCCTGAGGAATTGCAATACTAATTTTCAAAGTAGCTGAACAAGTTTGCACTCCCACCTGCAATGGAGGAGTGTTCCCCATTCTCCAAATCCTTTCTAGCATAAACTGTCTTTGGTGTTTTTCATTTTAGCCATTCTTACTTGTTTAAGATGTTATCTCAGAGTTGTTTTGATTTGCATTTCTCTGATTGCTAAGGCTGTTGAGCACTTAAGTGTCTTTCAGCCATTTTAGATTTCTGTATTGAGAATTCTCTATTTCTTTACTCCACTTTTTAATTAAATCATTTGGTATTTTGGTAACTAGTTTCTTGAGTTCTTTGTATATTTTGGAAATCAGCCCTTGTCAGATGTGGGGTTGGTAAAGATCTGTTCCCATACCATGGGTTGCTCTTTTGACTTGTTGACTGTATATTTTGCTTTGCAGAAGTTATGACCCAATTGGGCTTAATAGACATCTAAAGAACATTCCATCCAAACACAGAAGAATATGCCTTCTTCTCAGCATCACATGGACCTTCTCTAAAATTGACCACATATTCAGCAATAAAGCAATCTCAACAGATTTTAAAAAATGGAATAACCCCTTCCCTGTATCTTATCAGATCACCATGCCTTAAAATTAGAAATCAGTAACAACACAGTCTCTGGTTTTATATTTAAAAATATATCTTTATATATGACATGCAATGACAATATAATTTTTTTGTTGTATACATTGAGTATACACATAGAGTACAGTAGGTGATCCCTAAAGCAAACTTTGCTATATTCCTGTTTACTATTCATCTCAATAAAAATGTTTCTGTTTTCAGTTACTAAAAGAGAATTGAATTTCTTTGTCCACTTTGAAGAAATATCTACCATCCAGGTATCTTTAATGGGAATAATAAGACATTGAGTTCAATTCATTCTAAGGCACGAATAAACAATATTATAAAACATTTCTAAACAGCCATGGTTGAATGAAATTTGTTTTTAAGAATATAGATTGGTAGCAATTGTACACATCATAATAATGTTGAAGCTTAATGAATCTATAATTGGATTATTTATCTTGGAAATTGGGAAATGGGAAACACTAAAGAGCAGTTCATTTGAACTAGTGATGTAATGGATGAATAAGCCCATAACTCAGTGACAGGCTTCACTATGACCTTGTGTGATGCTTTAGGACTATTCAAGCGAGTCTCAGGAACAAACATAGGGCTATCTGGCTGTATTTAGTATTTCTAGCATTTAGTTCCACCAAAGTAACTTTGCTTTCAGCACTGCAAAAGACTGAGTTTCAAAATCATCTTTAATTTAAAAACAAAGATTTGGAGTCATGTGATCTGTATGACACTATACCCTTGTGTTTAAATTACCTAGCTACCTGGGATTATTCAGTAAAACAGGAACGAAAGGGGGGGCATGGATTTGGCTCCTTTCAGAGGAGGTAAAAAGAAAAAGTATAATTTGTCTACAGATAATAAGACATTAATAATCATCTCAGAACTCACAACTAGGGCTGAAATATCTTTGTGAATTTAAAATCCTGCAGTAGAAGGTAAGAGAGATGATTTTCCTCTGATGTGTTGTTGTTTTTCATCTGCAGACCTACCACAGTTCAACAATGACAGGACTCCCCAAGGCCTGTGATTTTAGTTGTGAGGATGAATCTTTTTCGAATAACTGATATGCTTCTCTTGGGGCCCAGTTCTGTCATGGTTTTAGGGTAAACAGAAAAAAAATCAGGGGATTAGACTACCAATGGTCATCTAGAAACAAAATAGGGAGTAGAGCTCACACAACACATACACAGATGCAGTCATACCATATTCTAACCAGCAAACAGTACAAAGTTAAAGAGATCAACCAACATATGCCTGGACCACAGACTTCAGACTGCTGCTTACTGGAGCATGATTGACAGTTCTCTGACTAGAGTAGCTGATTAGTTGTCCATTCAACATCAGAACCAAGCTTACCACTCTATCTAGGCAAGGAGGACAGCTATATGACCTTGAATATTTGTTACCTGTTGAACCTTATCACAGCCTACAGCCCTATCTATGGTGGCTTATTTTGTGCTTATCACATTTTGTGCTCATCAATTTTTTGTTATTGATTGTGTAATCATTGAATGATCTAAAACAGTTCTTCTTAATCTATTGTAGCCCAGAGAAGCCAAATAGTTTGATACCCATATACTAAACAGTATATTATATTTGGAGAAAATTCAAAAAAGGAAGAAAAGAGAAGAAAGTAAAGAAAGGAAAAGAAAGAAACTCTTTAACAAATGGTATCTGTGATTATTTAAAAAAAATAGAATTCTAATTAATGTCAGGGAAAAGACGTGCATGATCACACTTCCCTGCTATTTAATATTGGAAACTCTTCCCTAAGACAGGTAATAAAATGCATAAAGGCATGGAGAGATAACTTAGAGGTTAAGAACACTGGCTGGTCTTCCAGAGGTCCTGGGTTCAATTGCCAGCAATCGCATGATGGCTCACAAATATCTATAGTAAGATCTGGTGCCCCCTTCTGGTGGACAGAACACTCTATACATAACAAATAATTAAATTTTTTAAATAATGCATAAAGAAATAAACAATCTAAAGATTGAAAATGACAAAAATGCCATGTGTGGATCATTTTATTCTCAGCACAGCAAAGTCAATATAAAAAATAGACAAATTAATAGGCCTAACAACAGAGCTTAGCATGCTTTCTGGCTATAATATCAACATAAATATTTAATTTTGTTTCTCAGTATCAGTGATAAAATATTACTTGTTATTAAAATTGAAAGTTACAATAACAGTATAAATGTACCCAGAGATAAGCTTAACAAAAGAGAACAAATTCCTATGTGCACTGTATATGTGTTTTGTTTCTTGAAACACAGTATCTATTCTTGATTTAATTTTGGTAAAAATGGCAATCTAGCCAAAAGCAGTCTACAGATTCAATGCAATACCCATCAAAATCCCAGCACAATTCTTCACGGGCATTGAAAGGACAATACTCAACCTTATGCAAAAACAAAAGACACAGGTAGCCAAAACAGCCCTGTACAATAAGGAAACTTCCAGGGGCATCACCATCCCTGAACTCAAGCTCTATTATAGAGCTATAGTCTTGATAATAGCTTGGTATGGACACAAAAATGGAAAGGAAGACCAATGGAATAAAATTGAAAAACCTGGTGTTAACCCACACAGCTACAACACCCGATTTTTGACAAAGAAGTCAAAATTATACAATTGAAAAAAGAAAGCAACTTCAACAATGGTGCTGGCACAACTAGATGCTCACTTTAGAAGACTGCAAATAGATCCATACATATATATTGCTATGCACAAAACTTAAGTCAAAATGGATTAAAGACCTCAACATAAATCCAGCCACACTGAACTTCTTAGAAGAGAAAGTGGGAGGTACCCTTTAATGAATTGGTATAGGAGACTGCTTCCTAAACAAAACAACAGTAGCACAGACACTGAGATCAACAAATAATAAATGGGACCTCCTGGAATTGAAAACCTTCTGTAAGACAAAGGACTCAGTCAACAAGACAGAGTGGCAGCCCCCAGACTGGGAAAAGATCTTTACCAAATCCACATCTGACACAGGGCTGATCTCCAAAATATACAAAGAACTGAAGAAGTTAGTCACCAAAACACAAAATAATCCAATTAAAAAGTGGGGTACAGGACTAAACAGAGAATTCTCAATGAAGGACTGTAAAGTGGCTGAAAGCCACTTAAGAAAGTGTTCAACATCCTTAGCCATCAGGGAAATGCAAATCAATACAACTCTGAGATACTTCCTTAATCCTGTCAGAATGGCTAAAATCAAAAACATCAATGACAGTTTATGCTGGAGAGGATATGGAGAAAGAGATACACTCCTTCACTGCTGGAGAGAGTGGAAACTTGTATAGTCATTTTGGAAATCAGTATAGCTGTTCCTTGGGAAAATGGAAATCAGTCTACCACAACAGCCAGTAATTCCACTTTTAGGCACATACACCCAAAGAATGCTCATTCATACAACAAGGACATCTGTTCAACTATGTTCATAGCAGCGTTATTTGTAGTAGAACCTGGAAGCAAATTAATACCCCTCAACTGAAGAATTGATGGAGCAAATGTGGTACATTTACACAATGGGGTACTACTGAGCAGAAAACAAAACAAAACAAAAACCAAATTGTTACGTGCAGGTTTTCGCGCTGGCCATCCTAACCTGCCTCCATGCGAGCCCCAATAACATGTTGAAACTCTGCATTTGATACAATCATGTTGGCCAGTTACTATTATTGTTTATGGCCTAGCTCTGTCTTCATTATTAACACATTTCTACTTATCTAAGTATTTCCGAGCGTGGTGGGCCGGCATCTTGCTTTTCTCCATGCTCTACATGCTGACTCCTCCTCACTACTTCCAATTTCCTCCTTGTCTCCTAGCCCTGCCTATCTTGCTTTCCTATTGGCCACAGTGCTTTATTCATTAACCAGTATGAGAAACATATTTACAGAATAACTTCTCCCATCAACAAATAATTGAATTTTGAAATTCACAGGCAAATAGATGGAACTAGAAGAAATCATCCTGAGTGAAGTAACCTAGTCACAAAAAGCCAAATGTGGTATGCACTCACTCATATATGGATATTAGAGATAGAACAAAAGATTACCAGTCTACAATCCACACTGCCAGAAAAGCTAGGAAACAAGAAGAATCCTAAGAGAGACATACACGCCTCCTGGAGAAGGGGAAAGTGACAAGATCTCCCCCCAAAATTGGGAGCATGGTGGGAGGGGATACGGAGTTAGAAGGAAGAGGAGGGAATGAGGGACCAGGGATATTGAGTCAGGGCAAAAATAGAAAATAGATACCATAATAAAGGGAGCTATTATAGGTTTTAAGAGAAATCTGGCAGGAGGGAAATGTCCAGAAATTAAAATGGTTGACCCCAACTAACAATCTAAGCAATAGTAGAGAGGCTACCTTAAATGCCCTTCCCTGAAAATGAGATTGATGACTACCTTATATGCCATCCTAGATACTTTATCTAATAGCTGATGGAAGCAGAAGCAGACACCCACAGCTAAACACTGAACCAAACTCCTGGAATGCAGTTGCAGAGACGGAGTATTGATGAGCAAAGGGGTCAAGATCAGGCTGGAAAAACCCACAAAAATTGTTGACCTGAACAAGGTGAGCTCCTGGCCTCCAATCTGATAGCTGGGAAATAATCATAAGACCAATCTAGACCCTCTGAATGTGGGTGTTAGTTAGGAGAATTAGGCAGTCTATGGGGCCTCTGGTCATGGATCAGTATTTATCCCTAGTATAGGAAAGGAGCCCATTCCACATAGAGAGATGCTCTCAGCCTAGACACATGGGAGATATGTGTCTCCTGTTCCAAATGATATGACTTTGAAGCCCCTCTATGGAAGGCCTCACCCTCCCTGAAGAGCAGGAAGGGTACTGGATGGGGTTTGTTCAGTGAGACAGGGAAGGATGAGAGAATGAAGAAACTGGAATTGACATGTAAAACAAGCTTGTTTCAAATTAAAAAATAAAATAAAATATCTGAATGCTATGTGAGGTAACCCCAGAAAACAGATAGATGTGTTCTTAGCAAATATATGGATTGCATTTTTCCATGCATACATCTGATCTAGAAAGCATTGTAAATTAAATGTAATGAACCAAAATTCATATTGAAAAGTAATGTTTCAAGGAAACAAAAAATATTTCTGAAAGGAGAAATAAGAATGAAAGTCTTCCCATTATATTTCTATAATGTATAGAAAAATATATTATATGCTAATATGCAAATTAGTTGCATTAATAAGAGGGACTGGGGATGCAGATCAGTGTTAGAATATTTACCATGAATGTGCCCTAAGTTCACTACCCAGCATCACTAAATATTAAACACTGTGCTAATTGCTAAACTTTGGTATTGGCACAAGTTAAAAGATCAAAATGACAAAATAAAGGCTCTGGAATACACTATAGTGTATATTATACTGTTTTCAGAATAGTAGAGACATTATAACTTGAAAGATTTAGGTTACTCAATAACTAATCTTGCTGATACATTTGGTTTTAAATTCTATTAACACATACCAAGTAAAAAAGTAAATATCAGAATTCTCATGTAACTGAATGTTAAAAACGAAACCTAGAAATACAAAAGAATGTTTCATATCACAAGTCTCAAGAGAATTGTTGAAATTTGACTGAAAAGCCAAAATACCTGAAGAAAGTGACATGCATTTTCATAATAACAAGAGCAGTACTAAAGACAATAGTAAGACAGCAAAGTTAAATGTACAATAAAGATTCTTAGAAGATACCCAACACTAGCAATGTGTGGTTTGCGTTATATAAAATGTACTCACGAATAACTAAAAAAGAAAATTCCAAAAAAGAAAAGAAAAAATTTACGACTGGTTAAATTACAGAAATGAAAAAGTATGTAAGGAATAAACTTCTGCGTTGCTGAAAATATTCAGTCAAGAAAATAAAAACAAAATGAAATTTTTAAAAGAATCTTTTCAAATCAATCATTGGCCATACATATCTCTGTAGCGAAAATAAGGAAGCCATAAAAATTGGAATTGAATGCAGTAGAATATGGAAAAACCTCCCATACTCACAGATTGAGAGAGTTAACACTGATGTGCTTTGTTTATTACCCAAAATAATCTACAGATTCAATTCAATCTGTAAAAATGATAATAACATTCTTCATAGAAATAAAAAATATAATCTTAAAATTTACATGGAAACACAAAATAGACAAATCCTAAGCAAAATAATGTTGAAAACATCACATCTTCTCACTTCATATTATTCAAATGATATTATTGTTGCAGTGTCTGTAATAGAGGCCTGACAATACTAGTACAAAAGTAGACTCACAATCTGTAGTCAGACTTCTTTGGGCTGCAAGCTCACAAATAATAAAATGGAGACTTATTATTAATTATGAAAGCTTAGCTTTATCAGAGGCATATCTAAACTAGCTCTTATAACTTAAATTAACCCATTTATATTAATGTACATTCTGGCACATGCTGTTAACCTCTCTTTCATCTTAGACCTCCTGTTGCCTCTCTGTGTCTCACTGGCAAATCCCTTCTTTCTTCTTCCCAAAGTTCTCTCTCTACCTAGAAGTCCCACTTATACTGCCTGCCTAGCTATTGGCCATTCAGGTTTTTATTACACCAGTCTCAGCAATACATCCTTACACAGTGAACAAATATCTTACAACACAGGCCAATGGTATAGACATTAGATCCTACAGGTATAGATGGGTTGTAATGAATTAACCATATCCAGTAGAATAATAGATGGTGTTTATTTGGAGAAAGAACTTATACAGAAAACAAGTGACTGTCTGTTGCAGCATTCCTGTTCCAAGGATGTAGATACTTTCTCCCAGATGTTCTCCAGGACTGGAAGGGGGCGTTCACAGCCCTGATTCTTCCCTTTAACTGGTCACAGCCACTGCATCTGTTACCATGCCCAAAAGGTGAGGTCACTGCTACCGGTGCAGAGGCGAACATATCACTACATATAGTCTCCACATGGCTTTAGCCATCTGATTCTTGACAAACCTAGGTTGGACAAGAAGACAGCTTCTCTAACAAATGATACTGGGAAATAGGACATCTGCTTTGTAAGTTTGAAACTAGATCTGTCAGTATACATAAGGATCCACTGAAAAATCAAAGACATCAGTGTAAGACTCAAAACTTTGAAACTACTAAATGAGAAATGGCTTTCTGACTGGGACTCCAATAGCTCATGGAATATCATTAGTACTGACAAATGAGAGCACGTTAAACTCTGAATTCCCTGTGTAACAGAAGAAACAACAGCACAAAGAGACTGTCTATAGAATGGAAGGAAATGTTTGTTAGATATTCCCCCAGTGAGATGTTAATATCCAAAATATATTAAAAACCACTGCAACAAATAAAACAACAAAGAACCCTGAAGGCAAGGATGTAATGATTTCAATAGACCCAAGATAAATAACAAATGGGTGTTTATTGGAGAACACTTAAATAGAAAAATACAAAGAACCACGTGAGTGTTTCCCTGCCCTTCCTACAGAATCAGTTGGCCCATCAGAAAGGAAAGCACAAAGGAAAGTCATGCCTCAAGCTTCCCTCTTTGTACTTCCATCTGCTTGAGGTCACGCCCTAGAGGGGGTGGAGCCACTATTACAAGTTCACTGCAAGACTGCTACAGAACAAAACCAGCACCAACAACAATAACAAGTCAGATCCTTTATATCTTGTTTTTATGAAAAAAATCATCTTAGTTATGGAAACAAGTATGGAAGCTTCTTCAACAATTGCAAAGAAAACAACCACATGTCCCAGCTATATCACTTCTGGGTATATGACCACATCATCAATCAGTTTACTACAGGAATTCCAGCATAGCTATATTTATTGTTTCACTGTTCATTAAAGACAATGTATTGAATCAATCTTGGTGCACATCAGTGACTGAGTGGATAAAGTGTGTGTGTGTGTGTGTGTGTGTGTCCTATGGATGTTATTGTAGTCAGCCATAAAGAATGAAATTACATGGTTAGAAATAATCTGGAGATCATTATGCTTTCTGAAATAAGCCAATATCACAAAGACAAGAAGCATGGGTTTCTATGAGATATGGAATGTGAGAAGAGTATAAAAGCAAAGAGATGCCATCAAAGATGCAGAAGAAAAAAAGGGGGTTGATAAGAGTATAAGAAAGGATTACAGAGGCTTGAGAATTCTTTTGGATTACTCAGAAAAAAAAAAAAACTATCCACTTTCGATTTCTGGTTCTCAAATTATGAGTGTATTAAAGCCCATGTCTGAGCCATTAGTTCTTGAAAAACTATTATGGAGACCCTCAGAAACTAATTAATGCAATCTTGTCCATTTACCAAGTTTTCTGGAACCTGGGAAGGAGGGAAGCGTCTACCTTGAATAACAAAATGTGTTTGGTGAGCACAACGTCCTGTTAAGCTGTTCATACTGTGCCACCCCATTTAGGACTCTCAAGAATGTGAGAGCACTTGGAAAAATACTATCTTTCCTGGGAAGCAGATGGATGACAAATACTCAAACTCTTTAGATTCATAAAGGAAATGGGAGACAAGTAAGAGAAAGGAAGAGGAATTGAGGCAAAACTCCTCTAGACTTTTACCTGTTAATGATGTCATCGAAACACTTTTCATTTCAAGCCCCAGGAAACATTATTACAGTTTGACTCTAGTCTCTATTGCTTTATCTCACAAAAGCATAAGATCTAAGTGGAAACTATCAACCAATTTAAAATCAAGTTGTAGTCCCCATAACAACCCCCTTTGTTCCAGAAAAGTCATAACACACATAGAACTGAGGATGAGTGCTAGAAGTAGCAAGAACTTTCTGTGTCTCAAGGAATTTAGGTTTTCCAATAAAGACAGGTACAAAGGAGATTGTTCCCCAAACTGGCATTTAGGATTTCAGGGTACAAGACAGTAAAATTGAGACTTTTACTAACTCCCACTGAAGCTCAAGCACAATTAGTTCAAAATATCATTTCATTCATTTAAAGTCATGTAGTCATTATGAAATCTATGAATAATTTAAAGTCCACTTCCCTATAAGAACTGCCTAGTGAATTATTAGTCATAATTACAATACACCAGCCAGAAACAACTCAAGGGAGTAAAGGTTTATTTTGATCATGATTTATGGGTATTTTAGTTCATTACAGGGGGAAGGCATGGCCAAATGCCTGTTCATGGGGTTAAGAGCTTACAATTTCAGCTTCTTCACATGGTGGGGGGCACAAAACAATAAATACAGAATGGTGCTAGACACAGCATTAGCCAATTGCTTTCAAAAGTGTGATTCCAGTGTCCCATCCTTACTAATAAGGTCCTCAACTTCAAAAATAATACCATTATCTGGGGAACAATGTTAAAATATAAATGTCTGTGGGAAGTATTTTTGTTAAAACCATAACACCTGGAAGGCCTTACTAAAATCCATATTCCTGATAATTACCTCTAGTTACATGTTTTATGATTCCTGGTATGATTTTGGGTCTGTGATTTTACCAAAATACTCATGTGTAACCTAGGGAAGATGGACTTACCTGGAATTTTTTCCAATGTGATTCTGTACATTATAGATTTAAAGAACCAAGGTATGTTTGCATATGTTAATTAGGTAGAGTATATATGTATGTGTGTGTGTATTTATATACACTCATATACTTCAAAGCATGATAAATTGTATCTGTCAATTTTAAAAAATAAATAGCCTTGCCAGGGCATGTAAGAATGGCTAGAAAAAGATGCATATTGTATAAGAAACCCAAGGTTGCATATTTCCAGTTATATCATTAATCAATACAAGGATTTCATCAAACAAAGGGCAGAACTAGTAAGCTTCATTACACAAAGCAAGGCAATGAGACACAGATTATGTGGATCACTGAAGTACCAGCTACAAGTGTGGGTACTGACGGATATTTCAAAATCTGCCAAACTATAAATCATTCTGTATTAATTTTTTTCAAAACTGCAACAGAATACAAACCCAATACAATGTAAGGAGGGAGGATTTATTTAAGCTCACAGTTTGAGGATGCAGTCTGAGATGCTGAAGAATAAATGGTGTGAGGAGAGTGAAGTTTATGGTCTCTTTGTTTTTTTGCCATTAGCAGCAGATAATGGTAATGCTCACCTCATCTTCTTTCTATTCTGTCCAGAACCCCAGTCCATGAGAATGATGATAAACCCAGCTAAGAAGAATGAGGGTCTCGCCTCAATTAAGCTAATCTAGATATAACCTCTCACAAGCATATCCATACACCACCCTATTTTATGCAAGCTTTCTGACAATGCCCAGAGACTTGTCTCTTCAGTGATTGTAGCTCCTATCAAGCAGCTAGTCAATATTTATCATCACACCTAGCACTGTTTTTTTTTTAATGGCCTTGAGCTTTATGATCAAAATAAATTTCCTGCAAAGGAAAGTGAGATAAAACAGTGCAATTACACTCAATATAGCTTTGGATGATGGTAGTGGCCTCTACCAAGAATGTGTTATACCTTAATAGCATTTAACTGTAATAATTATATAAATATTGCATAGAGCTGTGTGTTTTTTCCCAGCATTTTTACATAAAATGCCGTATTAGGTCCTTTCAATATGTTTAATGTGTTTATGTTTTTACAGACATTATCAAGTCTATTTATAGATGAGAACAAGGTCCAGGAATAAAGGGATACTTTCTATATAACATTTAGCAGTGACAAAAAAAAAAAACTTGATTCTTTTTTTTAACTTCTGCTTTCCAGTTGCCCCTAGATTTCTCCTTATCTTGTCCTGAGAAAGCCATGCCTTTTTGCACCATGAACTCTCATACAATCAAGTAGAATATTTGACATGAAAACTCTCAAACTCAAACTGACTGTTTAGTATGCATATGAATATAGATTTTACATCAAGACCTGAGACACAACTTTGGCATTTTCTTACTGCATAAAAGGAGGAACCAAACATGCCAACTTGGCATTGCTCCTTAATAAAAAGAATGTGAAACTAATAATCCATACATCAGAAAAACCTATTGGAGGTATATGAATTACCCAACTTGGTGCCCTAAAATTCGTCACAAGGGATGTTGCTGTACTAGAGTGAACACCATTACCAAGGCTTTGAACAGATATATGCACCATCACATATCCAAAGGAAAGACTCAGTGGAGTAAATCGTGGCTATTAAACAGAATTTCTGACACAGAGTGAAACATGCATTTTTTTCCATAGGAGACATAACTGGAAAAAGGATATTTATAAAAACTTAGAGAAACCCATTGATAGCCTGAGGTTTGAGAAGACATGAGAACCTAACTGTGTTTTGGGGCTGACAGTGCTTTTCAGTCTTGGTTTCATTGAGCAGAAGGAGCCAGGGGAAAGTTAACATGGTCGGGCTGCCTAGGGCTGGTCCCAGCTTCCTGACTGAAAAAGAAGTTGATAAATGAGACCTTCAGTTTTCTTTCCAGTTGTAGTTTGATTCACCAGGGTAAGCATGGAAGCATTACTTTAGGGCAGCAGCTGTGACTAGGAAAATGACTTATACATTTGTCTCAGAAAACCCAGCCTCTTAAGGACTCATGCTCAGTGGTCAGAGGACAGGAAGAGTAGAGAGATTAACCTTTACACTGTGCCTAAAATAGGCCAACAGTGGTCTTGTCTCTGTAACACTTACCATAGACTTTTAGCACTGATCTTTGCCCATGTATAAAAGAGCAACTAACTGAGACTCACATGGTTTGAATGACATTTCTCAAGGATTTCTAAAAGAAGTAATTACTGAATAGGTAGCAATGGTTGTATCTTTATGAAATGAAATGAAGAAATTTTCACTACACTAGGCTACTGAATATTTCATATATTCATTTACATTTTATTCATTTAAAAATTATATGAGAGATAAAAAGAAATCTTGGGTAGTCCATTTTCCAAAGGAAGGGCAGGCTGTGGTGTGAATTTTCCAGGGGAGAGACCTGAACAAACATTTATTTACATCCCATGCTGTAGAAATGACATGCTGAAGAAACAATTCCAGCCAGAATTAGTTTGGTGAAACAGATTATCAGGGTGAGGGATTACTTACAGGAGCCGGGTGTGGGTGGTGGCAGGGGTTGGGGACTCAAATGCGGATCACAACTTTTTGAAAAGGCTACCTGAGCAAGAATGAACATTTAAGAAAGCTTTATCCCACAGGCCTTTCCACAATTTGAAGAAAGCTTGACAAACTGTGCAGTTTCCCATCTGAAGCAATTGCTATTACTTATGTAATAACCTTGAGAAGGAGCCTTGTGAATCTTATAATTTCTAGGGACTTTCTGCGACTTGCATGTTACTTACGCTGAACCTATTTTTCTTACTTCCGGAGTCATGAATAGCCTCCCTCCAGGATAGAATATTTGGTTTGGAGGTGGTGATTATTGTTCTTCAAGTTAGAATGTTATGATTCATCTACATTTGAATGCAAAGACCTGAGTGACATCTTTCTCACCAACTACCTTCTAAAGATTTGTAGGTGAACTATAAACAGTATCCCTTACTTTTATAGACCTTCACTCTTCTTGGGATTCAAACACAATGCAAGAAAATCAGCAAGGGTAATGACCAGACAAAGTCACTGCTTTGGTTGATTTGCCTGTTTCTTTAATCATGCAACCAATTCTTCTTCCATAAACACTTTACAGTGCACAACATTTATCTACCAACCACATACAAATTAGCAAGGATATAATGAATTTCAGGCACAAAAGCATCTAGTCTTCCCAGCATCCCAACATCATTAGGGTCGCCATGGCAGAATTTATAAAAAGAAAAATTAGCATAGCTGTTCATTAGTGATCAGAAACAAAGCCTATATCCCAGGCATACAACACAGCTGTAGATTTCGGTTTTAAAATTGATGATAGCATAGTCTTTCAGAGTTCCAAAGTAATGTGTCCTGAGTCATTAAGTTTAAAATAATTCAAATAAAAATTTTGGATCAAGAGTAAACAATTGTGAGTTAATGAGCTTCCTACCTCCAACTTTCTCATCATATAATCCATCTTATTTTTCTTTCTGTATTTTTTTATTCTAGTCTTTATGAATAAAAGAAGAAAATATGTGCATGCATTGTATTTAAGACATTAAAATTAGGAAATTAGATAGACAAGGCAAGTACTTCTATCCATTACACTTGAAGACCAGATCATCCCACTTCATGAAACAGTTTCTCCTAATTGTTTCATTTCTGGCATAGTGACATTAAATCCAAATAGCCACTGCCTTTGTTTTATTCAAAATGTACTGTTTGAACCATATGCTGTTGATAGTCTTTTTAACAATTGTGTTTTTACTATTCTTGCCTGCTTTCATCTGATATTTTATGGTGTCACAGTGTTATTTAAATTAAAGTTCAAAATGTTCTTAGTGATGTTTCTAGATATTATCTATTATCTAGATGTCATCTATTTATCCATCATGTATGCATTATCTATCATGTATTAACACCTATCTATCTTTTATGTATTATCTATAATCTACCTATATATCAGCTATGTATCTATCATCTACCTCTCATCTATTGTCTATCTATCTATTTATCTATCTATACATACATACATTTATCTATCCATCCATGAATCTATCTCTGAATGTATTACTTACAACCTTCATTTAGTGGAAGCAAATAATTTTTTCCTGATCTGTTCATCTCTCTTATCTCATGTGGACATCACTAAATGTAGTAATGGTTCTCCAGAGTGCTGGGATTTACAGGTGAGTACCACAATACCAGATTCAGAGAGTCATCTTGGATAGAAATTCTTCAGGGGCGTCTCTTGTAAGTGATAAAGTGAATTCATCATTTGAGCTAGTATTGTGTTGAGGGGGGAATTAAAAACAAAGCCAGAATAATCCCTAGGCATTTTTATTATGGAATAGCTCATTAGACAATCACTTATTAGCTTTTGAGATATGACAGAATTCTGGCAGAATGTAAGTCATGTGTTCATTGCTGGGATTCAAATAAATTGCATCAAGAATTCAATGGAGAAAGCACCAGTAAAATGGCTTTGCTACTCAGTGGTGTGTGTGTGTGTGTGTTGTCCTGAGGTATATTGGTAGGGATAGCTTTAGGTGTTTCTGTTGTAGACAAAATTTAAATAAATTGAACTGAGGTCTCCAAACATGCTCCTTAGGGAAGAGACAGTTATTTATAAGAAATGGGAGTCCCCTGAAGCAACGTCAATGGGACAATGTAGCCTTGCAGACCACTACAGCCAGGATTTCTGCATCTTCTTAGGACTCCCCATGACAGCGCCCCCTATCAGCAGGAAGCAGTTTGGAAAGAACGACGCCCAAATTCCCAAATATTGTTTATAAAAGTTTGTTTTCATTTTTTTTAAAAAAGGCATGTATAATTATGTCCGACATAAAATAAATAAATGTTTAATAAAAAAGAAGTGGGAGTCATGCCTATCTAGTTTAGAATCTCACTGGAAGCAAATGACATACTTCTGTGATATTTAGGAAAAAACATTTCCAATATTCTGTATTTGGAAGCATGGATTACTTCCCGGTATGCTCTTGGCATTGTGATGCCTAAATAGAAGACTCTGACAGATACATGCACAGCAGTGTATCTTGGAGTTGTGGGATTCACTGCCATGTAGAATACTAGTTAGCTGAAAGAAATTATGGCATTTGTACTGCCAACATCATCCATAGAACCTGTGGCAATCCTGGTGGGAGACACAACTAGAAGTATGGAAGACAAGAAAAAGTTTCTTTTGAAAAAAAAGTATCATGCAGTGAAATCTGACCACTTCGCTGAGCTTATGTCCCTGACCCACCCCGACCAAAAAATAGGATAACATCACGTAGTATATTATCAAGTAGAATGAGAAGTTACTGTTTGCAGTGAGTGACCCCTAATGCTGGGACTCATATCTGTTCAAGGTCCTTAGGACTAGTGACTGTTGAATGCTGTGCTATGAGACATCTATGTTTCCCTCTCTCAAGCTCAGAAAATCAAACAGGGGGAAGGGATATAGTTGGATATTTTCATCAGGACCGCTGACTTAACAGCTTGCCCATATCTTATGGTTGTTACCAACTCACTCTTACAACTTAAATTAACAATTTTCTGTTAATCCAATATTGTCATGTGGCTTGTGGTTTTGCCTGTCTTCCAGTATGTCTTGCTCTTTCTGTATCTCCTAGGGACTCCTGGCAACTCCACAGTTCTTCTTCCCAGCATCTTTCTGCTTCCAAAAAGCTACTTGTCATTCAGCTTTTTATTAAACTAATCAGAGTGACATTTATTCACAGTGTACATAAACATTAGTCCGCAACAGAGAAAAAAAAAATGTAAGAGTGATAGTATGGGAGGGAGTACTGTAGAATGCTGTCTATTGTCCATGACATGGCCAATGTATTTATATGCTCACAGAAATTATGGGTACCTGACTTGAACAACCTGCATAAGAGAGTACCTAGATTTCCTTATGGAGCTATTGTCTGCTTTTTTTGTTGTTTTTTTTTGTTTGTTTTGTTTTTGTTTGTTTGTTTTTTTTTAACACCCAGTGGTTTTGCTGGTTTTAATGAAAATGGCCCCTATATACTCAAATGATTAAATACTTCTTCATCAGCTGATGAAACTGTTTCTGTTTCTATAGGATTGGAAGGTGTGGCTTTGTAGGAGGAGGTGTTTCACTTGAAGTCATCTTTGAGGCTTCAACCTCCTATTTTGTTTCCAGTTAGTCTCTTTCTACTACAACACAGATAAGGGTATGGACTTTCAACTAGAGTTCCAGCATCATGCCTGCTTGCCTGTTGCTATGTTTCTGACTGTAATCTTCTGGAAGAGTGAGCCCCCAATAAACTCTTTATAAGCTGCTTTGTTCATGGTATCTACTCACAGAAATAAGAAAGTAACCAAGACAAAGGTGTATCCATCCTTAAGTTGCATATGCTACAGTAAATAACCTACTACCCAAGCCCATACAAGCACATTTCATTTAACTTATCTGTTACAAAGAAAAGTGTTCACCAGTAGGAAATAGATGGGTTGGGAAGAATGCATTAAATGAAAGTTGGAGGGAATGAGAGGGTCATGAATAGTAAAAATGACAAAAATACACTCTTTTAAGTATAAAATTCTTGAAATAATTGAAATGAAAATGGCTTAATATGTTAATTTAGGATAGCTTATGTTTTGTTAAAATGGAAGGCCCTCATCAATAGACATGGTAGCATAGCATAGCATTGCTAAGGACCAACAGCATCTGTTGAGTAAGTATTTTTTTCTTTTCTTCACCTTGCTTTCACACTTTTCCCTCCTTGGCCATTTTAGAGTAGATGAAAAGTAATTTATTCTTCAGGAACTCATAAAAGGAATTTGAGACTATTTGTACCTGGGGTTCCCTAAGTGCACCTCTGTATCTCTGTCTCTCTTAGTAGTTATGGCATCATGTTAGAATATTCATGTTCTCTTCCTGCTTCCCTGTGTAATATTTACTTTAAAAAATCTGGAACTCTGTTGAGGAAGCACTGCGGGAAACCCCCATCTCCAAAATCAACCAATCAGAATTTGAAGAAAATTACAGAAAAGGCTATTCCTAATTACTGTGCTACAGTAGCATTAGCACTCACACATGCGTGTGCCAGTGCACACACACACACACACACACACACACACACACACACACATTCATTTGTTTGTTCATTACTCTCTGTTATATGAAATTTCAGACACTTTTCATATCCTTATCAATTTACCAAGTAGGCTATATCAAAAGCAATATCTCAAAATTAACATGCAAATGGCAACATGTGAATGGATGCAACATGTGAATGGATGTCCAGAGAAGTAAGCTATGCAGATGTTTATTTAATCTAAAGAAGGTATCAGCTGCTTTTACTAAAGTTCTAATTTTAACACTGTTTCATTTTCAATAATGGATAATGTAGCAAAATAGAAGTTTATGATAGCAAGCATCTAGAATTTAGCCATTCTTGCTTGAAGGATATTTCAAAGATAGAAAGAAAGCTGGGTCACTAGCACTACAAATGTCTACAGTTTATGACATCTAATAAAAGCCTAACTTTTCCTTATAAAAACATAAGGTACATGTTTTGATTTATCTGCATTCTTTCATAACAGACTCTAGATGGAGTTATTAAAAGAAGTAGAGGCAGTACTTTATCACACAGTGATTCACAAGGGATTTATCATGGCTACATGAGAGTTTCCATGGCATTAGTTCACCACCATTGTCCAAAAACTGTGACTTCCCTGATAACTCACTAATCATGTAGATTCTAGTCTACCTGAAATATAAATGTTTCTCTTTCCATCCCCCGTCACTAAATATCTTCTCCAATAGAAAATATTGCTCATATTTAAGAAAGAATGATTTTTGGCGGACGGTGACTTACTTGGCTACTGAAGTACTTGCTTGATGTAACTGATATGGTAGACACGTCTGCCAGCCACCCAGCTCCAGTTAACTGCATCTAAAAGGAAATATTTTATCAGTTACATTCTGGCATGTTCTTTCTTTTCATATTAAGCTCCAAGTGTTTCCCATCACCTCCTCTCACCATTTCTCTTTTACATGTAAATAACTTTATATTTGAATAATGCTCTCTGATTCTAATTTTATAAGTAGCTATTTAAAATTTTTGGTATATATTAGACAGAGTTAGTTTTCTGTTAATATTCTGAAGCCTTTATTCTCTATTAACCATTGTATCCTTTGAGGAAACTTTTCGTTTTAAATAAAACACACATTCACCCATCTCAGAAATTACTTCAGACTCTTCTGTTGCTCATTCATAAGAAATTCTCATCAATTGGTGTCTGGCTTTCTAATGTCATATAAAAATGTTCCTCTTATGTAACAAAGTGGAATAAGAAAAATTGGTTAGAATAAACCCAGAGAATAATTCATGAGCATCATGAATTATTCATGTGGTTGATTCTGGTTTTATTGTGCAACTTTTAAACACTAAAGGAGTAATGGCTTGAAGTTGATCCTGAATTGGAATAAAGGTAGAAGTGTTTTAATAACCAGAATTACCACCAGTGTTTGAAGAAGAAAAACAGAAAACTCCACAAATGCAGGCTAGGCTACATTAAAAACAAAACCAAAGACTCCCCTGGGCTTTATGACAGAATGTATAAAACAAGCTGAAATACAAGTCTATCCTGACAGCTGCTAGAGAGGTGTCCACAAAGAATGGGATGTGTCAACATGATCTCACCTTTTAGCAGATGTGAGAAGCAAGGGAAGGCTATTATGAAATGCATGTCAGAGTAGGAAGGTCTAGGGACTGGGGAATTGTCACTCAACCTGACTACTATTACTAAATGGCAGGTACAGGGAAGTCTTATTTCTGTCTGACTGGTAACAGAGGGGATTATAGAGACACTGAAGAGACAGGGTTTAGATTTCTCACTAAAGCTGAGGACAGCTTTTGAGCATTATACATGAGTGTTTCTAGCTGAACAGGAGCCAGCTAATCCAGAGAAGGATTTAATACTGTAGAGCATGCGCATAGCTAAAGGGGTGGAAAGAGAAAGATGTCTGCTCCTGTGGCATTCCAAGAGAGAGCAATAAAAACCTTCATTTTTTTGTTTGTTTATTACTAGAAGGTAAGAAGTCTTTGTTTCCTTGGAAAACACAGTGGCCAGGAAAATATGTTGAAAGGGGAAGCTCCCTGACCTAGAATTTAAGTGAGACTGTCAACTCCACCCTTTCCCCAAAAAACGAGAACCTACCACATATAAACTTCCTGTGCTTTCTCAGACCATTTTCTATACCTGGAAACTATGGGACAACAGATCTCAATTTTGTGAACCTACAATGGTAGAAATCCATCTGCTTTACAATTTATCTATTCTTTATGAATTCCCTGTGTAGATTCAGTGAGTTTTAATCTTAACTATCCCCTTCAGGCCTCACTGAATCTCCTCAATCTTCATAACCTCGTTTTTCTTCATAATCTGCTCAGTTAGAGCCACCGGGATGTGCACCACTATAGAGCCATCCGCTAGAGCCTACACAACCACTAATAAACCACAGCCCTCCTGAGGCTCTCTCCAGCAGGTAGAACGTTATTGACACTTAGTGAATGCTGGGCATGGGGGCATGGGGGTGAGGGTTAGATTTTAACTTCATAACATGCTAAGGTGAAGATTTATTTACTGAAAGAACAGGGCCACAGGCTTTTAGCAAGTAACAGGAAATTCTCACTTTGATTAGTATATTGCCCAGAAGAAATCCCAGGACAAAGGGATAAAGCTCAAGGAACAAGCTTTTCTGTTTATATTTCCATCATCAGACAGTGGAATCCAAGGATATTCCTGCCTAGGATATACCTATTTTCTCCCTTGGGTAGAACTAAGTATTAGCATCATTGGTGCCTGCACATCTTTTACCATGCACCTTTGTTGTTATGTTTATTTTTAAAATAATAGCATTTAAGCTCCAGGGACCACTTCCCGGTACCACACACCATCTGGGTTTATGAGCAAGTCTTCTCAGCAACTTGTTGAAAATGGGAATCTGATTCAAGACTTTGTGTGTTAGGATTCTCTTAGTGATCTCACCAACTCCTCTAAGGCCACTGATTATCTCTCTGCTTTATCCCTGACCTTGAGAACTTTACGGCTCCCTTGATGATGGGCTCTTCTGACACTCACAGTGCTTCATCACATACATTGTTGAACTTTTCCTACTTTTTTTTTCATAAGTCTTCAAGACTGCTAAAGGTCCATAGATATGGCCACATAAAGCCTCTCCAGGCAGAAGAAATCATTTTATTTATCTAGTGGCTTATGGCTTTCCAGTATGCCACTATAAATGGGAAAATGAGCCTTTTCATTTAGCTTCATTTTCATAATCTTAGGAAGCCTCTACAACTCAGCAAAATTGAGTGATGAGCTTATCTATCAAACAAGGGGTCATATTAATATTTTAACCAGGCAAAGAAGTGGAGATGTAATATGAAGGTTTTATAAACTTACAAGTTATAGTGAAGATTATGAAGAAGATGCATAGTTTTTATCATTAGGCCAGTGTCCCTCCTTGTGTTACTAGTGTGTGTGTATGTGTAGTGAGTATGCATATATGAGTGTACAGCACATGTAGAGACCAGAGATCAAGCTGTCTCCATCTAATGCTGCCTGTCTTATATCCTTGAGACAGGGTCTCTTCCTGAACCCAAAGCCCACTATATCTGACAAGCTGGCTGACTCCTGAGCTCTGTAGGATCTATTTGTCTCTGGGCTCCAGTGCTAGAGTTGCAATGATATGCAGCAGCATGTAATTTTTTTAATGCATGTTTCAGGGATTCATTTTCAAGTCCACATCTTGAAGAACTAGCATTCTTACACAGTAAGCCATATACCAAACCTCCAAATTGTCTATTTTGGCATTTGTGTTGACTAAGCCAGTACTTCTCTGATAAACAGAAACTTGCAAGAGAAAGTTAAGCATTTCTTAAACAGTTTAGATTAATATTCTTCTAGATTGAGATTTAAAAGATGATATCTAAATCTCCATTGTAAGGTAGTTTGATAGAGAATACAGATGTTATTCTCATCTCAAAATCACTTCCTCAGAGGGACACTGTACATGCTAGTTCGTCCCATAAGTACTCTTCAGAGGGATACTATGTATGCTCTTTCTCAAGTCAGAAACACTCCTTCAGGGGCATACTTGTCATAATTTATCAAAACGCCACCTGGCTAAGCTAAGTGTGAATATCTATACCAATTATCTCAGCACTTGGGAAGCTGAGGCAACAGAACCAGTAATTAAAAGTTAGCCCGGGCTACAATAATAAGTTCCAAACCAACCTGAGTGGTCTTTACAAGACTCCATCTCAAAATTAAATTTAAAGATAAAGTCAATAAATAAACTAGTTGAGAGACAGATTTACCAAAATTCATGCTACTCACTGAGCATAAAATGTGAGCTCAGTTTTCAACTCCAAGTTCAGAGCTTTTTTCATTCTTCTATCACCCCTTTCTCTGTGACCGAACCGAATGAGTGGAAAGGAGTAAAAAAAAAACATGCCCAACGATAAAACACACATAAAATCTTTCAATCTCAGTGGCTAGTACCTGTTCTACTTTGCATATATGTACCACAAACTTCAAAAGACTCAGAGACTAATATTGGTGTCCAAGCTTCAAGTTGAAGATCACAAAATCAAAGCATCAAGCCAGTGGATCTTACCTCTTCCCAGCTGAAATGGCAATCCTGTCTCCATAAATTCTCAGAGGAAAAAGCTCTGAATTCCTGCCTCCTCCTTTTATTCCTTTCTTCCCCCAGTCGTATCACTCCTATCTCCAATTCCCTAGTGCTGGTATTAAAAGCTGTGATCCCAGGTGCTAGAATAAAAGGAGTGAGCTGTTATTCACTCTTGTGGATGCCAAGGTGAAAGCCATCTGCCTATCTCCTGAGTCTTGGGATTAAAGGTGTATTCCAGCACTGTCTAGTTACTAGCTAACTAGTGTGGCTGGCTTTGCAAACTGATCTGCAATGACTTTATTGGATAATAAACAATATATCTAAATAAACAATATATCACCACACACCTTTAACTGTATTTCTTACAGTGGTGCTCTGTGTCCTCATAAGGTTACTGAGAATAAAAATCCTAGAAGAGTCCTGCATTTCACCAAGCTGTACAACTTTGATTCTCTGATGTTAAACTAAAAATATTCATTGGTGTGCTTTTGAATTGTCAAGAAAACTTTCAATTACCTAAGTATCCTACTGATCTCATAAATTCTCTGGGTAGTTGAAGCGATGTTTCATGTGTTAGGTCTTTTCACTCATAAGCCCATATTAAACATTCATTTACATATAGATGTTAATAACACTTATGTTACAATAAAGCAATGTGTATGAACCTTTCAAAAGCATATCAGAATTGCCATGACACTTGGAACTGGAACTCATTCTTTTTGATAGTAAATGCCTTTATACACACACACACAAACACACACACACACACACACACACACACACACACACACACTACAGAGCATGATTTGGTACTTTGACTTGTCAAACTATCAAACTATCCTCAAAGATAGGGAATGTCCTAAACAGAATTATGCCTGATAATTGTGGAGTTTTGACAGCCATCTGTAGACAGATCATTCTGATAGATCACTTCTTTTAATTACCTGCAGGCTATTTCTTGTTAAAGAAGGAAAGGGGTTAATGTTAGCAGTAAACATCTCTTGCCCTCCCCATGATAACCAAAACCTCTTTCTCTTTGGTCTCTATGCAGAAATCTGCTGGCTCTTTATGTAAATGGAGGCAGAACTGAGGGCTTTCAAGATGCATTTTGATGAAGTTCCATTCTACATTCCCAGCATTAATGAAACTATAGGGAAAGTGCCTCTAAGATTTCCTTTCATGCTCTATCTGCTTAGAGATCTTGCATATTTCAAATGAGAACATATGAAAAAATAAACACAATTCAGAGCTCTGGAATGTCCTGCATATCTTAGTGAATGTTAACCCAATGCAATTATGGGTAATAGATTCTTGTCTTAGGGGTCCTATTGTTATGAAGTTCTTTAGAGCATATTCTACCAGCCTCTATAAAGAACACATTTATTTTTATGGAGCTATCATTTAGCGCATAAACGTAAATCTGCGTATATTAAAATATTTAGACACGATTGTCTCTTTTCAGTCCTCGAATCTGCTTGTGGAAAAAAAAAACGACTGAGAACAAATTTGACATTATTCAGATCAGGTCTGTGTGGTAGGGCATACGGTTACTTTTCACTCCTGCGAGTACATGGCACTCATTTCCTGTGACTAACCATCAGCTGTGTTTATGATTGAATTTCATTATACCTACAATAGTCAAGGTTTTAGCTTCCCAATACATTAGTAAACAAAATATTACCACCTTGTGCATTAACACTATGGAAAAACAGGGGCAGGAGAGATGGCTCATTGTTAAAGCACATGTGCAGACCTTCCAGAGGATACAAATTTTATTCCAGAAACTGTTCATAACACCTCCAATTCTAGCTCCAGTGACTACAATTCCTTCTTCTCCCCTTTGCATGCACCCACACACACACACCACAAACACGTGTATATATAACACAAAAATGGAAAATAATATGCTTGCTTGTTTTACTAAAAATTTCTTGTGTAAAATGCCATTGTAAAAATCAGACTGAGGACATTGGGAGAAAGAAAAGTAGAGTCTGAGGAGTCTCTAGTGAGAAGCAGATGAATCAAGAGATGCACAGGTCTTGCTGAAAGAAGTTACCATAGTCATGTGACAGAGGGTAGATAAGAAATATGGGTTAGTATGCCAGACTTTGTTGACTCCCTAAGAAAGGCTTTACCCCTACTGTGGAGTGGATGGAAAAAAAGGAGGAGGGTGTGGGAGGAGAGGAGGGAGTGGGGAATTCAGTTTGGTATATAAATTGAAAATTATTTTTTAATAAATAAAAGACGTGGGTTAATTTAATTTATAAGTGCTAATTAGTAACAAGCATGAACTTGCTAGTTAGTAACAAGCATGAAGTATTGGCAGGGCTTTTATAAATAACATTAAGTCTCTGTGTGGTTATTTGGGAGTGACTGCCAACACATAGAGAAACCCTATCTATAGTCAGATACAATCCCCATCATGTCTTGAATCACCTGGCTTAAGTGCCAGGAACTGAACTCTAATTGCCAAATCATTGCTTTTTTTTCTCAAAAGTTTATTTTTGTTACATAGTTTCATAAAACTTCACACCACAGTTACAATTACTTTTGGGTGATTTATCTTTTTGTTTGTTTGCTTTTTGTTTTTTGTTTTTCAAGACAGAGTTTCTCTGTATTGTTTCAGAGCCTGTCCCAGAACTAGATCTTTAGACCAGGCTGGCCTCCAACTCATAGAGTTCCCCCTGCCTCTGCCTCCCAAGTGCTGGGATTAAAGGTGTGCATTACCAATGCTGGGCTTTATCCTTTATTTTTAAAACAATCTTATTTTACATACCAATCCCAGTTTCCTCTGCCTCCCTTTCTCCTCTTTCCCTGGCACCTTCTCTCCACCTTAACCCCCATCCACTCCTCAGGAAGGTGAGACCTCCCATGGGGAGTCAAGAAAGACTGTTATACCACTTGAGGCAGGACCAAAGCCTTTCCTCTTGTATGTAGGCTGAGCAAGGTATCTCTCCGTAGAGAATGGGATCAGAAAAGTCAGTACATGCACTATGGATAAGTACTGGTTCCTCTGCCAGTGGCCCCAGAAACTCCCCAAGCCACCCAGCTGTAATCCACATTCAGAGATTCTAGTTTGGTCTTATGCAGGCTCCCCAGCTGTCAGTCTAGAGTCATTGAGCTCCCATTTTCTTAGGTTAGCTGTTTCTGTGGATTTCCCCAGCATGTTCTTGAACCCTGTGTTCATATTATAGCTCCTACCTCTCTACAACTGGACTCCAGGAGTTTGGCCCAGTGCTTAGCTGTGAATCTCTCCTTTTGCTTCCATCAGCTACTGGATGAAGGTGCTATGATGACAATTAATGCAGCCATCAATCTAATTATAGTAGAAGGGAAGTTAAGGTACTCTCTCTACTATTGCTTATATTTTTAGCTGGGGTTGGACACCCTTGTGAATTTTTAGGAATTTCTCTAGTGACAGATTTCTCAATAAGTTTTCTCTATCAGGGCATTTCTTTCCTTGTTCTCCCTCTCTGTCCTTCCCCCAACTTGACCTTCTGGATCTCTCATATTCTCCACCCTACCCCACCCTCAGAAGTAAGGGAAACACCCCTCCATTGCTGGTGGGAGTGCAAACTTGTACAACTACTTTGGAAATCAGAAAATTTGGAATTAATCTACCCCGAGACCCAGCAATACCATTCTTGGGCATAGACCCAAAGGATGCATACTCATACCACAAAGACATTTGCACAACTATATTCATAGAAGCATTATTTGTAATAGCCAGGACCTGGAAACATCCTATATGGCCCACAACCAAAGAATGAATAAAGAAATGTGGTATGTAATCCCTCATAAGTGGATATTAGACATAAAACAAAGCATAATCAGCCACAAACCCAGAGAAACAAGGAGAGCCCTAAGTGACACATACATGGAACCTCCTGGGTAGGGGAAATAGACAAGATCTCCTGACTAAATTGGGCGCATGAAGGGAAGGAGGAGGGTGATAGGATGATTGAAATTTTTAATGATAGCACTTCTTTGAAGAAAACAACATATCATATCATTCCTTTGTAGTTAAATAGAATCAGAGTAAGGTTTATTTTTTTAGAAGTGAGTAGAATTAGTTATTGCTACAGGATAGGAGGTAGAAAGGCATAAATGATTGATATAATTTGGTTAATGGTCATGACCCTCTTTACAGATAGGAAAAATAAATTTTACCTACCATAGCACAGTAGGGTATCTATAGTTAATAACAACTTAAACATATTTTAAGGAACTGGAATTCATAGATTGCAAATGGGAATAAATAATACATAGTTAAGGAGATGAAGGTACTAAATGCCTTTGTTTGATCATCATTAATATAATGCATGGATTGAATGGTCATGTTTTATGCCAATCCAATACATAGATTAATAAATACTACAAATATGTACAAATAGCTGTTAAATATTACCATAACTTTTATTTTTATTATTTATTTAATTTAGCGACAATCTTATTTTATATATCAATCCCAGTTCCTTTTACTGCCTATCCTTCCATATCCCCCCCTACCCTCCGCAATCATGTCCAGAGATCAACAAGGATGACTCCAACTAAGAATCAAAGCAATAGTGGGGAAACTACCTTAAATGTCCTTCCCTTATAATGAGATTGATGACAACCTTATATGACATCCTAGAGCCTTCATCCAGTAGCTGATGGAACTAGAAGCAGACACCTACAGCTAACCACTGAGAGAAACTCTTGAAATCCAGTTGCAGAAAGGAAAGAGAGATGAACAAAGGGGTCAAGACCATGCTGGAGAAACCCACAGAAATAACTGACCTGACCAAGTCAGAGCACAGGGGCCCCAGTCATACATATAACTTTTAAATCAGTGGCAGTGAGCTAAAATTGTGTATAATTGAAGCATATCTAAATAAAAAATGTTTTGTATTCTTCAATAATAACATTTCTCATCAATAACTTATTTTCTTCATTGTCTTACATCTGTAGCTCCAAATATTAAGTAAATTGTCATAGAATCAAAAAATGAAGAGAAAAAAATTTCCAGGAGTTCAAAACCATAGAAACATAATGACCATGTTAGCTGTGGGTTTTTCAGCAGACCACATACATTCTATTGAACCTTGCTAAACCAGGAAAAGCCTCGGGCTTACATTTGCCACTTTATATTGCTATCAGCAACTTTGCTAAAGTTTCTTCTTTGTCTATAGCACAGGTGGCAATGCATCTGCCATATAGTTGCATAGAAGTGAGGTCTCCAGGGAAAGTGCATTTAAATCATGAAGAGCATTAACAGATTTAAATCATGTTGAGCATTGGGCAGGAACTCAACACATCCTAATTTTCATTACATGAAAAGTCGGGATTTATTTATTTATCTAGTGCACTAGATATCTTTTCAAAATACAAATATGCAGAACACAAAGGGTGGCCTGTGAATCACAGACAGATGGACTCACGTAGGAGTCAATATCCCTTAAGAAAAATGAATATGTCCCATTGTGCTAGGAAGAAGTTATACTACATCAGGATGTTTGCCCCGTATGTTCTTCACCATCAAGAGAAAACCTCTGTAAAATCAGAGATCAGATCCATTTGCATAAAATCTCAACAGTGAAATGACACAGAAGTGCAAAGAAAGTTAAATTATTCCCTGAAAAGATTTTCTGCTGTCCGGGTGGTGTGACACACAGCTTTAATCACAGCACTCAGGAGTCAGAGGCAGAGGCAGGTGGATCTCTGTGAGTTCAAGGCCAGCCTGGTCTACAGGAGCTTGTTTTAGTATAGCTACGTCTACACAGAGAATATCTTGAAACCTGCCCCCCCCCAAAAAAAGGGTAAAAGAAAGATTTTCTGCTGTGTAGTCTAACCAAATCCAATCCTCCCTTCTTGGAACCAGTCTAGAATAAGCTAACGATATCTCAGGAAAAACTGATGTCTAGCAAGGAGCCAGACACCTGTCTTCTCAAAATGTGAAGGAATGGACATATGTACATATTAATATGGCAAGTGAATAAATAATTAATACAATTTAAGGATATAATTGGGACAATGAGCAATATATTAATAATCAGATTAGAAATGTTTCCTATGAAATATTTGAATATTCTAAAAATAAACATTTCACAATTCTAATGATTGGCAGTAGAATTTACCTTTGTTCTTGGATTATTAGTCATTTTACATTCTTCATAAGTCGCTTTCTGTCCCCAGCATAACACTCTTACAAGGACTTGTGCAAAGGGCATTCATGTGGAAGAAGGCCCAACAAGGACAGGTGAGGAAGTGAAGTCATAATGGGCAGTAAGGGAGAGAAGATCTACAATGAGCAGAACCATAATTCACAGGCTGAATCCCATGAGACATTCTATGAGGACTGTGTAGAAAACATCTTCCAAATTGTGCCACCAAAGACTGAGGAATCAGAGCATTGGCATTTATCTGTCAACCTCTGCTGCCCTTTTGATGTTGATTGCTTCTGGGACAAGCATTCCTTCAATGTTTTCTAGGATGCTCTGCCTTGGTAAAGCAAATGCCTAGGGAACTGGAGAAAACCTTTGGGACCAGAAGTAAAGAGAGAGGTGCCCTTGAGGTGGAAAGCTGTCAGATTGCATGGGGAATGTTCATTACAGACAGGAAGGCAAACACAGAGAGGGCAGAGAGCAGATGTGCCTGCTGCTTATGTGTGATAACAATTGGGGCTATCTGATCACAGACAAACCTATGATGACATGTATACACACATTTACATATATGCAAGGATATTTCTCTCTTAAAATGTCAAATCACAAGGCATCTTTCTCCTCCCTCTTAGCATACCAATGTCCACTAACTGATCATTTATCTACTCATCATATCCTGTTGGAGGGAAACATTCTTCATCCTTGTAGCAAAAAAACAATATGTCCCTTTTCTTTTTTGTATTCGGAGGGTGATGTTAGAGTTGTAATTTAATGGATTATGTGATAATTTGATTATTGCTTCTATCTTCTCTGAATATCTGAGCAAGTACCTATCTATTAAAGACTTTACTCATCTCATAACATTTACTAATGCTTAGATAGGCGATCAACATAATCTAAGGAAAGATACATAAGAAAGTGTAAATAATATAATAAGCAAAGTACAATCAGTATGGATTATAGAGGAAAGAACAAAGATAGTCTCCAATGGAGAAAGAAAGCAATTTGATTTTTTAACTGAGCATGATGTGGCAAAAGATCTTTAGGAAGAATGGAAAAATATGTGGCAGAGAGTTAGGAATGCATGTACTCAATTTAGGAGTAACCAAAGGAGTTTAATTCAACATACTATACATTTTGTACATAAATTGTGTATATGTTCATCTGTGTCTACATTATGAGTGATATATGAGTCCATGAGTAAAATAAATATAGATTAACATGGCATTTTAAGTGACATCAAAGTTGTGATAAGCATTATTTGAAATTCTGTGTTAGTCACTGCCAATAAAGAAGACCAATTCTATTTTACATAATTATTTTATTGATTCTTTGGGAATTTCACATCATGCACCCCAAACCCACTCATTTTCTAGTCCTTCTGTATCTGCTCTCTACTTTGTGGCCTCCCCCATAACACAAAATAAAAGTAAATACATAAAAATACTTTAAAAAACAAACAAAAACTACTTTGCTTTTCCATCTTCCCTGCCTCTCCATTACATATTCATTTGAAGACCAATTTTTACTAAGTTAAAAGTTCTTATTGAGTCATACAGGAGCCATGCATGAAAGTTATTACTTCACTGTGAGGAAATATTTAGAAAAGAAACTAGCTACTATTTTATTTACTGTTACTATTGCTGTGATAAAAACCTCATAATCTTAAGCAAGTTGTGTAGGAAAGGATTTATTTTGCTTGTGATGTTACATCAGTGTTCATCACTCAATGAATTTAGGGTAGGAACTCAAATGAGGTGGGAACCTGGATGCAGGAGCTGATATGAGGAAGGCCTTAGAGAGGTGCTTCTTACTGACTTGTTCCCTAATGTTTATTCAGCCTCGTTATAAAACCGAGGACCACCAGCCAAAGGATGGCGTCACCCACAATGCACTGGGTTCTCCTCCATTAATCACTAATTAAGAAAATCTCTAACTGTCTAACTGTCATGGAGACTTTTCAGATGACTATGGTTTGTGTCCAACTTATATAAAACTAGCCAGCACACCTATGATGTATTGGTTATAAATATTTAGCATCTTTAAAATTATTTCCAATATAAGTTGACCATTGACTATTGCTATTAGCTTGCCTGGCACACAATAAACAAACAAACTGATTAATTAATTAATTAATTAATTCTAACTAACTAACTAATTTGAACACCACTTTCAGATTTCTTTCCTGGTTAGTTCTCTAATTACTTCGTAAGAATGCTTTTGTCATAAAAATTACTATGTTGGAATGTTAACCCTCTAGTTGATGCTTTTAGTGAGTGAGACATTTGGAATGAATCTTTATGAATAGCATTGAGATTCTCAGAATGTGGAATAACAAGCTTAACTTCTTTGCTATTTCTACCTTGTGAATCATGGAGGTGTACTCTATGGTCCAAGGAATGTGGCTTCAGTATATACTTTTCTCTTCTTTTATCATTGGCTTACCATTTCTCATGATTTATCTTGATTACAGCATTTTGTTGTAGCAACCCAACCCTACCAAACAAAGACTAACAAATCAAGAACAAACTTTGTACAACCATCCAAAATGTGTTGTACTTTAAAGACACAAAATGTCTGGGACTTGCAGATAGACTAATTTTGAAAACAATGAATCCAAATACTTCCTGCACTGTAGCCTTGATGACTCCTACCCCAAGATACACCATGTATGGTGAACAAAGGAATTTGTCTATGAACAGGACACAGAACTAATATGATTGAGTCATCTTGAATCAATACTGAAGACCAGAAGTGAAGGGAGGAAAGATGAGAAAGAGACTGTGCCTTTTAGTTCTATGGTAAGCACTGAACATATTTGACAGCTCTGACAACTACTCACCTTTAACTGGTAAATTTCATAGCTTAGGCTTATGACCACAGAATGGCTGAATGGTCTGACTATATGACATATCATATTTTCTACACAGGCATCTAAAGCAAACCTGTATTATAAATAAAAATAGTAAATTTGTCATGCAAAGACAGTTTTAAGGGAATTCTCCTTGTTTTAGCTTTCTATCAAGTTGTCACCTGTAAGTACTGCTTCTGTAGGAATTCTGGATTTAGTCCTGCTGATACAAGAGAGATAAAAATCGCAGTTGATGATAGAAAGCAGAAGGGCTGAGATAGTGGCTCAGTTTTTCTCCAACATTATCCATTTTTGTTAAATTCAGGGCCTCTCCCTTCTCACAGACACACTTTACTACAGTGTGACCATTTATCCTTTTGCTCAACCAGACATTTTTATAAGCCTGAAGGATTTGTATTAACTAATGAGGATGAGACACTGGGCTCAAAAACTAGAATTACTGGCATGGCATTTTAAATTATATAACATGATTGCTTATAGGAAATACAGCCCTTTTTATAGACTTATGATGCCTGCTGTGTCATGCAATTAAAAAGTTCCAGAAAAGCACTCTCAGCATGTCAAGTTCCTGAGGCTGATTTATGGGATTACGGCTTTCTCCCTTTGTGATTCAATTAAAGCATTTTACACTGGGCTATTATAGGGCTTAGACTCTGATCATAGTTTGGATGCTGAAATATTAGATTAGCATGTGATCTGATTATAAATAAATTGAATTTCTTGTTTGCAAGGGACTGTAATTAAAGCTGCAGTCATAAGAGGCAGCTGTCTATGGACTTGTGTGATAGACATCAAACATAAAAATGGGTAAGAGCAATATGCATTTGATTATTGCACCCATGGAGAGTTAAGTATTTTAATGGAGACCTAATCATAAATGCTCTGGATTTCAATCCAGCTGCTAAATTCTTGCCATGATCAAAAAGAATTCTCATAATTTGCTGAAGATGAACAAGTAAGTTCTGCCTTCAGGTCCTCTGATATTTGACAATAGCCTGGCATGGCCAAGAAAGTGCTATTCATTATTTGCACATCTAAAAACCACTCTTAAAGTATAATGAATGCTTTTCTTCACAAACAGCTTAAAATTAATTTGAGACGTCTCAAAATGAGAGAATGTAATATTTATCAGCATTTACATCTGTGTAAAATACATTTTGTTTTGTTTTGACACTTGGTTTTATTTTTGAATGTGACGGTAAGAAAATTTAAGCCCAAAATGAATGATGTGGACTGAGAGCTTAAAAAAGGAACAGTACCTTGTCTTTATGAGAGGAAGAGGGCAAAGGTAATCAAGCACAAATACCAAATAAATCTTTAAATGATGCAGTAAAAGAAGGATAACTTAGAGGTAATGTGTTTGCCACGGCCCATAGAGATGTCAAGTTTCCAAATGTGAAGATGGATATAAGACTCTTTAATAGAGAAATATAATTTTTAAAGAATAGTGACCTGCACTCCTTACAAGAGTGATGAATGAATGATCGAGTGACAATGTAAATTCAAAACTCCTTAATCTTTGGGAATAGCATCAGCTAAGTGCACTTTCATTTGTGGGGAATATTGCCTCATTTGAGGGCCTCCTTTGCTGTGTCTGACTACTAATCTGACCACCCTTCAAATATATTCTTTTTTTCTGTTTGAGAATATGTTTATTTAGCAAAATAACAATAGTAAGACCCTTCCTAGGATCCATGACCTTCCAAGCCTTAAACTTCTCATCAGGTTTACAGTAGCAGACACAAATTCCCTCCTGGAGGACCAACTGCACATCCAACTAGAAAGCAATTCCAATTTATTCTATCTTAAGCAACATAATTTCCCTAATACCGAGATTTTCAGCTATTTCCATGCTTGAACACTTTTGAACTTCAATTCGTTTGCAGGATAAGGCTCAGATGGATTAGCTTGGTATGAAGTGTTCTCATTAGTCTGTCCCTTGATCACTCTTCAGCCTCACTATATGATACTCTGCCTCTGTAACATACTCTAGTCAACCTTACGTATTTTAAACTTCTTTTGTGGCCATACTGTTTTCTATTTCATTGCCTAAGACAGCCTAAGTAACCCTATTATGCACAAGAGACTCCTCAATAACTTTTTAAATATTCTTTACCAATGAGTATTTTGACTGCCAATCTCATCTTTAATTGTGTCTACATACTTTCAATAGATTGTGCCTTCAAAATGGAGAATACTTAGCTCTTTGGTGTCATGCATGCCAGTTGTTAACTCACATTAAACTGGAAATGTCATGAAGGCAGCATGACATTTGCCTTTTATACAAAATTGTTTTTGAATTTGTGTGTGTGTGTGGGTCTATACTACTTCAACTGCTTTAATTAATGAAATCTGTGGGCAATATAAATTAGTACATTTAGCAGGTTACTTAGTAGAAAATTTTTAAATTCATGCTAGTTTGGATTTTCCTCTTCAGTTATTTCTAGGTAGAATGCTCTATGCATAAAGTATTTTTGAATGAAATCACGGGTGTATCTAGTGAAATAATTATGTAGAACCAGAAGACATGCAGATAAGAGGGATTTAATATACAACAGAAATATTGATTCCATCATTATGAAGAAAGTTAAAGAGATTGTCTCAAGAATGTTACACTACCAACATCAAAAAGAAGCAGCTAGATCCATACACACAACTGCGGATAGGTCTGTATAAAACAAAACATTGCATTGAAGTTATAATCATCATAAGATACTAGATATACAAATGTACTAGATGTAAGTATGTGTATATTTATTGGAGATATTTCAAAAGTCATTGAATCCAATAGGCTATATCTGCAGAAGTTGGAAGTCACTTAGATCATAACCACAAACAGGAAGAGAAATGAGAAATGTCTCATGTTCTGAGCCCTAAAACAGGCAGGTGTGAACTGTAGTATATATGTACCCAACCCTAAACTGAAGTTGAGCCTTACCATGGATATGTCATCATAGACAGATAATATAGTGTCTATTTGATTATTTTATGAGGTAGGTCTGCTTGGAAATAAAACTTTCCTGCATCCTATCTATCATAATCCTTCATTCATCCATATGATAGCCAAAAAGTATTTATTGTCCTCATTCATCTTTAAGGTTAAACTATAACAAATACATTTGAATTTTAAATTCCAAGAATCTATTCTAATCAAGCTCTCAAAACTGGCAGGATTTTTCTATTTAAAAATTCTACTGAAACTCAATACAGAATCATAAGAAGGACTTTCTCCAATACTTGACTATTATTTGAATTCTTGCACATTGTAGAATGACAGGGCAATGACTTTTCATTTTATAACTTCATGTTTCTTTTCACCAAGTTGAAGTCAAAATATGAATTTTTCTCCAGGAGCAGAATGGTCTGTTGACTTTACTCCTATTGCATTTTCCTTATTCTTGTGCCTGCTCCTTTTGTCCACTTTATGTTTTTTCCATCTTCCACATCTCTCTATTTCTCTTCTCTAGCACAATCAGTTTTTTTGTCTTCCCTTTCCTCCTTTTCTTTGCAATCCCTTCCTCTCTTGCACTTATAATTCTTTGAGGAAAATTTGTTAACTTTAATACTGTGGGGGGATCTTCTAGCCAGCTGTGTGGGTTGGTGTTTAACACCACATTGGCACTGAGGATAACTGAACACATATGATTAAGGATTGCCTTTGAGGAGTACCTGTGATAACATTTATTTTCACAACTATAGATGAAATATGTAGACCCATGATGTCTGTAAAGATATTTGCAATGGTTTGGGTAATAAACATAGTTCAATGAAGTACATTATTAAAAGATTGGACATTAATAATGGCAATTATTCCAGTTTCTTCTATCACAGCTCTGATCAGGGTGTGCGCAGGTAAAGGAAGATAACTGATATTCAATTTTAAATGTATCATTTAAAATCTCCTTTGTATTTCCTTAACAATATAGTAACGTAGTTGTTTTAATTAAAAGATTTTGAAATATTTTTGCAAACTTTGTTTCTAATTATTTGTTACTATTAAAATTGGAAGACAACTTCATTTAGTCTCCTGCTGAGAAATAATTAAAGTTAATTTTAATAACATCATTATTTGGTATTTTCACTTGAGGATACATGTTATCATAAGTGTTTTAAATAATTTTAGCTATAAAATAAAGAATTTATATATATGTATATATATATGGTTATATATGTTTCTTTGCTAAATTTCAAAATAAATAGATAAAATTAATATTGAGTCCTATTTGTTTCATAGTAAATCCTGTTCTTTCACAAATACATGAATTCACTGAAGGCGAAAAGCATCTGTTTCATTTAAAATGGATTTCAAATAAAGTTAATGTTTAATCATTTTCCAAATAAAGTTAATGTTTAATCATTTCCCAAAGTTCTTAAATTATTGTATTATTTTCACTGATATGTATTGAGCATAATTGTTAAGATATCTCATTCTAGAAGGAATCTGCTAATGAATAGGGTTTTATAGTCATAGAATTTTGGAAAGCTAAAGTAGATTTTTAATATAGAAGGATGGGTGTATAATCAAATGAATCAATCAAGGACAACGATGCTACATTAGAAATCAACTCTACTGAGGTAGACTTCAAACACAATTCAAGGGGAATAAGGAAATATGTGAAATTGGTGAGAATTGTTTTCAGATGTTTTTTATAAATGGTTGAGATTTGGTTTCAAGTCACTGTGATATTTAGATTCTGTGGGCTACATTTAAAATAATTTTAACAGGTTTATTTTTGAAATGTCAATATTTGCAACTACTAAAAATTGCAACCTTTGGTTTTCTTCACTTATGACAACAATACTCAAATTTGTGAATGTAGACCAGAAAATTTCAAGTGTGTGTGTGTGTGTGTGTGTACATATACAAATACAATCTGCTGATCTGATTTTCTTTGTATGTGCATGAATTCAGAGCTGACCACTTTGCATTGGACAACCAGTAAGAGAATTCATCCCTGAGTTAAGCAACTTCTACCCCTCTCAGTAATCATTAATTGTATTAAACTTTCTTGTTGGACTATCCTTGAATTGCCAGGTCCCAGATAATGATATGGGGACTATTATTAATTATGAAAACTTGACCTTTAGCTTAGGATTTCTTCTAACTAGGTCTTATAACTTAATTAACCCATAGTTTCAGTCTATGTTCTGCCACATGGCTCAGTTACATCTTCTCAATACAGCATGTCTGATTGCTTTGAGTTTGCTGGTGAATCTGCATGCCTAGATTCCTCCTCCTTTCTTGTCTCTCTCCAGGTATCCCACCCATCCTTTCCTGCTCAACTAGTGGCCAATCAGCTTTTTATTACACCAACCACAGTAACATCTATTCACAGTGTACAAATATCCCAAAACAATTAGTTCTCTATAGTTCTGTGCCTGAATGTGTATCCCTAAGAAAATTTCTCTCTTTTGTGTTAAGATGTCCATTGTTAGTGTTATTTTCTAAATCTTGTTTATGCATCCATTTCTAGAAGAGACTGTTTCATCCCAAACCCATGGTATTATTGCTCTTACAATCTTCCTGCCCCTCATTCAGAATATTACCCAAGGCACTGGGGTTGGGCTGTCCTTGATTTATTAATCTCTGCCTTATAAAAAAATAATACCTAGCCAGCTTCTCAGTGCTATTGAGGTTATGGACCTTAAAAACAATCTACTATTCCCAGGCATCAGCATAATTCCATATTCCATTTAAAATTGTATCCTTATACCCACATGTGTAGCTACCACCTTTAATTAAAGAAATTAGAGAAGTCTCTCTACAGCACATAGTGAGCACCAGGTTATATTCCTCTTATAGTAGGTGTTCCTCACTTTAGAGGACACATCTTTTCAAATGAAATTACATTATTAATATTTTTTTCACTTTTGAGGACATTTCCATCTTATGAGGACATCAAGAAGACAAAATCTGCAAACTGCTTTATGAGGATGTTTGTTTATAAGAATAGATTCTGTAGTTACATAATACATTCCTGTCTTAGTTATTCTTCTATTGTTGTGACAAGACACTTTGACCAAGGCAATTCATAGAGAATAAAAAAGAGTTTATTGTGGATTTACAGTTTCAGAGAGTTAGTCTGTGACCATCACAGTGAGAAGCATGGCACTAGGCAGGCTGGCATAGGACTGGAGCCATAGCTGAAACCTTACATCTTCATCAACAAGCACATGAAGGCAGAAAGAGCTAAGTGTGAATGATGTGGACTTTCTTGAAACCTAAAATTCATTCCCATTTGTTGTGGGATGTCTTTCTGTATGCTGCAAATGTGCCTTGCTTTCTTATTTTGATTATACAGGGGACAACAATTAAGACTCAAAGAATACTTCAAACCGTAGACTTTTAAATAAGTTTGAGACTATTTAGACAATTTGGGTACTTTTGAAGGTGGACTGATTACATTCTTGCATTATGATATGACTATAAGCGTTGAGGGCCAGGGAGTAGAATGTGGTCATTTGAAAGAAAATGTTCCCTAAAGGGAGTGGCACTATTAGGGATGTGGCCTTGTTACAGTAGGTGTAGAAGTGTGTTACTGTGGGGGTGGGTTTTGCGGTCTCCTATGCTTAATCTATGACCAGTGTTAAATTCACTTCCTATTGTTTGTGGATCAAGACATAGAACTCTCAGCTCCTCTGTCACCATGACTGCCTGCATGTACTGTGTTTCCTACTATGATGATAATGGAATAAACCTCTGAAACTGTAAATATCTAAGTAAACAAGTCTGAAGAACTCTAAGAGTTGGAGGAAGCTTCAGATTCTTCAATCTGTTAACCAGTCAGTTACATGTTCTCTGACATCCTTATTGCACCCAATATTAAGTGTGCTTTCTGGGAAATAAGCATATTTTTGTTGGTCTTGTGTACAACCATAATACTCTTTTTCTAAACTTCATTATGTTTTATCTCTTATTAACACCTTCATGAGCCATCACCCTGCGTGGTGAAGTTTTGTCATGAATGTCCCAGTGTGATTTCAGTATTGGATTAGGTGCATCTGGCTCATCCCTTTGTCTCCCCAAAAGCACCCCACACCTGCAGTATCATACTACTTTTAATCTGGGCATGTGCCTGAAGTTAGTGGCTGGGTTTAAGTTTTAGTTACATAAAATTATGATGAAATTTCAATCATAATATATATATATTTACGTATAACAACAATGAATGTATAAGTTATGAATTTGAAAGAGAATGAGGAAGAATATATTATTGCAGGTTTTGGAGGGAGAAAATGAAAAGGAAAATTGATGTAATTATATTCTCCAAATTAATAAGGAAATATGTTTTTTAATTATGATGAGATTTTCTTAGCAGATAGTTGTATTGCCTAAATTAAACCCATTTTAGACAAGTTTTTTAAATTGTTGTTTAGGCAAAAGTTATTGGTAATTACTTTTCTTGTTTTTGAGGTCTTCAATGCAATACAAAAGACAAACTATGGGTCAAATATATGATCTTTCTTCTAATTTTTAACAACTGAAGAGAACTTTAAAAAGATCATATTAACTTACAGTTAGTTAAGCAATACAATTTTACTTCTTTTTTTTTAGTAATACTGAATTGAAACTGATGAAGAAATATACAGATAATTTAATAGCTGTACTTTAAAAACAGAATTGGACCAATCAACAAATGAAATAAGAATTTCTTGAAGATGAGATGAAAATGAGACCAAATGCTTTGATTCAGCCTCTTGCACATGTGGGGTTAATGAGGATATCATGGGAAATAACACTATTATCCATCAGAAGACTCTTAGAATAATCCAAGATACCAGGAAACAGAACGAAGGTATTCTCGATCCTAGTACACATAGGGAAAGGTTTGCATGAGTCTCCTAATTTTAGAATATACCTTCTATTCCTCCACTGCTTGCTTTTATGTGTAAATCTTAAGCAGAGCCATCCAACTCAGAAACTAACTAAAAACAGTAGCATAAAATGCCTAAGGATGCTTAGAAGGATCCAAGTGTACACATAGAGAAGACAACTTGCCTGTACTTGATAGACTCAACTGGCTGACTGCGTATTGATTTCACCTCGAGGTTTGACAGTTTAGTCTTTCATGGATGATGTGATGTTTCCTTTTATTGTGATGTTGTTGCACACTGTTGTGTCTTGCTTGACGTTTGGAGATCAGATGCTGAAGGGGTGTGTGGGTATATAGAATTTGTTATCTAGTTGATGTGAAGCAGAGGTGGTGGAAAAAAATCCTTTTGCCAACCCAGAGTTTCAGAAAGGTATTTAGAACTTGGGGCAATAGGAAAATGATGCATTTTATCATGTAACTTACCAAATCTGTATGCACCAATAGTGAATTGTCAGGATCATATAGGAAGGGATTCTGTAAAATGTTAAATTTTAGTTTTATTTTAAATTACAGTTCTGCTCTGTTGCTTATGTAAATAACTTAAGGATGCATTAAACCCCAGAAATGTGGCAAAGGCCTTTATAAAGGTGAAAATATGGGTGTAGTAATCAGGTTGTGGCATCAGATCTCTCTTATTAAGAAGTTGGTGATTCTTCAAGTACAAAATCAGTAATTCACAAGAGAACACGCTCAAGAAAAACTGGGATGAGGTTGTTATGTGTGGGCATGAATTTATGAGAAACTATCAACTAAATGCAGGCTTAATCAAGACTCTCCAGTGTGTTTGCAGAAGAATTGGGAATATGCCTGGACATACCATGGGAGAGTCTTAAATTTTCCTTAATTTTAAAATAATTCAGACAAGCTCCCTTTTCCATTATTGTATACTGAATTGGATTCTTCAGAATATATTTCTAGGAGTTATAGTTTGACCGTGTTTTATAGCTTTTTTTTTTTAGTTTTATTTTTGAAGGATCTCAATAACAGTTTCTGTAGTGAAGACACACATATGCTTTCTAACCAACTGTTCTTTCTCTCCTGCTTTATTCTCTCCAGCATTTGCTTTTTATGGCTTTCATTTTTATTGAAAATAGATTTTTTTTTCATTCAATATGTTCTGATGATGGTTTACCCTCCCTCAATACCTCCTAGATCCTTCCTTCTTCCCTACCCAACAAATCCAAATCCTTTCTTCTTTCTCTTTCATTATAATACAAATGAATATAGTAATAAACAATAAAAAACAAAACAAAACAAACAAGAACAAGACATAACAGAAGAAGACTAGCCAAAGAAAAATTTCAGGAAACACATGTAAACATAGTACCACACATTCAAACACAGAGAAATTCCACTTAAAAAAGAAAACAGGAAATAATAATATATAAGAAAAGGACCTGTAAGGTTAAAACATAATTCAGTTTCTACAACAAATGGAATAAATTACCTGAAAGCTACAATTTTTAATGTGACTTGATGATAAGGGATAGATAAACTAGAAATTCTTCATAAAGGAAGTGGTCATTTCCACTGACTGGCATAAATTTCCCTCAAACAGGCCAAATTCATGATGGTTAGTATTAATTTTCAACCTGATATATATATATATATATATATATATATATATATATATATACTGTCATCTTTATTACCATGAATACCACCTATCCTTATAGTAATAGAATGACAAAATTTAGTGACTACCTCCCTATTCCCAAAGAGTCAAGTTCATTTCTTCCCTTTTCTTTTACATCCCAACTACAGTTTCCCTCCCTGCATTCCTCCTAGCTCCTTTCTACCTCCCTTCTCTCCAAGATCAAACATTTTTCTTCAGAATTGAGGTGTGAAGGTACCATTGCCTTAGTAGACAGAATCCATCCTTCTGCTGCATACAGGAAACACATCTGAGCTTCAAAGACAGACATTATCTCAGGCTAAAAGGGTGGGAAAAGATATTCCAATCAAATAGACCCAAGAAGCATGCAGGTATAGCTATCCTAAAATCTAACAAGTTAGACTTCAAACCAAAATCAATCAAAAGAGACGAAGAATGTCATTTCATATTCATCTTTTTTCTTTGGTCCAGTCTATTTGGTGTTAGTATGCTTCGTGTACTTTCATAGACATGTCCTTCTTTAGATTGGGAAAGTTTTCCTCAATTATTTTATTGAATAGGTTTTTTACACCTTTGAGCTGGGCTTCTTTATCTTCTTCTATGCATATTAATCTTTGGTTTAGTCTTTTCACAGTTTACCACATTTCTTGGATGTTTTATGTTAAGGATTTGTTGGATTTAAGATTTCCTTTGGTTGATGAGTATATTTCCTCTAGTTTATTATCTTCAGAGCCTGAGATTCTCTCTTCGATCTCTTGTATTCTGTTGGTTATGCTTACTTCTGTAGTTCCTGATCGTTTGCCCAGTTTTTCTATTTCCAGCATTCCCTCAGTTTGTGTTTTCTTCATTGTCTCTATTTCAGTTTCAGGTCTTGAACTATTTGAATTGTTTCCTTCATCCATTTGATTGTTTTTACTTGGCTTTTGTTACTTTCTTAAGAAATTTGTCTATTTCTTGCCTTTTTTGCTTAGTCCTTCCCTTTATTTCCCTTTATTTCCATTTTTCGTTTTTTTTTTTCTTCCATTTCTTTAAGGGTTTTTCTCATATCATCTTTGAGGGTGTCTATCATTTTTAGGAAGTCATTTTTTAAGTTTGCTTCATCTGCTTTGGTGTGTTCATGTCTAGCTGGTGTAGAGTCCCTAGATTCTGGTAGTGTCATGCTGGTCTTTGTACTGTTGGATGTTTTCTTGTATTGCATTTTCCCATCACTACTTCACATTGGTTCAGGTGGAGTCTTTATCTCTCTACACTGCTCTCCTGCTGGGTGTATATGGGTCGGGAGTTTGATATCTGTAACTCTGGATGATCTGAACTCTCTTTAAGGTCTGTCTGGCAGAGGGCAGGCGAGGGGTCCAAATATCAGGTGATTGGGGTCTCAAGGTGGACCTGTGTGAATAAGATTGTCCAGTATACTCAGAGCCAACATGGGAAGTTCCAAGGAAATGGAGGGGGTGTTTGAACCACACTCTGGCCCAATGATCACCCCGAGCAGTGGGCCCAGCAGGACCAAGGGTGAATGACCTCATGCTATTTTTCAAATGCCTGTCCAAGCTATGTTGCACTGGAATAATAGCAGGATAATTGAAACAAAAACATATTTTTCAGTGCCAAGGCACTGTATCAGGGAGCTGGTTAGGAGAGATGAGGACTGTAAGGTTTTTTCCTCTAGATTTTCTTCTGTATTTAAGATTTTAATTTTTGAGAAAGTGGCATATTCACAAAATTGCATTAGCCCTTTTCTTAAGGGAAATTACTTACAGTCATTATGTAATTAACCATTTTTTTTTTCAGAATACAAGTTCACCTAAGAATATGTGCTGCCTACAGATTTACCCCAAGTATATAACTCTTCATACCAAGAGGAAGTTTAAGTATTATTTCAACCCTTCCAGTTAAGGAAAAATAAGTGTGTTAACAGGCTGCTATCCTTAGTTCCCCACAGATTTCTTGTGATTCTTTTCCTTTTTAAAAAACATTCACATTTAAATGTCCATAATTTAAGGCTTTGAAACATGTCCTTATATATTTGAAATCTCCATTCTAGGTCACATTAGTTAAACTACTGGCCTCTAATTGATATTCACACAATGACACAGAGGCCAAAAAGAGGTAAAAGGGATGGTCACTGATACTAGTTTTATAAGTTATTAATATATTATAAGGTAAGATATTCATATTCTTAAGTAATGGTTTGCTTACCATGGGGAAGTAAACTTCAGCTCTGAACTGATGCCAAGAAATAGAAACTTCTCTTCCAGTTTCTGACCTCTGGCAAAGAACACAGAGGGAGTATAGAATGAAATGCTATGGAAGTAGCAGCCAGGGCAGCAGTTTATACATGTAAGCAGTCTTACACAGAAGGAAGAATGCTTGGGTGGACTGCATGTTCCAAGCCCCAAGAAGTCTTCATGGAAGTAGTTCTACTTTATATTTCCCTAAAGTTTTCAATTAATGTAATGGCTGTGTGTGTGTGTGTGTGTGTGTGTGTGTGTGTGTGTGTGTGTGTGTGTTTCAAATGAATTAGACTGGGTTGTCAAAATAATAACAAATGTCTAGTAATCTGTGCAGGGTTGCTCGACAGTATTATGAAAGTGTGTAGCTGCAGTGATTTACAAGGATATTTTTTAAATTGACTATGATTGATAAGTGATTTCTACAGAAATGGCTGAGTTGTAATAATGGAGAATATAAGCAATGGAACACTAAATATTGTGAAGAGAGATCATATTTTAAGATAGAGAACTCCAGTTACCTCCATCAGTGCCAGCCTCTGAGTTTGTGGATTTATATTTATGCTCTCTATTATAAACCTTACAGCAACTTTGAGAAGTTAGTAATGACATTATTCTTTATAAGGAGAAAGTACTTGAAGACAGAAGTACTTAAAGCTTTTAAATATGACTTTCAGAGTAAAGAGAAGTGGGGTATAGTTTGATCCTTGAAATGACTTTTACCATTTCTCAAATCTGGGCTGGGAGGGAATTTTTTTTTCCTTTTTACAATTTACACATAATTACAAAATCCTCCCTTTGGTGACGATTAATCACTGTCAACACCAATGTTCCCATTCCTGTCCCTTCCAGTTGTTTACAGGATTATAAGTGCATAAATTGTTGCATTGAAATTCTTTGTTTGATATAATTAGACCAAAGGATGTGGAAGTAAAGAAGGCTTACACCTGAGCAGTACATTTAACTTCAGTCCTTTCCTCCATGTAGATTCTGTTCAGTTGCTCTTATAATTCAGAGAGTGAACTCTTTCTACAATCTCTAGTTTCACAACAACAGTAATAAACAATTATTGATCATATACTGGGCCAGGTATTGTTTTAACTTCTCTGCATGTGTAACTTTATCAATTTCTCATAGCTATACTAAAACTTGATGTGAGTGAATTTCTTATCCAAGTTTGTCATACCTTGAATCCTAATTTTGCTCTCTTCTTATATCTTTAATGCACACACATGGAGAAGCATTTAAGGACTGATAACACTATTGTGAAACACTGAAATAGTGCCATGTGCCATCTATACCTTTACTTTAAATATATTAGATGTTTAATGTCTCCAGTGGGGTGAAGCACATCATATGTTATATGATTGTAAGGGATCATAGGTGATCCATTTTGGCTCTTCTTTTCTCTATCTATTTTCCAACAGTTTGACTGACACAAAATAATATAACAAGCATGTTTTACCCATTATTAGTAGGTATTAGGGACTTATAATTTTTCTTTTAATTCAAAGGTTCAGTGTTTAGACTGAGGTTCTAAGCCTATAATTCATTTCACAGCTTTATTCCCTCAGACACAACTTACATATTTGGGCTGGTATATTTATCTACATATTTCTTTATGTTTTTATTTCTTACATTTATGTATACATCTTCTGTATTTTAAGTTTATGTAAGTGATATATTATTCTTTGACTTTGCTTTTTTCCTTTGAATTATAGTTCAAAAACATCCCTCAATTTTACATAGAACTGACACTCTTTAATTGTTGGAATGTTTTATTATAAATAAATTATAATGTACATATCCATTCACTTATTGGAAGAGTTATAGCATCAACAGCATCTTGGCTTTAAATAGCACTGCAATAAATATCTTTGGACACATGCTCAAAAATGTCTCCAGGGAAAGAAAAAAGAAATAGACTTGATTGATCACAAAATATGCATGTATTCTTTTAAAGAGAATTCTCAATCACAGAGTATGTATTGTTTCTTTCTTAGAGATTGCTCAATTATTCTTCAAAGTGCTCACAACAAATTGTAATCCTAAGAGCAAAGTATTATAATTCCATTTTTATTGCTAACACTTGTTATCGCATGTATTAATTATTCACACTTTCATGAACACATGGGTAACATTTGTTCATGTTTTTACCCCTATGATTAAGAAATGGGTTAGATATTGAATATCCTTAGACATTAGAGAAATGCGAATTAAACCTAATTTTAAATTTCATCTTAATCCAGTCATAATGACGAATTAAGATAAGACAAAACATAAAAAAAATATGGTTTCTACCATGTATGTAGGGAAAGGAGAACACTTATTCACTGTTGGTGGAAGTGAAGACCTATACAACAACTACAGAAATCATTGTACAGATTCCTTGGTAATACACTCAAAAGACTCTATATCCTAATACTGAGATACTTGGCCATCCATATTCTTTGCTGCTTTATTTACAATAGCCAAGAAATTGAGACAGCCTAAACGTTATCAACTGTTGGAAGGAATAATAAAAATGTGGTTCAAATACAAAATGGGATATTAGTCAACAGGTAAGAAAAAACAATGCAGTCACTGTGTGAATGATGCCAAATTCTGCTCAGGATGTAACTTCACCTCAATCACAACAGACTCTTTCATTTTCCAATAGATACTATTTTGCAAGAACACTTATTTCTAAAAAAATTCTGTGGTTGCACTTTGAAGCAATGGATTCATGGAATCTTACCTTTAATGCAATTTTTCTTCTGCCCCAGTAAATTGTGTATGTTTTTTTTTTACCTAATTATTGTATTTTCTTTATCAATTACACCTGATATGTCATTGACTGCAACACAATTCAATCAATTAACAGTCCTTTTATATTTTATTTATTCTTTGATTATTTCATACATATGAACTGATCATATCCATTTCCTTCTCCCTGATCATCTCAGATCTTCTCACACCAAACTAACTCCTGAAACTTCATGATCTCTCCCTATGTTGTACTCTAAAAATCCAAAACAAATCAAATGAATAAATATCTCAATTCCAGATTTTTTTTTTGGCTATTCATGAGCATGGGGCCCACTCTGGAGTATGGTTGATATAGCCAACATCACTCCTTTGAACAAAACTTATTTTTTTCATTTCCTAGCATCTAGCAATTAAAAAATAGTTCCTTGCCCAGGTGTGGGACTTTATTCTCACTTCCCTTTCTCCATTTGACATTCTGTATGGATTGAGACTGTGTATATCTTATACATGCTGCTATAACTCTATGAATTCATATATGCATCTGTCCTGTTGTTTCCATACAATGCTATGAAGGTGATCCACAACCTCTGACTCTTATATATTTCCACCCCATCTTCTGCCTAGGTCAATTAACCTTGAAAAGAGGGGTATGATATCCTACTTAGATATAAGCATTTGAAAGTTTTTTATTATCTGCATGTTGTCTAGTTGTGGGCTTCAGTGTTAATTGTCATCTATTGTAATACAATACATCTATACTGAAAACTGAATGATGTCTTGATCTCAAGGTCTGACGGGGATACTTCACTCTCTGGGAGTAGTAGATAGAACCTTCATAGAATTTGAATTTTCTTGTAGGTCCTGAGGTTCTTCAACTATGACAATTACATTTTAAATGAAAAGAAAACTCTAGATTTAAGTTATTTCAAGGAGATATAAGGCACCTTTGAAGAAAAGGATAAGGAAATAAGGAAATCATGGTCATTGAATGAGAATTTCAAAGTCCTGGAGGAAAAATTTGGTAATAAATGCATGCCCTCATTAGCAAATCAAATGTAAGCATTAATGCTGTAAAGTAAGTACATAGTAGATAAAAAGAGTAATTCTAGCCCCCGTCGCCAGGCCTCTGCTAGAGGTGAGTCTGGAACCAATTCAGGCTGAATTCCCCCCATACCCTTCCATGGGAAGGCCATGGATTGGCCTCAGATCTCCCTCCTCTTGTGTCCTGTCCCCAGCCAGATCTCTCCCGGTGCTCTGATACACACACCCACCCACCCCCTGAAGAACCTGCCCTCCCCCTACCCTGTGCCCTACCCTGCCAACTGTTCCACCACTCTGGTTGAGCAATGGGACAGAGGGTGGAGCCAACAATCCTGCCACCTTCAGGGAAATTCCTGCAGCTGTTCTGAGCACACTAAACCTGCCTATCCACAAGGGACCACCCAGAATCCCCACCTGCCTGATCTCTGACCCCCATCACTGGTCTTCTACTAGAGTTCTGGGCTCCTCTCAGAGATCAAAATTACACCTGAGTTCTCCATGGAAAATCTCAAGGCCAGAAGGTCCTGGATAGATGTTCTACAAATACTAAGAGTCAATGGATGATAGACCAGACTACTATACCCAGAAAAAAATCTCAATCACTATAGATGGAGAAACAAGATATTTAATGACAAAGCCAGATTTTCACAATATGTATCTACAAAACCAGCCCTACAGAAAGTTTTCAAAGGAAAACTACAACCCAGGAAAGTTAACTATGCTCACAAAGAAATAGGCAATAGATAATCCCACTTCACAAGAACACAAGGGTAAAGCAGGACAAATACACTCACAATACCACTGCCAACAACAAATCTATAACAAACAAGCATTAACAATCAATGATCCTTACTCTCCCTCAACATTAATGGCCTTAACTCACCTATAAAAAGACACAGGCTAACAAAATAGATACGAAGACAGAATCCATCCTTCTCCTACATACAAGATACACATCTAAGCTTCAAAGATAGTCATTACCTCAGGGTAAAGGTCTGAGAAAGATATTCCAATCAAATGGGCCCATGAAGCAAGAAGGTGTGGCTATCCAAATATCTAACAAGTTAGACTTCAAACCAAAATTAATCAAAAGAGATGAAGACAGTCATTTTGTATTCATCGCAGGAGAAATCCATCAGCACAAAGTCTCAATTCTGAACATCTATGCCCCAAATACAAAGGCATCCATATTCGTAATAGAAATGTTACTAAAACTCAAACCTCACATAAAACCTCACACAGTCATAGTGGGAGAATTCAACATGTCGCTGTCATCACTAGACAGGACCACCAGTCAGAAATTTAACAAAGAATTAAAAGAACTAACAGAAAGTATGTCTCAACTGGGTATACAAATATCTATAGAACATTCCATCCAAACACAAAAGAATATAACTTCTTCTCTGCTCCACATGGAACCATCTCTAAAATCAACCACATACTAGGTGGCATAAAAAAAAAAAACCTCAACAGATACAAAAGAATTGGAATAGTCCCCTGTATCTTATCAGACCACCATGCTTTAAAATTGGAATTAAACAACAAAACAAATTGCAGAAACCCTACAAACTCATGGAAATTGAACAATGTGCAATTGCACCATACCTGGGTCAAGGAAGAAATAAAGAAATTAAGGCCTTTCTAAAATTCAACAGGAATGAGGACAAAACATACCCAAACTTATGGGACACCTTGAAAACAGTGTTATGAGGGAGGTTCATTGCACTAAGTGCCCATATGAATAAAACAGAGGATAGTCACATTAAAGAACTAACAGCACAACTGCTTAGAACAAAAAGAAGCAAGCTCACCCTGGAGGAGTAGATGCCAAGGAATATTCAATTTGAGGGCAGAAATCAATAAAATAGAAACCAGTAAAACAATACAAAAAAATCAATGCAACCAAGAGTTGGTTTTTTGAGGAAATCAACAAGATAGACAAACTTTTATCCAAACTAAACAAAAAAAAAGCAGAGAGAGAAGATGTAAATTAACAAAATCAGAAATGAAAAGGGTGACATAACAATGGACACAGAAGAAATCCAGATAATTTTCAGGTCATTCTTTGAAAACCTGTACTCCACAAAATTTGATAATTCAAAGGAAATGGACAAATTTCTGAAGAACTATCACTTACCAAATTAAATCAAGAACATACAAACAACTTAACCTCTAACAAAATAGGAGCAGTCATCAAAAGTCTTCCAACCAAAAAAAAAAAAAGAAAGAAAAAGAAAAGAAAAAAAAGAAAAAAGAAAAAAGAAGAAAAAGAAAAACCCAGGGGCAGATGGCTTTAGTGCAGAATTCCACAAGATATTCAAGGAAGAGCTAACTCCAATATTCCTCAAATTGTTCCACACAATAAAAACAGAAGATTCATTACCACAAATGGCCACAACTAAGAAAGAAAACTACAGACCGATATTCCTGATGAACATTGATGCAAAAATACTCAATAAAATATGGTGAACCAAATACAAGAATACATCAGAAAAGTCATCCACCATGACCAAGTTGGCTTCATCCCTGCATTGCAGGGGTGGTTTAACAAAAAAAAAAATCTATCAACATGATCCACCATATAAACAAACTGAAAAAGAAAAACAATATGATAATCTCCCTAGGTGCTGAAAAAGCCTTTGACAAAATTCAACACCCTTTTATGATAAATGTCTTGGAAAGATCACAGATAACAGGAACACACCTAAACAAAATAGGAGCAATATACAATAAACAGCCAACATCAAATTAAATAGAGAAAAGCTTAAGGCTATTCCTCTAATATTAGGAACAAGACAACTCTGTCCTCTCCATATCTCTTCAATATTGTACTTGAAGTTCTAGCTAAAGCTATAAGACAACAAAAGGAGACCAAGGTGATCCAAACTGGAAAGGAAGAAACCAAATTTTCTCCATTTTCAAATGATATGATAGTTTACATAAGCGACCCAATAAACTCTAACATGGAACTCCTATAGCTGATAAACACCTTCAGCAAACTAGCAGGATATTCAGATGACAAAGGAGCTGAGAAAGAAATTAGAGAAACTTCACCCTTTACAATAGCCACAAGCAACATAAAGTATCTTGGGGTAATGCTTACCAAAAAGTGAAAGACCTATATAATATGAAATTTGTGGATTTAAAAAAAAAAGTAATTAAAGAAGATACCAGAAAAGGAAAGATCTCCCATGCTCTTGGATAGGTAGGGTAAACATAGTAAAAATGCAATCTTGCCAAAAGCAATCTATAGATTCAATGCAATCCCCATTAAAATCCCAGCACAATTCTTCACTGACTTTATATGGAAAAACAAAAGACCCAGGATAACCAAAACAATCCTGTACAATAAAGGAATTTCAGGAGGCATCACCATGCCCGACTTTAAGCACTACTATAGAGCTATAGTCCTGAAAACAGCCTGGTATTGGTACAAAAATAGACAAGCAGACCAATGGAATCAAATCAAAAATCCTGATATTAATCCACATACCTATGAACACTTGATTTTTGACAAAACAGCTAAAAGTATATAATGGGAGGAGGAAAGCAACTTCAGCAAATGGTGCTGGCACAACTGGTGCAGTGTGTAGAAAACTGCAGATAGACCCATGTCTATCACCATGCACAAAACTCAAGTCCAAATGGACCAAAGACCTCAACATGAATCCAGCCACACCGAACCTCTTAGAAGACACAATAGGAGGTACCCTTGAACAAATTGGTATAGGTGACTGCTTCCTAAACATAACTTCAGTAGCACAGACACTGAGATCGACAATTAATAAATGCTACCCACTCAAACTTAGAAGCTTCTGTAAGGCAAAGACACAGTTGACAAGACCAAATGGCAGCCCACAGACTGGGAAAAATTTTTTCACCAATCCTACATCTGACAGAGGCCTGATCTCCAAATTACACAAAGAACTCAAGATACTAGTCAACAAAATACCAAATAACCCTGTTAAAAAATGGGGTACATTACTGAAGAGAGAATTCTCAATAGAGGAAATTAAAAAGGTGGAAAGATACTTAAGTGCTCAGCATCCTTAGTTATCAGGGAAATGCAAATCAAAGCAACTTTGAGATACCATCTTACTCCTGCCAGAATGTCTAAAATTAGAAACACCAATGACAACTTATGCTGGAGAGGATGTGAAGAAAGGGGAACACTCCTTCACTGCTGATGGGAGTACAAACTTATACAGCCATTTTGGAGTTCAGTATGGCAGTTCCTTAGGAAAATGGGAATCAATCTTCCACAGGACCTGGCAATCCCCCTCTTAGACATATACCCAAATGATCCACATCCATACAATAAAGACATGTGCTCAATTATGTTCATAGCAGCATTATTTGTAATACCAAGAACCTGGAAGCAACCTAGATGCCTCTGTACTGAAGAATGGATAACCATGTGACACATCTACAAGTGGAATACTACTCTGCAGAAAAAGAAAAAACAATCGAATCTTGAAATTCCCATGTAAGTGGATGGAACTTGAAGAAACCATCCTGAATGAGGTAACCCAGTCCAAAAAGATGAACATGGGATGTTTAACATGGATGTTAGACATAGAGCAAAGAATCACCAGCCTATAATTCACACCAGCAGAGAAACTAGGATACAAGGTGCATTCTAAGAGATTCATATAATTCCCCCTCACAGAAGGGGGAAAGGAACAGTTCTCCAGAGCACATGGGGGTGGGTTAGGCAGTGAGTGGAGAGGGGCCTAGGAGAAAGAGAACTGGAGAGAGGAAAGCAAGTGGGACTAGGAAGATTGTGTCAGGGGAGGAATAGAAGTGAAGAGAAGAGAAGAGGAGAGAGAGAGAGAGAGAGAGAGAGAGAGAGAGAGGGAGAGAGGGAGGGAGGGAGGGAGGGAGGGAGGGAGGGAGGGAGAGAGAGAGAGAGAGAGAGAGAGAGAGAGAGAGAGAGAGGGAGGGAGGGAGGGAGGGAGGGAGGGAGGGAGGGACAGAGGGAGGGAGGGAGGGAGGGAGAGAGAGAGAGAGAGAGAGAGAGAGAGAGAGAGAGAGAGAGAGAGAGAGAGAGAGAAGCCATAAAAGAGGGAGCCATTATAGGTTTGAAGAAAAACCTGAACCTAAAGAAATCTTCAGAGACCTACGAGAGTGACTCACAACTAAACACTGAGTCAAACTGGAATCCAGATGCAATGAGTAAGGAAAAGACCAGGCTGCAGAAACACATAGAGACAGCTGACCTGAACAAGGAGGAGCTAATGGGCCCCCAGACTGATAACTTGCATTTTCATATACTCATTACAACAATTATATCAAAGCCATGATATTAAAGTTGTGATTAATTGTACAGAAGCTGCATTAATTTAAAAGGGTAAATTAATTAGTATGACCTGTTAAATGAAATATGAATTTAGCATGGCACACAAAACATTAAAAAGCAAAGAGGTCTGAAATTTCCATTAAAGTTCACCCAGGATTGTGTTCTCTGCATTTGAATCTGTCCTTTTATGTCTCTCAATGCTTATTTGCTACTGTTTCTATATTACTTTTTCTTTTTGACATTGTCTTTCTGCTTAAGCACACTCCTGATGGGAGATGTTATTCTGTATATATGTTTCTCATACTGGTTAATAAAGCACTGTGGCCAATAGAAAACTAGATAGGCGGGGCTAGGAGACTAGGAGGAGGAAAAAGGAAGTAGAAGGCGGGGTCAACATGTAGCCCAGGGAGGAAGGAGGACACCAGCCGCAGCTCCCGGATAAGACGACCACGTGGAAATACTTAGATAAGTAGAAATGGGTTAATAATTAAGACAGAGCTAGCCCATAAACAGTAATGGTAACTGGCCAACAGGATTATATCAAATATAGAGTCTCCTGAGTGTTATTTGGGGCACATGTGGTTGCGGAACCATGGCGGCAGGACCGGAAGGCCGGCTGGGAACAACATGCTGTAACATAATGGTGTCAGAACTGGGACTGAGAACTTTCGCTTAAAACTTAACAAACGCTTAAAAAATAGTTTTTAGAAACAAAGGAACAGAGACTAGCAAGACTTCTTAGTAGCAGTATTTTCTCGGTTGGATTTGTTTTGTTGTTGACAGAGATTTGCGCAGCTCCTTTAAGGGAGGTTTCCAAAATTAGCATAAGCGGCAAAAAAGCCGCCTTGCTTTTAAAGAGCTCTGCTAACAATTCATTGGTGTGTACAAGAGCTGCAATGAAGGTTTACACTGTGTTTTAAAAAAATACGCTGGCTTGGGAGAGAAAAAGAAAGGGGATACAATGGTTTAAAAAAGAAAAGAGAAAGTAAAATGAATGGGTATAATGGAGCATGCCATTAATCCCAGCACTCCACAGACAGAGACAAGCATATCTCTGTGATTTCAAAGTAAACCTGGTATGCACTGAATTCCAGGACAGATAAAAATTACACAGAGAAACCCTGTCTCAAAATATGTAAAAATGGAATAAATAGAGTAAGAAAAAAGCCACATAAAGATGGAAAACAGAGAAATTTTGGATACTATACGCGATTCTGTTGTCTTTAAATTATTTGATTGCTGAGAAAATAACTACTGATAAAATAAATGCTACTGGATTAATTCAATTTATTTATTTTAAAAATGCTTTGACTCAAAAATTTAAGCCTAAGGACAAGTTACTGGGGAAAAGAATTTCTATTTTTGTTTCCACAGAAAATGAAAAGCTATGGATTCTTTCCAGACTTATATGGTTTGATCAAGCCAGACCCCCTGAAACAGCTCCCCAGGAGATCCAACATTCAAAGCAGTTGAGACAAAGCCTTGCAGACTACTGCCAAGATTTCTGCATCTTCTTTGGACCCCCATGACAGCGCCCTCTACCAGCAGGAAGTAGTTTGGAAAGAACGGCGCCCAAATTCCCAAATACTGTTTATAAATGTTTGTTTTCATTTAAATGGACTTGGTTATAAATGGCTATAACCACAAACAATCTTTTTAAAGGTAAAAAGGGAATTATGGTATAGATATGAATACTTTGCTTTGAAATGGATTTTCTTTTATTGATACAATTTAAGGTCAATTTTGTGATATGTATATTTCTCCTCTTGTTTGGGCATTGTGTTTATATAGCTCATTTAGAAATGTAATGTATAATTTAGTACAGATTAGAGAGTTACCTATGATAGTCAAGCTTGGAGTTAATTAGGATTTCTAGATATGCAGACATGTATTTGAGATGAATAGGCATTCTTCAAACCTTTCAAAGACATACAGAATATGGCATTTAAAATGGTTTAGGGATTTTCTTGACAGTGAGGCACAACTGCTCCTGGTAACACCACCTGCATCAAAAAGGAAGATGGACATTGAAGAAACTCGTTACAAAGTTTGCTTCTAATATGGCAAGACTAGCCATTTGGGCAAGGTACTGTTCTTCTGGACTGTTTGACTTTATGTTGTAGAAACTGGACATGCAGGACCCACAAAGAAGTGACTGCTGATTTGAGATGGACATTGCTACAGGATTCCTGCTTCATGGAAGAGGCTGCCAGACAGCCAGACAGTCTACAGGACACAGAGAAAAGTTTCCTGCCTTGTTGAGGAGTCTGGACACACACTATGGCCTATGGGCTGAAGATGGAACATTACAGAAGAACTTTGTGTGACTGACCAGGCATTGAGTTGTCTTTGTCATTTCTAGAGTTTATATATTATCCTTCTGTGGTCTTTGATGGAGTTGAAGACAGGTAGTTATGGTTATAGTTTTCCTTAGTTAGGATTAAAGATAAGTTACATATAGGACTTTAGACTCACAAAGATAGGATAGATGATATTTTGTTTAAGTCTTACAAAATGTTAATGGACTAAATATTGTTAACTGTGATTCTTATTTGATAACTGTTGAATGGTATATTTTGCTATGTTAAGGTTAAACCCCTTCTTTTACTTTAGACAGAAAAGAGGAGATGATGGGAGATGTTATTCTGTATATATGTTTCTCATACTGGTTAATAAAGCATTGTGACCAATAGAACACTAGATAGGCGGGGCTAGGAGACTAGGAGGAGGAAAGAGGAAGTAGAAGGCAGGGTCAACATGTAGCCCAGGGAGGAAGGAGGACGCCAGCCGCGGCTCCCGGATAAGACGACCACGTGGAAATACTTAGATAAGTAGAAATGGGTTAATAATTAAGACAGAGCTAGCCCATAAACAGTAATGGTAACTGGCCAACAGGATTATATCAAATATAGAGTCTCCTGAGTGTTATTTGGGGCACATGTGGTTGCGGAACCATGGCGGCAGGACCGGAAGGCCAGCTGGGAACAACATGCTGTAACACACTCCTCTTCCAGAAACATTTTAATTGCAACTGCTGGCAACAAATTACCAGTTGCAGTTAAGAATTATTGCAAGCTAAATTCTATTTTTTAGGGCTTTCTGAATCCTGATACATATGGTAGATGGTAAATTTTGAATGAGATCTTTTCAGTTTTAGGTGTAAGTGCTGTCACTTAGTAACACTGTGATGCCAGCAAATAATCTGAACTCTCAGATTCTCAATTATTTAACTTTCTTTTTGGTAAATAGGGTGATAATAGCTGTTGCAACCTATGATTGAAAGGCTCCAAATGGAACATTGCATGTAAACCGCCTTACTCACTGTCAAATTTGGTCAAAAGGATGTCTACCTCCTGACTGATCACTTACCCATATCATTGTCATTGTATAGAAGACATTTCTGGGCCATATAAGCAAGAACTATACTGTCTGCCTTTTTTTCCCTTCATAATATGACAACCAGGAAAGCTTAAAGGATGGGGAATTTCTTCACATGTAGGTTTGCATACACTACTATTATGATCATCTGAGTGTGCAAAGTCTCTAGAAAAGGTAAAAACAATAAAATGTGGGGTAACAAAATTGCTCTTTCCTATCAGACACACTCAGGATGAAGAGGTGTGAACTAGAGAAGGTGGCAAAGTAAAAGACAGAGAGAAATCAATGCTTGTGAAAACAACCAATGTGGCTTTTGATTGTCTTTGGGAAAGATGCCCTCCCACAGTTCCGAATAGTTGTGCATGTTGCCTCTATCATGGAAATAGAAATAGGTTTAAAATTCACCCCAACCCTATTTTCTACCTTCAATAGCTTATCTGCCTACTAAGGTAGAAAAATAACAGAGAAAACTTTCAATAATGAAAAACTACTGTTCCAAGTAGGGTTTCTTTATATACATAATAAACAAAAATATCAACGATCTAATTAAAAATAAGTACTTTGAATTATATTCATTGGTTCATCCCTGAGAAGAAGATTCTATTTTCTAAAACATTCATAAAACTTACTATTGCCATATTTCCCTGAAGGCCACCAAACAAAAATAAAAATATCCATGATCTCATAGACTTAGAACTCATTGCTTTATCATATCATATATAAATCCTCAGTTAAACAAAGAAGTATTTACAAATCAGGATAGTCTTTATTAGTAAAACATATCTAATCACAGAAAAACTAACAAGCTTTCTCTATTAGCAACAGCAATAATACCCCAGCTAGTAATTTACAGAAAATAACTTCAAACTTAAGAAGTTAGCAAACAAAATCAAATGGCACTCATTATTTAGATTCATGCCTAACTACCATTAATCAAAAATAGACAAAAGGCAGCTGTATTTGGAGGAGCTATGGTAACATATTTTTAAAAAGAAAGTTATGAAAGAGTTGAAAGAGTAATAAGTTTCATGTTTTGTTTTAGTTTTTTATTTTTTGGAATTCAAAATCAGTGATCTACTTGTCAGCTTAAATGTAGAGTCTAGTAACTCACCAAAGAACTAGAAAATAGAGCTGGAGAGATGAAGGCTCAGTGTTTAAGAACACCTATTGCTTAACCAAAGGACCTAAGTTCTATTACAAGCACCTATACCAGGCAGCTCACAACTGCTTATAACTCCAGCTCCAGAAGATTCAATACCTCTGGGCTCATAGACTGTACACACATACACACACACACACACACACACACACACAGAGAGAGAGAGAGAGAGAGAGAGAGAGAGAGAGAGAGAGAGAGAGAGAGAGAGAGAGAGAGAGATACAACACACCATCTGACTAAAAATGAAATGAATCCTTGCCGTTATATGTAAGTCCTGGGTAGAAATTGTGAACACTGCTTTTGTAAACTCAATTGTCACTACTATGCCTCTCCTCTCCATTAGAGGATAATCAAGCACTTATGTTCACTTATTTGGATGCTTTCCTTAAGCTTCTATTGTCTAGGCAGCATTACACTAACCTCTGCTGACACCAGCACAATAGCACTAATTGCTCACCCTTGCAAAACCAGAGTCTAATGGTAGAGAACCAATGCCAAACCTTTCCTAACAAACTGAATGAATACCATACTACAGGTACTACAAAACCCAAAAGCTTACTCCAGAAAATGACATGATTCATCCTTTTTAAGCCAGAATGATTTTTTTTCAAGGGTTGCTTGAGAAGTGACAAATGACAAGTTACATTAACCAAATGGATGAGAGAGAACAAGAGGTATCAATCACATGAAAGTCTATGAAATCCAGCTTGGACAGAAGAAAACACAAAGTTTTTAATAAAATAAAGTAAGAAATGAAGGGATTAACAAAGCAAATCTGGGCCCTTGTGGGTTATATGACTCCTGCATTTGGTGGGTTTGTGTTGTGTGGCTGCAGAATTGACCATGGATTCCATAAGGTCCTCTGAGTTACTTGAAGAATCATGGACTTCTGTTAAAGGCTTCAGGGAAACAGAAAGAGTGTGAAAAGCAGCAGAATTCATTCAGCAATAGCATCAGAAACTACTAGTGGAGAGTAATGCTGGCATCATAGACACCAGAAGGAGTCTCTGCAGCAAAACTGGAAAGGAGAAAGGGAAAACTCAGTCAATATAGATGGTAGGAACATCTAGATAGAAAGGACAAGAAGGAAAACTGTCTGTCATCCCAGCTTTCTCTAATGAACCATTTGCTAGAAATGTCTAGATAAGAGGTAGCTCTACAGGGCAGCAAGATAAACATCCCAAATAGTATCAATATACAAAATGTCTTGAACACAAAGTATACATACTTAGAATATAGCGAGAATAATGAACATAAAATATAGATGGAAAGATTTCGCACAATATAACAAAATATAATATACAATTCTTTCAGTACATAGGTTACCACAGATAACAAAATATAACAATGTAAGCTGTAATACTAATATCTCACTCTTTCTAAAAAATTCACAAGAAGGTAGGCTAACCTACCTATATCAATTCTGAACCATACCTTTCCCAACCATACCCTATTTCTGTCTAAAAGAGATAACCGACTCTAAATATCACCTTCCATACCCAACCCCAAGTAACTAAAACCAACCCTATGAAGATGAATATTATCCATAAATGGCAAGAGTGGGAAGAGGGGGCGTTGTTATCTTAAGATTACTTCCTGCTGAAATGGGTTGATAATTGCTCCATGGGATCCAGTAGGAAGAAAATGTTTAGCAACCAAATTTCTCAACAGAACTGGCTGTGACATATGTAGGTATTCATTGTGTGGCAGAAAATGTTTGACTGGAGTTCTATTTGAAACTCTGGCCAGGTTGTATAGCATGTATGTTTTCTGCCAGCCCGCCCGCCACTGGTCTGGGCCCACAGCCCTGCCAGCCCCAAATAACACACTGAGACTCTGTATTTTATACAATCCTGTTGGCCAGTTACCATTATTGTTTATGGGCTAGCTCTGTCATAATTATTAACCCATTTCTACTTATCTAAGTATTTCCACGTGGTCATCTTATCGGGGAGGCAGCTCCGGCATCTTCTTTCTCCATGCTCTACATCCTGACTCCTCCTCCCTACTTCCTCTTTCCTCCTTGTCTCCTAGCCCTGCCTATCTTGCTTTCTCATTGTCCCAACAATGCTTTATTAATTAACCAGTATGAGAAATATATTTACAGAATAACATCTCCCATCATCTCCTCTTTTCTGTCTAAAATAAAAAGAAGGGTTTAACCATAACATAACAAAACATATCATATAACAGTTATCAAATAAGAATCACAGTTAACAATATTTAGTCCATTAATATTTTGTAAGACTTAAAGAAAATATCATTTATCCTCTTTGTGAGTCTAAAGTCGTATGTATGAATTATCTTTAATCCTAACTAAGGAAAACTATAACCATAACTATCTGTCTTCAACTCCTTCAAAGACCACAAAAGGATAATATATGAACTCTAGAAATGACAGAGACAACTCACTGCCTGGTCAGTCACCCAAAGTTCTTCTGTAATTCTCCATCTTCAGCCCATAGGCCATCGTGTGTCTGGCAGACTCTTCAACAGAGCAGGAAACTTTAAACTCTCCATCTGTATTGGCAGTTTGTCAGTCACTTTTCTTTGTGTCTTGTAGATTGTCTGGCAGACTCTTCCATGAAGCAGGAATCCCGTAGCACTGTCCATCTTGTATCAACAGTCATTTTTCTGTGGGTCCTGCATGTTCAGTTTATACAGCATATAGTCAAACAGTCCAGAAGATCAGTACCTTGCCCAAATGGCTAGTCTTGCCATATTAGAAGCAAACTCCATAATGTCTTTCTTCGATGTCCATCTTCCTTTCTGATGCAGGTGGTGTTACCAGGAGCAGTTGTGCCTCATTGTCAAGAAAAACCCTAACCATTTTAAATGCCATATTCTGTAGGTCTTTGAAAGGTTTGATGAATGCCTATTCATCTCAAATACATCTCTGCATACATCTAGAAATCCTAATTAACTCCAAGCTTGACTATCATAGGTAACTCTCTATATCTGTACTAAATTATACATTACAGTTTCTAAATGAGCTATATAAACACAATACCTAAACAAGAGGATCAAATATACATATCACAAAATTGACCTTAAATTGTATCAATAAATGAAAATCCATTCCAAAACAAAGTATTCATATCTATACCATAATTCCCTTTTTTACCTTTAAAAGGTTGCATGTGTCATTAACCAGTTATAACCAAGCCCACTTAAATGAAAACAAACAGTTATAAACAATATGTGGGAATTTGGGCGTCATTCTTTCCAAACTACTTCCTGCTGGTAGGGGGCGCTGTCATGGGGATCCTAAGAAGACCCAGAAATCTTGGCTGTAGTCTACAAGGCTTTTTCTCAATTGGTTTGAATGTTAGATCACCTGGTGCGCTGTTTCAGGGGGTCTTGCTTAATCAAACCACATTAGTCTGTAAGGAATCCACAGCTTTTCATTTTCAGTAACATGTCCTTAGGCTTAAATTTTTTAAATATATAAATTAAATTAATCCACCAGCATTTCTTTTATCAGTTGTTGTTATTTTCTTAGCAGTCAAACAATTTAAAGACAACAGAATCACGTATAGTATCCAAAATTTCTCTGTGCTTTAAATCCTTACGTGGCTTTTTTATAAGTCTATTTCTTCTATTTCTATTTTTACATATTTTGAGACAGGATTATCCTATGTAACTTTTATCTGTCCTGGAATTCCCTCTGTATATCAGGTTTACTTTGAAATCACAGAGATCTGTTTGCCTCTGCCTCCTGAGTGCTGGGAATAATGGCGTGCGCCACCACACCCATCTATTTTACTTCCTTTTTTCTTTTTTTATACCATTGTATCCTGTTTATTTTTCTCTCACAAGCCAGCGTATTTTTTTTAAAACACAGTGTAAACCTTCATTGCAGCTCTCATACACACCAATGAATTGTTAGCAGAGCTCTTTAAAAGCAAGGCAGCTTTTTACTGCATATGGTAATTTTGGAAACCTCCCTTAAAGGAGCAGCACAAATCTCTGTCTACCGCGAAACAAATCCAACCAAGAAAATGCTGCTACCAAGAAGTCTTGTTAGTCTCTGTTCCATTGTTTCTAAAATCTTTTTAAGCTTTTATCAGATTTAAGTGAAAGTTCTTATAGCCAAGTTGGGCGCCATCTGTAGATTGTATATTTTCTGCCAGCCTGCCCACCACTGGTCTGGACCCACAGCCCTGCCAGCCCCAAATAACACACTGAAACTCTGTATTTGATACAATCCTGTTGGCCAGTTACCATCATTGTTTATGGGCTAGCTCTGTCTTAATTATTAACCCATTTCTACTTATCTAAGTATTTCCACGTGGTCATCTTATCGGGGAGCCACTGCTGACATCTTGGTTCTCCATGCTCTACATCCTGACTCCTCCTCCCTAGTTCTTCTTTCCTCCTTGTGTCCTAGCCCTGCCTATCTTGCTTTCTCATTGGCCCAACAGTGCTTTATTAATTAACCAGTATCAGAAAAATATTTACATAATAACATTTCCCATCAAGGTTGTAATTCACAAATATTGTTTATAAATGTTTGTTTTCATTTAAGTGGGTTTGGTTATAACTGGTTAATGACACAAGTAATCTTTTTAAAGGTAAAAATGGAATTATGGTAGAGATATGAATGCTTTGATTTGGAATGGATTTTCATTTATTAATACAAATTTAAGGTCAATTTTGTGATATGTATTTTTATCCTCTTGTATAGGTATTATGTTTATATAGCTCATTAAAAAACGTAATGTATAATTTAGTACAGATTATAGAGAGTTACCTATGATACTTAAAACTTAGAGTTAAGTTAGTTAGGATTTCTAGATATACAGAGATGTATTTGAGATGCATAGGCATTCTTCAAACCTTTCAAAGACCTACAGAATATGGCATTTAAAATGGTTTAGGGATTTTCTTGACAGTGAGACATAACTGCTCCTGACAACACCACCTGTGTCAAAAAGGAAAATGGACATCGAAAAACACATTATGGAGTTTGCTTCTAATATGGCAAGACTAACCATTTGGACAAGGTACTGCTCTTCTGGATTGTTTGAGTATATGCTATATAAACTGGACATGCAGGACCCACAGAAAAGTGACTGTTGATACAAGATGGACAGTGCAATAGGATTCCTGCTTCATGGAAGAGACAGCCAGACAGTCTACAGGACACAGAGAAAAATGAATGACAAACTGCCAATACAGGTGTACAATCTAAAGTTTCCTGCTTCATGAAAGAGTCTGCCAGACACACGATGGCCTATGGGCTGATGATGGAGAATTACAGAAGAACTGTGGGTGTCTGACCAGGCAGTGAGTTGTCTCTGTCATTTCTAGAGTTCATATATTATCCTTTTGTGGTCTTTGAAGAAGTTGAAGGCAGATAGTTATGGTTATAGTTTTCCTTAGTTAGGATTATAGATAAGTTACATATAGGACTTTAGACTCACAAAGATAGGACAGAGGATACTGTCTTTAAGTCTTACAAAATGTTAATGGACTAAATATTGTTAACTGTGATTCTTTTTTGATAACTGTTGTGTGATATACTTTGCTATGTTAAGTTTAAAACTCTTCTTTTTATTTTAGACAGAAAAGAGGAGATTATGGGAGATGTTATTCTGTAAATATGTTTCTCATACTGGTGAAACAATAATGCACTGTTGGCCAATAGGAAAGCAAGATAGGTGGGGCTAGGAGATAAGGAGGAAAGAGGAAGTAGTTGGGAGGAGTCAGCATGGAGAGCCTAGAAGAAGCAAGATGCCGGGCCCGCTGTTCTCCGATAAGATGACCACGTGGAAAAACTTAGATAAGTAGAAATGGGTTAATAATTAAGACAGAGCTAGCCTATAAACAATAATGGTAACTGGCCAACAGGATTGTATCAAATACAGAGTCTCTGAATGTTATTTGGGACCAGCGCTCCAGACCAGTGGCTGGCAGGCTGGTGGAAAACAACAAGTTACAATTTTGTAAACTAATCTCAAAACTATTTATTATTATTCATAATCTAAAGTCTGTCTGCTTAGAAAATGTGCCTGAATTAAATGTCTTAACTACTACCTGAGGAGTGAGTCTCCAAAGGAAAGTCAAGTAGAAGCTTATGATTAGCACTCTCCATCTTTGTCAGGTGGACTGACTGGTGACTGGTCATTCCAAAAGAAAGTTCTAGTGATGCTGGGCCTCTGAAGGATTGTGTAGAAGAGGCCGTTCAATGCTATTAATGTTTAATGAAGATCCAGGACATTTCTTCACACTGGGAAGTTTTATAGATGGAATGAAACATTGTGTGTTTGTAATCTATTATTTAGATCATGTTTGAGATGTTTGTGGAGATAAAGCCACAGGGAGGAGAACTACACTAAGACCTCATACACACACTGCAATTCATGTACTGCTTTTTGTTTCTTTCAATATCTTTACCTAATGTTCTCCTGCTGATAATATTTCTAACCCAAAGAAAGAATAAATGGGCCCCATCACTATGTGAACTTTGACTTTGAAAGACACATGGATATAATTTAACAAAATAAATATAATGGCTTTAAAATGAATGATGAAAATTTAATACTTTAATTTGTTTTGATTTTATCATTTAGATTACTAATTAATTTTAAACATACAGAATTCAATTAGAAGACTGCTTCTTAAATAATTTGACAACAGTAACATAAAGTGTTTAGACATTAGCTGAAGTTATGCTAGTACTACAGATGTCTGGCTTCATCCTAAGATATTCTTCACCAGATGTGGGCTAAACATTAGCAGGATAAATTTTAAAATTACAGTTGTTTAATATGTGTTTTTAAAATTTTTATTAATTTTTTCATGCAATATATTTTGATCATATTCTTTCCCCTTCCCTGATTCCAACTCCTTACACACATGTGTGTGCTTGTGTGCGCACATGCGTACACACACACACACACACACACACACACACACACACACACCAAGGAAACAACAAAGAAAACTTAAAATGAAAACAAACTAAGAAAATATAAGTAAATAAAATCAAGAGGGTGAAACAAAACAAAAAGCAGACAAAACGTGTCCTGAATATGTGATCCATCCCAAAGTATAGTTGAAATACAAAGTGACACTCCATAGGCGCAAAATGATTTTATGTTCCCTAATAGGCACCAATGCAAACAGTTGTACAATGTATTGGCTCCATTGTATGCATATATAATGTATAATTCTTTAACTGGTACAATTGGCATCATGTCAGACATTTACTAACTCTTTGGTTTGGAAACTTTGAAGTCTCTACTGTAAACCATTGTGAAACATAAAATTGAAACATTCATTATGTGTATTGTTTCTATATGTTTCATTCCTGTGGTGTATTCAGGTGTGTAGGGGACTGCACATGTTTGTGCCTTTTTGAGGAGATCAGAGATCAATGAATATTATATGTATTCCTAAATTGATTCCCATGTTATTTCTAAACGTAGGATTTCTCACTAAACCTGGACTCAAGAAATGGTGTAGGGGTCTGGATGGTGAGCTTCAAGGATATGCTTTTCTATACCTCTCCAGGACTTGGATTATAGATTCTTGTCACTGTACTGTTCTTTTCATGGTGATGTTAAGGTTCTGAACTCTGGTAGCAGGTACCTTGTGGACTGAGCCATTTCTCTGGCCCAGGAACATATGTTATTAGGGAGTTTTATGATTATAACAATAGTCCTTTTTGAAGTGTACCTTGAAAAACATGGCTAAAAGAGAGTAGGTATACTTCCTTAGTCCTCTTTTTTTCAAAGCAAGCAGACCAGTATTAATAGGATTGCTATAGGTTGGATTGCACATTAATTACTTTTGTGTCTCTGTGACTGCTATACCTGTTGGAAACAATTGAGGAAAGTATTTACTCAGACTTTCAGTTTCAGAGATAATTTTTTTCTACTTGATGGAAAGGCATGGCCAAACAGCTCAGTTCATGGTGGTGAGAATACACAAAGAAACTGTTCACGTTATAGTTGACTAGAATGCAGGCAGAGTAAGATGGGAACCATTGGCCAGATGTGATGGGGAAAGGCTGGCACCAGCTGTGCTCTACAGTCCAAAGTTTCCACAGACTTAACCAAGCATTATTGACAGCTGGGGGTAGACATTTTAGATGGAGCTTGGAGAGAGGGGTGTGGCAGATGAGATTGAAACTGTAGTGTGTAGCCACTATGGTCTATTGAAAACCTGAAGTCTTATATGGCTTTTAACAATCTAAGTGGCAAAAGATGAAAAGTAATGTCAAGAAGATCAATGTAACTGTACCAGACTTCTGTTGGAAAAGGGACTTCAAAACAAAAGTAAAATAGAAAATGGAAGTTTATGATTACTCTATTTTATTAAAAATCTCTTAACCACCCAACTCCAGAACTCACAGCAAAATATTAATAACCCTGGAGGTCATTTAAGAATATATACTCATCCTGTTTAAGTTCAACCTGCCTTCACAAGAACAAGGTAATGCCTTGGATATCACAAACAATCAGTTTTATATTCAAATAAATCCATAGTTTAAAACTTAAGTTATATACTATACCATGATCCTGACTCAAAATAAAGCATCTGTGTATTTGCGTGTGTTAGTGATTACTTACTGAAAGAATCCAACAAGTTGGGTATTACCTTATACACCAAATGCCCACCTGAATGCTAAAGCTATGCTGTGGATACAGCTTGATAGCATCCCTTTGTAGTACTGTTCACCTTTCTGAGTGCTTCAGGATCAATAAAGTTTGTTCCCTTGTACAATTCTGTTAAAAAAAAACTTCTGCTGGAATCCCTAATCTTTTCCCATCTCACACTTCCTATTCTGTTCAGTGAATACAGCATAAATCAGAGCAAAATCTGTGTTTTATTTCTTAATGCAACACAGACCCATTTTGGTGCCTTTGGGTTTATCTTTAATGTGCTAGCCAGCACAGACAACAAGCTTGTGTAAACTTTAAGAAATCAGCACAGGGGTATTGGACAGATGCCTAACAGCTAAGAGCACTTGATGTTCTTTCAGATGATCCTAATTTCATAGCCAGAACTCACAAGGAATCTCACAACTGTCTATGACTCCAGTTCCAAGGAGTTTTATAACCTTCTCTGGTTTCTGGTAAACCATATACACACCTGTTACCATGTACGTGCATTTAGGGAAAACACTCATACACATAAAATATAAAGCATAAAAAAAACTTGACATCAAGATACAAATATAGATTATTTACTTTCATGCAATACAGATAGAAAGAGTTCCTTCTAAAGAAAACACAGTTGTCACGCGAATGAACTCTGATGAAGCTTGTTTTATATCAGTGACACTGGCCCAATGCCTTTTAAATACCACATGGTTTCACATAGTTTCAGCATTGGCACAGAGCACCAGTGAGTTTGTATGGAAGAGAATACTGACATATGTTAATATAGATTGCATATTATGTAATCTAACATATGTAACATATGTAACATGTATAACATACGTATGTTAATATAGAACAATTAAGGGATTGAGGGCTAAATGCTTCTTTAAGATGTTTTATTACATGTATTTGTTTGTTTATGTGTGTATATGCTCTCACTTATGATTGCCACCATGTGCACATGAATATCAGAAAACACACTGCCTGGAGTGATTCTCAATTTCCTTCATATGGCTTCCAGAGATTGAACTCACATTTCAGCCTTTACAGCAAGGTCCTTCAAGTGTAGAGCCATCTCATCAGCCTATACTTAATACTTTTTATGATATTTTAAATAGGTGTATGTGTAAAATGGTAAAGGATGAATGTATTTTATGGGATATAATCTAGTACAGATTTAATAGTAATCAAGAGGAGTGTTTTAATTTAATTTGTATCTGACATTGAACAGTTTCAGTGAGGCTTTGATAGACTACTAGTGACTATTCCTCTCTCATTTTGCCCAGGTTGAACTTTTACAATATACTTTTAAAGATATTTTATTTACTGATTCATTTTCTTGACAATGAGAAGCAGTTTCAAGTCATATTAGAAAATAAAATATGCCTTTAAACATTTTACTTACACATTACACTTCTAGTTAAAGCCCTAGAAATGTTATATGTGAGTATAAAGAATTTCCTGCTAATAAACAACTCTCTTCTTTGTCTATCTTTTCGATATCTTTCATAGAAACATTTATTCTATGTGTGTATGTATTATTTGTTTCAAATATTAACTGTGTGGTTATTAGATTACAGGCACCTTTCCAAGGCTTTTACGCATTTTAATAGATTTATCTTTTCTATAGTTTCTTTCTTAATTTGCACTGGTATTTTGCCTACATGCATGTATGTTTTGGATCTTGGAGCTACAGACAGCTTTTAGCTACCATGTGGGTGCTGTAAATTGAACCCAGGTCCTCTGGAAGAGCAATCAATGCCCTTAACCACTGAGCCATCTTTCCAGCCCCCAATTTATCTCTTGCAACATACCTTCAAGGTAGCTACTTTGTTAGCTGCTGTCTTGCAGATGAGGAAACTCTGGTACTTAAAATTAATTACTTACTAGACCCATGAGTATATATCTTGGAATCAGTCTAAAATACACTGGCTCCATAATCCATGACATCAAACATGATACTATCTTACCTTCTGCCCCCTGACATTGTTGTAGTTCCATATAGAAGTCAAAGATGACTAATGTCACAGAAGATGGGCCCATGATATCTGTGCTAAACACATTGTGATGCTCTTTCTGTTATCTTGAGGATTATCTCACTTTTCATCTCCTTCAATTCAGAACAGCCACATGTATTTCTCTGGTAAGTGAAATGCAGACAGATGTGGAATATGTCATCTCTGTCATAAATATTTAAGAGCATTGCTCAACTCTACAGTCTTTGACTTTCCATGGTAAAATAAGAAGAATATATTGATTGGAAAAGCCATAAAATCAAAGTAGCTAACAATACTGAGTTGCTACATACATGGCAATTTCCTTGGAAAGCTGCCCAGTACCATTCATACCAATCAGAAATAAGTATTTGGATGTTGAACCACTGAAATTGTAGAAGTATTTCTTCAGGTACCATAATGTAAACCAATGATTATCTGCTAGCGGGAATTTTGTCTTCCAAAGGACATTTGGCGGTGCCTAAAGAGAGTTTTGATTGTCACAGTGCGGGGTGGAGGGGGTGTCTTTGCTAGCATCTAGTGAATAAGGCCAGGGATGCTACTAGGCATTTTACAATGGACAGTAGTCTCTACAATAAAGAATTACAGTCAAAATGACAGTAACACAGAGGCTGAAGAATCCTAACTTAAAACACTTATTCAGTCACAGTGAGCATGAGACCTGTGAAGTAGTTAAACAGAGATTACCTATGCTGATCACCAGAGAGAAGCTGCATTTTTAAGGCATACATACTGTTTTCCAAGTAGTGACTGAATACAGCATTCCTGTGTAATTTCCACTTAACTTCATAAACAATTCATTTATCATTGTTGCACAGAAGAAAAAGCATATTCTGCCTATGTACTTTCTATTCACGATCCTCTAAATTTGCTTTTGAAAGCAGTGGCTCCTCTAAAACTTTACAAAAGCTTGCAGAAATACAAATTATCAGTCATCAGCATAAACACACTAGGTTAAGTGTTGTTGCCAGCCATGAGGGCTATAGCTTTCTCCTGTGACTGGCCCTTGTCAATTATCATTAGGCACATGAATTACTGGGCTTGGAAAATGAGTTTTTAAAGAAAAATTTCACCTGGGGTTTGTTTCTTCTTTTATTGTTTCTGAAGAGGTTGCATAATATCTAAGCTTTGGAAGCAACTGACTCATTTCAAATGGAAAGAATATAGCCACTGTGTTTGGGAACTACCCAAAGGATATCTTCTTGACTTAGGAGCTACTGAATTGCACTCAGAGTTCTGTTGTGAAACTATGTTAGGATGGAAGAGCTAAAGGTCTAAGATTTTGATGTTTTTAGAACAGGGCTTGACACATTTTCTGTTCAGCCAGTGAATTATTCACAATTTTGGGACTGAATCAGTTCTGCAGGGATGATCCCATCATCCAGAAGCCAGCTCAGAAAACTTGTAATGACTGTAGATGTACTCCAAGAAAGTCTTTTTGTAAAAATGAATCAGTAGGTTAGATGTGGCCTGGGAGTAGCATTTTGCTAACTTTTAGTCAGTATGATTGTACCATTCTAGAAAGGACTAGCAAACTAAACTTTCTGCTTACTGCCAAATTGAAGCAGAAGATGAAGTGAAAAGAAAAAAAAAATAATACCCTTGTGGTGCCTGTTTTGTCAAGGTTTTTTCAAAAGAAGCTCTAAAGATCTTATCATGCACAAGAAAATACCTGTGGCAAATTTTTATATGGCCTAAAATGTCAATGGTAAAAAAATAAAAATCGGCAAGTTCTTACTACAAGGTATGGTCAAGATCTGGAAGTGTCCGCTAAAAGTAAGATAGAAATAGAGAATCTCAAGATTTCTAAATGACCTTCTGAATCCATATATGTGGGAAGCCACAGCCCCAAGATGGTGCCTGGCTGGATGCCAGGTAGTTCGCACTTAGCTGTAAACAAGCCATATTTGGAAGTGCTTGATCTGGTGCACTTCTTCCTCCTGTGGCCTATCCGGGATCGCCAGGTGGCATGAGCTGATTGGGCTGTGAGAGCACATTAAGGGCTTGCTGATGGGAGAAGCAAAAGCTGGTGGGAGCAGAAGAAGCTTGTTCCATGATCCTGAATAAACTGCATGAAGAAGAGTCATGGTTGCATGTTTCCTTGCCGGCCGGTAATGATGCATTATAAGTGCTGGCTCATATGGGGAATCTCTCCGTGGGTGAACAGCTCAGAACTTCCTGCAGTCAGGGCAGTTGACTGGTAAGTCCCAGGTAAGTTGGGACCAAGTTAAGGCCCTCAGTAAAGAGGTGATAAGGTCTCCAGTAAAGAGCAATAAAGTTCCCGGTTGGGACAAAGTAGAAGAAGCCAAAAAAAGTATGGGGAATACAGCATCACAACCTATTTATCTCACTCTTTAAGAGCTGTTACATTCAAAAGGGTTTAAACTAAAGAAAAGCACATTAGAAAGATTTCTTAGGGAAATTGAAACAGTAGTTCCCTGGTTTGCCATCTTGGGCAATGTAACTACCAGCTGCTGGGACAAACTTGGGAAGAATCTAGATTTTTGCCTGGACACAGAACATTGAAGTTAGGGACAAGGCCTATTTGGAAACTTGTTCGCAGCTGTCTAGAGGATCAAAAATGCTGCTAGACTGTTGAAAAGTTTTCTGATTTTGTGGCCAGCATGGTGGAGGCAGCTGGGAGAGTATTTGGAGACTCTGATACTGCCATGCCCTTGATATAACAGCTTGTCTCAGAAAAGGTCCATCAGGGTAGTGTCATTAATTATTTAGGGGCTAAGATAAATAAGGACTGTGTCATGCCACAGGTGGTGGGGAAGGTAACAGTAAATAGCTCTATTCAGCCATATATAATACGGCTGCAAGAGTTAATATGGAGGCGTTTACAGCCCTTTTATATTCAATATATTATGGCACATTGCGGGTTGATTCACCTGATGCTGATGATGGTGATGGTAATTGATGAGATGAAAGCAGATCAGCAGTGGGGAATCCTGTTGGTGTTCCCAAAGCCCATGCCGATTAGACACTCGGTTCAAGTTTTTACTAGGTTTTTTAGTAGCAATTGGTACTGAATCAAAGCATTGATCTTGTTCAGGAACAGGTCAATGCTCTGTGGCAGTTGGCACAGCTGGGCTGTGAATGGAAGATGACCAGCTTGTGCGTGACCGCAGTATCCTACCAGGATTATTCTTTAGGAGCCAATATGTCTAAACAGCTTTCACAATATCTTTTAGGTAATTAGTCTGGTGACTTCGATAAGTTGATGCACAACCTGAGGCTCCACCAGGGTCGATGTCTCCATTGCTGAGGGACTGTCTGCATGGATCACCCAAGCCACGAATCATCTGAAAGAATGGGTGGGAATGGGTACCCTGGGAGGGATGCTTATCCTAGTCAGTCTCATTGTCTAATGGTGTATCTGCAGGATGAGGGTTACACAGAGGAGAAGTAATGCCATAATTGCACAAGCCTTCGCAGCCCTGGAGGCAGGGCAATCACCTTAGGCTTGAAAGGGCTAAGCTATCATCAAGCTCAGGATGCGAGATGAAATACTGCACTTGAGGCTAGCTTCTAGCAACTTCATGGAGGGCAAGTCTGATTGAATATGGGTTGGTATCCTAATCCCATCTCTGAGAAAAGATGCCAGACAGGTGTGGCCCCAGCTCGGCTGATAACTGGGTGTGGGGCCATTACAATGTCCCTTGTTCATCAGAGATCAGACCTCTACCCTTGCCTGTTGCATTTAAAACATAAAAGGGGGAACTGTGGGAAGCCACAGCCCCAAGATGGCGCCTGGCTGGATGCCAGGTAGTTCGCACTTAGCTGTAAACAAGCCTTATTTGGAAGTCCTTCATGGATCTGGTGCACTTCTTCCTCCTGTGGCCTATCCGGGATCGCCAGATGGCATGAGCTGATTGGGCTGTGAGAGCACATTTAAGGGCTTGCTGGGGCTGGGAGAAAGGAAGCTAATGGGAGAAGCAAAAGCTGGTGGGAGCAGAAGAAGCTTGTTCCATGATCCTGAATAAACTGCATGAAGAAGAGTCATGGTTGCTTGTTTCCTTGCCGGCTGGTAATGATGCATTACACATATATTTACCTTTAAAAGATTCATGAACAATATGCAAAGTGTGAGAGAGAATTTGGAGCAATCAGTCCAAAGGAAATATACTTATCAAAACATCTATCCAAATTTCAAGGATTTAGGTGGAAAGTGGGAGTGGGTATAGAAAGAATGTAAGAGCAGATGTAGTAGATTATTGTAAAGAAAAAATGTCTTCTAGACACATCATGGCAGACATACATAAGAACTCACAGAGACTCTGGTAGCATGGTCAATACTGCACAGACTCAAACAAGACAAAGAAGGGAAAATGAACACCAAGTCATACTAATCAAGACTCCACTTGGAATTGATACATGTTAGAATGGGAAAATCCATTTTCTCCAATTCAGTGTCATTAGGTTTATCAATCATGCCCAGAAGTATTTGGCCAATACAAAACATACTTCATATTTTTCCTTTTTATTAAAATATATTTTAACATTCTTACATATTGATCTCAGTCCCTCTGCCCCACTGCCATGCCCCCAGACCCCCTTTTCATCCCATTCTCCATCCATTCCACAGGGAGGGTGAGGCCTTCCAGGAGGGATCATCAAAATCTGTCAAGTCATTTGGAGTAGGCTCTACGTCCTCCCTCCTGTCTCTAGGCTATACCTACATGGGGAATATATTCCCAAAGTCCTTTTGTCCACCAGGGATACATCCTAGTTCCACTGTCAGAGGTTCCTTAGACTGCCCAGGCCTTCTAACTGAGACCCATGTTCAGGGGGTCTGAGTCAGTACAATATTGATTTTCCAGCTATCATTCTAGGGTCCATGAGATCCCCCTTGTTCAGGTCTGCTGTCTCTGTGGGTTTCTGTAGCCTGGTCTTGCCCCCATTTTCTTACCACTTTATACATACATTTATTTAACAAACACAAATATGGAACTACTACAATTCCCTTTGTGTATCCTAACAAATAAATAGAACAAAGTTTACTGTCATGGACACAGCACCCTCTGAACCCTTCTGAAACCACTTATCCTTGTGTAATGAAGATCTGTATCATTACCATATAGTAGCAAGAACTTAAATTCAGATAGATGTCAACTCATATCCCAATTCTATAACTAACCTCTTTAATTCCTCAATGGTGGTGTGGTCCATAAAATGGTGTTATTATAAAGACCTAATTACATGACAGTGGTTAGATAGCATTTTGCAAACATTACTATGTGGGCTTAACATTCTGCTAAAGAGAAGTACAATAATAATTCTTATATCTAATGGAAACTTTAATGTAAGGTGGGTCTGTTTGAGGTGACCATTTATTTTGCAATAAAACTCAGGACATTGAGGTATAGTCTATAATGTCCCAAGCTATGGTATAGAGAATGGGATGTACTGGGAAACTTCATAAAGCTAGCAATAATAACTGAATATGCCTGTAGATCTAAGGAAAGTATTCTGGGGCTAGAGTGCCCTGTGGATCTTTCAATGGATGAATAAAAGTGGAAATTTTTGCCTCTGTGTTGCTTTTTAAAAACAGGAATAAAAGTAATTTGTCAAGGTAGAAAAATCTTTAATGTACATACATGAGTTCTTTATGACTAGATACTACAATTTATAAATTAGTCCAGTAAAGCCAGCCTTCAAGAGACCTTTGGACTTGCAGGAGATTATTGCTTTTATTTCTGAGAAATTCATTGGTTTTACAAGAAGCTCTACTGAGGAATATTTCCTATAGCCAGTGGGTGAGAATCTTCAGATCCCTCATACCTCATTGTTCAGAGGCCCCATGAGTTACCGAGCATAGTTGTGATATATGATGGTCTTCAAATGTCATGTCCCATGAATGTGAGATTAGAGTCCCCACTATTAGAAATAGTTTCAGAAATCTCTGCAATATCAAATATACTCACGAGTGTATGTTTATTTTTATGTGTATCTGTATATGTATGTACACAAGTGTGTTGTATCCTCATAGGCCATAAGTACATCCTTGGAACTGGAGTTACAGGCAATTGTGTTCCTCCTGAATTTGGTACTCTGAAAGAGCCACAAGCAATATTAATCATGGATTCATCATTCAATACCTAGGAAGTTTTTTTTTTCAGTGTTACATAGCCCTTTAGTATTCCCACAACTAAAGGGTTAGGGATCATTTTAGGAGATGGGTGGAAAGAGTGTAAAAGCCAGAGGCAGTGGATAACTACAAGGGAACAGTGTCTTCTGGACAAAGCAGGGGAGCTGCAAATATGAACTCATACCAGTTATGACGGCATGCACAGACCTATGCAAGCCAAACTGAGATCAAGTGCCAGCATGGAGAGGGGAGTTAGGAACAGTCTTCTAATCCCAGTATAGGAACTATTGAAAATTGTTAGCAGATGGAAGAAGGGTCACTTTACCCTAAGAGTAGCCCTAGATAAGTCAGCTGTAATCCAGTGGAAGAGTACACATCCAAGAATATTTCGGAAGCAAAAACTGGCCTTGTGGAGAATAAAGATCTCACAGTTGGGTAGGAAATGAAGCAGGGAACACCTTAGAAAAGTTGGGGAGCTGTGTATATTATTGAAACATGTATGAAATTGTCAAATAACTAGTGATGAAAATGTAGATACAGGAGTTTCAGGTGCAAAGGGACCAGAGGTAAGCACAGATAGGGAGACACTGAAGACCTAGTGTATGAAAAGCATTGCTGTAAAACAAGTGTTTGTTTAAAGCCCACAAAACACTCTCATTTGAGTAAAGATTTTCAACCAACATTATGGAAAATTTTGAGAGCATCTACAAATCACTAATGTGGCTGAATCATTTAAACATTGCACAACTACATGTTACCAGTTCACTGAAAATTACTTGGAATTTATAACTTAAAATGAAGTGATTTTTACCCTAGTAAAATTCCCATAGCATTTAAATAGAAAGGTGCTCATTCCCCTCAAATGGTTAGACTTCATCTGTCATGAAGAAATAATTGTACAGAAGGAATATGGAGGACACATACCACAAACTTGTAATGCATTCTATTCATACCTTGTTCTTGGCTATTAGTGTCTTTGTTTTTTTGCACAGCTCACTGAACTGAGTTGCCTTTAGGTTACCGTAGCCCTGAAGCCTGAGCTACAAGCTCCCTGATAATCTCACTCTCTGCTGCATTAAAGCATTTTGTTGGTAGAAAACTACTGTTATTTTACTGATGTGGAAATGTCTATCTTTTGCTATATATTCTTAATGAAAATTTAATGCACACCTCATTCTAAAGATACACAGACACATGCATATGTACACGATTCATGCAATGTATATATACATACATGCAGGCACAGAGAAAGACATTGTCTTGGACAGGAATATTGCCTCATTGTTAGGCTTTCTGATGCCTAACAATTGCGCAGGCTTTCCTCTTTGGTCTCGAGCGTCCTTACTAGTCTGTTGGTAGAACATAAGTAAATTGCAAAGATGGCTGTCCACAAAACTTTAATACGCTGTGAGACATTGAGAAAAAAGTGACAGAATCATAGAGATCCACCACCACAAATGGCTACATCTTCAACAACTCCTGAAATAGCAATTATAGAACATTGGGGTAGAGGCAAGTAAAATATTCTAAGACCCAGAATACCAGAAAGTATGCTGTAAAATTGTGTCTACTACAAATGGCTGAGTAAAGAGGACCTGAAAATGACAATATCAATAGACATGCTAACAGAAGGGGGAAGTCCTCATGGATTCCCACTCTTAGACAAGGAGCTACAGGCAGATAATTATGAGAAAGGGAGAATTTGTTTCTCCCAGTGATAAGCCCCATAAGTAGTCATCTGGTAAAAAGTGGTCAGCTCTGAAATAATATACATAACAAAATGGATTCAGCACAAGTGCACATTCACACACACACACACACACACACACACACACCACAAATACTACAAAACAAGAAGCCACCTTTCTAAGGAGGAGATGGGGAGAACTTGGTACAGGTTGGAGATAGGAAAGGTGGGGAATACTATATTTTCATTTAAAAACCATTAATATAAAAATAAACTAAGCATTGTTTTAGCATTCTGTTGGTTTTATTTGTATTGTTTTTTTTTTTCACTTTGTGACACGGAAGAGACAACCCTTATGTCTTTTCAGAGATTTCAGAGGTTTCAGCCTGTGAACATCACTTAGTGAGTACAGTAAGTAGATGGTAATTGCCAGAAAACAGAGAGAGACAAGAATCATTTATAAAGGACACTGCCTTGTCATTCCACCTACTGACTTTTGTCAGGGCTACAAAACTGGCATGCGGTTTGGACACAGAGATCAGTATGAACAGTCAAGGCTCTGTTGTTGAATAGACTATGCAGAGATAGTACCACCCTAAGTGGCACTGTCTGGGAGGAATAGAATGACATACACTGAAGGGCAGTAACTGGGGCAGAGAAATGGGTGTGTATATCTTGGATGAATCTCTGTGTTAAATCACAAGTTCTGCTTCATTTCCCTCTCATCTTCTGGCTGTAAATTCTCAACATTTAGTAAAGCATTAGTGAAATCACCTGTACCTATATATCAGTGTTAAAAACCCAGGCTTCAGTTGAATCCCATTAAAACCAGAGAAGCCCTGGCAAATCACAAAGGCTTCTTCTAAATAGCAGCAGGTCTGAAGCAGGGATTGGATGGGAATATGACAAATGACTGGGAAATGAGAGGACAGAAATAGCTTGGGATTCTGTGGAAGGAGGTGGTCATGAGAGAAAGAGATAAATTCAAACAGGAGAAAACTATTCTAATAGAAGACAATATTGCAAATGTACACTTTGAATAATTTGTTCATTCAGTTTTGATAATTAAATAGGATATGTCTCATATTGACAAGATTTGTTTACTATTTTTAGCCTTTAGCCTATAGAATTTAAGACAGAATATGGTCTGGGTATTTCTATTCAAACTTTTTATGGTAAGTGTTTATACACACACACACACACACACACACACACACACATAACACACACACACACACACACACACACACACATATATATATATATATATATATATATATATATTTAAGTCAAGATGATAGAATATTCGCTAAATGAAAAACCTAGTATAATTCTCTCAGACCCTAAAACACCTAAAATTATATATTAGAGGGAGGCAGTAGGCAGCTGATGACATCCACTTAGCTTTCCTGATTCTAATGGATTTAGAGGCTTGGAATACAGGCAATAGTGCAACTCATCTCTTTTCAGTCAGTTTGCATTATCCCACTCAGGGTCCTTGGCAAAATAAAGTGCCCCTTTTATGTGGATTTTAAATGTGCACTTAGAATAGCAAAGTGCATGTGTATTCTGTAGAAACAAACAACATCCTGCAGTGAAATACATTTCTTTGTTACTGTAGTCTCTACGTAAGTACAAACATTCATTTTGTTTTGCAAATGGTCCTCTCTAAATGTCTTTTTTTTTTTTACTGGTAGTGAAGACACAGACATGACCTACAGTAAACAGATTTCTGCACAAAATGTTCTTACTCAAAAACAGTAAGGTATAGATGTACTTATTTTGCCGAACTGTTTTATATGGCTTGTACTTTTATCCCAACTAATTGAACTTCACAAAAATATGTGGCTCTGTGAAGAGAAAAATATCCTGATTTCACAGTTGGGAGAATTTTATCAAATATTTATAAACATAGAATAAGTCATGCTCTGAATGTGTGCTATTAATACACACACAGAGCTATTTCTATTCTACATGCACATGCCATTAATACACACACACACACACACACACACACACACACACACACACACACACACACACACACACACACTGTTCCTCCTGTTTTACATACAGGTGTCATTGACATGTGCATGGTCACTCCTGCTCTAGTGAACATATACACAAGCACACACATTTATACTTCCTAAACATCCTGCTCTAGATAAGTAATTTCATGTTAAAGCAATTTCACAGGAAATGTCCCAGAAGATGTGTTTACTGCAGTAAGTGGATCTTTGATACCCTCTGTCTTAGAAATGAGAATTAGACTCTCCTTAGATAGCTGTAGGCATATCAGTAAACAACATAAAATAAAATTAATGTGCTGTGTCTGTCAAGTATTTTCTAATTACCTGCTTAGATTTAGTTACCTAGCTAAGAACTAATAATTAATGAGGATACGATGCCTTCTAGGTTCCTGCTCATCTGGAGTCACATCATTTCCATTGTTGCTTAAAAGAGAAGTATCTAAAAGCATGAGAAAACCATAATGTTTGATAATAAAATGACTTCAAAAAATTTCATTAGCTGTTTTGTAGTCATAGTTGAATACAGAGTGCTACGAATTAAAATATTTGAAGCATGTGTAATGTCATTTTCACACAGAAGCTGATGATTTCAATGCTATATTCATATATTATCATGAAAAAAAGATATAAATGAAAATATTACCAAACTTCCAAAGTGGGTGTAGGTACTGCTATATCAAATAAAGAAACAATACATTTAATTTTAGTAAATTAAAATTTTTAATTTACTAAAATAAAAATTTTAATTTATTTCTAATAGAAATGTCTCTACTTAGAGAAGCTATTCATTTATTCATATCCATCTATGGTACAAGCTCCCATATGGTACCCACTACTTTTTTATTTTTATAACAGTTTAAAGAGTATAGTAATTTGCAGCTAGTGCCAAGAATCTCGTACAGAAAGATATCATCGGAAGAAATCTATTATTATCTATATTTTGCCTCTTGCATTAGTTTCCTTCCAAGGATTAAAAGGAAGTATATAGGTAGTAAAATTACCATAGTTAAAGTTTTCTAGAGATACTGAATGTTGAATGTGAAATGGGATAGGAAACTCTTAAGCAACTGCTAAAATCTGTGGAGCTCTAAGACCTTATTTTTGAAGAGTATAAAATAACGTAAAACAATTTTCCTCATGAGCATCAGAATTCAGATGTTATCTTTGTTCGAAATATATCATCTTATTTGCTTATCTAGAGTTGTTCATGGAGAAGAATCAAGAGGTCAATAGATTAAGCATTGAAATTTCTTTGACTTCTGCATTGTCTTTCTGGTACCCATGTTAGAATGCACATGGCTTTCTTCTGCCCTGTGTATTGTTCTTTTGTTTTTTGTTTTTTTGTTTTTTTTTTTTTTTTTTTTGTCATGGACCCAAATGCCCAAATGCCAAGAGTTTCTCATCTTATCCTAAATATGTGAATCCAAGATCCACCCACCCAAAGCCTATAAATGATCCTGACTCCCCCACCTAAAAAAATTTCCTTATAAAAGATTTGTAACAAAATTTAGGATCTCCTACTTACATCTACTTACCTTATTATTTGTTATGCTTATATAAGCTCCCTTATACAGTATCCCATATTAGTCGTACTCTATTAATAGTTAAATAAAAAGAAAATTTATTCTAACAACACAGTTGAAGAGGTAACAGAATATACTTCAGTTTTTCAGTTCAACAGAAGAATTCTTCAAAAAATATTTCAGCCAGGAGAAAGCCTCAGGTAGAGGCTTTCTTAGCTTCTTACTTGCTGGTCCAGTTTCTTTGCACCTGGGAACACCTGAGGCTCTTTGTTTTGATGACTGGAGAATTGAGTTTTACAAATTTAGTACCAGCTGCAAAAGGTTGTAATTGGTGGCAAAGCTGAACTGTAAGTTCTGAGTGGAGCCATGTTTTCAGATTTTGTTTTTCTCCTCAGAGTAGAATCACTGAGGAAAACAGTTAAACAAAGCAAAACGTTCCCTTTCTTGAAAAAATAAATAATTTCTATAAAAGGGCAAATAACAAAGAAAAATTTTAGTGAGAACTTGGTGATGCTTTGTTGCAGGGAGGGAAGGGGGAAATAGGATCTGACTTCTGATTAAAAATGCAAATAGGAAAATGAAGAGCATAGAAGACTTAGAAAAGCTTGGTACTAGAAATCTGATAGAAAAATAGGAAGAGAAGAGAAAGCTAATCTCAGGGACTTGATGGATGAGCTCAATGGAACAACAGAAGATGAAATCAACAGCTATCAGTTTAATCATCTACATAATTAACCTTCCGATGGGAGTCAAAGACAAGAAGTCCGATGTAGTTAGGGTTTCTATTGATGTTTAGAGACACCATGACCACAGCAGCTCTTCATTTAGAGGTTTAGTCCATTAACATCATGGTGGAACATGGTCACATACAGGCAGACATGACGCTAAAGTTGAGAACCCTACATCTTGATCCAAATGCAAGGGAAGGTGACCTGTCTTGCTGGGTGTGGATTGAGGATGTATGAAACCTGTAGATCTGCCTCCACAGTTACATACTTCCTCCTACAAAGCCATACCTACAAATAGTGCCACTCCTTCTGGGGTCCATATTCTTTAGAACCACTACAAAGTCATATGATATATCATGTTCCTGGGACATCAACAACAACAACAGCAACATCATCAGGGTCTTGTCAACTCAAGAAAAGCCATGGATAATACATCATGAAGTAGGTTTATATGCTGTGAAATAGTTTTATAAGCTTTTGTTGTCCCTTATATTACAATAATTGGGGCTGTTTTTCTTTTTACTTTCATTAAAGCCAGTTATGTAAACTGTTTTTTTCTTTTCTTATTTTTTTTTTCAATTTTCTTCTGTTGATAACATTGACAGAAAGTGAAAGTATCAATCTAAGCATTTTGTTCTAAGGATGAGACTTGTGTGAACCACAGTGATGTTTTAAATTTTTGTTACTGTGCCTAAGAGATCCACAAAACTAAAATAGTTGTAACTTGTAAGCCCAAGGACAGATACTTCCTGAAATTCTGGAAGCTATTGTATATGAAGATAACAAGTCACATGTTTTCACTTCCCTAAACAAGTTTGTTTGGCCCAACTGCACAGGATATGCTTACTCACGTGTAAATGGGAGGAACATAGGCAGGAAATACATCAGTATATTTGCTTGAACTTGATTGAACTTCATGAGAAATATGGTAGCTTTAAGTGTTTGCTGTTATTAGCCTCTGCAATATTTGACTTATTGCCATCTTCTGGCAACCTTAGAATGGGCCTGGCCATTATCCTGGCCAGTTTTAATTAAATTCAAATTTGTCTCAAAAATTGTGGAACTGGTCTTTCCATGTTTTCAGGTTTAACAGAATTTATTTTTATTTTATTAGTTCTTCAATAATTTGTACAATGTATATTGATCTTATTCATATTGCTACCTGAAGTCATTCCAGATCCACGTCCCTGTCTTTCCCATCCACACAAATGCTTACAAATGCTGTCACAACTACTGTGAATTAGTGTGTAAAACTGCTCTTCTGTGGCTGGAAATCATTGTTTCTCCCATCTTCCTCAGTGATTCCTGAACCTTAGAAAGAGGAAAGGGAATTTTTTTAAATTCCTAGAACATTTTTTAAAATATATTTTTAGTAAATTTTTCATGTAATATATTTGATCATATTCTTTCCCTTCCTATGATGGCTATTGGATGTCAATTTGACCACATCTGGAATTAATTAAAACCTACTGTCTAGGTATATCTGTAAGGTATCTTTTTTCTTAATTAAATCATTCGAAGTAGAAAGGCTCATTTTTCATCCAGCTCTTCTGAGGTGGGAAGGTTCACCTTCAATCTGCTGGCTTCCTGTGTAAAGGTCATAGAAGAATAAAGCTTGCTTTTTGTCTACTTGCTCTCATTCTCCCTGGCAAGTTCATGCCTTCACTAGCATTAAAGTCTACTTCTTAGGGATTGTGGTGTTTGCTGAAAGCCAACACCTACTGTGTTCCCAGACCTTCTGTTAGTAGACAACCATTGTTAGTGTAGCTGGACCACAGCATATAAGCCATTCTAAAACATCCCATATGAATATATATATATATATATATATACTTTATTAGTATTCTATAAGTTGTTTCTCCTGAGAACCAAGACCTTGCTAACTCCTCCAACATTCCTGCCTACCTGCCTACCCAATTTCATGTTCCTCCTCCCCCTACCTCTAAAAAGGATGGGGAAAATCAAAACAAATGAACAAACCAAAAAGCCATTTGCAATTGGTATCTACTGGGAAAGGGAAAATCAGTTTCTCCAATGGAGTGTCAGTAGGTGTATCAACCACACTCCAGGGAGGGCAAGCCCTATTATCAGGAGTAATTGACCAAGAGAAAATGAACTTCTCTGTGTGTGGGTGTATGTGTGTGGGAGTTTGCTTTTATTTTTCTTTTGGTATGGTGTGGTGGTTTTTGTCTTGTTGGGGTTTTTGTTTTGTTTTAGTTTATTTGCTTATGTTTTGTTTGCCTGCCTTCTCCTCCCGAGTGCTTGGACTAAAGGCTTGTGCCGCCACCACCACTGGTCCCTGTTTCAGCTTTTAAAGAGAAAATTTTTGATGAGTGTGCCCAGCCAGCTGCTGGAGAATGGGAAGTACAATAACTTTGAACTTTATTCAGGTTACATTTTAAAGAAAAACAATTTGTCAAGAAGTGACTGTGCTTGGAAACTTTTGTTACTCTGTTTCCTGAGCGTTATAAACCTCTGCAAAGACTGGTAAGGCACAGCCTGTACTCAGTGAACTATTAGGTGACTTGCTGGAGCCAAGCAAAGCAGTTCACACAGTTTAGAACTAAGTCTACTTTTTACATAATAACAGAGCACTTGTCTTAACATTTGCTTAATCAAAAATATTCACTATTTAATCATTCTTTATTGAAATTTCCTTCATGTAAATAGAGCAAGGTAAATTCTTCATAGAATAAGAGAGACCAAAAAAGGTTTGCAAGTGGCTGGGAGGATTTGAGATCCAAACAGTGGAACAAGATTAAAGAATTTTAGAAATATTTTTGTTTATTAGCACTCCCTTTGCTTTTCCTATCATGAATGGGTCCCCAGTTCAGAAAAACCTTACATACTGATCTGTACTATTTGGAGAGCACTTAATTTCTTTCTCTTCTTTATAAATAGAAGGCTTACTACATGCAGATATCTGAAGTATCCATTATTTCCACAGTGGATACATGTAATTCTACCCCAAAGCAAAGAAACCCAGTGTCTTAATTAGTTTGTACAATCTGATCTTGAATAAAAACACAGGTTTCATTAGCATTTTATACATTTTCAAATTATTTGCTAAAACTCTGTACCCGAATACTGCTCTAGGAAATTTAAGATCCCAGATACTCCAAGCTGAAAAGAGATTTCTGGACTCAGGAGAACAATTAATAAGAAACAATACCTGTAACGATGGTGAAGTCCAGCCAAAATCAGCCACAATTAGGTTTTTATTGAGCTCCAGAATACAACTTATTTTTCTAATAAACAGAGTGCACTTTCATATGTCTGGCATTTATTGTTCTGCTTACTTCTCATTTGTGCAAGATTATCTTATCAAGCTATGATATTTTTAGCCTCTAGGACACTTACTTTCCTACCTCAGTCACACACCCCCCAGAAGCAATTACTTCTTTAATTAGCTTTGGCTCATTAATCTTTACCTCCTCTTCTTTGCTTTCAAATAGAGGGGGCCTCCTCACCTTCTGTACCACATAACATAGATAATGCAATGCCTCATGAGCACTTACCCTTAATTTAAAGAAAACAGTCTTCAAGATGAACTGTCTCAAATATTCTAATCTACGGACATCTGATAGGAATAAAAAGGACACTCTTAGAGTTAAAACAATTCATGTGCATGAGTGCCCATGTCTCCCTGCAATTGCTGCTGAGTGAGCGAGCCATAAGGGCAGTAAGAATAGGCTGACAAGCAGATAAAACACATGGATTGACAGGCAAGATCAACAACTGAATCAAGTCAAGCTGGTATCACCTCCATGCCACCCCACATGCTCCTGGGGTTCTTTCTACCTTGTGACTCTTAGAAGTCTTCTCTGTATTTAGATGCCTTCTTATGACAGTGTGCTCTACATTTTAGGGGAGCCATTGGGTTGCACATTTAGATAAGGATATTATCTTCCTTTTACAAGTAATGATGGGTTTTCTAACCCTGCCACACATGTTCTCATGTATTTATTCTGTCCGTAATCTGACTTCACAGTCCCCTTTCTTCCATCTGAGCATTTATTATGTTTTATTTTTAAAGGTGTCTATTCCATTTTTTCTCTTGGTCAATCGTGGCTATTTTGCATATTTTCCCTTCTACCACAGAATGTCTCTCTGTTTTCACTTCACTTTCCTCTATTTATCATCTATAGGCCATTTAATTTTGTCCCTTGAGTTTGTTTTGAATGGTGTTGATTTGCTCTATAAATAGTCAAGCAACTTGACAGTTTTGCTTTCTTTCCTGGTTAAAAAAAAATATGTGTTTGGTCCTTCATTGATTATATTTGTTGTTCTGTACATAATAGATAGTGGTGACATTAAATAAAAATATTATTACTTAAGGTAAAAATTTAAATAATGATTGTGATAACCAACACATAGTAAATTATTCCAAATGCCAGGCACTGTCCAAAAAATATTTAAAACCTCTTACTAATATAAATAAATACTAAGTTTCTTTGCCCTAAGTTTATTCTGTGTCATAGCTCATTGTTGGAAGCAGTACTCTGATTCTCCCTATTTCCACTGAGCTGCTGAAGTAAGGAAGTGAATGACTTGGCTCCCTCCTGTAAGTAGTGAGCCAGGTGTCATGTCTGGACTTTACTGTATCACTATTGTTGGCACAAGGTGTATTTTTATTTCCTATCTAGAAAGCAACTAATAGTGAAGGTCACACTGCACTAAAGGAAAACATTTAAATTCCATTTGCTTGGAAAGCTTAACCAGGAAGCACCTCGCTATCTAAGAAGGTATTTTGTATTTCTCATTTTTGAGAAATATGACAAAAGGGTTTTGAATCATTGTCCCTTTCCTGTTGGTCCTTAGTTGTTTTGAGATATCTTAACAGGTTTTGGAAATAAGCTGCTCTTAAGAATTCAAGTGGGAGTGAGAAGTTTCAGTAATTAGATAAGACTCTCCATTAAATTTTACATTAATATGGCTTCTCATGTATTTATTAATAAGACTCAATTTTACACGTTTTATGTACCTCCTATCTCAGATGCTATACTCAGTGTGATGACAGCTATCATGACAAAGACCTTGTGTCCTAGCTCACCTAACATTTTAATATTTTAGTTGTCTATAAAATAATTTTGGAGTCTTCAAAAGCCTACTAGACAAATTAATGGATGGTTGAGAACATTCTTTCATTTCTTTATGACGAACATCCCACCCAACCATTGCAGAATAGCTACTTGGTGTGTGTTTATGTTGTTATTGTTTTACTTCAGTTAGTTATTTAATAATTACATGCATTTATATGTTGCATTCTGATAATCCATCTTCAACTCTATGCAATGTCTACCATTCCATCTGTCCCCTCTTCCCATGGCCAGACCCTTCTCCAGATTCCTGGCTTTGGATTTTGTGACATATTTAGTTTAATTAGCTTCATCTATGTGACCACTGGATTGGAACCATTTGTTGGAGCCTGGTAGAGTTACCAGTGGGTATATAACAGAAGTCAGTGAATGTCCTCTTTAAGTCCATCAGTAAAAAGAGTTTGTGACTTGTAGGGCTCTTGAGCCTCTTTCTTCATCAATGCCTGGCTACTGAAAAACCTGGGGTTTTTTTTGTTTGTTTGTTTTTTGTTTTTGTTTTGTTTTGTTTTGTTTTGTTGACCCAGTGCAGACTTTTGCAGCTGCTGTGAGTCTGTGGATGCAATAGCAAAGCTTTGCCCAGAAAATGGCATTTTATAGCCCATCTCTTAATTTTCTGGTTCTTGCATCCTTTCTCCTCCATCTTCTGCAATATTTTCTGAGTCTCACTTCAGTGTGCATTTTATAAAATTATTTGAACCAAATCAATCTCCAAAGCTTTCTGCATATGTTCCTTAAGGTTCACACAGATGTGAGAGTATTGGCAGACAGCTGAACATTTTATCTTTGTGTATAGAAATCTAACGTTCTTCCATGACTCTCTACCTTTTGCTCATTCATTCCTTTATTCCTGAAACATTTTCTTTGGACATAGGCTGTTGTTGGCATATAGCCAGGTAGGCTTCACATTCACTCTGGTGTCCAGGCTGGCCTCAAACACTTTATCACTTCATCATCTTGCTTCATCCTGCCACTCAGCTTGGATTATGGGTTCACATTAGCATATCTGGAACATGTCTGACACTTTCTATGACATTTATCCATAAAAATATGCTTATATTCAGAACAGGCTTCACTGTCTTTACAAATGCACATCTTATCTTACCATTACATCAATCACACTTTCAAATATTTTCACATTTCTAAGAAGATGATTGATGTTCCTTTAGTCAAGCTGCCCCTCATGCCTGACCATAAACACTCAATAATTTGGTATCTCTTGTCCTTGTGGCTTGAATACAAAATGTCCCTCACAGATTCATATATTGATTGATTCTAACTAATGGACTTTTGAGTTGATCAAATCACAGTACATGTAAATAAATCAGTCCCTAGAGTTGTGTATGGTACCATTATATGCAAGAAATGAAAATGGAAAGTGGAATTTGGTTGGATGACCTAGAGCATTGGAGGTCTGACCTTGAGGACTGGAAAATGGGAAGTGGAGTTGGGTTGGATGACCTAGAATATTGGAGGATTGACCTTGAGGACTGTTTTGTTTTCTGAATCCTTCCTATGTCCTTTTTATCTTTTCCTTCTTTCCACTGTGATGAGTTCCACCATCCCCTGGTCTACTGCTGAAAGCTCTGAAAGCATGAGAGAAATAAAATATTGCTCCATTCTTTCAGGCACTCACTTGATTACAGATAGCTAAGACATCCATCACAACTTTGTTTTGCTGATTCTAAGTCTCTTCACCAGTGAGATTATGTTTCCATTTAAGAATGTTCACATAAAGCTGTAGTTTCTATAAGCCTGTATTACCCAAGGTGATAAAATGCAGAAAGAAAGGTGTAATTTGTTCATATTTTTGAAGGTTTTAGCCTGTGATCAGCTGGCTTATGGCCTTTGGTCTTGTTCAGTGGCAGCTCATTTTGGAAGGGTGTGCAATGGATAAAACTATTCAACTTAGTAACAACAACCACATCATAATACGAAGAAGGAAGGAATGAAGCCCCACCACAGCCCTTAAAGGCATTCCCAGATGACATAAAGTCTCCCTGCCAGGGTCACTTCTTCCTTCTTCCTCTTTCATTCTTTCTTTCTTTCTTTCTTTCTTTCTTTCTTTCTTTCCTTTTTTTTTTGATTAATATTCCAAGGTTTATTAACCTAATGTTTCATGTTTGTTTGTTTTTGTTTTAGGCTATTTAAAAAAAAAAACAAGCTTGTTTTACATGTCAATCCCAATTCCCTCTCCCTCCCTTCCTCTCCTGTACCCCCCAACTCCCATCCCATCCCCTTTCTGCCTTGGAAGAGTGAGGCCTTCCATGGGGTATCTTAAAAATTTGTCATATCAGGCCCACTTCTTAACAGCTTCACCATCTCTCTATTTTGCCAAGATGACGACTAAGCTTTTAACATGTAGACATTTGAACAAATGGATTATTTCACAATACCTGATTATCCTGTAGCTAGTCTCACTCAGGACACAGGGGAATTCCTAGTGATCCAGCAGAAGACATGAGAGCAATGTAAATGTAGTCTTTCATGTACATACATGGCTGTGGTTGGAGTGATTGGTACTAATGCCAATACAGACCCTTTGTGGCTAACAAGTAGGATTTCCAGCCCCCTTTTAAATTCAACTAGGATTTACCTTCCTTAACCACTGTAATTTTGAAAACTTTATCACTAGTCAGTATAGAATTGAGGCTCCTGACATCTAAGACCCAGTGACCCAGGATATATTACAATAGCTGGTTCTCTTTGTTGCTATGGCCACTCATTGTTGGTGAATAGTAGCTGCCACCAGTTGTAGTTGGTAAAAAACCTATGATTGCAGTAGCTACCAAATGCCAGTCTACTGATGAGCCAAAACCAGAGCAAGAAAATTCCCTCTTATACTGGAGACAATAGTCCCTAGATCTCCAGGTTTGAAGTTCCAAGCTTCTGGCTCTGCACTGGACATTTAGAGGCTAGGAACTATCAAAACATGAGAACTTCTCACCTATTCACAGTTTCTACCTGGCAGAGCAAAAGTTACAACCCTACTGACTGGTGACAGGCATGAGAGAACACAGCATGAAAGGAGCTGCTTAAAAAGTTGCTAAAGTTATCTTATTCAATTCAGACATGCTGGCACCCTGACATCTAGCATACAAGTCTGTGAGAAAACATTTTTTTTTTATTTAAGCTATATTGTAAATAATATCTTTCAGAGACAGCATGGGCAAAATAGTACACCAAAATCCTGTAACAAAATAGAAAGATGACAGATAAAATGTTATGCTACATCAAAGCAAGTGACAAATTAGTGAAAATTTGGAAATGAGCTGATTAATAACAGAAGCAAGGATAAGGCATATTCCTGTTTGATCCCATAAGATTCTGAGTAATTATTTTGGACATAGGACACACAATTTATCTAAGGTTTTTCTGTAGCAAAGCTGAAAGGATACATAGTTAACTAGCTCATGGTGACTATTAGATAAAATGAGACACAAGGTAAGCAGACTTTATCCTAGTAACAAAGTTTGTAGGAAATTTCCCCCAGTAGGCTTTGAAAATGATGATTATATAACATCACAGGAGAGAGAATTTGCAGTATCTTTTACTAAGTAAAGCACTATGTGCACCCTACAGGCATTTTCTAGAAATGCCTTCCCTGGGTTCCTTTATACTCTTGGAAAAACAACAACAGTAACAACAACCAAAACCAAAGAGAAGCAAAACAAAACAAAACCCACCAAAGACAGGTGGAGGTAGGTCAGGGAGTTGATTCTCCTTTACCTCCTCAGCTCATAGGGCCTGGGTTCCTGTGGGATGAACTCTCTCTTAAAGTGTCCTCTCTCATTCTATTGTAGTAACACAATTTTTCTTCTTTCTTTTTCAGGTCTAGGAATGCATTGCTCTCTCTTGCTTTTTTTCTTAACTATGTCCATCATAAGCAGCACATTCAACAGATGAACCTCTATTAGTCCAATTTAGAGGCATCATTTGTTTTCAGAATGGAATGCTAGACAATCTATATAATTATGCCTCTTGCCTGTATTCCATAAATTTGTGGGAAAAAGAAAAAAAGATTTCATCCAAAATCAACTCAACAGTATTGTGTATAGACCTTTGATAATTTGCACTAATTTATGGATAAAGCATATACCACCCATAAAAAGTGAATTGACCCTGTGCATAGCATTGAAATACTCTGGCGGACCACGTAATATGCTAATCATGTGAAATTCACATGAAATCACATGAAAAGAAATAATATACAGAAATGTTATTTTTGCTCAAATTTTTATTTTTTTAATCTTAGTGTTTGTCAAACATATGTAGAAATAGATATTAGATTTTATGGTGGCTTTGTTACTACAATCCTAAGATTACTAGAGGCCTTCTGGATTTATTTGTACTTTGGAAACTATCCCTTTGTTGATAAACATACAAGATTAAAGCTCAATGGACAGAACACAAGTCTCTTTGAAAATACAATGAGATTTAAACAGGCAATGTCTAAAATATCAACTTTTTGAGTATCTGAATCACATATTTATGTTATATTACATGTATTATTTATTATGGGGATGCAGTGGATGTTACTCCTCTCTATAACACTAAAAGTGCATAGAAGAAATGGGAGAGTAGATTTCAGAATAAAACATTATGAACACCTATTAGACATATATGTAGGCTACTGCTCGTCATAGAAAAGTAATAAGAGTTAGTATTAGCATGCTTGGTTAAATTCCTAAAGTTGTTTGGTTTAACCATTACAAACTAAAAATTGCCTTTGGCACATAACGCTGCTAAAAAGAGCATTCTTATGTTTCCTTAGGAAAGAAATCAATGTTTGCACCTTGCTTTTATTTAAAGGTCTACCACATATTTTACTATTTGCAAAAACCTTGAGAAAACACAGCCATTCCACCATTTTTTTCACTGGGCAAATTTTCTACTCCTGGGTACTTGTTGGATCCATGTGTCTGGTGAAAACATACTAAATTCAGTGCTAAATACATTTTTTTAATTGCTTTGTTTTCAAGTGACTTCTTTAATAGATAAACTTTTATTCACAGTGTTCTTGGAAGCATAGGAAATTTCTAATGTACTATATGGAATTATGTTCTGCTGGAGTTTAATCCTGACACATGTTGAGTTGCTAAGAATGAACCACTGACATTCTTCAATTTTAAAGCAGCCCTGTGACATGAATATCTGCCATAATCCCTGGATCTTACTATAATCTCCATAAAATATAAATGATCTATTTTGTTTTCAGTCATCAGCCTATGCTCATATTTTAACTAGTCATTTTCTAATCTAAATTAATTTTTAAAATCTGTACCAAGACACATAAAGCAGAATCCTTAAAAATTATGATGAATATGGTGAAGCGTAACTCTTAGCACTTGTTGGCTTCTGGCTGGGGGATGGGAGAGGACTCAGCTGTCTTGAAGAAGCTGGCCACTGGGTGTAATGGGTAGGTTTTTCCCCGCCGGTTTGGTCCCACTCTTTGTTCCTACCCACCAGCTCCTTGGTCCTGCCACCACGCGAGCCCCAATAACACGCAGAGACTCTGTATTTGATACAAAGCTGTTGGCCAGTTACTGTTACTGTTTATGGGCTAGCTCTGTCTTAATGATTAACCCATTTCTACTTATCTAAATATTTCCACGTGGTCATCTTATGGGAGAGCGGTGGGCCGGCATCTTGCTTTTTCTAGGCTATATACGCTGACTCCTCCTCACTACTTCTTCTTTCCTCCTTGTCTCCTAGCCCCGCCTATCTTGCTTTTCCAATGGCCACAGTGCTTTATTTATTAACCAATATGAGAAACATATTTACAGAATAACATCTCCCATCAACTGTGAGCTTGAAATAATTTTTGGTGGAGAAGGGCAGAAGAGTAGAATGGTAGTTCTTGGAAGTATGGGAAGCAATGTGTGATTAGAATACACTGTATAAAATTCCCAAATAATCAATAAAAATATTATGTTGGGAGAATAAAAATAAAGTGATAAAGTCCAGTTAAAAAAAAAAGAAAAAAAAGAATAAAGAAAAAGCAAGTAGATCCCCAAGAATAAAAGCAAAGCCTCTTTTCATGCTTCTTAACCTTCCAGGATCATAGTATAGGTGGAAGCAAGAAACATGTCTTTGTAAATGTGCAAATATAAAAATAAAGGAGAGCATCATTTCTGTCTTCTCCCTTGCACTGGTATCTGTCTCTGAGCTCTGCCCTTCAAGGCAGACAACTGATGCTCTGATTGCTTTCCAAATTGAAAGCCCCACCTGCTGTTTGCAAACGTGTTCTCTCTCTTCTATCCTGTTATTGAACAAACAGGCATTGATTTCTATCTCTCTTTTTTTTCCAAAGCAACAACATCCCACAGACACAGCCTTGGCTGCTTTGTGACTTATATTAAAAAAAAAAAAAAAAAAAAGAAGAAGAACAACTAAAAACTGTCTGATTCCTGAGCAGCCTGTTGATGGATCCCTATTATGAAAACAATGAATCTGATTTGACAGATGGCACAGGTGTAACTCACTAATTATTAATACATGGGTTCCTAGAGAGAAAAGTATGCTGGAAAATATACATGATAGCATTATAGCTGAGAACAACTGAGCAAACACTTATCAAAGATGGCTGGTGATACCTGTTCTTAGCGAGCAGAACGGAATTCTTCCCTTGGCTGAAGACCAGCACATCCATAAGAAATGAGCTAAAGAAAAGGGAAATAAAATTTATATGACTATTAACAGCAATAGGATAGGTTATGCTCATGGTCCTGAATGCTGAAACAGCTGTATACTGAAGAGACATTTGGGTGAGGAATCCTTAGAAATAAATACTGAGTGTCAGTGATGCAGCTCAATGAAGAAGGTGAGCCTGATGCCCAAGAGCCCAGGGTTTGTTGTCAAGCACCAGAAACTAAATAAACAAATACATAAATATTTTAAACATATTCATATTCCTATAGAGAATAAGCCCTCAAAGCATACCAGTTATGAGGTCACAGATGAGTGGATGATTAGAGTCAGTAACTCTTGAACCAAAATCTGTTTCCAACATTCATGAAGTCACACTGCATTCTCTTCTAATCACAAGCCATGCATCTGATGCACCACTCAACTTAGATTTCCTACGTCTGTCCAAACCTCAGTCTTCTCTTAGTTTCCTTTACTCTTGGAGCACAAAATAGGAATTTTTAATCAGAAATCACTGGAGTCCTTACTTCCAGTTTATATCCTCTTATCTTTAGGTATCTCCTCAAAACTTTGCTCTCATCTATCTTATTTTTAATGTTGATGTGCCCCAGGTGCAAGTAGCATGAAATGCTAGACTTACGCCTCTTGGTTTCCTGGAATTCAACCTCCTCAGCTGCAGACTTCTGTCTATCACTTCTCAGATTATTTGAGCATAATTTTAGGTCCAAAATTTCTAGCTATGTTCCTGGAGCAGATGGATAATAAGTACTTAATCTGTCCCTTTATCAGCATTTCTGTATCCTCTTTGCTCTGTTAGAAGATAGAAAAGAATAGGTGTGATACAATATAGGCTGACAGATGTTTATTCAGGGAGAAAACACTTACACCAGAAACAGATGACCACTGCATGATCCCGTTCCAAGGATGCCTCTGAATGTGTATGTTCTTTGTCCCCGACCAGGAAGTAATAGAGCCAACTGGGGTCCTGTATCACAGACTTGGCCCCCACTGGTCAAGTCTACACCTTGTCCCCACGACCCAGTGGGCATGATTAGTGCAACACGTGCTGGCGGGGTGGATATGTGAGTGTGTGTGTGTGTGTGTGCGCGCGCGTGCGTGCGCGCGCATGTGTGCGTGAGTGTAAATAGCATTAGAAAGGAAAAGCTTTTGTCCTGTCATGCTTTGAATGTCTTCTACATAGATGTCTCATTCAGTTGCTCTGTGAATATGACTTTAATTTTCCCCTGAAAAACACATTAAAGAGTATGGTTAATACAGTGTACTCTTCTCTGTTTCTCTAACAGGCAATCCATATAGTTCTTTGATACTTAGTAAATAAAAGCCCCTGGATTAAGACTCAGAAATTACAAACCAGTATCAATTCTCTAACTACAACTACAACAATGATTTAGTTTCAGCAAAACCCTTTGATTGATTATTTATGATTTTTAAGCATCCTTTAATTGAATTGCAGAGATGATCTTAGAGATGCTGAACCTTGCTTTTACTAAGTCTTTTCCTCCAATATTGAAAACAGACTGGAATCAGTGCATGATTAAGGCTGTGAGTGATTAACCAGGGACCTTTGGATTTTACTGACTCTACCACTTTCTGGCCTGTGATTTGTACAAGTTATTATCACTTTTCCTAGATACTTCTGTCTTTTCAGAGTCAGAATGTGAATAGACCATATCTGATGCATGCATATACATAGTTCTTTTAAAGATTTATTTTTCCATGTATATGAGTGTTTTACATATATATATATATATATATATATATATATATATATATATATATGTTTACTATGTCTGTGTCTGGTGTTCACAGAAGTCAGAAAAAGGCATTTAATTCACTAGAACTGGAGTTATAGATGGTTGTGAGTCACCATGAGGTTGCTAGAAGTTGAAATCAGGTCTTCTGTAAGGGGAAGCTAATTGAGGTAATATTTTTGAAATGTAATCTTTCAATAGTGAACATTATCAAAAGTAAAACAACTTTATGAAATAATAACAACAAATCTGTTAGCCATTTTTTCTTTTTGGATAAACTGTCTGTCTTTAAACCATTAAATGGAGACTGTAAGTCACAATCTGATTTCCTCATCTGTTGTACCACAATGAGAAAATCCATCACACTCAAGGCTATCAGAAATAAATCAAAGAAAGTACATGTTTGAAGAAGATTATTTATACTTTACCTATGTTGTTTTTGATGGTGCTGCCGTCCTTGAAAAGGGGAGAAGATCCATTTTGAAGGTATTGGAATTTTTCCAAAGATATCGTCTACATTTATAGTTATCTCATCATATTCAGAAAATCCTGGAACCACTGGTAACTACCTTCATCCAGTGTTTAGAGCTTGCATAGCCATTCTCAATTCTCACATACCCTACTGCCTATCACACTTGAGAATCAAGTGCTAGCAAACTTGCCTAATTTGTTTAGATTACATCATACATTTACCAATAAAAGGGCAAAGTCACAGATATCCAGTATTTAGAAGGCTTTCTTTTTTTCTCTCTCTATGCACTCTTCTTCAAATTCAAGGCCTCCTTTTTCATCAATTATGTTTGCATCTCATGCTGAAAAATAACACAATTCTTAGGATTAGGAATAGGAAAGATAAAGCATAGCCTTGGTCATATCTTGAATAAATTATAGTTGTTCTAGTCTTACTTGACTTAGGTGAGCATGGATTTAGAATCTTCATAGTTATCCTATGATGGACAGCTAAACTTACTTTTTTTTCTTATTCAGGCTGTGTTATGGCTGTGTGTCTGTTTATAAGCCTCAAACAGAGAAATTGAATAGAGATGTTCACATGGGAGAATGGTAGTTGATAAAACTTCTCTATGTGTTCTTCAATAACGGGGTGGCTCTTTAATTGTTTCCAAAATCAATTTTTAATTAGTGGTGGCTTGGAATTTCATATTAGCTGTTAAACCAGTGAAAGATGGGAAGGAGAAGGAGGAGGAGGAGGAGGAGGAGGAGGAGGAGGAGGAGGAGGAGGAGGAGGAGGAGGAGGAGGATGAGGAGGATGAGGAGGATGAGGAGGATGAGGAGGACGAGGAGGATGAGGAAGAGGAGGAGGAGGACAAGGACTAAGAGGACCAGGACGAGGATGAGGACAAGGAGGAAGAGGAAGAGGAGGACTAGGAGGAGGAGGAGAAGCTTGTGATTTAGAAATTGCTTTTGCATAGTTAAAAAACACAATGTCAGTAAAAATTTAGGCAGAGACACTGTGACTCTGGCTTAAGTGCAATGATTGTAAGAGATAGGAAAATCTATGATAGAAACAATTTTTGGAGACATGGATGTTAACTGGTAGTCCTGTGGTCCCCAGTTCTGACCTTTGATTCATTGTCTTTCTGTGTTCAGTATTTAAATGTATATCACAGAGTCTTTTATTTTACCCTTTACAATTTTGAAGAAGGAAAATGTAAAAATAAATATAGAACAAAATGTTCTAATTTATAAAATATAACAGAGTAGGCTTCTCTTTTGAAACTCTTTCCAAAGAGTATCAAACAATACATCTCCCAGAAGATGTGTTAGAATCAAGAATAAACACCCTTGCAATCTAAAGGACTGCCCTTGTTCATATGTGCATGCACTGGACTGTCTTCATTCTTTGTAGCTCTATAAACCCTGAACAGTGTTGTGGTTTGTAAGTGAGATACTGATCAACAGAGATCCTTTAGGCCAGTGGGAGCACAGGGAGTTTGTGGGCCTCCTTTAAAAACAGTCAATGGAGTCCAAATTGGGAAAACTGCTTTCCATTGCAGCTTTGATCATTAGCAGATATGCACTCCCAACTGGTTGATGAGAAGCACAAAGTGCTTTAACAAAATTTAGTTTAGGATTTGTATCTGTATTAATTACCATATATGTAATTACCACATATTTAATGTATCATATATAAATATATATTACATATACAGTATGCATATAATATGGTCATAATTTGCAAGTTCTGAAGCAGTTTCTTACATTGATTTTACATACTCTTTCATGTCACTTTTCTATTTCTTCAAGTAGAGAAAGCTTTGAGTGGACTACAACCAAATCTGTCTTAGCAAACTCTTGGAGCCATGACTTGAGTGACTAGAGACAGGATGTGTTTGGCACGCATATGTTCTTGCCTGTATTACTTAGGGGCACACTCAATGTATGACAGGCAAGGCAGATCACCATGAATGAGTAGAAGAGTAAATTAATGATAAAACCATCTCTTCTTTTATCCTTTGTTTGAGGTAGGACCTCACTCTATAGCTTAGAATAGACTGGAACTCATAATGAAGCCCAGGATGTTGTCAAGCTCAGAGCAATCCTCCTGCCTTACTTTCATCAACACTGAAGATACATGCATAAAACGCCATAACTCGCATTAAAGTCCAGGAATACAGAAAGCTGCCCTTCTCTGATCTGTGTCCAGGACATATCCAAAGAAATTCTTTTCCAGTTCAGGGGATGTTATTAACTACAGGTTTAGAGACTAGTTGCCTGTCATGTTGGTGTACACTCAACATAAAATTGAAAACTATGAATGTTTTAATAAGACATATATATAGTAATATATAATAAGCTGACACGAACATCAAGTGTGACCCATAGGTTTATTATGTAACAAAATGTGCTGGCTATTTAGCACAAACTACTGGAAAATGGATGGTGTTAAAAGAAGCTAATCTGAAAAAAAAAAAAGCTAATCTGTATTTTTATGTTTTCTATTAATCTATTTCTTTGATAACACACAGGCACACCCGGGGGGTCTTTTGTAATTAAGGCTTTTCATGATACTTTCAATCTGTTTGTATGCTTATGTATGTGTGTGGCATACTTGTGCATGCAGAAAACAGAGGAGGAATTCAGGTATCCTGTTTTATCTCTCTCCTTCATATATTCTTAAGAAGGTTGTCAGTCAGGTGGCCTGGGCAATCTATGAGAACCAGTATTAAACCGTAGTGCACAAATGGACTTTGGGAGCCCATTCCCCATGGAGGGATACTATCTCAGCTTAGATATACAAGGCAGGGCCTATGCTCTGCCCCAAATGATATGACAGACTTTGATGATCCCCAGTGGAAGACCTTATCCTCTTTAGGAAATGGATGGGTAGTGGGACTGTGGGGGAGGGATTCGGGGAGGATGGTAGGGACAAGGAACTGGAATTGATATGTATAATAAGTTTGTTTCTAAATTTTAAAAAGTATATAATGAAAAAGAAAGCGTCTCCCATTGAACCAGGACCTAGGCAAGGGACCCGCAAGTTCCATTAATTCTCTGTCTTCAATTTCAACAAGGCTAAGGGTACAGGAAATGTGCATAGCCATGTCTTTTTATGTTGGAGCTCGAAATCAGAACTTAGGTACTGAGACATTATCAACCCCTTTTAACATATTTCTAAAATCTTCCTGAACATCATTTAAAAAGGATAGGATTTAAGCAAAAAGCCAGTGATTTAAATAAGACAACATCATCACAAAGGAAATATCAGAGCAGGGTTTTGCTCAAGGCAATCCCATTTTTCTGTCATTCTCAAATTTGTTTAGCAAACTTATTTAGAAATGTTTACACTACAGATGTAATGGCTAAATGAGAAAATGAAAAACTCCTTGATACTATGCTCTTTCTAGCAATGGCATAGCAGGTTGATGGGTTCCATAAACATACTTCTACCTTTGTGTGTGTGTGTGTGTGTGTGTGTGTGTGTGTGTAAAAGAAGGAAGGGGAGAGAGAGCAAGGGAGTGGTACATAAAGAAAAGATCTCATGACTTAAAGCCATTTGTTGTTGATGTCAGTAAAATAGACCATTTTTTTTTTTACTTTACAGTTTAATAGATCTTCTGATACATTCAAAATTTTAGTATAGTTTTTGTTTTTGTTATTTTTTTAAGTATAATATAACTTAATGATCAGCATACTCACAGTTTAGAAAGCTGAGGTTTGGAGAATTTGCCTGGCTCTCTCCCTGTGGCACAGTTGCACATAGCACAGCCAACAGTCAAATGTGCAGACATGATAATCACAACTATCCTTGTTTATACTCTGACTGGGATGTTGCTAATGCTACTTCCTCTGAGCAATCATAGTGATGAGGCATCCTGCTTGGGTTCCTTGTGGAATCCTCCTAATGTCTTTGCAATGGAGTCCAAAGATCTGACTGGAGATTTCCACAAGTCAGCCTTTCTGCCCAGCAGAGATTTCCAGGGCTCACATTCTGTTTACTCAGGGAAGGCATTCCTCGCCACACTTGCTGACTGTTCTAAGTCAAGACACTTAACAAGGAGATAATAGTCCCATGGGTGAAAACCATAAAACGAAATACCCCAAGGCAAGTACATTTTTTTTACATTAAATTATAAACAGACTGTCTTCCACAACCCAACCAGTAAACAAAGGAGCAGCGGCCAGAAGAATGCTAAAGAAATGTTTGATAGGATAGGACCTCTTTTTTTATATAAGTCCTATAATGTTCATAGCATCAATAAAGTTTATTGTATAAATTTGCATAATGCAAAGCACAAAAGTACATGAAGCTCATCCAAAACACTAGCTATAAGTAATCATAGTTTTAACAATTTCCAATAGATTAAAAAGCTGAAATCAAATTGTAGATAACATTTCATAGGGAATTTTTTTCTAATTTTTTAATACAAGTTGAGAAGTTTTTCTCCTATTATGTATTTTAGGCATCATTTTGAATATTTGCCTATCAGTATGGAGTATTATTTCTGATAGCTCAACTTAATTAATTCTTCACCATTTTCATCCTGGGTTTTTCTACATTAGTTCATTAGATTTTTCCTGTGCTGAAGAGTTTGCAATATAAATATTAAAAGAGGAAATATTTATCTAAAGGGTTTAAGAAGAGGGTTTTTTTTTTTGGATAATTTATGAATGAGGTTGCCAGGCCTTGAATTAATGTGTTAGAGTCATTAACCTACAGCCTGTCAAACAGATGGCATCATCACCTAACATTTGTCAACTTGGGAAAGGACACAGTTAAAAATGCTACACACTGACTTAAGCATTTCTATCTGACAGTAAGTTTGATTATTATATAAATTGTGTGTACACACATGTATCTTTAACAGCCACATTTTGCTTCTTTGGGAATTTAACTTTTTCCACTTTTTCCTCTGTTTGGGATGTGTATCTTTTTATACTGGTTTCATAAATTCTGTATATTCTGGTCTGCTGTTTTCTGATTCATAATTCTGTTGCAAATAGTTTCTCTGGCTGTTCATTTTCCCATTTTATTTTGCTCTTGACCAAAAATGCTTATAGAATAATATATAGATTGCTTCTTTCCTTAAAGTAAAGCTTTTCTTTGCTATGTGGTACACATATACCTGACAGCATAATGTGGAGAGAAGTAGATAAATCAAAATGCATTAATGTTGATTTTAACAACACTTGATACTTATTGCCGCATTCAGTCTTGTACACAGTATATGAAGTGGGAAATCTAATATTTTTCTCCAATATTTTATTATTTGTAATTGGGAGGATGCACTATGTACATCTTTGAATATCACTTATCTTAGATATAATTTGCAAACTTTTTTCTGGTACATTTTTCTGCCTCTCTATTGTTCACACATGTAAATATTGCAGGAATGGACATACCATCTGCAATCCCATCACTCTGGATACTGTCATAAGAGCAATATTTTAGGAACTGTATGAGTAACACACCAGATTCCATTAGTCTAAGTTGCATAGAGAAATGCTATCTTAAACATTTTAAATGAAAAAGAATCTAAATATTTTATTTTTTCATAGTATTTACAATTATCTATCAGACCAAGCAAACTGTTCTTTTTGAATTCAATAGTATCTCCAAGGAGTTTGTCAAAATCAACTACACAAAAACTGAATCTGACTTTTAGAATTGTACTTTAAATTTTTATTATATTTACAAAATTTGTACGTTACCTAAAATGATTTATCATTTTTTTTAATGCTGCATTTTCCGGGCAATAAAATACAAAAATTCTATAACAAATTCTATAACAATGCCGCCTTCCACACCACACTCCAAATTTTTATTTTATTTTTTATGGAATTATGTAGATTCATCATGATCTGCATGCTAACATCTTTTGAGATGAGAAAATTAAGGTTCAGAGAATGTTCCCAGCTTACCCACTTTGCCACAGTTGCTCATAAATACAAGAACATAAAGATGACAATTGTACTTTTTGCTGACATTTTTTAAAGTGAAAATACCAAGAAAAGATTCTGATGAAAGTATACAAAGTCAGATCCCGAAATATATTTTGCGGATTGAAATTGGAACAGCTTGGGGTGTGACTGTCATTGGATACAATTCTTGGTTTCCACTTCTGTGTGATGTGGAGCATAGTTAAAGCACAACTGTTTCTCATAAGCTTTAAACCTTGATGTCAATAAACCTACATGCTTGCTTTTCCCTTTGAAATAGATACTATGATACTGGCAACAACGAAAGGCCAGTTGCTGCAACTACATCACAGTATGTGTGTTTATTAACCTGATGATGGACAGTGATGAGAATCTAAATACATGACCAAGCTCTTAATTACATTTATCTATGGATCGCTATATGTACATTTGTTTAGTATTCCATTTTCAAAGAAATTGCCAAAAATTATATGTGTGTGTTATGCTAGATTATATATGTGTAAACCTAAGCTGTCACCCAGGGCCATATTTTATAAGATTTATAAACAAAATTCAAATTGAGCCAGATGGATAGTTCATATATCTAATTGCCCTATCATCAATGATGCTGTATATTTCCTAAATTTGTTCTTATCACAGCATTTAATTTTAGAAAATGTGTATTGTTGTATTTTTTAGTTTACTAATATCTTCATCTATGGTGTTCAATCTGTCATTGATCTTATGTGTAACATTTTAATATTTGTATATATTTCATAATTCTGTATTTTATCACTGTTGCATGGGGTGGTCTTTTATATCTTCTAAACCTATAGCATATCATTTAAGTCTTTTGCTTCAGTAGTGTTGAAGGATTACTAATTTTAACATATTTAAATTTTATAAGCTCATTTTCAGGTCAAAATTAATGAATGAATATTCCTTTTCACTATGGAATTAGTTTTACTATCTACTTGCATGTCTTTGTTCAACTATGGGGTGTCAGAGACTGCAATTTACTTCATTTGATGTTTAAAATAATACTTTTTGCATTCTTAAGTATTGCTTTATACAGAGTGATACTTTCCAATATTTCTGAATATTTGTCAAGTAGTATCAGTAAAGAAATTTGTGTCTAGCTGATTCTGTTCTACTTGAAAGCAGGTTTGTCTGAATGCTCTCATTCAGTGAATCATGAGGTTCTACTTTTCCTTTTTGGAAGAACTAAATACAGCTATAGAAGATTCCCAAGACACCATTTCTTACATTCCTGTTCAGTGCTTCTGTCTCAGGATAGGGGAAATACTATCATATGCATACCCTGACAATTACTCTAGTGGATACTGGAAGACCTCAAGATGTCTTCTGATGATGCCATGAATTCTTTCCCTTAAAAGTCTTCTCTTGATATAGTCCTGCTGTTAGGAGACTCAGATGCATATTTCAAGACTATGACTAATATATGATGGTTTCCCTTTGCTAAGGACAATACTTCCTAATGTATTAAATATCAAAAAATAAACGTTTGGGAAACTGAAAAATACAACTTTGAGAACAGTGTACAAGAAAGAATGCTCAAAATGAAGCAATCACAACTAAAAACAATATGCAGACTCCTAACATAATTCTGTTTAAAATAACAGGAATTTGTTTCTTAAAATAATATGCATGTGTCAAAGTTATTAAATAGTAGTGTGCATGTTGTATCTTGTTTTAGTGTAACTGTGTGTTAAATGAATTCTAAGGAGCAGTGTTGGATATGGATATTTGAGTTTTCCCAAGCTTGGTGGCATACACCTTTAACCTCAGCACTCAAGAGGCAGAAGCAATTGGATCCCGATATGTTCAAAGCCAGCCAAGTTTACATAATAAATTCCAAGCCAGCCTGGGCTAACCAATGAGATTTTGTTTGAAAACCAAAATCAATCAAACAAAAACAACAACAACAAAAAAAAAAAACAAAACAACACCACCACCACCAATAACAACAACAAAAAAACAAACTGAAGATTTTCGAATGAGGATATTTAAACTGCTGCTTTTTATTTCTCATTGAGATAATCATTAGGATTCAGTAATAACTCCAAAGCAAATTTTAACAACCCTAGTCTTTGAAGAAATTACCAGTGTTATTTTAAATCAGTGTCATTTTAGATAACTATTTAAAAGATCATATGGATGACTGGGAATTTTATTTCTCTTGAAACAATAATAACAAGATGAACAACAGATTTTGAAAGCATAATTTTGGACAATTCTGTTAAAATAAATATTTTGGCAGGACATAAATCAAAGTAGGATTAATATTTTTATATGTCAGTGTTTAGCCAGGTATCTTTCCTGGGGAAATAAACTTAAATGAAGAAAGACTTTTATGAAAACATTAAGTTTATTTTTAAAATATTGTTCTAGAAAACTGTATAAACTCAGAAATTTTGCCTCAAGAAATGTCACCAGTTAAATTAACTGGCTCATTCAGCCAATTGAGACTTGTGTAATTACTGAAATGTTTATGAAGTAACAACTTTGAAAATTTTGGTGAGATAAAATATACAAAGCCAGTTAAGAAGGATATTATAGTACCTACTATATTATGCTAATTTTATTACTTTTGTTTATTTATTTATTTGTGTGTGTGTGTGTGTGTGTGTGTGTGTGTGTGTGTGTGTGTTTGAAAGAAAGGAATGAAGGAAGAAAGAAAGGCAGATAAATAGATGTCTTGAGTCCCAAAGTGCATGTGTTTGGGTCAGAGGACAACTTGTACAACTTGGGGAAGTCAATTCTGCTATGTGAACTGAGGTATCAACACAGGTTGTTAGGTTTGATGGTTAATTCCCTACCCTCTGAACCCTCAGGCTAACCCCTTATCTACTGTATTCGTAGTAAGAAATTGCTCATAAAAAGTGCCAGCAAGTCAACATTTAATACACACATACACTTAGATCTTTTGAGAGGGATCCAAAGGTAGAAAGAAAGCAGAGTTATGGAGTGTGACATAGGTTCTCAGTGAATCAGGATATCATGGCTGTGACTCACTCTGTTAAATTCAACTGACCGAAAGAAGCTGTGTGATGCCCATATTTATAAAACTCCCTTAACTTTGGAAACTGAGGCGTAGTGTCGACATTACTTGATCAAATTGCTAGTTTAATAAATGAGCTCTCACATACCACATACAAAGCAGTTAGGGCATTGCCTGGGACAAATTTAAGGTTATTTATTAGATAATTGGTGATCTACACAGAAGTGAAGTTTGAAATATTTTTTTACCATGTTTGTGTCACTGAATCTCAAAAATAAATATTTAAATAACTGAGAGCCACATTTTCATAGTGGTTTTTTATTTTATTTTCTGTTTTCAAATCAGTGTGCATGAAAAAGCAGGTAGGGAATTTTATTTTCCAAAGTTAGCCCCCATGTTGTGAAGGGCTTAGAAATTTCATGCTCAGCTTGATAGAACTGCTACACATGCTTCCTTTTCATTCTCCATCAGCAGCTGCAGCTTTATCAGACACAAAGATGCATACTTTTAAGGAATTTTGGCACCAGTTGTCACTTTATGGTAAAGTAAATTCAAAGTGTGGGTGTTTTTTTTTGGTATTTAAGTGTTAAGAAATCAAATTCTGATTTATCAGGTTAGTCAAGTCAGATACTCTTATTTGCTAGGTATTTAATAATCCAACAGTAACTTTTCCTATAAACTGAAAATTACTGCAATCTCCAAATAGCTCTTCTCTTTGAATCCAAAAGCAAGACGCATGGGTTTGTAACTTTAATATTTAGACAAGAAGACTACAGCTTTTAAAATATAAATGCACAGATACCTTATTGTGACTGATAAAAGATATCCCTTCAAATGTCTGAGGAGTTAGTCTGGGATCAATTTAAGGATCAAGATATCTGTTCTACTTAAAAGCCTACCATTGCTTAATTACTTTCTTTATCACTCTCAATATTTACTTGGAGCTTTTCAAAATTAATGGAGAATGTAAGACATATATATATATGTATATATATATGCATACATATATATATTAAATGGAAAGATAAGTATATATTGTGAATGGGAAGATAAGTATTATATACATATATTGTAAATGGGAAAATACTGCCTCAAACCCTTCTAGAAAAGTAACATCATTTTATGTAACCTAAGTTTCATGACAAGCTTGATTCCCAGTATAGTGGAACTGAACCATCACAAATAATTTCTCCTTTCAATTATTTTAATATTCCTAGCTTTTATTTACAACTGTGGTCATTCAGTCTTTCTATGGGAACAAGATAAATGTTCAGCTTTTTCACTCTAATAACCACCAATCATCTGCAAGTATATTGGACAAAGGATTATATCTCCAGAGTGTCAGAAATCAATCATATTGGCTTATGCAAGGCCTTGCCGGGGACACATGTCCCCTACTAAATAATTGCTATGGAAAAAACTGTAAAGAATATGTGAGACACTCCAGTGTTCAAGCTAAAAGATAGCCAACCTATCCAAGTTCTATCGACAGAGGATAACAGTTTCTTCCCCATGGAAGTTAGGTTACATTTGGGAAGAAACAAATGATAAGTACTGTCAAAACATTGAAAGGGCACTGTAATAAGTCATGTAATATAGGTTTACATTATCTGTATCTGTAGTATTTATTTCCACTAAATATATTGGTACATGTGTAAATAGGTTAATGATATCTATTTGAATATATAGGGATGGAGCTGAACTTAACTACTGCCTTCAAATGTGAACTGTTACATTTCCTTCTCCTGTCTGTTACCATCATAGATCCCATGTTTGTGTAGTGTTGTTTGAGTTTAATGATAGTCTCAGTTTCAGTTTTGAAATAAAGCCATAACCAGTGTGTGTGCATTTGTACATATCTATGAGTATATTCGTACTAATATATACTGGATATGTGTATGTATGATTGTGTGTAGATATATATGTCCAGCTCAGACTTAATTAATGACTTGAATGTCTTTAGTGAGAAAGAGAACTAAAATTCAAAAATGACGTTTGATCTTTAGTCTTCACTTTTTACCTCCTGCTTAGGTATTTTTTTGAGTCAGGGAAATTAGAAGAAACATGTCTCCTTGGGAGTATGCTTCTTGGTCAACATATTCTCTATTAGCCTCTTGACTGACTATTTGGAGGTTCTTTTTGGAGACTGTCACCAACCCATGTTATATACTTCCCAATTAGAAGTGCCACTCTTTACCTAATATTCTTTCTAAAATCTCATTTTAATATTACAGTGTATCCTCTCATAAGCTGTGACCTCTTCCCTATAAAGTGGCTCTTACAGCAATCATCTCTAGGAGACAATAGAGGCTTCCTGGTGTTAAGGAAGTACTAAACTAAAGCTGTGTGGGTGGTGCTCCCTTTATTGCCCCACCTCTTTGACTGTCCTGCCATTTGCTAACTCCATCCAGCTCCTGGCCTCAGGTTTCTCCAAATGATAAGCACCTACCTTACCTATCTCTCTCCCTTCGATTATTCTAAACTTGGGAGCAGTCATGATGACATATTCCTTTAATACCGTATGAGCTCAGGGTTGTGCAGTAATAGAAAAAGTTGATGTTACATGGAAATCTCCCCATACCTAAAACTTTTTCTTTGTGAATTCTGTTTTGTCTTCAGTAAAAGTGGTCCCACCACCTTCATCTGCTTGAATGAATCATTTCCCAAATGATTATCTTACTTTCTCTTTATATTTAAATAAATGCTGTCAAGAATGCTTTTAAAGAATTTTTTTCATAATTTCTAGTATGTAATGGCCCAAGTGTGATTAATGTATTTATCAATAAAAAGATATTTATTATTGAATGTTTCTGAATCAGGCTCAGATTAGAGGAGAAATTCTGAAATAGTATGAAAAGCTGTTTAAAAAACGATCGACAGAGGAGTAACTACTTTAGAGAGGAGTTTTATTTCCCCGATTTAGGACTGGAACCAAAGCTATGACCTCCTTAAGGTGTTTTTCTCCATTCAAATGCTTTCCAAATATTTTATGCATGAGTTTGTTGGTAAAGTATAGTTGATGTGAAATGTATACTCTTGTTTGTTTCTGAAAATTCAAAGCCTTGCCCTGTGTTCACTGTCAGTTCCAGGTGTATGCATTGTGTATGTGTGTGTGTGTGTGTGTGTGTGTGTGTGTGTGTGTGTGTGTGTGTGTACTGCTCAAGTGTGTACGAGTATGCGTGTATGTGTGAGAGTGTTAAAGTGTGATTGCCCTTGTAGGTGCTTGTATGTATGTGTGCACTTTATTTTTATGCATTTCAATCACTGTGTGGTGCTTTCATTTCTACTGCTCAGAAAACATTTAGTCACAGTAAAGTTGTCAGATATGTGATAAGGATTCTGACGAATCAATCATTCACTTATTTTATAATGAACATTTACATTCAACCATTGCCATCTCTTCAACATATTTTAATTAAAATTCATGAACACTGGTGGCAAGAAAAGCAGCACAGACCAAAAAGAGACATGACTTGTGCCTGGCAGGTTTAGAGGCAAAAGGCAGACAATGAACTATGGTCTTCTGTTTGAGAGGCAAAGCACTGGGAACCTATGTCCAAAGCAGTAAAGAGCAGGACCTTTCCTAATCCTTTGTCCAAAAATACATCCATGGCAGAATTAAGTCAGCAGAAGCCAAGCTGACTGGGCAAATCAGCACTCTGGCAGGCTACAGTGCCACAGCACCAGGGTTGATGAGATGTCTTGGGGGATTTTGTTTGGACTGTCGCATCAAAGATCTGTCAGTCACAAGCATTGCTAGAGAACACAGCCTACATCCTCACATACTTGAAATTTTACTCCATTGAAATCCACCCCTCATCCTCATCTGTGAATGGAACAATTGCTGAGCCAAAGAGAATCCAAAATTTCTCCTTATCTTTTTGTTTTCTGTTCATGGCACCTAAACTGAGAAATGCATTGCATTTTTTTCACAGCTAGAGTTTACACTGCAGTTTATACTAGAATTTATACTATTGTATCTCCTTGACTTGCTTCTTTTCACAGCAATCTTTGGAACTTCCCTGTGTATGGTTCATTGTCTTCTCTGTTGGAAAGCCATATAGCTCAGTGGGAAAATACTGGAAAATATTGGATATTAGCAGTATCCTGTGAGCCTTGACATATATAAATAATATTTTGAGTGTATTGGTAATAATTAGAGCAAGAGGGAGCTCAATCTTACAAAGAAAAGAAGCAGAGAAGGAGTGGTTGCATTAGTATAATGCAAATTGAAAACTACGGAGGTCTCAGAATGGTGTTTCAAAGTTAGTGATGGGGTAAAAGCTGAGTTGGATGAATGTAGGAATAAATAAGAGAGAGATTGGAAATGTTGGGAGAATAGATGTCAAGTCATCTGATGGATGCCTCATGTTGTGAGTTATCTTGGGACCACTATGCAGTGTGACAGTTTGTAATTGGGGTGGAAGTTTAAAAATTACCAAATACCACTGGACTGTGCATACAATTTGTTTTGCCTGGACCACGTTCTGCAAACAAGTGAAGAATCATTAAGTCTTTATAAGTTAATTTAAAATTCTGAAATGTTCAGTGTGTCTGTAACTATGATGTCATTAAATAGTTTTGAGCTGGATGGAGTCTTTTTTGTACATATGTATACTAGAAATAATTGACACATTATCATGCTATATTAGTTCATTATAAAATATATGTAATATGCTTGATTCATATATATGTACATTTATATTTCTATGTGCATATATTTTCACATTTTCTTCCAAACCCTTATCCATCATCTAGCTCACTCCATAGATGTCTGAAAAAGTCTCTAGGATTCACATTATAATTCATCAAGTGAAGCAGAAGCCAACAGAATGGGAGAGAATCTTTATCAGCCATGCACCTGACAGAGGATTTATATCCAGAATGCATAAAGACCTAAAACAACAAGTCAAAAAATCAAAAGACCCACTCAAAAAAATTAAAAAAAAAAAATGGACTCCAGAGCTGACGAGAAAGTTCTCAAGGAAGAAACGAAAGGGGCAAAGTACTACCTCAGAAATATTTATTCCCACAAAAATCAGGAGAATACAAATCTAAACAACTTTGAAATTTCATCTTAATCTTATAGAAGTGGTAAAGATCAACAAAACTGGACAACAAAAGCTGGGGAGAACGTAGACGAATGGGTTTCCTCACTAACTGTTCTTAGATGATACATTTGTCCATCTACTTTGAAAATCATTGTGGGGAATTCTCAAAAATCTAAAAATGAATCTACATTATGGCCCAGCTACTCCTTAACATACGCCTGAAGGTTGCCAGCTCCTACTTCACAGACACTTGCTCAGCCATATTCATTGCTGCTCTATTTGCAAGAGCCAGGAAATGAAAACAACATAAATGTTCAACTAGCAAAGGGATAATGATATACACAATAGAACATTATTTAGCTGTAAAGAAAAATAAAATCATAGTATATGCAGGTAAATGCATGCAACTAGAAAATTTTATAGTGAGTGAAGTACACCAGAACCAGAAAGAAAAATGACACATATTGTTTCTAACTCCTAACTCTAAAACTTCAAATAGAGTATGCAATTTGTAATCGCCATGGAAACCAGGAATCAAAAAAAAAAAAAAAGGTACTAGATGGGAAGAAGCAATAAAGAGAGGGATATCAGATATCAGAATTCAAGTAATCTAGTGATTTTAAAGGGCAAACATGACAAACTAAGGATGCTTAATGAGGTGGGTGAAAGGATGAATGATACAGAAGAAAAACAGGATAAAATGAGAGTAAGGATGTCTGAAAACGTCTCTAGGATTCCCATTATTACTTCAACAATGATCATCATGACACAATAACCCTAAGGATATGTGTTGCATGCATACTTTGACTGAAACCAAAATTCTCTAATTATATATAATACATATGTAATAAAATATATGATACATAGAAGTCTATGTATATACACATAATATATAGTTTAAATGAAGGTTTTCCACACAGACTGTCAATGATTCACACTAAGAGCCATAAACATATAACAAAACCACCAACAGAAAAGCATGAGAAGCCCTGGTTGTTGGATACTGAAGTCCAAGAGCATCCCCAAAATATTGTAAACCACTGCTATTGCCTTTTATTGACTCCAAGCTGATGCGAGATGTTATTCTGTAAATATGTTTCTCATACTGGTTAATTAATAAAGCCTGTGGGCAATAGGAAACAAGATAGGTGGGGCTAGGAGACCAGGAGGAGGAAAGAGTAAGTAGAAGGAGGAGTCAAGATGTAGACCAGGGAGGAAGGAAGACGCCAGCCGCTGCTCCCCGATAAGATGAGCCACGTGGAAATACTTAGATAAGTAAAAATGAGTTAATAATTAAGACAGAGCTAGCTAGCCCATAAACAATAATGGTAACTGGCTAACAGGATTGTATCAAATGCAGAGTCTCTGAGTGTTATTTGGGGCTCACGTGGCGTCGGGACCATGGCAGCAGGACCGATGGCAGAGGGCGGGAAAAACCTGCTGTAACACCAAGCGATTAAAGATTAAGTATTTACTGCAGAATTTATCATGACTTCCAGTTATAGGAGGATCTGAGGTAGAATTAGCCTGAAAGCCTCTGTTTGAGAACTAGTTTTCAAAATATCAAAAGACACCATGCAAGGCTACTAAGCACCAAAGACCCAACAGTCCTACTCAAATGTGACACCTATTAACTTCAACAATGACCAACATGTCAACCGGGGGTAGGGGGTAGTGGGCCTGGCTCAGGGTCTCCTCTCCATAGCCAAGGAAGTGGCTTAGGACCCCATCCCAGAGCTCGGTCCCCTGCATCAGGGAGTTTGTACTTATCTTCTAGTCTAACAGTGAGGACTTGCAATTAATTTCCCTGTTTATCAGTTACTGATGGCTGCTTAGGGTCAAAATGAATCTAGGCTCCCACAGAATATCTCTATAACCTGGGATGAGTGGGATACCCGGCCCATGACAAGGTCCACTGTTCTTCGGGTAGTCCATGAATATTGCCATTGCTCTGTGGCACCCATTACCCAAGATTTTTTTTTTGTCTTTTTATTTTCCTAAGGGCTGTATCAGCATGAAATTCTCTGCTCCAGTATCCACCAAATATTCGACTGGACACCCCTCCACTTTTGCAGTTACCCTGGGGAGGGGAGGGGATCTAAACCCCATCTCCCCTAATCTTCATCTTCACCCAGGTCTAGGACCTTAGATCCCTTGTTTCTCTTCGTTGGGCAGTCCTCTGTCCAGTGTCCTTTCTCTTTACAATATGTACACTGGTTCTTGTTTAATGGGGTCCTGTTGCCCAGGTTTCTTGACAGTCTAAGACCTGTCCTAAACTTTTTATCTCTCTCTCTACTGTTTTTCCCTTCAACCACTGCAGCCAAAATTTTAGTCAAATTCCTTTCCTGTCTTCTGTCACACCTTTCCTCTCCCTCTTCTCTCTCCTTCTCTTTGTTCTCTCTCTCTCTCTCTCTCTCTCTCTCTCTCTCTCTCTCTCTCTCTCTCTCTCTCTCTCTCTTTTGTCTCTCTATCTTCTTTTTCTCTTTTCTCTGTCTCTCTTTTTCTCTACTCTTCCTCGGTCTCCCTGTTGTAATAAACTTTCTCTGCCTCTTTCACTAAATCACATAACTCAGCTTCCTGTAACCCTACCAGTCTCAGGAGTTTCTTTCTAATATCCAGGGCCAGTTGCCCTATGAAGGCCAGAGCCATCGAAGCTCTCTGGGGCTTCTGAGGTAGGATCAAAAGGAGTGAACCGCCTTCAGGCTTCCATGAGCCTTTCAAGAAACACCAAGGGAGATTCAGTCGGTCTCTGTATCACCTCTCTTACCTTAGCCAAAGTGGTAAGCAGTCTCGTGGCACCTCAGAGACCTGCCACCAGAGCCTGAGGATAGACTTTCAAGTTCTCCCCCTGCCTTCAGTGGTGTTGAAGTCCCAACTGGGGCAAGTCAAGGGTAATCCCAAGTCACAAATTTAGGATATATATTTACACACACACACACACACACAGAGAGAGAGAGAGAGAGAGAGACAGAGACAGAGACAGAGAGAGAGACAGAGACAGAGAGAGAGAGACAGAGACAGAGACAGAGAGAGAGACACAGAGAGAGACAGAGACAGAGAGAGAGAGAATTAAGCACAGTTATAAGTTTGGCAGTTTTGAAAGAATAAAATGACTCATTCTTTTGTTATAGCTCCGAACTAACTACTCATTTATAAATATTAAAATTAGGTATGCCACCATGATGGCTACATTTGATGTCAACTCAACACAATATAGAGTTGTCAGAAAGGAAGTAACCTCAGTTGAGAAAATGCCTGCAAAAGATTCAGCTATAGGGCATTTTCTTAATTAGAAAGAGGGTCAAGCTTCTTGTAGTTCATTCTATCTTTGGGCTGGGTTGGTGATCCTAGTTTCAATAATAAAGCAGGTTGAACAAGCTATAATGGGAAAGTCAGTAAACTGTACTCCTTTATGACCACTGCATCAACTCCTGCCTCCAGGTTCCTGCCTTGTTTAAGTTTCTGTCTTGACTTACATTTAATGATGAACAATGATGGAGAAATATAACCAAACAAATCCTTTCCTTGCCAAGTTGCTTAGATCATGGTGCTTCAACACAGCAATAGTAACCCTAACTAAGACAGCTAGATATCTCTCAATTTTGGGGAAAACTTAAAAAGAAAAAAAAAAGAAATTTATTTCTTGATTGAAGGACATTTAGGTTATATCTCCTTTTTAGCAGTGTCAGAAACTACATACATGAAACCTCACCAATGTGATTATCTTAGTTAGAGTCTCTATTACTGAGAAAAGACACCATGACCATTGCAACACTTATAAAGGAAAACATTTCATTGTGGCGGCTCACTTACATTTAAGAGGTTTAGGCCATTATCATCATGGTGGGAAGCATAGCAGCCTGCTAGCAGATATGGTGCTAGAGTTTCAAGTCCTTAAATCTTGATTCAAAAGCAACAGGAAGTGAACTGACTCACTAAGAGTGGCTTGAGCATATTTGAAACCTCAGAACCTGTCACACACACACAGTGACACACTTCCTCCATTAAGACCACACCTACCATAACAAGGCCAAATCTCTGAATACTGCTTTTATCTTTGGGGGGCATTTTCTTTTAAATCACCACAATGGTTATCTAAACATGACCTGAATAAGGACAACACACAGACATAGCAAAGTGAATGAGGAAAGCTCAAGAAGCCTCAACCTTACATTAAGCACTGCAGGAAACCAAGGAATGTTGAGAATTGAAGAAATAGTCTTTCCCACAGAAAAACACACCAGTTAGTTACCTAATACCCAGGGGTATTGTATTACATACAAGTAATATATAGACTGTGCAAAGTGTATTTATGTATTTAGGAACACATATGTATATTTAACAACAATTAATGAAAAAGGAAGTCATACATTTGATAAGGAATAGAGAAGGGTATGTGAAAGGGCTTGGAGAGAGTTAAGGGTGGAGAGAAATGATGTAATTATATGATAATCTCAAAAAATAAATGAGAAGCAATAGCAATTTTTATCTACCATGGTGTGATTACTCATTATTAAAGACAGGATAGTTTTTAAGTTATTTTTAAAGTCATAAGGTTAATGTGTCTTCTTAATTTTGCATTGTCAAACATTTCTCAGAGTTCAGGAGAAAATGCATTGATTAAGTTACTGTAAATTAGAGGTTATAAAGATTAGATTCAGCCCCTAAGTTCAAGAAACCTGCTAGAGTTTTAACTTGTCTTTACTATATTTAATATCATTATGATGCTATTCTCATTTTGTGATTAACAGCATTTTTCTAGTTCATTATGTTTCATCCTCAATACCTCTGTTATCAGGCAATTCTCTCGATGTTCCATTTGACTTACATAATGTCTTTCCAGTAATATTCTTGTCTGTCTAAGGGCAAAGTTCACATTCACTTTTTTCCTACTCCTTTATATTCTTCATAGTGGTTATCACAGGGCAGGCCATGAGTGAGAGTTTATCAAATTTATCAAATTGCTGAAATGGATTTCAGTACTCTTCATGGGAGGCTGAATGGACAGTGCTTTCAGAGTATCCTGTTGAAATCTAACTATGATATCACAAGACTATTGCATCTCTAGGAATGATTTTATTTACAAAATGTGTAGATTACAGAGAAGGTTCTCAAATGATACATTTAGCTTTAGCTAAGCTGACCACATAGATAAATTGGGGTCACGAGAGATGAATGTGGTGGTATGTGTCTTCAATTCAGTGCTTGGAAGAAAGAGGAAGTACATCTTTGTTAAAGGCCAGCCTGGTTTAGAAAAAAAGAATGGGTCACAAGTTTATGAGAAATTAAATAATTAAGGCAAAGCAAAGATGATGGGCTTGAGTATCATATATAAAGCCTGATTTTATGTCCTAAAAGTAGCTTATGGTAGAGAGAGGACAAGACCAGGTTGCAGAAACACACAAAGACAGCTGACCTGAACAAGGAGGAGCTAATGGATCCCCAGACTGATAGCTGGGAATCCAGCATGGGACTGACTCAGACCCCCTGAATATGGGTCTCAGCTAGAAGGACTTAGCAATCTGGGGGACCTCAGACAGTAGAAACAGGATGTATTCCTGATGCACAAAAGGACCTTGTGGACACATCCCCCATGGAGGGATACCCCCTTAACCTAGAGACAGGAGAGAAGTCCTAGTTCCTACTTAAATGACTTGACAGATTTACATGACCCAACCTGGATAGCATAGCTCTACAAGTGGAATGGGGATTGGGGAATGGGAGGGGAGGGGGGCCAGGGTGCATGTCACAGGGGAAAGAGGGTAAGAGGGAAGGAGGGAGGGAGGGAGGGATGAAGGGAGGGAGATGAAACTGGGATCAACATGTAAAATTTTTAAATGATATTATTAATTAAAAAAATAAAATAAAAGTAGCTTATGGTAAACAGCCTCTAGGCATAAAAATATTTTATTATGTATGACTTCTTAAAGATGAAAAATCCAAACACTGATGTGCAGAAAGGATGTGTGTTTCTTGTAAAAAATTTCTGGTGTGTTAACTTTGTCTTCACTGTTACTCTGAGGATGACAAATACATTGGTGTTAATATAATAAATCTCCAATAGTGCAAAGGAATTTCAGTCAATAAATACTTAACAATGGTATAAATTATATATGTAACAATAAGTGTGCACTGTGGAGCATCACATAATCTAATGGGCATGCTTACAAATGCCATAAAGACTTAGCACCCTGATCTATAAAGGAGGGCTCCCCCATATGAGATAAATAATCCTTCCTTACAAAAGGTGCCATCCTGTATTTAGGGGTGATTTTCAGACAGCTAATGGGTGATATGTATGGAAGCCATATGGTAAATGTAATTGAGTTTCTCTGAAATAAATGATGTACTGTACACTCTTAATCATAATCCAGTTTTAAAATATAAAGCAATTGAAGTATGGAAAGAGTCTGCATCTCATTCACTATTTAAAATATCTTTAACAACTCTTACTATTGAGACATTGCTAGAAGTTACTCATTTGCGTTTTAATGCTTAGGCCCAGTTTATTGAATAAAGATGACTAATTGTTTCCTAGAAGCATTATTTCTCGTTCTTTAACTAGGAAGTAATACAGAAATGAAATTGTATGTAATGTATGCTTTTAAGAAAGAAATGCTATGGGAAGTGTCCAGTTACTGCTGCATAGCATATTTATGGTTTGTCTATACTTATTTCTGAGAGTGAATTATCAACTCTAAGAAGAAACATTATCAGCTCTGATCAGTTTCCTTATGTGGAAAATTCTCAATAAAAACTCAAAAGCAGTTTTTCCTTAATAGTTCCTTAGTCTGTAGTATAAAGTTCATAGAGAAATAGTCACAGAAAGACAAGGTGATATTGAAGAGTCAGCCTCTCCAGTTATCAGCTTTAAATAGTCACAGAATAACAATTTTTAGGAAAATTAACTTTGAAAAGCTGTTGTATTCATATGAATTATATACACTGACTTTATGCTATAGGTGATTGTTCAACTCCCTTTTTACTATGGATGATTAAGGTAGGTATTGTATACCACTGAAACTGTATCACAAAAGAAGCCATATTGCCAAGTCCTCTGTGTCATCTCTATATTTTGGCAGAACCAATCCACCAGAAAAAAATAATATCTTAAAAATCATAATGTAAAGCAAATTAGTAAAGTGTTTTGTCATAAATGAAGATGGCAAACAAATTTAGATTCTTAATATGTCCAAAAATATTGAGTTCAATCACATTAGTAATTTAATTCATATTTATGTCTATGACAAATAATGATATAATACATGATCAAAGGCTAATATTATTGCAGTATTAGCCAGGAATTGTTCAATTGCTTACCAGGAATCAAATTAAGTATAGCCTATTTTTGAAACTTAGATTTTGGAATGCAGGCATGCCTGTCAGTTGCTGTGTGGACTACAGCTGCTGTGGGTATACAGTGAGAGAGCTGATCTTTAGAATCTTTAACACTGACTGCTCAGAACTTTAAGATGTTTGCCTACCTGTAGTATGCACTAATGAGTTTATTAACTATTAGGGATACAAAGAAGTGAAGTGGTGATACTTCAAACAGCCTCCACCCAAAGAAGAGAAGACAGGCTCATGATGGCATCTTGTTTAATGATAACTAGAATAATTAGTCATTCACTTTGTCTACAGAACAGTTCCTACTGTCTGGTTCTGGAATCCTCATTTCCTCATTTGCATTGTTGGAAGAAGTCTGCTTTTTCATCCAACTCATTATAGGGGACTTTGCCATTATGGTTAGCACATACATGAAAACTTATAGAGACAAATGTTCTTGCAGAGTATAATGCAGCATGCCAATGACACGTTTAATTACAGTAATTATATCAGTTCCTGTAAGGTTTGTTCTCTTTTTCCCTAGAATGCTTACTCTCTGCTGCTTCCTTTTTGTTACAGCTTGCATGCATATTTTATGTTATTTTCTTAGTGTCTTTTTTTTTCTTCAGGAGAGACGAAGATGTATGCAATTGTATATTGTGAGGGAAATGTGTATCAGCATATTTCAAAAAATGATTTCCATGAGCTTCAGAGAGACTGTGAACATTGCTTTTCTGTCATTTTCAAGAAATATGTAAGTGGAAATTCATTTCAATCTATTTAAAAATGTGATGTGTTTGTGGTGCATGCACACATACATGTACACATGTATGGGATGCACACTTGTGCACACTTTTGAAGGCTAGAGGAGGACACTGGGTGTCATGCTCTATCATTTTCTACATATTTCTTTGTGATAGGGTCTCTCAGTGAGCCTGAGCTAGACTGCTGGACAGCAAGTCTTAGAGAGCCCCATGGTCCCTTCTCCCTTCCCAAGTAGTGGAGGTAAAGACACACGTAGCCTTATATATTTTGCATGGTACTGGGGATTTTAACTCAGATATTTATACTTGTATTGCAAGTACTCACACTGTTTAAGTTATCTCTATAGGCTAGCTCTTCAGTCTTTGTAAAGAAAATGCCACAATATGTAACAACATGGTAGAACCTTGAAGACATTGTGCTTTTGATAAACAAGCCAGGCACAGAGACCCTACTTAGATAAAACATCTAAATGATCAAATTCATAAAAGAGTAAGATGGTTGCCAGGGACTGAGAGGATAAGGCAATATGGATGTCCTAATCAGTGGATGTAAAAATGTTTATAAGCTTTATATTGTCTATGTATATTAAAAATATTAATAGACTATGGAACTAGTGTTTTGCATTTATTCCATGATAAATTTTTTCAGAGTATCAGAAAGTTATTTTATATTATTTCAAAACAAAGCTTACAAACTTTGTTATAAATAAACTTTTATCACTGAAGTGTAAAAATAAGAACAAAGATTTCGATTAGGTATGTTTTTATATAATGAGTGACTTGGATGGAAAAACAAAGACAGCCACTTGAAGCCTGGCTAGTCAATGTTATCCAACAAGGTAGCAGCTTTCCTTGTTTCCATCACTATACCTTTAACATTTTTCTTAAACTGTGTATTGCCTTGAAGTAGGTGTACAGGCCTGGGCAACACTTCTCTGAATTTGGACTGGTTGATAATATTGAGTTTCTTTCACTTGTCCATGGATGCCTGTGATCATATTTGGAAAACCACCAGCCTTGGTCTATTAGTCGTTAATATTCTTTTAAATTTTAATGTTTATCAATGTGTAGTTGTTCTTGCTATGTCTCATATGCTTCAGATTTTTAATCACTCACAAAACCTACATTCTCATGTTATTTATGTATAACTAAATTCAGCCTATTGCTACAGATTACTATTTATATTTTAGGCTTTTAAATGCATAGATTCTTGTAAAATCTTCCTATGGTCTATATTCATTTCTAATTGCTTTCTTTTCATTTTATTACTCAACGGAATTTCAATTTGTAACAAAAGCTAAATTACCTTTCTCACCTCAATTGGTCTCCTTTGTATAATTCCTAACTTACTATGTTGAACTATAAAATCAAGTTAAAAAGGCACACACAAACTTAAATCTCCTCTGCTCTTTTACCAACTGTATTCACTCAGGTTTCAGGTAATGCTTATTTTATCTATCCCTCACTTTTTGAGTCAGTTTTCCTATCTGTATATCTAATGAAAATAGTCTTTATCTCTTGTTCAGAGAGTTTTAGTAAAGAAGGAACAGAGAACATCTTGGTAGCAGATGTCTCTCACACAAAATAAAAGAAAACCTCAAATAGGGTCAAAATACAAATGTAGAGAGATAGCTACATTTTACTTTTATTAATGGTCAACAAGTATAAAAAAAAAGCCACAAGTAGCTATCAAATTGAAAACAAAACCTTGACTCATATGTTGACATTGTCATTACAGTTTCTTAAACCAGCTATTATCCTCCCTGACTTGCTGAGTTACCTTGCTTTCTCTTCAGCATGCCTGTATGCCATGCAAACTAAGTGTACATGTTCCTTACTCTCTTCATAATACATTGTTAAGGTTGCTTTTTACATTGTGAAAAAGAAAAAAAGAACGACTGCACTTTATTTTCTTAAAAGTCTCTTACCTTTATAAAATTCCTGGTAGGTTCTAGGTTATTTAGCCTTCTTCTTAAATCCAGTCCATTGGCATCTGTTTACTCTTTCTTTACCTTAAAGCTTTCAACTTTCTCTTATATCCCTATGTGTCCTCATAAAACAGCCAATGACAAAGGGTAATTTATCTTCCCATATATACATATGGAAATAGATTTTTTTTCATGGAAAAGGGAACTAATTATCCCATATTGGTATAAATGAATAATTAATAGTGAACATTCAAAATAAACTAATCATTTTATTTTTTGTTTTGTGAGACAGGGTTTCTCTGTGTATCTTTGGAACCTGTTCTGGAACTCACTCTGTAGACCAGGCTAGCCTCAAACTCATAGAGATCCACCTTATTCTGCCTCCTGAGAGCTGGAATTAAAGGCATTTACCACCACCCAACTAAACTACTAATTTTTATTTGATTTGTAATATTAGTCTTTTGAAATAGTTTAAATCTTCATCTCTCTCTTCAGCACACATACACATAATATTGGGCATGGTAGTACTTGCCTATGTCCTTAGCACTTGACAGTCTAAGAAAAATAATTGAGGCTGGTTCGGGCAATATGGTAATATGCAAAGCTTCTATCTATGCTTGTCTCTGTCAGTTTTTGTCCCTGTCTCCCTTCTCTCTCTCTCTCTCTCTCTCTCTCTCTCTCTCTCTCTCTCTCTCTCTCTCTCTCTCTCTCTCTCCCTCCCTCCCTCCAATCATCTATCATCTGTCTATTTCAAACAATAATAACACAAGATCTGGTAATATAAGTTACTACTAGAGTGGTGGCCTAGCATTTGCAGCATATCAAAGAGACAGATTCATTCCTGTTACTATTTTAAGACACTTAGCAATAGTGCCTTGAACAAACAGATCTTCAAGAGATAATGATTAATTCAAAGTGGAGAATTTCTTTATATAAAACCTAGCAAGATATTCATCAGGTGACACAACCTCTTTCCATGGTAATGATTCTAATGGCAACAAGGTCCCCAGTGATGGCTAAATTAATCTGAAAAATAAAGGATCCAAGGATATGAAGTACTGCATTATAGAGTTTATCTGTTAGTGGATCAAGAATGTGAGTGACAGATACCAACTGAACATGAACTAACTCAGAATGTCACAACTGACAGATGAAATTATTTCATTTCTACCAAGAGAAAGAAAGAAATGATCTGGGGCAGGAGACCAAGCCAGTCTGTTATGATGACAAAATAGATGTCTGTAACCTTAATTGTACTAAAAAAAATAGAAAAGAAAGAAAAAAAATGCCCTATTTGTATATTTTGGAACACAGTTTTCACTTAAATCTTACCATATATGATATTAACATTTTCTTACACTTGAGTACTAGCCAGAGACCTCATATATTAAATAAATAGAAGAAAATGTTTTCAGTTGGCTTATATTCTTTATTTATATTCTTAAATTTAGTTTACTTTTAATCAAGACTTGAACACCTCAACACAGATCTATTATATATATATATATATATATATATATATATATATATAGTCACAATAAACAGCAGTGATTATACATATGTTTGTGTGTATACACACACACACACACACACACACATATATATATATATGTATATATGAACACATCATGAATAGCTAAACAAAGCTAGTTAGCCTATGCTTTTTCTATTTTTTATTCCATTTCATGTCATATGTTCTTGGTCTCAGACTAGTCACTTTATTAATTGGTTGTAAAGTTATGCTAAGGATTGGATTGTAATATTACATTATTTATAAGTGTTATTCCCTCAGAAAATATTTTTATATATAGATACATAAAAAAGCACATCACCATTTGTATCCATATGGTGATACCTAGCTGGAAAAACAGGGGAAGATTAATAATTCAAGCTTTAAAAAAAAAAAAAAAAGACCGAGAAAACACTGAGCTGGGAAACTGAATTATTCAGTCTGTCTTGCACAACGATCTAATCTGCAGGTTTTCACTATTTTACTGTTCCTTTGTTGACATTGCCTCACCCCCTCGCTGGTGTTGGCTTATCAAATATTTGCATGTGCATAAAGACTTTCCAGGATGTGAGAACTTAAAGCGATTGAGGTAATTTTGGTTGGTTATTATTGTATGTTTATTGAGTCTGTTCTGAGAATAATACATTGTTTCTCTAAATCATACAGCAAGCCCCAATATGTTATAAATAAATGTATAGCATTGCTGGTATTTCATAACTTCTTTTTTTTTTCTTACGAAGCTATTTTCTTAAGAGACTATGACTTACACAGAATCCCCGAGCTTGCCACCAAAGCGATGAATTTAGCTCATACATCTGACCATGTTCCTTTTCGGCATAGCATCCTTTATTACCTCTTTATGATGAGATGATGACAGGTGGCCTCTATATCCTGACACCTGACAGTCTAGCTTGCATATTATACACCACTAGTATTAAATTACTTAAATCAGAACAGGATATTTTATTGAGTCTCTGCTATTGTTCACACTGCTGTATTCAAAACCTGAAGTCAGCCCGATATACTTTCTAATTCCTACTGATCTTCCATAGAAGTTTTATTGTATTTTCCTCCTCACACACACAGAATATCTTCTTTTATGCATGTTCCCTGTGCAATACATCATACTGCTTTGAAGTTACCTTTGATTGTGTATGCTATCCTAGAATACACTCTTTTAAAGTTTTGCAAAGGGTAATTATTATTTCCTATCCATGGTGACATTTCAATGCATGATGGGAGCCTGGATTTTTTATTCAGTTCAGCTGAATTAATAAATTAATGAACTACATGACAATAAAATACAGTTAGATGTTACAAATGTTTGCTAAAGTGGGAGTGGTTTACCTTATAAATATCAATTATTATTAGATCCATATCCCTGCTGCTCAGTAGAGATCTGCAGTCAAAACTTGAATCCTGATTTTAAGAATCAATAGAAAATTTTTAGCAAAATAAATTTTTAGCTATAGAAATTTGATGTTTAGAATAATGAGAACTAATTTTTAAAATACCTCTGGATCATTCATTTTATATACAAATCTTTTCACATATTTTCTTACTTAGTGTGCATGTATGTTTCGTACATGTACACGTGAGCTTATATAGAGCAGAAGAGGACTTCATATTCTTTTTTTAGTTCCCAGGCTTATTCTAGTGAGATCAAACCTCTTACTGATTCTGAACCTCACTCATTCATGGTTAAATTGACTGGGTACACTATGGTGTCCCAAACCCTGCCCTCAGCACTGAGGTTCTACATGACCATGCTCAGCTTCATAAATGAGAACTCAGGTTTCAAATCCACACCCTCATACTACAGAAGCAAGCACTATTAACCACAGAGACATCTTCCCAAAACCTCAAGGTCTTTTATTTTGCAGATTGTTAGAAGACAGAGTAAGTTGAAAATATTTTTAATAATGAAAATTAATTATATTAAACAGGTAGAAGTTTTGATGCCTAAAATGACTTCTTTAAGAAAATGAATATATTAATAAAAATATATATGTAGTAAGACATTACATTTCAAAATACCAAGCTATGTAATAATTATTACTGATCACTATTGTGGCAGTACATACTAACTCTAGGAATCAGTGACTCCACATAGAAGGTCCATTTCTCATTCATGCTACAGAGAGTTTCTTCCTTAGAGCCTTGGGCCACAGACCTCATAGCATAAGTTGTGATGCTTTGAATAGGAAGTATCCTCCACCACTCATGTTCAGAATGTCTTTTTCCCAGTTTTTGTTGCTATTATGAAAGCCGTGTGAGTTTTCTGAGCTGGAGTCTCCCTGGAGAAAGAAGGACACTAGGGATACAACTCTAAAGACGATTCCTGCTGGGCTTTCTGCTTCATCTTTTACTACACTGTAAAGAGCCTTTGCCATAGGTTCCTGAAGCCATCAGTTGGGATATACCATTATGCCAACCCTCTATGATGGCCTGTGAAAAGAGAAGCAGAAACAAAGCTTTCCTCTCATGTTGCTCCTGTTAAGTACTTAGATCACAAGGATAGAAAACATAACATCTGTCTTCCTCTGGATTACTTTTTTGAGGCAGGGTTTCATGCAGCCTTTAAACTTACTATCTAATCAAGAACACCTTGGAAGTCAGATCCTCCTTCTTCGAGCTCCAAAGGTCTAGAGGTATGTGCCACCATGTCTGCTTAGTGTGTTTTCTGTAGGGCTGGGGCTCAGGTTCAGGAAATTTTGCATGCAAAGCAAATATCCTACCAAAAAACCTATGTTCTCACCTCCTATAATTGGGTTTTCCAAATGTCTTCTCTAAGTCCTTCAGAATATGATACTCATAAAACAGACTTATTCATCATAATTCTAGACCATCTTTTTTCCCTTTTAAATTTAAATTAGAAACCATCTTATTTTATATATCAATCCTAGTTGCCTCTCCCTCCCATTTTCCCATGCTACCCACCGACCCCCATCCCATTCCTCTTCTGCTCCATAGAAAGTGTGAGGCCTTCTATGGGGGATATCAAAGTATGTCACACAATTTGGGGCAGGGCCTAAGCCCTGTCCCATGTGCCTAGGCTGAGAGAGTATCCCTCTATGGGGAGTGAGCTCCCAATGTCCATTTATATACTAGGTATAAATGCCATTCATTACCAGGGGTCCCATAGACTGCTAGGCCTCCTAACTGTCATCCACATGCAGGAGAACTGGTTCTGTCCTATGCACACACAATGTCACCACCAACAACACATCTAAACCATCTTTTAAGTATAAAGACGAATGATAAAGATGAACAGCAACAAACTACATCATCTACTCTTTGTTTCCATGGGGACTAAAATTATTCAAGGAGAAAGAGCTCATCTAACACTCTTCACACTGGAGAAGATTATTTTTTTTAAAAGAAACAAAAACAGTTTGTGATGATTAGAGGTCATTAGAAACACATTCACATTGAACTAGTTTATAGAATTATGCCTGTGTTATCTCTGCTACTTTCCAACTCAGATATTTATTAGTTGCTTAAACATTCTGAGTCATATTTTTAAAACTGTTTACCCAGACAAGACTTTCTAGTAAATGGCTATACATGTTCAATAGAAAATAGGGTATTTCTTGATGGCCACCTCCTTTCTTCTTGGCAGTATTCCATTACAATAAAATGTAAATCTCTCAAGGGATATTGCATATGAAATGTGAGTAAAATGTACATATAGGATAATAGCAAGAAATATAGTGTTAACACTTTCTTAACTTTTCAAACTCTTCTTCCAAGAACCAATCACAAGGAAGATCTAATGTAAAAGAATGATACATAAATAATTTCACAGCTTAGACTGGTGACAAGATAGCAGCAGTTTTACTCATTGAACCTGTGCATCATGGTGAGTAGGTGTGTCTGCATTTCCAAAGCAACCATATCATCAAATCAGTTTATTCAATGATATATATCAAAAATGATATTCAGTTATTAGTTATGCTAACATAATGAATTTAAATTATTTTCATTTTCTATTTTTTTACCCAATTAATTTTTTTAAATATTATATAATTGCTAAGTATGTTCCAGTTGTAGACTTGCTATTATTTATAAATTATTTAATCAGGGGTGTATATGGGTGTGTCTGTGTGTGTGTGTGCACGCATGCACGCTCACATGTGTGTGTCATGGTGCACAGGTAGAGATCAAAGTACAACTTTCAGCTTTCAGGAGTTGATTCTCTACTTCCACCATATGAGTCAGGGAGGGGAATTGAACTCAGGTAATCAGATCACCTGGGTTTGACCTCTGTCTTAAACCCATGTAAACATACACAAAGGTACATACATTTATACAAATGAACACAAGCACACGCACAATAAGTGTCTTCTTTCCAAGAGATGCCGAGTCTTCAAAGAATAATTTGTTCGCATGTTTACACATTTCATCACACTCCCTTCAGTTAAAATGATCACTGGGTTATCTCACTAGAGGTTCAGTTACTAAAAAAAATAACTATGTTCTACCTTTGACTTTATTTTCCTTTAAAATCAATCATTCTGGGTTTGGACTCTTCTCCAAATTACAGAAGCAGGTTAGTGCTGCAATTATCTATATTAGTAATTAGACAATTCTGATGGCAAATCTCAGAGACATTGATTTCCAGGCCTTTCTGAATAAATACCCCCTCTAATCAATCTCAAATAAAAACCACCTTTAGTCCTTCACATTCAGTGTCAAAATATTCTCTGTAAGGAATTGAAGAAAGCCATGTAGATATTTGCTTATTCCATCATTATTAAAAAACCATTTTCCAGTTGTTACTTCTTAAGCCCCTTAATTTTAAAAAGTTACATAAAGCTCAGACATTTACCTGATACCAATCTCTTCCTACCCTACCTCTACCTGACCACTCAGACTTCGTAGACTCCCACAAAAGAGGGAGCTAATTTTTCATACCAAGTTACCTATGATAAATCTGAATATTGTTAGAGTAAGATGACCATACAATTTATCATATAAATGAGGGACCTTTTGAAATTAAATGGGAGCCTTAACTAAATGGGACACTAAGACAAAAAGACCAAGTGACAGTATCTGAGAGAGAGAAAGAGAGAGAGAGAGAGAGAGAGAGAGAGAGAGAGAGAGAGAGAGAGAGAGAGAGAGAATAAAGTCAGCCAACATGTATAGTGATGTGAGGCTGAGGCTTCCCTCTAAAAACAGGAAACTATAAAACACAAGTGCTAGACTAAAAACAATTACAGTTTCTAGTTGTCAAACTTCAGTTAACAAGCAGCACAGTATTGAACTGTGATCTGCCATACCTAGGCTTCTAAAGAATGTCTCCTCTCTCTGTCAGGTGTTTGGTGGAGCATGCCTTTAATCCCAGCACTCGGGAGGCAAGTGGATCTCTGAATTTGAAGCCAGCCTGGTCTACAGAACTAGTGCCAGAACAGGCTCCAAAACAACACAGAGAAACTCTGTCCTGAAAAACAAAAACAAACAAACAAACAAAAAGAATATATACTCTCACTCATCTAAAGAACCATTGGTTAATAACAGATATCTGTAGAATAGTTAACATGAACATTTTTTTTGAAGTTTTAAATCACCACCTTTGCTAGAATATTTGTGCTCCAGATATCATGTCCTCACTCTAATACTGTTCCTTTTGTGGATGAGGCACTGAATCTGAGGTAGAATTACATTACCATTAATTTCTCTCAAAGATATTTTTACTAATTTTTTCATTTATTTTACATACCAACCACAGTTTCTTCTCCCTCCTCTCATCCTGTTCCCTCCTCCACCTCCTGTCTTCCCTCTATCCACTTCTCCTCCATTCAGAAAGGGGCAGGCCTTGCATGAGAGTCAACAAAGCATGGCATACCAAGTTGAGGCAGGACCAAGCTCCTTCCCCTGCATCCAGGCTGGGTAAGTCATTCCAGAATGGAAAATATGTTCCAAAAGCCAGCTGTCATCCCTTGATATCATCTAGATCCTGTGAGCTCCCATTAGCTCAGGTCAGCTGTCTCTGTGGGTTCCCTCATCATGACACTGACCTCTCCCCTTGCCATAAGAGTTTCATATGGATTTCCCTAAGAAGGGGAAATAGATGTGATCTCCTGGGTAAACTGGAGGCAGGGGGGTTATGGTGAAGGGGATAGGATGGGGGATGGAAACATCAAGGATCAAATTGGCTGAGTGAGTTGGGAGGGGGACAGAGAAGGGAGAGTAATAAAAGGGGAATCTTGATGGAGTGGGCCATTTGGGGGATAGGGAGAAACCTGGTACCAGGGAGACTCCTGAGAACCTACAAGGCTGACTCCAGCTAAGACTCCTAGCAAGAGCAGAGAGAGAGAGAATGCCTGAACTGGCCTCCTTAAGTATACAGATTGGTGACTACCTTAATTGTTATCAGAGAGCCTTCATCCAGAAACTGATGAAAACAGATGTAGATATCCACAGCCAAGTACTGTGCCAAGCTCCTGGAGTCCTATTGAAGACAGAGAGGAGGGATTGTATGATAAAAGTCATTAAAAAAAAAAAAAAGGGAATTTTGAATACCTCCATTCTCTTTCCAGTGCGTCATGTACTAAGTATTGTGGTAAAAATGACATAGGCCTTTCTTTGAAGCTGCATATTGTCTTGTGGGAGAAGCTAGACATGACAAACATGCATCTGGCTTGTATTTATTACACTGCATTGTAAAGTGCATCAAGTACTTCTAATCTCTCTCCACTTACGGCTGCTATACTTATTTTCCAGGGACTTCATATTCAATGTGGGAAACCCTAGGAATAGCTGGGTTTAGGATTATTCTTTTGTTATTCCCTGAGATTTTAGGTAAGAGATCCTTTCTGTCTGTCATGAAAAAAAATATTAAAGAACAAATTTGTAAATGGGTCCCCCATCTAGCGAGAGTGTCACAGCAATGAGTGGAGAGAAATGCCAGATAAACAGTGGGCATGTGTGATGGCTCAGGAGTGTGAATCACAAGAATAAGGCAACAATTTGGGCCAATACAAGGAGAATTTAATTAAGTCATAAGAATCAGGTAGCTTGTGAGTGGATACGAATATCTTCAAGAGTTTCAAAAACATTTTTCAAAACTGAAATCAAACAAGATGGCTTAACTTGGTTTAAAGACTTTCACAATTTGTTCATAGCAAAGAACTACAGTTACTAAATGTGCAGAATGATTATGCTATCTCATACTCAAAATTAGACACAATCCAATATTACAGGCAACACTAGTGAGCTCTAAAGAAATGCAAAATCTCAGTTTAAACAGCTGCCCAGATGATTACCTCACACAGCCCCTGATAAGCACTGTTGCTTCAGATTGTGTCTTCAGTGCAAGACTTTCTTTAGGGGTTGTGAATTTTCACAATAGATGTGCAGAGAATCTACTCCAAAACTATAACAGAGTTGTTTACAAACAAAGGTGTTGATTTTTCACATAAAACAACCACATCTGATATGATGCTCTGTCTCACAGTTATACAAATTGCCAATGCTCTCTTTTGAAGGCTAACAGGTAGATATGGCTTTCAGTTTAACTTACTATACCTGAAGGTGAAAATGCACAGTGTTCACTCTCAGTGGAGACAGATCATTGCTTGATGTACAGTCTAAGGCTGTTTACTGGTCTTAGGCTACAGGCATTTTTTAATTCAGCATGGATGATATGTCAACCAGGTCACCATTGACTATGTTATGTGTTGAAGTTGTCAACCAAGGCAGAGGCTGCAGATTGTACAACTGTCTTTCACTATTATTATATAGATCTTTGGAATAACGTGACAGGTTCTTTGTGTTAGATTGGGACTGATCAAGGAGATGTGGAAATGAAAGAAATGATAAAGACTGACCCCCAACAAGTGCAGATTGTGCTTGACAGTGAATAACACTAGTCTCTGTGGGAATGGCAACTGTGCACATAGCTGCCAAGGGAGCTTGCAGAATGGAACACAGCAGCACAGGGAGCTGGCAGTTTTAAAGAAATAGAATTTGGACATGGGAGATTCCATCTACAGGTCAGTTACCCTGAAGTCTCCAAGTGTCTGGGAGAAAACAATGGTGACTGCTGTGCTGATGCTCTTATCAGGAGCTTCCTGGTTCTTGACTGTCAGTTCCTGTCCAGAGACTCCCAGCCCACCTGAAACTTTTCAGTCACTGACCTTTCAATTAATATTTAAGAAAATGGCTCAAAAAAGGATGTTGGTAGATGGTTCCTAAAGACCCTAGCATGTAATAATTGATGCTCTAAATGCAGCATACTGTAAGATGGAAGATAAGGCTGCACTTAGACTGTCTGGGATCTAATTGTCAAATCTAGGCCTTAGGAGCTAAATAAATTCAAATGAATTATTTAGTGTTTCCAAGTCTCCACTTTATAATCTATAATATAGATATAATTTTCCCTAACATGAAGAGGAGGAGAAAAATAGTGGATTATGTGAAGTGATGACTGTCTATTTAGCCCTTTAAAAACATTAGAGACCTATGTTTGTTCTCCCCGTATTTCTCAAAACTGATACAAGTATTGTTAAAAAGGCCATTTGTGCTGATTTTTTATATTATATCATCTTGCAAAGTACAAACATTCAAGGAAAATAAGATTGCATAAATGGGATGACTATTACATTTTAAACATGATGGTATCATACATTGAAACAAGAACTTTAGAGTCTTATTAAGCTGGGAACCATTATCATGCTATCCTAAAGTTCTGTGCTATGAAAATCCCCAATATGCTAGCATATGAAGCCTCAAAATAGCCCTATACACGTTTACAAGAAACACAACATATCTCTCCAACCCACCAACTGCTTAGAATTTTCACTTTCTAAAGTGGATCCTACAATCTGCGGTCCTTCTCCAGCAGTATCCCTATTAGTCACCAAATGTCACATATGTACACACAAAACACTCCAGGATTTTTTCCATTTATTCCTTCTCCATCAACAGTAGTTATCCAGGTCCAGGAATATTGTTCAATGTATAAATCTCTTACTGCATAATCACATGGGCTATAGTTTGGCCCTCAACATCGCAGTAAATAGATGGATACAACAGAACATTCCTAGAGGTGGACCAGTTCAGCAATCAGCAGGGATCCTCCTGCTTAACTGGCAGTCTAGCTGAAATGACCAACTCAGATTCACTGAGAGACCTTCACCTGAAACACAGTGTAATTCTAACACAGAGCATTCAGAGCCACACAGAAATTCAAGGAACAACAAAATAAGTATCCTCCCTTTCATTAACTTTCACATTTGCACTATACCAATCAATCAGAGATATGGTCATAGTAACAACTCAGTTTGAGCAAGCAAAAATGACCCCTGGGAGTAGAAGAATTAACTTCTCCCAGTCCCAGGGATGAGCTCTTTATGCTTGTCTAATGCAGGGGCATCAGCTTGAAACCATTTACATACTAGCAAAAAAATAAACTCAGCAGGTTCTCTGTCTCTGTCTCTGTATCTGTATCTCTGTCTCGCTGTATCTCTGTCTGTCTGTCTGTCTCTCTCTCTCTCTGTGTGTGTGTGTGTGTGTGTGTGTGTGTGTGTTAAAGAAAAAGAGGCTATCAACATGAGAGTTGTAGAGGAAAATGAGAAGGGTATCTGGGGTAGGGGTAGCTGGGAGGAAGAGTAAAGGGAAGAGGAAGGAAATGCCAATCTGTTTCAATTAAAAACCTATTGAAAAAAAGTAAGTAAACACTAGAAAAGAAAAGCTAAGTGTTAAAGTGAACAGTATCTACCAGAAGTTACACCCTTAAATATTTTTTAAAGAGATCCTCCTGTTGACATCACTACATGGATCCATTTATCACCTGTATGTTTTTACAAGCCAGAATCTCTTCAGAATAGTGATTCAAGTTAACCAGGCATCTTTTTCTGCTCACTAGCTACTTAGAGAACAGCTGGCACACTGATGGCAGTGTCTGCCCAAAACTTCTTTGACTTTCTGTTACTTCAGGTGCTGCCACAGATCTGCGTGGAATAACTGATGAATGCTTCCCTCAGAGCACTCAATGACTGCATAACTAGCATTTTGCAGCACCCATGAAAAATAAGTGGGCCACCTTCACTGTAAATTCTATAGTGAAGTTTACTAACTCTTACTGAAGGCATTATTCAAAGTGAGAAACTCAGAAAGTGTTTTCCCCAGAAATAGCAACAGTCCTGTGTGTTAAGTAAACTCAGAAATATAAAGATAAAAATGTCACAGGAAAGAAATCAGGGAAACAACAGTCTTCAGAATAGTCATAAAGAATATAAAAATATATGAAGTAACCATAACCAAGCAAGTGCAGGGCTTCTATCACCAGAACTTCAAGTCTTTGAAGAAAGAAATTGAAGAAGATATCAGAAGATGGAAAAATTCCAAGCACATTGATCAGTAGGATGAACACAGTAAAATCTTACCAAAAGCAATCTACAGATTCAATGTCATTACCATCAAAATTCCAATACAAGTCTTTACAGATCTTTAACGTACAATACTCATTTTCCTATGAAAAAAAAAGCTTAGTATAGCTAAAATAGTCCCATAAAACAAAACAAAACAAAACAAAAAACACATTTTAGGAGTATCAGAATCCTGACTTCAAGCAGTACTATAGAGCTATAGTGTTAAAAACAACATGGCATTGTCATAATAAAAATAGACAGGTTAATGAAAAGAAATGAATTGAAGACCCAGACATATATCCACACATCTACAGTAAATTTTGATAAACATACCAAAAATACATATTGAAAAAAAGAAAGCACTTTCAACAAATGGTGCTGGTCTAACTGGATGCCTATATGTAGAAGAATGTAAATAGATCCATATATGTCATTCTGTAAAAAACTCAAGTCAAACTGGCTCAAAGACCTCAACCTTAAACAAAACAAACTGAACCTGACAGAAATAAAAGTATGTGATAGACTTGAATGCATCAGTATGGTAGACAACTTCCTAAACAACACTGTTAGCACAGGCAATATGATTGATAATTAATAAATGATACCTCATGAAACTAAAAAGTGTAAGGCAAGGACACCCTCAACAGACAAAACAGCATCCTGACAATGGGAAATATTTTCATAGTTCTACATCCAATAAAAGACTAATATCACCCAAAGCATACAAGGAACTCGAGAACTTATACACCAATAAACCAAACAATCAAATTTAAAAATGGGTACAAAGTTAGAAAGAATTCTCAACAGAGGAATTTCAAATGGCTGAGAAATACTTAAAGAAATGTTTAACATCCTTAGTTACCATATAAACACAATCAAGACTAATTTGAGAATCCTTCTTAAATCTGCCACAGTGGCTAAGATCAATAGCATAAGTGCCAGTATATGCTGGAAAGAATGTGGAGCAAGGGGGGCATTCCTGCATTGCTATAGGAGAGTGCAAACTTATGCAGTCACTATGGAAATCAATATTGCTATTCTTCAGAAAATTGGGAACAAATCTAGCTCAGGACCCAGCTACACCATTCTTAAGCATATGCCTAAATGACAGTCTATCCTACCACAAGGACATTTGATTCATTATGTTCATAGTGGCTTCAATTACAGTATCCAAAACTGAAAATAATCTAGATGTCCCTCAACCAAAGAAAGGATAAAGAAAATGTGTTATATTTACACAATGGAGTATTATTCATCTATTAGGGAAAAAAATGACATCATGACATTTGTAGACAAATGAATAAAACTAGAAAAATGTTCATCCTCAGGTAGACAACCCAGATCCAGAAAGACAAACATGATTTGTGCTCACTTACAAATGGGTATTATCTGATAAGGATAATCACTCTACAATCCATAGACACAGAGAAGGGAGGAGTGGAGGAAGGGGAGACTGTAATAGGGATGTTTTGTATAAAGAAGAATAAAAAAGTTACTGTGTCAAATTACCGGCCAGAGATTTTGTACACTAACCAACTACTCAAACACAAACTTAACAAATCTCACAACAGTGAAATTATTCTAAATATCTTCTATATTACTCATGAAATGCCATATTAATTGCAGTTTAGATTAGGATCACTAGGAAACTCTAATATCCTTTTGCCATGGGAAAGACCAACAAGCTTAAAGCAATGATGGAGATTTTGTAGTTTTATGTGTGTACTTTTATTTGCAGTTCAATCACTTTAATAAACGCATTTACAGTAACCAGCTTCCAGAACATAAAAGTAAATGAGATACAACCTTTTTCTTTCAGGATTTACAGTATACTGAGAGAAGTTGATAGATCATCATGTGAATATATATTCATGAAATAGTGAGAAAACTTTGCAAAAAGCAATTGGTGAGGGAGACTTGGAAGACAAGTAAAATATCTATTTCTACACAAAGAAGTAGATAAAGACAGGAAAATTTCCAGGAATCCAATTGGATTTGATTTTCTGAAGGAAAAAAAGATGGCTTCTTTTTTCATCTTCATTTGTTCGGTAAACAATGAAAAACAAATGCATACAGACATAAAACTGGGCTTTAATCAGACAGGCTTGGCTTTGTCATCCAGAGACTATGCATATTTGGTTAAATCCATTGGATTTTAAATTTAGTGTCCTAGAATGCATGACGCTAATTTAAAAACAGTTGTTATAATTAATTTGTGATAACAAATATAATTAATTTCAGATAACAAAAACAATTGAAAAAATAGATTGCAGTTAGAAATACTGGCTTAGGAGAGTAGCAGTAATAGGTTCTCTACTAGGGCTCCTGACCTCACCAACCACAGAAAGTTTGATAGACTTATAGTATAAGGCAATAATTCCCTTCACTTGAGCAAGCCTTGGGGAAAATCGGATAGCTGTTGGTTGCCCCTATGAAATGTGTCATTACTGCACAGTTGGGGATATCTTGCCAGGATGTTCATTGTTGTGGTTCATAGGCTTTACAGCTGGGTGGGAGTGTCTATTTCTTTTCTCCCATGACACCTTGCAAAGAACTTTCAGATATTATGAGCAGCCTTAGAGAGGAGGCTTCCAGGTCAGTTCCAGCTGTATCTATTCAAGTCCTGTGTCCAAGGAATATGGTGTCTTCAGCAATAAGATCTTACATTTAAGTTCTTGTGGGCAATAAAACATGATGGCAATGAACTATATTATTTGAAGAGTCACTAGAGGCTATAGGCTATATTGTTTTGGAGTACCTTAGACACTCCAGATTATTCGCAGGTAAATAGGGGGAGAACTCAAAAACATTATAGTGAGTGAGGTAATTCAGACCTAGAAAGACAAAAACTGCACCTTCTTTTGTATTTTCCATCATAGCTATGACTCTTTAAATGTGAATATATACCCTGGAGTAAACACACAAATAAGTAAAGCACAAAGGGACATGGGTGAGGGTTGAGAGAGGGGAATAGTAGGACACGGGTATTATGAATGGGGAAAATGGGGTAGGAGGCTTAACAGTAAGAAGGCAATAATATAAAGGAAGAAGAGTGGAGGAATGAATACATTAAGGATGATTGAAAAGACAGGGGAGCAACTTATTTTGTTTACATATATATAGTACATATACATATGTAATGTATATATGTATATATATATTACAAACATACACATATGTGTGTTTGTGTGCTTGTGTGTGTGTGTGTGTGTGTGTGTGTGTGTGTGTGTGTATTTATATGAAATTATGTGGCTTGGGTGATAATTCTTCCCCCAAGAACCATAGATTATCTATGCCCCCATGGCAAGGCATAAAAAATCTTCCCCTAAATTATTGCATTAAGTATTTTAATTTATTGATTCTTGCCTGTGAAGCATAGTCTATTACTTTCCAATCTAATGAATTTTATGGACATAGTTGTGTTCCACAAAATTCATACATTTAAATTCTAGCCTCTTGGCTCCCAAAGCCCCCAAAGATAATTGCTACTAAAATATTCTGTATAAAAAGACACGTTTCAAATCAAAGAGAGACATCTAAACATGAGTGTGTATACAATAGAAAAAAGCCACCTGAGAGAACTCAGAAAGCCAGCTATCTACAAGTCAATAGGGGCCTCAAGTGGGGCTGGAGATGAGGATACCAAAATGTCAGTGTTTTAACATCCATGGCTGGGAGAAAATCAATGTATACTCTTTAATCCACTCTATATTTTGTTATAGCAGTCCTATTAAACTCATAAAACAGGTTATCAGCAGGGGCAGAGATGCTGCATATGCCCAGCTTGCAGACAAAGGAAGTTCTAACCCAAGAAATCTTACATCAGACCCCATGCCCTTCTGTTACGGCAGGTTTTTCCTACCCGCCGGCGCCATCCCGCCTGCTGCCAGTCTGGGCCCACAGCCACACCAGCCACAAATAACACTCAGAGACTCTGTATTTGATACAATCCTGTTGGCCAATTACCATTATTGTTTATGGGCTAGCTCTGTCTTAATTACTAACCCATTTCTACTTATCTAATTATTTCCACGTGGCTCATCTTATCCAGGAGCCTCAGCTGACATCCTGCTTCCTCCATGCTCTGCATCTTGACCCCTCCTTCTACTTCCTCTTTCCTCCTACTAGTCTCCTAGCCCTGCCTATCTAGTTTTCTATTGGCCAACAGGGCTTTATTAATTAGTATGAGAAACTTATATACAGAATAACATCTCCCACCACCCTTCATTTCCACAGACTTCTACCTCTCAGAATGCATAGAAGTAGGAGCCATCAGAGGAACATACTCCCATCTGTACACCAGTAACAGTAGAGGAGGGTTCAAGCCCAGATCTTTTTAATTTTCCCAACTCCCTGGACAATTTAAATTATCTTGTGATGCCTTAGAGAGGTGGTTTTTCTAAAAGCTGCAATTATTTGGACTTCAACTTCCCTACCCAAAAGTGTTAACACTTGATTTCAGGCTGTAGAGCAATGTTCACAGAAGAATGACGATGAAACTTTACAAAAGGGCTATGTAGTCACTTAAGACATCAGAGTCACATTCTGTATAAACTTCTAACTACCCTGGTAAGGTATACAGCATATCATCCTTTACAATATCAATTTAAACAAAAATTTTATTTGTCATACTGATGCTGAAAAGCTTTTAGTGCCTTCCAGATATTAGAAGAACCATTAACATAGATGCCCTAAATTAGAAAGGGTTTTTCTGGAATCTGACTATTCACACACGTTAGTTATCTAGCAAATAAATAAATAAATAAATAAATAAATAAATAAATAAATAAATAAATGGAAGCATGATGACTGCAGTCAGAGCCACTTCATTTCTGACACTAAGTCACTAAATTACATGTGGAATAAGGACCCCACATTCTAAGGGCCAGGAAAGAAAGGAGGTTTGTCCATATAAAATAACTTCTACATTGCAAAGCTCTTTCCATTATGTTGTATATTTAAATGTTACTCCCTTGATGCAATGAGTGCAACTATACATTACTAAACTAGCAACATCATTCTTCCATGGGGAATCTGATAATGGCACTTTAAATAAATATCACTAAGATTAAACATTTTGACAAAGTGCCATATTATAGACCCTTAATAGTTTGCTTTACAGCTCATATAGCATTTGATCATCATAGCATATCACAGAAAGTATTTAATACAGTAAAAACCGAAGAAGGTAAACCAAAACATATTCACTCATTTACTCATTTTTTATTCAGTATGTTTGTGTGTGTAAGGGGTTTGCTGGTGTGTGAACAGATGTTTGGGTCTCTGCCTATGATGTGGGAGCCAGAAGTTGACATTTGGTAGTATCCTACTTTGCCTTCTGTAGTTGAGATAAAACAGTAACCAAAAGTAACTTTGGGAGGGTAAGGTTTATTTGGATTAATAGTCACACTCCTCAAGTGCAATCAAGATAAGAACTCAAGTCAGGAACCAATAGATGAGTCCTAAATTGCATTTTATAGATGAATGTGAAAATGATCCGAATGGTTAATATGAACCTAGGAAATGGGAAAATGGGTGTGGAAAGACTGGACCAAGTCTGTCTCAGTTAGTGGGTGCTCTCAGAAGAGTTGGGGAGCTGGTGTTGCTCAGTGATTTGCAGTAGAGGCTACAGCAGTGCCAAAGCTGAGTATAAGAAGTAACTCCGTGTTTTCCAGAGTCCAGGCATTAGTAAATTGATGGGAGATGTTATTCTGTATATATGTTTCTCATACTGGTTAATAAAGCTCTGTGGCCAATGAGATAGCAAGATAGGCGGGGCTAGGAGACTAGGAGAAGGAAAGAGGAAATGGGAAAGAGGAGTCGACATGTAGCCCAGGGAGGAAGGAGGATGCCAGCTGCGACTCCCCGATAAGACGACCACGTGGAAATACTTATATAAGTAGAAATGGGTCAATAATTAAGACAGAGCTAGCCCATAAACAGTAATGGTAACTGGCCAACAGGATTGTATCAAATACAGAGTCTCTGAGTGTTATTTGGGGCTGGTGCGGCTGTGGGCCCAGACTGGCGGGCTGGCGGAAACATACTTGCTACAGATTGGCGCCAAACCTGCCGTAACATAATGGTGACAGAAGCAGGATTGAGAACTTTCACTTAAAACTTAACAAAAGCTTAAAAAATAGTTTTTAGAAACAAAGGAACAGAGACTAACAAGACTTCTTGGTAGCAGCATTTTCTCAGTTGGATTTGTTGCTGTAGACAGAGATTTGCACGGCTACTTTAAGGGAGGTTTCCAAAATTAGCATAAGCGGCAAAAAAGCTGCCTTGCTTTTAAAGAGCTCTGCTAACAATTCATTGGTGTGTACAAGAGCTGCAATGAAGGTTTACACTGTGTTTTAAAATAAGTACACTGGCTTGGGAGAGAAAAAGAAACAGGATACAATTGTTTAAAAAAGAAAAAAGGAAGTAGAATGGATCGATGAAATAGAGTAATAAAAAAGCCACGTAAAAATGGAAAACACAGAGAAATTTTGGATACTATACGCGCTTCTGTTGTCTTTAAATTATTTGATTGCTGAGAAAATAACAACTACTGATAAAAGAAATGCTACAGGATTAATTCAATTTATATATTTTAAAAATGCTTTGACTCCAAAATTTAAGCCTAAGGACAATTTACTGGGGAAAAGGATTTCTATTTTTGTTTCCACAGAAAATGAAAAGCTATGGATTCTTTCCAGACTTATGTGGTTTGATCAAGCCAGACCCCCTGAAACATGCCCCAGATGATCCAACATTCAAAGCAGTTGAGACAAAGCCTTGCAGACTACTGCCAAGATTTCTGCATCTTCTTTGGACCCCCATGACAGCGCCCTCTACCAGCAGGAAGTAGTTTGGAAAGAACGACGCCCAAATTCCCAAATATTGTTTATAAATGTTTGTTTTCATTTAAATGGGCTTAGTTATAAATAGCTATAACCACAAGCAATCTTTTTAAAGATAAAAAGGGAATTATGGTATAGATATGAATAATTTGCTTTGGAATGGATTTTCTTTTATTGATACAATTTAAGGTCAATTTTGTGATATGTATATTTTTCCTCTTGTTTAGGTATTGTGTTTATATAGCTCATTGAAAAATGTAATGTATAAATTAATACAGATTATAGAGAGTTACCTATGATAGTCAAAACTTAGAGTTAAGTTAGTTAGGATTTCTAGATATGCAGACATGTATTTGAGATGAATAGGCATTCTTCAAACCTTTCAAAGACCTACAGAATATGGCATTTAAAATGGTTTAGGGTTTTTCCTGACATTGAGGCACAACTGCTCCTGGTAACACCACCTGTATCAGAAAGAAGGATGGATATTGAAGAAACATGTTATGGAGTTTGCTTCTAATATGGCAAGACTAGCCATTTGAGCAAGGTACTTCTCTTGTCTAGACTGTTTGACTTTATGTTGTAGAAACTGGACATGCAGGACCCACAAAAGGGTGACTGCTGATGCAAGATGGACATTGCTACAGGATTCCTGCTTCATGGAAGAGGCTGCCAGACAGCCAGACAGTCTACAGGACACAGAGAAAAATGACTGATACACTGTCAATACAGGTGGACAGTTTAAAGTTTCCTGCTTTGTTGAGGAGTCTGGACACACTATGACCTATGGGCTGAAGATGGAACATTACAGAAGAACTTCGGGTGACTGACTTGCAATGAGTTGTCTCTGTCATTTCTAGAGTTTATATATTATCCTTCTGTGGTCTTTGAAGGAGTTGAAGACAGATAGTTATAGTTATAGTTTTCCTTGTTTTCCTTAGTTAGGATTAAAGATAAGTTACATATAGGAATTTAGACTCACAAAGATAGGATAGATGATATTTTCTTTAAGTCTTACAAAATGTCAATGGACTAAATATTGTTAGCTGTAATTCTTATTTGATAACTGTTGTATGGTATATTTTGCTATGTTAAGGTTAAACCCCTTCTTTTACTTTAGACAGAAAAGAGGAGATGATGGGAGATGTTATTCTGTATATATGTTTCTCATACTGGTTAATAAAGCTCTGTGGCCAATGAGATAGCAAGATTGGCGGGGCTAGGAGACTAGGAGAAGGAAAGAGGAAATGGGAAGGAGGAGTCGACATGTAGCCCAGGGAGGAAGGAGGATGCCAGCTGCGACTCCCCGATAAGACGACCACGTGGAAATACTTATATAAGTAGAAATGGGTCAATAATTAAGACAGAGCTAGCCCATAAACAGTAATGGTAACTGGCCAATAGGATTGTATCAAATACAGAGTCTCTGAGTGTTATTTGGGGCTGGTGCGGCTGTGGGCCCAGACTGGTGGGCTGGCAGAAACATACTTGCTACAGATTGGCGCCAAACCTGACGTAACAGTATATATTGCATTTACCATGCTATTAGCATATGGAAGGCCATTTACTTCATGTTATATTCATTTTTAGAAAGCAAACAGTTTTCTTAAAAAATAGAAATTTTAGAAAGTCAATGTTGTTAACCAGATAATCTGGTTAACAAAGGCATTTAAAATAAACTATGCTTGAAGGGACACTAGTCCACTTGGACATGTGGCTTAGGCAGGCCTTGCACTCTCTCCCATTCACTCTGCCTTACTAAAAACCATCAGGTTACTTTCTGAAAGCTAACCCCCAGATGTATTCCCTTATTCAGCCATTTTCTCCTCCTCAGACTGACTACCAAGGTCCAGCTATCAAAGTCTTAAATTCCAGCAATCAAAAGCCCCTTTGGCCCATTCAATTAATACACCCAATTAACATTAAATACCTCATCGTAATAAAGGGTTTCCACTTTACTTTTATAAACTGCAATTTTTCTATGGGCCATGTCTGTCCACTCTCTATCCAGAGGCAATCCTTTGTCCCTCTGGGAGAAAACCCCCTTTTCCCCCCTCTCCCTGTCCCCTTACCCTTCTCCCTCTTCCTCAGTCTCCTGTCTTATCTCTTATTCCCTGCCTTCTGTCCCTATGGGCAAATCAATCTTTGTGCTGAAAAGTTGGTTTTGAGGGTCCTGAGTTGATACTTCCCTTTCAATGCTGAGCATCTATGGATTTCTAACTTGTGTGCAGCATAAGTGAGTTATAAAAATGAGATGGGCATATCCTGGTGTCTTTAGAGCAATGGAGCTGGGGTCCTAGAAACTCGACAGCTACCAAAGCTACCTCTAGATCATGTGTTTTGGGGTTTTTGTCTTTCAGATTCAAATAATGAAATTCCTGGGCCATTGAGTGTGAGTTTTAGAAAGTATTTTGTTATAGGGAACTTAGAGAGAGAGAGAGAGAGAGAGAGAGAGAGAGAGAGAGAGAGAGAGAGAGCAAAGTTCTAGTATAGCAGAAGGGGTGACCAGAAGTCCAAGAGTAGGTTAATATAGGGCCCTGCATGGACCCCAGTGGCACCTTGAGCAAGCCTGAAGCTTTTGGCAAGAAGATCTTGCCCCAGAGCTGTAACTGATACTCTTCTTGTTTTCTTGCCCCCTGGAGTTGTCATTGGTACTCTTCCTGTTTTGCTAACACCTGATGGGGCCAAGCTAAGCCTGATAAGCCTGTTATTTTCCACTGTGCTGTGAGTCAGTATATAAGCCCTCTCCTTCCCCACAATAAACAGCATTCAGCATTATGACATTGCCATAGAAAGAATGTCCTGCTGTTTTGTCTCTTATTTAAGTCTCTAGGCCTCCTCCACCTAACTGCTTATCTTAGCTTCTGTTAAACTGTTTACTTGAGCAAAATCTTCCCCTGTATCTGCTGAGCAAGACACCAAGATGTGGTTTTTGTCCTTAAAGGCCCCCTACTGTAAAGGCCTGACCCTACACCATCTCAGACACCGGTAGTGCCAACTCGCTTAAATAAAGGTTTTTAGTGAACTGAGTTGTCATCTCTTATGGTCTCCCCATAACAGTACTGTTGGGAGAGGTGATGCAGCCGTGCAGCAGGGGTCATTGGAGTTGGGCTTTGAGCATTCATAGCTTCACCTCACTTCCTGTGTTCTCTCTATGCTTCCTCCATGTGGGTAAAACTGATATTTCAGCTTCCTGACACTGTTACTGTCTAAAGACCTTGATTGGATTCATTTTCTCTGCCAGATAAGTATTTTAAAAGGCATGGGGTAATCTCAATTGCAGTAGAAGTGGAGAAATCCCTAGCCCTGCAAACAAAATTAGCATATAAAAAAAGGTATTCATTTCATTAGGGGTGGGAGTTGTTGAGGAAACACACACTCACATGCAGCAGACACATAGAGAAAAAGGTTGGATTTGGGAAGCACAAACTCCTTTCCCTTCTGGAAGGGCTGGGGCTCTTATGTCTCTGATGAGTTTTCCTCCCCTAGTTTAGGGCTGATCAGTTCAGTCAGTTTGAAGAAAGACAGGATGGGTGATTGGCCCACACTTCTTGTTTAAGCTTTCTGATCCTACTTTGAATTTGTGGGGCTAGTCCATTAGCAGGGGCCTATGGGCAGGAGTCATCCTACAAGGCCATTGCTTCAAACAGCAAAACACAGGTGAGAAGGAAGAGAAGGAAGCCAGTCATTTGGTAGTTTGCCTCCTTTCTTTCCTAGCTATGATCCCCTCTATCTCTCTGTCTATCAGCCTAACAAGAAATCTGTCCAATTCCTCATCTTTCACCACCATGCTACCCACCATGAGGAACTTGGTGCAACTATTAGCCAAATTAAGTTGTTTCTTCTATACGTTGCTTTTGGCCATGGTATCTTATCATAGTTACAAGAAAGTAACTTATATAGAAGATAAAGACAAGCTTAAGTTAAGCAATCCTTTGCACCCTAGGAAGGCAATAAAATTTGCATAGTATTGGGGTTCTGTAGGGTAAAACTGCCAATGGAATAGATAAAGGGGATGCATTACATGGGCTCATAAAAGAGGCTGAGTATTCCAACTGAAAGATAAAAAGTAATGTCCAGTTAAGGAAACCCCCCAATTGGAATGCAGGGCAGTCTGACCTGGAAAGCTAACCCAGACCACTATGACTCAATTCCCTGGAATTTGCTAACCACCTGCAACTTTCCCTCACAAGGTTCTAACTTTCCCTCACAAGGCCCTAAGATAGCCAGATACCAAGAATTCAAATTGCCCCTCCTGGTCAGTGTGTCAGCAGGTGGTAAATAGGGTCCTTAAGAAACAAAGAGATAGCTGCAACTCCTGTTTGCTTAGACAAGATTAATTAGCACACCCTGAGGCTTGCTAACCTGAACAGTGAGACCATCCAGCCTCAGAAAGAGAACCCATGACTCTGGTCTTGTACTCAACGGACAGGGAGAGAGGGTTACAGCCCCTCCCTAAACTTGTGGTTTTTCCTTTAAAAATACCCGAGCCTGGAGAATGTTGCTTCTCTCTAGCCTGTGTGCTGAGGGAGCCCGTTTGTGCAAATGTTTCCTGTTCATTAAAGCCTCTTGCATGTTGCATCAACTGGACTGGACATTGAGTTCTTGCGGGTACTGACCGAAACAGGGAGACTCCTCATTCTGAGGATCTTACACAATAACAGCCATGTATACTCTGGAAAGCCTGGTAGTTGCTCAATCTACTTAGGTTGAATGTCTCAGCAGTTCTAAGAAGGACTTGGGAATATTTGGAGGGCTGCTAGTCTTTAGAACTGGATGTCCAAAGAATCTGTGTTGTGATGTCACTGAAGGTTGACAAAAGCAGCTGCAGCAACAAGACAGAACTAACCAGCAAGAAGCGAAGAAAGTAAAGCTGCTTTGCTCTTGAGATCTCTTGACATCCATACTGGCTTTGGGAAGGTGCTGGCTACTCTTTCTTAGGTAATTCTTCCTGGAAATGTCTTCACAGACCTACCCAGAAGCACATCTCTTAGTTGACTCCAGATTGCAATGCAATCAAAACATTCACCAAGATTAAACATCAGTGCACAATTCTATTTTTAATAATATTTATAATCACTATGACTGTTTTAGTTATTATAAGCTATTTATATACCTACTAATTTATTTACCATCTTTCAAAATTGATTGGAATTAATTTTAACAAAGAATACCCATGCTCTTTTGGTATATTATGCTTAGCACACATTTTCTCATTTTCTTTGGCTAGCATCCAATGCAACTTTCTTTAGCCCTGTCCCTACTTATACACAAAGAGGTAAATACCTCATAGCTAGTGATTAGATGCATGCCTTTGTTCTCCTGTTTTGTTTTCACTTGGCTTACTTCAAACTCTATTACCTTCACACAGGGCTATGCAGAAAGCTGCCAAGAAGAGACAATCATCTTTTGTGATTGTAATCAACATTAGAATGGGTATGCAAATGCTTACTTCCCATTCTGTGATGAAAGTCTAAGAATCCCCTAGTACTTTTTCAGAAAACTAATTGTGATTAAATGGTTTAATCTCTCTCCTTTGACCATGCTGCAACCCCCCAATTAAGGCTCTATTTAAATGATTACTCATTTGTTTCTGGCAGTGGACCCTAAAAGCATCTCAAGTGATGTGATGCTACTATCTAGGGAGACTTCCACAGAGTTATCCCAGTGTCTGTTCACCAGGCATTAGGGCCTGAACCATTTGAACATTGCTTCCTTGGATAAAACATTGATTTCTTTTCTTCCCATTTAGTCAACTATCTTTCTTTGGTCCTCTACTTTTGCAGTTTATATAAATGTTCCAGGGAATGTCAATCAACAGGAAACCTACCTTTATTCTTTTACATGCTTCTCAGCTGATGTTAAGAAACAGGGTGGAGCAGAAGTCACAGATTACATGTATGGTGAGGTCAAATAGTCTCTATTATAATGAAGTGTGAACTGGGTCCACAAGATTTCTTCATCTGGTCAAAATACAGGAATGAGTATTCATAAATGTGGCTTTCTTAGAGTAGTTTCTTTGTCATGCCAATTTTCTATGATTTAAAGGAAAAGCCTCTGCAACTTCCATTTCCTGGCCCTTCAAGTCCCTCTTTGAAATTGAAATTGCAGAGCATAGCAACTAGTAACTAGTTGACCTATCAACATAGGACAGGTCCCCCAAGAAGCACACCGATTCTGAGACTGTTGCTTACCCCTACACACTGCTCTTGCCCCTCCCAATAAATTTCCTGCCTCTTGGGATCCTTCTTACATCATCTCCATGATGAAAGGACGAAGGCTCGAGTTAAAGACAGTGAATTTGTTAATAATAAAAGGCAGCTTTTTTCAGAGTATTCTGGTATTTGGGATCCAAATGTAGCACCAAGTATTTAGAGTATGGGGATTTTAAATGCAAAAATCACACCCTGGTAAGTCACTAGCAGTTTGTGTGTGTGAGTGTGTGTGTGTGTGTGTGTGTGTGTGTGTGTGTGTGTGTGCGTGTGTGTGTGTGTGTGTGTGTGTGTGTGTGTGTGTGTGTAAGCAAGCAGTATAACAAGCTAAGTTTAGTAGTTTGGAGGGAAGGTTATGCATAGGCAGGCATTATAGCAAAAGATAAGTTAACTAGTGCATCTTGACCTCAGTTTCCTTGGATACATAGTTGGGTGATTTTTCTTGGGACTTTTCATAAAGGAGATCAAATCCCAGTTAAATTTGAAATGGCCTCATCAAGAATCCCAGATGGAGGAATCTCTTTACTGTCTTTTCCTGCCACACTATTAACTAGTTACAACCCTCCTCTGATGAGACTTGATATCTTTGTGACTATTGTATCAATCCATTGGAGTATACAAACAGATCATTAGCTTCCACCATCACAAAGGCTAAATATATGGTCAGACAGCATCTGAGGTCTAAAGCAGAGACTTTCTTGCAATGCTGTAACCTATTCATTTGACTTCTCCATCACTATATTTAAAAGGTAAGTTGGATGAAATGTTTCTGCACCCTGATAAGCCTCCTTGCTGAGGTAGCAATTCAAATCAAGTCGAATAGGAAAATGCCATGTTTAATGGATAAAATGCTTATGGATGATTTTCTAGACATCCCCTGTAAGGATGAAAAAATTTAGCCTAAGTCTCCACTGACCCCAGGAAGCTAGAAGTTTAAATCCCAGACCCTGTCCCCTGACAGTAAGTAGAAAAAGGTCACCTTCTTTGCTGTTTATGACAGGGTTGTTTAAGACAGCACCTGTGAGTGAGTGAACACAGGAAATGAGCCTTGTCACCCTACGCGGGAGCCTGCATAAAAGCAGACTTCCTGGGCTAAGCGCAGGCTTGGATAGTTAAAATGATTGGTCCGAACTGGATGCTATGAGATGATTGGTTTACAATGCGCAGGCTTTGTTGTAACCCTATAAAAGCTGTCTCAATTCTGTACCCAGGGTTCCCAGTCCTCTACCCCTGTATGGTGTATGACTGCGGACCCCAATGCACTTGGAATATAAAATATCTCATGTTTTTGCATCAAGACCACTTCTCATGAGTGATTTCAGGGGGAGGGGCCGCCTTTCCCGAGAGGGAGCATGAAGTTCCACGATCTCCAGGTCTCTCACTCCCCTACCCCAATCTCTGGGGAAGGAGCCTAGTTTGGCAGGAAACACACATTCTCTGGGATGGGCCAGGGTTTGGGGAGAAAGTGATAGGGAGAGGTATTGAGGTGTAACATCCACCAGAACATGCTAGGAACTGAGGTGGTGTTTCCATCTGAACATTGATGGATGGCTTTCATTGTTCCATTACTATAAAGACTTCATGAAACTGTTACCACGTTGAAACCTAAAATTTGAAATAAATATCTGTCTTTCTGGGCCATAATCACTTATATTAAGCTCTAGCATAAACTTTTGTGGGTTTTGTTTGTTGTTTTGGTTTGGGGAACTATGTTTTGATTTTCATTTTTGTTGTTTAGGGAAGAATTGTATTTCTGCATTTGCATTTGCCTTAGCCCTGTAAGTGTTCACATGGCATCAACTGAAATACCTGTCTGTAAGGTGGTATTGTAGTGCCAAAATTCGGAACCCCCATATCACCAAGAGACCCATTCTGATGGGGTTTTGAGTTGGCCTTTTTGGTGGGTACTCTGTAACATTAGGGGGATAAAAATGGGGTGATATAATTAGGCTCTGGACCTACAGTATCCTGAATTTTCCAGACTCACTGACATTTTAACTAATCTGCTTTACACAAAGCTCAATAAAATGTGGAGTTTTTCTGGAAACTTTTGTTTACACAAGTGAGGGCATACATATCAAAATCTGTGAGCTAGAATTTATTTTGCTGTGCAAGAGCTTGCACCAAAACTCACTTGCCCTAATAAGGGTCATGTTAAATTCTGCTAAATTATGAAAAGATTGTTTTTCTTAAAATAAAATGGAAAAGTCAGAGTTTCTTTTGTTTAGAAATAGGGTAGAAATTTTTTTCTACAACCCAGCAGGTTTATACTATTTAGGGATTTGTTCTCAAAATAATGAAGCCCTTCTATGCTCTGAAACTCTGAACTTAAGTTGGCTAGACATCTCAGCATCAGCCTTTCTTAGAACTATTTAGGGCCATTTCTTGGGTTCCTTCCTCAAATATTCTCAACATTCCCTATTGTCTGTTTCTTTCTTTCTTTCTTCCATTTTAGTTCTGGTCATAACAAAAATACAAAACTAACAATGATCTTGTAAAACTGAGGATAAATAAAATAAACAGACAAAATTTCAGATGTCAATAAACTGTTAAGAAGAGAATTAATGCTAAGCACCTAAAACAGAGGATGATCTTGAGATGACTCTTTTATCAGTGGTGAAAGGGAAATGTCTTTGACCAAATGATATGTGAGGTAAGATAAACATTAAAGAAAGACTGGAGAGATATATCAGTCAGTACACAAGCCTAAAGAACTAAGATTGATCCTCAGCCCCTAAGTAGAAAGCTGTGTTTGGTGAAATCCCAATAATGGGAAAATGGAAACAGGCAGATCCCAGGGGCTTACAAGCCATACAACTTAGGTGAGTCAGTACTATCCAGGTATAGTGAGGAAAAAATAAAGAACAACAACAAAAGTGTAGAGTAATTGAGGAAGATGCTTGAGACTGATCTCTAACATCCGTAGGCGCATTCACACACAAACAAACACATCTACCTATACATGTGAACACACCAAAACATTCACACTGGCAGGCCCTGCCCCCAGGAAAAAGGCAGCCATGTAAGGTTAAAGGGAAATGTTTATGAACAGATAGAACATTAAAAGTTAAGATCTCCAGGAGGTGATAGAACAGAATGATCATTGTTGTGGCTCAGGACTCTGTGATAGGAGAAAAGCACAGAAGGAGAACAAAAACATGTCAATGTCAGAATACATAGAACTTCTTAAGCCATAGGAAAGACTAGCAGTTTCACTGGTTGTATCCTGTGCAAAGTTAGAAGTCATTCAAGATATTCTATCCAAAGAGCAGCAAATTTGTGTTGCTGATGAGTGTCACCCTCAATCATTGTGAACAGCAAAGTTCTGAAATTTATTAGCAATATGAATTGATTGATTAAGTCAAGGGTAGATTTGAGGTCTTGGTTTCTATCATGCTCCAATGGATGCTGTTGCTGCTGAGTCAAAGTCAGTGTTTGGAATAAAGTTCTAGGTGATTCATGAGAGTCAATGGAGGATAAACAACAGACAAGTGATCTACATGAAGACACTTCAAATACTCATGTGGAACATTTTGCAAAGCCTGATACTGATGAGAGTAGAGAGTGCATCTGACTTCAGCCTGTATTAAATAAGTGAGGTGACACAGGTTGATGAGGAATGGGTGAAGAGGGGAGAGAAGAGAAAATGAGATGCTAATGGAAACATCAGGAAAAAGATCTGAACAAATTATTTGCATGATGATGTCATCTGTAAAGATTAAAAGAAGAAAAAAAAGAAAATTAAACACAACTGTGAAATCCACCTCATCCTGCCACCATCCTATACTAGCCTAGGACCTAAATAAGAAAGAATTCATGAAATATTATTTGTCATAATTGTTAAAGGTGCTAAAGATAAACATGTATGGTATCTTACCATCAAGCAATGGACTACTATCAATAATGTCACTAAATGAGATAACATTTGAAAGCTGGCTTTCCTAAACCTAATCCAAATTTCAGGAGCATATTAAAAAGAAAATGTCTATTTTAGTTACGTGCTCAGAGGAAAGCATATGAAGAGCGAAGCGACTGGAGAACCATACAACAAGGTCAGATGAATTTCATAATGTTAAAATTTAGCCTTGGTTTTGAGACATAAACTTCACAGAATTAAAGAAGAAAAGCCCATTTATGCACTAGAACAATTATCCATACAAGATTATTTCTACCCTTGGGTGGTGAGAAAGGCTGCCTGCTTCTGCTTCACTTTGTCAAAGTTGATTAATGCTGTGGAGAACTTCACCCTAATTGAAAAGTTGTTAAGAGTACAAGAGAATACTAAAATGTATTCAAGCAGTAAGAAGCCAGTAGGCTTGTAGCTTTGGGGATAAGGGGTCCAGAGTTCATTCCTGGAGCTATGTGGAGGGATTATCAGAATCCGCCTTGAGAGTCTCTGTTCAAAGATGTTGTACTTTACATCACAAGCACTGATGTCTTCTGAAATGTGAACTATTCTTGAACACCCATAGGCATGTGTAAATCTAATCAAGAGGGAACAAAGAAATTACAAACAGTGGTGGTTGTGGTTGGTCATTTGTTAGGTCTTAGATCTTTCCTAGCATTAAGGGACTAGGAAAACTCCATCTTGCACTTGGGATAATTGGCAACAAAACATCCTAAATGGTAGCAAAACCCTGGCAGTTAAGTATCATCCCCATTATTATCTGGAACTGGCCTGGCTTGAGGATATTGGGCTTACAGATGATTTTGTTTTGTAAGTCTACATATTTCAGTCATTGGACAGTGATTGAGGGCTACTCTACAAGTAATGGGAACATTTCAGACAGAGGATCTAGAAGTGTATCCCTAGAAGAGTCTGGGAGGAACAGCTCCTATGTCAAGCTACTTAAGAAGTACTGGAGAATAAAAAGAAGTACCCTTCATCTTAGCTGAATATAAAACATCATAGGGTGGTATTCACAGGCACACTTGTTTTTGAGAGACATGGGTTCAGCTGAGTTAGAAAGAATATGTGGTATTGTAAATGCTTTTAGTTTACAGAACCAAGGCAGCTCTGTGACTCAGCACATATTTCAAAACTTTTTTTTTACATGTAAAAGTATCATTGAAATACTTGCTCTTATGTCTTATCTTGAAAATATTATGTCATACTGAAGTATAGATACAATTTCTCCTGTTCATTTTTTAGTATTTCAAAGAACTTTTATATAGCTACCCAATACATCTCTTGAACTTGTTTCTTGCTGGTTGAAACTTTGTAGTACATTTTTTCTTATGGCAGAGTTGTTCCCCCAATGGTTTTTCAACTTTTTTACCTAGGCATTCCATAATAAGTACAAAAGCACATTAAATCATAGGTAATAAAATAAATAGATGAAAGCTTCAAAGTTTCATCTCACCTGACTCCATTGTGTTTTATAAGGGCACACACACACACACACACACACACACACACACACACACACACACACACACACACACAATTTAGCAAGAAGAAGAAAATAACCGTTTGTGTCAGGACACTGGTATACATGGTTCACATGACTCATAAATTTCTACTGTTGTAGACCCAGATCTAGAGAACAGCTATTTTGACTCAACACTATTTTCTGCCAGCTTCCCAGAAGGACTGGTGAATAAACTTCCTTAATATAGTCAGGAAAGCAATGGGACAATCACTTTATCATCCCAATCAATCTCTATAACTGCATCCCTATTCCTCAGAAGGGGTTTCTACTTCTTTGAGGTCTGTCCTTCTTCCCTACAATCCTCCAGGTTGTTAATAGTTTCCTGCCATCTACATTAGATGATGCCATTAACCAGGGATTCCAAATGTTCTTAATAACCTAACATCAAAGAAAACATTATACATAGAGGGCTTATTGTTTGACCTATTCTCTTTCTATGTGCTATCTGCATAGTATGGTTTTCTTATCTATATGTGAAATGTAGTGAGAATCAAATTTCACTGTTTACTCACTGTTATTTAAAACATGTGCAAAGCAGGGCCAGGAGGTGACTCAACAACACACCACTTGCTTAGCACACACAATGCCCTGGTTTCAATTCTTACCATTACATGGAAGAAGAACAAAAAACAGTAAAATTACAGAGTAAAGTATAATTCAAAAATCCCTTCCTGTGGTTCCTGCAATCTGATTCTACTCCTAGTATGGTCTACAGTGTTGAAACATTTTCCACCTATAGATAGGAAACATCATACTCATCCATATCTATCTCCTCTTACCTCCCATCCCCTCTCAATTTTAAAACATAGTAGGGGAATATTGTCATCAATAACTTGCTTTGTTCTCTCCCATTTACTGTGCAATACTTGGGAGTATCATCTTTAACACAAATTTGAAGATGAATTATGCTTATTGTTTTTCCCAGAAATATGTGTATGGAATAACATGGAGTTCAGAGAATCTTGCACAGGTCACATGTCACATGTCACAAAGACAACCCCACTTTATTGTATTTCACAGTACATATTTTTTTTAGCCTGAAACTTGAGGTCTAACTGAACTAACACTGGACAAATTGCCCAACTCTACATTGTTGTATATACAATGGCTACCTTCATATATTGAAAGATATATAAAGTCTATCTGGCATGTGATTCTACTCCACAGAACTTCTGCATCTGTATAGATTCTATGTGTTACTGAACCCTTCCCCAAAGAAAAAGCAGCAAAACACAGCCTGCAGTATTAGCTTCAGGACTGGTGGGAACTGACATCATCACCAAGGTTAGGGATAGTCACAAGAATGTTGGGAGATGTGTGTGGCTTTTTAGCCAGCTCCCTTTCCTGGGTCTGGCATCAGTGTTATTTTGGACCTGGCCATGTGCAGTCAATCATCCTTCACTGTACTGGGTTAAATAGTGGCATCATAACTGACCCTGTCTTGCATGCTGTGGTTGGAGTTTTAAAGTTGGCTTTACCAGGATTACAAAGACAATAAGATATTCCTCTGCCTTAAGCACATCACCTGATAGCCAGAAAGTCCAGTTTTTAGTGACTAACACTCTGACTTGTCCACAGAAATGTCTTTCTTAATGTTCACCGAGAAGCTGAATGGATGGATGGTTGGGTAGCTTTGTTGGATTTTAAAGTAAGTAGTATTTGCTCATGGTGGTGAAAGTAGGGTGACATTTCAATCCAGAGAAATTCATCAAAAACTCTTGTGGCATCAAGCAATGAGCCTTCAACTTACAATAAAGAACTACAGTGCTTTCTAGATGTATTTATGGCTGTATGAATACAGATGAGTCACACAGTCAATGGGTAAATGTAGGGTTATGGATACTAGTGTAATCATTCTCAATCAGAGTTCTAGCACATAATGAATGAGAATGAATATCAAGGTAGTTTGCTAAAAGTCTGTATAAAATAAAACAAATGGAATACTGTGCTTGCAGAATATTTTACTTAGTAATTAGGAACTACACTAATGATCAGGCTAAGCCTTTGTGGTCAGGTTATTTGCAAAATAATCATGGCAGGGAAGTAGATGTGCAGTCACTGAACATATACTTTTATTAGTGGTGCACACAAAGCCCAGGTAAGTTTGTCAGAGTACTAAAAGTTAAATTGGATTTTTCAGAGAAGTCCCCCAATGAAGACCAAGTTGACAAAATGTATCTGATAGTAAAAGGTTTTCTAAGTTTGTGCAAATTTTGGATCGATTTATCTTAGGAATGATGTCCCCCAGGGACTTAGAAAACACTGGGGACTACATACTTTGAATATTTTCTACATTATTTTTTCAAAATAGTGATATTGTTAAGGCATAGCCAATGGTACAGAAAAGTGAGTATCAATAATCAGCCTGAAACTTAGCAATGTCTCTATACTACAATTTCACTGTCTCCTTTTTCATTTCTGGAGTTCTGGATTCAGGTATTTGTCACTGAGTTCTGCCTCTGTAAATGCCACACTACCCAGCTTCCTGTGACCCAGTTACAGCTTTTGATGCCAAGTTCAGCTAAGTTACACCTTGCTCCCACTCTAATTCTTGCAAGGCTCACAGCAGGTATACTAACCTCACCTGCTGTCTCTCACACTGACCCTGGGTCTCCCATTCCAAGAGACGGAAAAAAAAAGATGTTTATATTTTTTGCTGAGTGAGTATGAGAGTTCAAGAACTTTGTCACTGTTCGCCATTTCTAAATATTCCTTTCCTGCCATCTCTACGTTTTCTTCTTTGCTCTAGCTGCTAGCTTACAGGATGAATAATTCAAACTTTACTTGATTATTTATGTTAGTAAATATGATGTATCCCCCTGCACACACACACACACACACACACACACACACACACACACACACACACACACACACAAAACATAGATACAGTAAGACTGCAAAGCTTTTGGGGAAAAAGGGGGGGGAATCCAAGTATTCTAAATAGAGGAAAGAGAAACAGCAATTTGTGAAATATAAGTCTTTATGGAATTAAAGAAACAGAATCTGTCACTTATGCTTCAGTTTCTTATCTTCTAAAGAATGGGAAAGTTTTAATATGTCACAAAAGTATCATTATGCATCAGTAGAAGGTAGATGAGTCCATAAATTACAAACAGACTATATCTTTGCTCTGGGATCCAAAGGCTAAAGAAATTGCAGACCTTCATGGAAGAAATGTTGAATAGTAATGATGGATCATAGTTACATTCATTTTACTAAAATTAATGCCCCATTGTCTTATACATGACTATGTCATCTACTGAAGCTCTAAAAATTGTGGAAATACATTTCACTCTTATTCTACAAAGGTAATTATAAGCATGCCAGAGAGAAGGGATGTGTCACATAATAAATGATGGTTAAGCTGAGGATCCCTGGACATTATGGACCTTTTCCAAGACCATGGAACAACTTTGAGACTTCAGTTTGTTTTGTTTTACTTAAGGAAGGCTCCTTTGTCATCTAAGTTTATGATTCCCTGGAGCACCTCTAAGCCACAGATCAAGTAAAATAGGTAATTTTGTTAATACATGTTTGTAGAATTTTGAAGTGATGGGCACATTTTATTAAAAAGCCTTCAGCAATATCAGTAGTCTCTTCTGGGATGTTAACACTGTTTACACAGTAATCAGCATCTCATGGTGATATCTGAAGGAAAACTCTACTTCTCCTGATTGTAAGGGAAATGTCAAACCCCAAATGATATGATTTTATTTAGTCAATACTTATTGAATCACTAGAGATTTGTCACTATGACAAATGCATCAAGATTGAAATTAAGGAATTTATTTCTAGCAAGCAGTTTTAGAGCAAACACATATGCACTTGATATAAAACCAGAGAATCATAATGGTACTAAATAAACAAACAAAAGCTATTAGTAAATTAAGGGTGTTATTCTTGAAGATGGAGATGAACTTAAAAATACTACTCATTCTTTTTAACAGCTGAGTAATAAATACTCCATTGTGTAAATGTACCAAATTTTCTTCATCCATTCTTTGGTTGAGGGGCATTAAGGTTGTTTCTAGGTTCTGGCTATTACAAATAAAGCTGCTGTAAATATAACTGAGCAATTGTCCTTGAGGTATGATTGAATATTCTATGTACATGCCTAGGAATGGTATAACTGGGTATTGAGGAAAATTGCTTTCCAATTTTATGAGAAACCACCCATATTGATTTACAAAGTGGCTCTATAAATTTTTACCTCCACCAGCAATGGAGCAGTGTTCCCATTGCTCCTTATACTGGCTTTCCTCTCCCAGCCTGAATAAAGGAGATGCTTGGTTTTATGACAGCTTAATGCCATAATTGGTTGCTTCCCATGGGAGGCCTGTCCCTTCTGAGGAAATAATGAGGAAATGTGGATTGAGGTTGGTGGGGGGTGGAGGAAATGGCAGGAGGGAGTGCAATGGAAGGCTGCAGTAGAGATGTAAAATAAATTAATAAATAAATGAAATTTAAACATGCACTTTCCATGACAGTACAGTGGTAGATTCATGCCATTATAACTTTTTCAAAGCTTTATAGTATACAATAGGAAAAGTGATATACACTGTGGCTTTGCATAGTTTGATGTGTCAATATAGGCATATCAGTTGTAGAAAATCCGTTACCTGGGAGAGATGTGATAATCTGAATATCACAAATGTTTCTGACTGAGGCATGTGGAGTATCACTTTGTACTTTTCTTATAATTTTTCTGGGAACTGAAAGTTGCTTATAAAAAAAGCAGTCTTTAACAAAGTAACAGTAACAAAATAATGCTTATTTTCTGTGGCAGACATAGAGAAGAAATCACCAAATATAATTAGCAGATACAGCATTTATTATAAAAGTGATATCCAAATCAATTTTCCTGGTTTTAAGTGATTTTTTAATTAGATGAAGATAGCTAACGACAGTAAATAATGAGGTAAAGAGTTATAAAAAGAAACAAAAGTTTATTTTTATATGTGTGGCTTATTTGAAAATATAAAGACATCTGAGATAAATTCAGATCATTAGTACGGGTAGGGAAAAGGGAATTTGAGTTAGGAAGAATGGGCTGACTAGGCCAGTAAAAGGGTCTTACATTGCAGTTGTGTCATGTGTGAACTAAGAGCATCCTATATGCATTTAAAGTAAACAGGGTTATTACCAAGGTCTCTACAGATAAAATATCCAATTTGTATTGCATCTTTAGAGATGTGAGCATGAAGACAACTCATATCTCGAATCTACTTGTTGGCATCCTTTCTAAGTGCCAAAGAATCTGGAACTCAGATGTACATTTTGCTACCATAAGGTCATCTTTCATCTTATGGAAAGCTTTCTGTAGAACTCATCAGGGCTGACTTGATGAACAAAAGAACCCTGGTGATTCCAGGGACATTAGGATAGCCTGATAAAATGACAACAAACAAAACTGTCTTCCTTCATATCTCTTGTGTAATGTGTGCTGGAACAATTCCTCTTGTTCCTTTGAAAATGGAATTCACCTCTAAACAGCAGAAGCAGGGGCTGTCTCTGACTTCTTTACCAGTTTTGGGGACCCTATTCCTTATACTAGGTTGCCTTTTCCAGCCTTAATACAAAATTACCATGCCATGTTTGGTTGATACTCATGGAAGGCCTGCCATTTTCTGAATAGAAATGGAGGAGGAGTGGATGGGGACAGGTACTGAGAAGAAAGGAGGAAGAGAAATCTGTGGTCAAAATGTAAATTTTAATAAAATAATAAAAAAGAAAATGGAGCCTAAACTATCTCTACCTTTATATTATTTTATATATATGCATGTGTGTGCATATGTGTTTGTGTATATGTGCATCTGTGAATATAGATGCACTTGTGTGCATGCCTATGTGGAGGTCAGAGGTCTATGTAAGGTATCTTCAATTGTTCTCTGACTTCTCTTATTTGTTTTAGAAAGACGGTTTCTCATTGAACCCAGAGTTAACTCAGTGGCTAGACTTCCTCTTACTCCAATTCCCTTGCACTAGTTTTAGGTATATGACATTGTATTTGTCTCTTACATAGGATCTGAAATTGGGTCCTCATGCCTTCATGTCAAGCACTTTAGTAACTGAACTATTTGTCTCAGTTAAGGTTTGTATTGCTGTGATAAAAAGGGCAAGACCCAAAGCAACAGCAAAGTAAGGGCAAAACTCAAGACAGAAAACTGATTGGTCTATAAAGTGCAGGCTTAGATGGTTTAAATTGATTGGTCCGCACTATGCGGGCTCTGGATGCTATGAAATTGTTGGTATAAGATGCACGAGCTTTGTTGTAACCCTATAAAAGCTGTCTCAATTCTGTACTCAGGGTCCTCAGTCCTCTACCCCTATGTGGCATATGACTATGGACCCCAGTGCACTTGGAATATAAAAGACCTCATGTTTTTACATCAAGACCACTACCATGAGGGATTTGGGGTGTCACCTTTCCTGAGTGGGAGCATGAAGGTCCATGCTCTGCGGGTCTTTCAGTTCAGCTTGCTTTCATATAGCTCCCAGAACTACCAACTCAGGTAGCACTGCCTGTAGTGAGCTGGGCCTGCTTTTATCTGTCCTGGAATTAACTTTGTATACTAGGTTCTCTTTGAAATCACAGAGATCTGCTTGCTTCTGCCTTCCAAGTACTGGAATTAAAGGAGTGTGCCACCACACCCAGCTACTCTCTCCTGGTGCTCATATACACTATTGAATTATTAGCAGAGCTTTTTAAAAGCCTTGCATCCCCCCACCCCCCTGCTTATGCTGAGTCAGGAAACCTCCCTGGAAACCTCCCTTAAAGGAGCTGCACAAATTTCTGCTTGTCTTTAGCAAAACAGTGTCCAACTGAGAAAAAAGCTGGTACTAACAAGCCTTACTTGTCTCTGCTCTTTTATTTCTAAAACCCCTTTTAAAGCTATTGTCAAGTTTTAAGTGGAAGTTCTTAGTAGTCACATTGCCAGCACCATTTTGTTATGAGTGGGTTTTCCCACCAGCCTGATCTCAGCCACACCAGCCCCAAATAATGCATAGAGACACTGTATTAGATACAGTGCTGTTGGCCTGTTACTAGCATTACTTATTGGCTATCTCTGTCTTAAATATTAACCCATTTTTATATTTAAGTATTTCCATGGTCTTATCTTACCAGAAGAGGGCCTGGCGTTCTTCTGTCTAGGTACTACTCTTCCTGAAACCTCCTTGTCTCCTAGTCCCACCTATCTTACTTTCCTACTGGCCAACAGTGCTTTATTCATTAACCAATAAGAGAGACATATGTACAGAATGACATCTCCCATCAGTGCCCAAAAGGCTTGCACACAGAAAATTTTCCCAGTTGAAATTCCCTCTTCCCAAATGACTATCTCTTGGGTCAAGTTGCATCTGGGGCCAAGAATTGCTGTCATCACTGAAAGTATTATTTCCTCCTCTTCACTTGTTGCATTGCCAAGACAGATGAACCACCCATAACACGTGGTTAAACTTGATGCTGCCTTTTTGTTTGCACTGTGTTTTGTGGAGAAAATTGTCTTCTTACCATAGTTCCTAAAGGAGAAAACTAGACTAAAAGATTAAAGGTTAAATTTAGTTATGACAGTGCCTGCAGAATGTTCTTCAATAAATTTCTCTGTATACATTCATGCACTTATTTTCCCTAGATGCCCATAAGGTTGTGAAAGCGGAGGGATGTTCTTCTACATCATACACCTCTCAGGGTAGGCTCTAGCCTGTTGTCTCCAACTTTCCAAATACATGTGGTGTTATGGATCTCAGGAGCCTTGTTTACCTTTCCTTGAGTATGGATCTTAGTTAGAGAGGCTTCAGACTTGCTGGAATAAATGAGTTTATATCCCTCTTTACTTTAATTCCCTCATGACAGCTATCCACTTTCTCAGCAACCTTCATGCTTTTACTATCAATAATTTATCTTTATGAAGAAAATGTCAAAAAAAACTAGCTTCAGTCTCACCATATACAACAGCAACTCAGATGCCTATTTGTTTATATTTGAGGAAGATATAGGCATAATCCTCAAGGAGGCTGTGTCCTCATGGGATAACAAAATCAGAATAAATGTTTATAAAACCATATAACACAGTATATAAATTTTAACCATAACAACAATACACCAAAGTTTATCAAAATAATACCTAAGGCAAATACAGAAAAACAAGATACATGCCTTATTCTTTTTATTGATATTATAACCACTTAAATACACTGCCCAGGAAAAGTACAGAAAATGAACTCAGAGGTTGCTGTCTTCCAAACTGGATTTTCAGGTAATTTTCCCTCTCTTCAATATTTTAAAATGGAAATTGCCCCACCTCCACAAAACAAAAGTTACCACATATCTTCCTGTCTCAGCAAATTTTCCTGGGAAGTTGCCCAGATCTGAATATTATTAGTGCATGTATTTTTTCCTTTAAAGGAAAAAGAAAAAAAGTAACAGCAGATAGTTCAATACAAAACTTCCCCGAAGAACTGAAATATTGTATTTCAGTGACAAACTGTTATTGTGCTTTTTCTCTAAATTAGCTGATTAAAATTCAAGAGATTGGAAGTTCTACATCTTACCCATAATGTTTTCCCATGTTCACCTAGCAATTTCAGCATTAACTAAACAACACTGAAATGAATTTTAGTCTGACTCCCATTCCATTCTCTGTAAAGTGACAATGGATTTATCCCTGTAAGAATGATTCTGACTTTTAAAGATTTCAGGAACATTTCAAGAATTCAAAGGGTCAATGCTGAAATTCCCCAACACATTTCAAAAATAAACTCAGATGTGCATAATTAATGACGTTTTAGTCTAGGGGAAGAAATAAATCAACTTGTCCAAAAAAGAAACTCATAAGTCAGAGAACACTTAAGTAAAGAATAAAAACCTTAATCTATTTTCATTTTGTGAGACATGAAATGCACAGAAAAATAAGCATATTTCCCAGTGTCAGCAAACAATAACTATAATTATATCTATGTGAACCAGGTTATTCTGTTTCCATAGCTTGTTCTCTTTAATCACCACAGGTTTTATTTTCAGATAATATTCAACACACTCTACAAATATTGCCCTTCCATCCTGCCAACCATCCTGTGCCTCAGATGAAATTATAATCCCCATCTTGCTTTATAAAAAGCCAGGAAGAAGAGGACAAAATGCCCACTCTATGCAATTGTTAATCGAAGCTGTAGTATTGCCCAGGTTCTTCATGCTTGCATGTCAAAGATATTCAGTCACAGACATACTTGCAAATACCTGTCACAAATCGTATGTATGTATGTATGTATGTATGTATGTATGTACGTACGTATTTAAAGTTGTTGGCAATTGTTCTAATTCAGAGTGGTAAGGATCTACAGCTGAGACTAGAGGATCAGTAGATTTCCTATCTCAATGATTAATATATGAGTAAGTTACCTTGCATAGTGTGTCTTTATATCTTAATCTATCTATAAAAAAAATCAAGTAGAAGTAACTATAATAATACATTAATATATTTGTTTGTCAGTTTTACTATAGAAGTAATATTCAATACTCAGTACAATTACTGGCACATGGTAAACATTTAGTTGGTATGGAATAGAACCTCTTATATTCTATTCATATGAGAATTACTGATTAGGAAGGCATTGATCCTATGATAAATTAATACCTTCTGATAATTTGAGGATAAAAGTGGTCCATGCTCTCTAGTTTTCAGTATTTTTGTTTACTAGTTTTGAAGATTCCTGCATAGGTTCCCAGAGTGTTCATTTAGAATGTGACTCCTTCTTGGCTGTTGAAGGGTTGCCACCATGGTAAAAGACACAGTAAAAATCTAGACCAAGAAATTTGTGACTAACCATCTACCTCAGAGGAAACAAGTGGTCAACAAAAACTATCACTCTGGGAAGGCAATAGCATCAGAGACAGAATTTGAAAAAAGTTAGCAAAAATGTATAAAACTGGGACTAAATTTTATAATTATATTTGGACTCAGAACTCATTTTAGTGATAGCAAGACATCTGGCTTCAGTAAGACGTATGATTCCTTGGATTATACAAAGAAACAAGAACCCATAGACTTTCAAGATATTGCTTTCATGAGAAGAATTAAAACAAACAAACAAGCAAACCAAAAAAAAGCAAGGAAACAGTCAAAGGAATTCAAGAGCAGAATGAACAGACAGCAGGCCTGAAAAGGCCAAGCTTAGTGGTGATACAAAGTGAGCCAGAGATGAAGTAACAAGAAAAGGAGTCAATATTCTATGGTGACTTGATGTGCCACAATGGCACAGATTTATAAGGATCGAAATGCCAAATTGTAGAGATTTAAAAATAAATTAATAAATACATACTACATATAAAAAATATGAAAAATATAAAAATGTCTAAAATTAAAATTTGTTGAAAGTTCATTTTAGAGAATTTTTTCTGTTATTGAATTCTCCCCATGATATAATAAAGTCATCATTCTAGTTTTAAATAATTTCCCACTACACACTGGTTACTGCTTTGTTAAAAGATTTATTGTTTAATTTTGTAGGCGTATTTTACCTGTTTGTATATATGTTCACCATATGCATACATACTTCCCAGGGATTTCAGAAGAGGGGATTGGATACCACTGAAAAGAAGTTACAGATTGTTGCAAGCTTCCATGTGGGTGCTGAAAATTGAACTCATGCTCTCTTCAAGAGCAACATATGCTTTGAAATGTTGAGCCAACTCTACAGGGCAGGTTACTCCTTTGTAATACATAGCTTTTGTTTTCAGAGATAGGGGCTCCCTATGTAGAACACACTGGCATCAAATTCACCATGTAGCTCAGACTGATCTAAAACTCTTGATCTTTCTGAGACTGAGCTGGAATTATGGGCACACAACAACATACCCTGCATTGCTTGATTCTATGACTAGATTATACTCTGAATTCATTAAACAAAATGTGTTTGCTAATCCTATCACAAAGTAGTGAAAATTCTTTGCATAAAATTAATTTGAAGGATGTTTGAAGCAGTTTTCACCTCAGTTATTAATGCTTTTGTGAATATAAAGGCAAGCAGAAGCTATGCAGATTTTCTTTGCAAGAAGTTTCATGAAAAGCAAAACAAAGCAAAGCAAAAAACCCCAAAAGCTATCACCCCAAGAGTTAGCAGCATTGTGAAGGAGACACTAATTAACCATGACTGTGCTCAAAATGAAACTGGTATATTCAAACTTTACACTATAGAAAATTATGAATTTATAAAACTGTAGGTGCCAATACACTACAGCCCCATGGACCTAGTGGTCTGTCTTATTTATAATTCATGGTCTATATTAGTCTATTAGTCTTTTGTTGCTGTGATGAGACACCATGATCAAAGGGAATTTAAGGGAGAGAAAGAGTAAGTTTACTTTGCCTTATACTTACATAGAGATATGAATATGTAATGGTAGAGTGGGGGCATGGCAACAAGTGGCAAGCATGGCAGCTGAGACCAGAAACTAATCAATCATGCACATCCTCAACTATAAGCATGAAACAGGGAGAGTGAACTTCTGCAAGAGACATAAGTGTTTTTAACTGCTGAGCCATTTCGCCAACTCACTTGTTTTTGTTGTTTATTTGTTGTTGTTGTTTTATAGGAACTCAAAATAAAGTGATTGTCTGATTGCCTTAAGTCTCAAAAGAGACTTTGAACTTTTGAGACCATTAATTTGAATGTTGAGACCATTCGAGACTATGGGAACTGTTGAAATCGAACTAAATGTCTTTAACAGTATAATATGTGAGGGTTGGGGGACGGAGTGTGGTGGTTTGAGAAATATCCCCTATAGTCTCTTGTATTTAAGCATTTGGTCCTCAGTTGGTTGTTCTGTTTGTACATAATTTGAAAGTACATATTTTGAAGTCTTTCTGGAAGTACATTACTAGGGGTAGATTTGGGGGTTTTATAGCTAATTTCATTTTCTGCTCTATAGGTAAAGTGCAATCACCCAACTTTTGGCTTCTGCTGGCAGTCTGTGCCTGGCCTTCATCATTTTTATGGACTCCTTCCCTCTTTAACCACAGGCTAAAAGAAATTTCTTCTTCCTTAAGCTACTTTGGTCATGATGCTTATCACAATAGCAAAGAAATTCATATAGGGGTGGGAAAGTGTATTATTCAGGGTTCTCTAGAGGGATAGGAAATTCATATTCTAATGAATACCATCTAAAATTACATTATGTATTATAATATTTACAATGGGATTCATTAAAATAGCTTACAGGTTATGGTCCAGCTACTTAAACAATGGTTGTACCAATGGAAGTTCCAAGAATCCAGAACTTGTTGAATTCATGAAGCTTCATGTCAGTTGGTCTGTAGAATATGCCAGAATCCTAATGAAGTAGGCTCTAATGCCAGTGAAGGAATGGACTAAACAGAGAGAGCAAGAACAAGCAGGCAAAGAGAGCAAGCTTCCTCTGTGAATTCAAGGCCAGCCTGTCTACAAGAGCTAGTTCCAGGATAGCTTCCAAAGCCACAGAAAAACCTTGTCTCAAAATAACAACAACAAATCCCTCATAGATGTACCCATGTATTTGGGTTTTAGTTAATTACAGATGGAGTCAAGTAGACATCAAGAATAGACATCACAGGAAGGGAAGATTTCTGGATCTCATCAGCCAGCCAATCTTCTTCTACATACAGTGAGAGACAATGCTTCAAAGATATGGAGAATGTTAAAGGAAAGGAAATACATGAACTTCACATTCACACACATGCATGCTGGCATATTTACACTCGCCCATGCACACAACTAACAAACACAGCAGTACATTGAGTACAGATGTACACATACTCACAAGCATTCACAAAACAAAACAAACAAACAAACAAACAACTATGACTCAGGTAACTGTATTATCATCACCTTGACCCATTGTTGTGGAGTAGGAGAGAATATCAAGAAATGGCATTGGGGAAGCAAAAGTCTAGAAAGTATTCAATAGAGATGGGCCCATACATCCATTGTTTTGCTTTAATTTAAAGTATTCCCCCCAGAAAGACATGTGATTGAATTCTTGGTCCCCAGCTTGTTGTGCAATTTTGGAAACTTGTGGAATTTGAGGGTAGAGTCTGACTGAAAGAAGTGAGTTAACGAGGGTTGGCCTTGAGTTAGCTCCCTGCTTCCGGATTGTGAGCATAGTATAACCAGCTGCTTCTTGCATCTGAAATCATGCCTTTCCTACCATGATGGACTGTATCCAACTCAAATTTTAAGACAAAAATCAGTCTTGCTTTTCCTCTTTAACTTGTTTCTTGTCAAGTGTTTTGCCACAGATACAAAATTGCACCTAATATGTCACAACAAAGGAATGGTACAGGGTCTATTGAGAGATTGGAATTAATGTACACATTGTTGAAAGAATGTAGCAGAGGGCATTCAGGAATACAAAAGATGCCTGATACTAGTTAATATAACCTTAGGTGCATATAGACTAGATTAGGAGAGAATATTGAGGTCAGCAGAGTAAGAATACTATTAATAGGTATCTATACCTCTAAGATGATGAAGCCAACCTTGGAAAATTCCAACACCCCAAAAGCATTTTTAAAATTGTTTTAGAAGTCACTGTATATACTAGATTATATGGTATTAGTACAAAATCATTTATAATTGTCTGTGGAAATCTGAGCCTGGACTTTCACCTAGATGGAATTGTTGACAAAAGTGGACAAATCGTCCAACCAAAATTCATGAGCAATGTGAACAAGGGAAATGTAATATGAATAACAAGAAGACACAGAGACTGATATTGGGGTTTAAGCTTCAAGCTGAAGATCAAAACAGTAAAGTAGCCAAGCCACTAGATCTACCCTAGGCTGAAAGGTTTGATCCTGTTTCCACAAGCTCTCCTCCAGGCCTCAGATGACTGCCTCTCTTCAATGTGGCTGGAGGCCAATCTCAGAACATAGCCTGAGACACCGGGCTTCTGACTATTTTATACCTCTTTAGGACTGGGATCAAAGACATGAGTGAGCTCTAATTTTCTTTTAGACTAATTCAATCTTGTGTAGATCTGGGTGGCTTGAATTCACGGAGAGATCCATCTATCTTTGTCTCCCAAGTCCTGGGATTAAAGCTCTGTGCTATCACCCACCTTCTATGGCTAGCTAATGTGGCTGGCTTTGCATTCTGATATTTTAGGTAATCTTTATTAAATCATTAATAATATATCACCACAGTGAAAGTCCCTTCTCTATAAAGAATTGTATTAATTGATGAAAGTGTGAATGCAAGAATTATAAATGAGGAGATTGAGAGATGAATTAACAATCAAGAATACTTGTTACACTTACAGAGTACTCATGTTCAGTTCTTAGCATTCATGCTAAGCCATATGTAACTCCATTTTCAGGAGATCTGATGTCCTATTTTGAACTTCATGGGCACTGCGTGTACGTAGTTTGCAACACACATACAGAAAAATCACATCTATGTATAAATTGAAAATATATATCTTTTTTAAAAAATGGATGTACAAGAATTATAAATGAGATTGAAAAAAAAGGAGATGATTTGCGTTCCAAGTAACTGGGACAGTGTAATTTTTAATAGTGATCTTTGTTGATGTGCCCTTTATACTGTGTGTGTGTGGGGGGGTGTTTGTGTGTGTTTGTGTATTATTGCTAGGTATGAATACAAACCTGTTTTTTTTCCTTTGAAATTTGCAACTTTTCTGTATGTGAACACTCTAGAATTAGTCTAGAATCCTTTCTAGACTAATACTTTGCTTAGGATAAAAGCCCTGGCATCCTTCCTTTATGGTTATGGCTTATTTGTTCTATGGTGTTGGATGTAGAGAGTCTTTTTCATGTGTTATTGAAGCTGAAGGATGTATAAAATTCAAGAACTTAGTCTTCATATTTTGTGGACTACTGGAATTAAAAGTTTCCAATCACACACACACACTCACACACACACAAAAAATAATAAAGTAGCAAGCAAAACAGCAACTGAAAGCAATGGAGGAAATCTGCCAGAACTTTATCTCTGTCTCTGTTTCTTTCAAGACTTAATCCTCTTTACTGGTTTAGATTTAATATATTTTTTATGTTTAAGCCGATTCAAGCAGAACTTTTGTTTGGTGCAAACAAAAGTCTCAATATATAAAATAGCTAGCATAGTGTTTATTGGAGCACAGTTCTACAAGCTAGCTAGCTGCTTTAGTCATAGTAGTATAGGACATCTGGTGAATACTATTGTTCCTTCGCTTTTGATTCCCACTATGAGAATAAGAATCCACAGACCTCATAGGTGATCTTGTACTGACACCATAGACATGCATGAGAATCCATGGCTGATTCTCAGCATCTGTTTGCTCTCTTTTTAGTGTTCCTACTGTACATCTACTGCAAGCTGAAAATTTGTTTGAAATTCACCACATAAAACTCAATCACTTAGTTCATACTCAAGCAACTAAAAGGAAAAGGCACAAGGGAGAAAAAACTGAAGTGAATTGCATTTAGTTCTTGAGGCACAGCAACAATTATTTAATATTTTTTGAATATATCAGTTTTCAGTCACCTTAGAGTAAACCAGTCTGTATTTCAGAATGAAATTATATGATGTCTATACTGACAATCAGCCATGTATAGTGAACTTTTGTCATTATAAAGTTGAACATGCTAAGATCAAAAAACTTTATCCAGCTTACAAAAGATGCTTAGAGAATTATATAATGACCAGCCCTGCCAGTATTGATACATTTCTTCAAAAATAAGGTTATTGATTCAAAAAAATCTATCTTAATATTGTAATCACATTAGTAAAATGCTGATAAAATTAAATACAAATTCTGACTGTACTGTTTTTATAACCATGGAGAAAAATTTAAAATTAATTTATCTTTTCATGTTGCTTTAGGGAAATATTTCCTCAGGGTTTTTTGTGCAGGGACTAATATAGAAGTTACGTGTCTTCAAAAGGATACAGAAAGATATTTGGAGTCTCCCACATTTTCAATATGGACTGCCTTATCAATCTGGAGATACATTTCACCAGTAATCATGTATTTTTAAGTTATCCTTTAAGTCTAAAAAGTGTGTGACCTTTGGTGCATTATCTGTAATTTATCACAATTCAGGTGAACTGATTCTTAAAAATGCCAAGGAACTTTTAATTAATCCACATTGTGAAAGATAATGTGGTCCCGAACCTCTTTCATTTATCTCCTCTTCACCTGATCACATGAGCAGCTGTCTTTAGCTGCTTTCTCCTCCCCAGCATGTTGCTTCCCCAACAGCTTATTCATCCCAAATGGCATCGAAGAGTGGGACACAATGTATTTTGGTGCTTTCAGGCAGGCTTCTCAGAAACAAGGTTTAAAAATGTCTTTAGAGCCTGACTGGATGCCCAAGGGAACTACACATTGGCTCTCCCGTTCTTGCTTCCAGCCTTAGGGACTCTCATCATTTACCTGCCAATCTACCGATGTGGTGATTCTACTTTCTTAAAACCTGGTTCTGAAGAGAGAACTGGTATCCCCTGTCTTCTGCTTTCTTAACTGAATCCGAAGAAATACTAAAAAGTCTATACATACAGGGAAAGAGACAGACGGTGGCAGGGGAAATGCAGCTTGTTCTGACTGTAGCCATCTTGCACCACAAGGATGGGTAGTTGCCCCCATGAAGCCTGATTCTTTTCTTCTCCATAGTGTCTCAGAACACTACAGAGAATCAAAACCACTGGAGGTTACACAAATACTTATGATTAGAAACTGTCTTTTTTCATCACCTCTGGAATCTGTCCTATGTCTTTGATATGAAAGCTTCAAACCAGGTGGTTCATTCCAACCTTTACAAAGGCCATGTTGGTCCTCACCACAATACAAATCTCCCCCCACCCCTGCCTCAACTTATAGGATCTACCATGTTGCTGCTAACTTTGACCATGCTTTGGTAGTAAGTTCTCAATAAAGATCAGCCCCTATCGTCCTGAATCTGCTTATTTCTTCAGTTTCTCAGCCCTTTCTAGGTACTGTAGTTAGTTATTTTACACTGAATTATTATCACCTTTTGGGACTAGGTGCTGAATAATCCCATGAATAAGAAAATTAGAGGCTCTTATAGTATCTGAACATTCTATAAAACTGCCTCATCCTGTCTCTTAGATCTACATGTCTTTCTGCGTTAGTAGCTCTATAAGGAGATGGGTTACTGACAAACCATTTTTATCCCTTCAATGTCCAGACTGATGCAACCAGCTGTATCACACTTTGAGCTGTCTTAGAAAAGTCCCTCACAGTCAAATTTAAATAACCTAAAACCAAAGCCATGTATGATCTCGACTTCTCATGTGCCCATTCTAGGCTTGGGAATTTATTCTGGAAAAATTCACCCCAAAGCATAAAAGACACCCTCAGGTCTTAAGGTTTCTTTAAACTCAGGTAACATTTTATCATCTGAATGAGTTTCCTTATATATACCCTTAGTCAAAGTGAGTATTATTATGATGGTAATGTCAGAAGTCATGGAAAGGAATTGAAGACGCAGTTGAGATTTTGTTTTCAAAAGATCTGGTCAGTCCAATTCAATCAATTTGACTTTTCTTAAAAATCTATGAAAAAAATATTTTAAAATGTGGACTTTAGTTTCACTAACTGTACTGCAACAAGCTCAGTGGAGACTTACTTTGAGGTACAAGCATCTAGATGTCATGGGCAGGAGAAGGTATTGATGTGCCCAGGACAATGCAGAGTAGATTGAAGGTTGGCCCTAATACTCCCCTCTGTGTCTGTAAGAGAAACATCCCCTTCTCACTGACAGGAAACTTTCTACCTGTAACTGATTACTTATCATTACTGCTTATAACTTAGTAGTTGACATAATTTCTTGTTAAGCTACCACAGAATACATGCATCCACTGGATGAAAAAAAAAAATAAAAGCTAACATATTCCCATATAATGGCCACTAATCGGTTTGAACTGACTTTTTAAATAGGTTAAAGCAATTTAATACCTCAATTTTTCTTCCTTGTCAGAAGATAAATTTATAGCCAATTTAACAACAGATCTAATAGAATTTGTTCATAATTCATGTATAGGGGCAGCCTGTTTTCTGAAAACTAGAAAGAAAGCTCTCAGTTGACTTGCAATATATCTATTATACATGTTTTTAAGTGCCTGGGACCCTAGAAATCATGGGTTTCTTTAGCAACCATGGAAATTACATCAGTCACAGACCTAGCATTTTGTCACCCCATGGGAAGCATCCAAAACTCCTTTTGGATATTGTTATGTTTTAATGATTGACTTTAAAAAATACTGTTTTAGCATTTCTATGAATCTCTTGTCTTTGTACTCCCCAACTATTTCTTTGATACACTTAGTCAAATATCATGAAACCAATCCAACAATGGTAGATTTATAATTCCAGTACACTAGTTCCTGAGGCAGGAGGATTGCAAATTTGATGTCAGCCTGGGCTTCACAGTGAGAACGTTTAACAACAACAAAAACTAAAGATAAATGCACTGAGTCTCAAAATAAAGGCATTTCCCATTGCCGAGTGTGTGGTTTTAAGTTTCCACAGTGTAACTGTACCCACTTTTCCATTTTTTATATACACGCTCAGGGAACACAGAGTAATGTCTACTCAGTTTGGAACAAGCCCCTCCTTGCTCATTTGGATGCTGCTCTGATTAGGGTCAATGATGTTTAAGAAAACATCTGCCTCATTACTCATTTGCCAAATGATTTTCAACACTAATCATTGTTTCACTGTCTAAGAAATTTAGTTATTGCTAAAGGAACCTCCCATGGTCTATTTTCTGGTGACTATTCACTGACTAACTGCATTTCTCCAGGTTTAAATGATTAAAATGTTTCTAAGACAGACCATCAGAAACCTACATTACATTTCAGTAGAGATTCTGAGATTTGAATAAAACAACAAACACAAAATATACTCCAATTCTCCATGTGAGCATGGCTGTGAAAGAAGCCATAGATGTCTATAATTACTGTATTAGATATACATAGATTGCTAAATGGACCTAAGTGAGGGAAGGGTTATGTAACTATCAATAAAAGAATTCTTTCTTTCAGGGGAGCTTTATTGTCATTTTTGCTTGATTTTTCAATACAGGGTTTCTCTGTATAGCCCTGTCTGTCCTGGAACTTTCTCCACAAACTAGGCTGGCCTCGAATTCAGAGATCCATTAGATGAATTTTAAAGGTCTATTTTCTGTGAGAATCAACTCACTCTCCTAAGGATTCTGAAATAGAATTATGATTGAGACTCCTCAATGAAAGCTTCAAAGGAAAATAGTTCTGGCAAACTTAAAGAGATTCCTATTAGACTGAAACTATCCAAAGACTATAGAAATCTCTATTGAAAGCACATGATGACAGAGTAGGTATTTATAAAACATTCTCTCAGAATCCAGCATTGGACTGACTCAGACCCCCTGTACGAACTGGGTCGCAGTTAGAAGGACTGGGCAGTCTAAGGGACCTTGGAGAGTGGAACTAGGATGTATTCTTGGTGCACAAAAAGACTTTGGGAGCACATTCCCCACGGAGGAATACTCCCTTAACTTAGAGGCAGGAGTAAAGGCCTAGTCCCTACTCCAAATGACTTGACAGATTTAGATGACCCCTCCTGGAAGGCATCACCCAACATGTGGAGTGGGAGGGGGGGTGGGTGAGAAGAGAATGGGAGGGTGGGAAAGAGGAAAAGAGGGAGGGAGGGAGAAGGAACTGAGATTGATAATGTAAAATAAAAATAAAAACTTAGAATAAAAAATTCCCTCAGGCACAGTGAAAGTGGGATTAAAAACATCAAAAGGAATTTATGAATAATACTTTAAACACATAAAAATAGTTCTACTGCCAGACTATCAGCCAATGGGTAACTTTGCCAAAATACCCACATTTGAGATGATTGTCTTGCTAACAGAAATTTTGTAATGATAATATTGAAAACAAAAAGAAATAAAAAAAATTGGTACTGACAGTTAATAAATGACACCTCAGTAGGGGAAAAACTACATGCAGAGCCGGAATCTTCAAACTTGAATTTGAAAGAGCAGGTAACACAAGTTGAAGTTACACACTTCAAACAACAAGAAGAAGGCACTAGAGAAACATGGTTGACTCTGAATTTTATAAAAAAGAGATGGTAATTGATCTGGAAAGAGAAAATGACATTCAGGTGCTCAACATTAGAGAGTTCTGAAGAGCAGAAAATAGATTAAATATGAATGTTATACAAACCGTATGCAATTTGGGGCAATACTTTGATTGCAAGTTTCTTTAAAATTAGTATACTGGTGATTCAAATGGTTTGAATGTGAGTGCAGATTTTTGTTGACAGTATCTTCAACACTACTAGATTTTGAAAGGAGTGTAACATCTATAGAGGGAATTCACATAGCACAGTGATACACACCTGTTCCTGTGAATAAAACTGTGTCATAATGGCCGCACACCATTTGCTTTTTTATTGTTTGTAGCTGCTAATGGGCTGCAGTGATAATATTGAGTAGCTATGTGGGAGTTCAGAATTCCATGAACGTCAATCATTTACTATCTGCATCTTTAGGAAAGTATTTGGGAAATCCTGTAGAAAGCCTCAAGAATTACAGATGGTAAAATTTTAACAATAGGGTAAGAAACCGCAAAAGAAACAGTCTTTGAAATCACAGATTCCTAAGACTGAAGAGACCTTAACAGCCTGAGATTTCTAATTTGTGCATCCTTGAAACTCCAAGGTTGAGACAATTCTATTTTTGATAAGAAAAGATTTTAAAGAGTAATTCTGGATTTATAGCAAATTGAATAAGGGATTTAATTTCTCATATATACCTTGATTACCAACACCTCCCATCAGGGATGTACATCTGCTACCACTTATAAATATACACTGACTGACATATGATTTCCACCCCAAGCCCATAATTTACATTAAGATGCACTCCTGGCATATATTTAAAATGTTTGGGCAAATTATGTGTTAGTTTATTCTTTTGTCTTAGAGTAATTTCAGTTCCCCACGGGTCTTTGTTCCTTACAGTTCATTAGTTCTCCATTAGTCCCTGGATAAATAAACATCGGCAAACACTGGGAATACAGATCACAGAATAGTTACAATAAATGAATTGCTTACTGCTATCAGTTCCTGGGAGTGTTTTTGTCCATTTGATCTACTGTGGCAAAATGTCATAAACAGTATTTTATGAAAATCAAAATGCTGCTCTTATGTTTTGTTTTTTAAATTTTCCTTTCTTTCGTACAGTGGATGAGGCTGGGGAGTATAATTTCATTGAATTAGCAAAATCTGTGTCTGGTGAGAGCGCTTTTCCTGTGTCATGCTTAGTGTATGGCTGTGTTCTAACACAGCTCTCATGGGCTTTGTTTAGAGGACAGGGATCTCATTTATGAGGGCTCTGCTCTCAGGGGCTAATCAGTTACAAAATACCTCACCTCTTCAATTGTTCAGTTTAGAGTTTCAGCACAGTCATTTAGGAGGGAGACAGTTATTCAGAGAATATAATCAGATGTATTTCTCTCTTTGAAGTTTATAATTATTCTATTTAAAAAGGCAGAAAAATGGAGAGGTGTTTTAAGAAATGATGAATATCGGGTTACTCTGCCCTTTGCACCTCAATTTAGTATCCAGAGGTATTGAAGAGCAGGGGTTGTGGAGCTAGATGGAATTGAAGTTACATAATATATATTCAGGCTCTTCCCTGTAACCAAACATCCATTGTTATCTGAATGTTCTTAAATGACTAATTAGCCTTGCAGAGCCTCTGGTGGGTCAACTGTGTAAAATACGGGATATATCTATATCAGCTGGTATTGAGGGGTGTAAATGCCACCATCCATTTGAAGTACTTAAGAAAAGTACCTGATTCAGAGTAAGTACTTTGTGAGCATTAATTTTAAGCCACACTAAAAATATGCTATTGTATCATTAATATTTATTAGCACTAAATATATTGATGCTCTATATGTCACTAAATGGGTGGACAGTGACAATCCTTATATATTAAGATGTGCTCTGGAATAAGGCCACACTGTGTGTTAAAAGGACTAACTTCATCTATGTGATGAACATTTTCCAGAATTAGAAAGTGCTTTTTAATTCATTTTGGGACATGGATTTGAAATTTCTCCTTTTCTGCTTGCTTCATCTGGCCCTGGCCATCACTCTTTCTCACACTTGGGTGACTGGCTTATAGTGTAGACTATTCTACTATACCACAACTCCATGTCTCAGAACAACTTGTTTCCTTACTGGACTGATCCATGTTTCCTCCAGGACTCTTTCCCAGAAGCCATTGCTTTATATTCTCGGTTCCCCGAGGCTTTTTCCATAACCCACTTCCAGATTACTATCTTGTGAAATTAAATTATGGAGAGTAAACGAACTATTGGAGCTTTTAGGTCCCTGTCAACCAAATTATGATAGCGTTATACTTTCCAGTTTATCATTATATAAGAATACTCAGAAACAGCCCCCACCCAAAACAATGCCACGCAAGACACTCAGATATTTGGCGCTTCCAGAAAGCACAGTGGAATGAAGCACTTGAAAGCAATCTTGAAGCTCAACATATCTAAAATCATTTATCATACAAACAAGGTAAAGCTGAAATTTTACACAAACCCTCTAAAGTTAGGTTATATTTGTTACTCCTGGCATATCCCAGTTTATAATAGCTGTTCATTACAGCTGTGTTCAGTTATTACTTCTTCATGGTGTCTGTTATACTGGACAGCACAGCCCCAGAGAAAAGCTGCTAATTCATATTTCGTAAACAAACAGTCTGCATTGAGTATAAATAAACATACCAGATTTATTAATAAATTATACTTTATTGGATCATGAAGAAAACTTATCAACCTTAAAAGGGTGCTCAATCTGAAAATTCTGCTTTCTTAATGAAGTGTTTTAGATTATACAGTCAAAAGTAAAAACATAATAACTATGACTTATGCATTGAACAATGACTATCATAGGGACATTGAATTCACAGTTTGTTTAAAACTTGAAGGAATCCCATGGAGTGTTTGCAGCAGAATGAGAATAAATAAGGTTTTGCAATTTTACTCTTGACTAAATTTGGGGTGGTAGAATGCTAAACTTTTGTTATTAACTGTAATTCCCAAGGATCCTCTGTGACAAGAGTGCAAAAAGAAAAAACTCACATTTTTGCATAGATTAGTGTGGGAACTTTATTAACCATAAACATTGAGGAATACAAAAAAACTGAAGCAAGAAATAATATACCTTATACACCAAGTTTCCATCTATGTTTTTCTTTTATTACAGTTCTGCAGATCACACCCAAAAAACTCTACCATGTGCTTCACATGAGATTTTTCACTTTAAAATATTCACCAAGGGTCCATGACATATCTCAGCAGGTAAAGGCTCTTAACACCAATGCTAGTGGCTGAATTTACCTCCCCAGACTCACATGCTGGAGGAAAAATAAACTAAACCTTTGATTTGTCCTCTGACCACCATATATGCACTATGGACGTGTGGCTCCATATACATGGTGGAATGGGTGATTAAATAAGTAAATAAATAAATGTAACTGCTAGGCAGTTACCAGAATACAGCCTGTGGCCTCTTCTACCACAAAACAAAACAAAGACAAACAAATAAGTACCTGTAATTAAAGCATTTAACTATTCCTTAGTTAAATTTAGAATGCCTTAATAAATCAAAGCTTATTAGTACATACCCAAGGTCATCCCAATGTTAACAGACTCTAGATTCTAGAAAGAGGTTACTACAAAACTACTAAGTACCAAACTTCATGCATATTTCATGCTAGTCACTTAGTAATTATAACATGTGGTGCTAAAAGGTTTATTCAGTGTAGATAGGTAACTGTACATTGCTTTTAGTTGGTATTAGAAATACGTTAAATGGCTAAAATGCATATGACCTTTTTATCAACATCCACTTAATGTTAATGCTCTCTGAAACACTTATAGAGTAATAATAACCACCTCCCATTAGAAATAATTTATAATAACCCCTACAGTTAAATGTTGACATATAAAATAAAATATGCTAATGCCTCCATGTTATTGTCCAATGCATACAGGAAAAAAAAAGCCGAGTAAGGATGGTCTCTTTTGCTATCTGAAACTGTGACTTTTGAACTGTATAATTTTCCAATCCTACAGTATCCACTTCTCCAGTGAGAATGTGTCTACTTTGTCACTTGAATCCTATGTCTTCTTCCCATCTCCTCTTGATCACATCAATGTCACAAAGATAGATATGACAGCATTCAGTTTTACACAAATGGTAGATTCCATGGTGAGAATTAATAATGGACAAAAGTAAAATAAACTTTGTGGAATTATTCATTGTCATCACCAAACAGAAAAGCATAACCATAGACTCTAGAAAAACAAAATGAATAAGGACTTACAAACAAAAGGACAAAAGAGAGGCCCATTCTGTGGAAGTAAAAGATTAGGAAGTAAAAGGATTAGGAGATGGCACTGACAATGAAGTCCTGAAAAATGTACAAAAGAGCTAGGCATAAAAAATATTAAAATAGGAGGACTTTGTATAGATAAGACTACATAAGAACTCCTGTTATCAATTAAAATATTAGAGAGAAAGAAGCAAACTAATTGCAGTTAAAACTGGAAAAATGAGGGTAAGGAAGATGGCCTAGCCGGTAAAGATGCTAACTGTGCCAGTCTGCTGACTTAGATTCAGTCCCTGGAACACATGCAAAATCTGTATGTAGTGTTACATATTTGTAATCCCTTCTCCGGTAAACAGGAAGTCATGGGAGGTCATTTAGAAACTAATGGGCCAGGCAGTAAGTCACAGAAACAAGGAAATGCTGCCTCAAGAAAGGAAAAGGAGGAAAGACTCCAGAAAGTAGACCTCTGACTCCCACACATGCCATTGAACACCCTTGTAAATCCACACTCTCGTGCCCTTGCATGCACGCACACACACACATAGGCACACATGTGCACACTTACAAATGCCCATCTATTTAATTGGAAATTTCCAGAAACAAGGCAGTTATTAGTGTTCCAGTAAGCTTCTTAAGTGCAAGGGGCTGAAATTCAAAGATATAAATCACATGACTGCTATTCTTACAAGTATGCATTTGAGTCATGGTGCCTGGTAATTTGAAGAACACATTTGTAAGAGGACAGACTCAGTAGTTAAGGAACAGTGAGGCAAGTCAATGCACAAATAAGACATCGTCCAGACATACATATGATGTGGAGACACAGATTATAACCCAGGGATTAGACCTTTCCATGCAGATTCATGAAGACATTACTTGGTGTATACAAGAAAATCAATTCCACTTATTTGGAACATAAAAATAAGTCAGCTTTCTGATTGTCTGAACATTACTCATTGCTCTTCACAATGTTGGATACAACAATGGGGAAAAAAAGATACAGAGCAAAGACTTTCAGGTGGTAGGTTATCTCTGTGCTGCTGGTACCAGGGAAAGATCTGTGTCAAACCTGTTCTCATTTTATTTATCCCAATTTATCCATTTTGCATTAATCACTTCCAAATGTGTTTTAAGAGTTTCATGTTCCAGTGAGTGAGACAGTTAGCTAACTTAAAACTTCATTTTATAAGCTGATAGTATGGTGGTATAATTAACTGTGACTATTTATCATAATGTGCCTTAATGCTAAGGGCTATTAATGAAGAGTGAGCTCTACATCAATATTCTAACTAGAACTGAAAAGGATACCCCTTTCCATTATTATTTTTAGCATTCAATACCCAACATTTTTCTTCCTTTCTTTGATTACTTTTTGGTGTGTGTTTATGTATATGTGTCTTTGGTGTGTGTTTATATATTCACAGGTATGGTAGGTCATGTAGAAACTGTAGAAAGAGGAGAGATATTGACTTAGATAATATTTCTTCTATCTTCTATCCTAGCTCTATCTACCTTACTTTTTCAGATGTGGTCTCTCTGATCTTGAAGCTCTTTGTCTCAGCTAGACTAGCTGTCCAACAAGCCTTTAGCTAGACTGTCTGTGTTGTCATAGCTCTGGAGTTACATACATGCATCACCATGTGGGTGTTGGCATTTTAAAGTCTTCCTGAATGGAAGGCGAGCACTTTACCAACTTAGCCAGTTTCTTAACCTGTACTTTTAATTTTTTCTCTATGGTATGACACTGTCACCCAAAGTCCAATTATTTGATAAAATTCCATAGCAAACATATTTTTATCAGAATTGTGATTGAGAGGAAATATTTTCTTAATTTCAGTGTTATCAATATTTTGACAAGGGTAAAGGTTTTCAATAGGCTGTGTCCTGTGTATTCTTAGATGACCATAGGACTTACTTGCAATTGGGACAATCTAGTATTTCCATCAAAACTGATCAAAATTAAAACACCCTTTCACTCAATAGCTGTACCAATGAAATAATGTATTTCACTACTAATTATTAAAACTTAAAAGTAAACAATTTCAAATAAATTCATGTAAGTCCAAATAACTTGACATTACCTAAGACAAAATTATGAATATATAATCATATTCCTTAGGTTGTTTGTTTATTTTACTCACCAAAAAACTACCCAGTTACTTTTTGTTTCCATATATGTTAGAAACCTGCAGTCTCACCCTGTTGGGCCATGCCCAACCCCCACCTTTTTAATAGTAATAAGAGGTGGGAATGTTGAGGCTTTGCAGTCTGTGGACCCCGCCTCTGATGGGCTGGACGTGTAATCACTACGTCAGGCCTTACCTGGCTGGGCGGAGACTGGGTTACACAGCCCCCCTGCCCAAGCTACCTGGCTGCAGAGACTGGGTTATGGATGCGCAAGCTCCCCTTTTAAAGCAAGCGCGCCAAGCGCACCTCTCTCTCTTGCTTCTCTTGTCCCTCTCTCTTGCTTCCCTCTCTTGCTCTCTCTGGGCCCCCCCTTCTCTCTCTCTCTCTCTCCCTGCTTTCGGTTGGCCACCAGCTACCCCTCTCTTTCCTCTCCTCTCTCTCAATAAACTCCACGTGGGCGCTCAATCTCGTGTTTGTGTTTCTTAGGCCCTAGCAGCTCCATCACAGCAGCTGTATCAAAAGAACAACAATACAACTGAAACATACTTCCATATCTATACATCATTTTTACTTCATCTAAAGTTCTGGGGACATTCAGGTTGCTCAATTTACTCAAAACCTAAATTTGTATTTATAAACCTTGAGCCACCTAAATATGTTGTATATTCCCACATTCAAATAGATTTTCAAATTGATTTTTATGAAATTTTACATTCACATGATTGTGCAGTTCCTATCACATCAAATGCTTACAACACATGTCCACTTGTGGACATTAACTGCTTCTTTTTCTGGCTAGAGGAAAGGAACAACATTTTATATTTCCTATATACCTTGGTCTTGTCTAAAAAATTGCCAAATCATCAATTCAAAACTACCCTAAAAACATAAATATATTATAGAAAGCATACATCATACATAAATTATATTCTGAACAAAAAATAAGTGGTTCAAATAGGATAAAATGTGACATAAAGAGAATGATTGCTTGGAGAGAAATTCCTTTCTTTCCCCAGCCTACTTTATTCATGTTGAAAGGAAAGGAGAAAATTACCCTGAAAGCTTAAGGACAAACCTAGCAGGCAGCATTGGGCACTGGAAAGAGCAGTTTCAAACAGGGAATCTAGTAATAACTAGGGGAGAATGAGCAGTTAGTGAAATTTTCTTTATCTCTATGTATTTGGAGGGGGGCGGGAATTTGCTATCACTGGCTTTCTGAGTTGACTTCAGTATTAACATAATGGTGGCTAGCACTTGCCAGTGCCATTTATACGCTCTCTTCCTGCTCAGTAAGCTCATTTTATATCTTCTCTATAAACATTAATGTTGACCCACTGAGGTGGGTATTAATATCACATAAATGAGAAGCAGAAGCAGGAGAAATTACAGATTCCAACTTAGCCCACTGACTCCAAATAAGGAATTCTTGAATAATGTAATGTTCTCACAGAAGTTCAAACAAATGCTTTCTGAATAGATGGTTAGTATATGAAGAATGAGAAAAATGATATTCAACTTACCTATGTATGTGAGGAGACTCAGAGATAGTGGCAGGAAACTGTCCAATGAGAACTGTGGCCAAATTAACCATCTCTATGGTTCCCATTATATCTGGCAATTCTCTCTCCTTAGTTCCCATCTCCTTTGAACTCTGACTAGTTCAGGTCTTCACATATTTCCATCTAACTCTTAGTTAGCCTGTGTATGCTGCCAGTCATTTCTGAGACATAATTTGATCATGCTGGTGCCCTGCTTCAATGTCCTTCAAGAGTTCCTCCTACAACAGGGAACATTCTAAATGGCTTTTTATTTAGCAGACTCTAGTTAATCAGACTATTCAATATCCTTAGGCCCAGTGGTTCCGCAGCCAGCCATCTCCCTAGATAACTGATTGCCGAATGCACAAAGGGACATTTAGAAACGCACAAGCTGCATCTTTGGTAAAAGCAAGCCATGATAAACATCCAGAATACCTCTTTGGCAAAGCAATAAGCATAAAAAGGCGTGTTGTTTCAGTAACATAGCGCCACACAGCATTTAATATTTATCTCTGACAAGTAAAACTTGCATATTTTGTTAGATGGAACATGTCTTTGAAAGGATGTATGCACTGTGAATGAAGCGAATGTTAGCATGGCTTCCTGTAATCATGCTATTTGTGATGAGAATTCATTCTCTAAGCCTTTCAAGCATATCAGTTGCCATGCTGTACCATAAATCATGCACTTCCTCCTAAGAAAAATTTTGCAAACTTTGGCTGATGTTAATGTAATCTCTCCCTGACCCCTTCTCCCTGTAAACAGATGTCATTTTGTTCCTATGATTTTAACTTTTTAACACGTGAGATCATGTGGCAATTGTCTTTCTGAGTCTGGTTTACTTTATGTGACAGTACAGTATGAACTTTCCATGCCATTACTATTGATGGAGTTCCCTTGTCTGTGATTGGACAATATTCCATTGAACAAATACAAATATTGCATTTTTATACAGAATTTTATTTTTATTTATTTGGTTGGTAATATTAATTTATTTTTATTTTATATGTATGTATGTTTTACCTGCATGTATGTGTGTGTGTATGTGTGTGTGTGTGTGTGTGTGTGTGTGTGTGTGTGTATACACCACATTGTGCAGTAAAAGGGATTAGATGTTCTAGAACTGGAGTTATACACAGCTATGAGAACTATGAGGGTGCTTGGAACTAGACCATGTGTTCTGATGAAGGATGTCTTTATGTATGCTGTGAATATATGTTTCTCTTATTAGTTGCTGAATAAAGCTGTTTTGGCTAATAGACAGGCAGTACGTAGCCAAACAGGAAGTATAGACGGGACTACCAGACTACAAGAAAACTGGGAAGAGGAATGCCGAGAGGGAACCATGAGAAGATGCCATGTAGCTGCCATGAAAAGCAAGGGTCCAGCATCACCCAGTAAGCCAAGACCATGTGGAGATACACAGATTATTAGAAATAGGTTAATAATTAATAAAGAGATAACCAAATAAGAAGCCCAAGTCATTAGAGAAAGAGTCTATGAATAATATAATCCTCTGTGTGTTTATATTGGACTAAACAGTCATGGGACAGAAACTTATGTTCACAGTCTTCAAGATCATCAAATACTCTTAACTGCTCAACCATCTCTCCAGCTTAATTGTATAGGATCCTAAATGAATGTATTGTGTTTACATAAAAATAAAGAATGGTTTACAAAATAAAAATATCAAAAGAAAAAATTATATATACATTAATTATGATATCCTCATGTAATGTATGTATTGATAAATCTTATTATATATTCTCTAGGTCTTATCGGTATGCAGTTAATGTAATGACAATAGAATAAACAATAACTATAGTGATGAGGAAAAAAAGGCAAATGAAGAAATGAAATTTGTGTTCACATTTTCTTTAACCGCATTTTAATTCAGCTTTGTAAGATGAGTATCAGGAACCTATAATTTCTCATGTTGTATTAGAATGAATTACTTATTTTTCCATAAAGTATGTTTCCTTAGACATCTCAAGTGACATATATAAAAAAGAATATATCTTCCCTCAATAAATGAACAGTTTACTTCTAAAATGCATTATTTTTAGAGGAATCATGCATGAAGTAATACTTGTGGGTAACCATTAGTATTTTAACAATAATTTGCTTTCATGACCATTTCCTGTTTGGGTGAATGTAGAGTTCCCAATCCATAAGTTTTCAGAGCCTACCACATAAGGCCCATTCTTCCGCCAAAAGGCATGAGATCCTTTTAACATTTTTAGAAAGCCTGAAACTTGGATTGAATGATCTTGTCACAGACAACTGATATAATGTGAAATATTATATTAAACATAAATAATAAGCATCAATTTGTATTTTAATATGAAGTATTAAACATGCCTCTCACACTTATGAAAGCAATAACAACTGTATTCTTATCTCTCAATATTTACAAGCATAAGAACATGACTCAAAGCCTCTTACCTGTATATTAAAAAAAATTTACTAGAATCTTAGACTGCTCATCAGCTCCAGCACTTACCCTGTGGTTGAGGACAACTCCATCAGTATGATCTCTATAACTTTCAATTAAACAAAACTGACTTGGTTTTCCCCTTTAATTCATAAGATGTCTGGTTGCCAATTCTCCACCTTAAAATCATCTGATGACATTTCTTGTCACTCCATGGAAAGCAGAGTCCACAGTATGGTGCTTAGGGTCCTACATGCCCTGGTTCACCTCTTAACATTCTTCCCTAATTTCTGCACCAGCTCTGGAGTCTCACTTTCTACTCAGGGAAGATTCTATTCTTTGTCCCCATTCACTTTGTACATGTTTCTTCAACTTGACATACTAAGTTTCATCTTTTCTTAAAATAACTTTAGCCAACATTTATATGCCCAAAGGGAACTCCTCAGATAGCATCATCTGTATTTGAAATACCACAGCTATTCTTTTAGTCAGATTTCCTTCTCACTATTCATTATCATCTGTCACATAATGGGTATGTGCAAATGTGTACATGTGCATGAAAGCATTATTATTTACATTCTCTTTAAAGTAAAGTGTGTTTTTATAAATAAGTAAAACAGGGTCTTCAAGAGTTTGTTTGTCTGCCCTAACAGCACACTATGGCTATCATAACATTCAGGATTATTTGCATGAAAAGATAGATAGCTGAATAAACTTGTACAACACACACAGGCCAGAGCTCCATTCTCAAGGAATTATTCCTGGTCTTTGGATTGATATTCACTATACATAATTAAATCAAGACTCTAAGTTGAAAAACTACCAGAGATACAAATTCATGGAGTCTTCTTCAATCTAGATTCCTTTCTGCAGGCACAATTTACCCTCATATAGTTTTGCTTTGTCCTTTTATATCTTTCCATTTATTCTTACTTCCATCCTTTCATTTCTCCCACCCCGCCCCCCACTTATCTCTTGTCAGTATCAAAACTTCTGTGAGTAGTTTCACAGTCTCTAGTTAAGCCCAACAGCTTGGCAAGTTTCCTTTGTACTTGGGATCTGTGATTTTTTTAAAAAATAATATTTCATTTAAATTTGAAACAAACTTGTTTTACATGTTCCTCATCCTCCCATCCTCCACTGTTCATTACACCAACCCTCATCCCATCCCCCCCTTTCTGGTCCCCAGGGACAGTGTTGCCTTCCATGCAGAGTCTCCAAAGTCTGTCTTATCATTTGGAGCAGGGCTTAGGCCCTTCCCTATGTGTCTAAGCTGAAAAAGTATCCCTCTATGTGGAACGGGCTCCCAAAGTCCATTCCTATACAGGAATAAATACAGATCAACTACCAGAACTGGAATCCAGTTGTAGAGAGGTAGGACTGATAAGCAAAGGGGTCAAGGCCAGGATTGAGAAACACACAGAAATTGCTGACCTGAACAAAGGGGAGCTTGTGTCTCCAGTCTGATACCTGAGAGTCAGCATAGGACTGACCCAGACCCCCTGAATATGGGTGTTAGTTCAGAGGACTTAGCATTCTATTGAAAGACCAAAAGTAAAGTTAAGGAAACCCCCCACTTAAAATAAAGGACAGTCTGACCTAGAAAATTCCCTCACAAGGCCCTAAGATAGCAGGATACCAAGAATTCACACTACCCCTCCTGTCAGTGATAGCTGCAACTCCAGTTTGCCCAGACAAGATTAATTAACACACCTGAGGCCCTAAGGTTCTGCTGATCGAAACAGTGAGACAATCCAGCCTCAAGGAGAAAACCCATGACTGGTCACATACTCAGCAGACAGGGAGTCACAGCCCCACCCTAAGCTGTGGGGTTTTTCCTTTAAAAGTACCTGCACCCAGAAAATGTTGCTTCTCTAGCCTGTGTGCTGAGGAGCCCGTTTGCACAAATGTATCCCGTTCATTAAAACCTCTTGCGTGTTGCATCAACTGGACTGGACATTGAGTTCTTGAGGGTACCGACCAAAATGTGGAGACTCCTTATTCTAAGGTCTTACACTCTGGGTCCTCTGGTATGGGATCTGTGATATTTAAAAGAAAACGCCCATCATGGGCTCATGTGTTTGGACATTTGTTCCCCAGTGTGTGGCACTGAGTAGAGCAATTTAGGAGGTTGGGACAAGGCTCAACCTTGTTAGGAGATGCTTCAGTAGAAGTGGGCTTTGAGAGTTTGAAGACTCAGGTCATTTTCAGTTCACTCTCTGTGCTTCAAGAATGTAGTTTAAAATGTGAGCTCCCAACTTCCTGCTCATGCCACCATGCTTCCATGTCACTTGCTTCCATGCTCTCCACCGTGATGGAATATAACACTTTGGAACCATAAGCCCAAATAAACTCTTCTAATAGCTCCCTGGCCATAATGTTTCATTACAGCAACAGAAAGCAAACTGGCTGGATTGAAGCACTACCTAATCCTATAGGGAAATTCATTCATTTTAATATTTTCACAAATGATGGCTGCATCCTACAGTAACACAAAATAATTTGTGTTACAAAACATCTTTTGTAGTTAGATGATGGCTCTGGAATTGTGAAGCTTCTGATTTTCTTGAATAAGAAAACCCCACCCACAGAAACTGCTGACCTTAACAAGGGGGAACTCATGGACCCCTATCTAATAGCTGGGAAAACAGCACAGGACTGACATAGACCCCCTGAATTTGGTTGTTAGTTAGGAGGACTGGACAGTCTATGGGGCTTCTGGTAGTGGATTAGTATTTATCCCCATTATAGGAATGGACTTTGGGAACCCATTCTACCTAGAGGGAGACTCTATCATCCTAGACACATGGGGGAAAGCCTAGGCCCTGCTCCAAATGATATGACCAACTTTAAAGACTTCCCATGGAAGGCCTCACCCTCCCAGGGGAGCAGAAAGGGGAAGAAGTTAGGGTGAGGGAACTGGGATTGACATGTAAAGCAAGCTTGTTTCAAATTTAAATTTAAAAACAATATATCAAAAGAAAAAAAGAAAACCTGACTCAACCACATTAAGGCCTAGTAATATCTTGGTCCTAAGCTTTGTGGCTCCAGCAGGGGGGTGGAAGCCTCCAGCCTTCAGCTGCTTTACTAGCTTGTTCTCTACTATTAGCCAGTGTATAGGACACTCAGTGGTGGCTCCATAATGTATTTCTGGCCCTTATGCACCAACTTCCTGAATGCTTAGCTATGTTTGGTTTTGGTACAGCACGTTTTATTGCCTTTATTGTTTGGCTCTGCAGGAGGCCAACTTGTTGTCAGGATATCCATTTGCAAGCATCAGTCTTGGACAATGTATTCTTTATCTTTCACTTTGTTCAGTTGCTTCCCTTTCTTGTTTCTTCTCATTGGTTTAATTAGCTGGGAGTAATTAGGAAGCTTATCTCACTATTAATATCGAGGAATTCCATAAGTGTATCTCATCCTCAGTAATGTTCTGTGGTATCACAGACTCTAAATGCATGGAATTTACCTCCATCCTATTTTTAATTCACTAATCTCTCAAGCTTTAGGTTCTTTATTTCACACACACACACACACACACACACACACACACACACTGCACTATATTTGTTGTACTGCGTTAGGTCTTTCACAGTTATTGACTCATTTGTCTTTGTTTACTAGTGTTAATAAGACCATGACATCTATTGTGTGAGATAGGTGAGGTGCAGATACCTGATGCAAATTCCTTAGCATCTTACAATTAACACAATTATGCGTTAAATTGATTTGCTCTAACTTTATTTCTTTGAATCAATTAATGAATTAGTACTGTATTCTTACAGTACTATTAGATACTTGGCTATACATATTGCTCTCAGTTTTTAAGAATGAAAAATTTTCTACAACATTCAGTACAATTAGTATCCTTTCCTTCAATTCCCAATTGTAATTTGTATTTTGGTGGCTTTGTACATTACTCTTTTTGTACATGTGGTTGTGGGTATTGAACCCAAGGCCTCATATATGCAAGGAAAGTACTCTCCCCTGAGGTTCATTCCACATCCATCTTCTATATGTGAACTCCAGAATCAGGAAAAAATGCCACAGAAATACCATTAGCTCTTATAACTTATTTTCTATTCATGACTAAACACTCAGCAGTCTTTATTCTCAGCACTTGGATGAGTTATGAGACTCTGATTTGACCACTTTTTTGCTACCAAAAGAGGATTCTCTGCCTGAGCATGAGAGCCTCATAAGTCTTTTGGCATAAACTTAAGTACTTAGAAGGTAGTTTAAATTCATGCCCACTTAGCAAAACTCCAAGAGTGGCTTCCTCCATAGTGTCTCCATGGGCTGCTGTAAAATTTCACAGTAAGTACCCAGCATGTCTTCCTTCTCAGGGAATGGGCTTCAGGTCCAATTGAGACTAGGGTATCTCAGAATCAATTATACCACTTTTATTCCATTTTGGGTATATCTTTTTGTGTAGGTCAATCTTGTTTAATATACTATAATTTCTGTGAGGCAACATTGTCCTCCCATGCAGGGAAGTTCTGTACAACCTGCTTTTAAAATGAATTAAACAAAGAAATGCAATTTTTAGTTTGCCTATAAGCTAATAGGACTTACATGGTTTTTCTCATTTGATCTTAGTTTTGGTTGGCCTTGCTTTCACTTTCACTTTTCCTGAATGTTCCACCCTATCCCCATTTAAATTTTCTATCTCTAGCATCTCCTCCCATGTCTACTTCCATATAACATATTATATTATATTATATTATATTATATTATATTATATTATATATCACTGTTAGTTCAAAGCCAGCCATGTCTACAAAGATACACAGAGAAATCTGTATTGAAAAACAAAACAAAACGCACCACATTTCCATTATCCATTTATGAAATGATAGAAATCTAGGCTGATTTTATTTTCTAGCTATTGTGTATGCTCAGCTATCTCTGTCATGGTGCAGAGAGGGACCTTTGAGTATACGGCCAAAAGGGGTATATTTGGGTCAATATGATAGATTCTGTTCTAGTTTTGAAGAAACCTCCACACTGATTTTCATAATGAATGCACCAGTTTGTGCTCCCATCAACAGTCAGCAAGGGTTTCCTTTCCTCACATCCTTACCAGCACTTGCTGTCATTTCTTTACTTGACAATGACTAATGTTACTGGACTTTAGACATAATCTCAAAGTTGTTTTCACATTTTACTGATGGCTGAGGATGTTGGTCAAGTTATTAAATATTTATAATATTTATATGTTCCTTTTCCTGAGATATCTGTTCAATTACCCAACACACTTTTTCACACTTACTACAAGGCTGAGAACACATTGTGAAAAAAAAGACTGGAAAGACTATGGGGGCAAAATATTTGGGAGAATAATATAAAATCCTGTCTTCTTGGTGTGACAGATTGATGGGAGATGTTATTCTGTAAATATGTTTCTCATACTGATTAATTAATAAAGCCTGTAGCCAATAGGAAACAAGATAGGCGGGGCTAGGAGACAAGGAGGAAAGAGGAAGTGGTAAGGAGGAGTCAGGATATAGAGCATAGAGGAATCAAGATCCGGGGGCCGCTGCTCTCCGGTAAGATGAGCCACGTGGAAATACTTAGATAAATAGAAATGGGTTAATAATTAAGACAGAGCTAGCCCATTAACAATGATAATAACTGGCCAACGGGATTGTATCAAATACAGAGTCTCTGAGTGTTATTTGGTGCTGGTGAGGCTGTGGGCCCAGACTGGCGGCAGGCAGGATGGCGGGCTGGCGGGAAAAACCTGCCCATAACAACACATCTGTGGCAGTCATGAAAACACAGCAACTATGACCATCTGTCCTTGACAGGCAAAAACAGAACATGAAGATACTAAGGATACTAACTGGAAAGAAAGAAGATCAGGAGTAAGAGGAGGACAAAAGAAAGCTGTGGGAGAAAGGAATACTACATATAATACAAATAGAATGCTATCTAATTAAATAATATAATTTTTAAATAAAAACCGATAATGACAGAAAATTTATTTTCTAAAATATAGACTAGCAATGTTTACAAAAACATAATTAAAATTATGCAATTCATATCAATATGTACTATTATTATGTAGGCTTTTCCAACTATGATAGCCACTTAGTCTTTTTTCAAACATATACTAGCATATATTAACATTTAATTCATTCTTAGCTAATTTCTCTTTGAGCATTGAACAATCACAGATCTGTTTTGACTGGTAGACTCTCAGAATATTGTTGTCCAAGAATTTAATTAAGTCATTGTAGAAGGATTCATGTGTTATTCTGGCCTGCCCCTGTTACCTGGCAGAATGCACTCAGGCAGTACTCTGGTCTGTATGCAGGTGCAATGGACTGTCTTGGAAGAAAGAGCCCTACCCACTTACACTCTCTTCCTTGCTCTCTTTCCCTTTCTCTTTCTAGTTGTTCCCCTGGGGCAGAGAGGACTTTCCCTGTCTCCCCTTTCTCTTCTATCCTCTGTCTGTATCTCTGTGTCTCTTTATCTCTTTTCTCTTCTTTCAATCCCTTTCCCTTTTTAAATAAAACTTCTTACTTAAGATCTATTTGCCTTGCATGTTTCTTTCTCAGCCTCTGTCACCCTTACCTGCCATAGAATCCTTCAAGACTCCCCCCTCCAGGCACTTTATTCTAACAATTTGTTATAGCACTTGCATTGCTTTGATAACAAACTACTATTCACCTTTCATCACTGATCTCTTCTTGATTTAATTTAGTCCTTTTAAAAATTATGTAGTTATAACTTATGCAAAATAACAAAATAACCACATTGTAACATATCTGGAGCTAAGTGACAGCTTCAAGGCCTTTGGTTTCTAAAAATATAGATAACATAAAAAAATGATTTTAAATATAAGCATGTAGGAAGATGTGAGCATAAGTTTTACAGTGGTACAGGGTTGTTTTCTCTGTATCAAAACAAAAATCTTTATATATTCTTTTGATCAACAACTAAAATCTAGACTGTCTGTTCTTATGTCAAGCAAACTAAGAAAGTGTCAGACATTGGAAGAGATCACTCACTGTTTTTGTTCAGTACAATTGATATTGTGAATGGCAACAATGATGGCATCATCTCATGACAGAATTTGATTTTAATCATCAGATAAAATTAGGCATGTATATGGTTGTATAATTGACAGCCTGACTCCTGTATAAGCCTATGGTAGTTATCATTCAAAGATCTCAAAATCAATTTCATTCAAAAGGACTCAATTATATGACTTTAAAGAACTCATAAAAGTTGGATAGACTATACTTAGGCTGATACATGAGGATTGTGAGTTCAATTATTATTAATCGTTGAATGTTTAGCCTGGACTTGCTTCAAAAACCAGGCTAGTCTGGAACTCATAGAGATCCACTTGTCTTTGCCTCCTGAAATCTGGAATTAAAAGCATATACTACCACCACCTGGCCAATTGATTCAAATATAAATGAATACTAGGTACAATAAATGCTGTGAATGTAACCCAAAAGGAAGAAGGTTGTTGAGAGATACTTCCACAAAGTCTTGGGTATTGAAATTTGAATTCCAAAGGTTTGTGATTTTTATCTGCTATGTTCATACATTAGCATGGTCAGTCTTCCTGTTCAATTATTATATTCTCAACATAACTTGTCTCTACCATATAACTTGAGTGATTGTCTCATCTGCTCTTTCATCATGATGAAAATGATGTTATGTTCTGCAATTTTAGATTAAACCAAAGAAAAGACTTGATGTAGAGTCAGACTTTCTTTTGGTAATTTTTCTAATGGTTTAGGTGTGCCTCCTGAGCAAAGCAAGACTATACATACTGTAGCTATTTCCTAGAAAGTAAAACATTCCGTGCAGAAGGAAGAAGTGAAATTGGTGAAGCTTAGAAAGTTAATGAGACTTACTAAGCTTAGGAAGCTCCCAAAATTTACAATACTCAAAGGTCATATCACCCAGGTTATTAGACCACTTTAAAAATGCTTAGAGACTCTCCAGCTGGCCAAGTAGTTGCAAGATGTGCAGAGATCTCAAGGGATTCATGAGCTGTCACCTGTTTTGGAAGTGGGCTTCTTGGTGATGAAGCAGACTTTGCCCACCTGCATTTCTGCAAATAACCCCTCATCAATATTCCTGTGAGTAAATCCAATAAACTCAGTAGTTTACTAAACTAGTAGAATACTTTTAGAATGTTGTTGACATTCCATCTGGGGAGTTAGATGTCTGTTCATTTCTTCCTCAGGAAAATTATTCAACACTAGGCAAGATGGGCTGAATAATTATTGTTAATTGATTACAGACTGCCCTACAGTAATATGAACATACTGCTTCATAACATTCTTCATATTAAATAGCTGTTTATTTTAGAATGAACACCCCAGGGATGCTTGCAGTGTCTTATTCACAACACAAAGCTTTCCATAAGCTGATAATTGATAAGTAGGGAGTTTCTGTCATAATATGTAAACTATAATTAAATTATGGATTGTTATAGAATGAAAGGAATGGATGTTTTGTAGGCAAAGGCAGACTGCCTCCTTACTTTTCTCAGTGTATGTGTTTCTAATTATTAGGTCTTCAGCACGTACTATATCAGCTCTTACACTTCTTACACTAGGCATGGGTCACTTTCATGGCTCGTGTGCATACCACAGCACATCTATCTGATAGATAGTGTATTTGTTTAAATGTTTTAGAGAAATTTTATTGCCTCACATTGGGCTAAAATTGAGTTTTGAATCTTAGTCTTCTAATCCAAATTTGTGCTTTGTGCATGTATCCTCAGTAGAATCCCAAGGATATTGACTAAAGAATTGTAATTCCTAAACTTCGGAGTTTTGGGGGTTTTCCTTGAAGAGGGCCAAGAACAGAACAGAAAAGGACATTATTATGTATTCAAATGCAACAGCAGAGCTGATAAATGAGCTCCATCTGCACACCTGAGACAGTGATGCCCTTGGTTTAGTGATTTAGCACCAAACATAACAGCCAGTCAAGGAGATGATGTGGTTAGAGTGTGTGATGAGGCAGTAATAAAAGGAATGTTACCTGTCGTGACCCTTTTACTGCCTAAAAGCTATGATTATGCAAACAAATGCTATGCCAGTAATTTAGAAAAAAAAGAAAGTAGAAGATAAAGCTTAAATTCTTCAGATGTGTCACATTTTAGAGTACTGCTGTTTATATGCAGGAATTAACATCTTCCTTTTCTGAATTTTGCAGTCTAGAGTTTTATGAGAAACCCAATCTGAACATAAACAGCTTTTACTTTCCATTTTGTTTTAATATATTGAGCACCATTGTACAATGTCATTAAAGTGTTTTTGATTGCTGATTTTGAATAGAATTTTCTGATCATTTTTTTGACAATTTTATTCATGCAAATTTTATTTAGATAATTACCACACTGTTCTCTCTCTCTTCCAGCTCCTCCAATCTTTCCCACACATGGGCATTCTCAAATTCATGGTCCCCTTCTCTAAAATTGTTATCATTGTGTATTGGGTTGGATAATCTATCAGGGAACTTGTCACTTAAGAAAACTGATTCTCAACCCCAAAGCAGTGGTCAACTTTTGGAGCATGTCATCTAGGGATTGTAAAATTTCCTCTGTCCACATTGGCATATTGACTGATATGTTGTGGTCATTATTCTGGTCTTGCTTAGAAACCACAATAATGAGATTTAATAGATGGTACTATGTCACATGAGCCATTCAGGTCCTTTGACTAATAGTGTTTTTACCCCTTTTCTGTGATATTCCTTGAATTTTGGCCATAGGGATTACGTTATAAATATTCCAATTTGGACTAGGCATCTCACAGACACTTATTTCTTACATTGTAACTAGTTCCGAGTCTCTGTAGTACCTTCTTCCTGCTAACACTAAGATTCTTTGATAGATGGTGAAAGCTACAATTAGCTATGAATATGAGAACATATTTAGAATACCACATGTGCACACACACACACACACACACACACACTCACTTACTTTATAATGGTAGTAGGTTCTTCTCTGGGGTATGATCCCTTTCCAAGGAAAGGATAATTAGCTAGGTTTAGCATATCAGGCATGGGTTCCCTCCAATTGGAAAGAACTCAGAAAATTGTAGTATGCCTTACCATGAAAATTAAAGGACCTGGAGACTGATATTGGGGTTCAAACTTCAAGCTGAATGTTAGAAAAGCAAAGTACCTGCCACTAGCCCTCACCTCTAGCTCAGGCTGAAAGGGCTGATCTATGCAAGAGCTCTCCACCAAGTCTTAAACTGCTGCCTCTCCTCAGTGTGGCTGGAAAAGAAATTTTACTAAGACTTTGCCTTCTGTCTTATATGATGATAGATGTCATTCTGTAAATATGTTTCTCGTATTGGTTAAAGAATAAAGCACAGTTGGCCAGTAAGAAGGCAAGATAGGTGGGATGAGGAGACAAGGAGGATCTGGGGAGGGGTAAGAGGAGATTCAGCATGTAGAGACTTGAAGGAGAACAACTCCGGACACTCTCTCTGGTAAGATAAGACCATGTTGAAATAGTTGGATTAATAGAAATGGGGTAATATGTAAGACAGAGATAGCCAATAAGAAATGCTAGTAAAGGGCCAACAACTTTATATCTAATACAGTGTCTCTGTGTGTTATTTGATGCTGGTAAGGCTGCGGAACCAGGCTGGCAGGAAAACAACTCCTAACACTTATATACTTTCCTAATGTTGGGATTCATGGTGTGAGTTATATTTCTCTTTCAGACTAATTCACTCATGTGGATGTAGATGACCTTGGATTTACAGAGATCAGTCTAGTCTATCTTTTAATCCTGAGTCCTAGGATTAAAGGTGTGTACCACCACCTCCTAGCTTCTGGCTGCTGGGATTAAATGTGTGTATCACCACTGCCTGGTATCTATAGCTTCAGGCTCACTTTGCTTTTCTGAATCCTCAGTCAAACTTTAATAAATCATAAATGACATGTCACTACAGTATACAACATAACACTATGTTATGTTGTGGTTAATCTATAATTTTAGTTGTAATAGTAGTTTCTTTATGAAAGTTGGTATAGTTCATTAATGCATATATGTTTGGAACTGTAATAATACTCTTGTTTTTATTTTTCTTTAATGAATATTGAGTGACCCTCTTTATATTTCTAACTTGTTTTGGTTATGAAATCTATTCCATCAGAATTTATAAGAGTTATATCTGCTTGCTTGTTGTCTCTATTTGCTTTGAATACTTATTTTCCCCAGTTTTTACCCTAAAGTAATATGTACCATTGATGGTGAGTTATATTTTTGGAGGCCACAAAAAGATGGATTCTGTTTTCTATAAAATCTATTATCCTATATCCTTTCATTGGGGAATTGAATCCATCGATATTATAGGCTATTATTGAAATATTTGCACTGATTCCTGTTATTTTTATTTATTTGGTGGTGTTTTCTTAGACATTTTATGAGTACTGTCCTTCATTATTTATTCCCTAGGCACTCTTGCATGTGTTTATTCCTCTCCTCATAGTGTAGAATTCCCTCTAGTATCCTTAGTATCCTCTGTCAAGTTGGCTTAGTGTTCATAAACTTCTTTACCTTTTCTTCTATTTTCCCCTCACATTTTATTAGATAGTTTTTCTGGGTATAATAATTTGAGTGGACAGTGTGGTCTTTCATATCTTAGAATACATCCTTTTAGGTACTTCTGATTTAGCTGTACCAGTTGAAAACTCAGGAACCCCATCTTTATTAGTGCCTTGTCTTTTCTCTCTTGCAATATTCCTACTTCTTGGTTTTAAAAGTTTTAAACAATGTAATTTGGAAGCTTCTTCTCTCAATCTTTCTGAGTTTTGTAGGCATTGTTTACTTGGATGGTCATCTCTTTCTATAGGTTTCAGTAGTTTTCTTTTATGACTTCATTGAAGATACTGTCTATGACTTTACTATCTTATTTTTCTGTGCTTATAATTTAACATTCTCAATTTTTTATAATATCTCAAAATTCTACCATGTTCTGATCACATATAATTTCTCAGTGACATTTACGGAATCATCTCTTTCCTCTACTTTGTCTTCCACCTGTTACTCTCTGTTTCTAATATGATATAATCTGCTGGGGAGGCTTTTCACTGAGTATTTGTTTGTTATTTTTATTTCAGCATCATTTTATAATGCTTTTCTTCAGCAAGTCTCTCTTGTTGAATTTTGTATATTTGGTTTACTTCTTTATTTCACTTAACTTTTTTGTCTTTTTAAGTTGTTTGTCTAGAGTTATGGTCATTCTTTTGACTTCTTTGACTGGTCATCCATCCAGGTGTTTACAACTGCACAATTAGCACTTCTTGGTGTGCACATGCTGCTTTAGCTTTTCATATTATTTCTTGTTTCTTCTCAAGTAGTTTATTAGTCCAGTGCTTCTTTTGTTTCTTCATAAACAATTTTTGCTTCTTCAGGGTAGGCATGTGCAATGTTCAAAAAATAATTAAAGTATGAGAGGGTCACACTTTATGAGGGATTTGTATTGAGAGTTACAAGTCCTTTCCCTACCCTTTTGAGAGTATTGTCTGCCTAAAAAGACTATATTGAATGGTCAACACCCCCAGTCTTGGTCTTTTCCTCTGTTGAATTCTGATGTAGTTTTTTAGGTTTAGTTGTTCCATGCTATATAAGTTCTGGTCAACCCAAGATTAGGGATAGCAGGTCTTAGGAACTGGGTCTTTAGTCATGAGGCTAGGGGAACATGTGTGGCTTTTCCTCTCTTCCTGTGTTTGATGTAGGTTTTGTATGATTACCTGTGTTAACTGGATGTACAAATTTTGTGCTTTTCTGATGGGGGTTGTCCTTCAGTATATTTCTTTTTTTGGTTAATGAATGAAACACTGATTGTCTGATTGACCATATAGGAAGTATAGGCAGGACTAGAAGATGAGGATAATTCTGGGAAATATAGGCAGATGGAGTTGCCATGTGAGCCTGGGAAGAGAGGACACACCAGGCATTCTCTGTAAGCCAAGACCACATGGAAATACATTTATTAGTTGATATTAAGACAGAGCTAGCCAATAAGAAGCCCTAGTCATTGGCCAATAAGTTCATATTTAATAAATTTTGTGTTTTTTGGGGGTTCACGGGTAGGAGGACCCAGCTTGGATGAAGAATCCCCTGCAACACTTTTTTACATTGGTGGAGGTTGGGTTCAGTGGATGGGTAGTTCACCTTGTAAGTGCACATCCTAATGTTACCTAGTTGTCAGGGCTTATGGTAAGTGATTGGGTGGTGTTCAGCATATAATTCCTTTCACTATTATTTTTCCACATCTCATTTTCATAAACTATAACTCTGAGGGGAAGCTAAATATACTAAAATTAAGGCAATGAGTTTCCACCGTTGTGACCACAAAAACCAAAATAAGCATAGGCAATGTGTGAGTCCACAGGCAAAAATGTATTACTTGTAACAGAAATGATAGTTACTAACAGTGATGTGCTTTAAAGCAAAAGAATCATGACAATTTTATTCAGGAAGCCTATGAATATTCATATGGGTGTTGGTCCACTTCTAAGCATGTTTGGTTTAAAGTCAGGAAGATTAAAATGATGAACAGGAATGACTCTGGGTTTGCTTGGTTTACAGCATAAAGTTTTAGCTGAAAATATGTGAAAGAATGCATTGAAGGTATAATCACACAGAAGTCTGTCCTTACAGGTGTTGTCTTCACTTAGAAGCTGAAAATACTAAGAAAATTAATAATATTCATATCTAAAGCCAACCTCAAGGTACAATTAAATAATGGCCAGTGGAGACACATCCTCATTTACTCTTTTCCAACTAAATAAATTTTCATTAAATCTGATACCCAACATACTGTTAAATTATATTTTATCTCCATACAAATTGAAGTCAAATGAACCAATCTTAGTGTCATATTTGATTGTAAGTTTATTCATAAGAGTAGAAGTGTGGTGACTGCTGACTTGAAAATTTTTGGAAAATTTAAAAATAAGCTCTCCCACTAAGACAATCCAAACATTTCCTAGCATACTACTGTGAGTGCTCAACAAACAACAGCTAAACTATTACAGTATTTTACAATAGTAAGATAAATAAGACATTTCATAATGTTCATGAAAAAAAATTCAATTCTAAGTAAATGAATCTGAGGCCAAAACAAATATGTAAAATTTTCCAACTTCTAAAATAAGTCATCCAAAAATTTGCAATTCTCACTAATACTGATTAAGTATTATCATCACAACCATCTTTATTTTTTAGTAAAAGTGCTCAATTTCACCCTCATCAATGAGACTGGTCTTAGAAATCAAAGAACTGTGACATTTTCTTGCCTTTCCTTGAATACTGTGTCTTCCATAAATATTATCCAGACTCATGTATAGCCTTCATCAGTTTATCTTCTTTCTGTACATGCCAAGTAGAGATGAATTTTGATAGAAACCTTGTGAGTACAACAAAGATTGATGTTTGGGGTATGAATACAAATTTGGTTTAAGATGTTGAAGGAAAGGGAAATATTTGCATCTTGGAAAAAATCTCCCAGTTAATTCTCACTATTGCAAGACATTTGATATACATAAAATGTAAAAATATAGCACATTCACACTTCCTGATCAATTTTCTTAACATTAAAATAACATAAAGATTCACTTTTTATTTTTCTTATGATCTCAAATTTTGGCAATATTTTTCTGTCTCTCAAACTATGTAAGAGTTATAGTTTGCCTTTATCAGAAACTTTGTAGTTTCTTATGATATAATAGTACCTTCTTGATGGGAGATGTTATTCTGTATATATGTTTCTCATACTGGTTAATAAAGCTCTGTGGCCAATAGAAAACTGGATAGGCAGAGCTAGGAGACTAGAAGGAGGAAAGAGGAAGTAGTAGGGAGGAGTCGAGATATGGCCCAGGGAGGAAGGAAGACACCCGCAGCGGCTCCCCGATAAGACGACCACGTGGAAATACTTAGATAAGTAGAAATGGGTTAATAATTAAGACAGCGCTAGCCCATAAACAATAATGGTAATTGGCCAACAGGATTGTGTCAAATACAGAGTCTCTGAGTGTTATTTGGGGCTGGCGCGGCTGTGGGCCCAGACTGGTGGGCTGGCAGGCTGGCGGAAACATACATGATACACCTTCTGTTGTCACTTAATGATTTTTGACTTGTTTGTTATATTTATGAATTAAGCAGAGAACAATGCTAAGGAAATGCCTCCTCCTACTTTATCTTGCCTTTTTATTTCATATAGAAGCTGATATTAGGAATTCAGAAGATGGGGTTACAGCCATTATTGTTATATCTACAATGTAATATCTACACTTAAGGCTCAGGAAACATAATGGAAGAGAGGAAGGAAAAGTTACAAGAGCTTGAAGACCAGATTACTGGCTATATAACAGTGTCTTCTGGGCATGACAGGGTTGCTACACCCAGGAAATCTTAGCAATATAGTTGACTAAACAAGACTTGCATAATGACCACACCAGCTGACATGGTAACAAAGATAGGGGAAATGTCACAATTTCCCCACCTCTCTTTACAAGCAGTCAATGGCTTCTGAGAGAGGGAGGGAGAACCAGTTTTCTCTAGAAGGAACATTCTGATAAATTACCCAATCCCAACTGGTCAGCCCCAAACACATGTACTAAATGTCACTAAATGGACTATCTGCCTACATCTACCTATTTACCCATCTGTCTATCTGTCTGCCTGTCTATCTGTATCTATCTATCATCTATCTATGTATCTATCTATCTAGGTATCTATCTATCTCTTTTACTGATGAATATATAGTCTACTGATGAATACATGTACCAAATTAAAGATGTCACACACACACACACACACACACACACACACATACACAGGAAATTGGTGGTTATTTAGGAGGAGTTGTACAAAGCAGTGGGAGCAGGAAGGGTAAAATGATATAAATACAAAATTTGTATTTGTATTTGCTACTTACAAACATTAGAATTAAAAATTAGGAAAAAATAATTCAGCACATACACTGAATAATTTCAAGGCATAAATTATATTCTTTTATTTAAATGTGTTTCTACTTTTGAATTTATAAATAAAAGTGTATGGATTAATTTACATATCATAGTATTTATAAGTATATGTAACAAATGCATTAACTTCCACAGTGAACACTTAGTGCCAAAAATAGTTAAGATCCACTCTACTGAGGAGTCTAATGTATCCTCACTCAAAGTTACCACCCTGAATAGATCTTTTGAGCTTATTTTTCCAATCTTACCCTCATGATGCATACTCTTGGCAACCTCACTGCCAGCCCTCTCCAATACCTATATTCCATAGTCTGGCAACAACCACTCCATTCTTTACTTTGACAAGATCAACATATTTAGATTCTAATTATGGGAGAAGCAGTAGGATCTTGGGGGGGAGGGCAAGTAGACATATTCGTGGAGTCAACAACACAGGCACCGGGACCAGGTTGAGAAAACAACAACTTGCATTTATTTTTGGAAGAGAAAAGCCTTATATACCCTCTACCTGCCTAGGAAGGGGAAGTAGCAATTCTGGTGTCAGGTCATCTGTCCTACCAGCCTCTGATTGGTCCAGGCCATGTAGTGTTATCACTCAGCAGCACCTGCTGGGGCCTTTGGGCAGACCTAGGTTGGCTCATGGGGAAGTTAGTACTGTGCACACTCAAGTAACCTGTTCACTCCAGTTTGAACCTTCATTCATGCCCAGGCTTGTCCAGCCTCCTTTTGTCTAATCTTGTTTGTCCCATAAGTCAGAATGGTGTTTGTTTTTCTATCCCTCACTTATTTCAGTCAATATTATAATATCCTATTAACACATCATCTGTGCTGCTATAAATGATGAGATAGCCTAATTTTTTGGCTGAAACCACTCCATTTCTTCTATATAACTTTTATGCATTCACCTAGTGTTTGTAAGTTGTATTTTCTACTTCCCCTTCTCCTACTTCTTTTCCTTCTCCTCCTCCTTTTTTTAATAATCACAGTTCTGAACATTACATGCCAAACCTTGTACATGTAAGGCAAGTTTTTCATCAATAGTATCCATGACCTACCCACTCAGCTGGAAAGGTGCATTTTGATTGGATAACATGGCTATTGTGACTAGTATTGCAGTAAGAGTAAAAGTGAAGACATAATATTCTTTATTTCTGCAGGGAGTGCAAATATTTTCATTATATTTTTGTGAAGGCTTTCATATTTTTTATGTGAATCATATATCACAGAAAGAATTTCTTATCCAGTTTACCACTGGGCATTTCAGTTTTGGATCATGGGCTATGAAAGCAATTTATATTCCACATGCATGCTTTAATACTGTACACCTACTTCATCAGTCTATTAGAAAAGTCTATATTTTAACTCTCACTTTCACCTAGAAGTCCAGTTAGTTTATTATTTCCAGTATTAAGATCTCATAGGCATATTACAGGAGAGAATTGCATTGAGTTTTTAGAGTTGCCACCTCAGATTGTCAGCTTGTATTAAGCTTATGGTCACTTAAAAGAGCCAAATATTTCCCCATAAGCTACTTCCAAGAATTTTTCTCTTTGATAAAACAGATTACAGTCCATCAATCCTATATTATATTTTTACTTTATTACTTTTCTTTTATCCTGTCAGCTTTTTCTTCTAACTTTATATCTTATAAATTTTTGAAGCACTTTAGTATGTACATTCTGGGTCTTCCTCCAGCAGCTTGAGAAATATGTTGTAAGTAAGACAAGGCCAAAGGCCAATTTCTCGAACATGATTTTGAATATCTATTTTCATTTATTCTTAAATTTGGAGTAAATTATTTTTCTTGAGAACTCAAAACCACCCAATGAGAGAATTAGTCATTCTTCATCAATTTTATTGGAATTTTATATTCTTCTTCAAATTTGAATACTTCAACAGTACATGTCTATTCTTTTTTCAAAGGAGCTAAATCATCTGAGAGGGAGTAGGGGATGGGAGTGGTTAAAGGGAGAGAGGGATGACTGGAAATGATATAAACACACTACTCACGATAAATTCTTGAAGTAAAAAAAAACAAATGATAACTCTGTAAGTTTTGTTTTAACTAGGAAAAAAAGTGAATATATCAGATTATCTAAATGACCAAATGAATCCCAGTGCCATGCATTGGACACATTCACTTTTGAAATCTGGACACATTTACTTTTGAAATCTGAAGCAGGTTTTGCTTTAATTTAATGCTTGTCAAGGTTACTGAGGTTTTATTTTCCTTGGTTTTAAATTGTGAATCTCTATAGGCTTTTGTTTAAAAAATGTCATTCTTCTCAATAAGACTCTGTAATGTTAGATGCAGACCACAAAATGACAGGCTCTGCAAATAACACTGCTTATGATTTAAGTGCATTTAAACACTACCTGTGCTTTAACCCAGGAGTCAGAATCAAATCAACTCACTCTGTGCTGCAAACTGTCTCTTCATCTCCAGCCTGGGAGATGAAGTTAATACCATCCCATTAACTTCAGTTAAAATATCTTTTAAGTAGCCCTCTACTGCCTCCCATGTTCCTGTATATACGTGTGCATATGTGTGCATGTGTGTGTGTGTGTGTGTGTGTGTGTGTGTGTGTGTGTGTGTGTGTTATGGGGGGCATTATTCATTATTCCTTACTTTGGGGACCTACTGTAATGGCCAGTCAACTCTTAGTTGACTGATTTTTTTTTTTTTTTTTACTTACAGTGAAGGCTGTTCTGGAACTACTTCTTGTAGATCAGGCTGGTTTTCAACTCACAGAGATTTGCTTGCCTCTGCCTCCCAAGTTGTGAAATTAAAAGCATGTGACACCACCACCCAGCAGCTATGATGTTTTAATACCATCAGTATTGTTTTATTTCCATTAGAATTTTACTTAATTTGCAGTTTTTGGCAAAAAACCCCTGTAACAAATATGTTTTTTTTCTTGGTCGGTCACACCACCACGCCAGCCCCCAATAACACACAGAGATACTGTATTTGATATAATTCTGTTGGCCAGTTACTAGTTTCTTGTCAGCTAGCTCTGTCTTAAATATTAACCCATGTCTATTAATCTAAGTGTTTCCACATGGTCTCATCTTACCTGAGAGTGGCCTGGACCTCTGTTCTCTCCAGACTCTACATATTGATTCCTCCTTACTACTTCCTCTTTCCTCCTTGTCTCCTAGTCCCTTCTATCTTCCTTTCCTATTGGGCATCAGTGCTTTATTCATTAACCAATATGAGAAACATATTTACAGAATGAAATTTCCCATCATCTCTTCTTTTCTGTCTAAAATAAAAGGGTTTTAACCTTAACATAGCAAAGTATATCATACAACAGTTATCAAATAAGAATCACAGTTAACAATATTTTGCCCATTAACATTTAGTAAGATTTAAGAAAATATTCCACCATCCTGCATTGAAGACATCTTATGTCAGCCTCAGTTTCTGCTTCTTGGATCAATTAAACCAACTCAGCTGTGCTTAGAACTGAAATATCAGCAGAACTAATATCCATTTCAAACAACTAATATCAGATTACAGGGAATGCCAGTTCGGGTACCCTCTCCACTAATGCTTAGGGTCTTATTTGGGGTCATCTTTGTTGATTCCTGGGAACTTCCTTACTGCCAGGATTTTTACTAACCTCATAATGACTCCCTCAATCCAGGTATTTCTTTCTTCAAGACCTAGCAATGTAACTCTTAACATATATCCACATATCCATATATCCATATATCACAAGGATATTAGCTCAACTGTATTTGTAGCTGCTTCATTCATAGTAGTCAGAACCTGGAAAAACCTAAATGCCTCTCACCTGAAGAATGGATAAAGAAAATGTGGTACATTTAAACAATGGAGTACTACTCAACAATAAAAAACAATTACATCATGAAATTTGTAGACAAATGGATAAAACTAGAACAAAGTATCCTGAATGACGTAGCTCAGACACAGAAAGACAAACACAGTATGTACTCACTCATAAGTAGGTAGTAGACATGAAACAAAGACATAAAACCATAAAGACATAAAGTCCATGACTCCAGAGAAGTTAGGTACAAGGAGAACCCTAAGAGAGACATACATGGATCCCCTGGGAAAGGGAAATAGGCAAGATCTCCTGAGAAAATTGGGAGTGTAGTCGTGGGAGAAGGGGAAGGGGGAGGAGAACAGCAGATGGTGGAAGGACAGAAAGGGAGAGCAAGGGAAGAGACAAAGACTTTGAAAAGTTATCTATTATCTATTATTGTACCTTATAGTTCATAAGGACATATCCCTGTTAGCATCTGTATCTCACATTCATGGAGCCTTCTTAAGCAGCAGACATTTCTCTACATGTTTCTTACAGTAGATTTTATAATAAATTATCACTTTAAGTATTTGCCTGGACAGAACACAGGAAACAAGGCAGTGCAATGCAACAGTTATTTGCTTCAAAATATTCACAGGGATGTTTGTTTTCCCTAGCTGGTGCCATGGTATTTATGTCTTATCATCTTCTAGCTGAATCAGACTGTGTTTTCTCCCTTTTCTCTTTCTAGTTTTGAGCTGATATAGTCTTTGTATTAGTGGCAGATTTAAACATGCTGTTTTTTCACACCTGGTGCTTATTTAAAATAAATCCTTGTTTCAAGATGAACATTTAAATAGTGAGTGTGTTTATCCATTCCATTCTAGGTAGGTGCCCTGACTCTATCTTTCTAATGTCTAGTAATAATTCTTTGCTCTAATGATAGTAGAAGTTGGAGCATTTTTCATTATTGTTTGTTATTCAGAGAAGTTTCTGTATGAAAGTCAGCTAGGTATGTGCATACTGCCCTACTCAGAAATAGGTATAAATATTTGTCAAATTTCCAATTTAGACAAATGACTACAATTCTACTTTTCATATTTTTATATTCATCATAAACAACCTTTAGATGTATGGTAACAATCACATCTAAAAAGTGAGCAAACAGCATTATAAAGAAAATAAGGAAACTTCCCAAAGCTCTATGTGGCCAGTGTACAAAATGTAGAGGAACTATATTAGTTACTTTTATGCCACTGGGATCAAATGTCTGATAAGAAGCCACACATGGGAGAGAGCTTTATTGTGACTCATGTTCTGAGGTGGTACAGTTCATGGTGAGTAAAGCATGGAGGCAGGGGCTTCCTGTGTTGGGAACATTCAGCACTTGTTGCTCATATCTCCTTATACAATGAAGAGGTTAGAGGGTAAGAGTTGGGCTTGGGCTGTAAGTCTCAAAGACTACTTTCTTTTAACTGCTTCCTCTAGCTACCTTCCATCTACCAAAGATTCTATAACCTCCTCCAAATTAGTCACTATCTGTTGACTGAGCACCTAAGGACCTGAGCCTGTGAAGGACATTTCATATCCAAATCATAATAGCAATGATGAACTCAATTTCTCTACTCTGGTGCTAACCATATTCATACTACCTGTTGTGTCCATGCCAGCCAAGTTAGTTACCTCTCAACTGAGATTTCTTCATGATGAAAACTATGGTGATACTAATATTTAAAAAGATAAGCACTATATGTTAGACACTAGTTCCTGTCAAAAAGTGATATACCTAATGTGCATGAAAAATAATTTCTCATATCCATAATCTTTAAAAATTAAGTCATAGTACTTCTTTAACCTGACTTAAATAGTAATTTCTTCTTACAACATCAGCAAATCATAATTGAAAGAAATAGAGAGATCTTTCATTTCCCAGACTGTTTTATATACAGGAATGGCCAAACATGTAATATAATGGACTAAAATAGATGGAGGATAGGTATATTAGGAATATTTGCCCACTCCTGGTGGGTGCCAGAATTTACATATCTGTGATAGGGAGTTTCACTTCAGTGTTTTCAAAGATCAGATTGGCCTTTGTGTGTATTTGTGGGAGACTATATTGATTGCCAATTGATTTAGGAAGACCCAGACTATTTTTGGTAGTGCTATTCCCTAGAGTTCATTCCTGGAGTGTATACAAGTAAAGAAGATGAGGTAGATGACAAGTAAACAAAAGAAATACAGAAGTGTTTGTTTTCTCTTTGTTCTTGACTCTGTACAAGGTTGACCAACTGCTGTACAAGGCTGTCTCAACGCCTTTATCTTCCCTGCAATGATGAATAGAATAGTGACTTGAAATTGTAGATCAACTGGATCCTTCCTTCCCCTATGTTTTTGGTCAGAATATTTTATCATGGCAATAGCATGAAATGAGAACAACATCTAGTCCAAACTGGAAGCTATTACATGTCTTGTTTTCCACAATAGGAATATAGGACTGAATATGTCACATTTCTGTGATGTAAATATGAAATGTCTTTCATAGGGCTCTTTAAACACTTGCTCTTCATTTGGTGGTATTTTATAGAACACTGTGACACTTGAGAATATATGGCCTCCCTAGAGGTAATGGTCACTGTGGAGAGAACTCACCCAGATCTACTTCCTGTCTGCATTTTTTGCTTCCTATTCTGTAAAACCATTAGGAGGCCAGGCATCTCAATGGCACACTGCTGAAACCATGAAGTCTCTGTCTTTGTCACTCCTTCATATCCATGACAGACAACACCCCCTTAAGCAGTGAGAGTTGATTCTCTCCCTTTATACTGACTTTTGTCAGTTATTTGGTTGCAGCAATAAGAACAGTACATTATTCTTTTTTTCCAATATTGAACAAAAGTTCTTTTTTTTAAACCTGAACTTTGCCAGTTTAAAAAGTTTGGATCTCTGCATGGTGATGGTGGCTCATGCTTTTAATACCAGCATTCTGGAGGAAGAGACAGAGTGAATCTCTGAGTTTTAGGTCAGCCTGTTATACTGACTGAGTTCCAGAAAGCCAGCTCTACATAGAGAAATTCTGTCTCTATAAACCAAAAGCGACCACAACAACCAAAAGTTTGACTCTCTATAGTTAAAAACAGTGGATATCAAACACTTCTTCCAATTGGATCTAGTGAATGAACCTTCTGCCTGTTGTCTCCGCTAGCCTAATATTGATGCCTGAGAAATGAAACTATGAGATAATAGGAATAGATAACTCACTAAAACATCCAGTGTTACTTACTGTCACTCCACATTCACACAGGAATAACATGGACACTCACAATCAAGAACAAAACCTCATTGTGATACATTATCACTATTATTCTTTTGGACTTGTCATTCATGTAATTCCTCCTCCCTACCATCAGGAGTCAGTTTAAATAAAAAACAAAATACCTTTCTAGTGATACAGGCAAAGATTATTCTAAAGGTAACTTTTGTTATTATAAAAATAAATTTATATTGTTATACTGCAAGTAAAATCATCCTTCACATAAAATATAACAAAATATAAGTTTACATTTTTACATATGAGTTTAGAAATGTCCTTATCTATAACAATGTGCCCCCTTTTTTCCCAGTTTAAAAGACACTTTTAAGAGAAATAATGAGGGCAATAGTTTATCATATCAGCAAACAATTGCAAGTCTCCAAAAATTATGTTTAAGATATAGTTCAAATTCTGGGAAATGTTTCAGTGGGTAAAGTGTTTGCCACATAACTGCCAGAAGGACCTTCTCTATGATCCCTGGAACTTATGTAAATTGATACACAGTAGAGTGTATCTACAACCTCAGAACTCATATGGTAACACAAGAGGTGGAAACAGACAAATTTCTGGAAGCTCATAGGCCACATAGACTTGCGTACTCATCAGGTAACAACAGAGGGAGACCCGTCTCAAGTAAGTGGACCTGTACCTCCCACATGTGTATCATGGCATGAATAGGCCAGAATACACTTTCTGTCTTTCTGTTTGTCTCTGTCTTCTTGTCTGCCTGTCTGCCTGATTTTCTCCCTCCTTCCTTCCCCTGCCACCCCCCAACACACACAGACACACACACACACACACACACACACACACACACACACACACAAACACGCCATATATATACCCACTAATAGAAAAATATATAAATTAGATTGAACATTTCTTTAAATTTAAGGGAGATTTACAAAAAGTAAAAAGTAAATAAACTGGGTAACTGGGCATAGTGGCACATGCATTTTAATCCCAATACTCAGGAGGCAGAGGTAGGTAGATTTCCATGAGGTCAAGGGTAGCCTGGTATACAAAGCAAGCTCCAGAATAGCCAAAACTGTTACACAGAGAAACCTTGTTTCAAACCTCACTCTCAAAAAGGTAAATAAAATATAAAGATACATGTAATAACCCCTGGCAAGCACATTGATCAGCACATTAGAGACACCATCTATTGTAATGGTTCTCAACCTTCCTAATGCTTCAACCCTTTAATTCAGTTCCCCATGTTGTGGTGATCTCCCCAAACATAAAATTATTTTTCTCAATACTTGAAACTATAATTTTTAACCATTATAAATCATTATTTAATATCTATACTTTCAAGTGGTCTTAGGCAACCCCTGTGAGAGGATCTTTCAATGTTGCCTATAGGGGTCTAAACCCACAGGTTGAAAACTGCTGATCTACTCTTTCTTTTTTTTTTTTGTTTTTTATTAAGTGCCCTGTGGGGGCAGATGTGGTGGGATATACAGAGAATTAATTCTGTTCAGTTATGTTACTTGACACATATTACACATGTAATAAGTAGTAACATAACCCCAAAAAATTCAAGTGAACTGGTAACCAAGTAATGAAGCTGCAATGTGCAAAGCTATTGACAATCAAGTGAGGGACTTTTTTATAACTGAAGTACAAAAGGTAGACTCTCTTCTTTAAGAAATTGTTCCTTTTTTCCCCTTAGCCTTAATTCTTGGTTTTTGATGTATTAAATAATTCCTTGTTTCCATGGTTCATCCATTCATGGCTACAGTTTCTTTTAAAACAGCTTTCTAAATGTGTTCTACTCTCGACCATACTATCTGCCATATGCATAGATTTCTCTGGACTGCCTGAGATCATGGTCTTATCATCTTTATCCACCTTTATGTTTGTGTTTACTAAACCAAACTTAGAATTTAATAGCCCTCTAAAGACAAGTCAAATCCCTGGCATGAATGGCAGAACAGTAGTAGTATATTTACCCTTTTGACCTGTAAGTTTTCCAACCACGGACTCTTGGCCAGATTTGCAGTACTAGACATATGTTTGCTCCTGTGCTTCAGACTTCAAACCCAATAGGAATGGATTGGTTAACTAGCTAACATTTGTATCACTATTGCACTCATGGATCCACCTTAACATTCAGCCTATTATTGTTATTCATACTGTTTACTGATAGGTAAGCCTACTGACGACATTTCTTCCCCTGCAGTGTGTGTGTGTGTGTGTGTGTGTGTGTGTGTGTGTGTGTGTGTGTGTGTGTGATGACTATGTTCTGTTTGAATGGGGCTATTGAAGATTTTGAGAGACTCTTAAACTGTGCAATCAAAAAAGAGAAACTTTCTTGTTCATCAATAGCCTTGATTGGACCCTTGTTATAGAACTTAACACAACAAACAATAAAAAAGCAACCTACAAAGCACTTTGGATTCAAGTCAGGATATTTAATATTTTTTTGTAAATTATAAAAAAATAATTGAATTAGTTTCCTTGGAGATTATGCTATTGTGGTATTTCACAAGAGGTTCTTTATTTTTAGAATATGAATGTTGAATATTTTCAAAGTGACACTTCATGCTAAAACTTATTTCTTCCAAATGATTTAGTAAAGCTGAAATGAACTAGTACATAAAGCACATAGCCATTTGTTCCTGTGTGCATTCATGTGTTTATATGTAGAACACAGTTATGATAGGACAATGATAAGTAATCTTATTAAATTCTTTATTTTATGATCTTTGTGACTTTCCTACAATTAAAAAAATCTATAAGCTAAAATACTGACAGCAAATAACTTTAAAAAATTGTGGCATGTGGCTCTAGGGAAAATTGACTCAGTGATTATCAACATTTCTTCTTTTACAGGAATTCAGTTACTGGGATCTACATGGTGGCTTAAAATCTTACCTACAACTTCAGTCCCAGAACTCATATGCCCATTAATGTCCACCATGAGCAGTAGGAAGGCACACAGTGCACAGACATATGCAGTCAAAACTCAGTATGCATGATTGAAACAATCAAATGAAATGTGATATGAAATGGTCATTAACATTTATCCTGAATTCTACTTCACAAGTAGGTCAGCTTACCTGCATAAAAGTGCTTAACATTATTGAGACTACTTATCTTTATGTAAGCCACCTTTTTTGATAATTTTTTAAATTTAAATCTGAAACAAGCTTGTTTTACAAGTCAATCCCAGTTTCCTCACCCTCCTATTCTCCCTGTTCCCACCACCAACCCCTGTCCCATCCCCCTTTTGCTCCCTGGGAAGCAAACTTTCATGGAGAGACCTCAAAGTCTGTCATATCATTTGGAGCAGGGCCTAGTCCCTCTCCCATATGTCTAGGCTGAAGGAGTATCACTCTATGTGGAATGGTCTCCCAAAATCCATTTCTATACCAGGGATGAATACTGATCTATTACCAGAGGCTCCATAGACTGGCCAGTATTCCTAACTAACACCCACATTCAAGGAGTCTGTGTTGGTCCTAAGCTTGTTTCCCGGTTGTTAGATTGGTGTTCATGAGCTCCAACTTGTTCAGGTTAGCAGTTTCTATAAGTTTCTCCAGCCTGGTCTTGACCCCTTTACTCATCACTCCTCCCTCTCTGTAACTGGAGTTCAGCTCAGTATTTAGCTGTGTTATCTGCTTCTGCTTCCATCAGCTACTAGATGAAGGCTCTAGGATGGCATATAAGGCAGTCATCAATCTCATTATCAGGGAAAGGCTTTTGAGGTAGCCTCTCCACTATTGCTTAAATTGTTAGTTGGGGCCATTCTGGCAATTTCCCTATTTCCAGATTTCTCTTAAAACCTGTAATGGTTCCCTCAATTATGGTATCACTTTTCTTACTCTCCTCTCTTCTTTCCCTAACTCAATGTTCTTGCTCCATCATGAGCCCCTCTCTCCATTTTCCCCCTTACTCCCTCTCCCCTTCTCCAGGCTCCCAATTTGCTTGAGAGATCTAGTCCCTTTCCCTTTCTCCAGAATACCATGGATGTCTCTCTTAGGATCCTCCTTGTTTCCTAGCTTTTCTGGTGGTATGGATTTTAGGCTGGTAGTTCTTTGCTCTATGTCTAAAAGCCATATATGTGTTTGTCTTTTTGTGACTGGGTTACCTCACTCAGGATGGTTTCTTTTACTTCCATCCATTTGCCATTGAATTTCAAAATTCAATTGCTTTTTTTCTGCTAAATAGTACAACATTTTGTAAATTACCACATTTTCTCCATGTATTCTTCAGTTGAGGGATATTTAGGTTGCTTCCAGCTTCTGGCTATTAAAAATAATGCTGTTATGGACATAGTTGAACAGATGTCCTTGTTGTATGAATGTACATTTTTTAGGTATATGCCCAAGAGTGGAATTACTGGATCTTGAGGTAGACTGATTCCTATTTTCCTGAGGAACTGCCATTCTGATTTCCAAAGTGCCTGTATAAGTTTGCATTCCCACCAACCATGGATGAGTGTAACCCTTTCTCCACATCTTTTCCAGCATAAACGGTCATTGATGTTTTTGATTTAAGCCATTCTGACAGGAGTAAGATGGTATCTCAGAGTTGTTTTGATTTGCATTTCCCTGATGGCTAAGGATATTGAGCACTGTATTAAGTGTCTTTAAGCCATTATAGATTCCCCTATTGAGAATTCTATTTAGTTCTCTATCCCACTTTTTAAGTGGATTATTTGGTGTTTTGGTAACTAGCTTTTTGAGTTCTTTGTATATTTTGGAAATCAGCCTCTGTCAGATGTGGGGTTGATGAATATCTTTTTCCATTATGTGGGTTGTCATTTTGTCTTATTGACTATGTCCTTTGCCTTACAGAAGCTTTTCAATTTCAGGAGGTCCCATTTATTAATTGTTGATCTCAGTGTCTGTGCTACTGGTGTTATATTTAGGAAGCTGTCTCCTGTACCAATTCGTTCAAAGGTACCTCCTACTTTATCTTCTAAGAGGTTCAGTGTGGCTAGGTTTATGTTGAGGTCTTTGATCCATTTGGAGTTAAGTTTTGTGCATGATGATAGATACGGATTTATCTGCACACAAGTATCCAGTTATTCCAGCACCATTTGTTGATGGTTCTTTATTTTTTCCATTGTTTAAATTTAGCTTCTTTGTCAAAAACCAGGTGTTCATAAGCATGTGGGTTAATGTATTGGTTTTCAATTCAATTGCATTAGTCTATTTTTTGTGCCAATACCAAGCTGTTTTTATTACTATAGAGCTATATTAGAGTTTGAAGTCAAAGAATGGGATGCCTGGGAAAGTTCTTTTATTGTACAGGGTTGTTTTGGCTATCCTGGGTCTTTTTTTTTTCATATAAAGTTGAGAATTGTTCTTTCAAGGTCTGTGAAGAATTGTGCTGGGATTTCAATGGGAATTGCATTGAATCTGCAGATTGCTTTTGGCAAGATTGCCACTTTTACTATGTTGATCCTACCTATCCAAGAGCATGGGATATCTTTCCATTTTCTGGTATCATCTTTAATTTCTTTCTTTAAAGACTCAAAGTTCTTATTATATAGGTCTTTTACCTGTTTGGTAAGCATTGATCCAATATTTTATGTTGTTTGTGGCTATTACAAAGGGTGACATTTGTCTGATTTCTTTCTCATCCTATGTATCTAAGATTGTGGGAGATCTTTGCAAGCACCTGTAGATAAATTTCAACTGATAGAGTGCTTTTCTATCATGCACTGAACCCCGTGTTGAATCCCTAGCAATACATCAAACTCAGCATGGTAGTATACTTCTGTAATCCTAGCACTTGGGAAACAGAGTTAGGGAGATTCTAAAGTCAGGGATTCTAAAGTCACTGCTGCATAGTGATTATGAGGACAAACTGTTCTTGGCTACAGGAGACATGTTCTCTCTCTCTCTCTCTCTCTCTCTCTCTCTCTCTCTCTCTCTCTCTCTGTCTCCTGTCTCTCTCTCCCCTTGAGACTCTTATTCAAAACAAACTAAAACATAATAAAACCCTTTACAATTATATACCCAAATTAAAAAGTAGAAAGTTGAGGGGCAAAGTGCAAAACAGCAGTTGCTTGTGGCCCTCACTAACTAAGTTAGTTTCTAAATTCATCCTTGTCTTTAAGTTTTATAGCTGAACTTGAATTGTAAAAATATCCTCCAAAGGAGCTGAGATCTGATCAACTGCATGGAAACTGTTTTCATCTGAGTTATCATAACACTTAAATGAAAAGTGTCATCACCGACGGCAGTTATTTACAGGAAACTAAAATAGATTTTCTATCTCCAAATTTATACTTTATTTACTCTAAAATAATTCAGTTGCATGAACTTGGAAAACAGTAGACAGATATTAAATAACTAGAAACAATAAAGCAGAGATGTATCTCACCTTTCTGTGTGTGTGTGTGTGTGTGTGTGTGTTTTTTTTAACGAGCATCTTTCAATGATGGAGAAAATGTAATACTTGCTTCAGGGTCTTCATGTTTATGTACTCAGAAGTAATTTTGAAGGTCACTCTTTTTATGTATGCAGCTAATCGTTGATTAGCAATTTTGTTTACTATGGGGAAAACTGATTATCATGGTGGCTTAAGACAACAAAATACAGACATTTAATAAAGAGTATCATGAATTTTACTAAAAATGTTATAGCTGGAAATGGAAAAGTCTCATAGTGTTATTTTTATATCAGGTAGTCATTTTTAATCAAGAAATAGTTGGCACTGATATATACTTGCTTACTAAGGTTTGGATAGATGCACCAGCCTTTTTCTAAACAGAATTTAATACTTCTTCGCCAGTTATTTCATTCTAGACAGCATTAGGAATAGATATCCCTACAAACGCTGCTTTTGCTCCACCAGATAGACTTGTACCATGCATGCCCAAGGGCCAAAAGCTCAGATTCCTTTCCTGTCAATCACCTCTAACCACCCAGGATTTCCTGTAATCTTTATAAACTTTAGTTTTGAGCATCCCTAGATAAATTTTTGCTGAGAGATCATTATGAACATTTATATATTAAAGCTGGTAGTTGCTGAGGAAGCACTGGTTGTCTCTTCTAAGGCTTTCAGTAAGACACCTAGAGGTCACAAGGTCTGTGCTGCTGGGTATGTGATCTTCTAGAAAAGCCTATCTCTTTATTTTTTAAATTTACCATCCCTATGTATTATATAGAATGTCTTTCTATCATTAGTGGACAAACATTTCTCTAGTAACATTGCTCTTTCTTTTAGCACACCTATTACCACCCAATGCTGAAGTAATATTTGTTCCTGTACTTAGAAAGCAAACATACATGGTATTGTATATGTACATGACATACATACATCTATCTAGTATATATATATTACTCAGTAAGCTATGTTGCATTGACAAATGTTTACAATTGTATAAGTAAAAATATTAACTAATGCTTTGAGGTTTAATTAACAAATAATTAATTAATTTAATTAATTAAATGAATAAAAAATTGCTATTATGTCATGTCAAGTAGACTCATTGCAAATTTGGGAAAAAAGTATTTGGAGCCCAGTTTTATAAAACTTAAAACAAAACAAGAACAATAGTGTTTCAGGGTTAAAATAAAATATCCAAAATGAGTAGTTTGGTAAGTGGTATAATTTGAGTATGTAGGTGAGGTTAAAGACCAGATCCTACATCAAGTTTCCTGCTGTGTGCTGGAACAAACTGCTTCCCATAAAGCAAAATGGATCATCACAGGGCATCTTTTGGCAAACGTCAAATCCTTTCTCTAAAAATAGCATAGAAATACTAAAAGACAGTGGATAGCTTTCCTTATTCTCAAGTTCAGATTCATAATCCTAAAGTCTTTTGGTTTACACCATTGCAAAAAAAATTGAACAAAAACATAGGTTTCTTGTTATAGAATTGTAGGGACTTAGATGTCCTACATAATGGGAGACAACAGAGTTAGGAATATTGTTCATTCAGATTCATGTATAGTAGCCTTGGGGATAAAGCAAAGCACTAGTTACTGGTAGTATTAAAATATATGATGCTGATAAGAACAGGTTAAAACTTTCAAAATACAGAAAATTGTGCTAAAGCTTTCAAAAATGTAGGGAACAAAGGACAGCAGAAGTCTGAATGATCACTGTTACATGTCATTCTGCTGGGTTCTTCACGGTTCCCCTTGAGATCATTGATTAAAAAGACTAAGTGAGGCTGGAGGCTGTGGTGTGATGGGAGATGTTATTCTGTATATATGTTTCTCATACTGGTTAATAAAGCCCTGTGGCCAATAGGAAACAAGATAGGTGGGGCTAGGAGACCAGGAGGAGGAGAGAGGAAGTAGTGGGGTCAAGATGTAGCCCGGGAAGAAGGAGCAGGACGCCTGCCGTGCAGCTCCCCGATAAGACGACCACATGGAAATACTTAGATAAGTAGAAATGGGTTAATAATTAAGACAGAGCTAGCCCATAAACAGTAATGGTAATTTGCCAACAGGATTGTATCAAATACAGAGTCTCTGAGTGTTATTTGGGGCCCACGAGGCCGCAGGACAGGGAGGCCGGCAGGGAGACCTGCTGTAACATAATGGTGTCAGAAGCGGGATTGAGAACTTTCGCTTAAAACTTAACAAAAGCTTAAAAAATAGTTTTTAGAAACAAGGGAACAGAGACTTCTTGGTAGCAGCATTTTCTTGATTGGATTTGTTTTGCTGTAGACAGAGATTTGCGCGGCTCCTTTAAGGGAAGTTTCCAAAATTAGCATAAGCGGCAAAAAGCAGCCTGGCTTTTAAAGAGCTCTGCTAACAATTCATTGGTGTGTAGGAGAGCTGCAATAAAGGTTTACACTGTGTTTTAAAAAATACGCTGGCTTGGGAGAGAAAAAGAAACAGGATACAATGGTTTAAAAAAGAAAAAAGGAAGTAGAATTAATCCTAGTACTCAGCAGACAGAGGCAAGCAGATCTCTGTGATTTCAAAGTAAACCTGGTATGGAGTGAATTCCAGGACAGATAAAAGTTACACAGAGAAACCCTGTCTCAAAATATGCAAAAATAGAAGTAGAATAAATAGAGTAATAAGAAAGCCACGTAAAGATGGAAAACACAGAGAGATTTTGGATACTATACACACTTCTGTTGTCTTTAAGTTATTTGATTGCTGAGAAAACAACTACTGATAAAAGAAATGCTGCTGGATTAATTCAATTTATATATTTTAAAAATGCTTTGACTCCAAAATTTAAGCCTAAGGACAAGCTACTAGGGAAAAGGATTTTTATTTTTGTTTCCACAGAAAATGAAAAGCTATGGATTCTTTCCAGACTTATGTGGTTTGATCAAGCCAGACCCCCTGAAACAGCTCCCCAGATGATCAAACATTCAAAGCAGTTGAGACAAAGCCTTGCACACTACAGCCAAGATTTCTGCATCTTCTTTGGACCCCCATGACAGCGCCCTCTACCAGCAGGAAGTAGTTTGGAAAGAACGATGCCCAAATTCCCAAATATTGTTTATAAATGTTTGTTTTCATTTAAATGGACTTGGTTATAAATGGCTATAACCACAAACAATCTTTTTAAAGGTAAAAAGGGAATTATGGTATAGATATGAATACTTTGCTTTGGAATGGATTTTCTTTTATTGATACAATTTAAGGTCAATTTTGTAATATGTATATTTCTCCTCTTGTTTAGGTATTGTGTTTATATAGCTCATTTAGAAATGTAATGTATAATTTAGTACAGATTAGAGAGTTACCTATGATAGTTAAAACTTAGAGTTAAGTTAGTTTGGATTTCAAGATATGCAGAGATGTATTTGAGATGAATAGGCATTCTTCAAACCTTTCAAAGACCTACAGAATATGGCATTTAAAATGGTTTAGGGATTTTCTTGACAGTGAGGCACAACTGCTCCTGGTAACACCACCTACAGAAGAAAGGAAGATGGACATCGAAGAAACACATTATGAAGTTTGCTTCTAATATGGCAAGACTAGCCATTTGAGCTAGGCACTTCTCTTGTCTAGACTGTTTGACTTTATGTTGTAGAAACTGGACATGCAGGACCCACAAAAAGGTGACTGCTGATGCAAGATGGACATTGCTACAGGATTCCTGCTTCATGGAAGAGGCTGCCAGACAGACAGACAGTCTACAGGACACAGAGAAAAATGACTGACACACTGTCAATACAGGTGGACAGTTTAAAGTTTCCTGCTTTGTTGAGGAATCTGGAGACACACTATGGCCTATGGGCTGAAGATGGAACATTACAGAAGAACTTCGGGTGACTGACCAGGCAATGCATTGTCTCTGTCATTTCTAGAGTTTACATATTATCCTTCTGTGGTCTTTGATGGAGTTGAAGACAGATAGTTATGGTTACAGTTTTCCTTAGTTAGGATTAAAGATAAGTTACATATAGGAATTTAGACTCACAAAGATAGGATAGATGATATTTTCTTTAAGTCTTACAAAATGTTAATGGACTAAATATTGTTTACTGTGATTCTTATTTGATAACTATTGTATGGTACATTTTACTATGTTAAGGTTAAACCCCTTCTTTTACTTTAGACAGAAAAGAGGAGATGATGGGAGATGTTATTCTGTATATATGTTTCTCATACTGGTTAATAAAGCCCTGTGGCCAATAGGAAACAAGATAGGTGGGGCTAGGAGACCAGGAGGAGGAGAGAGGAAGTAGTGGGGTCAAGATGTAGCCCGGGAAGAAGGAGCAGGACGCCTGCCGTGCGGCTCCCCGATAAGACGACCACGTGGAAATACTTAGATAAGTAGAAATGGGTTAATAATTAAGACAGAGCTAGCCCATAAACAGTAATGGTAATTTGCCAACAGGATTGTATCAAATACAGAGTCTCTGAGTGTTATTTGGGGCCCACGAGGCCGCAGGACAGGGAGGCCGGCAGGGAGACCTGCCGTAACAGTGGTGTCACATGGTTTTAATCTCAGTACCAGAGAGGTAAAGGAAACTGGATCTTTGTGGGTTTGAGGCCAGCCTGGCCTAAGGTGAGTTCCAAGACAGCTAGGGATATACAGAGACTTCGTCTCATAAAACAAATCAGAAAACCCAGACAAGCAAACAAACAAAAGTGCTGTAATAAATATAAATGATTGAAACTTGGAAGACACAAATCTTAGTAGAGATAATTCAGTAAGGTTCCTCACCCATTCTCCAGCATAAAAGTAATCAGTGCATTAATAATTCAGGGAGGTTGGTAGTTTGAAGAGTCTGAATTGTTTCTATGTTTGCACATTCCTGTTACAAGCACACCCCCACCGCTGGTCTGGTCCCACTCTTTGTTCCTCCCAGCGGGCCGCCTGGTCCTGAGGCCACGAAAGCCCCAATAACACGCTGAGACTCTATATTTGGTACAATCCTGTTGGCCAGTTACTATTATTGTTTATGGGCTAGCTCTATCTTAATTATTAACCCATTTCTACTTATCTAAGTATTTCCACGTGGTCATCTTAACCAAGTGCGGTGGGCTGGCATCTTGCTTTCTCCATGCTCTACATGCTGACTCCTCCCATCTATTTCCTCTTTCCTCCTTGTCTCCCAGCCCCGCCTATCTTGCTTTCCCATTGGCCGCAGGGCTTTATTCATTAACCAGTATGAGAAACATATTTACAGAATAACATCTCCCATCATATTCCAGTACAGATTTTCAGTTAGGAGACAGGATGAATTCATTGTGCTTCCCCTCAGAGCTGTTCTGCCGTCTATCAGCCATTCCTCTGTGTTCTTCTAAAGCAGAGTTAAAAGTCCCTGTTAACATTTTGTTACTCAGTTTGGACCCTGAGTAACAACAACAACAACAAAAGTGGCCCCCATTGGGAGTGGCACTATTAGGAGATGTGACCTTCATGGAGTAGATGTGGTGTAGTCGAAGGAAGTATGACACTGGGGACAGGCATTGAGGTTTCAGAAGCTCAAGCCAGACCCAGTGTGGCATTTTCTTTTCCTGCTGCCTCAGAAGAAATATCATGCATGGCCCTAATAGGATTTTGCAATTTTGTTGGGATAAAATTGAGCAACAGGAATGAAATAATAGTTAACATACAGTGGGTGCTATGGCCAACATCTCTCCTAATGTCTCACCTGTATAAAAGCATTGGCGCAACTTACCCAACTGTAAAGTGCATGCCTTCCATGTTTCCGAACACCTGCTGCTCCCTGCTCACCACTTTGCTAGGATGAAGTGCTTCTGTCTCTGAGCGTCAAGAGACAGAAGGTTTCTCTGTGCAGGTTCTATTTCTTTTATTAAGTTACTACAAATGAAATATAACAGAGATACTATAGAAATTCTGGTGAATTACCTAATTTAGACATAGCCAGGGACTATGCATTCTTGTCATGCCCTTTCTCCATGATGAACTTGGTGGCAGCAGGCCAGAAATTTTCTTTTCAATTTATATTGTTATTTACAAATAATTCTTTCAAATGCAATATCTCCTTGAAATAAAAATAAATCTGTTATGCCATGCAGATATTTGTTGATTTTCTAATGCTGAATACACCTAAATAACATCTGGGTGATTTTCTCTTTTTCCCTTTCAATCCATTTAAATGCAGCTGAAAATTCTTGACCTTGTTACCATACCTTCAAGCTTCACTACTGCCCATGTTATATGTGTAGAATTTAGGTGAATCCTAGTTTTATATAAGAAATAGAAAACAAAATCGGTCATAGGTATAGCTGATGTAAAATTTTCATGATCACAAATCATGCATGAAGTTGGATGTCCAATGATTATTTGAAAATGATTTGAGATTATTTTTAATGTCGTTTTACACTCCAACCAAAGTTATACCTCCCACTGCTCCTCACACCCCCACTTGTTTCCCCCCACTCATTCTTCCCATGGGGCTTCCACAAAATCTGGCACATTAACTTGTTTCAGAACCAATGCTTCACCCCCCTGGGTTAATGCTGAGCATGGCTTCCCCTCACAGGGAACAGGTTCCAACAAGCTAGCTCATGCCTCAGAGATAGATCCTGGTACTACTGCCTCAGATAGCCCAAGCTTCAGAACTGTCTCCCACATACAGAGGGCCTTGATGGGAGATGTCATTCTGTAAATATGTTTCTCATATTGGCTAATGAATAAAGCACTGTTGGCCAATAGAAAAGTAAGATAGGCAGGACAGGGAGACTAGGAGGAGAGAGGAAGTTGTAGGGAGACCCAAGATGGAGGATGGAGAGAGCAGAACTCCAGCCACTCTCTCCGGTAAGATGAGACCACGTGGAAGTACTTAGCTTAATAGAAATGGGTTAATAATTAAGACAGAGGTAGCCAATAAGAAACAAGTAACTGCACAACAGAATTATATCAAATACAATGTCTCAGTGTGTTATTTGGGGCTGGCATGGTGGTGGGACCAGACCGGCAGGAAAAACTACCCGTAACAGAGCCTAATTTGATACTATGCAGATTTTACAGCTGTGGGTCCAGAATTTATGAGTGATACTACTCTTGGGCATATATCCAAAGGATACTCAAGCATACCACAAGGACACTTGCTCAACAATATTCACAGCAGCACTATTTGTAATCACCAGAGCCTAGAAATAACCTAGAAGTCCCCTTACTAAATAATGGTTAAAGAAAATGTGATACATTTACACAATGGACTATTACTCAACTGTAAAAAACTATGACACTAATGGTATTTGCAGGGAAATAGATGGAACTAGAAAACAAAAAACATCCTGAGTGAGGTAATCCACACTCAGAAAGACAAACACAGTATGTACTCACTCATAAGTGGATGTTAGGTGTAAAGCAAAGGATAACCCGACACACTGGAGCTGACACACAGCTCCAGTGACACACTTTTATGTAACAATTTCTGCTGAGATCAAACTTTCTGTTGTGAAGAGCACAGTAGAATGCAGAATGTCTTAACGGGAAGTGGAACTTAACTATCATATAGAAAAGCGCATTAAAACTCAGGAAGTTCCCGGCACTGACCAGATGCAATAAGCCTCTCCCTTCTCAAGCAGATATAAACTAGAAGGAATACTGAGAGACACTCTCAGAGCAGTACAGCTGTTTAGGGCTAGAGATATGGAAGAGGGAGTGGGGGACAAGCTAAGCTGCCTGAAGAGGCTCAGACTAACAGTGGAAAAAGTAGTTTGAAATTCATTGAACTGATTGCAAGTTTACAGTGAGTTCCAGGTCTCCAGCTTTCATAAGATACTGCCAATGGCAGAATGGATTTTTGGTGATGCCTCCGTCTTGAATTATTTCTGCTTCTATAACTAACTACTACCTTTACTCCTGTAAGTAATTCCAATAATAAAACAAAACACGTTGTCTCTCTCAGTTGGATTTTGATGGCATTCTTAATTTGTCTGTTGTTCATTATTTTTGCAAAATGAGTGCACATTTGTTCATGTTTCCCCAGAAATATGGACATATCACACATAGAGACACAGACAGACAGACAGACAGACTGACAGACACACAAATGCACACACACACACACACCAAACACACACACTTAAAATTGTAAAACAAAATCTAGAAGTGAGCTCAGTTCTTTTCTCCTCAGTTTTGCATTATAATAGCATACATTATCACTAAATCAGTGGTTCTGCAGAACACCATGGAAATCAATAGCCACTTGAGAATCTTTAATATTTCTGGAAGCAAAATAGGCAGGATACTTTCTATAAGCACAATACATATCTTTAGTTCTAGGAAGAATCTTGCTTTTCCAGTTTTTTTTGTTTTGTTTTGTTTTGCTTTGTATCTACCATTGTAATTTAAAAAGGGAATAAATTATATCCCATTGCCCAAAACAAACCCATGAATAAACTGAATATGTCAGGTGGCTCTAGTTATTACAAACAAATTCTGAGCGTACATCACATAAGTATTGTAAAGAACCCTCTCTCTATATATATATTTCTTTATATTTTTAAACAGGTTTTGATTCCTTTCTTAAAAATCAAGGTTTCCAAAATTTCTTTGTTTATAAAGGTTCTAGTCAATAGATTTCCTGTGGCTTTTTTAAGTGAAGTTAAGAGGATTTCAATTCAGAAGTCTGTGTTTAAGAGTTTTTGTATTGTCTGGTTTGGAATTTTGTTGTGGCATTTATCACCTGTGTATCCCTGCTATATTTATAAGACTGGGCAAAATAGTACTGTCTACCTACTTAAGTAGAAGTCAGATGACAAGTGGCTGGTGAATAGTTAGAATGGATCCACGGTACTGACATACCCCATTGTGAATGCTAAAGGAGTTTTGTGCATCCTGGCAGAGTGTTTCCACTATTTATTACCCCATGAAGCTAAATTTATTAGGAGTTAAGTTATTTTAGTTTGTGTGATTATTTCTCTGAAAAACAAAGGCAAAAGGCAAATAGCACCAATAACAATAACAACACAATAACAAGATATGCCTCTCATTGGTTTGGACAGATGCCTCAATCAGTAGAGTGTTTGTTGCATAAACATGAAGGTGTGGATTTAGCCCCTGAATCCAGAGAGAGCTAGGCTTGGTGGCACATGTTTGTAATACCAGGTCTGTGGAGCCCGAGATAAGAATCATCGTGGGATTCATTCACTACTCAGCCTGGCCTAATTGGCGAGTTCCAGAATCCACAGTCTCAAAAGAACAAGGTAAATGGCTCCTAAGAAACAATACCCGATTCTAACCTGTGCACTCATGTGCACACACATTCATGCTCACATATTCCATACATATATAAAATGTCACTAATATCTTTCAATGCTGTTACTATAGTAATTTACTCATTGTTCCTAATTTGTGAACCAAGACTGTCTTTCCACTTTCGTGTCAGGAAGCTGCACCACCAATTATAGAATCAATTTCAACTTGATTTGAATTCTAGTATGCAAAAGTGTTCACATACCCCATACAACCTGATTATTACACAATATGCAAAGGACAGGTTTATAGATTTCAACTCTGATAGTCTCATTAAGTGTCTGATGCTCTTGTGCTCAGTTAGGGATCAAAAACAGATGAGAACAATTTAGTAAAATTGCAGCACATTTTTCTTCAATTCTTGGCATTTGCTTTATTGATGAAGTGCTTGATCATTCCATAATATACCTATCAGAGTCAAATTCCCATTACACAAAGTGTTTTCCTTCTTTTCAAATTGTCTTCACTCACATGGCAATGCATTTCACACTGATATCGCAAAGATGATTTTTTTTCCCTGTTCACTTGACTTTTCATACCTTATAAAGCATATGGACTGTGATCTCTCACAATCTTTATGACCTAAAGAAAAGAGGTTTGGCGAAATGGAATTTTGAGGTCCCATTCAGCCTTGGCATTCTATCTTCAGCCAACCATAATGGAAGACTTGTGAGTCTCCCACACAAGAATTCTACAAAGCAACAAAAGAACGATTTTCGACAGATTGCTGAGGCATTCCTGTTAAGATAGCTTTCCCCCTTTACAATGCTCTTCTGCTTATGTCATTCAAACTTTCTTTCATGCTAGGAAAAAGATGGACACCCTAAGTGATTTTCCAAATGCTATTACAGCCTGCTAGAATTAAGTTTGTACCCATCCTCTAGTTGTAGGTGATTGGTATTGTACATAAGCACATGACAGATATTAGGGCCAGATAGATTGGCAGAACATTTTAAGGGCAAACTAGATATTAATTTAATAACATATTATAAACTTAGAAAAAATGTCTTTCAGTATAATTCATATTTTTACTAAATATAACATGTTTGTAATATCTAAAAATATTCACTCTGCTTGCACAGTGCATTGATTTATAATACAATGGAAAAACATAGCAACTATTAGTAATTTGAGTTCCTTTCCAGTTTTTCACAGAAGTCCAGAGCTTTAGATTAACCAGTAGCACAACATTGTATTATTTTTCCTCCTAAATTAGCATATCTTCGAGTAAGGCAGAAGTAATAGATACCATTAAAGCTCTATTAAGTGAATACTATAAGCCATTCATAGTTTGAGCTTACATTTATTGTATAAAAGTTAAAATGGTTGCAGATCAAGTAAATTGTGTTCACCACCCGAATCTAGTTTTACAGTGAAAGTTCAGGCAAAGAATACTTTATAATCATTACTGCCCTCCTTTCCTGCTGCATGAATGCAGCATGCTTTAAGAGGTCTTTTGCTTATATATTATGGTTTCTAACACTGCATCTTTATGGGATTTCTGTGTGTGCAACTGTGTATGTGTCACTATGTTAATGTGTTTCTTGTGTTTTCTTTTTGCTCTTTTGTTTTTCCAATTTGTTTTGTCCCATTCAGGTTTGTTTTCATTTTATTTTATTTTACTTTACTTTTTCTTCATTTGTTTCTTTTAGATGCCTGTTTTCTAATGAGGGAACAAGAAAGGGCAAGGATTTGGGTGGCTCACAAGGCGAGAAGACTCTCAGAAGAGTTGAGGGAGGGGGACAATAGTCAGAATATATTGTAAGAAAAAAATCTGTATTCAATTTAAAAGGAGACATCTTGATAAATAAAGAAAACATGTTCTCCAAATTATGTATTTATTGCTTTCTCTCAATTTCTGCTTTGAAAAAGTAACTGATTACTCAATTGTTTCCACTTGGTGATAATAAAAGACAAAATTCTAGTAAAAACTGTATAGCATATCTAGACCTATGGTTTCTTTAAGTTTAGTAGTGAGGTAAAGAGAGGTGTATAAAAACCTGAGTGATCAGGATAGGACTCATTGATAATACTTTTGATAATATCCTGAATGGAAGTCATCATAAATACAAATAAATGTGTTTCAAACAATATAACAGATAGCACAAAAGCTTAGGTTAAAACATACACTGGGCATTAACAAGGAGCATTAAAATAACACTGGGCATTAAAATAACAAGGAAGCCAGTATAACAAGAAATAAGTGGACAAAGAGAAAACAGTAGAGGGCCGCAGAGCACCCAGCCTATTATAAGAATTTATAATTTTACTCAAGGCCATTAAAGAATTTTCTGCACATATTGCTTCCCCAGGAAGTGTTAAAGTTTTTATTTGTGTATAACTTATACAGAACATTGTAGGCAGTAATTGTGGAAATCAATAAATAGGCACATATTAAATATCCATATATTAAATATTGATATATATATATAACCCTTACATAAATATATATATTACCAATGTCCAATAAGCTCTCCTGAGGGTGGGGGGGGTTCATTCATTTTACTAGCATCATGCCAAAGTGCAAAGAGCTTTGATTCCTAAAATCAAAGATGAATGAAACTATAGGTAAATGTGATATATGGTAGATTGAATGCAGATAAATGGGACTGCAGTGTGTGTGTGTGTGTGTGTGTACATTTTTGGTTTAAACTCTTTGACTTCTCTGGTTAAAAATTTTGGGAATGCAGAAGATCCCCGTAGAAAAAAAGACCAAACTAGGAATTCAATAAGAAGCTATCTGAGCTTGAACATATTTTATAACCTGAATTTGATGTTGCTTATGCGTCTGAAAAGAAACATATAACTCTAAAGCTAAAAGCAATGTTTATTTCCACAAAATAACCCTTAAATATCCTTGTACATTAGAACTTGTTGGTCATTAATAGGTCACGACACCTATAGCAATCACACAGCAGCAAGTCTACATTGTAGGCCTTCTAGCTTGATATTAATGCACCTCAAGGATTTTGATTTATCGGGAATTTTCTGTCTTAACAATAACATTCTGAAAATTTAAACCCATGAATAGTTCAACATATATAACAATTGTTCCTGTTTGTGTACAGGATTTTGCTCCACAATAGAGTTTATGTTTTCTGTCTTTATCAGAAGCCTGTTCATGGACTGTCAACATGCTCAGAAATTTTCTTATGACAGGCTGTGGGTAGAACCGTTTTATATAGAAATGGTTATGGTCATGTCAGGAGTAAGAGGGAAAAAGTCCAGTACACTAATGGTGTTTCAAATTGTACTATTTTCCTTTATAAAATATAAATTAAGCTGCAGGCATAGCTATCTCATCATTTTGCAACATCATAAGAATTTTTCTATTATAATTCCTCCTCACAATTTTTAGTTCCTTCCCATTGATTTTTACTGCAGAAGTTTGAGTGACGAAGCTCCTGGGATTCTTGGAAAATAATAGACTATTGAATTGTCAGTTAAGATGCTGAAATTTTGAGCCTCGGTGACCAAAGTATTACAGAGAAACAAAATGCAGTTAATTCACCAATATGATCTATTAAGAGATAAATTTATATTCAATTTAAATTCATTAAGAAGTGTCACACACATAATTATTCCAAACTCAGAAATAGCTATCACTTGTAATTTTGATTAATAGATAATTGAGAAAGAACGTGGTTTTGAGACCTCAGTTCTTCACATTAATTTGTATTGGGAGAAAAGCTAACTTTTCCTCATGTTTAAGTCTCTAGAGCAATGGGTAAAAAATGAAGATAAAATAAAATCACCAACTGCTATTTTATCTTCAATGTAAGAAAAATAAGTTGAAATTATATTTTTTCATCTACCCAAAAAACATGATTTAAATGTGTACTCTTCATGGGTTGCAAAGGAAAGCTCGCTGGACCATATCAAGTTCCTACATAGGTAGGCTTCAGAGCCATCAAAGAGCTGTGTAAAGTTGTGCAGCTGTAGACCCTATATGCAACAATTGTGGTCAGCTATTGAATTCAAACAAGGGAATATGTAGATAACTCTGATAAAGATGGTCATAGTCAATTTTAAACTCAAATATGTAAACTTTTATACAATGTTATGTACATGCATGTGCCAAATTGCTAAAAGTTTTCTTAATATTGTTAATGACATGAATTTCCTAAAATTGTGCTTTCCTATAAAAGTTATTTTTGCTGTCTATTAATATTACTACACTGCTTTATGTGGAGGTAGATATAAAATTACTATTTATCGGCTGCATTTAGTTGTTCACTATAACTATAGCTTGGGTATGTTTTTGATGACTTTTTCCTATTTGATAGTTTTTGTTTTCTAATTTCTGAATTAGATATTTATTTATAATACAAATATGCCTATTTGAAAACTATCGTCCTTTGAATTGGTCATTTTCCCCTTCTTGTGTCTCTTTTGCAAATCTCAATTGAACTAATCACCTTCATTTCCCTTATCAATGACTTATTATTCAGTCCTATTACACTTATTCATTTCAGATGCCATTAGTAAGTTTCAGGCCAATTTACTTCTGAGCAATCCATGACATTTTTCCTAGATTTAATACAACTCAATGAAAGAATAATGAAAAGTATACATAGGGAAACATGGGTTTAAGTTTGTGTAGAATGAATAAGAGATATGTGGGGCTTCATTGTGTCCTCTGACCTGGTGACCCTGCCATCAAGTCCATGCAGTTGTAGACCTGAACTCTCTCTGCAAATTATTTGTGCGGATTTGTGTGGTGTCTTCACAGTGTTTGCTATTCAGCTCCTGCTCTTTCTGGGGGTTGACTAATGGACACCAGGTGGAAGAGAAGGAGAACAGAACCAGAGAGACATGAATAGCTGAGAATCATTTAGAAAGGTTTTCTGAGCAAGGAGCCAAAATGTTAATAAGAACATCCATTGGATTCCAGAATTATTACCACATTGTTTATATCCCAGTTGGCTAAAACTGGGATCTTATTTTTTGTCTGGATGCAAACAATTATCCAATATTTTAGCTACAATGAGAGATTCATATATCAACATCAATAGAAGTTTAAGTATGAAACTAAATGAGCTTATACTTACAGTTAATTCAAATATCTTCACATAACATGGAACAATTACTGCGTCCCCCAACCCCAATTCTTGCTATATCCACTTTCCCTGCCCCAAACAAATAGGCTAAATCATGATGGAAATGTCTTCTCAAAATCTTTTAAACAAGCAAGTGAACAAACCATATTAAGAAGATTGCTGACTGCTAATGGAGTTTGGTAAGAATGCTGTTTTGTGTCTTCTCACAGCACTCTATATTAAACATGAGCGAAACATTGGTTTCTAAGTAACATGCTACTCCAATGTTCAGAACAGGTCCAATATTAGAACAGGCAGTTATTCAATGCATTGTTTTCTATTAAAAGTGGTTGTTAGAAGCATGTCACACACTTGAGAAATCAGACTTTTGCAGTTGCCTTATCTTATGTAGACTTTCCAAGTACCAATTCTGTTCCCTATTTGGTTGTGCTCCTTAAATCAAAGAAAGCTTCAAAGACAATTTCTCTCAGAGTGACATAGGCAGCTGCCAGTGTACTGTGGTTTAAGAAATGGTTGTTTTACCTAGATTTTACTCAACCCTTTACTGTGATCACATAAATTCATGACTGGATTGTCATTACAATTCTTTCCCCCCCCCACATAAAATGAATAGTTTAAAGAAATTATTTTAAATGTAATATTGTTTCCCAAATCAACTTATCAGTTATCATGTATAAGCTATAAAATTAATAAAAATTTTAGATATAGTCAGTGATGACAGAGATTTCATGATTGAGTCAATGTCTTTGGTATGATACACAAAGTGAAAATGGGATAACAGGTGATATGCCAAATAATGAACTTCTATTTGCCATCAATGTTGTACTTAGTCAATTTTTTCTAGATATTGAGGCTGTTTTATTGAACAGAAGTGATCTACAATCACCTCTATTGTCTTCTATATTTCTTTTCCCCTAGGGTTTCTTGTTGTGCTGTCTCTAGTTTTTTTTGTTTGTTTGTTCGTTTGTTTTGTTTTGTTTGTTTTGTTTCTTTGTTTTTTTTTTTTTTGAGGGAGTAACTTATTTATTTTTAATCATGTTTGTACTATTGGAATATATTTATTTGCCTTAATAACTATACTTTCTTGAATCCTTAAGTTATCATGTGTTGATTTTACTGTTAATGGTGATTCTTGTGATGCTTGACTTCACCCAACGTGTGCGCACACACACACACACACACACACACACACACACACACACACATATATATAATTTTCCAATGCAATTTTGGCTTTCTAATAATTTTTAAAATTAATTTGTAATTGTATTACATTGTGATGAAAAAAAGTGTATATCAAAAAAAGAAAAAAAATTGAGGCGATCTGATACCTGTCTTTTCCCACCTAGGAATAAAAACAGATGGAAGACAAGAGTTATAACAAGATAAATTAGAACTAACATTTTAGCTAGGTTTTCAGAGAAGTAGTTGGTCTTAATAATTAACATGAGGGTTTTAAGAGTAGAATGGGCATCCTTAGATTTGTAGGCATCTGAACTTAGAGATTTTGAACAAGTGCAAAAAGTCTGAGGTGGAAGCATTCTTGATATGATCAGATAAGGGCCAAGTGTGTCAAATGACACAGAAAGCCAAAGCAATAACTGGCCAATTAGAGCACATTAAGTTAGAAAGTTTCTGAAAAGAAATCCAGAGAAGGGAGAAGCAACCATTAATCCAAAGAATAGGAGAAAATCCACTAATATCCATCCTCTTTAGGTCAGAAGAGATGGCCACACGATAGGACTGACTGGGGCAAACTAAGTGGTGTCATAACTCTTTTTTAATTAATCTCCTTTCCCTGATAAATTTTCTTGCTTATTAGTTTTAAAAATGCCTTCCCTATGCTCCATTATTGCTGTCTGTTGACTGGCACCTAACTTTACATTCCAGTTTCAGTGATTCTTTCAGTATGGAGTTCATGAACAAGAAAGACTGCACCATTTTATCTATCAAAAAGAGCATGTTCAGCAACGAGGTCCCATGTTGTTGCTAAGATCTCAGGAAAATGGTTGAATTTCTTTAAGAAGCAGGAAAAAATATCACCTGTTATGTTAAACAAATTATTTCATATTTATTATTAACATATCTGTTATATATTATATATATATGTCATAAATTTGTTTATTTTTCTTTTTAATAAAGAAGAGGTTGGGAAGAAAAATGTGGGTGGCCCTTTAAAGCCATAAAGTGCCTCTTGGCCATACTTGCCCTCCATCTTAGCAGTGTTGAAACAGAAGTTCACTCAAAGCATTTATCTTCTTCACATTCTATTAGTGCTCCAACTGAGTGAGAGCCAACTTTTCTTTCTTTCAATGGACTTCTTAAATCTTTCATCACACAGACTATTTGACCTTTCTGACATTGAGTCCCATCCCTTCTTTCATAACCTCTGTGGCTAAATCACAATTGGGTCTCCAAGCTTTGAGCCTAGTGATCTCTGTTACTCTCCTTTCTGCCCTGATGCCTGTTGCAGATTGCCTTTTCTCCATCCTATCAACTTGCTTGTGTCAGGCATTTAATAGTTAAAGAACCCATCTTCCTGTGCTGAAGCATTCTACAAGTATCCTATCCAGGGATCATCTCCATCTCTTCTGAGGGCCCACAACTTTCTTTGTTTCTCCTCTCTGTACATAATTATTTTCTATCTTTAATTGCATTCATGTGAGTGAACGTCTGAGGCAGAGACAGAGCTAATTGCTTGTTTGATTTACATTCTTCCCCACTTCCCTAATTAAGAACTAGAAGATGCTCACTTAAAATACATCCCTAGTATGCAGCTGACTTTTGACCTGTGGGGTTTTTGCAGAGTTACTGGATCAAACTTTTAGTGGTATACTCTAAGATGTTAGTTGTCTTGGCTAATGCAACCTTGCATTTTTTCTCCCTTCTTCCGAGAGTATTGTTACATTTGCGTTGAAAATCCACCTGTTCAGGAAGTTCAGTCCCTAGCCTGTGGTACTACATTGAAGGTTGTGGAACATTTAGAACACAACACCTGATTGGAGGAAATAGATGGCTAGGGGTGGGCCCTTGAAGGTGTTTCCACCCCGTCTCAAATCCAAATCTCTCTGCTTCCTTTCTGCCACAAAGCAAACAGACACAGCTGGAGATTCCATGTCTCAGACTGAGCTACACAGACACCATGGTCCCCAACTCCCACCATGATGGAGTGCAATCTGTCATAATCCCGAGTTCGAACAAACCCTCTTTCTCAGAGTCTGGAGAAGTAACTAATATGGATATAGCCTCAGTCCTTCCCATGGCCTAGTACATTTGTGATTCTGAAGTGATAAATGTAGTCGATGGATGCCAGAGAAGAAAGACAGTGGACACCGGGCCCCTCTTCTGCATGTATAACTTTTTGTTGGGTGAATTTTTAATGAAGGAACAAAAGCCTTCATGAATTTATTTTTTATTTTATTTTTATTGTAAAGTAGCATCACCATTACTCATAAATGAATTTGTTTCCTAGATGATTAAATATAATTTAAGATGTCTAGTGTTCATCAAATGATTTTTTAAAAAGCAACTTCATTGATCATTTATAAACGCGAGTCAGTAGCATTTAAAATTATTTATATAAGGACAAGGTGCGATTGACATAGCAAATAAAAAGCATTTATTTTATTTTGTATTTTTACACAAGCTGTATCTATTGTAGACATCCATATTTTTTGTTGTTTCCATTCAGCCTTAGTTTTCTAAAACTGTCTCTCAATCACATCTTGTTGCAGAAATGGCAGGTGTGTTGGTGTGTTGTGTGTGTTGTGTGTGTATGTGTGTGTGTGTGTATGTGTATGTGTACATGTGTGTCTCTGTTTGCATTTGTATCTGTGTGCATGTATGTGTCCATGTGTCTATCTGTGTATGTGTGTTTTGTGTGTATACTGTGTGTGTGTGTGTCTGTGTGTATGTATGTATGTATGTATGTATGCATGTATACATCTGAAAATCAGAGAACACACTTCATATGTCCTTCCTCCTCAGACACTAACCAATTTTGTGTTTTAAACTGGGCCCTCTTAAGGATCTAGGTTCTGTGACTCATCTAGGCTACTTGACTAGTGAGGCCCAGGATTGTACCTGCCTCTGCCTCTCTAACACTGGGATCACAAATATATGCAACTTTTGCTATGGAGCTCAGCTTTTTTCACGGGTTCTGGGGATTAAACTCAGGTTCTTTGCCCATGCAGCAAGGGTTTTACTGATTAAGATGTCTTCCAAGTTCAGAAATGTTCATGCTTTAGTTCTATTCAGCCTTGTGAGCACATATATATATATAATATCAATATCTGTATGAAATTTAAACTAGACCAGTCATTTTCCTCCCCAGCATTCTAGTACTGGAACTTAGAACAAGAAGCTGGTGTCTTTTGGATTCATTGCAGTAAGCTCAGACAGTAGTGTCACAAATGAATTTTTATAAGGCCATGCTTAGGATGGCCTGTAATTCTAGCACACCTGTAATTCTAGCACACGGGAGGAAAAGTCAGGGGATCAAAAGTTCAAGATAAGCTTGGGAAAAAGAGTAAAGCCCAGTCTTGAGTTTTTAAAATGGCTGAGGGAAACTAAAGTTGTCACTCAATGGTGATTTACCTAGCACATGTGAAGTTCTGGCTCAACCTAAAGAACTAAACAATAAAAATTCAACTATATTTTAGCAGTCTGGACTACAAATGGAAGGAAGGCTTCTTTACAGAAAAACTAATGAAGTAGTTGTAAGCAGAGACAGATAAAAGTCAACACAGCCTGTGGATGCCAGTACTAGGTTGTTCCTTTCAACTGGCAGCATTTGTGTATATCTTTTATCACACATGCTTTTGTCTAATAACAGTATCTCCATTCACTTAAGATATATCCCAAAATAAGTCAAGAGTAGTAGGAGGGTTGCTCATACACAGCAGTAAAAAAAAAATTGAAGAAAATGAAAATAATGACCTCGGTTCAATCATCACATATCATATCTTCCCTTGGAATTACCATGTGTCTCTCAATGAAAGTGAATTTAAAAATACTATTAAATTTACAAATGCTAGCCTTTTCATATATAACTTCAATATGAAAGTTTTGGCTCTTACCTAGAAAAAAATATGCTATATAGAATATTGCCAAGGAAAAGTTCCAAATGAAGATCCAAATCTGCATCCCTTCATAGCATGAAAACAACAGTGAGCCTACTTGATGTTTCATCACAACAGGACAAGTCAAGGATAGTAAGCTCAGTAAGTCTGGGCTTTGCTTACTATTTTTTGTTTGTTTGTTTTCTTGAATAATTGTGATGATCATACCTAGCAGCAACAACTTGAAGAAACAAAGAAATGTTTTGGCACATGACTTCATGGACATCAAGTCCACCATTGTGGGGAAGACCATGATCTGTTCATGTTCTGAGGTTGAGATTCTTCCAAATTCAGGGTCCAGAGAGCAGTGAGGATAAGAAGCAGGTGTCTGGTAAAACCTCCTGTTACCAGTGACTGCCTTCTGCCAGTGATATCCAACCTCCTAAGGGATCCCCAGCCTCAGAAAACAGCACCATTAGCTGGGAATGAACTCTTACAACATGAGATTTCAGAACCAAGCAGTAACAGACTAGTTAAACACCTACTTACTCTGGATACTCAATACAAAAGGGCATGCTATATGACATGTTCAGATTAATGGTGGCAGACTATGTGTCTGTGGAAATGTGTCAGCATTTTTATGTACTATCCTGGCTGTCAGCACACAATAGTCCTGCCCATGTACTGAATTCAATCTCCCACATGATTATTATGAGCCAAGTTTCATAGAAATGCAGCTATATCCATTTGTTTACATAATATCTGAGCTTCCTTTCAAACCAGAGAAGAGAGGAAGAGTTATTGTAGAGACTGCTAAGCTAGCAAAATCGAAAATATTTACAATCTCACTCCTTACAGAAATGCTTTACTGACCACTGGACTTGACAAGATGCAAAAGAGCAGAAAGACCCAGACAAAGGTGAGGAAAATAACACAACAAGGCCACAGAAAGTCAGAAAGGACCTGAAGGACATGAAGTATGTTGAAAAAATTACTCAGGTATTTGAGAACTCTGTCCCATTTGTTGCTGAATCTGAGTACCCACCGGCTGCTATTTCAGGGATAACATGAATATTTTAATATATTTCTCCTTCAGGGCTTATACTGACTCGGATTGGGTTTCTGTTGGCATGAGTCCTCATTTATGATGGTAGTGTCAATTCTAAGGGAGTAAATCTAGGCGTGGTTGCCTCACTTATTTCTGCAATGAGAACACCAAGAGCCTCACCAGTGAACTTTTGCCAATGGTATCTGTGATCTTTAGTGCCAATAGTCGATTTGAAAGAATCTAATACTACCTGGGAGATTGGTCCTATATGTCTGTGGGGGATTGCTTGGGTTATGCTAATTGAGACAAGAAAAACCTTGAGGCACTATGTCCTGGTGGGAATTCTGGACTATATAAATGGAGAAAGAGAGCTGAGCATCAACATGCATTCATTGCCTCTATACGTACTGATTGTAGAAGTGATGAGACCAGTTGCCACAGCTTCTGTTATGGTTACTCCCCAGCCATGATGGATTTCACACTTAAACTGTGAACTAGAATGAACACTTTCTGACACCTGTCTATTGCTTCCCAGTCATGATGGAGTGAACCCTTGAACTGAAATTAACACTTTCTAATATATATCATCTATCTATCTATCTATCTATCTATCTATCTATCTATCTATCAATCTATCTATCTGTCTGTCTGTCTACCATTTATTTAATAAGACTTTTATTACAGCAAGAGGAAGAAAATTATGACAGTATTTTTTTTCTTGTCTTCTTAATCATTATTCTCTTCATCATTGTGATGGCTGGTAGAGGTGACCAAGTACAAACCATTGCATATGTATAAGGTACAGTATAGGCCCCTCTGTCAAAAAAACAGAGTCAAAGATAAGCCTCCAACTTCATTGAGTTAGTCTAAGCATTTTTTATTATTATTACATATTGTCTGTATGGTCTTAAATAATTCAACTTCTCTAACCTGCAGATTTCCCTTCTATGAAGTAAAGGGAACAAGGATTTATTTCTTTAAGAATAAGAAATAGGAAATGCCAAATGTTTAGCTTCTTAGGAAGAGCTTAGCATTTATTTCAGTAATTATTGTCATCATAATTAATATTGAATGGAGAAAGAGCCAATGTCCTTTCCTATTATGTTTCAAAAGGTAGTTTAGCCCCATTATTGGTGCTTATGTAAAAAAAAGGAAAATGACTCAGCTGCTATAGCCAGTTTAATATGACCTAGCAGCATGTGGCCCAGGTAATGTCCTTAGTGGCTCAAGGCAGAGAGAGTACTGAACTGATTTAAAAATGGCCCCACTAAAATATCATAAAATATCATGGTGTGTGTGTGTGTGTGTGTGTGTGTGTGTGTGTGTGCGCTGTAAAAGATGTATCTTACATCTTTTACACATATGCTGATTTACGGTTAAATTAATTAAGTTTCTTTTTTGTATGTGATGCTAAAGAGTAAGATTTATCTGATGTTAAAGAAAAAAAATATAGGGAAGTTTATGCAATGTTCCCAACTGACACATTACATCAAACATCAAAATGTTTGAAGGATGTTTTAAATAGGTAGTCACTACATTTGAGTATCACATACTTTATTTTTCTTATCTCAATAATCTTAATGGTTCCCACACTAGGACTGCATGGCTTTCATATGCAAAATAATTCATTAATGAGAAGGTAGCATTTTCCTCCTCTGTCTCTCTCTCTCTCTCTCTCTCTCTCTCTCTCTCTCTCTCTCTCTCTCTGTCTCTGTCTCTCTCTTTTTTCTTTTGTGAAGAGAATCTTGCTGGAAGTTCTCACCCCAAAGAAGATTAAGAAAACAAATCAAAACAACAACAACAAAAAGAACCAACCAACCAAAAAAAAAAAACCTTGGAAATATTCAGTGTCATGGCATATATTCCAGGAATTCTAATAAAATCAATATTAATTTACGTCCTCAGCCTGCTGAATTTAAATTTAGAAGAGATAGCATTCAAACCAAGAGAAACAAACAATAAAACAGAAAAGCAGTGATACTAAAACAGTGATTTACAATTCTCTAGGCTTAAAGCTAGAAACATTTATAGTACAGTGTGTGGCTTGATTTTAGAAAACAAAGGATATTTTCAACATGCAGAATTAAACTGCATACTTGAATCTGTAGAGCTCTGCTTACATTTTAATTTATTAGGTGATGAAGTGATGAAGATTATCAACATTGCTACCCACTATTTCTTCTATGTAAGAGACTGTTCTTTTTGTGTTAAAAATACTATATATATATATATATATATATATATATATATATATATACATATGTATTAGGCTGTTCATGGGTTTAACACTGAGCCTTGTAATATGTCTGAAGCTTCCCTCAAACCTGCTATGTAGTCCAAGCTGACCTGTAAAGCCCAGAGCACTGTGTCCATCTCCTGAGTGCTGGAATTACATATGTGCACCATGTCCAACTGCTTTAAATAAATGAGATTATCTCTTAAAATCCAAGAAGGGCAAAAAATAAAAAATAAAAATAGTAACTCTGAAGCCAAGTTGGTTAAGTATGTGGGGGTGATTTGCTGTGTAGCCTGAGTTCTATCCTCTGGAGTCATATAATGGCAAGAGAGATCCAACCACCAAAGGTTGTCCATTCCCTTCTAAATATATGCCACCCCCATGCAAATGTCCCTCCCTGAAGTCACATGTGTACAACCATTAAGCAAACAAACAATGACACAAATAAATAATTTTAGAAAATTAACTAATATCTTATTTATGGACTTTACTTATGAATTATATTTTCCTCTGGGAACTATTCTTATCTACCATTTGTTATGACTCATCTGTGAAGATGGAATCCCTTGTCATTTGATATATGATATTAAATGAATCTCCCTCATAGAAATTCAGTTTATAATTCTTTTATACAGGAAAGAGCTTTGAACTCTATAGTTGGATATTTGAGTCTTGTTGGCTTGTCTTGTCATCATATCTCTTCACTTATGATAACTGAATAAGGTGTGAGCTTGTATGCAAGAGGCAATCTTCCTGCATCAGAACCCAATTTAAAGGACTTAATAAAATTGAGCAAAATATTCCCATTTGATCTAACAGAATAAAAAGTAAGTTTTGATCATGTACATAGACTATAACACTGATTCTCCCAAAACATAAAATCAGTTTATCAGCACAATGGATGTGTTCTATTTTTAGCAAAGTTAGTTAAAGCCTAACTGCTTTTCAGACAGGTGGCACACGCCTTGAATCCCAGCACTAGGAAACAGAGGGAGGCAAATCTCTGTGAGTTTCAGTCCAGCCTGGTCTGAAGAGTGAGTACCAGGATAGATAGAGCTGTCTGGTATAAAAAAAAAAAAAAAGAAAGAAAGAAAGAAAGAATGCCTGTCATAGATTTAAGAAATAATTGCACAGAGAAAGACATAAAAGTAACAAGAGAGTTCAAAGGGCTTTATAGGTTGAAGCCATTCTGTATTGAGCTGCAATCAGCTATTACTATTACAGGGATGTAGTGAGATACTAGAGCTGCTTTTCTCTGGAAACACTGAAATACAGATGCTTATTAAACAAGCATCAGTAACTTAAAGATCTTGAAGAATCACTCAATTGAAAGTGGATAGGAGGTCAGTAATAGGGGTGGGTTTTGGATGCAATTCATTGACCACTAATTACACACTTTGGTATGTATGCTTATTAAACAAATGATAGAAAAAATTGGCTGAATGAATGATGTTCCTTTGGTATTCTGAGCACCCTGACGGGAATACAGACTATATCCTTCAATGTCTCAGTATTAACATTCAAAGTGTAGTTAAATCTTAGCAATTACTTTTTTAAAATATTTTTTCTTATTTTACATATCAATCCAAGTTCCCTCTTCCTCCCATCCTCCCATGATCCCCACAGACACCCCTCGTCCCATCCCCTATCCACTCCCCAGGTAGGGTGAGGCTTTCCAGGAGGGATCATCAAAATCTGTCAAGTCATTTGGGGTACAGCCTAGGCCCTCCCTCATGTCTCTAGGTTAAGGGAGTATCCCTCCTGGGGAATGTACTCCTGAAGTCCTTTTATGCACCAGAGATACAACCTTGTTCCACTGTAAAAGGTTCCATAGACTGCCTAGGTCTCCTAACTGAGACCCACCCTCATTCAGGGTGTCTGAGTCTGCCCTATGCTGGTTTCCCAGCTGTCAGTCTGGGGCCCATGACTCCCCCTTGTTCATGTCACCTGTTTCTGTGAGTTTATCCAGCCTGGTCTTGACCCCTTTGCTCATTACTTCTCCCCATCTGTAACTGGATTCCAGGAGTTTGGCTCAGTGTTTAGCTGTGGGTGTCTGCTTCTGTTTCCATCAGCTGCTGGATGAAGGCTCTAGAATTGCATATAAGGTAGTCATGAATCTCATGATCAGAGAAGGGTATTTAAGGTAGCCTCTCCACTATTGCTTTGTAGGTCTTTGGACATTTCCCTAGTGCCAGATTTCTCTTTAAACCTATAATGGCTCCCTCTATTATGGTATCTTTTCCTTGCTCTCCTCTATACTTCCCCTGACTCAATCTTCCTTCTTCCTAGTGTTCTCCTCTTCCCTGCTCTTCTCTCCTTTTCTTTCATGTAACTCTCTCTCCCTTCACTGCCCTCCTCACCATGCTCCCAATTTGCTCAGGAGATCTTGTCCCTTCCTCCTTCTGTGGGAGACCATGTTTCTTAGGGTCCTCCTTGTTTCCTAGCTTCTCTGGCAGTATGAATGGTAGACTGGTGATCCTTTGCTCTATGTCTAAAATTCATATATGAGTGAGTACATACCATGTTTGTCTTTTTGTGACTGGTTACCTTACTCGGGATGGTTTCTTCAAGTTCCATCTATTTGCTTGTGAATTTCAAGATTCAATTTTTTTTTCTGTTGAGTAGTACTCCATTTTGTAAAGATACCACATTTCCTTCATCCATTCTTCAGTTGAAGGGAATCTAGGTTTTCTCCAGGTTCTAGCTATTACAAATAATGCTGCTATGAACATAGTTGAACAGATGTCTTTGTTGCATGTATGTGCATCTTTGGGTATATACCTAAGAGTAGAATTACTGGATCTTGTGGTAGACTGATTCCCATTTTCCTGAGGAATCACCAAACTGATCTGCAAAATGGCTGTACAAGTTTGCACTCCTACCAGCAGTGGAGGAGTGTTCCCCTTTCTCTATATTCTTTCTGGTATAAGCTGGTCATTGTGTTTTTGATTTTAGCCATTCTGACAGGAGAAAGATGGTATATCAGAGTTGTTTTGTTTTGCATTTTCCTGATGGCTAAGGATGTTGAGCACCTTCTTAAGTGTCTTTCAGCCATTTTGGATTCCTCTACTTGTAATTCTCTATTTAGTTCTGCACACCACTTTTTAATTGGATTATGAAATAAAATAATAATAATAATAATAAGGGATATAAAATGAATAATGACTGCCTTCAAGAATGTCTCTGTTATTAAGTCTGGGTCTTTAGTTCTATCTGAAGGTCAGAACTTGGAGCCCTGTGTTCACACAGCTAGACTTCTAACCCCAGATCCATCCCTGCCCTCAGTTCTGGAACAATGGAAAGGTCTGATGAGATAGCTCAGCAGGAAAAGGCATCTGCTGCCAAGCCTGAGGACCTGAGTGCAGTCCATGGGACCCACATAGAGGAAGGAGAAAGAAGACTCAAGCAAGATATCTCTTGACAGTAGCACACACATACTGCCCCTAAATAAATTCAATAAAATTCCTTTTAAAAGTATTGATAATAAAGTTAATAACATAATATCAAAAGTCTTAGCAGTTACAAAATAAGTGGATTCATCTACTAAATTAAGATTTTTTCTTTCATGGGAATAATTTTTAAAGTTTTATCTGAATAAACTGAGTAACTCAACATTGGTTAATATATTAAGTATAGGCCAACAATATAATTAATGTGCATCATAATGCTTAGAAATCTAGGCTGTGTGTGTATGAGACACAGACAGACAGACAGACAGACAGACAGAAACAGAGAGATAGAGAAACACACACAGAGAGAAACAGAGAGGGGAAGGGCTTGAGGAAAAGCAAACGGAACAGAGTTGGGGCTGAATCCATAACAAATTGCTACTTAGACAAGTGAAGCATGAGAGCATTGTGATGGTTCCCATAGATGTCAGCCAAGTGCCACCTGAGCTGTCGTGACAAAACGAAAATAGAGTGTATGTCTCAGCTTCCTGTTTCACTTACTAACTAGAGAGGATCTATTTCAGGCAGAGAATGCATCTCCTATTAGATAATACCTCGTCATTATATCTGCTTTGTGGAAAAGAGAACAGCAGCTAATTTAAAGTATGGGTAAGGTAGAGTATAGCAGAATAAAATAGCAGGAGTAGCTTCCATGAAACAATCTCCATCTTACACAATCAACAAATAGATTGCCATTAATTATCAGCTAGATCCCGGAGCACAATAGCATTTAACCTGTGGGAAACATAGCATTTGAAAAACTTTTCCCTTTGGGGTTACATCTTGTAATTCCTAGCTGACATCTTCCCTGTACTTCAACACAAGAGGAATGACATTTCTAATGAGCATACTTCTATCATGTCTTATAGAACCTGACTCCAATGCCTTCCACAGGGTTCAACATGAGAATCCAAATGTGGAAATGAGACTCTGGGGAGAAACTTTACTTGGAGAATACCTTTTTTTCATTGTCATTTTAATATCTCTGATATGAGGAAATATCTATCCCACAGAACTTTTACTAAACTTGTGAGTTTGTGTACCATGTCTTCATTGTCTGGTGCCCAAACTCCACATGGCATGGATGACAAGCTTCTTGTATTATTTCTTGTTCAGGCATTTCATCTGACTCTTATTCTCAGTTGTCTCTTTCCATCCATTCTGGCTGTTCCTTGTGCTTCCATCCTTCACAGTGTCTTCAACCCTTGATGAAATTAAATTTCAGGGCAGAGATTCTAATGTCGCATGGGGAGTTAAAATATGTAATTTGTCACAAATTACATTCATATCTGTGATGGGGGGGGTGTTCTTCTGTCTATATGTGTCTCTTATTGGTTGCCAGTGGCCAGGCAAAAGCACAGCTGGGGCTATGAGACAAGGAGAATTCTGGGTAGAGTAATGAGAGAGAAACTACCAGAGAGGGATTCCATGTAGCTGTTGGGAAGATAGGACACTAGGCATTCTCCGGTAAGATAAGACCATGCAGAAACACATAGATTAGTTGTTATTGGTTAATAATTAAGAGACAGCTAGCCAGTGAGAAGTCTGAGCCATTGGCCAAATAGATTATACTTAATATAAATCTCCGTGTGTTTATTTGGGGCTAACCAGCTGTGGGATCATGTAGAACAGGAACTCATTCTACATACCATTTTAGGTCCTACTTGAGATTCATATAGAACTTAAAATTTCCTTACTTGCATCTTAATAGTTTTGTGAAACTGGTTTCTGTAACTCCATTGCTTCAAAGTTCAACTAACCCCCTTTCTCTCCTTCTTCTTTAGTCTTCTTGCCCTTAGGCTAAGGTATTGACTATTTATATATGTTTCTCCACCAAATATCTTCTGAACCTACCCTCATTTGATATATTTCCTCATATTTTTACTCAGACATTAGTATTCATATGTTTCTGTCCTTACACAGATATGCATGTTCCTTTTTTCCTCACCTCCATTTTATTTTCGCATATCACTGTTTTGCCTACATATATGTCTATGCACCACATGCATGCAGTATCTGTGAAGACCAGAGGAGGACATTGTATCCTCTGGAACTAGAATGAAAGATGGTTGTGAGTCACCACATGAGTGACTCAAGTTCTCTTAAACCTTGAACCATTCTCTAGTTCTTGAGAGTAGGTTTTAAGTGAGAACCCTTGATTGAGCTCATATGAGAAAAAATACACATAAACATTAACCAATTACCCAAGGACTAAGTGCAAAACATAAAAAATGAAAGGGACATAAGAGAGAGGAATAAATCTTAATTTGCAGAAGAAAAACCAGCCATGACAGTAACCTGCTTTAAATGCTTATTAGTTCTTTATTTCAAATCTGTCATTCCAGTTTCCTTCCTGTGATTTCAACAAAACACTCTGACCAAAAGCAACTTAGAGACACAAAGGGCTTATTATGCCTTATACATCTAGACCATAGTCCATCATTGAGATCTAGAGACTGGAACCATATGGAACACTGTTTGCTGGCTCGTTCATGCTTAGCTAGTGTCTTATACATGTCAGGGCCACCTCCATAAAAATGGTGCTACCCTCAGTGGTCTGAATCCTTCTCCATCAATTAACACACTAGTTGACCAACCAAAGGGAGAAAATTATCCATTGATACTCTCTTTCAGGTAATTTTAGGCTTGTCAAGCTGTTAACGCTGACTTGGAAGTTCATACAGGGAAATGAAACCATATTTCTGATTCTTGAATGTATAAACTGTAAGTTATGTATATTCCTAAACATTGGTTCATTGCCTAAGATTTCAGATTTTTCCATTCATCTTGGCTTTCTCACTGTTGCACACTTCTTGTACACACCTAATTTCACAGATGAATTCTTGCTGTCAGTTTTGTGTGAAATAGTTTTCAGAACATAACTTACAAAAGTTGGATTGGCTATGTTGTGGTATTTACAATCCTGCCTTTCTTGTTCAAGAACGTTAATATCTGTATTTAATTTAGATTCTGTCACTGAGCTCCCACAATAAAACACTTCTGTAATTTAACTTTATGGCATCTATATTAGCTTCACTTCATGAGACTATTGCAGATAAGCAAATCAAATATTAATTGCACCTCCCTTATAATCAATAATTATATTTAAAAGAAATATATAACTTCATGAGATAATGGGATATTCTAAGTATGTGGGATAAAACTCAATTAGTTAAGGGAACATGCATTAAGCTCTTGCCCTAATTAAACATAGTTATTTTCAGTTACACAAAAGAATTGAAATTGAATAGCTATGAAACTGTCCAAAAAATGACATTATTATATATTTTATTCCTTTGTTTGCTTTGCAAAGTTGTTTTTGGAAGCTGGAGATGAAGTTCAGGCCTTAAGCATGCTTGTTGCTCCCACAGAGAACCCTGGTTTAGTTCCTGGCACCCATGTCAAGTGGCTAACATCTGCCTACTATAGTAGTTCCAAAGAACCATGTTCATTGTCGGAGGGTACCTGCACTCGTAATTACATACCAATTCCTAGACACATACATACACACGATTAAAAGTAAAAATATAGGGGAAAAATCTTGGTTTTCTCAGAAATCCTGTAAAACTACAAGTTCTGATATAGTTTAAAATAATTTAGATTTCTGTGATTCTTACAACCGTGGTACTTCATTTCTACCTACATTTTTTAAAAGTTAGAACCTTAAAGTCTCCTAATGAGATAATAGAATCTTTCACATATTGTTGATTGCTGTGTGTTTAAAAGGCACAGTATACTTCCAGCTTCTAATTTTTAAACATTATATGAAGAAATGAGACTAGGTCCTGAGTGATACTTTTAATTGGTGAATTTGTTGAGTATATTTAGAAGGCTAAGTTTATTACTAGTTTTATTTAATATGAAGAAACACATCAACTTCCTCAGTGATGATCTAGGATGGTTGATTCCTTAAAGGCACTCCTAAAACTTAAAATTCACTCCTTAATTTTACAATTAAAATTATTTTAAAAACAAATTAAACAGGGGCTGTGAAGATGACTCTGTGGGTAAAGAACTGCATGAGGACCTGAGTTTGGATCTCTACTATCAATGTTAAAGCTAGTCATGGCACTATGCATATGTCACCCCACATTTGGGGAAAGGTGAAATAAGATGTTCCCAGAAGCTTTTGCACATAGTCTTCTTGTGCTTACAAAGAGCTTCTGCCAAACTAGTAGAGTGGGATGGGGCCAGTGGTACTCATCTCCTTTCAGGATGGAAACAGACCCAAGACTAGGATATCGGAGAGAGAGCTCCTCCCACACTTCTCGGAACAGAGTTTACAGTCCCTTCAAATCACACAACTCAGGGATAAGTGAGAGGAGCAAATTTCAGGTCTCAAAGTTGTCTAATGTTCTTAAGCTTTTGTAGATTTTATTGAGTGAATATATTTCCCTATTTGCTCTATAGCCTTAGGGAAATTTCCAGGGATGTAAAATAATTTTTGCAATTGTTCATTAGTCAAATTGTTGATTTTTCTGAAAACTAGAATCTCCTATTACACACATTGATTTTTAATTTGTATTACTGACACTTGATCTCTATTCATGAACCCTTATTCAAATTTTATTGCTTGACATTTTCTTTCTTCTCCTGTAAGTATTGTCAGTATGAGAAATAGTATAGAGAGCTTGGAGTGTGTTAAAATAAACATTCTCAAAATGAGCTGTGTCTTCTGCCCTCTATCAATAAAGCAGGTATGTATGTATAAATGTACACATGTTGTATGTAAGCATGTATGTATGTTGCAGGAATATATATGTATTAATTAAATAAATTAAATATTGAAAATATGTATTTTTGTCTATCGTCTATCTTCTATTTATCTATCTGTTCATGATCTGTCTTCTACCCTTTTTATCGGCCAATCATCTATCTTCTATCTCATCTGTCAACCAATCAAACAAACACAGACACACACACACACACACACACACACACACACACACTTAAAACAAAGTCTTACTAAGTTTCAATGATCTCTATAATTAACTCGCTTTTTATTTTTCCTCTCTAGTATAAGCTGAGCACACAATCTAAATATTTTTAATTTTAATTTTTTAATCAGCCTATTTAACCCCCCCCCACACACCGACACACACACACACACGCACACACAACACACATACTACAGGCTCCTCAAGCCAAGAACAAAGATATGTCCTAATTACCCCAGATGCTGGAATTTTGTTGCACTGAATCAGAAATTCCATTATCATCAATAGACATCGTAGGCTTGAAATCATTATTTAATTTATTCTTAGCAAGAAAAAAGAGATTTTACTGTTCATTTCTATTCTACCAATGCTATACAATACTTGTAAACATAGATAATATAATAATATGAGACTGCTGTATGCAGACACACAGGAAAAAGTATTTCATTTTTCATCTGAAGAGGAAAATTCTTAGCTACCTTTCAGAAATTATGTTTACATCAAATACATTTTATACTTGTCTGGTGATAGCAATTTGAATAATGGATGTCTTTCCTGTTATTCAACTTTCAAATTGGTTTCTCATGCAGTTCTTAGATTTTACAGCTATTTGCTCATTTATGTTTTCTGAAAGCAGAAACATTTTGATCTCATTTTTCACACTGATATTTTCCGACACAGAAGCAGTGTTCCACTTATGTAGAAACTTCAGCTTTCTAATCTTATAAACCATATAACTTTCTTATTTTTTGATATCTAAATGACAAGTGTGTGCGCACACACCCACACCCACACCCACACACACACACACACACACACACACACACACACACACCACCTACCTATATGTGTGTGCATGTGTGTGCATACACAACCAAGCAACATAAATCTATTTATTTAAGAGTAGTGTTCTCCAGTGATAAAAATATATGTAATCTGTTCACCTGTAATTATTGAATTACCTATATTGCAAAAGGTACATTTAAAAAATAACTACATTTCACACACACACACACAGAGAGAGGGGGGAGGGAGAGAGAGGAACATAAGTGATTGTAAGTGAAGAATTATGCTTTAAATTAATCTAATTTACAGAAAACACTTTTCTTCCACTAGTAACTAAAAGCTCTAATAAAATCTACTAGGGTTACCTTTCTGAACCTGTAAACCAAGGCCAGGTAATGATCTCAATTTGGTGTCTGCACATGATTACAGACAGTTGTACATTCTTACCCGAACAAGCAAGGTCATGATATTCTATGATCACACGTGAACATCATTCAGTGAAATTTTAACTATTTTAACTATTTTAAAAAAGAAATTAAATCACTAAAGAATGCCGGCAGTATTTTAAGATCTCTTACAAATACTCACCTGCTAAATTTCTTAAAAACTTTTTTTTCTCAAAGTAATATGATCCAACAAAAATTAATTTCACTGAATATAGTGCAAAACAGTTTGCTTAGTAGTATTACTTTTGTTGACTTATTGTTAAGGGATAACAATTTTTATACCATAATAATGATTTCACTGGAGCTTTAAGGAAAAAATAGAATAAAGCTGGATGTGTGTTCACTACTGGCTAGGGTTTGTAGTACTAGAAAATTCTATGCAAATCACTGAGGAAGAAAGCTTACTAATAGTTTTATCCCACAGGGAATATTACCAGATGTAATAACTTTCCAGATAAGTTGAGTCCACTGGTACAATGGTGCCATGACTATTATAGGATAATCAACCACTTATTGATTGGAATTGAGACCTGTTTCAAGAATGGGGCTCACACCTAGTACTGAACTTTTGGATAAAAGTCTATGGCTGAGGAAGTAATGGTCCTGAAAGGTAGACCTACCCTACTGTTCTTACTTCACTAAGTGTTCATTGTCAAATTGACTTCTAAATCCTTATGTTTATCTCCATAGATTAGAGTTGTCTCTGCTTGAATCTTTTCCCAGTGGGCAGTAGTTAATGTAGAGACTCCTAAGTGGCCAAAGTATGAGAATAATTAACTGAGTGCTTGGGCACAAATGAAAAAATCAATTACCACATACAATGGGGCTCGGGATATATTACAGAAAAAGATGACAAAAAGAATGCAATGGTTGGAGGGGAAAAGGGATTGCCATGAAACATTGTCTTCAGGATGTGAAGTGACCATTGCACTCAGGAACTCACAGTACTTGTGATTACCGGCACCTGACTTTCACAAAAGTGGATCTGTTAATGTTTCATCATGGAGAGAGGAATGGTTATGATGGTTCCACCACTCATGAGAAATTGCTGTCAGTTAATCATTGGTAGGACAAGTAATCCTCCTTTTATATAACAACTGTCATGTTGTCTTTGCTTCAATAAATACTTCCCTAATCACATGATGGGAGATGTTATTCTGTATATATGTTTCTCATACTGGTTAATAAAGCCCTGTGGCCAATAGGAAACAAGATATGCGGGGCTAGGAGACCAGGAGGAGGAAAGAGGAAGTAGTAGGGAGGAGTCAAGATGTAGCCCAGGGAAGAAGCCGGACACCTGCCACAGCTCCCCGATAAGACGACCACGTGGAAATACTTAGATAAGTAGAAATGAGTTAATAATTAAGGCAGAGCTAGCCCATTAACAATAACGGTAACTGGCCAACAGGATTGTATCAAATATAGAGTCTCCTGAGTGTTATTTGGGGCACACGTGGTTCTGGGACCATGGCGGCAGAACCAGCGGCAGCCGGCAGGGAAACCTGCCGTAACAATCACATATTCAGGTAAGCAAAATTAGTTCGGCTTAATAGGACACACACACACACACACACACACACACACACACACACACACACACACACGCTGTAAAAGAAAGTAGGAGGGAACTTACTAGAAAGACAGGGATTTCAATTGGAGAATAAAGGGAATGAGAGAGGTAATAGGGGATGAAATGATCAAAATTCCTTATAAAATATGTGGAATTGTCAAAAATGACTTTAAAAATCTTTCTATTTTTAATACTAGTAATAACATGTTGATAGACTGCCAAATTGATTGGCTGTGTTTATTCTCCCCATTAGAGTCTTCAGTAATGTCAGCAATTGTCAGTTGTACCAACAAAAATTCTAATGCATTGCAATGTTCTCCAGCAAGTCACATTTAGAGTTCCAAGTTTCCAGGTTCGGGATGTGGAGACTGGCTCATAGAAGCTATATGCCCTCTCCACACAACTGTCTCCATTTGGACCAGACTCCCTCATACTCTTTTATTCATGACTCTCTGATCAAAATTCAAGTTAATTCAAGACATTGGGTTTGATTAGGATCTGCATCAGCTATGTTCCTCTCTAAGCAATATTCATTGGCTTCTTTCTCTCTGATAGAATGCTTTTACTGACAATTGATTTCCATTAGTGTTTGACAGATTGTATGACTTCTTTATACTGTCTTGAATCAATTTGATGAATTCTATTTTTCTAAGCACTCATCCACTTAATTTGTATTTTCTAAATTTGTTCATACTGTCCTCAAAATTTTTACTGTGTTCAGCCTTTGCTGTAATGTCCCAATTTCTCATTCCTAATATGGTTTATTTGCCCAATCTTGCATTTATGTGCTTCATTTATCTCAACAGAGGTCTATGATTTTTTATTAGTCTTTTCACAGAATCAAATTTGTTTATTATCAGTGTGTATATTGGTTTCTTAATTGTTTCCAGTTTTATTGCTTATTATTCTCGTTATTATTGGTATAATAAATGATCACAATTTTGGCAACTTAAAATAACACACATTTTTTCCCTTACATTTCTAGAGGACAGATGTTACACAACTCAAAGGATTCTAAAGTCCATGGATTAGCAGGAATGTGTTTTCCTCTGGAAACTCTAGGGGAAATCTGGGTCTTCCTTTCCTTGACAGTACCACGCTTACTCTCTTAGATTATACTGTTCCTTCTAGTCCCTCTGCCAGGCAATTAAGTGGCCTGATTCTTGTAACTTGGTCCAAGAGGTGATCTCTGTCACACATAATAGGTCATATATTAACTAAGCTTTCTTTTTTGTGGAATAAGATGCTTATCTTCCGCTAATAAACCTTTGATGTTCACCTTTGCTCACCCACTCAGGACCTTAAACTCTATTTCAAAGCCCAGTAAGGTTAGCATAGGATCATCACTTTCTAAATTCTTATTCTTCCCATTCCTGAAATCAAGCACATTCCATCATCAAGTCAGCAATGTCAGGTCATTCCTTATCTGACATTCCTCTGATCTCAGCCCTTGTGTTCCCTCTTCGTCTTTTGTGAGGGTCCTTGTGAGTTGCGAAGACATTGAACTCTTTCATATTGGGCAAGAAAATAATTTGTTTGGTTTTCTTTTCTTTTTTCTTTCTTTTTGTTTTGTTTGTTTGTTTGTTTTCAAAACAGGATTTCTCTGTATTGCTTTGGAGGTTGCCCTATAAACTAGCTCTATAAACCATGCCGGCCTTGAACTCACAGAGATCCATCTGCCTCTGCCTTCCAATAGCTGGGATTAAAGGTGTGAGCCACCAATGCCCAGCTAGGATAAGAAAATCTTACGTTGATCTTAGCTGGTTGAAATTTTAATCCCACCTGTAACCTTAACTCTCTTTAGCCATCTAAAATAATATATTAACAAGATCTGGGATTAGGATTTGGATGTCTTTTGGAAATTTCCGTATGCTGTTTACTTTTCTGGTTTAAATTTTCGCCTTAGTTTATACTTTTTTTCAGATATACTAACTTTTAGTTTTTCACATCACCTCATGTATGCCCATAATGTTATAGTGTTTTGTTAAGAATGACATGAACTGTATTCTATAACTATTACTGTTTTGGTGTTATTATTTTTCACTTAGAATATATTCCCTTTTCTTTAGTCCATGGACATTTATAAATTTATTTCTTTAAAATATGAATTTTATTACTACTTAGTGTTTGGTGAATAGTATTGGTACAGATTGGTTCTGGAATGTCTCCTCAACCTCATGGTTTGGACACTTAATTTTTCACTTTGTGGCACCATATCAGGAGGGTATAATACCTTTGAGATATGAAGCTTAGCTAGTGGGCATAGACTACCAGGGGTGGGCTTGGAAGGTTGTAACCATCCTGATGGTTCAAGGTTCTAGTCCAGATATTTGATTTACTTATATTTTCAATTGCCTAATGCTGCCTAAATATTGATGTTTTATGATCAAAATATTTTAAATTAATAATCAAAACCAGAAGATGGTCTTAGAAGATTCTTGCTATAATAAGATGTGAGGGAGAGAAAACTCAAAATATTAAGCATCTACTGCTTACCTTGGCAATAGCAGCTTTGTGAATTATTTTCTTACTTGCTAGTCTTTGTCAACTTTAATTGTTCTTAATTATGAGTCATAACTCTGTTTCTTTCAAAGACTTGGATTTTTATTAAATATAGATATTTAATATGAAATAAACATTGTGATAAAAATGTCATAATTGTAGGCTGTGCTTCTTTTCTATAATATGTGGGCTCCTATATTATTTTTCTTCTCACTGCTACAAGTTTGTGCTGGCTTTCCCTACTTCTCTTACTGTAAAGCTGAAACATGGCATAGCCATAGATTAATTAGATTGTGTTTAACCTTACTTTAGCCCTACCATCAAGCCACTACATTTCAGCTGCCCTATTATTGTGTTATTTGAGCTAAAAGGAAGTTGAGTGTAATTTCAAATATTTTATTGTTCATCCTTGAGTTCAATTTTAGCACTGGCCTGACATTAAATAGCTGTGAGAATGTTCAGGACTTCACTACATATTTCTGCATAATGCCAAGAAAACAGACAAGGCAGTGCTGGAACATGACATGTGTCTCTCTGTTTCGAGCTCAGATTTATTTAAAATCAAAAAGGGATTTGGTTAGAGAAATCTGAGGCCATTTCTCCATGTGGTGACAACACTTTCCTGCATTCTTCTTATAGACAGACTGTGTATTTAGAGTACATTGAAATAGTCCTTTCAAGTAGAATAATCAATGAATGTAAGTTAGCATTTTTTCATTTAAAGTATGTTAAGATTTACTTTTATTATTATTTTAAATTAGGTGTGTATGAGTAGGGCATGTATATACAAATGCATCTTAAAGATCAGAGGTGATGGAGTTTCCCTGAGTTGGAGTTGCAGGTGGTTGTAAGAAGCAGCCACTTAATATGAAGTACAGGGACCCAGCCTCTAGTCCTCTGTAAGAGCAGTGTGTACTCGTAACAGCTGAGCAATCTTTCCCACCTCTTATTTTTATTTTTTACATTTTGAATTATTTTTCTTAAAGTTAAACATTAAGACAATTTTAAAGACTACTCTGTATTCTTAAACATCCACAATAGCTATGAATAAATCATATACAGGTTTTATTGGTACCTGTCACTGATTTCCAAATTTTATGAAGAAAAACAAAAAATTATTGCATTTTCAGGTTATTTTCTCAGCAAGTCATATTTCCAAGATGATTAAAGTTGACAGCTCTTCTGAGACCCAAGACAAGTAAACTGTGAGCCTTGTAGGATCAGAGGTCTACTGCCTCTCACTTTCTTAGTGTTGACACAATGTTTCCCAGTCTCCCATTGTAACTACTCTTTGCAACTTTTTATCTGTCTCCTCCATTTAAGCAATTTAGGTAAAATAGAAGTGACCAACAACTGTCAACCAAAACCACTAGTTCAAAACAGCCTTGTCCCCAACAGCTTCACTTATTTAAAGGAAAATAAATGTTAGTGTGCTTGGAATAAGTTTAATACAACACTAACATTCTTTATTTCAATTTTATCTATTATTATTATTCATTATTATCATTTACAGGATTGAGAGTCAAAACTATGGCTTCATGCAGAGTAGACAAGAGCTCTACTACTGAGCTATGTCCCAGCCCTTAATCTTGGCATTATTTAACATGTGTAACAATACTTAAGGGCGCTTAACCTCTAAGCAAATATTCTTGGGGAAGAGTTAAGTATTCTGACTTATTTCAGATAGACACTTTTTGTTTGTTTATTTGTTTTGTTTTCCAAAACTCATTTCTTCAATTATTGGCCAGCTATGTGAAAGGCAAAGCAAGCCTGGTTTGTTATGAACTTAGCATGCCAAACTAAAGGCAGGTCCAAACAGAACTTTCACCCATAGCTGTTTAGCCCATCAGTCACTTACATGTATGGAGGACTGGTAGATGATACATTCAGTTATCTGTGCGGCTTGCTTTGCTAACACAGCCTATGCCTTTATTCTTGAAAGGAGAGCATGCTTTATATCTAGGACATTTGGTCCTAGAGACTGCTTTGCTCATTCTCATATTCTCATTCTCACTCCTTCTGGTTTGGCCTTTATGGGATTTTTTTTTTTTTCTTTTCAAATATTCCTAGCATTTGACATCTGTAAGGAAGGGCTGGTTTAGACTTCATTGTTATTCATTGTTAGGGTCTTGTTTCTAGTTTTCCAGTGCTAGGGGAATTGAAAAACAAAATTTCTGCTCAGAGGCATGTACTTGGTTTTGCTTGTTAGTTTTTTCTGAGTCTGGTTTTATTTGCAGCATAAATGATCTAATTGTTTATTTTTTAACATTTTTAAATTTTATTCTTATTTTATGTGTATGGGAGTCTTTCTTTCTCTTATTTCACATATTGATCCCAGTTCCTTCTCTCTCCCTCCTTTTCTCCTTGCCTCCCTCCCTCCCTCCCATGCCCGCTAATTGTTTATTTTTAACTGACAATTTTTAAGTTCTGAAGTATGCAGAAAAGTTGGTTCCATCCCTGCATAATTTCAAAGATGAAAGACAGTCTCCTACTACCTGGTACTGGTGTTCTTTACAATACAGAGATAATAACCTGGATGGAGTGTTTAACAAAATTTTCTTTCAATCTATCCAGATAGGCAACCCTCAGAAATCCTAAGGCTAGTGGAGTTCTTACTAGGCAGGGTTTCTCCTGCCATCTGTAGTGTTTTGGGGATTCTTCTGGCTGAATTACTTTCATTGCTGCATTCTTAGTCTAATATTTTGCTATTTGGCTTGTTTGACATGTTTAATTTTAAAACTTCTTATAAACTTTGTAGGTAATTGCTAAATTGTAATAATAGTGTTAACATGTCAGTGTATTTCATCTCTTGTACTATTTTTATCTTTAACTTCAGTTTTTAATTAAAGATTTTCATTTCTAATGTACCTAGGTGAAGTGACAATGTCCAGTAGTTAATTTTTAAGCTCATTTAAGACTCTGTAAAGAATATATAAATGTAAAATATACTAGAAATGCGATCTATTATTGGCTCTGCTTCACCTGAAAATTGTTGTCAACAGTCTACACAAGACTTAAAAATGAAAAACTTATGGTTAGTCACATAAATAAATGACCTTGTCTGTTTTTGTTAAAGTATGTATTTGCTAAAGTTATTAGCATTCAAGGTTGTTATAGATGCCTACCACGGCAACCAATACTTTCCAGTGTTTGTACAGTTAGGATTAATACTCTCAATGCTGAGGTAAGGGCTTGATGGCAAGTAAAAGAAACATGAAAATTTTCACTTCTATGTATTGGAGAGTTCCCTTTCCATGTTCAGTTTTCAAGCCTCTCCGGATGAACTATTCAATGTCCCATAGGGGGCGCTCAAAAGATTCATAGAAAACTTTTCCTTCCAAATGAAATAATAGAAAATAAAGTCATCCTGGAGGGTATCACCTTACATGTGGAGTGGGGGTGGGAGATGGGAGGGGAGCGTGGTCAGGGGGCATGAGAGGGTGGGAGAGAGGGAAAGATGGAGGGAGGGAGAGGGAACTGGGATCCATATGTGTAGAGAGCCACATAGTGCCACGCATTAAAGTGGTGCTGGCTTCTACCTTACACCTTCCTGCTGGTGAAGACTCTCTGGGTAAACAAGCCCTTAATTGGTTAAGTCTGTTCAGCCTGTCTGCTTCTGCTGCATTAGAGTAGCCTATCTGCAGAGTCCACGTGGCTCACTGGGGTTGGTTAGCTCAAGGGTATTTAAGCCTGTGCAGGGGTCCCCTCTCTCTCTCTCTCCCTGCAGGCCAGAAGCAACCTGTTTAAAGGATCCTGATTAAAACTGCATGAAGAAGACCTACCCAGAGTCGCGTCTTCCTTGCTGGCGAGGGCAGGCACGTACACATATGTAAAATAAAAATTAAAAAAATAAATTAATAAAAAAAAGAAAAGAAAAGTTTTGCTCTAGTAGACTCCTTTTTGGTGCCAATTTTCATAAAGAGGGAATAATCATAAGATTAATAGTCCAGGAAGGGAAGAAAGTGTCATAGAAGTTAGCAAATAATCTAAAAGACTAGATCATTGCTATTTATCTGTACATTTTGAATGTTTGTGTTCATGTGTGTTTTAGATACTCTTATATCTATAATGTTCTGTGAGCATTGTCTTCTATATTGACAGAATTAAATAGTAAAATTTAATATTAAAACATGTTTGTATTGTTAGCTTAATAAAATATGCAAATTTGTGATTATGAAAATAATAAGTGCTTAAAGAATAGCAAATAAAATTATTAGTCTATATAATAAGTAAGGGATCATAACCAAAAATGAAAGAAGAGACATAATTTATTGTGGTGATCTGTATTCTACAAAATTCCAGGTGAAGCCAAATGAATTGAGATATGATTGACACTGATAATTATCATAAAGCTTATTTGTACAAAATTAATTGTACTCTTAGTCTTACAGATAGTTTTAATTATAAAATGACACTATGGTATTTCAAATTATTTGAATTTAAATTTTTGAGATTCTATAATTATTACAATAAATTTTAACATGCAGATAAAACCTGTTTGATGTCATATGAGGATGCATTATGGAAAAATACTCTGAGGGTTTTGTATAAATCATGAGAAGTTTTGTAATTCACAAAGGGTGTTTTGAATAGATCAGAGTTTATACAAGATGTGATATGTGATGAAATTGACAAAAATTTGTTAATAGAATTTTTAAGTAATCAATTTAACAAAGGTCAAGGAAGCCTGGCCCAAGCAAAAAGCTTGATTGTTCAATATGCCTATATGGGCTTGATGCTGAGGCCCAACTGTCAATCAGTTCCCTTCCAAGATTTGACTAGATTAGACCACAAATGAAGGCAGGGTAGGTCTATTTCTGCAACAAAGAAGCATCGAAACCCAACTAGATCAATGTTGAAATGAGAGTGTGTAAAATAAAGGGTTATTGTCTCCAAAATAGAGCACTTTGTTTTCAATTATGCATACAAGAAAATTAAGCTGGGAGATCCTGAAGAAAAAGTCCAATCCCTTCATAACACTTTCTGTCTTTGACCCCTTTTGCACTCTGCCTTAAGTTAATAGTGTTTTTCTTGTTAAGTGTATATCAACCAAACTGGCCCCACAATATTAGTTTATCATCTGTTCACTCAAATGTGTGCAGACGCAGAATAGTTCCATATGTAACCCAAATTACTACTCAGATTCAACAGAAATCATCTAGACTTGTTATCATTCTGTATTTTGATCTAGATAAGAATCATCTCTATTTCCCTACTTCTTCCTTTTGGTGCAGGACTGTATCTCATGTGTCTGTTGCACCTTGACGGTATAGAATGTGTTTGATTTTGTAGATCAGAAGAAAGAATTCACTTTGAGTCTTAATTGACACCGGAGTTTTCAGTGAAAACTTGAATGTGTTAGTATCTGCAGAGATTTTAAATAGAGTAGTTGATTGTATGTTGCAAATAAGAAAAAACATGAACTTCTGGGAGTCAAGGATGAAACGCCTTGGTTTTTCATGTAAACTGTGCATTTAGAAGTGTTATCTTCTAAATTCATGGTAGCAATTAGCCCATCACATGGCTTCATAATTTCATCTTATTTAGTGTGTTTCTACTGTTTTGCCTGCTCTTGAGAGTTTTTTTTTTCTTGCTTTTGGGTTGGCTTGGGCCATCTCAATATGAAGGCTTTTGACTTGTTTTATTGCATTCTATTTGTATTGTTTGGTTGTCTCTTGGAGTTTGGTTGTCTCTTTTCTGAAGGAAAACAAGAAGTGGATCTGGGGGAATAGAAGGTGTGGAGGAACTGTTAGGAGCAGAGAGAGGGAGCAAATCTATGACTCATATTTTCTAGGATTTATGACATAGATGCCCTCTATGTTAACTTTGTTAACTCCAACTATGCTCCAGTATAGCTCCACTATATAGTTCCAACTATGAAACAGAAGTTAAAACATCAAGAAGAGAGAGGGAATAAAAGCATGCTGTACTCACTCCTGGTTTCTGCTTGCTGTGCTAGATCCTACCTGGTCCTGCAGTCTTCAGGTAGGATTCCTAATGTAAAGAGTTGTCACTACTGATACTAGGATCACTTGGCTACATGAACAGAGTGTTTATTAAGAGTGTAAGGCTTTTCTATACACAAGCAACCACAGTAGAATTGAGTTAAATAAAATTACAAGTAGCAATTTGTGAATTATTATTACTTAAATAAATCTATCTATATTTAGCTATCTATTTTACATCCTGGCCACAGTTTTCCCTCCCTTGTTGTCTCCCAGTTCCTCCCCCACACCCCTTCTGTTCCCACCACCCCAATCCACTCCTCCTCCATTTCTGTTTGTATGTATTACATACATACATACATACATACATACATACATACATACATACAGCATCTGAGACTCGGACACGAGCTTCAACAATTTCCAGAATGATTACCAAAGTTAGGCTTTGGAATAAGATTTGTGACTTGTATGTTATTCCATTCCTAAAGTTGCCGGCTTTGTTAGACAATAAAATTTCCAGTATAACTGTCACATTTAAGGTTTTTAAAAACTGCCTTGAAGTTATTTTTAATGAAGTAAATTAAGTCAGATCTAAGGCATCTCCCTTAGATTTAACAGTGTTAGCATTTAACAGTGCTCCCAGGAGGGCTTGTTAAATGGTATTTTCACAATGTGAAGTATTCATTTTAAAACAGCATCTTGCTATACAGTGAGGTATTGTCATGCAACACTTCTCTGTGTGTGGAAATCTTAAATTTTCAATTTACTTAATGAGGCCACGTGACATATTTTCTCCTTAAAACAGAAAGTGCAATTGGTTCTCAATCTCACAAATTCTTCAAATATTCATCATCTTCTTATTCATATGAGGAATGATATTATTTCATAACTAGATGTTGAAATCATGCTATTTATGAACAATTTTAACTACTAAGAGGAATAATTCATAGCAATTAATATATGTACTACAATTAAGTTAGATTCACTCTTATTTGGCTCTTACATTTTTAAAAATCTATTTATTATGATTAACATATTTGGGTTGCATTTACAAAAACAAATTTTGTCCCAAAGGAGCACCTTGAGAAAATACCCTGCCAAGTAAAATAAATTATTTTTAAATATCTCATTTTAGTGTTTTAAATGGTGCAATCACATTCAGCTTTTCATACAATAATTAGTAACTGACAAAAAACACATCATTTAATTTAAATAAAAACGAGGCTTAACTACCAAAGGGGACAGTATAGTATCATTTTCAAAAGTTTTCTAATGACAACAGAGTTAGATGATCTGAAGTTAATTAGCTTACATCATAGGAAAAGAATAGTAAGTGGAAAAGTCTACAGTAAAGCCAAGCTCTGAATTTGACAGTGGCAAGACACTTTCTAAAGTGAAGATACAATTCTTTGAAATTAAATGCTTCATTACTATGTTCATTTGAGGAGTTAAGAAACGTTTTCTGACTTTTTTTCTAATTCTCATCATCTAAAAGCTAGGATAATTTCACTTGTTTAACGCAAACAAGATGCCAGTCTTCCCAGTCTGACGCTATAAAATTGAAGGGGAATGATACCCCAATGAGCCATCAATTAGATTTCCTTTCAGCTGGCATTTATGATCACAGAATTGTGTGAAGCTTGCAATTGCTCTGTAATGGCGCCTTTCATATTTTTAGTACTTCACAGCTTACACAGAATATCATGCAGATTATTTCCTTTATTTTTTTAAATGTGTTTGGAATGTTGATGGAGAATTATAACATTAAAATTTTCAACAATACTGGATGTGAATACCGCAGAGCTAGGACACTAGCGTGACAGCTAGACAGTTTAAATAATGTGCATATATAAAAACTGACCCACACAAATATAGTTTTACTCAAGGAAGTGAATTGTATTTTCTTCAAGAGTATGATTTTGTATGGATGTTAATATTTCTGTCTTTGTGTGCTTGATACAGCAGTATAACTGTAAATGGATTTTGTCTCTTGTTCAAATCTCCAAAAGGGCACAGAACTTGTGAAGCAATAGTAGCCATTCACCTTGAGGAGCAGTAACTCAGGGATGTGATGCTTGACAGAAAGGAGAGTAAGGGAGACTACCAATCATAACCCAATTGCCTGGGCTTTCTGGATTTTCTTTCTGAATGCATGATTTTTATGTAAAAATAAGAGTTGAAAGTAAAAGCAAAAATCATATTAAAATTTCTCAAAATATAATGGCTTCCCTAGGGAGAACAGGGAAGGTTGGCATGAAGGTACATGAGATGGCTACCATGGGTTTTACAGTGGCTTTATTTTATTAGGGGGTGTAGGTAGTGTAAGTATTCGATTGTCAAAACTCACCCAATTGCTTGTTAAATAATTTTAAAATGGTATAATTTGTAAATTTAATTTCAACATAAAGGAAAAGCTCTAAAGCATTGTGAAAAATTGCTTTGCTTTTCACAGTGGTATGAGTTGACAATTCCAAACTAATGACCTTATATACTAAGCTTGAGGTGGGAGACTTAAGATAATGCAAGCCTCTTGTAAAGGGAGATGAATTTTTTTTTTGAAAATGCAACCAAATATGTTAATCATAATTTATAGATATTTAAAAAATGTAAGATCCCCATAAGAGTGTTTGGCATGGGACACATAATCCCATTAGCCACAAACACTGGTGAGTGTAAGAGTGGCATTGGCTACTGAAATCTCCTACAAGCTGTTCCTACTAAATTATTTCTGGGGCTTGGAAGAGAAAGTTTATTGTCTCAGAAAGGGACATTCACTACTTCACAATTTAACAAAATTAATGTATGCTGATTGGCAGCTTTTCATCCTATCTAGAGGACTGAACAGTTTACCAATAGTGAGAGACACAGGGGAAAAGCATCAAGGAAACATGAAAAGAAGGTAAAGATGCTTTCTGTCTGCTGCTTCTCAGTTATCTGCATTGTGGGGAGCAGGATGAGTTTAGGATCGCTAACACTGGTTGAACAGTTGCATCTCATTAACTTTGTACCCAAGACCAAAGCAAGATGATAACAAGAAACACATAAGTTTCTCTTAAATTCACTGGTCATCTAAATACTGCCAGACATGAAGGGTTTTAAGGGTAGTTAAGGAGCATCTGTAAGGCATCCTTAGGTAAAGACAAACAAGCCAGGTGGCACATGCCTTTAATCCCAGCACTTGGGTGGCAGAGGCAGGCAGATCTCTGTGAGTTGGAGACCACCCTGGTCTACTAGAGCTAGTTCCAGGACAGGCTACAAAGCTACACAGAGAAACCCTGCCTCAAAAACAAACAAACAAACAAAAAACAACAACAACAGACAGCTCCTAAACATCAGGTTTGTGTTATATAACAAGAATTGTCATTACATTCTGGAAACAGATCAGTGTCCAAAACTTCAGATTAACTCCTACTCAGATGAAACCTACATCTTGAACATCATTGTGAAAGGTTGACATTAATCTAATTGCATTAGAAGCTACTGAGTTTTAAGTTTGGGAGAGAGCTGATTGGATACACATATTAGAACACCAACTTAGTGGCATTTTAACAGATGGACTATGAGAAATGATGGCAAGTGAAATGATACTACAACAGTATGGGACAAAATTGAAGCAGCCACAGCAGACTTCAAGAGTGGGGAGAACAGGTGTTTTACAGGTGGGTCTATTGCCTCAAGCAGTAATAGAGCAGGAACGAGTGAGAATAAACTCATGAATGTTTCAGTTTGAGGGATGAGAAGAGAACAATGTCTTTATACATTTTCCTGAAAGTAACGGTAGTACAGGGTTGGGGATGAATGAGGTGGAACACATACCAAGCTGTGATGCTGAAATACTAAGTTAAGTCTTGAATCCAGGATAAGAAGCCTAAGTTAGAGCCCTCTACTGTGTAGAAATTGAAATTGGGGAGCTAGGAAAAGGTCTGAGTGAAGGAAAGGCAGAAACATTAGACATATGGGTTTTTTTTTTAATTGTTTTCTTTAAGAACATGATATTTACAGAGTTACCAGACATGGCTGAGAGTAACAATGCTTGGAGTATAGCACAAAGCCTAATGGTTAAGAACTGTCTGTTAAATGAATATGTTTGTTTGTCCCTTTCTTCCCACTCTCCTTCTGCACTCCCAACGTTGACTTTTCCCAGTAAGCCCCTTTGTCATCCATAACCTTATTTCCAGAAATCTCTAGTCTGGCCATGCTATACGACTGAACTTCTGGATAATCCTTTAGTATTGGAATAAGATTTCTGATATGGAATGGACTATTTAAAACACCCCAAAGGTTATTCTACATTATTTTTCATAAGAAGCGAAGCAGAAGAGGATTTTCTGGATGGTTTTTTTTTTTTTTTTTTTTTTTTTTACCAGAACCTTTGTGTGCACCAAAGGATGTGTACTCAAGCAACTGTGGTATCACACATTTTACATGTGTAAAGAAAGGTTTCATTTTGTCTGTGTTCAACGGGAAGCTAGGGTATCATTCCACTTCCCTTACCATTCTATTCCTGGCATTACTCAGGAATCAACCTTGGAATTGATGGCTTGATGCCTGGAAATAATCTGTTTCTGGGTTAAATGAGCTTTAAAAAATGTTTAGAGTATTTCATCTTTGGGTTGCACTATGTATGACTCTGAGAACCTAGCCTCTAGCTCCTTGCAAGAATAGTTTGTAAGTCAGTTCAGCATTTGAATGGGTAACAATATTTTGGTTAGGACTTTCTGTATTTTCTTCAGCATACAGGATTGATGTTTCTACTATGATACAATGCTATAAACACAGACATTTACTCTTGTTGGCTATGTAGTCCTTCCCCCAGTCTGTGTCTAACCCCGCAGATTTTCTATGGCAAGGCATTCGGGGACTTGAGGGCTGGTCATTTTGAGAATGACAGAAGAACTTCCTTTCAGAATATGAACACATAACTAACTGTGTGTCATTAGAACAGCCTGTTGTAACTGCAAAGAAAGAAACTTATCCCTTTTCCCCCTGTGTACCTGGATCCCTATTTAAGGGAATCATTTACTAAAATGATGACTAAAGGAGGAAATTGCTATGGTTACTTTCCAAAAAGAGAAACAGACAGCAGTAGCCTGGATGACTTGCAATTATTTACTATATGGTAAGCTGGAATCATATCTATGGGAAAGACCAAGCATGATTACAATATGAATGGGATGACTTTGAAATTTTCTCCATAAATGCTGTTTTTTTTTCCTTACAAAACTTGATGAACACTTAATAGACAGAAGCTTTTAAGACAGTCTTGAGTTGTAAAAACTATGGAGACTCAAGAAATGGTATGGTTTTTTTTTTCCTTTTTTGTTTTGAGGCAGGATTTTTTTGTATAGCCCTTGCTATCCTGGAACTCCTTCTGTAGACCAGGCTGGCCTCTAACTCATAGATATCTGCCTATCCCTTTCTCTTGAGTGCTGGAATTAAAGGTTTATGCCAATAATCATTTCATATATGGTTATTTCAATGTGGCATTTCATATATATATGAAACAGAGTGAAAAAGTACCACTGGGGGCTGGAGTTATGGATCAGTGGTTAAAAGCAATGGCTGCTCTTCCAGAGGTCCTGAGGTCCTGAGTTCAATTCTCAGCAATCACATGGTGGCTCACAACCATCTACAATGAGAGCTGGTGCTATCTTCTGGCCCAAAGGCATACATGTAGGCAGAAGACTGTATACATAATAAATAAATAAATATTTTTTCTAAAAAAGAAAAAATACCACTGGATACATGGCTGATGATGATAGAATCAGTGCAAGTCTATGAATATAATGTATAGCATCAAGTTCACATTGTAAAGACCCTTTCCACACCTCGATTTAATTAAAATGAAAAATAATAAATCAAATAATAAATCATACATGATTCTAGGAAAACAAAACTTAGTGCCCTGGGTTGCGTTGTTCTACACAACTTACAAATGCTTTTCATTGATTTTTCTGTTCTATTTCTTAGCTCCTATATTATAGTCAATATAATATGTTTTCCCCTGAAATTCCGGTCACCAATTAATAGGATTTTTTTGATTACCTCCTCATTTATGGGATTCTTATCACTCACTATAGGAACAACTATAATTTTTGGAGTGATATAGCTAGAGACACATGTTAGTAATCATATGACTCTAAAGTAGATCATCACTGCTTTATCCAGTTAATATTTACTGAGCCCTGAGAAGCCAAGAACTTTACTGCAACACACCACAGTGTTATGATGACTGAGATAATTCTATTTACTTTGGGTACTGGGTAAGTCATACACTGTCCATGGACCTAAACATTCAAATGAGATCATTTTCAAATGAGGATTGGGAGATGGGAAGTGTCAGTGGGACTAATTTAATCTTCAGGAAACCATTCAAATATGCATTCAATCATGTGATACAAACATTAATTGAAAAGAAATATGGTATTTTAGAATCTAAGTCTATAGTAAAAGACTATAGACTTGCATCATGTTGTTATGAATATAAAAGACTGAGTAGTTAATAATGAAATCTAAAGCTACCCCCTCTAACTACTCCCCTCTGTTAGGAATTAGGTATTCCATGCAGAGTGATTAAAGCAAAACCTAAATTAAAATTCAAGTCTGTGAACATTGTCAGGAATTACTAGACCAATCTCCAATCTTGTCTCGCCCCCATCCTCATATCTAGCTTAGCTGTACTGTGCCTCACCAAGCTCTGTATGAGTTCAAGTTCACCTCTCCCCAGCCCTGTATTAGCACCACAACCTTTGGAATTTCATTCTTCCTGGGTAGCTCAAGTCTTCATGTCCTCAGAATGAGTTTTTCCTCAATTTTCATCACTAGTTCCTCACCTGGAGATTCAGATCAAAGACTATGTAGCAGCAAGACTCTAAATTCCAGGAGATTTTTACATGGCTCTTTACCTGCTCCATGATCCTCAGCAAGTAAGAAACTTATATCTAAGAAAAGAAATGGAATGAACTACGTGTGTGTGTGTGTGTGTGTGTGTTTAAGTATGTGCTAGAGCAAATTGCACCTATGTATGCCCATGTACAGGCAGTAATGGGATGCAGGATGTCTTCCTCTTTCACTCCCTAACTTTCTCCTTGAGAAAGGAGAAAGGAGGAAGGAGAAAGTCTTTCAGTAAATAAGAAGATTGCTATGTTGGCTAGACCTGCAAGCCAGTGAGCTCTTGGAATGGGCCTGTTTCTGCCTGCCAGTGTTGGCATTATAAGCACTAACAGCCATGTTGAACTTTTGATGTGGAAACTAAGAATTTGAAAGCCAGTTCTCAAGCTTGCAGAACAAAACCTTACAAACCAAGCCTTTACTCCAGCTGGAAACTAGTTTTGGTTTTTTTTTGTTTTTGTTTTTGTTTTTTAACTTGAAACAAGCTTGTTTTACATGTCAATCCCAGTTCCTGTACCGACCTCCCCTGTTCCACCAACAACCCTGGCCCCTCCCATGTATGCTCCCCAGGGAGGATGAGGCCTTCCATGGGGAGTCTTCAAAGTCTGTCATATCATTTGGAGTAGGGGAGACTAGGTACTTTTTTAATCCAGACCTATAGTGAGTATTCATTTGGTATCAAAGAACAAAAATGTATGAATTTACATGCAACCTGGACAAGAAAGACTATAAGAAACATCATAGAATAATTTAAAAAATAGTTCAAACTGTCTTCAGGATAACACCATAGCCACTACTCTTCCTATCAGTCTTCCCTGTTTTCTGCTTTCTTCAGCTGTCTCCTATCTTTCCTTCTTTGTGTACATTCTTGCTGTATTAATTCCTTCTGTATTGACTCTGTATGAAATAACTTCAAAAGTCTACCAAACTTGGTGTTTAATTTAAGAAAAGAATTCCGCTTTGACTTGAATGTTATTCAGGACTTGCTTGAGTCAAGTCCCTGGAGAAAGACAGACGGGGAGGGTAGGGAGGGTTTGAAAGATATTCTGTTAGGAGCCAGTGTGGCAATACACACTTACAATTCTGGCCAATGCAGGGACTCACAGGTTTGAGGTCAGCTTGTACTACAAAGGGAAACCCTGTTTCAAAAATAAAGAAGATATTTGGTTTGGTTTCGTGAGGAGCAGCTTGAGCTTGGAATGAGTAAGGAAAATAGAAACAAAAACTGTTATTGCCATCTGGTTATGTGACATTCCTGTGCAGCTGCCATGGGGGGTGGGTGGGGGGTTGTAAAATAAGCCTTAAGGAAACACCAAGGTACAAGTCCTATTGTGGATGGTTGAGAATCTTCCCCTATCCTGTCCCCTGGCTCACAAGACCAGAATGTGACCAGCTGGACTTTCAGAGCCCGAGCAAGGTGGAAATTGAGAAAGGCTCTTTGCAAATCGTAGGCTTTTGCTATTTTGTCATGGTCATCTCTACTTTTCATCCACATCTTGGGTTTATAGCTTTATTTGAAACCTGCAGTGGTTGAGGATAGCAATTGGAGACAGAGAAAAGCAAACTCTCAGAGATTTAATTTGCTCTCTTCCTTTTTTCCCCCTTGAAACACAGGTAATTTTCCTCATTCTTCCCCACCCTCTTCACACTCTGGGGAGTCCCCAAAGCAATTCAACTGGTTAACTAGTCTCGTCTACACTGTAATTTGGATTGGCAAACACTGCACAGTTGCAGACACTACCTAATAGATCTTTTCATGTGCACCATTCCCTCATCTATTTACTTATCATCTCAAATGTTTACAATTCAGTAAGAGGTCATAGAAATTTATTGAACCTATTCTTTTTCTTTTCTTTTTTTTCATTTTCCCTTTAAAAAGATGTTATTTTAAGTGTCACCTTTAGCTTCCTCTAATTTTCAGAGTGGTTCTTCAGGGCTTTCATTATTTGAATGTCTCACTGACTTAATCTCTTCTAGAGTCAAGTGCTTGGGATTTTTTGGGGGCTTTTGGCTAGGACTTGCTTAGCCTTCAAGAGTTTAGGGTGGAGCTGCTTCCTGTGGAGCTGCTGTCTGAGAGGCTGTCACAGCCAGACCATTTTTAGTTTCCTCCCTGGAAAGCAATCTGCTCCCCACCAGCAGCTCAGCATTGCAGTCACAGTAGAGCAAGCCCTGTGGGAGCTGGATGATATTAGCAAGTAGAGGGAGCCAGCAGTGTGGATGCTATCAAGGGTGAAGACAATCCTTCCATAGCATTTAACTATGGCTCATTCTCAGGAAGAGACGTGACAGAGCCCACCCCAAGCCCCTGCTCTGGTGAATGAATCACAAATTCCTTGTGAATTTGTTCCCACCTGACCCCTTTCCTTAGATTTCTTTTAGGGCAGATTTTCATTTCTGACCCAATGTTTTCTGGCTTCCCATTTGTTTTTTCTTGTATATAGATTAGAAGAGCACTTAAAAAAGGGATTTTTGTTGGTAATAATAGAGCTAAAGTTTCTCTCCTTTATTGCTGAGCTTGCCTTAGGTAAAAATCTTCCCATATTGGAGGGAAAAAATTTCTAAGTTTCAAATTAATTTGAATGTCTTTCTCATATGAGCTTTCCTATTTTCTACTTAAAGGTAGAGTTTCATAAGGAATTCTTCACAACTCCCAGAACAATGTCTTACATATATAATACTCATTATAGTCAATGAGTAATTATTAGATACACAAGTATAGATTTGTCTGTAAAGTGACCTCATTAGTTTTTATGGATAAATATTGCTTTTTGTTCAACACAAAACTGTACTACATTAATTCTATGCAATAAACTGGACACTCCAGTCATACATGCTTCATCCAAGTGCTTGGTCTACACAACTATTTTAACCTGCTATTCAGCAACAGTAACAACAACAACAACAACAACAACAATAATAATTCTTTGTAAGTGTCACAACTATTCTGCCATCTCTTAGCTGTGATTTCCTTCCAGATTATCTGAGCTCTTTAGAATTGTCACTTGCTTTTAGCATTGGTAAAAAGCATTCTCAGTGGAACTCAACACAACATCCTCCTCCCCCCTCCTTTTTTTAATTGGTCATGTCTGGATACTTATGCAAAGCTAGCTGATCTTATGAGAGGAACCTCTGCACATTCTTACTGATACAAGCATTGGTTGTATAGATTAGAAGGTATATAAGTAGATATATACACATTGTTAAGAAAATAGATATTAAAAGTCTGGACCCTATGAAATGTAAAATGTTTCCCAATCCAGGCTCTTGTGCATTCTATATAAGAGATTGTTTTTAAGATTGTTACTGAAGACATCACACTTGGGTCATAGGATGTAGAAAAATCAAGGTTGTACAGATTATGAATGTTCCTTGGTGGTACTGACTATGATTAATATTCCTTAATGGTGTTAACTTCTATAGAACAAGAAGATACTATACAGGTTTTGATAAAGTAAAAAGTCATTAATAATTTTAAATACAGTTTAAATAAATGATTCTTCTGTTTAAAAAATATATATGTATGGTAATAAAATATACATTAAATCAGAATTTCCCTTGTGGTAACTTATTTTTTCCCTTTATAATCTTATGTCTCAAATTTTGTGGGGTTTCATTGCCAATAATCTATCATTTTTACCCTCATGTTTGATTTTATTTATTTAAAAATGGAGGAGATGCAACCCCCAACTTGTGCATTGTGAGCAAGTGTTGAATCACTGACCTATGCTACCAGCTCTATTTTCATTGTTATTCTATATCAGGAGCTCACCATGTCCCCAAGTCTGGCCTTAAACCCATTAAATAGTTAAAGTAGGCATCACAAACTTGCGATCCTCATGTCTCTCTCATGTCTCTGTCTCCTCAGTGTTCAAATTACAGTTGTGTTTCACTAACTCAGTGAAACTTTTGTTTCCAGGATATAAATGTGTAGAATGTAAATATAAACCACTGGACATTTTTATATCTGTTAATTATGTGGAAATGATGTGGCAGATATAATTCCAACCCCTGAGTTCATATTTTCATAAAAATATTGGTACTGGTGAGATGCCTCATCTGATTCAGTATCTGGCAAGCAAGCATGAAGACCTGAATTCGGATCTCTAACATCCTTGTGAAAACTTGATGTAAAGTGCCAGGTAATGTGTACTTCTTTTCCAGTTGTTGGTCAGTGGTAATCCAGAGACTCCCTCCAAAATAATGGCCTATTGCCATTGATCTTGTTGAACAGAGCTTGGTTGAAAGACACTTGCTGAAAACACACTTTAGTCACAGGATATGGAGCAATCAAATTGATATCAACTAGAATGTTTTCCTTGATGGATAACTTCCATAAAATTACAGAAGGTGCTGTAAAGTCTTTGGGTATGAAATAGTCAGCAATAGTCGTAACTAGGTATAAGCCCCATGAGCTGCTATAATAACCAGCATTGGGAAGTCATGTCTATGGTTTCAATATTGGCAAAAATGTCAGGGTAACAACCAACAGATTTTTGCTGTTTTTAAAATGTTTGCTCCACAAAAGAACATGTATGCCTCATACTGTAGATATAGCTCAGATCTATGGTGGAAAAGCTCAGGGGCCCCATTGGTGAACCTACTATGATTATTTTGCTCAGTGGACCAAGTATCCAACCTTCTCCAAGGTTTTCTTTTCATATCCACAGATTTGTGCAGCTTCTAGATCCTATCATAGAAGTGAAGAAAGGGAAAACAAATATTTTTTATGATAATATGTTTTAACTTAAATTTGAAACATGTTTGTTTTACATGTCAATCCAAGTTCCTTCACCTCCCCCTCTTCCCCTGCCCACCCAATCTCCATCCCCTTACTTTTCTGCATTCCAGGGAGAGTGAGGCCTTCCATGGAGGATCTTTGAAGTCTGTCATATCATTTAGATCAGGGCCTAGGCTCTTCCCAGTGTGTCTAAGCTGAGGGAGTATCTCTCTATGTGGAATGGGCTCCCAAAGTCCATTTGTATACTAGGGATGGATACTGATCCACTACCAGAGGTCTAATAGACTGCCCAGTCCTCCTAACTAACACCCAAGTTCAGGCGGTCTGGGTCAATCTTATGCTGGTTTCCCAGCTATCAGTCTAAGGTTCGTGAACTCCCCCTAGTTCAGGTCAGCAGTTTCTGTGGGTTTCTCCAGCCTGGTCTTGACCCTTTTGTTCATCACTCCTCCCTCTCAGAAACAGGATTACCAGAGTTCGGCTCAGTGTTTAGCTGTGGATGTCTGCTTCTGCTTCCATCAGCTACTGGATGAAGGCTTTAGGATGGCATATAAGGTAGTTATCATTCTCATTATAGGGGAAGGGCATTTAAGGTAGCCTCTCCACAATTGCTTAGATTGTCAGTTGGAGTAATCCTTGTAGATCTCTGAACAATTCTCAAGTGTTAGATTTCTCTTTAAACCTATAATGGCTCCCTCTATTATGGTATCTCTTTTTTTGCTCTCCTCTATTCTTCCCCTGATTCAATCTTCCTGTTCCCTCATGTCTCCTCTCCCCTCTATGTCTCTTCTTTTTCTCCCAATTCCCTCTCTCCTCCCCCATGCTCCCAATAAACAAATATTTTAAGAAATAACTTTTTAACTATTTGTTTTCACATGTGATACCTAAAAATAATTTGTTTTGAGTAAAAGGCATTCAGCTGCTCAACTCCCATTTGCACTGTTTTACTTGGTCATGAGGTACAGCATCTCTTGGATACTATCTAGCTATTGCAGTTCTGTGATAACATATGTTATGGGTACCTGCACAAGGCTGGACTGGCACCATTCCATCATGGATATGGGAGTGACTTGGAAGACCTCATTGCCTCCCTAAAGATCCTTTGACAGTTAAGTATTTTCTGTGAAAGCGTAATTTTCTATACTTCTGTAGCCAATGATCAGTTGCCTGAGTCCAATAAATACCCACCACCACTACCACCATTGCTGAAGCAAGTGTCCCTAATTTAAAACAGCAAGTCATAAAAAAGAAAGAAAAAAGGAAAACCTGGAAATAGGAAAAGAAGTATTAGGGAATTCTGGAAGAAGGTTCAACTCTAATGAGAGGGGGAGAAGAGATGGTAATGAGGGCGTATCTGACCAAAATATACATGTATATGAAATTGTACAAGAATAAACAATAATAAAGAAGAAGATTGATGTTATTTATGATTTAGTATTACATTTACCACAAGTTCTCATGGCAGTTGTTCCTTAACCTAGCCTCAAGTAGAACTCCTACACTGATTCCTGGTAAAGCAATGTAGAAAGCACTGAATCATGTTTATATTAAAGCTCATATTTACTACAAATTGTCACATCAAATGACTCAAGATTTAGTCAGCTGTGTGCTTCATCAATGATATTCAGAGTATAGCTCAAATGGTATGTCTCCCTATGGACCTAGATGGTAGAGTTAGGGGTGATTTTTGTTGCTTCCCCATATTAACATTAGCTACTCAATGTCAGTGTTGTCCCCATCTATCCTTCTTGAAAAGTGAAATGATTAAATTAAAGGCCTTAGTCCCAGTAATTAAAAGGTGCTCTCCTGAGGGGTAAGCATTTGATTTAGAGAAAAAGCAAAGAACACAAAATAAAATGAAAACAAAAACAATCAAACCAAACCAAGGCACTCCTTCAGTACTTCTCTGTATGCAGATTGATTCTTGTGTTTTATCCACATTTTATCCACGTTTAAACACCATGTAACAGAAGTGATTAATCACACTTTAGAGACGAGGAAAGTGATGGTGAAAAGTGACAGTGTTGAATCCCATGCACTGAGAATTTATTCATGAATTCATGGGACATTGAAGTCTAACAGTACAGGCTGGCATTCAAATAATCATCACATAAATGATGGGAAAGCAAAATCTTATTGAACCAAATTTAGGATGGTAGTGAGAGAGATTGAAGAGCAAAGAATCATCCCTTCAAGTACCAGGAGCTTCTCTGAAAATACCTAATTCTTACCTACCTTCTAACTCCTTTTCCTGTTACTCCAACAAGATGAAGACACTCAATTGATTGCACCAATTATACCAAAGATGGGATATTTCATTGTGTTTCATCCTAGAGAAAAAATAAAAGTCTGTATATCTTTACTGTTATTATCTTTGTTATAATTATATATTTTCTTTGGGGCTATGATACTGTAGATTACAGTAATAAAGCATTTTGTCTCTTATATAGTATTTCTCATAAAGTCTTCTGTGACAGACACAGGAATGTGACTCCCAATCTTCATTAAAGAGGCACTTTCTGGGAGGTAATAACCATCCACCTCTAGAAGGCAAGGGTCAGTGTCCTGGTTACTGTTTTATTGTAATAAGATATTATGACCAAGGCAACTTATAAAACTGTTTAAGTCCCATGGCCATCCATGGCTGTCTTTGTAGGTGGCCAAACAGCAGACAGGCATGCATAGTGCTTAAGCAGTGGCTGGGCTTACAACCTGATTTACAAGCATGGGGCACAGATAGCTAGATGGGAACACCATGCAGTTTTGAATCTTCAGAGCCTTTTTCCAGTGACACCTTTCCTCTACAAAGATTCCTTATTATCTGTTACAAAAAAGTTCCAACAACTAGAGACAGTCATTCAAATTTAAGGACTTAGGAGTGCGATGAGTATTATCCTAAACTGCCACAGACAGTATTGTGAAATGTTGAGAAATTAGTTATGTCGTCCAATTACAATGGGGGATTTTTTATATCTAATCATGCCTCATGGAAGAATCAGATTTTTTTTTAATTGAAAAACAAATAGAGATGAACACTTAGTATTTTTGAATTTCAAAACACATGCACTTTTAGAATTAAGAAAAACTTCTGGAGATTTTGTAAGTGTGGGTGCAAGGCTTAGGAGAATATCGGTTGGAAAATGTTGTTTTCCATTCAAAACTGTGGCCTCAGCGACCTGATGCAATCTCTTCTCATCACAGTATACTATGAGAAGTGTGTGTCAGATCATGGAAAACCATGGAAAGTCTCAATCTAGGTAGGTAGAAAACAGTAAGACTTTCCTATGCTAAAGGACAGGAAAAACAAAATAAAACACAAATGTTAATAAAGAAATAAGTATCCCAAGGAGTCATGCTCTGAGGACATCATCATAGGGAATTTCTATCTATAAATACTAGCAATGATAGAAGCAAATTCTCTCTCTCTCTCTCTCTCTCTCTCTCTCTCTCTCTCTCTCTCTCTCTCCTCGCTCTCTCTCTCCCTGTGTATGTGTGTGTGTGTGTGTGTGTGTGTGTGTGTGTGTGTGTGTGTGTACGCACACACTTTTATGCTATGTGGGAATGTGCCCACCTGCATAGGAGTATCAGGAGGTAAGAAGCTGACTTTGAGATGCTTTCTTCAGTCATTTCTCTCCACCTTATCTGGTTCATCATTCAACTTGGAGGTTGTATTACAGAGTGGTTACCAGAAAGACCCTGGTACCTACTTGTCTCTGCCCACCCTTAGCACTGAGATTTTATACATATGGATCTTGGATCAAAAACTAGGTCCTCACTTTATTTACCAAGTCATCACAACCAGAAGCAGAATTTTTGAGATACAAAATCAGGACCTGGCAGCCAAAAGTTAGTTACCTTCCCCAATACCATATCTTCATTCACATAATTTTATTACTGAAAGTTCATATCAAAGAGAAACAGAAACAACTCTGAAACCTAAAGTTTCTTAAATTTATGTATTTATACCCAAATTGATGAAAAAAATCACATGGATTTTTTTGTTGTTGTTGTTTGTATTGTTTTGGAACTTGTTCTGAAACTTACTCTGTAGGCCAGGCTGGCCTCAAACTCACACAGAGATCCGCTTGCTCCTGCTTTCCAAGTGCTGGGACTAAAAGTGTGCACCACCAACACCAGCCACATTGACTTTTAATCTGTTTGTAACATGCATGTATGTTTATTAAATAATGGAGTATCAGTTCATTCACAAAGTTTGAAAAGTGGAAGTTTACCTAATTTATAAGTAAGTGTGGGAACTAAAAAAAATGTATCACAGATATCCACATGTGATATTTTAAAATTGTTAACTTGGCTCATAAAAATTTTACTTTCTTAGCCCAGACACATAGGGAGGGCCTAGGCCCTGCCCCAAATGATATGACAGACTTTGAAGACTCCCCATGGAAGGCTTGACCCTCCCTAGGGAGGAGAATTGGATGGTCTGGGGTTTGGTGGGAGTGTTAGGGGAGGATGGGAGGGTGAGGGAACTGGGATTGACATGTGAAACGACCTCAAATTTAAATACCAAAAGAAAAAAAGGAGAAAATGTAAAAATAGTAAAAATGCATATGTTTTTCTTAAGTTTTCACTGTTGAACTAAAAGGAATGTGATTAGTAAAGAATGTCAGAGAGTATTCTTCATGCAGTTACAAAAAACTAAAACACGATGTACATGAGAGGATCACGGGGTCAATGAGCATTTGCCCCTCCCTATAATACTGTGATTTTAATGTGTCTACTACATCCTCAAGGTTTGGACACTTGCCCACTAGTTGCTGGTCTTATTATGGGAAGTCATAGAACCTTAGGACTCCAGCTGCAGGCAGTAGGTCCCATGGAGTAGAGCCTTGGTCCATAGTCACTTTTTGTCACTTTGGAGCTTTTTGTCTTTAAGCAAACATATACCTACCATGTGCCAAACACTTCCAGCCATGTCTTCTTCCCAAACGCAACCTAAGAACTCATGAACTGAATCCTACGGAGCCCTAAGTCCTTAAGGCACTTCTATAAGGCATTTTGGTCACAGAAACAGAAAAGTGAATAAAACAATATTCTAAAGGGAAGACACATGAATTCTGATTTTAGAATTGGTAGGAAGGCATGTATGACATGTCAATAAGGAAAGGCAACCTGAATTCAGCATTTATTTTAATTTATAATGTTTTTATGAAATAGTGTAGTGATATACTGTTTATGATCTAATAAAGCCATTGGGGATCAGGATGCAAAGCCAGCCACAGTAGTTAGCTGTAGAAGCTGGGCAGTGGTGGCACACACCTTTAATCCCATGGCTCAGGAGACAGGCAGATGGATCTCTGGGAGTTCAAGGCCACCCAGGGCTACATAAGAGGAAATCATTCTAAAAGAATAACAGAGTTCACACCTTTAATCCCAGCACTAGAACAATATATAAGGAAGAAGTTTTAAGTCATCAGTCTCCAGCCACACTGAGGAAGGCGTTGCAATCTAGGGTTCTGAGGCTTAGGAGAGAGGACTGCAATGTGGAGATGCAATCTGAGACTCTGTGGATTAACCCTTTTGTTAGTGTATTAGCAGAAGTGAAAACTAGTGGCTGGCTGCTTTGCTTCTCTGATCTTCAGCTTGAACTCCAATATCTGTCTCCAGGCTTTGTTATTCATGTTACAAAGTAGAATTCCATATATTTCTCCCCTCCAGCCACTTCCAGCAACCCTCCTTTGAACCCTCCCATACCTCCCAACCTCCCATTCTCAAATTGATAGCCTTTTTCTTTACTGGTGTGTGTGTGTGTGTGTGTGTGTGTGTGTGTGTGTGTGTGTGTGTGTGTGTGTGCACGCACGCATGTGTGCGTGCAGTGACCCACTCTTCATTGAACAACCAATAAGGAAGCTTTTCCCTGGGAGATGCTAAGTCTCCTCTCAGTAGTCATTAGCTCACTGTGGTTTTATGACTAGGAGTGGGACACTGTGAAATCTCCCTTCCACATTAACTTGTCCATTAATATTGCTGTTGGTCCTTTTGTGTTTATGCAGCCATTTCTCGGAGAGACTGTTTCATAGCAGACTTCCTGGTATTCATAACCATTATCTGGGCAATATGTTGTTGCATTTGTTGTTCTATAACTCTTTATTACAAATAATCTGTTCTAAAATGTTGGATACCAGTTTACCAAAAGAGATACTGTAATAATGACAGAGGAGGATGGCAAGAAGAAGGGCAAGGAGGAAGAAGGGCAGAAGAGAGGGAAGGTAGAGTGAAGGGAAAAAGGAATACATCAGTAGGAAATGAGAACATAATGTTACATTGTTGCTAACTGGGGAGTTATTCCAAACACAATGCCTCTGTTCCTAAATGCTTTCTTCCCAACTCATTCACTCAAAGTGAGGGAGTCCAGATTCAGCTGAAAAGTAATTCTGAAACATAGTTTAGTGGAAAAGAAAATCAATATCGTTCAGTCAATCATATTTCAAGCCACTGCAAAGCTATGTTCTCTGTAATAAAGTAGGTCATCTTCTTCTCAATGAGATGAGGCAAGTAGTCTTGGGCGGAGATAAGAAACAGTAATACACTACAGTGTTTAGGCCAATCAATGCACCTCTCTAACTTGAAAGCCACCAAATAAACAATTGATACCCTGCAGGCCTAGCACTTAAGGAAGCTCCAGGCAGCTACCAGGCCAGCCATTTATTTCCATTTCCAGACCCCTTCAAAACATCATTAACACCAGGGAAGCATTAAGACTGCAAGCAGGACAGATTCACATCTGCCTGGGTAACTGTGAGAGCTAATCTGTTTGAAACACCAGAGAACTACTTAGCATTTCTCTTTTGCTGATGGCATCACCCTCACCAGATTGACTCTAAACATCACTGCCAGAGGGGTTGCTTCTGCTTTGTTCTTCTCCATGGGAAAACTTTCATTTCTCCCTATAGAAAGCTAGCAGAGGCTGACTTTGTATTCCAAATGCAGCTAATGCATTTTCAAATCATTTATTCTCCTCATGAAAAATGGGAAGTGTGCTAACAACGTGCCATACAAGACAGACCCCAAAGTGACAGTCAAAATGGTGTCTTAATATGCCTGCTCATGTGCATACTTAAATGTACCATTCTATTCTTTTCATGCATCCCCCAAAGATAAATGTTTTGGATAATCAACCTTAGTTTATTTATTTATTTTTCCTTTCTTTCTTTTGCTTATATTGTCAAGCTTGGTAAATCTTTTAGCAGCTGTCAGAGTAAATTTATTACCAAAGATGTCTATATCCTTATGTAATCCAGAAGGAAAAGTCCTGGTGATGGGTTTTATTTTATCCCTTTGCAGACTAAATATGTAGCATGATTAGGATGCAGAAGCAGAATTGGCAGTGTGAAACTCCAACTGCTATCCATTATGCAGTAATGAATCAAAACAGATTGTCTGAAATTGCAACAGAAACTTCCCTTTAGTCACATAACCAAAACTACAGGCAGGAAAGGGCTATCACATCTGGAATTGTAGTTACACACATTTGGAGATTAAGAATGCAGTGCATTCCAAGAAAAAAAAATAGTAAGGCAGATTCCCTCTTAGAATGTGACTTTTGTTTAAGTCATACAAACCAAAAACAAACAAAATAGCTTTCAAAATTTAATGAAAAATACAGAAAACAGAAAACCATCACTTTTTTTTCTTTATTTTGGATATTAATATCTGCTTCCTTTGGGGTCCCCAGAATCCAGAAGGATTTTTCTAGAATTTCTGAGCGTGATGAAAGGTTGAACAGTCCTTCATAGATACCCATTAAATATCTTCAATCGTTACAAAAATATACTGTAAATAGATAATCTGTGGAAGTATTCAGTCTTGATGTGCTCAAGGAAATATTAATTTTGAAAATGAAAGCACTGGCAAACATATCTAGAACATCCCTTAAGCCCTTAAATACTCAATTTTTTGGAAGTTATAAAATAATTTATGAATAAACTTGTCTAAATATATACATATAAATACACACACACACATATATATATATATATACACATATATAAAACAAATGAAGTTGATAGTATAACAAGTATCTGATGTGATTTGAATTCTTGGAATATGATCATAGTCCCTTTAAAATTGTCACTTAGATTAGCATTACCAAATTATGATCTATTGGACAGATCCAGCCTGCTACCTCTTTTGGTAGTTTTATTATAACTTATTCATTGACATTTTCTCATTGGTTCCTTTTGTGGTGTAAAATCAGGCCAAATGGTTGCTGAAGAGACCATACGGCTAACAAAATTGGGTACCTTTATTCTTTATGATGTAGCCCTTTACAGAGACAGCTTGCCAATTTTCAATGTAGGTGGGTTTAAGGCACTAGATAGATACTGAGACCTGCTCTGATGAGCATCCAAGATGTGTTAGTTTGTGTTTCAGTTTCCTCTTCTGTCTCCTCCCTCTCATTTTGTTGTTTGGTATGTAGGTGACTGTTGCCCTGAATGTCTGATCCTCCTGTATCCTCCCTGTACTGGGATTACAAGCATGCAGTAAAACAACCAATTTTCTGTAGTGTTGAGGATCAAAACCAGGACCTCATGCTTGCTAACAGCCTATTGAGCTACATTGCTAGGCTATTTTTACCATTACAACAAAAACAAAAACAAACAAAAAACAAAAAATTCCCCCCCAAACAGCAATGACATTAAACAACTAAGATTAATGAATTAAATGAGTTCATTATATAGACCATTAGATAACTGACTGTATGTAATAATATATAGATGTCCTAATCAAGAGTTAGCATGTTCTTACAGGAAACACTACTTTTTTTTGGGGTGGGGTTCTTTCTTTTTTTAAGATTAATTAATTTATTTATTTATTTATTTATTATGTATTCAGTGTTCTGTTTTAATGTGTGTCTGTACACGAGAAAAGGGCTGTGAGGCACAATGTATGTGCTAGGAATTGAATTCAGGACCTCTGGATGGAAGAGCAGCCAGCCACTGTTCTTAACCTCTGAGCCATCTCTGAAGCCCCCTTTTTTGGGGGATTTTCTAGACAGGTTTTCTTTGTATAGGTTTGGAGCCTGTCCTGGAACTCACTCTGTAGAACATGCTGGCTTTGAACTCACAGAGATCTGCCTGTCTCTGTCTCCTCAGTGCTGGAATTAAAGGCAGATAGACAATATCCGCAACAGTTTCAGACACAGGCAGAAGTCTACACAATAATCACAGAATACATTGAGTTACCTACTGAAAAAGAAAGAGAAAAGCCCTCTGAGGGGCCAAGAGATGCTAGGAAACCAGGAAGGATGGAGCACACTGAGTCAGGTAGTCCTTTCTCACTTTCACAACTTTCTGTATGGTGTCAGTATAAGAAGGGTCCTGGGAGTTAATCTATGCACTTATGCACCATTTAAACTCTCAGCAATAATAGCTTTCTAATTAACTCCCTTTGTTTCTCTCATGGCTACCTGGGCTACAACTCCTTAAACAACCTTGAGCCTTCCTAATTTGCTTCATTTCACTTCTTTAGAGGTCTAGGAACATCATGCTCTGCAGAGCTGTAAATCCTGGAGCAAACAATCCCCTGGATGACCAGGGTAATTACATCTACATTCCTATCCTGCAGCTTCTCCCATGCAAGCCAGCAGAGAATTATGTTGTACTAGGCAAATTTCATCAACATTTGCATAGAAATTACCTTTCTGTTCACTCTTTTAAAAATATGGGCAAAGAGAAGCTTTGCAGTTGGCCACAAGCAAGGATAGAATATGAAATGTCAATTTTATTGATTATTTGTGTATACCTGGTACTATGATTGACACATTTATATATGTTGTATTTTATCCTTGTAATAGCTCCTTGATATAACTTTATTATTTCCATTAGAAAGAGAGAATCTGCACCTAAGAAAATTGGACTAACTTAACTCAGGAAGGCAGCTTTTTCCTATTTTGTATACATGTCAATAAATGCCACATAATCTCCACAAAGTGATGCAATTATGACGTTTCAATTTAAAAAAATTAAAAATCAATTTAAGCAAGCTGTGATTATAAACAAGCTACTGAAATTAAAGTAACAATGAAAATCTAATAATTTTAAATGGAGGACTGAAAAACTGAACATTTAAAATCCAAATTTACTGTGTCCAAACTACTGAACAGGCAAAGCCTGCAAAATGGAGAATTATAACCCATCAACAAGAAGAAAGCATGGTACTGATAAAATACATTAATGGCAAAGACAGTGAGATGAACATACATGAGTATCAAAGAATTTGCATATTCCTGTTTAGTGAGTTCAAGTAATTATGAAGATGAGTAGACTGAGTGTTCAAACAGAAGATCCAATGCAGAATGAGTGAAGCAATCGTTAGCAGTTCAGAGAGTGAGGTTTAAGACAAAACAAGCACTGTAGGAGTTCATATGTAAATTGAAAAGACTAATAAAAAGTGTGGAAACTTGAACCAGAAAATGTTGGGGAAAAGACTATTCATAAGCAGAGCCCAGTTGAAAAGCAAGATAGGTGGGATTAGGAGACAAGGAGGATTCAAGGAGAGGTAGGAAGAGATTAAACATATAAAGACTTGAGGAAGAAAAAGGCCTAGACCCTCTCTCTGGTAAGATAAGACCACGTGGAAATACTTAGAATGATTAAAAATGGGTTATTATTTAAGACCGAGCTAGCCAATTAAAAAATGGTAGTAACAGGCCAACTACTTTATATCTAATACAGCTATTCTGTGTGTCACTTGGGACTGACACGGCTGTGGGACTAGGCGCCATTTTGTTACTGCCAGCCTGGTCCCACAGCCACAGAAAAGAAAGCAAACCTAAGAAAAGTAGGCTTTCAGAGGTTCCCTATATAAAATTTCCTTATGTCTATATAGTCAAAGAAAGTCACATGGCTAAGACAAGAGGTAGAAAGGGACCTCTGGGTCTATAATTAGTTTTTCTACCATTTCTTGGGTGTGTTTCCTTTTTTAAAATCTGTTTTTTTTTTTCTTTTCTATACTGATGTGTATTTGATTTTGTTTTATCTTATATTTTATATTTTGTCAGGAGTGGTCTTTGCGGGGCTGCAATCGAAACAAGCTGAGCAGCCCTAAGTCCATACCTGAGTGAGGGAGTGCGAATGAGGGAAAGGATAGATGAGGACAATAAAGAAAAGACAGGGAGACAGAATAAAGGTCAAGAGGGCAGATCAGTCAATACTGAAATGCCATGAGTTTATTTTTCACCACTCTTACATACCTTAACCAAAAAGGAGAACACAGTATCATGTATACAGAACAAACAGACTTTTCTTCCTTACTTATTCTAAGGGTTCAGTAACCACACCTTAGCTCCAACTTCTCTTTCCCTAGCCTTGAGGATCAGGAGTGATCCCACCTCAGATTCAAGTCTGTTGTTATTTAGATTAAGATAGCCAAAACATTCTTCTGTAGCCACACCTTTGATCTTTAGGTCTTACGACTGGCTGGGGCTTTGAACACTCTCTGTCCTTAGGCCAAAATGGAGTACAGCCATCTTTATGGGCAAACAGATTATTTCTTATATTATTATCCCTTAAAATTATGTTTCTCTAATGAGAGACAGAAAAAGGTAGTTCCAAAAAGGATGGGTGATGTGGAGGAATTAGAAGGCATACAGGGAGGGGAAACTACAATCAAGATATATTATATAAGAAATACATCTATTTTTAATTTTAAAAGAAAGAGAACACAAGGATAAAGGCAGGATTCATTAGAAGTAATTCCTTTCCTGCCCCAAACTATTGTGTCAGACTTTGTTAACTCCCAAAGCTTTCCCATGAGGAGGTGTGAATGTTAGAATGGAAAAATTCAGCCTAATTCCCCAGAAAACCCAGGAAGCTGGGAGTCATAAATCCCAAGCTGATGGTCACCTACTTTAATGTTTACGGTAGTGAATGAACACCCAGAAGCCTGTGCGGAAAGCAGACTTCCTGGGCTAAGGGCAGGGTTGGATACTTTAAAGTAATTGGTCCACACTGGATGCTATGAGGTGATTGGTTCACTATGCGCGGGCTTTGCTGTAACCCTATAAAAGCTGTCTCAATTCTGTGCTAGAGGTCATCCTCAGCCCTCTACCCTGCATGGTGTATGGCTGACGGTCCCAGTATATTAGAATATAAAGAACCTTACGCATTTGCATCAAGACCTCTTCTCATGTGTGATTTGGCGGGGGCCCCTTTCCTGAGTGGGAGCTCGAAGGACCACGCTCTAGCAGGTCTTACATGAACAGGGGATGGGCTTGTTGGGAGCAGGAGCAGGGGTGGGAAGGAGAACTGTGGTTGGAATGTAAAATAAAATTTAAAAGAATAAACAAAATATAAAAGAAGAATAATTCCTTTGATTTACAATGTGCTATCATAGAGGGAGGATCCTTAAGACTCAGGCAAAAAAAACTATTAAATCTCATGAAGTCTACAAAACCTACCAGACTCTGGGACCTTCTGTTCCAGCATTATGTAAGTAGTAAAGACTCTCCCACCTGAAGAGTTATAGCCAGTGTATACACAGAGATATTGTAAAGATGGAAAAATTTATCCTAACTCTCCACTGACCTCAGGAAACTAGAAGTTTAAATTCCAGACCTTGCCCCTGGCAGTAAGTGAGCAAAAGGTCACATTCTTTGCTGTTTATGACAGGGCTGTTCATGACAGCACCTGTGAATGAGTGAACACAGGAAATGAGCTTTGTCACCCCACCCAGGAGCCTGCGCAAACACAGACCTCCAGGGCTAAGCACAGGCTTGGATAGTTTAAATTGATTGGTCTGCACCGGATGCTATGGGATGATTGGTTTACTATGCGCGGGCTTTGTTGTAACCCTGTACAAGCTGTCTCAATTCTGTACCCAGGGTCCTCAGCCCTCTACCCCTGCATGGCATATGGCTCTTGGCCCCAGTGCACTTAGAATATAAAGGACCTCATGCTTTTGCATCGAGACCCCTTCTCATGAGTGATTTGGGGAGGCCACCTTTCCTGAGTGGGAGCGTGAGGGTCCATGCTCTGCGGGTCTTTCAATATCTGGGCATGCATCATCATCCATGTAGGGACGGGCTTTTTGAGTAGTTTGTGCTCCTATATATAACTCCAGTAAACTCACTGGTTAGCAAATTGGACTTTGGATGGATCAAATGGATGTTTATTCACATTTACCTGGAAAGGTCCCACACAACAGTAGCAGATAACTGAACTGGAAGGGTGACTTTGAAATGTTACTGTTTCACAGCAAAAGACTAGAAAATCCACACAATGAAACATTATCCAAACACCTAAATTATTCAGGTTTCTATTAGAACACATAGAATATTTTTAGCAGCACCTGATCTGTAGAATTTCTTTAATTAATGCACATTTATATTAAATGTTATTACACTTTTTTTCAGAGTAGTTTTAAGAAGTAGGCATTTAGCAATTATCTACTAAATTACATTAAGATTAAATGGTGTGATACTTTTCAAACTTTCTTTTTCCCTCAGTAACTTATTAGCTTCCTATTTTATAAAATCATGTTTCCAATGGTATGTTCTTGGCATAGCACATAGAATTTTTTCAACAATTTATTTTTAATGTGTGTGTGTGTGTGTGTGCATTCTACATGTGTGTAGGTACCTATGGAGGAAAGCATTAGATTCACTTGTGAGCTGCTTGGCAGTAGGAATTGAATTCGGTTTCTTTGGAAGACTGCAAGCCCTCTTTACCACCTAGCCATATATCTAGCCCACAGATATTATGTTAAAGAAAATACAATAAAATAAAGAACTGAATATTTCTTCATCTACACTATAATTGAATATGTATGCCAGAATATTCTAGACTGCCTATTGTGCATGGTTGCTTCTGGTCACATAAACTTAATGACAGCAGGTAGTATCCTTCCATTTCAGAATTCCAGATATTTGAAGTTTGTTGTCTTTAATATAAAATGCTTCAGGGAAGGAAAGGGCAGAGAAATTCAATGGCTCAGCCTAACGGAAGTTTACATTATTTCTAATATCCACTTTGTTAGAACCTAATCATATATGTGACCCAAATGAACCACAGTGTCGCTGTTTACACAATTATTTACTGATTTCCAACAGGTTGTAGTCCAGAATATCAGAGCTTGAAGGAATTCAGATTCAGTCAATAGTTCTATGTCTGAAATTTTATAATACTCAAACAATCCCCATTTACATAGTAATAAACAAGATTTCATTAAAGGAGTTAAGGTGCTCTGATTTCTATAGGAAAACTGACCTGATATATTATTTTGAAGACATTATTATTTGTAATTTTATGCTGGATGACAGGAGTAATTTCTGCATTCTACCAGCCACATGTATCATGTTATACCAAGTGTTAAATTTTTTATTTGAATTCTCACTCTTGCTGCTGAAGGATGATTTGGTTTTGGTATGTGGGAGTGGTGGGGAGGGGAGACTTTTATGTACTTGAATCAAATATATTTATAAAGCTCTAATCAACCTACCAAAACAAATCATGTGTTGAAAAAAGGAACCTACTTTAAAATGTACTACTTTGCTTTTACTTACAAGGACATTCTTTAATTCTTTGTAAAGAATTAAATCTGAAAAATTTTAGAACCCATGCCTGTACCTTTAGACAAATCCTAAACTCCCAATGAGATGCTTTCCAGCACCTCTCTCAGGCACAGAGTCTGTGTTGTGAATTGATGGCTTTCAGTTTAAGACCTAGCTTCTACACAGTCATTGTTATGTATTCCTGTTGAACTAAACCATGCAATGTCAAGCTTCCTAAGATTCCCTAAAGGATGATGTTTTAAAACATCATACTTGTCCCTGCTTTTCTAGGGATTGATCTCTACACTCCTCAGAAGTGAATTGTCTCTGGCAGAGTCCATCTGAGGAGGCTCCTCTGGCCTTCCCCTGCTGTCTTTTTCATGGTCACTTGTTATCTTTCTCTCACCACCTTTTTATACTCAATAGTTTTCCTAATACTCTTAATAAACTTCTCCTCCAGGCTTTAATCTCCATTCTTTAAATCTTGGTGTTGTACGGATTCTGTCTAATGTGCTCCCCCTTCCACCCTGGGGCCCAATCATGGCCTTGGCGTTCTCTCATTCTAAAAAGCCTCACTGAAGGAAGTATGTGGCTGCCTCCTTTCTCAGCTAATCAATGCAGTCCTCATTTTATTTTATTGAACAGAAATATTGAAGCCTAGGCTTAAGTAGCTCTACTTCACCGCTTTCACAAGCTGCACAGGAGCTTTTCCATTTTGAATATCAGTTTTCATTGCCATTATAATACAGCGTTTTACATGTCTAACAGTATGTGTTTAGCAATTACTAGGGGCTTAGCTTGAAGAAGTCATTTGCATAAAAAAATCTGGCTCCAGTAAAACCCCGGTGTCCCTCTTGAGAGAACTAAATAAGCTAAACATCATAGATGTGCCTTTGTACGTCTGGGAGGAGAAACAAATGAACAACTGGAACATCAACGTTACAAGTAACACTTTGGAGCAGGACTGTCTTTTAACCCTATCCCCATTGCGTTCCATCCAACTCCCTGGCCTCCACTCAGTTCTTCATTTTTCAACCCATTCCCAGCTAGCATGCTATCTTCTCAGAGGCAAGGCAGGCTTAACATTTTTCTTTTAAATTCCAATTTGGAAAAAAAAAATTACTTTTCATGCATTAAAATATTTCTTGGAATTTATTTAAATGGATTTTCAATAAAGAAGCAATCCATGGCCTCAGAAAATAAAATGGTACACCAGAGAAAATTGGGCTTTGGTGTACAGAAGAAATAATCTTGCAATATAGTTTTCAGACAGTAAAAAGTTAATAGTATTTAGTACCTTCGTAGAAAAGTATATAACGTACACTTGTTTGTCTAGCATCTGCATGCATATATTATAAGTCCACAGTCTTAAATTTGATAAAAGGGAGTAAATCTGATTTTGGTATTTTAAGGAAAAAAATATAATTTTTCTCTTTAGAGGTTTCAGGGCAGTAGGGAAGAAATTTAGAGACACTGGAAAATTCTGAGGAACTAGTATTTCACTGTGGAAAGTGAGGTGTTGTGTCCTGGAGGATATTAGAAACACAAGTTCTTCAGATCGCCCCCTTATATTTAACAGTTGTTGAGGTTTCCTGCTTAAGCTGAGTGACTTGTGACTGAGAAGCCTACAGCTAGCCACTTTCCCGATGTTCCCGATATCAGAAAGCCTTCTCATTTAACTGCCACTTCCCACTCGTCACCAATTATAGAAGAATACAAGCAGTACCACAATCCTCCACACAGGGTGGCAGGTGATTTGTCTTCTTTTCCATGGTGGATTCAAGAAGGACTGAACAGAGAAGTTACTGTGAAGAGCGTGTTTTCAATTCATTTCGGTTTTAACATCACCAGATTGACTCTCCCTGGCCTAACTTTTAAGCCAGGCGTTTACACTTTGATGAATTAGCCATGTCGCTTAGAGCTTTATGACTGGTGCGCTCCTAAGATACCATTTCCACTGCCTGTTAATTTGATTTGATTCAAATCCTAAGGTATAATGCACACGCATACAACTCTCCCATTTTAGCCAGCTCCTGGTTGCCACCCACTGGAGTGCTATAGTGTGCCCCTATTATGGTGTTTATTAACTTCCCTTGTTTCCATCTCTGGCCTCATTACTTTGCAGTCCTTTACATGAAAATGCAAAGCCTGGCTTTTATACCTACCTCCTTCCAAATTGCCTGTCCTCCCAATATATTGTCACTTGCTCTGTCATGGGCACCTCTCACCTCAATTTTGCTCTCTCAGCTATTCTTGGCACTTTGGGAGGCAGTGTTCCTCCTTTCGGGCCATTAACATATAAAGTGGGGAAAAATTAGCCTTAATATTGACCCTTGTGGTTCTCTATTTCTCAGTCTTCTAACTCCCAAATTGTTTCCACACCCAAATGCCCTTTTTATATCAGATAATGCAATTCTCTCTATGCCTAAGTATGGTATAAGAGTCGGATGAACTGTGTGTTATTTTTAACCATAAAAGCACGGTTTAGCTAGGTTTTTTTCGAGTTTAATGAGGTGCAACCTATAAAATATTTTTCTTGACTACAAATACCAGGGAAACACAATATCTAGCCAGTGCAGCTCGGGAAATGAGAGGAGGACTGTGAAAAGCCATTATTACACATGACTCTGACACTATATCAGCGAATTTTATACATGGTAGAGGAGGGCAGCCTAAAATGGCCAAAGTCAATTACTATTGAGGGAGTCTGATGGTTGGCTTCCTCTTTGCCAACAATAACCACAAAACCATCACTACTACTAACACCACCACCGCCAACAACACACACACACACACACACACACACACACACACACACACACACACACAAATCTTATGTTTTATGGGTTTATTTTTAAAATAAACTTCATTATAAACTTGCAAATGTATAAAAACAGTCCTTTATAAATTATTTGCAAACCAAGAATGAATTTCCAACTAGCCAGTTCACAAATATTCATTTGGTATATTGGGTTTGATAATAATTGTGGTAAAAATACATAATGCCAAAGAGATATAATAGGCTTGATTGTACCACCAGGGTCAGTACAGTGGGTACTGAAGAGAGTCTGAGAGGGCAAGAGAAAGAATAAATAATCAGACAGCAGTTATTAAAGCTGGAAGAGAAAATCAGGTTTAATAGTTGATCCCATAATTTTTGGAGAGTTGCTTATTCTACCACTGAGTACTTTATATAAAAATTAAATATTAAAATCACACCTTATTTTTATTTGCTTTTGTATTTATTTATTATAAATTATAAAGGCATTATTATATGATCCTCTTACTTACAAACAACGCCTTTATATATAAGTAATGTAAAATTGTAATTTCTCTTAATAGAGTGAGATATAGTGGGGAAAACATGAAGCCTGTGTGATTAGGAGTCTTTTTTATCTAGGCTTAGCTACACAATGGTATTAGAAGCATAGAAGAGAAAGAAAGGAGTAAAAAGTTTCATTTTGATCCTCAGATGTGATTTGTTATCATTAACCTATGTATTTATATACCTAGTTCCCTGGATGTTTTGACTCAGGAACAATAGAGCAGACATTCCATTTAAACACCAATATGTAATTTTTTCAATGAAAAGCATTTTGAATAAGAATTACTATCTTGTATAAAAGCAGACAATTATTCTGCAAATATTTATGAAGAAAACACAAAACAAAGTAAGCAATCACACATGCAATTGTGCTTTGGAATTGGCAGAAAGATATTCATGGTTCTATCCTTCTCAGTTCCCTTCTCAGTTCCCTTCTCATTTACAATGACTCACTCTCACTTTGTAATCCCAGAAGAATGGGAACTTGAGATCCTTCTGCCTCAGCCTCTTAAGTATCAAATTTACAGATGTGTACTACAGTCATCATTTTGGATTTACTCCAGCTATTAGAAATACTCTGGAAATTGTAGCACTGGCTATCATAATAAAACCCAATATTTTGAATGAGTAACAAGTAACAATAAAATAAGATTTCATGTAAAATACAATAGATACTTAGAAAATAGAATTACATACAGGTTAAAAATAGTTCAATGAAAGGACAAAAACAAAAAACAACAGTGTTTTTCTTATAGAAATTACCAAATATCAAAAGCCTTTGTTTTGTTTTTATTATGAATATGATTTTGGTTAGTTTAAGCATGCTTAGGACAGGAAAGAACACTTGTAGCATATATCAATGCTTTTATATGGAGAGATATTGAAAATAAATCACAGAAAGTGAAAAGAGAATTGGCACAGTCACCCAAATTGTACTAATTCATAATTTGTCCCCACACAATGCAAGAGGCATATTTTCACAGTTCTATGAATGTGGTCACAGGAGAAGAAGAAAGAATGGCATCAGTGACACAAACCCCAGGATTACCCTGTTTTTACCTCCATTTCTAACTTTTACCACACAGTATAGACATCGATTACTTAGTCATGAGCCATACATCTAAAATAAGGATAATATTACAAATTAACCTAGATATTTGTTGTGTGTGGGGATCAGTGACTAGATTCATGTAAAACATTTAAAGTAACATACAGATTGTAATAAGCATCCAAAATATTACTATTTCTTTTCATTTCCATTAGCAATATTTTTGTTGTCCATCTTTTTTTAATTGCTTAAAAATTTCATTGAGTCTCAACTCCTGGTAAGTCTGTATGTTTAAAATTCAGCACACACAAACACACACACACACACACACACACACACACACACACACACACAACAACTAAAAAATGACTCAGTGTTCTTACTAAAGTTGTAGTTGTTGTTGTTTTAAATGAGAGTTGGGAAAACAGCACTTGGTGAAAATGATTTAACATCACTGTAAACACTTCTTATTGTTTTGCTAGGAGTGGCATTTTGCAAATGGTTACATTACCAACTCCAAACAAAACTGATACTCAATGAACAGAATAAATAATTTAGCTTTTCTCTCTGAGACTGAGTTACATTTTCAGAAAACAGTTTAAAATAATAGTAGGCGTGGCATAATTTCAAGTGATGGGGTATCAGGTAAAGATACACAAAGAAGAAGGAAGCAGTTGTACAATTTCTGAAACTTTACAAAAGACAGCACTATCATTTCTTATCAATAACTGCTCTAATGTCACTAGCCAAGTTAATTATGAAATATATGACTATATGCCAGCAACATCTCTGTTTTACAACTTCATAGGATTGGTCCTTATTAATTTTCTTCCTCTTAGACAGAGTAAGTCAGTTAGAGTAATCACAAAATATTATTATAGATTTGGAAGGAATGGGTGACAGGAGACTGTATAAAATTTTAGAGTATTCTACAAGTGAATACCATAAATATGATAGCAACTTAAAGGCATATGTCCATTTGCATTGAAATTTCCTGATCATTACATTTCTGCCAGCCTGTCCGTGCATGTGGATTCACACACTCTGTGGGGCATACACACACAACAATAAAACCTGTAATTTTAAAGCCCTGTCATTTTGCCTATGGGTTGCTTAAATGTATCCACTTTGTAACCTTGTTTATTACTTCCACATGATTTTGAAGAGCATTTCCTCCCATCTCCAAACCCACACTCCATTTAAATCACATTCACTGCAGCATTTTACACACAGTGGAATAGTCAAGCAAAGGCTCAGCCCAGAATGCAATGCCTCACAGCAAATTGGGAATAAATTACCCATGTAGTTCATACATATTGTGTGGGCATTGAACGAGGCAGCAAAGTTATGGTAGGGAAAAAAGAAGAAAAAATGAGCACCTGTGTATGCCTTAATGCTAAGTGCATTTGATAGTGCAGTGTAGAGGTTGATTCTATTGGCCAGAAGTCAATGCATACATTATAGGAGAATCTTCAGTGAGAAATTTATATCTGATTTTTTACAGATAGTCCCCATCTGCTTCTAATATCACAAATATGTTTTCTAAAACAGAATGTATTTTCTTTATTTCATGGGATTAAATGTTTTGCGCCTCTATGTATGTGAACCATGTATATGACTGGTGCTCACTAAAGTCAGAAGGTACCAGATAACCTGGAATGTATGTTACAGATGGGTGAGCTGTAAGTCACCCAGCTACAGTGGGTGCTAGAGTGAACCTGGGACTTCTGGAACAGTAGCAGTGCTCTTAACTGCTGAGCTGTCTTCAGTTTCACACCTTTGACCTTCGATATCAGAATGCCTGCCATCTAGAGCTACATCATCCAAACAACACTTTTATTGTCCACCCATGTTCTCCAAGTAATTAAAGCACATGTTTTTTATTTTATGTGAATGGGTGTTCTGCTCACAGGTGTATCTGTGCAGAGAGTGTGTAGTGCCAGCAGAAATTCCAGGACAACTGTCAGAGACAGTTGTAAGCTGTCATATGAATGCAGAGAGCCACACCTGGGTTCTCTGGAAAAGCAGTCAGTGTTCTTAACTGCTGAGCCATCGCTAGTCATTCTACGTGATTTTATAAGTGAACCATTATGCAATATAGATACATAAATGATGCTTTCATGTAACTTAACAGCTTTATTATCATATTCTTTTTCTTATTGAAGGCTCATAAACTTTATCTTTGTATTATTATAAGAATATTACTAGAATTAAGCATATCACTGAACACATGTTGTCTATTCCATCATTAGGTGATAACTTAAAACCATCAATTTTCTGATTATTAAAATAAAAAAAGACATCCAAATCTTCAAAATGAAAAGACTATAAACATGAATATATAAGGTGAGCAGTTCTATAATACTTTCGCAGTTAGAGTCCAGCATTATGTCTAATTTGGCTTGGAGATTATGGTTTCTAAGATTAGTGTGTTTGAGTCACTAATAAAATATTAATATTTTAATCACTGACAGTTGTGGTGGTGAACTGGCACAATCAGGCATGTTTCCTGAAGTTAGGACCATTTCTTCTTGCTCTTGTTTCTGCAGGAAAATAAGAACATAATAAGAACAAATAAGAACATAATAATAAGAACATACTCTATTTCTTCAGAGCATGAAAGTTATCAATCAGGACTAGGACTGTAATCTTGTACTAAATATTATGTCTTGATGACTAAAATGTGTTGTGTGTGTGTGTTCTTTTGTTTATTATTTATTTTTTATTAATAATATAATTTAAAATTTTACATGTCGATCCCAGTTTCCTTCCTTCCCTCTCTCCCTCTCTCCCCCCCTCTCTCCCTCTCCCCTCCCCTCTCTCTCTCCCTCTCTCCCTCTTACCCTCTTTCCCCTGTGACATTCACCCTGGCCACCCTCCCCTCCCATCCCCCCACCTCCATTCCACTTGTAGGGCTATGCTCTTCAGGTTGGGTCATGTAAATCTGTCAAGTCACTTGAAGTAGGGACTAGGACTTCTCTTCCTGTCGTGTGTGTTTTTGATAGTCTTGTGATCTTGGTTGATGTGTTTGACAAACACAGGATGTTTATTATTGATAACAGTGAGATACACAGTTATTAAATGTCCTATTATGATAATGCCAATAAGCTTGACTTCTATATCAACATACATTTCAAGGAGTTTCAGTAGCTATGAGAAGAAGCCATGGTACTTTGACAAGGTGAGAGAAGAAACCCACCACACACCCCTCACAGTGGACAGTTGGTAGTATGTGACATATCCAGAGCATTCAGTACAGATATTAGAACATACACATGATCCAACAAATGTGAACTTCTATCCCATTTTTCTATCTCCTTACACACTCATACACCTGGCCCATACTGTCTCATTTATCCTCTGCTATTTGAAGAAGAGACCAAGAAGTTATTAGACCACAAGGTGCTTGCTGAATGTCAACCCGGTTGCCGGTGGCTGTGAATCTCACCATGTCTTACGCTGCTGGGTACACGTATACCCTGGGGCCAAAAGGACTGCAGAGATGAAAGCTCCACTTTAACCCTCAATTTTTCTTTTCATTCCAACATTGTATCAAAATCAAACAAAATGCATTTAACAACACTTAAATCACAGTGCTATAGAACCAGACTTACAGTGCAATGATTGGGGCAATAAAAGCACATCCTAGTTACAAGGCATTGCTATTTTTTGGAATTATCTCCCTTTTGATCATTTCTGTTGTGGGTACTGAATCTGAGATTCTCACACAGAAGAGGATTCAGTCCTGGGGCATTCTAGAACGGACAACTGTGGGAGCAGCATCAGGAATAGACTGTTTTGTCACTTGAATTCATTTTTTTTTCCTAGTTGTCTTTTATCATGCCCTGTGTGGAAAGTGTCAGAAATAAAAGGTGATGCTGTGAGAAAGAAAAGAAGAAGCTAAAGGACTTCCTACTTCCATCTGTTTAAAAGACTATCACTTAACTTTAAATTTTAGATTTATATTTGGTTCAGACATAAAAGTTCCTAATAACTATATGACAATGCTATCACATTCACACCAAGAAAAATAATGGCTGTGATATTAAACATGTTTGTATATTGTCCTGTATGTTGTGACACAATTAATTCCAGGAATAGTTGAAGGTCCTGGTGTTGAAAAGTCTAGGTCTTTGCAAAAAGTGTTGTAACCATAATCCTGAGGCCTCAACATGACCCAAAGTATTCTAGGCAGCTAGGAAAAGCTGAAACAGGAAAAGTAGTGTTCTCTGGGGAAGAAAACACTATCTATCTTTCCTATTTTTAATCTTCTTGATTTCCTACAGTTAATTGTCTTATTTATCTAGCTAAGACTTCAAGTACTATGTTACATAGGTATGAAGAGAGTAGACTACTTTTCTTGTTTCTAATATTAGTGAAAATTCTATGAATTCCTCTTGATTTATCCGTATATTGACTATATTATTAGATCACATGACAGATCCTTTAAAATATCAATCATAGCTATTAATTTTAATATATATGATTATTTGAATATGGTTCTAACAAATTATTCTTTTGGTTATGAACTCCTTTGAATTATTCTCATACTTTAGTTGAATCCCAGCCAACGTGTGTCATCAACAGCAGAAGGTAAAGTTACTAGTGTTTGTACTTGGAATGTCAGCCACCTTTATTTATTTATTTATTTATTTATTTATCATTCATTCATTCATTTTGATTCGCAGTTGACAGTAGGAGATTATGTCAAAGCAGCCTCTCATTGGAAAATAATGTTATAATAAAAGGTTTGTGATGGGCTTATCAATATTCTCAAAATAATTAACAATAGGCCTCAGGTTATCATACTAGTAAAGCTGCAGTTTTGATGACTGCTGATTGAAGCTCAGCCAATCCAATCTACCAATGTCTCATGGAGAACCATTTATAGTTGTCTATAAAGTTTAAACTCTTATGTATTTTCTTTCTCCTATTTCTTCTGTTTTCAGATACTTAAAACCTGAGTCTCTGCACTTCTGCTGGTCCCTTGTTTATCTTATTCATAGCCAACTAACCATTGAAAGTGCTTCAGAGTGCTGGAGTACTGCAGTGCCCTTAAGTTCTTCTCCCATTCTCAGATTTCTGCTACTCCTAATCCTTTTAGGCCCAAGAATAACTTCAAGGTTACTGTTTTAAATTAAACACTTGTAACAATTTGATCATGAAATTTTCAAACAAATTATGGCATATTGATTATAGTAATTCATCAATAAAAGACCATGAATGAGACATTTACTAAAATAAATGGTGGTTAGAGATGAGAACATACCTCAGAAGAGACATGATCAGGAACTTGCGTCTTGTTCTTATGCTTCAAACTCCTGTATCACAGAAAAGAAAATCAGAAAGAAATGTGATATATTGACATGTAATAAAGTTAGTTTGATGATATAAGTATGCATAAAATATATGGCAATTGGTGTACATGTGTATTATTGGGGATGTACTATTAAAATGTATAAATATGGAGGTCTGAATGAAATAAGAAACTGTCACCATGGTTACTGGTAAGAAGTGAACCAGTTTGGAACTTGTCAAGTAACAGTAACTTTAGTTTATATTATATATTTGTGCTACAGAATTGGCATTTTAAAAACATTAATTGTTTAAATGTTCAAAAATATAAAAAAATTAGTGAAAAAGTAACTATATATTTAATGAATAGAAATACATCTAAATTGAACTGTTCAAAGCTCTAAATAACTTGGCAAAACCATAACAAATCCATTGGATTTTTATTCATAAAAGTTATGTTAAAAAGCAAAACAAAAAATAAAGAAGATATAATTGGGCTGATCTAAACAGATGGCATGGTGTTAAAGATAAAAATACAATTATTTCACTCATAATCTGTTTCTTACTTTAAAATCAAGGAGAAAAAACACTTTGGAAAGAAGGATAAATTACACATTGAAAATGAAGAGACTGTACCTCAAGTTAATATAGAACACAAGAGAAATCCTCCCTTTTCGTGGCACATTCAACCGCAGGAAACCAAAAGAATGTGGAATAATCATTCACATTTGAGAGAAAAGCTAAAGAACTGAGTGAGAAGAATTCAAAATGTAAAAACTGGAGAAATGGTAGATAGAGACTGTAAGCATGAAATGAACTTCATTTAATATATTGCAGAATTTTAAAAGATAGTACCTTTCCTGGGTCTTTAGAGTTAGGTTTGATCTGTAGAAACCAATGCTGGTTCCCAAAATGATTAAACTGCCTGAAATGTTTGTATGATACAACTACTGTCATGGTGCTGAATAGCATCTTCTATTAATGACAATTTGTTTGAGTTAAACCCACTATATTTAATGTGCTAAGACTGACTTAATCCCATCAGAGTTTTACCACTAAGTTAAGATGTCAAAACAACAGGAATGTGATTTGGCTATTTTGATAATAAAATATTTTTATTGTTTTTTGTGAATTTCAAATATGCATGCAATATATCCTGATTATATTTGTACCCACTCATCCTTCTAACTCTTTGTAGATACACATCCCTTTCTGAAATCATCTAAACCTCATGTCATTTTATTTTATTATTTTATTTTATTTATCCCACTGATTCCACTCACATATGTGCATATATGTGAGTATATGCACATATACTCAGGAAAGCTGGTACCACTAATGTAGTGTAGTGCCCTTGAGGGATCACATCCATAAAGAATTCAACTGTTTTCCCCCAGAATACATTACTGCAATTTCTTCTCAACTAGGTGTAAAAGTTCATGAACCCCTGTTTCCCACATGCTGGCATGTTGACTAGCATGTTTATGTCCTGTGTAGGCAACCCATAGCTTCTGTTAGTTAATAAGTGCAGCATTCCTGTCATGTCTGGATACAATGTTCTAGTCTTTCCTAACTACTGGCTCTTGATCCTTATGTACCTTCGTCCACAATGGTCCATGCGTTTTGGGAGTAGGTATGCTATAAATGTCCCATTTATGGTTGAGCACTGCATTTACACTTATTTTTTGCATTTTGACCAGTGTTGGTTTCTGTATTATGTTACAAGTAGGTTTTTCCCACCGCCGGTCTGGTCCCACTGTGACACCATCCCCACACTGAAATTCTGTATTTGATATAAGGCTGTTGGCCAGGTATTAGTTTCTTACCGGCTAGCTCTGTCTTAATGATTAACCTATTTCTACTTATCTAAGTATTTCCACGTGGTCATCTTTTTGGAGAGCGGTGGGCCCACATGCTGCTATCTCCAGGCTCTCCATGTTGACTCCTCATTACTCCTTCCTTTTTCCTCCTAATCTCCTAGCCCCGCCTATCTTGCTTTCCTATTGGCCAACAGTGCTTTATTTATTAACCAGTATGAGAAACATATATACAGAATAACATCTCCCATCAATGTTATCCATCATCCACTGCACAAAGAAGCATCTACGATGAAGTCATGAAGTTACAAAAATCTATATAGAGAGATAAAATAATTTAAAGAGCAGTCTGATAATGTCTGTGTTTATGTCCACTTGGCAAAGGAATACTAGTAAGGTGACCATGGACTTTGAGCCTCTCTACTATGAGTTCTTGGCAAAATTTAAAGTACAAGCCCTGTGTTTCTTCCTGTGGGGGATACTTAAATAAAATTAGAAAATGATTGGTTACCACTATAATATTTGTACCATTATTGTACTCATGGTACATCTTACAACTCCAGTTATTAAAAGCTGGGTAGAATGTTGATGACCTTTTCCCCTAGCATTCTGCTTAGTACCTATTAAAATTATGAAAACTAGCCAGCAAGAAGAATGCTTTTTTGGTTATATACAATTTTATTTCTCCAAATCTGGCAACCAAATTGTGAGGTGTCTTGAGAAGAAGGTTATACAATCAAGTTACAGTTATTAAGCAAGAGCAATAGAAATAGCCTTTAACATTTGGGGGATCTGTGTGATAGATACCTGATGGGAGATATTTTTCTGTAAATATGTTTCTCATACTGGTTAATGAATAAAGCACTATTGGACCAATGGGAAAGCAAGATAGGTGGGATTAGGAGACAAGGAGGAAAGAGGAAGGAGGAAGGAGGAGTCAGCATGTAGAGCCTGGAGAGAGCAGATGCTGGCCCTCCCCACTCCGGTAAGATGAGCCACGTGGAAATACTTAATTAATTAAGACAGAGCTAACCAATAAGGAATTAGGAACTGGCCAACAGTATTTATATCAAATACAGAGTCTCAGAGTGTTATTGGGGGCTGGCGTGGTGGCAGGACCAGACCGGTGGCAGGCGGACTGGCGGAAAACATACATGCTACAGATACCTCCTACCACTAACTGTAGGAAGGTCTTCCATTACTGGCACTTTTCTTTTTATTTGTCAAAGTTTTGTGAGGTATATTATCTCCTGTATAGGTTAACATCATTCTTTTTTTCAAGACAGGGGTTCACTGTGTAGCCTTGCTGTCTTGGAACCAACTCTGTAGACTCACTCAGGTCCACCTGCTACTACTTTCAAAGTACTGGGATTAAAGTTGTGTGACACCACTAACCGACATTTTGTCATATTTTTTTTTTTCAATTAAACTCTTAAAAGTGTATGAGTACACACTTGTGTGTAGGTGTAACTTATAAACTATTAGACTTCCAGATGGCTTCAAAATACAGGATGAAACAGGATGAATAACTGTTCTTTATTGCTTGTATCCAAATGCATGCATCAGAGACAACAAAGCCATAAATAATAATCTCAAGACAAAAATGCCTGTTCCCTCATCACAGGTTTGGTTGGATTAAACTATGGGTCTTCTGTGAAGTCATTTTTGTTTTTTTTTGTTTTTTGTTTTGTTTGTTTGTTTTTTATATAACATCCTTCTGTACTTAAAGGTCATAGAACCCTGAAATTTAACCCTACGACTAACTTAAATTTCCAATCATACTGATTTCTAAAAAAAGTACTACACAAGAGCAAACAGCCTTTGTTCAGATTTCTGTGCTGTTCTTATATCTACATCAGGAAAGGCAACTGTGAACAATAATTTGAAATTGTATATTTTAACATTTACTAAAATGCTTTAATAACATTAGATTAATCATACTTAAAAATTTCTAGAAAAAAATGCCTTACTGTGATCTATAAACACTGATGTTTAGGCACTCCTGATATGAATTCTTGTCCTTTGTATTTAAAACAAAAATATAGGAAAGACCATACTGTAACTTTGAATATGAATATCTGTTTGGTGGTGTCAGTCCTTCATCCATCAAATGAAGGATCCAGTAAGTGCAATCTTTGCATTTTTTTCCCTCCTCATTGTAGCTGCATAGCCTTAGCAAGCACCAAGAATAGCATTTTATGTTTAAATTCCTGGAGCCTCATATGAACTCAATAAGTGGTAGATTCCTTCACCCTCTCCCTCTTCTTTCCTCCTTTAATTTGAAGAAAGATAATTATATTGTAGGCAGAACCTCACTTAGCACAGGGATTCACACTTTTCTGATATTAACTTATAACTTTGTTTTAGAATGTTAATGGTCCAAGATTTTAACTTATTTTCAAGTTACCGTACTCCTGTCTTGGGGTTAATTAGCAAGACAACATTTTTTATGTTATGACCACTTATTATTTGACAAATGCTGTTGAAGGAAATTATTCATTTTGGTAATTCATCCTTAAGATCCACATCTTCTCAAGGTGCTGGTTGCATGTGTAGTAGAGATTAAAGGAAAAAAAAAACCAGAATCTGAAGAAACCTCTTCTAGAATTGTCAGCAAGTCTGTATGCCTTGATCTCTATGGCAATATTATCACTACTTAACTAGATAGTGATCACATTTGTTTTTGTCTGATGTCTGATGACAGTACATTGAGAGATTATTGGCTGTATGAATACATTTTTATTTTTAATTTAAAATATTTTAAGATAATATTCATTATGTTTAGATAACACAACATAATTGTAGATGTTATAGGATACATGATGAAGTTGAATTTAAAGAAGATTCACAATATTTAAGAAGAGGCATTTAGTGGAGTTGAGAGGTGGATATGAAAATTGAAAATTCCAGTGCAAATATTACAGCTTTTGTCTGTCGATTTAGTTTCTTCTTCCCTCCTTCCTTCCTTCCTTCTCACATTCATTCTCACTCAAAACCCTGTTCTCACCTCTGATCTAAGTATTTCACACACTCCACAGGGATAGTATTGCTTCCAGGAGGGATCAACAAAGTCTGTCAAGTCATTTGGAGTAGGGACTATGCCCTCCCTCCTACCTCTAGGTTAAGAGAGTATCCCTCCATGGGGAACTCATGGATGACCAACTTATCTACCATCACAGAGCCCTCATCTAGTAGCTGATGGAAATAGAAGCAGACACCCACAGCTCAACACTGAGCTGAACTGGAATTCAAATGCACTGAGGGAGGAGGAATAATAAAATGGGGACAAGACCAGGCTACAGAATCCCACAGAGACTGCTGACTTAAACAAGGGGGAGTTAATGAACCCCCAGGCTAATAAGTGGGAAACCAACATTGGACTGACTCAGAACCCCTGAACATGGGTCTCAGTTAAAAGGCCTGGGCAGTCTAAGGGGCCTCCGACTGTGGAACCAGGATGTATCCCTGATGCACAAAAGGACTTTGATTTTAGTATTCCTATCAATTCTGACACAAATTCTAGTGCCCTTCCCCACTTTCCTCTTGCTTAGTGTGAAGTCCACTTTAACAGCGATCACAACTTGCCAGTTGGTCTCAGGTTTATATTAACAATAATCTGACATTCATTTTAGTATTGTTTTGCCTCTGAAAGAGTATAATTTAAGGCAAGGTTTGCTACATAAAACACATTCATTCAACAAATATTAAATATCTAGTATATGTCCAGCAATTGTCAGCCACTTGGGAGACGTTAATGGACAAAACAAAAATAGTGCTCTTCCTGTGGACATAGTGAGGGACACCTCACTAAGTATTTGTTTCATATTGAATTAATGGTTGCTTTAGCATGTTTATTTTCAGCATATTCCTAGTTCTTACAAATTGTTAACTAGGGGCTTTTAAAAGTGTTATACTTAATCATATACCTTTATCTGGCCTAATGTTAAAATCTAACAATAAAAATAGAATTTCCTTTCCAATGTAAACTTCATGTTTTCCAAAAGCCATCAACATTGTATCACCCAAGAGGTTAGTTAGTAGTCACAAATCATAATCCTGAAAGCATACAGGTAGTGGGATATCAACCTAATTGTATCATACTATGTCTTATACATGGTGAAAATAATCTACACTTACAGAGTACTTTACAAATCCTTTAATGTGTTTACATTATTTTTAGCACAATACTATACTAAATCCTTATAACAATGCTACAGTAAGACAAGAAAGAGTAATTCTGCCATGGGTGGTGTTTGCTTTCCTCTGTTACTCTGAAGTCAAACTAGGAAACAATGCACTATATCATAAATAGCCTCATTCAAGACAAAAATGCTTCCATATTTTCTCTAAGGCTGTTTGTACACATTTTCATTTTACATGTTTAAAATCATATTTTAAAATGATATTTTTATGTTTCTACTTTTCAAAATGAAAATCTGCCATCTTTATTTGACACAGTTTGTTATATAGTTCTATTTTTGAATTGTTGCATCATTTCAATTCCTTTTCTACCTGTATACCACAAAGCAAATATACTGAATATAAAAATATTTTTGTACTTTTTTGAGTATGCCCTCAGGTTATGTTACAGAAAGGGACACATTATATAAAATGAGATGAATATTTTATGTAGCACTGAGAAAAAACTAGGGAAAAAGTACTAATCCCAAGAGCATTGTGAGTTCTTGTTTTATCCAAAACACATTTCCATATCATTTGGCTAATCTTTGCTTATATAGTCATTGAAAGAGAATCTTTGCTTTCATTTGCATTGCCAAGGTGGACATTTTTAGATATGTTTTCAGCAATTTGCATTATATAAATTTTTGAGAAAATCTTACTTCCTCATTTTGTATTCTAGGCTTGTGTGGAACTCACTGTGTAGCTCAAGCTGTACTCAGACTTGGGGCAACTTTTCTGCCACTCAATCTCTGGCTTATTGAGATTATTTACAAAAATGTGCCCCAGCATGCCTACTTTGTGAGAAATGTGGTAGAATGTTTTTCCTTTTTATATTCTTATCTTTTTTTCTTATTTTTACATATTGATCCCAGTTCCCTCTCCCTCTCTCCCTCCCAGACTCCCTGATACCCCTTCCCATCCCATTACCCCCTTCACTCCACAGAGAGGGTGATGCCTTCAGTAAATCAATCTGTACCATGAAGATGAAACACTTTTCAGTGTCATTTGCTACACATTTTTAAGTATGTATATATTAGTAATAAAATAATTTCAAGTAGGTAAATCTTACCTTTTACATAATTTTTACTTCATAAAGTAGGTATTAATATAATGAAAAATTGAGATAAAATAGTCTGTATTTGCCAATGTTATCTATACTAAGAATCAAATGTGTTCTTTGAAATTTAATACTATAAATAATTTACTTCACAGTGTATGATATCTTTTTGCTTGCAAATCATTGCAAAAGAGGACAACACTTTGACTTGAGTCCAAATGCACAGAATGGGAGCTTTATATCAAGCTGTATCCTATATGTGTGCTATTCAGTTTCTGTTCTTCTTTTTTGTCACAGGAGAACAAAACCGAAAACAGTTGTGAAGCATCCCTGGGCCTTAAAACATACATTTCTATACTTTCTAGTTATTTGGTTCAGAAATTCCCCTCAGATAGTTAACTTGTGCTCATCATTGAATTGATTTTTTAACTTTATGTGGACTCTTAATCTCCTTTTTACTCATATTTCATCAATGATACTTCCACACTAATTAAAGAATGATTGAATTGAATTTTGAAAAGTGTGTATCATTGATTGAAAACACAATTGAGTACTAAGATCTATCCTATCAGGTGTTAAAGTTCAGTAAAACTGATTCATAAGCATTCATATGAAGTGGTTCTTAAGAATTTTAATGCAAAAATTTTTATAATGCATACTATTATTTTATCTCTCAGGATTTTAGGATGGATATTATAAAACAGTGGTGTAAGTTTTTATACTTTATTATATTTAATTATCTATCATCTACCCATCTACTATCTATCTCCATCTATCTATCTATCTATCTATCTATCTATCTATCTATCTATCTATCTATCCAACCATCCATCCATCCATCCATCTATGATTGATTATATCCTGGTAAGTAGCAAAGGCTGGTCTCAAATTCTCCATGTAATTCAGGCTGGCCATACACTCATGATTCCCCTGCCTTTTCTACATAAGTGCTTAAATTACAAACATATACCACTGTCCCTGATTTTTTATTTTATATTACATTTAAGTTCATAAGATCTATACTTTTGCCTTCTAAATGTTTTGTTCAATTGCCGAGATGGTTTTAGTGATATTGCCCTCATCTTTCCCCTCAAATATTACAATATTCTTTTGCTTTTTCTGTTTGAATTCTTGAATACTGTTCTCCATAAAACAGTGAACACATATCTTTTCTCTCTTGGAATCACCTCAAATAGATCAGAGACCCCCCCCCCCCAAGTACCTACATCATTTATCATCCCAGTCACTGAACTAATGTTCTAATATCTCCTACCTATGCTCTATTTCTTACCATGTTCTCTCTCTCTCTCTCTCTCTCTCTCTCTCTGTGCCCCCCCTCTCTCATCTTTCTTGGGTGGGGGCAATTCTGTACAACAATTTCCTCCAAATTGAAACATTGAATCCTGGGGAAAAGCTTGTTAAGATCAGGAAGTTCTAAAAGGAGGCTATGATTCAAGAAGCAAGCAATGTATTAGTCTCATAAAGTCCCTTCTTAAGCTTTTCTGATTCACAAAGCTCCTCCCTCCTTTAGATTGTATAAGCAGTAAGGACTAATGAGGGGAGTGAGACTATCTGACCTGTCAAGATATCTGAAGCACAGAGCTAAGGGTGTTCTATTTCCAGAAACTGTCATGCATCTTGATGTGGGCTTCACTGATATAATTGCCTATGAGTGATCCATCCTGCTGTTTGTGACCAATCACTCATATTATTTTAAGTAAACATGGCTCGCCATGTTTGGTGATAACATCCTTGTTTTGGTTGGTTCAGTATCTTTTCTCATCTCTCCCTAGGAAGAGTGCCACAAAACATCCACCAACACCTGTACCGTAAGTCCCCAAGTGTATTCTCATCCATGAGTTTATAATAGTTTCTCACTGTTTGGAATGCTCTGTCCCATATATAACTAGGTTAACCCCTTTACTTTTAACAAGAAACTATTTATGATAAAAGCAATCAAGTACCCACACAATTTTCCTATCATAATTCAAGAACATTTAAATTCTTTATATGGTAAAGAGGAGTCTACAGACTTAGGTTCAACTAAATTAAGGCATTTGAAATGGGAAGAATGACTGAGATTATTTCATTTTTCCCTCTGCAACTACAGAGGCACTTTTAAGAGGAAGGAAGGAAAGTCATGAAAGGTTTTGATGCAACACTATTGCCTTTGGAAAGTGAAAGATGGATCCGCAAGCAGAGATGGCCTTTGGAAGCAAAATGTTCTTCTAGTGAGAAACCTTATTCTCACCTAGAGTCAGCTGCCTCGCCTAAGGTGTTATTGCCTCTAGAATAAGAAATGGGCTTATTTTTTAAAAACACATTCTATTTTAAACAATTTTGTATCAAACTGATAGGATATACACACTTCTCAATTCCATTACAGCAAGAATATAGTGGGTGTTCTACATGAAGATGTTCGCTTCTCCTCTCCATAGCACAGCTGTATAGCCTACAAAGCATTTCCATAGTACTGATCTAAGCTCACATTCTTTAAATGCGCATGATCTTTTAGACATTTCACACTGAAAGCATGCCCCTTATTATGTTCTCTTTCTTTCCTTCATCCTCAGCACTGTGAATTAGCAAAGACAATCATTGAATCCTTAATGAATATAATTTCTATACTAGGTTTACAGAATGTACTACAGTTTTGGTGATTCTCTAAACAAAAATAATGTATACAAACATGGGTATTCAGTCTTTTGTTCTATTTTTTAATCTGAAACCTGTATTTCTCTTACTACAGAACAGTTCACTCACCTCCATAGCCTTTATATTCCAGAGCTATAGAGAGAGCTAAATTACTAAAGTGCTTACCATGCATATGTGAGGACATGAGCTCTATTCCAAGAGCTACTGTAAAACGTCAGCCATGGTGGCACATACTTGCAGTCTTGCTTCTTGATAGGCAGCAGAGGGAGGAGTTCAAAGCATGCTAGCTAGCCAGCCTAGCTGAATAGCTGAGTTTCAGTTATGGTGAGAAACCGTGTCTCAAAATACGAAGTTGGTGGCTACTGAAGAACAAAAACAGAGGATGACCTCTGGCATCCACATGAATGTACACACACTTGACCTAGCATCTGAACATACATAAACACACTCACTCACTCACACACACACACACACACACACACACACACACACACACACACACCTTTACACATTATTTGATCAATATAGCAACTGTTCTATTAAGTTCAATTTTATTCTTCTTCCAGTGTCAGAAGGACTTGGAGGGAAGAAGAGTCAAATGCCTGTAAAGTTGTTCTATGTCAGTGACTATGAGCATTCTGATGGAATGCCTCCTTGGCCTTTATGGACAATGAACTAAAATAGAGAATTTCTGTTCAATATAGGATGACACAGTAAAGGATGTTGCATGGGGGTGTATCTTTGGTGTTCTCTGACAAATCCTGGTGGAGTTATTGCAGAAGCAGCCCTGCATAATCAAAACAAGGTAACAACATGTCACCTGAATATTATTCTTGACATAGCATCATCAGTCACAAGTGAGTGATTGCCCATCCAAATGATTTTCCTCACTCTTGCCCAGGTTAGATTAGCTGTATCATACCGATACCAAAGTAGAACCAAGTGGGCACTAGAGAATTGCAAGTCACAAAACTTTGTGAAATAAGAGAATAAGATAAAAGTAGCTTGTGAAAAAGAAAAGCAATAAAAACAACAATTGGAAGATCATAACATGAAAAGCCTCTGAAAGATAAAACTGTACTAGGGAATACCTGCAAAATGGGAAGACCCAAAATGAAATGCTAGATTTACTGAAAACTGGCCTTGGGTAAAGGCCTGAAATGCCAGATAATACACATTGAGCTATGTCATTGCCAGAAGTTTTGGTACTTGTTCCTCATCATCTCCCTTTCTCTTTCTCTTAGATACTTAATAAATGTGTTGGTCCAATATAAATGTGTATGAAGAAAAATACTTGTTTTATGTGTGTGTGTGTGTGTGTGTGTGTGTGTTTGAGACAGGGTTTTTCTGTGTCGCTTTGGAGCCTGTTCTGGATATCACTTTTCAGAGATCTGCCTACCTGTGCTTTCCAAATGTTGAGATTAAAGGCATGCACCATTCTTGGTTAAGGAAAAATATATTCAACCTAAGATTTTGTGTTTCTTAGCTATAGAGTCTTGTGTATTACCTCTGTAATAGATATATAATAAAATTATTCAAAATGTTAATAAAGATAATTAAATCATGGTGTGTATGCCTAAAGACCTAACACACACCCATAAAGGTGAAACACATTTTCCAGTGTGTCTTTTGTATTGAGGGACAGCTGGAAACACAAATTTTTTCAAACACAAAGAATAAAGTGAGTCCTGTGGAAGAACAGTAGTCAAAAAATGAGAGAAGCATTGAGACATTGACAATAAATGGGAGATACTGTCACTCCATGACCCTAAAATGAGTTGTAACTTATTGGTAGTCATTAATTGTTAGGGGCTGACTTTAGAAGTAGAGCATTGCCCATCCTGAATCCTGGTAGAGAAAGATTATCCAAGTGGGAACTCAATTCCCTTTCCCTTTGCAGTCTCCTGTCTTGCCTTCAATTAGACTAAATTATATTAAGACAGCCTGTAAGGGAGCCCAGACCCCAGCAGTATAAGATTAGTGGCTATAGGCCAAGTTGTAAAAGTCAGTAAATCCACATAGGCTAATGGAGAGCATCCAGGTCCTATATCTGAACACTTGTTCTAAAAAGTTCAGAAAAAGTAGATCCAGAAGAAAGAACAGATACTAATCAAACACAATCCTTCTTGTATCTTGTTTATATTTTGAATGAAAAAATAGAATATTAAAGTGTATTTGTGTAAAGAAATCTAGTAGGAAAACCTCATAATTTTGTATTGCTCATCATCATACAGAAATTTAATATTATTTTTAAGGCACGATACTTTGGTTCACCTTCAGCATATAATTTTTGTTTATTTGCTTGTATTGTACTCTTTTTGGGGGGTGGGGGCATTGAAGATGAAGAAGAAACCATCAGTAGATTGTGTAGAGATTGTAATGAAGAAGCATGTATTTATTTGCATCCTGAGTAAGTTCCTACAGATTTGTCAAATTTTGGTTAAAATATTCATTATGTGTAATAAAATACCAGAGGATTATCCCAATTTAAAAACTATTGAGATTAATAAAAGTATATAGTAGTTTTGTCAGTTGTGAGATTGCAGAGCTACAATGTGCAGAGTAGCCCACATATGGAATGAGTTTCTCTGGTTTTTAAACCATGCCAAGGTTTTGCCTTGGCATAAAATATCAAGACAATGATTTCTAATGCACCATATTAATGCCATTAAATAAGGGCTATCTCTCATATTATCAAAATACATGTCTTTGTCATGTTTAGTTTTCACAAGATGGTTGCCTTCTAGGAAGATTTGGCTTTGTCAGGCAAGGGCAGTCATAGTAAAAATGAGGAACATGGTATGTACTCGCTCATATATGGATTTTAGACCTAGAGAAAAGGATCACCAGCCTATAATTCTCACCGCCAGAGGAACTAGGATATAAAGTGGATTCTAAGAAATTCATATAAGATCCCTCACATAAGGGGGAAGGGACAAGTTCTCCTGAGCACATGGGGGGGCAGTGAGTGGAGAGGAAACTAGAAGGGAAGGAGAGGAAAGCAAGTGGGACTAGGAAGATTGAGTCAGGGGAGGAATAGATTACAGAAAAGCAAGAGAGAATGAGGGATGGAGGGAGGGAGGAAGGTAGGGGAGAGAAAAGAGAAAGAGAGAGAGGGGGGGAGAGAAGAGGGAGCCATTATAGGTTTGAAGAGTAATCTGAACCTAAAGAAATGTCCAGAGACCTACAAGACTGACCTCAATTAACAATTTGAGCAACAGTGGAAAGGCTACCATAAATGCCCTTCCCTGATAATGAGATCAACAACTAAATTATCCACCATCATGGAGCCCTCATTTAGTACCTGTTGGAAACAAAAGCAAACACCCATAACTAAACACTGAGCCGAACTAGAATCCAGATGCAGAGAGGGAGGACAAGACCAGAAACACACAGAGACAGCTGACCTGAACAAGGAGGAGCTAATGGGCCCCCAGACTGATAGCTGGGAATCCAGCATGGAAGTGACTGAGACCCCCTGAACATGGGTCTCAGCTAGAAGGCCTGAGCATCATCCTAAGGGACCTCAGACAGTGGAACCAGGATGTATTCTGGTGCACAAAAGGACCTTGTGGGCACATCCCACATGGAGGGATATTCCCTTAACCTAGAGACAGGAGAGAAGTCCTAGTCCCTGCTTCAAATGACTTGACAGATTTAGATGACCCCTCCTGGATGGCATGACCCTACATGTGGAGTGGGGGCAGGATGGGAGGGTGATCAGGGTACATGTGAGGGGGAGAGAGAGAGAAAGAGGGAGGAAGGGAGGAGGGAGAAAGAGGGAACTTGGATTTATATGTAAAATAATAATAAATAAATAAAGAACAACAGTAGACATAGAGTTTGGTGATAGAGCACATTTGAGAGATATGAAAGAGGAAAATGGGTGGTAGCTATAAATGTATTTTGTTGTATATGCACAGATTTGAAATTACCAAAGTAGAAATTATAAAAAATAAAATTAAAAGTATAAAAAGAAAAAAATACATAAAAAGGAAGAAAAATGTGAAAGGACTATAGAATGTACTCAGTCTGTATATAAACAGGTTTATAAACATTGTTTCCACTACATGGTTGGCCATCCCTGTCTGATTTTAAGTCTGTGTTCATTTAGTAACATAATATCTATCAGATATATAAGAAATGATTATAATAACATCACTAACAAAAGTTTATTTTTTTTATGGAGGCAACTTTAAAGGAGGATGTAAAGACAGTCCCTATCAGCTAGAGCCCAGGTTCTCTATACTGTGTGTTTAGTTTACTTTGAGCTAATTTTTAGGTCAAAACTACTCCTACATTTACAATATGAAATTTTACTTGATGCCTGTCATGTCATATGAATCAATGTATATTGGCACATGTCTATTCAGCAATGCCAGTAATTCTGGTAACTAGAAGTTCTTCAAGGTTCTGAGTTACTGTTGGGGGCTTCATTCAAAAGGATTCTTTCTCTAATGAAGTTGCCATGACCACTGTGAAAAGCTAGGCATAATTATAGTGATATGAACACAACTCAACCGATGAGCCTTGGCTCACTGGTAAGTCACAGCTATTACTTCTTGTGATAAAATCAGAGATCTGTGAATATTTAGTTGTATGACAGATACTAAAGCCACCAAGAACATGAAGAAATGGCAAGTGTTTGCAAGTATTCAAAAGGATTATGTCCTGAGGAGGCAGTAGTATCTCAGAGCAGCATGGGAGGAAATGCCATTAACATACCCAGAGAGGCAGAACAGTTGGAGAAAGAGAGTTCTGCATGGTAGGAGGGAATATTTAATTCTTGTAAGAAGGAAGAAATACTTGAAACTTAGTCTTAGTTATTAATAGCAAAAATCCATATTTAACATATAGTTACATATTGGCATAGAAATTATATAAACATGATTATAATTATTCAAGGTATGCATAGGTTAATTCATGTTTACTTATTATAAATTATAGTATGCAGTATATGATTGTATGTATCTTATGTATACAAATTAAACCTTTCATATAAATTATTTTTTACCATGTCACAGAAATTAGAAAATTGCTGTACAAATTCAATTCTAGAAAAATAAGTATATAATTGTAAAATGTACTTTATACAAAACTAGTCTTTTCATTATTAACAAAATAGCTATAATCATACTTAATTTAATTCTTTATCAAAGACAGCTTTTATTTTGAACTCCAGTTTAAAATCTACCCAGCTTACAGTCACTGTGGCAGCCTATAATTTTAGAGACAACCCTTAGAACAGGTTTGTTGAATAGTATTATTTTGAAGCCTCCCTTTTCCTCTTTAAATGACTGATGTTATGATCTAGTAAATTGTTAAATATGGCTTATTTCACATAGCTTCTTGAGTTTAATAAAATGAACTACTTTCACATCAAAGGTGTTAAGCAAAAATGTATTTTACACAGACTTCATCATCTGCTTCTTGACAATGAAACACATGGTTCTCATTACTTCTCTTGCTTTTTTCCACGTAGTTTTTAATTTATTTGGAAAAATGGCTGTCTTCATGCATTTATATTGTTGTATAGGTGAGACCTTGTCTTTATCATGGTTTCTATAGCTACAAAGAGATACTATAATGATGGCAACTTTTATAAAGGAAAACATTTAATTGTTGCTGGCTTATATTTTATAGATTTAGACTGTTGTCATCATGATGGAAAGAAAGGCAGCATACAGGCAGACATGTTGCAGAATAGGTATCTGAGATTTTTAATCTGGATCTGCTAGGCAACAGGATGAGAAAGAGATGCTGGGGTCTGGTTTGGGTTTTTGAAACCCCAAAGCCAACCCACAGTGACATATTTCCTTCAACAAGGCTACACCTAATCCAACAAGTCCATATCTCCCAATATTGCCCGTGAGCCGATGGGAGGCATTTCAACTCATTCTACCCCAGACTTCCAGATATCCAAGTGTAAATATCAATGACTTTTGACCTCTGCCTCATTCCACAAACATAACTCAACTGTGGATGGAGGATACAGCTAAGGGTAACATGTGAAAGGCATACACTAACATAACACATATATACATAAATATGTCAAGAAAAAAATGCTAGTAAACCTCATCACCCAGAGCACAAAAAGGAACTACCAATATTAAAATCCCAATAAATAGTAATATATTCAACTTAAAAAACCTCTCTATAAAAATTTATATTAGAAGAATTTAAAAAGAAACCACAGAGTGATTAGAAGGCTATATGTATATAAAAAGAGCCAAATAACTTCTGTAGTAATAATAAGAAATGTGTTATGCAAGTTATAAAGGGAATAAAAGACATCTATCTGGTGATTACCCAAAGATGTAACATAATCTAATAAATTTGTAAAATAATCTAATATATTTATCACATGCCAAAAACAAATTTAAAAAGCAATGGTAGCTATCATTCTCAATAGTAGTATAAGGCTTAACATTATTGTGATGATAAAACAATTAAGGAAAATCATCACATTAAATATGAAGAGATGAAAACAATTCAATTCCACTACCTATTTACAAACATGGTTAAAATAAAATAAAAGGTAAACAACCAAGTAATAGCATGGATATGGACTTTTTGCCACTTCTTGAAAGACTCATATAATAGCAGGACTAACCTGCTATTTTAATTTAGTTATGTTTTTATTTGAGGATATAATCAATAAGAAAAGCCATAGAGAATTGACTCACATATAGGCAAGGCTCTGCCTTTAACATAAGCATTATTGACATATGCACTTACATTTGATAATTGTTTATTGTGATGTTCACTTATGATATATGTGTAGTGAGATACTCACCTTGTGGGCACCTGTGGCTTAGACCATGCCCAATGGAGGTGGATATAGGGCCGGATGTGTCCTGAGGGAAAAGGCTGAGGAGGGGGCTAGGAAAGCTCTCTGGCTGGAGGGAGGTGGAGAAGAGAACATCCGGTGGAACCTGCTGGTGTTCATCTGTCTATGCTGTGAGTTATTTCTTCCTGAATAAACATCCATTCGGCCTATTTGTTTATCCTGATCTTTATTAAACCACAATTTATATGTTCACATTTCTGCACTTAGTCTCTATTCAAAAAAAATGTTCATGAGTAGAAAGTTAATGTTTGTGTCTAAACTCCTTCATTCCTGGAATATTGACCACAAGGAATCAGAAATGTCAGAAGTCCTTGAGCAATAAAAGTTGAACTAGATCAGCTACTGGAGGAAAATAAACCTAAGAATATCACATTTTGTAATGAATGGGTGGGTGGATCATAGGAACTCAAAGTTCAGATTCAATGCATTCATTTATCAAGGAGAGTAATTAAATTTGAATTATTAATGTCTATTTAAAATTGAATTTATCAAAACTGGCTACATAATATTATTTTAACACAAGTATATAATCTACTTTGTACATAATCTCCCCATACACTGGTATGCTCTCTTTTCTAGCCTTTATCCCTTACATTATATTTCTTTGTTCTACTGATCAGTTTTGTTTCTACCTTCATATTTATCTGTATATAACATAAATGTTTTTTATGTCTGTATAAAATCTCATGCAGACAAATAACCTGTCATTTAATCTTTCCTGGACTAGCTTTATTTGCTTAATATGATTATCTTCATATTATGTCCCTCCAAAAAGATAAAATTCATTCTTGTTTGTTACGAGTAGGATTTTCCCATGGCGGATCTGTCACGCCGCCATGCCAGCCCCCAATAACATGCTGAGATTCTGTATTTGATATAAGGCTATTGGCCAGTTAATAGTTTCTTACTGGCTAGCTCTGTCTTAATGATTAACCCATTTCTACTAATCTAAGTATTTCCACATGGCTCATCTTACCGGGCGGCCCGGCAGCATGCTGTTCTCTTTTGGCTCTCCATGCTGACCACTCCTTTCTCCTTCCTCTTTCCTCCTAGTTTCTTAGTCCCTCCTATCTTGTTTTCCTATTGGCCAACAGTGCTTTATTCATTAACCAGTATGAGAAACATATTTACAGAATAACATCTCCCATGACTTGTTTATGGCTGACTTTGCTTTTTAATCTGCTCCTCTTTAGGTGGATACTTATATTAAGAAATGGGAAGTAGTATATACTTATTTATAATATCTCTACATTATGTCTACATAAATCTGTTGTGAGTCGCACTGTTTGATCATAGGGTGGCTCTATTTTTAGTTTTATGTAGACCATTCATAGTAATTTTCAAGTGGCTGGATTTGTTCAAATTCATTTAAGGGTTCTCTTTGTCTTGCTCCTCATTAGCATATGTTTTCTAAAACACTTATTCTGACTGGGATGAGATACAACCTCAATGTAGTATTAATTTGCATTTTCTGATGGCTAGTGATGTTGTGAATGTTTTGTTATGCTTATTGGCCATTTGTGTTTTATATTATAGCTGAGAAACAGCTCACTTCAAGCAAGTTTATTAGCTGGGTTGTTGAACATCATGATTCTTTTTTTTTTTTTTTTTTAGTGCAGTTTTGTATATCACTGATGCTAACACTCCTTCATAAGTATAGCTAGTAGTTATTTTTCTCTGATTCTACAGACTCTCTTCATTAGGCCACTCCTCCACACCTGGGCAGGTGTGTTAAGCAGTATTATGTGTCACTGAGCTAAAGAAGACTGGATAGAGATGTAAGCATGAAGGACATGTAATGACACTTTTCAATCAAGATGAAAAGCTATCACTGGAATATTTAACCTTCCTTCTAAAATCAACAAAATTAGAAAGACTTCTACCTATCAAAACAAATCAAAACATATTTTTAAAAAGAAAATTGAACGGTGTAATTACGGTACAACTGGCAAGAACAAGTGGGCATAGTTTTTTTAATAAACAAAAGAACTGTTACATTTAAAGTAAATGGATCTAACAATGAAAACACAAGATAATGTGAAATCCATTATTGATACCAGAAAACTGTAATATATACCTTAAAATAAAAAATAAATTTCAAAACAAGTACAACTGTCAATAGAAAAAATGCAACATTTAATAACATAAAAGAATGTATTGACAAGCACAAATTGCCCAGCTAAATAGGGCAACAACATAAAGAGTTAATTACCATAAGTCTAAACAATATTATATGTGGAGTAAGCTCAGAAATAACAGTGTGTTCATACCATAACAGAGTTTTAAAGAAGGGCCCACAAAGAGGTGCAAGATGAATAAATATGTAAGAATGATCCCCCTGAAAGCTCATGGATATGCATACTGAATCAAAGTGTGTGATGATTGTCTAAGGCTTGACTACAATGCTGTGATAGAGCATCACTGCCAAAAGCAGTCTGGGGAGGAAAGTGTTCATTTGGTTTACAGATTGTAGTCCAATGTGCTTGGAAAGTCATGGGAACAGCTCAGGGCAGGAACACAGAGGTGGGAACCAATGCAGAGGCCATGGGGGAGTGCTGCTTACTGACTTTCTCCTTGTGGGTTTCTCAGCTTGCTTTCTTAGAGTACTCAGGACCAGCAGCCCAAGAGAGACACCTTCCACAGTGAACTGGGCCCTCCCATATCAATTGTCAATGGAGAAAATTTTCTACATGCTAGAGTACAGGACAATCTGGTGGGAGAATTTTTTTTCAAATGAGTTTTCCTGTTACCAGATAACTCTAATCTGTGACAAGTTGACATAAAAAAGTATCTAAGACATTACCATAAAGTTGAATTAATTAAAAACTACCATGGAATGATACCCTTGTATAATGAAGTGATTTCAATTTGGCAACAATAAAAACAACAGAAAATACACCCTGAAAAAGAGAAAAACAAAAGCAAAACTTTGGTAATATGCAAAGAATACAGAACAAATAAATTCAAATTATTCAAAATAATGTAAAAATATTTGCTAAAGTGAGAGGAAACTGCTTTTAAACATTGTTTCATACAATGCAATGCTAGCATTCAAGTGTGAAGCCAAATGCCATATTCAAACATAAAGGACAGGAAAAAATTATACCACAGACACATTTCTACAAAAATTACTTGAAATACATTTTTAAAAACATAATTTTCACAAAGGAGGAAAGATGAAGGTCTTGAATATATTTGAGCAAAAATCAATAAAACATGTTGAGGTTTTTTTTTTATTTTGCTCTATATGTAAGATTAATATTTATTTATAAAAATGGGCTATGTAAAGCTTTTCAGAGTTTTAATTTTTTTCAATGAAAACATTGTAAAGTGAACAAAGGACAAATAAGCAATGGCTATTTATAGAAGAAAATATGGAGGAAAAACATAAATAATTATCACAAATGAGCACAATTGTATTAGTCACAAGTATACTGCTCATATAACAACCAGGATTTACTATGTGTTACTTTTTAGTTGACAATCACATACATTTGTGTGATAGATAATAACCATAGAAAGACTGGGATAGATTTAGGACTCTTGCTCATTATTGTTAAAATTAAAAGCTGTGGTAAGGCAGCTATCCTCATAGCTGCCACTTCAGGGGAGGGGGAGGGAGAATCACTTTCCCTTGGAGGAGTGGCTACTTCTATGTTGCCCATACAACAGTGGATGGCCCTATATTCATGTGCATAGGGCAGACACATTCGACTCAGAGGGTCCAAAAAATAATTATCATTTGATAATAATAAAAAGTAAGCTAGAGAGAATAAGTTGGGAAGGAGATGTTTTAGGGGCAGGATCTGGGGAGGTTAGAGGTACAGAATGAACACATTTCAGCCAGCCTAGTCCCACAGACTCATCAGCCCCAAATAACACACAGAGATGCTGGATAATTATGAAACTGTTGGCCATGGCCTATGGTTTCTTATTGGATATCTCTGACTTAACTATTAACACATTTTTCTATTAATCTAAGTATTTCCACATGGTTTTGGTTTACCAGGAATGCCACACCTGCATCTCCTTTGCTTGCTACATCTCTGCAGAGAAGAGAGAGATTTCTGTTTTGTCCCTACTTATATTCTGATTTTGCCCAGCTACATCACTTCCTGCCTGGCTATCCAGAACTCCAGACCTCTATGGTTAGCTAGTGGCAGTATCTACCATGCTACATCACTATCTGCCTGGCCAATCGGTGTTTTATTCATCAACCAATATACAGAAGAATATTCTCCATCATAGATATAATAAAGATGCTTTGTATATACTTGTGAAAATTTCAATAAACAAATAAAAGACACTATTACAAAGTCAAAGCTGAAGTACATAATGATACAAATATAAAGAATTATACCCAAGGAAAAATTTCAAATGTGTTGAATTTCATTCCCACTAGTTTCCTTTCAGAGAATGTTTCGAGAAGAGGGTGAAGATACATTTTCAGAAATATTAACACCAACATTGCATTGAAGAGTTATCAGGGGAGGCTGACTAAGGAATATTAATATCCTCAGTATACAGAATATCATTTAATCATTAATATAGCTCTTGAGGCTTAGATGTACAAATACAGACTTGTCTCTAAAACTAATGCACACCTCTGTAGCTTGTTGTTTTCCTCCAGCCCGCCTGGTTTCAATGCTGCTCCAACCCCAAATAGCATGCAAGAACTCTGTATTTAATATAATTCTGTTGGCCAGTTACTATCATTGCTTATTGGCTAGCTCTGTCTTAATGATTAACCCATTTCTACTATTCTAAGTATTTCCACGTGTCTCATCTTACCGGCCAGAGCGGCTGGCATTTTACCTCTCCGGGATCTCCATGTTGACTCCTCCCAACTACTTTCTCCTTCCTCCTAGTTTCCTAGTCCCTCCTATCTTCCTTTTCTATTGGCCGACAGTGCTTTATTCATTAGCCAGTATGAGAAACATATATACAGAATGACATCTCCCATCACACCTCAGCTGAAAAGTTACATTCCAGAACAAGTGTAAAGCATGATCTAGTTTATTGAAAACACTTCTAAAGCTCTACATGTATCTTCTGATGAAAAAACAAAACAAACAAGAAAATACTGTTTCCTGTTAGTCCTTCAGCACTGAACATAAATATCACATATTTAACAGGGTCTTCCTGCACTTTTCCTTTTTAATCTCCTCTATCCTTCTATAGCATTATTATAGTATCTGTTTTTTCTAAAAGCACTGATGGTTACCTCAAATTGTACATGAAATGTTCCTATATAACTGTTGGCCAAAGTTTTCTCATCTACTCCTTGGAATAAAAGCTCCATATAAAAGCAGATGGATGTGTTGTTCCCATTGCTATGGACCTGTAGCAGCTTTTGGCAAACATTAAACACTAAATAAGAATTTGGATAATGAATGCATATAAGAGTGAATGTAGATTTTTACTTTTCTAATCTATAAGGGAAGACATTTTTTTAAATTAGATTTGGGCAATGTGAAGAAGCTAAGCAGAGAGCTGATCTGTTCATTACCACTATCACTGACTTAGTGATAATATGGTTCTGAATGGCAGAGATTATCATACTATGCTATTGACTCTGGCTACTTAAACTTATATTAGGGTAGAGTTCTGTAATACTTTCATTAAAATTACTTTTGTGGTTTATTTTATATCATGGAAATGAATGATACATTCTAAATAAAAATGCTAAAATTCTTATTGTTGATTATTATTGAGAATATACTTATTTCCATGTGTGCAATGCAAGTAAAAATTAGAAAACTTCCACTCAAGTAGGTGTAGTGCTTCTGTGATGTTATAAATACTCTCTGCATCTGTCCCTCTGTACATTCCTGCAGACAATGCAATGTGTTATTTTAATGGGAGCAAGATAACATTTGTGGTAACTAGATGAAATAGTGACCCTAGTATGTTTGACCAATTTATTTCAGCATATATATTGAAATATACTAAAGCCAGATGTTCAAGCTGCCAAATTGAACAATGAAACTGCCTAGCCTTTGACTTACAGTTCTGGAAAACAAACCTGATTTTGTTTTTGTATGTTTGTGAAAGTGAGGTAAAAATTTCAGCTCCCCTGGACTGATTTATCCAAGAGTTTTATTAAGATTGATGGATAGCTTGAGCAAACCATGTAGAAAGATTCACAGATATATTGAAGGTCATTTCTTTCAAAAAAGTAAGCAAACATATTCTCCCCATGATTATATCTTGGCAAAGAAAAGCAGAAAAATAAGAGGGGTTTAAATCAAGAATGTTTGAACAGAAAGATTTAGGGAGAATTCACTTTATAGAGTCATACATAGAACTTCTTCTATAATGCAGACATAAATACCAATAAAGTTTATGGTGCTGTGTTGTCTTCTACAGTATCTAGGAAACTCATTGCCTCTTATGTTCAGAATGTAAGTCAATTTTGGCTCACGAGAAGAAAATAATTTCAGATTTGTACACTAGTTATATGATTGATAGAACAGGAAAATGGTAAATTTGATCATACCATTAACATAATAAACATAGCCCCATTTCACCAACCCCCACAAATGCACACACACACACACACACACACACACACACACACACACACACACACACGCACACATACACATACATATGTACACATGAGCACACCACTGTAAGACACGGATAGCAATGTAAATAGACTATTTTTAGTAGTCCTATTCAAAACTTTAGGATAAGGAGGATGTTTCACAAAGCATATGAAGCATATGAAGTATAAGTAGTGGGTGATTATTTGAATCTGAATGAACTCAGTTGGATGGTATAATAGAATTTTTCCACCATTCTATCCCAATAGTGAAATCAGCTGACAAGCATCTATGGTGAGAATAACATTTTGTGAGGCTACAACAACAACAAAAAGATAACCATATAACACTGTGAATGAAGAAGAACAAAATCTGAGAACAGATGAGGAGCTAAAGTCAGTAAAGACTGAAAGGGTGCTATGACTTCACCTGTGAACTCAGCTCAAGACACTAAGTATTATGAAATTTTAACAAAACATGAGAACATAAAAGACACACAATTATTTTAGGTAATTATCCCAAAGAAAAGAAAATAAATAAATTGTTTAACAAAATTCAAAGTAATATGTTATGAGTAGGTTTTCCCTTCTGGTCTGGTTCCACCACCGCACCAGCCCCAAATAACACACAGAGACGATGTATTTGGGCCTGTTACTAGTTTCTTATTGGCTAGCTCAGTCTTAATCTAAGTATTTCCATGTGGTTTTATCTTACTGGAGAGAGGAGCTGGCATTCTCTCTCCATCCTCCATCTTGTCTCTTCTCCCTACTCCTTTCTCTCTCTTCCTGGTCTCCTAGTCCCACCTATCTTGCTTTCCTATTGGCCAATAGTGTTTTATTCATGAACCAATACAAGAAACATATTTACAGAATGACATATCCCATCATCTCCTGTTTTCTGTCTAAATAAAAAGAATGGTTTTAACTTTAGCATAGCAAAATATATCACACAACAGTTATCAAACAAGAATCACAATTAACAATATTTATTCCATTAATATTTAGCAAGATTTAAAGAAACATTTTATCATCTATTATATCTTTATGAGTCTAAAGTCCTATATGTAACTTATCTTTCATCTTAACTAAGGAAAACTATAACCATACTATCTGTCTTCAACTCCATCAAAGACCATAGATAATATATAAACTCTAGAAATGACAGAGACATCTTGTTACCTGATCAGTCATGTGAAGTTCTTCTGTAATGTTCCATTATCAGCCCATAGGCCATAGTGTGTCTGATAGATTCCTTAGCAAAGCAGGAAACTTTAAACTGTCTGTATGCATTGGCAGTTTGTCAGTCTTCCCTTTCTGCATTTGGATTCCAGTTCAGCTCAGTGTTTAGCTGTGGGTGTCTCCTTGTGTTTCCATCAGCTACTAGATGAGAGCTCTATGATGGTGGATAAGTTAGTCATCAATCTCATTATCATAGAAAGCCATTTAAGGTAGCCTTTCTACTGTTGCTCAAATTGTTAGTTGGGGTCAGTCTTGTAGGTCTCTGGACATTTCTCTAGAGTCAGTTTTCTCTTCAAACCTATAATGGCTCCCTCTTTTATGGTCTCTCTCTCTCTCTCTCTCTCTCTCTCTCTCTCTCTCTCACACACACACACACACACACATCTATGGATTTAAATAAAGACTAGATTAAAATACAACTAAATCATGAAAAAGAGATGAGTCCTGAGTATAAGATGTTCAAAAGTCACCCACAAATTTCAGCTTAAAGATAATATAAGGAGGCCAGCTTTAATTCAATCATTCACACTGATAATGAAAGCAAGTAGATTTGTTACGCAAGAAAACCTTCACTAGACTATCAAAGGATACTGTTTCTAGGGAAACATGAGATGATAGGGCTTATGTATATGAGTCAAGGACGCTAACACTGAGCCATAGTCCCAGGATCAGTTTTAATACTAATGAATAAATCTTTGGATTTAAACTTTTCTTTTATTCTTTGTTATTTTAATTCATTTGAGATGATCTTCTGTATTCCAGGCTGACCTCAGAGTCACTATCCAGCCCTTGAGTTCAGAGTCCTTTCTCTAGCATTTCAAGCACAGAGATAATAGAACTGCACCTCCAAGTCTGCTATTTTTTTTTTTTTTTGTTTTGGGTTGCCACATATTTCCCCAAGCAATCTAAAAGTCTTGAAATTCCAAAAATCAATATTTGTTCTTACTGCCCATATGTTTCCTGGTAGCCTTCTATTCTTATTCCTCTCCTCCCTTCATTTCTCTCTTAACTGAAGGTTACAATTTCACTTTTCTTATATTGATTTTTATTACCACTTGAATATTGCTACTCATCACTCAAATATCAGTGCAATATCTTGGAGACATCTGGGAGATTTGCTGTGAATGTAGAGCAGAGACTCTAGGTTCTAATTCCATTATTGTCCCTGTGTTTGCCAGCAAATCCAGGACTTGGTCCTGTAGGTAGAGTGGTTGCCTCAGCAGGTTGACCATCCTTTAAAGTTGTGAGGGATATAGCCTTTGTTCTCAGATGTAGGAAACCAGCACCTATGTTTCCATAAGGTTCTCAGATGAGTTATTAACACATATGTTTGAGAAACTTGAGATTAATTTAGTCATACTCTAATTCTTTCTTTTCTGGCTTGTGCTACACGGCAACACAATCACTTAAGCTCATCAGAACCACTCAATCCTAAGGTTTTGGAGGAGCTGTGGCCATAAACACAGCCAGGTGCTTTTAAGAAGTAATCAAAATCTTAAGAGGGCCTCTTATCAGTCACCAAACCCTCCTTCTCAGTACTGTTCCCTCTTCTGTGTTACTAGCAAATCTGATTTTACTTCAAGTATAGCATTTAATAAAGAGTGTTTAATTATATTTGTGTGTTACTTTCTGTATTACCATGGTTAGGGGAAAGCCCACGTTGTCTCAAACATCTAATGCTGAATGTCTAATACACAGATGTTGGTAACTTTTGCAACTTTTTAAGTTAAAAACATTATTTAGACTCAGATAAACATTTTCCTTTCTTATATTAGCAATAAATTATTGTTTTTAAAGTAATACCCCTTTCTTAAAACATCCACATTAAAACAAGTCACCATCTGAGCAAGGTCAGAGTAAAAAGACCTTTCCTAAATTCAGAAAGGTTGATTGATGGGAGGAGCTTGACCCTGGAACTTGTCACTTTTGACAGCATTTTTACTCTGAAAAATTGGATGTTGAGTTGGAGTTGAATGTATTGTTGAAGCACTGATATTCTAAAAAGGCGAGAATGAATGTGACCCTTCAAATTTACTAAAATGATTATGAATTTTAATCCATTGTTTCCTACAATACAAATATTGTATACATTTCAGGTAGTTTTAGAGTATTCAGTCATCTGCACCTAACACATTTTAAACTATCTCCTCATTACCACAGGCATGATACTTCTCTCCTGATCTAGTGGCAAATAAAGAGCATATATTAAAAACAAGTATCAGGGATAAATCTCAATGTACATTTCAGTGTTAACTCAACAATTCTCACTAGGAAGCTTTAATTATCTTTTTATAATAGTTGAGACATTTGATATGGAGGAGATTTAATAATTTTCTTACATATGAAGTGTTACTGTCTTTATGGAAACAGACTTTTTTCTCTAGTCCTTATAATTATTTTTAAGAAAATCAGAAATTGAATTTTGAAAGGTACCAAATGTTACCAACTCATATGTCACTCTTTGTTACAAAATTGTGCTTATATAATCAAACAAAAGAAAATAAAATTCTCAACTTGTAGCATTTACTCCAACTGTAAAATTTTGATAGTATTTAGATTGGTATTTATAGATGACAAATTTTTCATAAAATTTTAGAAAACAAAATCCTGATGTACAACAAAGAATTGAGATTAAAATGTGAATGATGCTAAAACAAGAGCTGTTAGAAACCCTTTAGGGTTGTGAATTGTTTTTGATAAGCTTTAGTCAAATTATTGAATGAAAATTTTAATTTAAAAGTGACAACTTTTAAAAATTATAACATTACAGGGAAAATTAGTTTTTCTCTTGCTCTAAAAGTTTCCAAGGATGAATATCAATTTTCCATTACTTTTAGAATGTCAAATTCTTTCAAATAAGCAAGATATTTTTCCCTGAATGTATAGTTTTATTATACTTTATGCAATAATCTCATTAAATTCACAAGTAATACATTCCTCTGAAGAATCAAGAGATCAGCCTAAAATCCTTTGTCAGATTTGGTCTTTCATTTCAAGTCCTAAAAGAATATAGAAGATGGGTATAGAACTGTACAATCATAATCCCATTACTTGGTATATATAGGCAGGGGGATCAGAAGTCCAGTACAGGTCTTAATGACATAAAATTTTGTCTCAGGAAAGCAAACCAAAAGATGGAAGGCTTCCTCGGTCTATTTCACTTACTAAGAAAGAATTCATGAATCAAAAAAAGAACAATGGTCTTATTTGAACTTAATAACAATAGGTTAATTTCAAATAAAACCAGAAACATTTTGTAGTACCTAAAGAAATAGTTAAAAGGACAGAACTGTTGTGAGCATTCACTGAAGAAATACTACCATTGTCTATTGTTAATTATGTGGGGTTTTGTTGTTGTTTGGTGTGGTAAGGTATTAGTTTTATCCGAGGGCTCTAATTTTAATTATTTCTTAAATTACTGGGTGTTGTAAACATTTGCTACCCAAACTGAACCTTAAACCAATTAAATAAGAATCTCCATGGATGCAGTATATATATATATATATATATATATATATATATATATTACCACACACACACACACACACACACACACACACATATATATATATATGAATTCAACTCTTAGTACAGCAATGGCTGCTATCATTATGCTGACCCCCAAACATCAACAACAGTACCAAGAGTTACCCTCAGCTCTCCTTCTACAGTATATTAGTCTATCTAGCAAATGAGGTTAGAGGGATTATGTGCATAGTGGGATGCAGGTAAGCAAAACAATTTGTTCTTACTATAAAAAGGTTAATTAAACAAATCAGAGTAATTATAAAGAAAGCATTAAAAGTGCCATCTTTATTATCATTTGCTATTGACTGTACAATAAGGCAGCTAAGCTGGAAATCTAGATCATAGTGTCTGAACCATTTATTTTTTCTACTTACTAATTGTTTTTTTCCACTCTTAAATTTGTCTATTATTTGCCTTCTAAATGTATAGCCAAGTTCTTCTAAATGAAAAGGGTTGAATTAAACGACAAGCTAACTAATTAGAAAGGTCAGCATGTAGAATATGTGTGGGCACTGCCTTAAAGCAGATACATTTTTACATTCTTTAAACTCATATATTCATATTTCTGTGGATTTATAGATGGCTTAGGTACAGCTTTATCAAAATACAATTGCATTATATTTAATCAGAAGGAAAACTATATCTATCAGTGTATCTATGTATGATCTATCTATCATCACTATATATGTATCTACCTATATATCTCTCTCTGTATGAGTCATTTGTTTATCTATGTGTCTATGTATGTATGCATCTAACTGACATTTATTTCTCTATTTATCTATGTATATACATATCTATCATCTATCTATCTACATTATTATCTATCATCTATCTATCTGTCTATCTATCTATCTATCTATCTATCTATCATTTATTTATCTAACTTCCCACTCACTCAATGGAACACTACATATTTAGAAAACTACCTTAGCCATAGGGCTTTTTAAACTTTCTGTAGCTAAATACCATGGGACACTATGACTTTACAGAAGAAATATTTCTCAGTCAAGGCAGCAACTATTTGGCAAACACTCCAGGAGTATTCCCAGATGTGCCTTTGATGATTCCATTATTCACCTACTCTTTCTATTCATTTTTTTCTGGGTGACTTGATTACTATGGTACTGATTTACTAATGATAACTTTCTGATCTAGTCCGATGTTGCTTTTCTCTTTCAAGTAACATTGCTATCTCTCTTTTTTTATTGTTTTTATTTATTTATTTTTCTTATTTTATATATGCCAGTATCTTAACTGTTATTCTACTTTGCATATTTACCTCAAACCTAGTGTATTACTAATTATGACTCTTAGTTTTGGATATTGTCATGACCACATCTGGAATTAGCTATGACCCAACCTACAGGGTACTCCTATGACAGATTTTCTTACTCATGTCATTTGTATATTTTAATCAGGAAAAACCATCCAAAATCTGGGCCACAACTTCTGGTAGTATCACAGATGAAAGGACACAGGAGAAGGAAACTTCTCATTCTCACTTGACAACTCTTTTACTCTTCTTCTGCAGCCTGTATTAAATCTAATGTCTTGATCATTCCAATGTAGAGTAAAAACCAACACTCTCCATGAGCCTCCACAACTCCAGCACCAGAGTAGAATTGCAGAAGCATCCAGCCTTTTGAACTAAATAACCATTAGAGTCAGCCTTTACTTCATCAACTAGGCATTGTTGGCCTAACCAGACCACATGCTGTGAGACAGTATTAAATTAATTCCCTGTTAATAGGCATATATTCATTATAGCTATTCTGCTCCTTTTAGAGAAGCAATTCTCAGCCTGTGGGTTTCTACCCCATAGGGGTCTCATATCAGATATGTACATTATCATTCATTACAGTAGCAAAATTACAGTTATGAAGAAGCAAGGAAATAATTTCATGGTTGGAGGGGTCAACACAACATTAAAGAGTTGCGGCATTAGCAAGGTTGAGAACCATTGCTCTAGAGAATCCTGATTAGTACAGTAATATATAAAATACAATATACATTTAATGTATGTGACAGAAACTATAAAAAGCTTTATATATAAGGATTGGGGAAAGTCCTGAGTGTGCAAAGTCCTGAATGAATGTCAGTGGTTATCAGGGAATACAAATTTTAAAGACACTACCTTCAGACCCTTGGGAAAATAACAAAGCTTTAACCCTGGGGTGATACTCACAGGCAAGAACCTTCCTCAGAGATCTGAGTATGAGTGTTGATGGCTTGTGAAGATGTCCATTATAGCTTTCTCTGTCACATACTTATAGCCTAAAGATTGCTCCCCTGTAGACTGTGCCTACTGAGATTAGTTAAACCTGTTTTACAGATCCAGTTGTGTATTATAAACTGTTTCCTTGTTTATCTGTATGTAATAAGCTGCCTCTGTGTTTAATTGTATGTGATAATTGCAACTTCCTTTTCCCTTCCATATAATTAACATACTTAGTTTCTGGAGTGCTGGGGTTTTTCCACCCAAACCCAGTTTTCTGTCTATGTGTAAACCTTTCATTCCCTTATTTCCTCACCACACGAGTCAGCTCTGCCTGGAGCAATGCAAGAATGTGACACTTTACTCAACAATTTAGAACAAGAACACCAAGATATGGGTATTATACAATATGTTTCTTATTTTGAAGCAATGAGTAAAACACATTCATTTAAACAACTAATTAAACTAATTAAAAATTACAATAAATGAGGTAGCTATTTAATAGCAGAGGTACTATTAAATAACCAATAATTTGGGTGTTCCATTCCATCCCTCCCAAAGAAAAAAATTTAGCATACAATTTTTGTTATAATATACCCTTGGATGAATCCTTACTATGATTTTTTTGCCTTTAATTTTCCTGAAATATTTAATTTGTTTGGTGAAACTTTTTTATTTAAGGAACTATTCAATAAATGAGGAGTTGCATTAAAGAATAAATAAGGACAAACATATTAAACAAATGGATTCATTTGAAAAGATATATATATATATATTACACATATATATTATATGCAAACACCCATAAATATTTCTGGTGGAAAGATTATGTACTTGGTATTGTTTGAAATTTATGAACTATTTGATAATTTTATCATCATAATTTATTCATGAAATTTGTTTTACATACATACTGTAGTGTTGAAAATGAAGAGTTCAATATTTTGTACTTAAGTTTTCTGATCTAAGAGTACCCCAAATCCTACATTTGAAAAATGTTTAATACCTTTATGATTTACCAAATTTATACATAATTTGTCTTCTGCAATGATAAAAAAGATGGTTATTGGTCAGTGCACTCTTTTTTCAGTGAAAGTCTAGGTAAACTTACTATTATGGCTGTCAATAATATCCAAGTATTAAATTAGTGGATGGCAGTGCTTTAGTGTCAATTACAAAAGCCTGAAGACATGGCTGATGAATTTTCCTTACTATAAAACACAATTCTGTTTAGGCTCAAGGAATGAACATCTGAGAAGAAAATACTCATTTCCTTATTGACTATTAATGTAGTCCCACATGCATAAAATAAAAGGGCATAGATGCTAAGAAGAGCCTACCTCGAACATTGAAGCAGACCATTCAGGAATTAAATTGAGAGTGGAACCCAGGAGTATTAAAGGATACAAAAGGTGACCTTAAGAAATACAGTGACTTCTTGAGACAATTTTCTTTCTTTCTTTTTTTACAAAATAAATAATTTTACATACCAACAGCAGTTTCCCCTCCCTCTTCTCTTTTCATTGCATTTTCCACCCCCCTTGCCTTAGTCCGCTCCTCCTCTGTTTCTGTTCAGAAAGGGGCAGGCCTCCTGTGAGCATAAACAAAGCCTGACATATCAAGTTCTTGTAAGACTAAGCACCTCCTCTTATATTTATGCTGGAAAAGACAATCCAGTAGAAGGAAAAGTTTTCCCAAGAGCCAGCCAAATCATGTGGGGGCAGTGCCTGCTCCCATTGTTAGGAGTCCCACAAATAGGCCAAGCTACACAACTATTGAGACAATTTCACATTTTCTCAAATCTAGACTATAAAATATTCTACAAGTTTCTATTTATTTACGAATACCCATGTATCTTCAAGTGATTGTTGTATTTTAATTTGCAATAGATTTTCTGTGCAATGCCATGATGCCATTATGACTTGTAGGGGTTTTTGTGTTTGCATCTTTGCATTTTCCAACTATAACAGGGGAAGGAACTGTAACACCAAAACCAGGTCTTCAATTCTCATGTAGATCCTAGTATTTGCCCACAGGATAAATTGAAGTACATTTATTTCTGTTTATTTTCTCTCTGTCTCTGTCTCTCTCTGTCTGTGTGTGTGTGTGAGAGAGAGAGAGACAGAAAGAGAGAGACAGAGACAGAGAGAGAGACACAGAGACTAGGACAACATCTAGATAGATAAGATGGCAGTTTTCAGAGCTAATGCACATTTGTGATGCAAGGTGAGAAGTACTGAACATGACAGAGCAAGGTACAAGCTTTCTCCATCCCAAACACATTGTTATTCTCTCTCTTTTAATAGAATTATGATTAAAATATGCAAAAAAGAGCAAAGGTAGAATTAGTACAGAAATTCCTTAAAATGTTACCCTCCAAGAACCTCATCTGAAGTGATATTTCAAATATTCCATATTAAAAAACAAACAGCAACAAACACTAAAATTCTACAAACACTAAAATTCTGAGGTAATTAATCCATAAGTAAGATCGGTAGCCAGGAAGACAATAAGACTGGAGGTAGATAAACATAATTATCAACAAGGCAGGTTTGAAAATTAATATAATCAGCTATCTTCCAGATCTATCTTAATACTAGTCAGGTGCCTGGTACTTATCTGTAAATCCAGCAGCCTGGTAGTTGAAGGATGGAGATTCGGGAATTCAAGGTCAGCCTTGATAATGCCATTTCAAAACAAAACAAACCAAAACAAATCTGGGATATAGAGGTTGATGCTGACTTCAATAATTCAATAATTCAAGAAAACTGTAGAAGCAGTGAGGAGGTAAAAAAACAAACAAAAAAAATAAAAAAACAATGTAGGAATTAAAAGTCAAGGGTCTAGACTCCTCTATTTAAATACTCCTTGGGCATAGGGAGTTTATTAACATACTCTATGACTCACGTTCTTCACCACAGAAGGAAGAACAGTCCAAGACATACAAAGAGAAGGATAATTATGTGAAAATGTTTCCACAGAGTTAAACTAGCTAAAAAATAACAAAGAGGCCATTTATGTCCTAAATCCCTTCGTGAGTTTACTTACAAAGCTGAACTTGGATGCTGAAAGGGGGGAAAAAAATGCCATGAAAGTCACTGGCAGGAAAAAAAAACATGTCTGAGAATGGAAAAGGACAATTCTAAGAGGGCTCCAACGTGCATAGCCAGTGCTGTGATCTGCTCTGGAATACGATGGGATGGTAGCCTCTTTAGTTAGATGTCTGTGATTATTACTTGCTTGGTTGGAGATTTTACTATTTGCTGTGAAAACATAAATGGGGACTCTTTTGAAGGGGTCAACTAAAATGTGAAAATGTCTTCTGTCATTTAAGAAGGACCCTTCAACCAGCAAGAAAACAAGGGTTCTTATCCCCATGGAAGCAAAGGAGCTGAATTATGCTAAAGTCCCAGATAAATTTGAGAAATTCCCTTATTGCACCCAAGAACACATTGTGGTATGTGTTTTGGTACAAATGTGGGCAGAAGCCCCAGGAAAGTAAGACCCCTGTGTAAAAACAATAGCACACCTGCATTGTTTTCTCCTGAATTAACTTGCAGTGATTTCTTATGCAGCAATAAAACAAAGAACTTAAAGGGAAAGCTTCAGAGACTCCAAGGCTGCCTTGCAAATAATGGATAGCAACACCTGGACTGACAGATACTTGAAAATCACGAGTTAGTGGTAAATTTGATAATATTTGAGCCAGGAATTATATCTGAGTACAAATAAATATACCTATATCTATATACATATATCAACTGTATCTGTATGATGTTTTAATATATATGTGATATGATTTATATCTATTTCAGATATAGGTAATGATTCAATAATATAGTAGATCAAATAAAAAATGTGAGAAATTACAGAAAACAGCATACTTGAATTGGGTTAGAGCATTATTAACTTATCTCATGAACCAAGATTTGTTCGTTGTCTTTCTATGTGTTGATTCTCTGTGTGTTTGTGACTGTCTTTCTCTTCCCTCTCTCTCCATTCTTCATTATTACATACACACAAACACACACACACACACACACACACACACACACACACACACACCCACATATGTGCATGCATGAGTTTGTCCCACAAGTATATATTAGACACACTTTTTTAACACACATTCACAGTGTGTTCATGTGTATGCATTATAGCTTTCATGACGAGAATTGAAGTTAGGGACTCAAACATGCTAAGTATGTATATAACTAGGCCAGCTATACCATTCTTGAGCTTTCACCTAGAGGATGATCAATCATAGCACAAAGACAATTGCTCAACTATGTTTATAGCAGCTTTATTCTTAATAGCAAGAGTCTGGAAACAACTTAGAAATCTTCCAACTGAAGAATGGACAAAGAAAATGTGGTACATTCACACAATGGAGTATTACTCAGCTGTTAAAAACAATGACATTTTGAAATTTGCAGGTAAGTGGAACTAGAAAAGAAATCGTCCCGAATGAGGTAACAGATCCAGTAAGGCAAATGTGATATATACTCACCTATAAATGGATACTAGCTATAAAGCAAAGAATAACCATGTTATAATCCATAGATCCAGAGAGGCTACATAACAAGGAGGGCTTGAATCTCCCTGGTAAGATGAAATAGAAGAGATTTCATGGTGTTCTGGGGCCAGCTGGAGACAAGAATAGCAGGTATCCTGTCAGGGAGGGATGGAGAAGGAGAGTACTGAGAAAGACAACTAGATGGGGGGCATATTTGGGATGAGGTAGAAAGCTGGTGCCAGAGAAACAACCAAGAATCTACAAGGATGACTGCAGCTAAGATGACAAGCAACAAAGGATACATAGCCTGAATTGACTATCTCTTGTGACTACACAAGACTTCCAGTGAAGGGATTGGGACACCACTCCAGCCACATAACATTTGGCCTACAATCTGTCCTGCCTATGGGATGTGCTGAGGTAAGAGTGTCACAGGGATTGTGGGAATGGCCAACCAATGACTGTCCCAGCCTTAGACACAGGCAATGGTGAACTCACACCTGACACTGCCAGGACCAGAGGCTGGGTGGTCTAGAGACCTAAGATATAACCAAATGTGACTCTTGATAAAACAAAACATCATGTAATATACTTAAGGCACTTCTGCTATACAAGTAAATTATATCCGGTACTCTGTTACTCCCTACTCAATGTTAGTGTCTTATCTCCAGGTCATTTGCATCTCTCTATTATGTCAGATAAGTATCTTTTCATAGAAGATATACAATCAATAATTTTTTAAGTGACTAATCTTTCACTGTGTATGTGATTGTTGTATTTCATCATGGATTAAATCCCACAGTAGGCATATTTTCTTCAGGAGGAGGTTTCAGTAAAACAGATAGTATATGTTTTCACATTGATCTCTCTCCAAGTGGCAGAGTGAAACACTTTTGTTCTCTGAAAAACAGTTTAGAAGCCACTGAATTGACCTTTTTGTGTACCAAACTGACATTGTGTGCAGCTAGTTTTATCTTTGTTTAAACTAGTATTGATCAAATCATCAGAGATGGTATTATAGTTTGAATCAACGTTCTTGAGGCACACCAATAATAATAGTTGGAATTTAAATCTTTAAATCAATCCTCATCTTGTTGAATATCTTTGGGTTTTAGCTAGTAAACAACTTTGTTATTTTTTTCCCTCTTAGTACAAAACATTGATAAAGGTACTTGAGTCCTTACTTATTTGTCAGTCACAGTTCAGTTAGTTTATTATGTCTTCTCCCATCTTCACCTTCATCTACAGCAATGAAGTTTTCTAAGACCTCTGGTTTAAACCAAGAATCAGAATCCACCAAGTGGTCTGTTAAGTACTAAAGAGCCCAGCAGGATGTAGGCTGATTTGTAGTGATCAGAAGGGAAGAAAGAAATAACCACAACAAAACCCTCTTGAGTCAATTTGTAGCATACCTTAACATAGATTAAAGCATTCTTTATTGCAAGAGAGGTGCTTAAATTATTAGATGAGACACATTAGAATTGGGCTTTTTGAAATGAGGGCATTCTTAAGTCTCACTGCTGAAAACTATGTAGGGTTTTAGCTGAGATTTAGGAAAGGCTTTTAGGCTTCTGTTTCTCCTGTAAGCTTAGGAAATAGAAATGCTGAGGTGAAAATAGGTCAAGGCAAGAAAGTAGTATTAATTACAGTGAAATCCTCAAGAGAACTCTACTACAAAGCTGCAGATACAAAGATTAAAATAAATTCTTTGGATGTGCAAGATTATTTATACTTCTATGGATTCAGAAGCATTCAGCATAAATGGAGCTCTGCCATTAGTTCCACCTCTACAAAACAGTACACGTTCTATGCTACCGTTTTATCTCACAAGATAACCGTGAGGCTGGGAATTTTCACTTGTGTTTCTTTTGTGTATGCTTGTCTTTATAAGTTTCTATTTAAGTTCTTAACAGTTGCTAATATTTTTATTACGTTTTAAGGGGGAAGGCCTTTAATTAGAATTATCAAAGTTCAAACCTTCTTTAGTCACATCTACATGCTACAACAAACGTGATAGAGAAGAACCCCCTGTGTGCTCTATTCTGCCATGTTATCCTCAACATACAGTAGAGTTCAGACATTTCTTCTGTATAGCTTAGCATTTTGTCAGGACCATCATCAATCAGTTAAAATTTTGTGCCTGTTAGATTATCGAGAATAGAGTTAATGAGCACAGAGAAAGCAAATCAGAAAAGATAGGGAAGAGAGGAAAGTCAGGATAGTTCAATGAGGATTACACAAAGTATTAAGATAGTACTGCATAAAAGTAAATGGCGAAATATGTAATTTTGTTTTATCTGTGAACTGTGCTGTCCCATGAGTGTGGGTCACTATTGCTACTTGACGGTTACTGCAGGAATGCTCACTGACCAGATAATTAGATCATCCCATGGAACAAATGGTTTCCCCAATCCTTTTCTGAATTTCCAAAACCCAGCCAGTGATTCAAAAAAGTTTACCTATCAGTCTTATTCCATTTCACACTTAAGTAAACAGTGTGCTCCATTATTATACAAGAACTTTTACAGAAGGCCAAGGAAAGTAGGCCTTGTTAGGTTGAGCCCTTTCAGACTTGTTCCCTAAGGAGGAATATGTATCCCTGATGGTGATCATGATAACATTATATACCTTCATGAGAGTAGTGGGATGCAGATCTGCAAAGGCCAGTAAGTTGTATTCCTCCATGTCCTCTGCTTCAGTTTTTGCCTCCAGTTTCTTGCCTTGAGTTCCTACCTTGATATTTTCAGTGATGGGATGTGATCTAAGAATTATAAACTGAAATAAAACCTTTCCTTCTCAAGTTTTGTTTGGTGATAGACTTTACATAGCAATAGAAAACCCAACTAAGACAATGTATAAAATGACATTATTCTACTTTCTACTTCGATGAATAAATGTCTGTAGTAATTAAAATAAAGGGAAAAAGTACATTTTGGCTTATGGTATCAGGGGTTCTCATCTATGATTGAACCCCTTAGCTTTGAACTTCTGGTAAAGGCATTGCATCATTCTAAGATCATATGTAGGACAAACTAATCCAGGAACCAGGTAGCTTAGAGAGGGAGAGAAGCAAGGCCCATTGTACTCTTCAGATCCATAATCCCAATGACATAAACATTTCCACTAAACAGTATCTGTTAATGATTCATCTCATTTCCATGAACTTTACCCTGTATCCTGAATGTCACATTCATATAACAAGTAGACTTATACATTGGAAGCATTTATCCAAATAACTATACGTAGTAAAAACCTGAAGGCTAATGTAGGTCACAGTTAGGTGAGTGTCCTTTCAATGCCAAGGATATTGAGCTCTGTTATAACTCTTCCTGCAACTTGTAAGCAAAGCAGTATTTTATTCCAACTTTTACATGAAATTATATCTAAATTATAATTAAATTTGATATCATGTGCAATGGTTAATATGCATAAAAAATTACACACAACATGCCCTGGCATGCCAGACTATCTGGAGCCTGGAGCCTGCTTTCCCCCCATCCTTGGCCTTGCTGGGCCCCTGCTTAAGATGAAAGTTTGGCAAGTTCAGGTCCAACACCCCTATCCTCTCCTTGGAACTTCCTGGGTCAGTTTTGTGCATACTGGACCCATACCTTCAGGCAGGACCATCCACAGCCTGCCCTTACATGACTCTTTGGCCCCTTTGCCTTCTGCTTGAGTCTGCTTGAGTGGTCCTGCCTTTGTACACCAGACCACCCAGAGCCTGCCCTCTATACATCCTTGGCCTTGCTGTGGCCTCTGCTCTGGAGACCTTCAAGAAAGCTTGGGTCATCCAGAGTTACTGACATTGAAGTCCTGACCCATCTACACCCAACGAGAGAAAAGGGTAGAGAGTGAGACATCCCACCTACACCCACTGGAAGAAGGAATGAGAAGATGATGGCAGTACAAGGAAACATTCAACAATAAAAAGATTAGTATGACACCACCAGAATCTTGGAACTCTACACCGACTATAACTGAACACAGCCAAGCAGATGAAGCCAAACAGAATTACCTAAAAAGCAACTTCATGAAAATGATAGAGGCCCAAAAAGATGATATGAGAAAAGTTTCTTAAAAAATGGAAGAAAAAACAAACAAAAAATTGGAAGAATCCCTATCAAAATTCCAGCACAGTTTTTCACAGACCTTGAAAAGAAAATACTCAACTTTATATGGAAAAAAAAAGGACCAGGGATAGCAAAAAAAAGAAAAAAACAAAACAAAACAAAACAAACAAACAAAAACCTGTACAATAAAGGAAATTCCAGAGGCATCACCTCTCCTGGCATCAAGCTCTATTATAGAGCTATAGTCCTGCACAAAGGTATGTTCTGTTGGGTGGTAGCAGCACTTGCCTTCATCCCTGCACTCGGGAGACAGAGGCATGTGAAGCTCTGAGTTTGAGGTCAGCCTGATTTAGCAAGGTACAGGACAGACAGAGCTACATAGAGAAACCCTGTCTCCAAAACAATACAAATATCAAAACAACAACAACAACAAAACAAAAATTCAATCAAACAAACAAACAAAAGCATAGGTTTTATCCAAAAGTATTTGAGGTTTTCAGAAATTAGTTATAAAAGTTTAAGATTATCCTGGTGGATATTTATATAACATATTGGCAAAAATTAAGACATTAATGTGAATGAAAACACAAGACAAAACAGAAGCCTATGATATTACAGAATGAACTGAGTCTCTCTAGGCTAGTATTGTACATGGATTTAGATGTGAAATATTGGGGTTCTCTAAAGAGTTCAATTTAATAAAAGGGATTTATTAATCTTTAACAAATAAAACTAATAGAATAATAGAATAATAATTCAATAATAGAATTGAAACATAGCCTGGTTCTGGGTTGAGAAAGTATCAATTCAGGTTTGCTCAATTGATGTAACTTTCACAGTACAGGGACCTTGAAACCAAGAAACTAACTCAGTAGTACTGAGTGATGAAGGCACTCAGACACCAGATACCAAGATGTCTAGATACTTCAAAGGAGAAATAATAGCATGATTCTATTTTCAGGACATATAAAATGTGGAAAAGTATTAATAACTTTAGCTAGCCTTTCAGTGGCCATGTATAGAACTCTACACTGATACTACCTTACTTTGGTGGGAATAGAAATCCTCTGTATTTCATAAGAAAACTTGAAGAAGGAAAGTTAAACAAACAGATTGAAAACACCAAACAAAAATAGACAGATTGATTAATAACATACTTGATCTTAGAAAGCATTAGACAAAAGTAAACAACAAATAATAACAACAATGCTAGTTTTATAGAGTTTAAAATAAGAATATGGCTGAATTTTTATGCAACCACAAGAAAGAGATACTTCTCAGAAGAATGGTCAAGTTAAGTAATAAAATTTGATAAGTCAAATATGCACATTAAAATTAGAATATTATAAAAATAATGTTACATTATATATTAAGTATGAAAAATATTCATAGAATGAAATAGTAGAGGTTTCTTTGTGCAGTGGATGGCCACAAATGACCAAAGTTCAGAAAATAGTTGTCTGTGGAGTGTCGAACCACAAATCTATAAAATCTTCATATTTTGGTAAAATTACAATTTTTCAATGCAGTTTCTTCTTAGAGCTGTTTTATTTTTCTCACTAATGACACAAGTTTGATTCCCAGCCCAAATATCCCAAGGCTCAAGGACAATTTTAGAATTGGTGGGGGGGAAGCTTTTTAGAACCAGAAGTTAGAGGAAAGCAGAATAAAATACTGTCTTCTTGATATGAAAGGACAACTTCCCTCATATCTTATAGCAGCTATAGTTGACTTTTGCAAGAACTGCACAAGACCAAGCCAGTCAATATCTGACATGGAAGGAGGGGAACTCATGTTCCACAAACTCTAGCTGGGAAGATATTGACAACTGATGGGTTGGGGGAGAGGAAGAGGCCATTTCCCTAAAGAATACATCCTCTCCTTCTTGCAGAAGTCAGTCCTGGTAGCTTAACAAAGCTCCGGGAATTGGCTCCTACTCACAAGTATATGGATCACAAATTGGAATCATTAAGTTGGAAAAAAGCAGGAGAGCAACATTAAGTTAGGAAGTGGTAGGGGGAGGTAGGAGATCTAGGAGGAATTAGGGAGAGTAGTGGTAGATTATTATGAACAAAAAAAAATTGCATGTATATATGAAAATTTCAAAATTAATAAAATACTAAACAACATATTATATATGAATGCTGCCTGTACAGGGACTTCAGAAGCAGGAACAAAAGTGGGGATATGATATATCTCATAGTGGGCAAAACTGTATGAAGCCAGAATTGTACATTTAATGCTGAATATACCCTCCAGCCATGCTTAGCTGTCACAGGTGTAGAAAATTATTGAAGAATTCCCACACAAAGAAAAAACAAATGAGGAAATCCCTGTGTCTGTTCAAATCCTTTGCCGAGGGAACACCACAGAGATCCAGGGTGAAATTCACCACCTGGAAGGAATAGGAAACATAACAAAAGCATCAGCATCTACAGATAGAAGAGAGAGACTTGGCAGATGAGATCCAGGCTAGCTATCCAGCTCCTGTTCTGCAGAACATAGAAGAGACAAGAGCTACTGTATAAAATTGTGAATGGTGTACATATAAGCAAAGTGCAGTAAATAGAAACCACTGAAGTGATCAATGTGAAAAGTGATGGTTTGTGATGATAAATGTTTGTAAGATAAAAGAAAATATGATATAAATAAATGTAGTCTGGGAATCTAAACTGAGAAATTGTAACTAAACATGTACCAAAATATGAAACAAAAATAAAATAATAATAATAGTATCTAATATTTTATATGAAACTTTTAAAAATACAATAGCAATAGGATTATGGCATGTAGGACCAACAGAAGATTGGAGAAACTAGAGGAAGATTGTTTCTAATTTAAATAAAATTAAAAAGTAAAACAAAAAATAAGAAAGAAATATAGTAAGAGAAATGAGTGAACATAGTGGTGACATACTTCGAATATAAAGAATAGTTTCAACTATTACTTATAGGTATACAGCCTCAGAAAGGAAGTAAATACACAGGAAATCAAAGAGACAACATGTAAAGAAATAATGACTGGAAAAGTCCAGATATTCACTTGCAGATCTGAAATGTTCTGCACACATGTAATAAAAAAGCAGCACCCCCCCAGAAAAGAAAGAAAAGAAAAAGGCCTCATTCCTAAACTCATTACATGCAGTCTGGTAAAATTCAAGTGTGCAAAGGTGATTGAAAACAAAATAAATATGTCACACACTAAGAAAAGCACAATAGGATTAATCTCTAATTAAAACTTCTAGAAATACAAATACATTTCAACAGATTGAAAGTATTGAAGAAATAAAAGAAAAAAAAAGAATTTAGCAGCCTATAGTTCAATATGTAAAATTTATAGAGACGGATTCATAATAAAATGTTTCAGAAAGTACACGCTAGTGCTTAGTAAAATTGATGGAAAACAAAAGGGATTTTATATAAAAGAAAATCAATTAAAATTCAAATGAGTAAAACAAAATGAAGACCTAAAAAGATAAAGATAGGGATTTAAGAAATGCTGTGTAGGACTGGCGGACTAGCCCAGGAAGCAAGAGCAGTTGTTTCAAAGCATGACGACCTAATTTGAATATCCAATACCCAATTAGAACAAAATCTGAGCCTGGCTACCTGTGAACAAGGTCTTAATGCCAGCATTATTTGATCAGAAATATGAGAACCCTGGGATTTGGTGAGCAGCCAGAGTAGATGAAACACCAAGTCCCAGGCTCAATGAAACATGTTGTTTCAAGACAATAGGGAGGAAAGTAATAGAGCAGGATAATTGATGATCTCTAGCTTCTGAACACATGCACACAGACACACTCTTACACATTTGTACACATATACAATGCACTCCACACATATGCACACAGAAGAATATTATGTATATATCTATAATTTGTATTTTAGATGAAAAAAGAAGGCTCATTTGATAAGCAAATATCACGTTTATGATTTATACGTCTATTTTAAAGTGACAAAATAGTATTAGTTATGGGAGTGGATTATTATTCTGAAGCAATGTTTTATAGATTATCAGTGATGATTTAGATATAATTATAAGTATATTGAAGTACCCTTTTGGAAACATGTTTTAATCTTTCCACAGTGATTCAAAGATTCAAAGAGTATATCTAATAGAATAGTTAAAATAATGAACATATATACCCCATAAGCACATAAAGACTAGTGTAAAAGATGGAAGGAATAAAAAATAAGGGATCATAAAACATGTAAATTAGAACAAAAGAGAAAATTTTAGTTTCTTTGGTGAGGGATGAAAACCACACTTATTTGTGGAGGTATGGACTAATATTTAGATGGAGCTAACGGATTAAGTGGGCCAACTACATGGGACTAGAGAAATCATGGATATCAGAGGAGAATCTACTCCTGTCATTTAACTAAACCAGCCTAATTCCTAACTGTGCTCTAAATAATAGAGTTTTTTAAATCTGTAAGGCAACAGCTAATATAATTGGAAAAGGAAATAAACCTATCTTTTATAACTTTATATCATGTCTCTAAACACTAGGACAATTGGCAATTAATTATCACTTACTGAAAACTCAACAAGATGAAAGATATCTGAATTCTGCTGCATGCCACATTAATATAAATGTTTGGAATAAAACATTAACAGTCATTTCATAAATGAAGTCACATGAGAGACAGGTACACATAGAAAATATATTCAAAATTATTAATGATTAGAGACACTTGAATTTAAATATTATTTCCTTGCATAGCAGTTCTAAGATATTTGGTTAAAGATGTGGTGATTGCTATTACTTATACAATGAAATATCATTAAATAAAGATGGAGCAAACTATTAATGTTGATTTCATTGATGAATCAAATTGACAATACTTTAAGAACACTATATAACCAAGTATTAATGATTGAAAAGTGAATGATTCTATTTATATAAAATCATTGTAAAGCAAAGCTACTGAAATAAATCACAAATTAGATCAGATAGAAAATTTCAGGGACATAAGGAATATATGAGGGTATAAAGAATTAGTGCAAATCTCATTAAATAGCATGGACTATTTCAGACATGTTTTCTTGCTGTAACCCATGCATTCTCTAAAAATGGGAAGATTAGTTTTGGTGGAAGCAAAATGTGTTAATCTTTTTATCTAATAAGCAGGCATACATATATTATTCAATATATGCACAATGTATTCATGATATTGATTTTATATGAAAGAAACAAAGTGCCACAAATTATCCTTGAGATGTTACCATGATAAAAGATTGAGAAACACTGAAATTCAATGGGATGAATTTAGAAATTACATGGAGATCCAGTGTTTTCTAGTCTACTCTCAAGTAGATTAGTATGAAATACAATTTTGTGGAATATTTTTTTTTACAGTGTGTAAAGATGTGTCTCTGTGATTGGCTTATAAAGAGCTGAATGGCCAATAGTTAGGCGGGAGAGAATAGGCGGGATCCTGGAGATAGAGAATTATGGGAAGAAGAGAGAGAGGGAGACTCCAGGGAGACACTGAAGAGATCAGACATGTGGTACAGAGTAAAGATAACTGAGCCATGGGGCAGAGCACAGATTAATAAAAACAGGCTAATTTAAGTTATAGGATCTAGTGGGACAAGCCTAAGATAAGGCTGTTGCCTCTGTGCTTGAGCCAACCAGCTCCATATGAAGAAATGCATTCTGGATTTAAGGCTTGGTCCACTGTGTCAAAGAGAGCTGTAGGCACTTAGTAAAGCCAGGTCCACACACCAAAAACCTCTAACATGGTACAGTATGCTTTAAAAGTTGCTTAAGAAAGACAAGAAAATGCATATAGACCATCATAGAAATAATAGTTGAAAAATAATAAAATGTTTAGAGAGAGTAAAATAATGTAAAAGAATAAATAAATAAGCCATGTAAGAATGGCAAATATAACACAGTGAGTTTGGATCTTATATGGTACTTTGTTGATAGTATGTATTTTGAATACTAATGAACATAAAACCACAGCTGCTGAGGGACATTGGATTGTGGAAGGAACTACTGAATTAAACCAGCTTATATACTTTAGGATAGTCTTGGCGTCACAATGAAAGTTACATAATAAGTTGCTTTGGGGGAGAGGTTGTGCTTTTACTTCCATAGGAAACAAAAAACTATGGATTCCTTCAAAGTTCATCAAGATCAGATTAGACTGGGGCAGACCTCTTGAGGATCTTGGCTGTAGACATGAAAAAGCCAAGAAAGCTTACAGGACAGGTGACTTATATGCTGATTCCTCACTATAGGAACAGCTCTGAGACTGAATGAGACATGATAAATCTTGCTTACTACAGAGTCCTCATGACTTACTGCTATATATCATCTTTTCATATAACACTAGATTTATATTATAGATTAATTTATATTATATGCCATCTGAATTATAGATGTCATTCTTACCCTGGATATACCTGAGCCTTTTACTTAGAGAACTTTTTTAGCTGTGTGGTCACTTTCTGGCCCTATGCCACACTGGATTATGGTTGACCTACCAGAAACTGCACCCTTAACTAAAACCAATTCTATGTCAGCTCCAGAATCTTAGATAACTTCCAGAGTAGTAATGAATTTAAGATGATATAGACAGATACTCAGTCTAAATTTCATTATTTGTAGTATTTTTTTATTCATCATTGAGGGCAGGAGAGTCACACTTTGTTTGGGAAGCCAGCACTTATATTGCTACATAGATGAGTCTAATGTTGAGCATATGGTTTTTCTGCTTCAGTCTGCTGGGATGATGGACTTGTACTATCATCACACATTGATCACTTGCAAATATTTGAAAATACACTTTTGATTTTCTCTGGAAGTCATTGTGCCTGTAATGAGCCTTGTGGATACATATTTTCTAAAGTCATGCCATAAACTGCCTTATTTCCTTCTTATAATCCTATTCACTACACATCATTGTTTGTTTTCTATAAGCTGAGATTCATATAGATAAAGTGACTTGACTTTCACCTAATATAGTGCTAAGAACACTTCACTGTTTTGCCAATTTTTGTTCACTCCCCCCTTTCAATATCTGCCATTACTCTCTCACAGGTAACAAATTAGAGCTGTATTTAAAAGTTCCCAGCATGGTGCTGGCAGGCCTCACCCTTCCCCCTCCTCTCTTCCTTGTAAACCACAGATTATATCCCTAAAGCTAGCCACCAAGTTCTATTCCCTAATTTGGACACTTTCTTATGCCAGATTCATTCCTAAACCTGATCTCCAAGGTTCAACAATGAAAGTATTGATGTCCAGTAAGCAAAAACAATATTTTGTCCATCCTAATTGAAATGCCCATGCAAAATATACCACCACATCCTATCCCATTCCAACACAGACTTCCCCTTTTCTCCTCTTAAAAAAATCACACCTGCAAAGTCATTTCTTTTCTTTCTTTCTTTCTTTTTTCTTTCTTTCTTTCTTTTTTTTTTTTTTTTTGGCCTTAGTCAGAAAGCAGCCACTTTACTTTTATTACCCACTTAATAAAGGATCTCTCTGTCAATATGGTATTTGGGTGTGGCTTGTGTCTAATCTTGGGAGGGAGCACCCCTTTGTGTTCAGGACTCCAGTACTGAGATTGCAATTTTCTGTTTCTTCCCATGTTTGAAAGATCCCTATCAATGCTTCTTGAGCACTCTGCTAAAGATCTCAGATTATTTCTTCATATTCTTCACAGTTAATCATTAACTTGTGATGAACATATGCAATAAAATTTCAATGTCTAGCTCATTCTACACAAGGACTAATGTAGTCCATGAACAAAACCAGGATGTAACCCTAGTGCCCAAACTGACTTTGGGAGCCCATTCCCCATGGAGGGACGCTCCCTGAGACTAGAGTCACAATGGAGGGCCTAGGCTCGACCCCAAATGACTTGACAGATTTTGATGATCCCTCATGGAAGGTCTCACCCTCCCTGGGGAGTGGATTGGGAATGGGATGATGGGGCATGGAAGAGTGGGAAGGAGAGGGAATTGGAATCAATATGTAAAATAAGAAAAAAATATATATAATTAAAAAGACTGCCAGGCCACACCCATTCCAACTAAATACTTTTTGTTTCTCTCTATAATCATAAGCAGATTAAAGGCACTATTTGTCTTAAGATGAAATTTTAACATCAATTTTCAATTTTGCTTTTCCAGTTATGTATTTTTAGTCTGTCTTTTCTCATTAGTATATGAGCTACATTAGAGAGGGTCTTTATGACTAGAATAATGACAGATACAAGGTTGATCCACTTTTCAGAACTGAGTTCTACTGAAAATAAATTATTTGAAGACTGTGCCTTAACTTAGCAGTTATGAATAATCAAAGTAAAGAAATAAAGAAATGTATGAACAGATCATGTGAAAGTGATCTTATGATTGCACAAAATTTAATATGGTTTTATTGAAGCTAACTTTCTGGCCAAATTTATTGAATGAAGTGTAAATTAAAGTATTCTCAATTTTCTATGAGGCAATTATTAGATAATAAAACCTAAATAAGCTAATGATGTTTTAATATTGCATTATATTTTATTGGTGAATGAACTTTTCAATACAAAGACTTGAACTCAGTTCCTTAGGAAGTAGAACATTCCAACAAAATGCTGGAAAATGGTAGAAAGATGAAAGATATAAGACTCTCAATGGTCTAGTCTTCAAAATCCAATAAATAGGTTTCTAATCTTGCTGACCACATGAGGCTTTGCTCAAATCAGTGTCATCCAGGTGAGTCCTGGACAGGCTTTTACTGTACAAGACACAGTAGTCATTGCCCTTCAGAGGTGAGAAATGAAGAAATACATGCCAGAATGACTCAACAACTTTGAATAAAAGAGAATTCTAGTGTGGAATTACTACTAATTCAATTTCAGCTTTTGCTTCCTTATACTTGATAGCTTTAAAAAGCATTTTCATATTGTATCTTGTAGCAGTCTACTAAACCTGGCATGGGTCCTATTTTAAATTCCATCATTGCCTCATTATCAGGAAATGAAAAGATTCTCACGAGGAAATAGCCAAATAATTTAATTATTTGTCCCAATGACAAAGACATGTTATTGTTGAGTTCTAGCTTTCCTTTTCCCTTAGATAAAGAAAATATCTATTAAGTCAAATGGATAGATGTAGAATGTTAAGTTAAAGGAGATAAATGGTTGAAAGATACATTTACAATTTGAGAGTGCATTTACTTAAATATATTAATTCCATAAAAATAAAAGCAAAAAACAACAAAGCCATACTTACTGAATAACACATAAAACTATCTTCAGAATTCAACCTTAGCCTATGGCTTATTAGTCACATATGTAGTATTATGTCAGTTAGACAGATAATTTCCTTGAAATTCAGATATTTTGAATCAAAAGTTCCCAACTCCATAAATCATTGACATGGATTTGGGACTTAAATAGTCAGGGATGACGATGTGAATTCTTTTTAAATAGAAAGGATTAAGTTGCTGCACCACAGATTCATCTGTAACTGGATAGTAAAACACTTGTTTTAAAATGAAATGTCTATATAAGTTACCACAAATTGCATGCATTTAAAGCATTTTAAACAATAACCTGCATTGAAATGAAGGTAGATACATTTGGTAATATGTAGACTATTAAACCTTAGAATGAATTCTTCATTGCTCTCCCATTTCAGTTCTAAATTTTCCCTATTCTGTACCCAAATCAAGATTGATTCCAAACACTGTCTTTGTCTTGAGAAACTCTTTATCAGTAAAGTATTCAGTGTTTAAAAACTATATGAAGAGGTTAATGATGGCAGTTACTTTGCATCATAAAGTTCTTACAGTGTGTTCAGCAAATAGTATTTTTAATGAGCTCACTTGTTTCAAAGATATAAGTATGTTAAGGAATCCAGAAAGATAAAGTATGCATCATACAGCACTAATCATAATGACTTAATTAGGTGTTAATGTGGGTTTTACTCTCATTAGGATTTAATAGCAACTGTATATTTAATTGTTCAGTTAGCGTTTCCATCATCTCAGTCTAGTAAGGACATAGCTACTTCTAACACAGACTTAATAAAAGAATACTTTTTTGTTATAAATTAGTTCCAAAGGAATAATTCTCATTTCTCAACTGTACGTCTTATGAGGGACCATAGTAGATGGTAAAGTTGAACAAGGTATGAATTGTACACCATCATTTCCTTTAAACTTTAATTTAGTGTATGTGTGTGTGTGTGCATGCATGCGCGCGTGCGTACATGCGTGTGCAGGTTTTCACACAGGCCAGAAGAGAGTATTCTATCCACCGGAGCTAGATTCCTAGAGTTCCAGATAGTTGTGAGTTGCCCAGCTTGGGAGCTGAAACCAAACTCTAACAAGTGCATCAAACATTCTTAACTCCTTAACCATTTTCCGATTCTCTTCTAAAACACCCTTTTTATATGATTAGTCATATAATTAGAAGGGAGACATTGCCATGTACCATAATTCTTAAATGTGTTACAAGGTCACTATGCCTGTGCTCTTGAATTAATAGTCTTTTGTAAGTTGGTGATTATGTATGTCAGGTGCCATCCTAGGAGTTATCAAAAATGCTATTTTAAAAAGTCATGTTACAAATCTCCTATTACCCATACTTATTTTATTATCAAGCTAAGATTTACAAAACAAGAAATTGCTAAAGAGTAACATAAACAATACATGGGTAAGCTGAGTTTTCATAACTCTTTATTTCAAGAATATAAATATATATTTTTTTACTGACATTCCCTATTTACAGAAACATCATCATTTCTTCTTACATTGTTACCTAAAAAAGAGATTCTACCAAGAAGATAGTATTCTAACCATAAATATACTATAATAAACCCACCACAGTATGATTTAGCTAATATTCACTGGTCAGATCACTGATGGTAAGTTTTACATTCATTGTATGTAAATTAAACAAGATAACCTTTCTTTTAATGCTATAAGAAACTTTAGTTGAACATAGGGTCTTTGTCAACTAAGATCTACAAGCAGATAACAAGAAAAGATACAATAGGAACACCTGAAATTATTGAAATTCAGATCAATTATTTACCCTATAGCATCAATTCTTTTTATAAAGATTCATGTAGCATAGTATCTGGAAGCATCATGCAAAACCCATGTAACCATACCAAAAAAAAAAAAAAGCCAATCAATCAATCAAACAAACAAAAACCACACAATACACTTGCAGCACTGGAATGATGCTATCCTAATAAGTTCCCAAAGCTCAAAGGCTGAGTATGAGTACATAGCTTTAGAAATTCTTTTTTCTTGATATGCAGTGTTTTGTTGATATTCAATTTTAACCTGTCCTTTCCTATACAGAATTAGAGGATGAATAGATTTGGGGGTGGGAACACAGGAGGGGTAGGTGGAAGGACTGGGAAGATAGGAGGGAGGGGAAACTGTGATGAGGATGTAAAATAAATAATCTTATTAAATAAAATGAAATTCATTTAAAAAATATTAATGTATCTATTTTCTCCCTGACCCTAGCATCTCCTGCTTTCTTTTCTCCTGCTCCTCCCACCATCTCTTCCCCTCTGCCCATCTCCTCAATGCATTGCTCTTTTCTCTATGAGTTCAGAAAGGGGCAGGCCTCCCAGGGGTATCAGCAAAGCATGGCTTATCAAGATGTTTAAAGACATAGCACCCTCCCCCACTGTATTCTATCTGGGCAAGGCAATCCAGAAGGAGGAATAGGTTCCCAGAGCCAGCCAAAGCAACAGGGACAGGTCCTACTCCCACTGTAAGGAGTCCCAGGAACACAACTGTCAGAATCATTCAGAGGGGCTAGGTCAGTCCCAGGCATGCTCATTGGTTGTTGGTTCAGACTCTGTGAGTTTCTATGAGCCAAGCTAGCTGTTCTTGTGGGTTTTTCTGAAATGTCCCTCCCCCCCCCCCAGTTCCTACAATTCTTCCTTCATCTTATCAGCAGGATTCCCTGAGTTTAGCCTAGTATTTGGCCTTGGGTCTCTGAATCAGCATCCATCAATCACTGGATGAATGCTCTCTGATAATGACAGGGTAGTCACCAATCCAATCACAGGGGGTGGCCAGTTCAGTGTATGCATCCACTGTTGGCAGGAGTCTTAGCTGCAGCCACTCTTGTAGAAATTCTTTATGTGAGTTAGACATTAAAAACAATGCAATCACCAATTGTTCTGACCCTTGTTTGAAACTCTTATATGACTCTGTCTGGATTTTCACAAGGCACTAGTAATACTCAATAACAACACATAAATATAAAAATAACCAAAGAAAATACAATGAAATAACAAATGAAAACATTGTAGGGGGAACAACTCAAGGGAAGACGGTCACCCTCCGTTTTTAATTACTGGGGCACTAATGAAGTCACTGAATCAAACAAAGGGTTTACTCTAAGTGTTACTAAGCAAAGCACAATAACCATGACAGCCCCCCAAATAAAGCTTCCCAGCTAGTGGAGCAAAATGGTTCATGGGCTCTTGAAAGAACACAAACATTAGTGCTTAGCTTCACTGCTCCTGTTTGCAGGTTCCAACCTAATCTCCATAGAAATGAGAGATCCTATTGTGCCTCAGTGATGCCTTACAAGTAGATGGTAATCTCTGTTTGGGAGAGGAATTCAAATGAAATGAAATTCAGTTTACTATCATGGAAGGGACCCATGAGGAGGGACACAATTTGGCTTTTTGAAGGTAGACAGAATGGATTCTGAAACAAACTTATAAAGCTAATATTACAATTCAGTGTGGAAAATGAAGACAAAAAAAAATCTCAGTTCTATTTTTTCCAGTCAGTATTTTATATCGTTAACATACTATCCATTTTCCTTACCTTCTGTTTCGTTTTACACACGTAAAAAGATTTCTAGGACACAAAAAAATATGCTAGAGGTGATGACTTATACTTGTAATTCCTTCACTGAAGCTGAAACAGGAGGATGGCTATGAGTGTGTGAGAAGCCCAAGACTACAGACTAAGATCTTACATCAGAACAAAACAACAAAAACAAAACACAAAAAGCACATGTGCCCACATTATGCAAATGCAGCATCATTGGAATTGGTAAAACAAATATACCAATTAAACGTAATTCTAACAGTTTCTCATCCCTAAGGTCGCCATTGGTATAGTTCCTACTTTTCTTTCAAAAACAAGGCATTATGGTAGTCAGAAATAACTCACTTAGTTTTGATAGTTGGTATCTTCACTTTTTAAAATGGATGTGTAACTGAATGTCTTTTGTGTGGATGTGTGTGTACATGTGTAAGTGGGTATACATATGGTACAGGTGTATGCATATACAGGTGTATGCCTGTATGGGTGCATGTACACTTATATGTACATGTGTGGAGACAGAGAAACACTTAGAGCATGTTTCCCCACTTACTGTCTACCTCCTTAATTAAGGACTCTCACTACACTGAAATTCAGGACATAGGCTATAATAGCTATCCTGCAAGCCCTGTGGTCCACCTGCCTTTATCTCCCTAGGATGCTCATGATGAACAAGGGCAATGATACTAAACATTTTCCTTAAGTTTTGAGGATCATACTCAGGTATGATCCTCTTGCTAACCTGTTACCCCTTGCTAACAGGGTAAGCATACCATCAGTTGAGTTATCTCATCAGCCCAGCCACTGCATTTTTTAATGTAATTTAGTTTAATATAACAGTTCTGACTTGACAGTGTTTAAACTTGTTACTTCCTCTAGCCTATATTTAACAATATATTTTTTTTTCTGTTTCAAAACATCTAGCAGTAGTCACACTTTTGAAATCAATTTTAGTGTTTTTTTGGACTGAAATAAAATAGACTTTGCTACTTAATCTAGGCAAGTTGTTGTATGTCTTATAGACTAGTTTCCTTAACAATGATATCATGAGGTAGTAAAGAGTCGGTACTGTAAAGAATGTGGCACTCTCTGAAGCCTTCTCAGCCCTGGAGACTGAATAGTCTCCCCCACAACCATTTGTTCTTTGGTATATGTGTTAAGGCAGCTTTGAAGCTTGGGAAAATCCCTTCCAAGGGGGCTCTTTTATATACTGTTCCTTACTTTGTATTTACACACCAGATTTCTTTTCTGAGAGGTTGGATTAGATAAAATCAGAAGCTCCCTTAGGTCACTGAACAGATTCAGGGAGACAGCATAGGCTTACTATTAATTTTTTCTTATTTTATATATCGATCCCAGTTTCCTCTCCCCTCCTCTCATGCCTCCCAACACCCCCTCCCATCCCATTCCTTGGTGAGGGTGATGCCTTCCATGAGGGATCATCAAAATCTGTCAAGTCATTTGGAGTAGGGACTATGCCCTCCCTCCTGCCTCTAGGCTAAGGGAGTATCCCTCCATGGGGAATTTGCTCTCAAAGTCCTTTTATGCACCAGGGATATAGCCTGGTTTCACTGTCAGTTAGATTGCTCAGGCCTTCTAACTGAGACCCATGTTCAGGGGTCTGAGTAGGTATAATGCTGGTTTCCCAGCTATCAGTCTGCGGGTCCATGAACGACCCCTTGTTCAGATCAGCTCTCTCTGTGGGTTTCTGTAGCCTGGTCTTGACCCCATTTTCTTATCACTCCTCCCTCACTGCAACTGGATTCTTCTAGGAGTTCAGCTCAGTGTTTTGCTGTGGGTGTCTGCTTCTGTTTCCATCAGCTACTAGATGAGGGCTCTAGGGTGGTATATAAGTTAGTTATCAATCTCATTATCAGGAAAGGGTATATAAGGTAGCATTTCCACTGTTGCTCAGCTTGTTAGTTGGGGTCAGTCTTGTAGGTCTCTGGACATTTCTCTAGAGTCAGTTTTCTCTTCAAACCTATAATGACTCCCTGTATTATGGCATCTCTTTTTTTTTTTCTCCCTCGTCTATTCCTCCCCTGACTCAATCTTCCTGGTCCCACATGTTCTCTTCTTCCCTTCCTCCCCTTCTCTTTCTCCTAACTCCCTCTCCACTCACTGCACTACCTGAAGTTCTTGTGCCTTCCATAACTATTCCAATTCCCATTTTGTTGTTGTAGCTTGTTCGAGTTTGTTTGTTTCTGACTTGCGAGAAACAGTGCTTATACTGCCTTGCAGACATTCATACAACTCATTTCTATTGTTTTATTATACTTTAAGAGATTCAGGTACTTTAAAAATATTAACTAATGTAAATATATATATATATATAGATATCTATATTTTAGAAAGGTTTTGAGGAAAATGTAAGTGGTTTAGAATTACCAATTCTGTGAAAAATCACAAGACTGTATTCCATATTACTGGAGAAATCTAGAGACTTAGAAACACTTATTACCATTGTTATATAAGAAGAATGCTACAGAGAGTTAAGCACACAGAAGGAAATGTTGTTCTCACAGAACAGGATGTTATCTCCAATCATATGCACAGCAAGACTAGGGAAGTGATTCTCCAGCAGGTACACAACAATAAATGGATACTAAGTATGTAGATTTCATTGTTTTTGTTATTGGTCATTTTCACTTGAGATCAGAACTACTCATAGTTATATTGCCTATATTTGTCATTGGCCAAACGAGAATGAGATTTCTGCTAAGAATAAAAGGATATGAGAACATCCATGTTCTCATTTTCCACACAAAATCAACTTTAAATTCTTCAAGACTGCTCTTGAAGGACTCACTAATTCCACAAACTGGATCACTTTTTAAGGGAAATGATAATGGAACACTTAGATAACCATAAAGTTCTTTGAACCTACAATTTACCAACAAATATCAGAATATCATGAATATGTTAAGTGGTAGAGGTTGAAAAGTACATTAGGTCTTGTAGATTTTGAAGGTTCTTAATAAAAGAGGATTAATCATAATATGAGAAATACATTTAGTATTCTACCCCAGAGTTTGCTATGTTCACAATGATTTCAAATGTTTACCTTTAAAAACAGTGTCTTGTCTTATTTTTCCAACTGTTACTGACCTATTATATGATTCGTTACTGAGGCAGCCAATAGCATTTTCTCTACTTTACTTTATATTGCTGTGATAAAACACCATGATCAAAATCAACTGGAATTGGAAAAGATTTATTTTCACCTTACATCTCCAAAAATAAATAAATAAATAAATAAATAAATAACAAAAAAAATGAAGCAAAAACCATGCAGCCTTGCTTTCTCTGATTATTTCTTCTAAACCTGAGGACTGCTAGCCCAGGTATGAACCAGCCCACAGTAGTCTGTGCCTCCCCACACCAATCATCAATCAAGAAAATACTCAATAGATAAGTCTTTGGGTCAGTCTAATGGAGACAATCAGTCAGTTGATATTCCCTCTTTCCTGATGACTCTAGCTTCTGTCAAGTTGACAAAAAAAAAAAAAAAAAAAAAAAACCTAATAAGTATAACATGAAAAACTGTGGGAAGAGACAGGTTTGGTTTGCTCTGCCCTGCATGCACTAGTCAGTCTTGCCTTTGAAATATGATGAGAATAGATGTATCCAGCTTCTTTAAATGTTCCTATCTGACTCCCTTACCTATTCTTTTTAAGATTTATGGGGTCAGTCTTGTACTTACTATTAATTTTTTCTTATTTTATATATCGATCCCAGTTCCCTCTCCCCTCCTCTCATGCCTCCCAACACCCCTCCCATCCCATTCCTTGGTGAGTGTGACACCTTCCATGAGGGATCGTCAAAATCTGTCAAGTCATTTGGAGTAGGGACTATGCCCTCCCTCCTGCCTCTAGGCTAAGGGAGTATCCCTCCATGGGGAATTTGCTCCCAAATTCCTTTTATGCACCAGGGATACAGCCTGGTTTCACTGTTAGTTAGATTGCTCAGGCCTTCTAACTGAGACCCGTGTTCAGGGGTCTGAGTAGGTTTAATGCTGGTTTCCCAGCAGAGGGAAGAATTTCCACTGAGGAGAGACCCCCTAATTTGACATGGAATCTAAACTGATGGTTATGAGGTTACTGTGGTTGTCATTCATCACAAGTCACAAGATAGTTAAGTAGAGTTGGTACTTGGCTCAATAATTTTACAATCTTTCTTTTGTGAAATATGGTAACACCATGCCATGATTCCACAAAACATACCATGTTTATTCTGCATCCCATTCCACTCTTTTTTTCTTGCCTTCATACAGCAATGCCTGCATGGCAGACTGAAATATAATTATAAAAGAAACAACACAGTGACCACATGATGAGTTTGTGTGTGTGTGTGTGTGTGTGTGTGTGTGTGTGTGTGTGTGAATATGACAGTTCTCTGCCCAACTTAACAGCTTTTTATGCATCTAGCAGGAAACCCAATTACTTTTATAACAATCTGCTGCCCCTTGTTATGTCGCTATTTCTCCTTTTGCAAATGACAATTTTGGTCATAAACCTATAGTATATTATATGTATGTGCACATATTTGTATAGGCAAGATATAAACTGGCAACTTGTTCAGAAAATACATATAACAAAGCCAGATGTTTTTACACAACTATTATAAAATGGACAATTCTTAGAAGTAAAATGCTATTAAGCAACTAACCAAATTTTAAAATGAAGTTACAGTACATATACCTCAAATTGTCACATATATTTTTCAATAAACAAGTGATACCATACTTATACCCCACCTGTCTAGGGAAAGAACTGTCCACAGTGTGTTAGGTCAATAACAAATGACAAGATGATATCTACCATAGACATAACCGAAGACCAATCTGATTAAGTCAATTCCTCAATTAGGATTTCTTTTTCCCAGGTGTGTCAGGTTGACAACCAAGATTAACCTTGACACTAATAAACAAATAATTGTCCCAAATATAGGAATGTTTAATACTTCATTGCCATGAAAAGTCCAAGATAATAGGGAAATGTTTATAGCATAAGAAAGAAATATGAAATAGTTCTGGGAACTGTCTTCAATAAAGGCTGCTATGAGATCAAGAGGGATGTCATTTGATTGAATTTATCTCCTGACTGAGAGAATCCATACTATTAAAGCTTATTATTTGCTTATTTCCCTCCACTTCTAAAGTGAAATTTTAAATCCTTAGCTAAGAGTAAAATGATTATTAAAATGTTTTTTGTTGTTTGTTCTGGTAGAATTCATACTATATTTAGAAGAGAGAAATCCTTGAGATGACTCTGATAGCATAATATGGGCTTTTGAAAAGTAAAAGTTTACTCCAAATATTGTGTTTCTGCAGAGGAAAGAACTGATTTTATCTGGGAGAGTTTGAAACATTTTATAAAAGATGAAATATCTGTGTTTTGAATGAAAAATAGACTTTGGGCAATATGAATTGCATGATAATTACACATTGCCTAAAGAATACCAGAGAACAATCTGCAGATAGGTGACAGAGTGTGAGGAGGTTGGAAAGGTCAAAGATGGACATAAACATTTGGATGTCTTTGTAAGCAAATTAATAAACAGACTAAAAAAGATAGGCATAAAACAGATAAATATATTTGCAGTGTCTGCAATGTATATTACAATTAACTAAAAATTGAGTCTGCTGACTCAATGTGTTGAAGTTTTTTTAAAATGTTTATGACACAAAATTATCTTGGAATAGAATGTATCAATTCACTGTGCATACATACATACATTTGGATATGCATATATATTAACTCTTGTTGTGAGTACAATGCTACCCTCCAAGAAATTTACAAATATTCTTTCCTCTAGATAATTTGTCCATGACAAATATATCACATTTTCTATGTTGTCAGTTTCCACCTATGAATTATGATTTGTGGTTAGGAGAGATTGGTATCATAGTCCAGCCTTTGGTAGTTATGATGTCAACAACTATAGAGAAGTCATGTAATCTTCATAAATAATTTAGCTCTATTTTCTAACATGAGCATATTGAACTAGCTACTATGGTTTCTTTTATTCTTTAAATTCTACATATATCATGATGGTAAATCCATATAAACCATTGACAGTGAGAGCACAGAAATATTTGCTTGTATTAATCTCATCTGTTTAAATGCAGTGTTCTACAAAATAACCATATATTTTCATTTTTATGTTCATCTTATATACAATGAAGGAAATCATAGGTCCACTCTTGGCTGTTTTTCTTTTAATTTAGGCTTTTGAAAGTCTTTGTTCAAAAGGAAGAGTGTCTGCACCAGGTATTGTGGATCAAGCTTGTAATCTTAGCAGTACCCAGTTTGAAACATAAGGACTGTTTCCCATTCAAAGCCAAGATGGATTATATATCGCAGACTAAGCCAGATGGTGCTATTGAATGATACCCTACCATATCTTTAAAAAATGAAAGGACAAAGAAAAACATAAATCAAGTTACCTCCTATAAATTAACTATTTTTATTTAAAGGTTCAGGATAAATAACAAAAGATATATGTCTTCTACCATTAGCACCAAATAACAACTAGAAAATTACATTTTTAATATTGAAAGACAATATAAAAAATTAACATTAAAATATGGAAGTAATAAATTAATCCCAAGTAAGAAATGGAGTAACATTACAGGAAATGAGAATCTTATATGTGATGAATATATTTGAATATTTAAGACTCCTGACTGAGAATAAATAACATCTCTGAAACAAGTATGTTTCTTTTTTACCTATTTTTAATTGACAAATATTAAAACTATTTCATACCTAGGGACTCAAAGGGATTATTATTTTGGGGTGTCTTTATTGAAAGCCCAAACCTGCAGTGTTGTGGACCTCTAAGTCTACACTTGGTCTGACATGATTCATTTTTACCAGATGACAATACCTTGAGGATCACCTCTGTGAGTCACCCTGTTGCAAAAGTGTTCTTTTCAGTTTGACTGAGCAATAGCACTTGTCCTACAAGAATTGTACCTCAGGGTTATTTCCTTCACATCCTGGCATCACATCTTACATCTCTCAGGCACTGACTCTGAAGTAGACACTTTAACTTATGTATATTATCTAATTCAATTATGGAAATAAAGTATCTCATTAAAAAAGACATTTGAGACTCAGATTAATCAGTTGGTTTCTGTTGAAATAGCATCTACCTTATTTGTTAAGAGAGTAGTAATAAGGTTATTTGCAAGCATAAAATGATTGATAGTGAGTTGATGAACACCTGCCATTTCAAGTATTCCTGGGGAGTTTCATGAAGCTCCCTACACTCTTAATCATAGCAGTTTGAAACAGCACTCATTCCTTATGCTAGCTGTGGGCAAATATAGAAAGCTCTGAATAGTCTAGATCTCTCAGGGACTTCCTTTTGCAAGCATCACTTTCATATTTAAAACTGTTTGACTGTTAGAGAGTTGACATTATGCTGTCTCTAATTTGTGTCTTATTGAAGTTCTGCTAGGATCCTAATAGGGCAGAATAAATTCATATTTTATGAATTAGTAATTGACTTAAAGTATCACAAAAATAAAGGAAGATGATTCTACTTGTCTAGCTTCTCCACACAGATCCATTGATTAGGTTATATTGTTTACTGAACTACATGTTTTTTGGATGGTTTTTCGGTCATGGCTTTGAATGTGTGTTTATCTACTATTTCAATACTGGCTTTTATATTCTTTAGTTTGTCATAAAAGTCCACTTGTGCTGAATTTATTTTGTTGCCTCATTCTATCCACTTTCATTTGTACAGGTACACCATTTTAGTCTATGTTCTTGTACCTTTCTATATGATTTTCCCCTTCTGGAAAATTTTCCATTTAACTTTAACATTCCTAGCATCTTACTTTACTTTCCACAGCTCCCTAAATCTATATCTATATCATCTATATCTATATCTATCTATCTATATCAGAATTATTCTGTATATTTCAATTGTTGGAATGTTTTCTTCAACATGGCTAAATGAAGTGCATATTTAATGGAAACATATATAACTATGTGTTAAAACTACACATTAAACATAATTTTATTGTGATTAAATTGGAAGAAACAGATTGACTTTGGTCAGATTCTGATCATCTACAACTTTTTAAAACATCTGTCTCCAACTGCATTTCTTAGAACTACCTCTACTTATGTAGTAGACATTTATCTCCTGTAAAACTTACTTGGCCAACCTCAGTGCATTATTTTCCCCACAGGTAACCCAGTGGTGGGAAAGAACATATGTACTCTAAATTTCAAGAACCTGATGAACAATTCACAAACTATTATAAAAAAAATGACTACAGCAAGCAATTGCAACACAGAAAGGAACAAATTATACAAAATTCATAGTTGTTGTGATTTACTTTGCTCTCAAAGAGATCATTTACCAGGACCAGGCTACAGCAAAAGATGAAATAAAGATCTGGTTTAGTCCTAGACCATAGCAAGATTAAGATTATTGCAAATTTAAGAAAACAGAATCATGGATTTATATACAGAGAATATATTAGAAACAAGAACAAATAGGGCATTAAAAATAAAAGAATGAAAGAGAAAAGTTTATGTTTAATAATTGTTGAAAGCAAAACCAATACCTTCACATGTTGATGACTAAGTAGATGTTGGCTTGCACATGGTACTCTTTTAAAGATGGATGCTTTCACAGTAGGAATATACAGCTGACATGTGTAAATTAAAATGTTTTCAGTATTTCTGAAAATCATTTTATTCATCTAGGCCATTTTGATTAGGGCCAATCATATAAAATACATATTGTTTTTATGGTAGTCTTATATGTGAATTAAGTTGTTATGTAGGATCACTAATTACATTTAACTCTTTATTTAAACTCAGAATCAGTTGAGAAGTTTCCATGTATAAATATGCAACTACTATCAGGAAAAGTGTCACACTGTGTCTATGAAAAAGACATAAATGAAAGAATGACATCTTGCAAAGGCAAGAAAATGATTACCTAGTGGTTGTGAATAATGTAATAATATCTTGTGGATTAACATCTTGAGTACTAAATACCAAGGGATAGAGAGAAGCCACTGATTAAAGCTGGCAGACAAAGGCAATCATGCAAATTTGTCACATATAATTAATGTATTTAAAAATTCATGGCCTTTCCAATCATTTTGTTTCTAGTAGATAATAACTACTTTGTACATTCTTGGTATCCAGGCCACAACATTGTAAGAAATAAAAATTAAATAAAGCAAGAATCATATTAAGATATAACCTATACTAAGTTGTATATAGTTCTAAGAATTTTTAATTTATCCAACACTATCTCGCTTTAGATGATGAGAAGTAGGAGACTCAAATAACTAGCATTGGTTTCCTGTGTAAAGTTGCTTCTTTTGTCTTTGGTCTTTTTTAATTAAAACTGCACTCCAGTAACTTCATTGCATATCTATAAAACATGCTTCTACATTATATTTCAAGAAGTAGAGCTTGGTAAAGCAGAGCAACAAAAATAAGTAATGAAAACTCTTTATTTTTATAAAAGTTAATATAACACAAGTGACTTACATATTGATATTCTAAGCTACACACACTAAAATTAAATAAATACATATGGACAAACATACATACATACATACATGTTTGAGAGAGAGAGAGAAAAAATTTCTCAACAGTATAAACCTAATAACAATCATTAAATAGTCTCTGTATCACCAGAAATTTATGGCACACAGTTTTATTTTACAACCTCCTATTTATTGATCTCAACCAATCAATAAGTACTGGATTAAAGCAAAATATAAAGTTTGTGCATATGAAAATGTAAGCAATTATATAGCTACCTTTTTATAAAATAATATCTATGTGCCTTTGCAAAACAGAAATAAAGCTCACACATTTATAAAAAATGATCAGTAATTTATTACCATGATAAAATTCTAAATTTTCCATGCCTTATTACTATGGCTAGAGAATATTCCTCAACAACCTGAGTAACATTATATGCTATTTTACCCTAAAGTGAGTATATATTCATATCACAAACACTTTGGAATAGTGATAATTATGCACACATACACACTGTTACTTAATGAAAATTTTATTATAAAATGTGCTCTGATTATTAATCACACATATGTGTTAGAATACAACAATTTAATTCATTACAAAAGAAAATTTTGGATACCATATAAGAGGAGCCATTATAGATTTAAGGAGAAATTTGGCACTAGGGAAATGTCCAGAGATCTACAAGAATGAACCCAACTAATAATCAAAGCAATAGTGGAGAGGTTACCTTTAATGCTCTTCCACTATAATGAGATTGATGACCACCTTATATGCCATCCTAGAGCCTTCATCTAGTAGCTGATGGCATCAGAAGCAGACACCCACAGCTAAACACTGAACTGAACTCATGGAATCCAGTTACAGACAGGGAGAAGTGATTAAAAAAAGGAGTCAAGACCAGTCTGGAAAAACCCACAAAGAGAGCTGACCTGAACAAGGGGAGCACATGCTCCCCAGTCTAATAGCTGGGAAATCAGCATAGGACTAACCCAGAACCCCTGAATATTGGTGTTGGTTAAGAGGACTGGGTACTCTTATGGGGCCTCTAATAATAGACCAGTATTTATTTCTAGTATACAAATGGACTTTGGGAGCCCATCCCACATAGAGGGATACTCTCTCAGCCTAGATATATGGGAGAGGGCCTAGGATCTTCTCAAAATGATTGACAGACTTTGAAGACTCCCCATGGAAGGCCTTGCCCTCCCTGGGGAGCAGAAAGAGGATGGGCTGGGATTTGGTGAGGACCATAGGGGAAGATGAGAATGAGAGGGCAAGGGAACTGGAATTGACTTGTAAAACAACTTTGTTTCAAATTTAAATAACAAAAGAAAAAAATGCTTCAAGTTTCTGTAAGCATTTCTTTCAGTACACAACATTAAAAAGAAATTTTCATATTTCTGTGCTATCATGATAAGTAAGAAATGGATTTTAAAGCTAAAACCCCTCCAGTTACACTTTGTAGCCACTTCTATGTATGTAAAAGATGATTTATTAGTATGGATCCCACTTACCTGCAAAATATATTTATATGTCACTATTTGCAATAATAATGTAAGTTATTATTACATAATAATTATGTAGTTATTACATAATTAGTTTTGAGTAAATATTTACCTTAGTTATTTTGACTTGTATTAGTTCTTCTAAAGTGTAGCTTCTTTTTATCACCTACTATTCTCAGATTTTTCTCTTGCCTTACCTGACCAGTGCAATTTGTGCTATTAATAGCCTTTAGTGTGTATGGCCTTCTACTACAGCTTAGTTGACTTCCCAGGGAACACAAATATCCTTAAATAAAGCAAACAAAACAAAACAAAACTCCTGACTCTCTTCTTAGAAACTATCAATTGCCAATAACTCCTCTAGAGGCATGATTCATGTTCACCTCCCTTCTGAGTCCTGGAATTTTGTTTGAAATAAGTTTGTGCATATTGTCACAACAGTTACTTCATATATACAACTTGCTTCCATGTAATTAAACACAACCTTTGCCTTTTAAAGTATTTCTAGCCCATTGTTTGAATTCTTTTTTAAGCTTTGAGAGAAATGGTAATACAATAGATTTTCCATTTAAGATAAGAATTTCACAGTCTTTTGCTCTCTGCACTATGTCTGGTTATAAATCTCTGTTAATTGTCATCTACAAAAAAAAAATAAGAAAAACTTCTCTAGTGAAGGTTGAGAGATGCACTATGTCTGAGTATAAGGAAAAGTCATTAAGACTTGGTATCCCTTCCTCTGCTCTGCCATTCTATCCTGTAAGCCATTTAATCCTGTCTTTTTTTATTTTTCCCTATTAACCCTTAACACTACTGCTTTCTGTCTCCCTTTCCTGGAAAAATTTCTCTTCTATGGCACTTGACCTCTATGGGTATTCAACTGGACATCAAATCTAAGATTCAAAGATAACTTCCACAAAGGAGAGAAATAACACACTTTTTCCATAATTTAGAATGACTGTTTCCAGTCCTATTTTCCTGAACTTTTCACAATTTTATTTTTCTTGACAGATGAATAATATTCCCTTTTATAAATGTATACTTTTTACTATCCATTTATTATCTATTGGCCAGATAGACTTTTAAATTCTTAATTTTAAAATTATTTGAAGTATCATTTTAAAGGAGATTAGGAAACAAAAAGTATTAAATTATTGCTAGTGTTTAGGTCATATGAATGTGTATATTTTGAACATACTTGCTTTTATGACTGTAGAAAGAAGAGAGTATATATTAATCAGAATTTTCTGGAAAGAGAATTGATAAAAAAGTTTACATACTATACATACAAATAATTTACATACAAATTTTGCATGCACATATAAATGTTTATGTATACATATAATATACAGTTACATATGAATATATAGAACAGGAGCAAAAAGGGAGAAGGAATTATTTACCTCAAGCATTTCACTTACATGACTATGAAAGCTAACACTCTCAAGTTCTGTAGCTGGCAAGCTAAAACACTGGTAATACACAGATGTAGGCCAAGGAAAAGTACCTGGGCCAAAATATTAAGAAAACTGAATTCCAGCTCTTGCTTGAATGCTGGATTTCTCAAGCACCAAAGCAAGTCAATGCATCTGTTTTGTTTTAATCCTAGAAACATTGATTAATGCTCCAGTTATTGACTGGCAGTCAGGAGGAAGTCTCTTTACTCAGAAGAGAATCAGCATTTGTCCCATTCTGATTATGAAATCACTGGAGAAGCAACACCAACATTAAAAAAGGCTGTATTCTCTACTAATTCTGAAATTTGTTCATTTACTATTACCCTGTAAATACCCTCAGGATAATGTTTACACAAATACTTTTCAGTCATAACATAGTGAAAGTGATATGACTAAATGTCACTGGCTAATAACAGGAGCTTTCTTTCTGACAGTGAGCACTTTGGTATGGTTTTACTTTGTAATAATTTGTAACCGTGGGAATGACCTTTGAAACACTGAACATTTCCTTGGGAATTAATTGCTATGCTAGGGTTAATGGCCCACAGCAATGGACTTTCTGGGACAGTCATTAATCTGCCTTGATTATTACTGCTAATTACTAACTTAGGTCTCCTCTTTGGTGTATAAGTGTCTCATCTTGACCTTTTCCAATTTAAAATGTTCAGGATTTTTTTGATCACATAGAAACATGGGTTGAAAAAGGAAAGTACATTAAGATCACAACTTGCAAAACCACTAACTTATAATATTTTGATATCAATATTAAAATACTTCACAAAGCTTACTTTCTTCTGATTATAAAACTAAGATACTTATAAAAGTAATTTCATATATTCATAAACATAAATGGAAACACTTTATATTTTTATTATCAAGATAAAAAACTTAGTGCATCATGATATTGCTTTCATCTTGTTTTTATGTTTTTCTTTCTCTAGCTGTGTATTTATATGAAATTTTAGCTTGAAGACATTATTATAGAAAAAGGTGGTTTTAAATGTTTTCACATTTATTTCATATGCAGTACTGTCTTTTATGGGATATTTCATTCAGAGAAGTATAAACGTTTATATAATTATTTCACTTAGAGTTTAGTCACTTAAAATAAGCACTGCAAAAATAAACACTTTTTAAAGGTGTCATGTGACTTTTCCTGTCCCTTTTACATAAAACATATGATTTTTTGTTGTCTAGCCATAAACAGAAAAATAAAACTCAGAGCCATAAAATTATAAGCAATCATAAATTATCTCTAAGCTGATGGGAGATGTCATTCTGTAAATATATTTCTCACACTGGTTAACGAATAAAGTCCTGTTGGCCAATAGGAAAGCAAGATAGGTGGAGCTAGGAGACTAGTAGGAGGAAAGAGGAAGTAGTAAGGAGGAGTCAGCATGGAGAGCCACAAGAGAGCAGCATGCCAACCCGCAGCTCTCTGATAAGACGACCACATGGAAATACTTAGATAAGTAGAATTGGGTTAATCATCAAGAAAGAGCTAGCCCATTAGAAACTAGTACCTGGCCAACAGCCTTGTATCAAATACAGTCTCAGTCTCAGTGTGTTAATTGGGGGGTTGCATGGGTGCGGGACCAGACAGGTGGTGGGGAAAAAAACCTGCTCGTAACACTAAGCCATTGAATTTCTAGATAACACTAAATTTTGTTTTTCTAAGATTTCCTATTGGAATCTTAAATTATTTCACAATTAAAATTGTGGTCTTGAAGAGGAAGATATAACAGAAGCCAAGAAAAATTCCAGGTTGTACCAACTAATTACAAAACGTTGATGCATGTGCTTCATTAAATGTACAATGTGTCTAACGACATTCTAATCTTTGGCGGGATTTTTCTTTTACTGTTAAGCATATTAAAGAAAATTCACAAGTAGCCCTATACAAAGTATTTATAAGAAACAGTTAAGCCACAAGCAGCTAATGTTAAAGGATTTGAGAGGAAACTAACAAATCATACTTGTGTCCACTCAGTCCATATTGTAAAATATTTCTAACTAAAATAAAGTTTGGACATATGGAATGAATTTAGAGCCTTCCATAAATAACTATGTGTTAGCAACAAATTTAAAATCAAAGATACATGTACAAACTCATAGAAAGAGACAGAAAGACATTGAGAGAGTAAACTTTTTACTATGAAACTTAATAGATGTTTTATTTAATAAAATAATTTTGGCAAGAGAGAAGGGTTGGCAGTTAAGACTACTTATGGCTCTTGCAGAGGACTTTGGCTCACTTGCCAGAACTCTAATGGAGGCCATTCACCATCTATGACTCTTCTAAGGGATCCAAGAAGTTCTTCTGGTCTTCATAGCCACTGAAGTTGTAAAAAGAAAAATATATAATAAATATAAATAAATAAGCTCCGAGGAAATTCCTGGAGCTGATCTGAGCACATTAGACCCAACTATTCTAGTAGGACTACCTTGAGTCCCTGTCTGCCTGATCTCTGATTCCCTGCTGGAGGTAAGTCTGGGAACAGCTCAGGTTGAATCTCCCCCCCTCCCCACACACACCCTTCCCTAGATTGGCCCTGAATCTTGCTCCCCTCTGTGTCCTGTCCTCAGAGAGAGGGCTCCTGGTGCTCTGATAAACAAATGACCCTACTCAGAACCTACCCTTCCTGCCATCTGGGCCCTACTTAGACAACTGTCCCATTGCTCTGGTTGAGCACTGCAAAAGAGGACAGATCCAACATTTCCCCCACCTCCAGGGAAGTTCCTTGAGCTGCTCTGAGCACACTAGATCCCCCTATCAAAGTGGGACTACCTGAGTTCCCTCCTTCCTGATCTTTGAGCCCATTTCAGGGCCTCTGTCAAAGACCCGCCTATCCATGCAGGACCAGCCTGAGTCTCCACCTGCCTGGTCTTTGATAGAAGTCACTAGTCCTTTGCTGGAGGAGCACCCCAAATCCCCTGATCTTACCTTCATTGCCGGCCCCTGCATGAGGAAAAACCTCTTAGAGAGTTTGGACCATCCAGAGCTACAGACACCGAACTTCTGACCCACCTAAGCCCACCAGGAGAGTAGCATAGAGAGAGGGAGACCACAATTGCACCCAGTGAAAGAAGTGTTGGGAAGACTGCAAATACAAGAAAACACCTAACAATAGAAAGACAAGCATGACACTATTAGAATCTAAGGACTCTGCACCAACTAGACATGAACACACCAAAGCACATGAAGGCGAAGAGAATTACTTAAAAAAAAAAATAGCTTCATAAAAATGATAGAGGCCTTCAAAGATGATGTGAGAAAATCATGTAAATAAATGGAAGTAAAAACAAACAAAAATTGGAAGAAATGGAGGAAAAGACCATGCAAAAATGCAAGAAATGAACAAATCTCTTAAAGAAATTAAGGAATACCAAGAAAAAACAAACAGGTGAAGAAAACAGTTCAAGACCTGAAAACTGAAATAGAGACAATAAAGAAAACACAAACTGAGGATATAGTGAAAATAGAAAAATTGGACAAACGATCAGGAACTACAGATGCAAACACAACCAACAGAATACAAGAGATGGAAGAGAGAATCTCAGGCGCTGAAGATAAACTAGAGAAAATAGATTCATCGACCAAAGAAAATCTTAAGTCCAACAATTCTTTAACACACAACATCTAGGAAATGTGGGACACTGTGAAAAGGCCAAACCTAAGAATAATAGGCATAGAAGAAGGCAAAGACAAGCTCAAAGGTGCATAAAACATATTCAACAAAATCATTGAAGAAGCTTTCTCAATATGAAGAAGGACATGCCCATGAAAGAACAAGAAGCATACTGAACACCTAATAGACTGGACCAAAGTAAAAAGACCCCTTGATATATAATAATCAAAACAACTAACATACAAAATAAAGAAAGAATATTAAGAGAAGCGAAGGAAAAAGGTCAGGTAACATATAAAAGCAGACCTATCAAAGTTACACCTGACTTCTCCATGGAAACTCTCAAGGCCAGAAGGTCCTGTATAGATGTTCTACAGGTACTAAGAGTCCATGGATACTAGACCAATCTCTCAATACTAGCCCAACTCTCTATCATTATAGATGGAGAAACCAAGATATTTAATGACAAAGCCAGATTTTCACAATACATATCTATAGATACAATTGTACAGAAAGTACTGGAAGGAAAACTCCAACCTAAGGAAGTTAACTATGTTCACAAAGACATCAGCAATAGATAACCCCACTTCACCAGAAGCCAAGGGTAAGCAGGGCAAATATATTCACAATACTACCACCAACAACAAATCTAAAACAAACAAGCATTAACATCAATGGTCCTTACTTTCCCTCAACATTAATGGTCTTAACTCACCTATAAAAAGACACAGGCTAAGAGAATGGATACAAAGACAGAATCCATCCTTTAGCTCATTCAAGAAACACATCTAAGCTTCAAAGACAGACATTACCTTAGGGTAAATGGTTGGGAAAAGATCTTCCAATGAAATGGACCCAAGAAGCATGCAGGTGTGGCTATCCTAATGTTTAACAAGTTAGACTTCAAACCAAAATTAATCAAAAGATAAAGATGGTCATTTCGTATTCATCACAGGAGAAATCCATTAGCACAAGTCTCAATTCTGAACATCTATGCCCCAAATACAAAAACACCCACATTTGTAAAAGAAATGCTACTAAAAGTAAGTTCACATAAAACCTCATACACTCATAATGGGAGAGTTCAACACAAAAGAATATACCTTCTTCTCTGTTCCACATGGAACCTTCTCTAAAATTAACCACATAGAAGGTGACATAACAACCCTCAACAGATACAAAAAAAATGGAGTAGTCCCCTGTATCTTATCAGACTACCATGCTTTCATGTTGGAATTCAACAACAACACAAATTGCAGAAAACATACAAACTTATGGAAAATAAACAATGCACAATTGCACCATAACTGGGTCAAATAAAGAAATTAAGGACTTCTTAAATTTCAACAAGAATGAGGACACAACATACCCGAACTTATGGGATGTTCAGTGCTATGAGGGAAGTTCTTTGCACTAAGTGCACAAAGGAAGAAAACAGAGGATTGTCACATTAGAGAATTAACAGCACAACTGAAAGCCTTAGAACAAAAAGAAGCAAACTCACCTTGCAGGAGTAGATGCCAGGAAATAATCAATTTGAGGGCTAAAATCAATAAAATAGAAACCAGGAAAAAAATACAAAAAAATCAAAGCAACAAAGAGTTGGTTTTTCAAGAAAATCAACAAGATAGATAAACCTTTATCCAAACTAACCAAAAAGCAGACAAAGTACATGCAAATTAACAAAATAAGAAATGAAAAGGGGGATAGAACAATGGACACTGAGGCAATCCAGACAATCTTTAGGTCATATTCTGAAATCCTGTACTGAAAAAATTTGAAAATTCAAAGGAAATGAACAATTTTCTGGATAACTATCACTTACCAAAATTATATCAAGAACAGACAAACAACATAAATAGACCTATAACCCCTAGTGTATTGAAGCAGTCATCAAAAGCCTCCCAACCAAGAAAAGCCCAGGGCCAGATGACTTCAGTTTAGAATTCTACCAGAAATTCAAGTAAGTATTAATTCCAATACTCCTCAAGTTGTTCCACACAATAAGGTTCATTACCAAGCTCTTTTTATGAGGCCACAATCACCTTGGAATGCAAGCCACATAAAGACACAACTAAGAAAGAAAACTACAGACCAATATACCTCATGGTATATTGAAGCAAAAATAATCAATAAAATACTGGCAAACAGAATCCAAGAACACACCAGGGAAATCATCCACCATGACCAAGTAGGCTTCGCTTCATCCCTGGTAGCAAGGATGTTTCAACATAGGAAAATCTATCATCTATCACCATATAAACAAACTGAAAAAGAAAAACTACATGAACATTATACTAGATGCTGAAAACCCTTCAACAAAATTCAACACCCATTCATGATGAAGATCTTGGAGAGATCAGGGATAACAGGTACATACCTAAACATAATAAAAGCCATATACAGTAAACCAACAGCCAAGATCAAACTGAATGGAGAGAAGCTTAAGGCGATTCCTCTAAAATCAAGAACAAGACAAGGTTTCCCTCTCTCTCCATATCTGTTCAATATTGTACTTGAAGTTCTAGCTCAGGCAATAAGAAAACAAAAGGAGATCAAGAGGATACAAGTTGGAAAGGAAGAAGTCAAACTGTCTCTATATGCAAATGATGTGATAGTTTATAAAAATGACCCAAAAAATTCTACCAGGGAACCCCTACAGCTGATAAATACCTTCAACAAACTAGCGGGATACAAGATAATCTCAAAAACATCAGTAGCCCCACTTTATTCAGATAACTAAGCGGCTGAGAAAGAAAGCAGAGAAACATCTCCTTTTACAATAGCCACAAACAACATTAAGTATCTTGGGTTAATGCTTAACAAATAAGTGAAAGACCTATATAATACAAACTTTGTTTCTTTAAAGAAAGAAATTAAGAAGATACCAGAAAATGGAAAAATCTCACATGCTCTTGGATAGGTAGGATAAAATAGTAAAAATGGCAATCTTGCCAAAAGCAATCTATAGATTCAAACACAATCTCCATTAAATTCCCAACACAATTCTGCACTGACCTTGAAAGGATAATAATCAACTTTATATGGAAAAACAAAAGACCCAGGATAGCCAAAACAACCCTGTACAATAAAGGAAATTCAGGAGGCATCACCATCCCTGACTTTAAGCTCTATTGCAGAGCTATAGTACTGAAAACAGCCTGGTATTGGCACAAAAATAGATCAGTAGACCAATGATATCTAATCGAAAATTCTGACATTAACCCACACACCTATGAACTCCTGATTTTTGACAAAACAGCTGAAAGTATACAATGGGAGAAGGAAAGCGTCTTCAACAAATGATGCTGGCACAACTGTATGACGGTGTGTAGAAGACTGCAGATAGACCCATGCCTATTGCAATACTCGGGTAGAATGGGAGAGTAATAATGAAGGGAAATACTATGGAGAAGATTAAAATGGTAACAGGAGGCCATGGTAGAACAAAGCAAATGTTGCAGGGGTGACTGGATATTTGAAAAAGCCACAGTGAAGCTTATACTTATGCGTTTGTGGGGTGTAAGTGTGTGAGTGTGTGTGTGTGTGTGTGTGTGTGTGTGTGTGTGTGAGAGAGAGAGAGAGAGAGAGAGAGAGAGAGAGAGAGAGAGACAGAGACAGAGACAGAGAGAGAGAGAGCTGTCTTCTACCCATTTAACTACCACTCTTTCAATCATGCAGCAAGTTTTCAGTTCTTTAAAAAATGTGTCCTGGTATTGGCCCTGAGAAAGATGGGGCATGCATTGTTTTCCATTTAGCTGTGAGGAAGAACAGATTAAATCACAGGCCTTAGATATAAAGCAAAAGCTAAGACCCACTAGAAGAGTTAACGACCATCAGTTGTCTAGATGACCACAAAGAGAATCATCTTCTTGATGATGAAAGTTTCCATCTTTCAGGTATTAACAGTGACATGTCAGCTGATGAATTATCTGCCATTTTATGGCAAAGACAAACTGACACTATCACCATGTAAGAAAATCTCACGGAAGCAGGTGACAGATAAAACCACAATCCTATTGCAATTAGAAAATATACCCAGCTTTGAAACTTCTGTCATGTAAAGGAACAGAAAAAATATCAGGTTGCTTGGAAAATGTAAGGAGTAGTGGTCACATTATCAAAGACATTAAAGTATCCATGCTGAGTATGGTCTGGAGAGATTCCCTGGACACACACTTGAAACAAATAAAAAGGGGAAATTTTTCATCAATGAAAAATAAACTGGAACCTCAGTTCTCTTCTATTAGGTGTTCAATAACTCAGCAGTCCTAAAAGCAGAGTAAATAGTTACATGGAATTCTCAAATGCTAAACAGAAATTCAGCAAACAATTCAAACAATAATTCAAAGTCAAAATATGCTATAATGAAGAACAAATGATTCCAAAACTATAATATTCCTTTTCATTTTGTCCATTTAGCTTAATAGCTGTATAGTGTAATAAACAGCAAGTTATTTCTCATAATTTTTATTACATTATTATCACTATTTTAATGTTTTCTTATACTGTCATATAAATTTTCATGAATATCCTTTTAGTTCCTATTTCCAGATTCTGGGAAGTAATCAATATTAGTTATAATTTTGTATTAAATGGCAGTATAATTTTTAATGAGTCTTGATGGAATATAATTCAGACTACTATTATTAAACATGTGGGTAAAATCTCCTTGTTTTACTGAGACATAGGATGAACTATGATAATTCACGTTGTAAACATAATTTTCTTCACTATTCCTTTAGGAAAGTCACAGAGCTTAGAAGAATCATTGAGTAGGACAATGACACTGTTGTCTATAATGCAGAAAAACAAAGAAAGAGGACAATATTGGAAAGAGACAAGATGAAAACTTTACTCACTCTCTATGTGACATTGACAGCCCAGGTCCTTGGTCTTGGGACTGTTTGATTTTCTGTAATGACAAATAAAAAGTGAACTTAAGAATCATCTTATTTAACCACCCCCTTTTTCTCTTAGAAGGCTGTATCTGAAAGATCATTAGTTTAAAATCATTATTTAACTAACATGAAGAAAAGTAATTCAGTGAAAACTTCAGATTAGAATTGAAGGTACCATTTACAGTAAAATAAAGATATATAAAATGGCAATTTGGATATGCTTCATGTTGTAATGGACTGATTTTCATTCTGCTGTGAATTATACTAATTTACCATTTTAAACTTTCACTAATACTTTATGTTCAGCTGCACCAGCACCTCTGATGCCTGGATTTCAGCTTGTGCATTAGAATCACATGCTCTTCACTTGAACCAGTCCTCTGTTTACTAACCTCCATATCTACTGGGAAGGACATAACTTTTTTATTCTAGACTATGTCATATGGTTTAGTTGCCACCCTCCCCTTGGTCAAGAGAGATCCCAAGAAATGTAAATCATTTGGTATAGTTAATTTTAGTATATGTATAGCTAAAAAAATGCACTCTTTCCAGTCCATGGTTAATGCATGGCCATCTATAGAGTCATAAAACAAACATCACATAGTTATAAATTAAATGATATATTTTAACAGTTTTACTGAACATATAATTGATTATAATACCAATGCACTAGTTTAATGTAATACAGAATTTATGAAATATGTTGTAAGTATCTAAAGGAAGAGTGTATAGACCAGAAGTGTTGCAGTTTCCAAAACATATTTTATCCAATAACACTTCCATTTTTATTCCTGACTTCCACTTAATTTCTTGTTTGTTTCTGGTAGCTCTTTCTTTGCAAACCTGGCATTAATATTTTGCTTTTAGAAAACTGTCAAAAATGTCCTCTCAGTATGTGTCTTATTTTGATTTACTATTGGTATAATGAAATGCCACAATCAAAGCAACTTGGGAGGAAAGACTTTATTTGGCTTACACTTCCAAGTCACTGTTCATCACTGAAGGAAGTCAAGACCAGAACTCAAACAGGACAGGAACCTAGAGGCAGGACTTATGTAGAGGCTATGGAGGGGAGCTGTTTACTTGCTTACTCATGGTTTTTCCAGCCTACTTTTCTAGAGAACCCAGGAACACCAGCACAGTGATGGTACTACCCACAATATGCTGGGCACTCATCCATCAATCGGAAAAATGTCTTAGAAGTTTGATTACAACCCTATCTTATGGAGGCATTTTTTCAATCAAGGCTCCCTTCTTTCTGATGACTCTAGCTTGTGGCAAGTTGACATAAAACTAGCCAATATTATTCACCCTTTGTTACGGCAAGTTTTCCTTCCCGCTGGCTCCATCCTGCTAGCCCGCCCCTGCCTGCCTCTAGTCTGGGCCCACAGCCACACCAGCCCCAAATAACACTCAGAGACTCTGTATTTGATACAATCCTGTTGGCCAATTACCATTATTGTTTATGGGCTAGCTCTGTCTTAATTATTAACCCATTTCTACTTATCTAAGTATTTCCACGTGGTCATCTTATCGGGGAGCCGTGGTGAGCAGTGGTGGGTGTCTTCCTTCCTCCCTGGGCTACATCTCGACTCCCCCATACTACTTCCTCTTTCCTCCTCCTGGTTTCTTAGCCCCGCCTATCTTGTTTCCTATTGGCCACAGGGCTTTATTAACCAGTATGAGAAACATATATACAGAATAACATCTCCCATCAACCCTTGTTAACTTGACACACAAATATATCACTGTTAAGCAATAAAATTCTTTTCTTGATCATCCCCAAGATACAATATGGATATTAACATTATAATTTAAACATTTCTAAAATTAATAGTCCCACAGTCTTTAAAAGTTCAAACACTTAAAAGTTCAGTCCCTTTTTGTGGGTTTCCCCAGCATGGTCTTAATCTTTTTGCTTATCACTCCTCTCTCTCTACAACAGGATTCCAGGCCTTCAGCTCAGTGCTTATCTGTGAATCTCTGCTTCCATTTCCATAAGCTACTCGATAAAGGCTCTAGATGATGGCATTTAAAGTAGTCATAAAACTCATTATAGGGGAAAGGCATTTAAGGTAGCCTCCCCAGAAACCCACAGAAACAGCTGACCTGAGCAAGTGGGAGCTCAAGGACCCCAGTCTGACTGAACCAGGCCTCCTGAATGTGGGTGTCAGTTGGGGGTCCTGGGCAGGACATGGGACTTCTGGCAGTGGAACCAGTATTTATCCCTAGTGCACAAATGGGCTTTGGGAGCCCAGTCCCTGTAAGGGATACTCTCTCAGCCTTGATACACTGGGGAGAGCCTAGGTCCTGCTCCATATGATTATACCCCCATGGGAGGTCTGACTCTTCCTGAGGAGTGGATTGGGGGACTTAAAGTATGGGGATTTGTGGGTAGAATGGGAGGACTGGAGGGAGAGGGAACTTGGATTGGTACGTAAAATAAATTTTTATTTGTTTGTTTGCTTGTTTGTTTTTCGAGAGTGGGTTTCTCTGTATTGCTTTGGAGCCTGTACTGCAACTATCTGTGTAGACCAGGCTGTCCTCAAACTCACAGAGATCCACCTCTCGAATGCTGAGACTAAAGGCTTGTGCCACCAATCCCTGGCTTAAAACAAGATTATTTTTAATTTAAATAAAAAATATTTTAAAAAGATCAGCCTTTAAAATATCCAGACTCTTACAATCCAAAAATCTTTTAAGATTCAAAGTCTTTCAACTGTGGATTCCTATAAAATCAGAAGTAAATTAAATACATTCTTATTTCAAAGAGGGCACATTCAGCAAATTAAGACCAAACTCCGAAGTTACAAATAACTTAGTGTCCAATCACTCACTGTTCAATAGGCATCTTCTAGGCTCCTCCAAAGTGTTTGCTTAACTTTTGGGGCTCCTCACAGTGAATCACTCCTATGCTCTGGCTGGCACCACTCTACTAATACTGCTGTTCTTGGTAGTCATCTCATGGTGTGGGCGTCTTCAAAGGGCAAGGGTCTTCAGCTGCCACTGCGATTCACTTTTATCAATAGCTTCTCCTAGTCTTTCTTCATGGTGTTAATCCTCAACTTCTCTGCATGACCCCTTCAATCCTAGGCTTTGAACTGCCACTGAGGCTACAACTTCACCAATTGCCTTTCCTCTCTTAAAAACAGCGCCAAGCCTCAGCTGATCTCTATTACCTCTTTGTGCCTTCAAAACCAGTACCACCTGGGTGACTCTTAACACCAGCAAGTTCAGCTGCCAGCACTAGGTACAACCTTGGTTGCCTCTGAATCACAGCTTTTCTGTGCTGAATTTCAGGAAATGCTTCCCAGAAGATTCACCTCAATGATGCTGGTCACTTTCAAATCAGTGCCAATTCCGCAGGTCCAGCTAGCCAGACAGCATCATTTGTCCTAGCAAAGCAAATATTTTACTTTTGTGTTTCTGGTCTCTTGTTAATCATAGCTGAGTCTCTAGCTCGAGGTGACAGAATCTTCACAAAGAAAGTCCTGGCAGACTCTTCCCTCTGAAATGTCACAACCCAGGTCTCATCCTATGTACTGCTCTCATTTTATTTATTTATTTATTTATTTATTTATTTATTTATTTATCTACAAAATTCCAACAGAACAGTTCCAACACTCAATGGCTCTTCTAGAGCAAAGTTCCAAAAGCCTTCTATAATCCTCACCAATACATGGTTAGATCTGTCACAGCAATACTCCACACCTGCCTTAGCTTGGATTTACTATTACTATGATGAAACATCATGATCACAGCAACATGGGTAAGAAAGGGTTTATTTGGCTTACACTTCCATATCGCTGTTCATCACTGAAAGAACCCAGGTCAGAAACTCAAATAGGGCAGGAACCTAGAGGCAAGGTCTGATGCAGAGACCATGGAGAGGTTATGCCTGCTGGCTTGCTTGCTCTTCCTTGTGGTTTGCTTAGCCTGTTTTCTTATAGAATGTAAAACCACCAGCTTAGGGATGGAACCATCCACAAAGGGTTTCTATATAGCCATATAGACAATATAGCCATATAGACAAAGCTTTCTGGCTGAGTTATTTTTTTTTTAATTTTTTTGAGAAATTTTACTTACTCAATATATTCTTTTACTTTTAGAGGCATGTTACTGACCTATAAGCATGCAGAGTTTCTAGTCTACTTGTAGTTTATGTGTGGCATGAAATATAAAGAAAAATCATTGTTTTAATTGCCATTATCCCCAAAGCTTCCTATCTTTTTACTGATTTGAAATGATGCTTTTATCAGCTGTATAATTTACTTATTTGTGTGGATATAATTTTGTTTTTCATGATAATTCTCTGTATTTTATGAAACATTGTATGCAATTTAATATATGTATATAAATATATATAAGGACTTTAAATTTGTTTTAGTATTTTCATTAATACTAATTTTCAGGGATCGTCCTTACTATATTTTACTTGTTCCAAGAGTTTTCTTAGTCAGGATTTATACAAGTTTGCATATGAAATAAATTCTTTACCTCTCCACCCTCAAATTTGGAGTATAACTTTGTTCAAGATTGTGAGGGATCTGGAAATTATCATTCTTCCTCCCCAAACATTCACCTTTTACACTTCGTTTTCTGATTGAAACACTAAAATTGTATTATAATCATTGCTCATCTGTGATCAAAATATCATTGGTATTTGTAAATAATTTTAATTGAAGTGATTTTTCTGTTCACTGTGATACTCACAAGGTAAGTAACTATATTACTTTTATACCTTGTTTCCTTTGAAGATGCCTCTAATTTGCACTTATATAATTATTCCCCTAATGGTTTACTCTGCTTCTTTAATTATGAGTGAATTTCAGCTGTATTTTTGTATCATTGTGTATATTTTTGGTGTTAAATGTAGGACTCAGTGTTTTGTCTCAGAGAAGGATTTTATGGGTGGAAATTCACTATGTAAGCCTACTCAAAGTTTTTTGGGAAAAAAAAATCTACCACTGTCTTTTATCTCTCCTGAAAGCTCCTCCTCCCTTTGCATTTTTACTAATTTCCTGACCTCTATGAATATTCATTATGAACCATACCCAAAAACTTAAAGCTAATACTCACAGAAGAGAGAAAGTGTGTAACATTTGGCTTTCTGGGTCTGGGTTACATTGTTCAAAATTAATGTTTCCAACTTCATCTACTTATTTAGGCATCACATAATCTCATTTGAAATTCCCTGTATAAATGTTCTGCCTTTATATTATTGATGTACATCTACTCTGTTTCCATTTTCTAAGTGTGGTGACTATGGCAGCAATAACCATGGATAAGCAGATACCTCTATAGCCAGTTATTTGAACAATGAAAAATAAGTTGATGTGATTCATCTTTTAAGAATTCCTTGTTAAATTACATGATCCACTTTTTATTGGTTGATTTTCTTGGTGTTTATTTTGTAGTCATTGTTTATTCTTGGTACTTAACCTCTGCCATATGTCTACTAACAAGGACATCCCTCCTCTGGCCAACTTGTAAGTAATGAGTGTGAGTTTTATTTAGTTCCAACATTTTCATGATAATCTTTTTAATTTTATGCACTCTTTGGTTTTTTCAGTTTTCTTTGTCTATGTATTTTCAATGTGTAAGGAGGTGTTAGAATCAAAAGAATAACTTCCTCTTAATTATAGGAAATTACCTGCTGTTATTTTTGTTTTCTTTTTTTTTTTTAACAGCATTTCCCTGTTCTTTTCTGTATTTGCTTCAAGGACTGAAATATTATGTTTCCTTGTTATTTGCCTTTCTAATTTACCTATTCAAATTAATTTGATTCTCTAACTGTGCTATATTGCCTTATATTTTATGTTTAACTACTACAGCATAATGGTGACTTCTTCCCAATGATTTTTTTCTGTTTCTTACACAATTCTTCTTGGAAGTTTTTGTGAACAAGGTTTTCTTTCTCAACTTGCTATTACCATCACTATTATTTTAGCATTTCATTCTTAAATTTAATTTTACATATTTTCCTTTTTTTTTTAACAAAGTAGAATTCAGAATGTCAACTAAACAGCTGAAATTTATTTTTGCAATTACAGAGTCAGTCAGTTAATAACAACAACTATCTTCATATCAGCTGCATCAGAGACAACTGAAAGTGAAAAATATACCAAACCAAAAAAACAAAAACAAAAAAAAACAAAAACAAAAATAAAAAAAAACAAAATGAAAAGAGAAACAAAAACTACTGTCCCATAGATAACTTATTTGTGCTGTGCACCAACAAGAACCTGCTTTAAATTTCCATGCTAAACCTCAGACTGTACCAGGTAAGGTTAGTGGCAATTGAAATACCATCAGGAGATATTAACTATTTCACATTTCTGGGGCCCTCCCCGTGAGTCCCTTGTAGTGTTCTCTTTTTTACCTAGCTTAACTTCTCAGGGGTTGTGGATTGTAGCTGGGTTATCTTTTGCATTATGTCTAATATCCACTGGGAGGGGGGTGTAAAAGGGGTGAAGGGTCAAGATGCTAGAGTTAGGGAAGGGGCAGGAAGAGAGAGAGAGAGAGAGAGAGAGAGAGAGAGAGAGAGAGAGAGAGAGAGAGAGAGAGAGAGAGAGAGAGAGAGAGAGATACATTAGTAGCTGGAGCCATTATGGGTTAGGAAGTAACCTGGTGCTAGGGAAATTCCCAGAAATTCACAAGGATGGCCCCGGCTAAGAATATTATCAGTAGTGGAGAGGGTACATGAATAGGCCTCCCCTATAATCAGATTAGTGACCACCCTGTCATCATAGAACCTACATCCAGTAACTGATGGAAGCAGATGCAGTGATCTACAGCCAAGCACTGGGTTGAGTTCCCAGAGTTCAGATGAAGAGAGGAAGAATGAATTATATGAGCAAAGGGGGCCCAAGGTCATGATTAGGAAAACCTGAGAGTTGACTGGAGATAGTGGGAGCTCACAGACTATGGCCTGACAATTGGAGAACCTGCATGAGTCTAAACTAGGCCATCTGAATGTGGGTGACAGTTAAGTGGCTTGATTTGTTGGGAGGATCCCTGGCAGTGGGAGCAGGGTTTATATGGGGTGCATGGTTTTTGGAGCCCATTCTCTATGGTGGGATACTTCGCTTAGCCTTGATACAGTGTGGAGCTTTTTCCTGCCTAAACTTGGTATGACAAACTTTGTTGACTTCTTAAGGGAGACCTTAACCCCTCAGAGGAGTAGATGGAAGGTGGGATGGGGGAGAGGAGAAGAGAGAGAAGGGAAACTGGGTTTATTATGAAAATGAGAAAATAATAATAATAATAATAATAATAATAACAACAACAACTAGGACAGGGCTATCTAAAGACACAATTGGTAGTGTGTTAACTGTAGGGGAAAAAGGGCCAGCCAAAGAAACACACCCTGAGCATGGCCAAAGAAACACACTTTGGCCCTGCAATCAGAGCCAAAGAAATGCACCCTGAGCCTGAAGCTAGTACCAAAGAAACTAGTGCCCTGCAATCAGAGCCAAATCAGACCCTGAACCAGAGCAGAAAACCGGATGATCCCTGAGCACCAGATCTAACCAATCTCAGCTCAGGGACTGAAATCTGATTAATCCCACACTGGAATCTCCCTGGAAAAAACTTAGAGTCAAAGAAGCTCTATATTCCCTGTGCCTGTTCAGTTTGTGGCTGTCCTGGAGTCTGGCTGTCCTCTTATACCCTGGTCAGAGGCAGCTACTCTACTGGATTCTTCCCTCACAATACATTTTTGGAATGAGGTTTGGGTGAGACCTTCAGTCACTGGATAATGTCATGGAGGAGAGAGGAGCAGGGCAAGGCTGTGACACTTTCTCCGAGGAAACCTTCCCTAGTGAAAGGGAGTTACTACACATTGGGGGACTGGAACAGAACAGGAAAAGAAGCCCCCACCCCCACCCCCATGCCATAAACAGAGCTTACTGTGACCTGTAGTATTCCTTGGCTCACCAGTGCCAGAATACCTTTCCATCTGAGCCATAGCAATGCTTACATTAACAACAAAAAGACACTGCAGTTTTAAAAACAAATCTGACACGACTTTACATTTCTATTTTATTGTTTAAGTTGTGTATAGGGAGTGTTAAATAATTTATAGATAAGAAAAATGTGCTAGAACCAACTAATTCATTATATGTTCCTCTTGCTCATCCTCTTCATCCTCATCTTCCTCTTCTTTCTTTGTCTTGACGTTTTCAGCCTTGACCACCTCCTTTTTCATTGTTTCAGGTTTTTTCTCTAGCTCTTTAAGCAGTAATTTCCTTTGCATACTTCTCCTTCATCTTGGCAGTCTTCTTTTCCTAGGGATGCTTGTCATCTGCAGCACTGTTGTTCCATGTCTCTCCCAGTTTCTTGGCTGCATCAGCAACAGATAAGCCAGGGTGTTCTTTGATTTGGCGTGATACTCAGAACAGAACAAGAAGAAGGTCACGGGAGGCCACTTGGGTGCATTGAGGTCCTTGAACTTCTTTTTGGTCTCTCCTTTGGAGGTGTGTGTAGGTTTCCATTTCTCTTTCATAACTTTGCCAGCCTTTGCCATGTCTTCAAATTTCTCCTTTTCTTAGTTGACATGGCCTTCCACCTCTTTCTGAGCATTTGTTTCAAGAGCTCCGAGAGTTGACAGAAGCATCTGGATGCTGCTTCTTGTGTTCTTCCCAGCAAGTTTGCACAAAGGACATATGAGGACACTTTGACTCTCGGCATTTTAGGATCTCCTTTGGCCATGTTGAGTTCATTTTCTTCTACGAGGCACAGAGTTACCTACTGCTCATCTGGCTTTTGCTTGGGCCAGTGCTGTCTCTGGATGTCTCTGTGGAGTTCAATGTACTGCAATGGTTGTCTCCATGTATTTTCATTTTCTAAATTTCTCAGTAAGTTACTGTTGCTGTTTTATTTTTTTAATTTTTATTTTCCTGTTACTGTTTTCTAGAGCTAATGATCTGTTTTCCCTCTTACCTTTGTATTTTGTTTTTCCTTTTTATTTCACCATTGTTCTTCCCTTTTGTTTTCATTTTAGTGGATTTATTTTTTGTTTATTTGTTTGTTTTCCCTCATAATATCTCTGTGGATTTTTTTGTGCCTAGTGAATATGGTTGAATACCTTGTGAGTAGGTCATGTTCAGATAGACTACATGCCATAGCTTCCCTTGGCATCAGACTGTATTGTTTTATATAGTATGTTTTGAGTATCTAGCAGTTGCAAGTGGATGGGGTATTCTACTTACACATTTCAAAACCAGACTTCTTGTTCTAAACGATTCTCTTTATTATTATTAGTATTACTACTACTACTACTACTACTACTACTACTATTTTAAATTCATGCCATTTTGACAGAATTGTGGACATTGAAAGTGGAAGAACTTTGAGGTGATGGTTCCCTGGGTATACTATGCATAAAATCCCCATAAAATGTTTTAGTGTGACTATTCATTACTCTTTCTTGCAAAGTCAGTGTAGTGGAAGTGAAAAAGGCATCATGACAAGTTGCATTTGATTATTCATCATGCATAGTCATAGTATGCCCTTCTCACTCCAAACATTGTTTTTACAACTCAGTGATGATATCTCTATGTTTTATTTCATTTATTTTTGTAATTCTAATAATATTCTATCAGAAACATATATCTTATGAGATATATATATGTATATATCTCATAAGATATATGTATGGCAGTCAGCAAATTGCTATACTACTGTGTTTATCTTTTATTCTTTCCCAGGATAAATTCTTTTTTTTTGTAATATCCTACATTTTACAAATATTCCAGCACAGGATACAGCCCTCTATATTATGATTATTTAATAAATTAGCTGCTATGCTAATTTATTTTTTCTTGAAAGTAAGAATCACTGAGAATTCAAGTCAAAGTCCTAGGAACATTTTTTAATCATGTAATAACTTTGACTTAAAATGCCTTGATCTGAGGAAAACATGTCTAAGTGGCATTAGAACTGGGAAATTTCTTGATGGGTGAAGTGACTTTTGCTCAAGATTGATGAGCCAGGTTTGGATCCCTTGAAACTCTGTAAAGTCAGAACAAAGCAGTGCAGATATCTATAATCTGGTGCTCTTACAGAAACACTGGAAGCAGAGACAGGAGAATGCTCAGACCTCAGACACTCAAAAGCCAACTACACATGCTTACACATCATTCAAAATGTAGAGGTCTGTCTCAAGCATGTTGGAAGGAAGCTGAAGATCGGAATTCAGCACTTCTCTGACCTCCATAGGGGCGCCAAGCTATATGGGATACACCCCCCCCTACACACACACACAGCACACATGCCTAAATAAAGGAAAATGGATGTCGGTAATGAAAAGAATGCCAGCATAAATTTCATCTGAGTGAAGTATACTAAGCCAAGTTTGAAAAGAAGAGATATTAAAAACCCATTTTAGAAGTTCATACAGCTGTTCGGTAAGGGTCCTTTGGCCAGATCACCTCTTCGTTACCTGTCGACACTCAGTGGCATTTGAAACATTTACCTTCAGACTGCAGTTTCCTTCTTTCCCTTTCCCCTTTCCTGGCTAGAATTAATTTTAATCAGATGGTAATTAAAATAGGCACTGCATAACCAACTCACATTTCTGTAGGTAATTAAAGATTCTAGAGTCATGCATTTTCCCCTCCCAGCTCTGTTAGAAGCAGTGGCACATAATTTGTATTTTTCCTCGAAGCACAATTCTTGTAGTAATGGCTCCAGTTCTAATAAATCTCTTGCAAATAACTTGTCTGAGCTTTGGCTCTAAGACAGTAGGAATTATAAACTGTTCATTTGTTCCCCTTTTCCTTAAAAATGCATAATTCCCAGTTGTACACTATCGATTCTAAAAACTGTTTTATTATGAAATATCAGGGAGCTATGTCTCAGTAGTCAGGTTACCGGCTAAACCCTAGATCTAAGACCAGCACTTTTATTATTTCAATTCATATTTCTTTCTCTTTCATATACTGAGAATTATACATAGGATTTAAAAAAAGGGGGGGGGTTGCAGGTCATAAAAAAATCCAGTAACCTTAAGAAATTTGACTATGTAGAACAGACTCTCATTCCTAACTGTGTATATTATCAGCCTGTAGACAGAGGCCATCCACTGGCCCACATTGTGGTGTTCAGTAAATACAATCATGAAAACTCCTCCAAATAAGACTAAGCCATGGAAGACTCTTGAGTAATCATTATGTGCATACATTAAATAGCATATCTCTGTCAATACATGGAGCGATTATTCATAAAAGTTTTTAAAGTAAGTTTCCCTTCAAACAGGGTGTCCTACATGTCACAGCTGCTGATGTGTCAGTTTGTTTCCAAGCTGGAGCTATTTGAATGTCACTGGTAGCCTCAAGCATGGAGCATCAGATGACTTGCCAATGATATGTCCAGCTAACAGCAGCCTACCAGAATCTCCCTTTTGGGGAAGGGGTTGCCAGTTAGCCATTCTGGAGCCTCTGCTGAGCAGCTCTCTCTGCATCTGGTGGTTATGAAATCTCATTTCATTACACTACTAATTTACAGGGAATGAAATTATAAACAAGGTGATTATAGAGCGTAATTTATGGTCCATGTAATTATATAGCTGTCAAAGTAGTGCTGGCAGCTGAATTGTGCAGGAGAGGGTTGCACTTTTGCCTGGTCCACTGAGTTTGTTAATTGTCCACAGCTGAAAATATTCTTTTGGTCTGCAAGATCAGCAACCTTCAGTTCTGGAGAGCCGAGCTAAAGCTGGTTATAATTACCTGCCTGAATGGAAATGTTGCCTATTGTCTATGAACATCTTCAGGTGATAGAAATTTATTTCTCAAGCCTTTTGCTCAATGGAGAAGAACACTTTTACCTTCGTGCCCAAAGAACAGGGAACCTTAAGGAAATAAATCAAACAACAAAATATAAAGCCACAAATATTTTTGTCTCTGTATCTAAGTAACTCATTCTATACACTCATACTGAGATGCACATAATAAAAGTAATAGTGGTAGAAAGATTGCTTAGTTGTTCTCCAATTGAATCTTTATATTTTCCATTTATGTGAAAGAGAAGCATGTGCTTTGCTACAGGCACACCACCTGTTATAGCTGAGGAGGGAAACCACGCCTGTACATAAGCAACACCATGTGAAGCACACCCAGCTTCCTCACTACTTTGGCTTCTTGCCAAAAGAGACATGATGGAAAACAGAGCAGAGAGGGCCACAAAGCCAAGGGTTTGTTTACATAGCAATAATCCAAATGGTTTCTATTGCGCAATTACCAATTTGCTTTGTTCTTCACATGTTGTAGATATTACCTGGCCAGTATAGGTATTATATCTGAGGAATTTATTCTGTAGATGATCGTAATTTTGAAGAGGCATCAAAAATGAGTGTGTAAAATGTTATACAAATGCATAACTTCTATAAATTTGCCAACTTCAACTTCTGCTATTATTGGTGATCATAGGTGGATGGTGCTATTTTATCATTAAGAAACATTTATTTATTTATTTATTTTCTGTGTACGTATGTGGGATACATCTATGATGACCTATGTGTGAAGCTCAGAAGACAGCTTGTAGAACTATTTCTCTCCCCCTACCATGTGAATTCCAGAGATGGAATTCAGGTGGTTGTCCTTAGCAGCATACATCCTTACCTACTGAGCCATTTCACTGGCTCCGGACACACTATTCTCCTCACTATTTTTTTGCTGCAATTTCTATGATCCTGTCCATGTATGCTTCTCTATAATTACTCCTTTTGAACAATAATAAACACTATACCACATATAATATTTTCTACTCACTCAGAGAGCACAGGTCCTGTCTCTTGTATTTAACCTCTCTGATAAAATTTTAAGTCAAAATAGGAGCTGTAGTCATTTGCTTTATATTTATACAAACTTTTTACTATCATTATGACATACAGCAGTTTTATATAAAATATAATAGTTGAGTTGGCTATGAGAATTTGGGTGACTGTCCAGGTAGCCTACTGTTTCTGTCTTCCCTTGCACCTTTTGGAAGTCACTCACTTGCCCTTCCTGCCTACCCTAGTAATGTGATCTTCCTTCTTAGGTCTGTGATGAAGTTAAGGTTAGACTGTAAAGTTATTGTCCTCTCTTCTTAGACATAAATATTAGGTATAAGACTTAAACTTTCCAGTTTAGTACAGCTTCATAGTATTCTCAGTTATGTCTTTACCCTAGGTGTGGGACTGAGCATGCGGTTTATTCCAATTGCTCTATTTTTCTTTACTGGCAGTAGGTCTTAAATTGTGTATGTGTTTACCCTTTATTCTCCTAGAGCATACTTGATATTTGCTATCATTGCATATAGTATTGTATCAAGCCGAAACCTTCTTTTTAGACTGAAAGGGGAATTGTAGCTATATATTTGCCTGTGAAGCTCTAACAGTGGCCACACCTTCAGGGTGTGGTTACAGGTGTGGGTGTGATCTGTTAAAGGGACAGAATTTGAGGTTGGGGGTGGAGGCTGAGGTCTTGGAGAGCATCTGCGAGGCAGTATATACATTCTTGGAGCAGGAACACTGTGACAGTTACTTACTGTTTTCTGTGTAAGTTCTTTCCCTAATAAAATTCCACTTATCATTTATATTGGGTCTGGTAAATCCACAATTTACACACCATCAAGACTCTGTGTCTTGCATTGGGAGGCTGAAGCTGGATGTTTACTATGAGTTTGAGACAAGTCTGAAGTACATGCTGAGTTCCAGATCACCTGGGAAGCAGAAACAATCTAAATGAACAAAATGATAATTAATTAATAATAATGATAATAAACAGTATAAATAATAGAAGTTTCAACTATGTGCTATATCTGCTTCTGTGTCCTCATAGCCTATAAGATAATGAACTATGTCTTGGTTGTGAGCCTAGCCCATGACAGTGCCCCCTACCAGCAGGAAGCAGTTTGGAAAGAACAATGTCCAAATTCCCAAATATTGTTTATAAATGTTTGTTTTCATTTAAAAAAGGCATGTATAATTATGTCCAACATAAAATAAATAAATGTTTAAAAATGATAATAAACTATAAAATATCATGAAATTATAACATTTTTGAGATAGGCTTAAGACAGTCTTGATATAGAAAAATCTATTGCTTTGAGCATAACATGATTATGAATAACAATAAAATGAATGTCATAATGTCTCTGTGAATTCAACTTAAAGAAATAACTAGAGATTTATAATCAAAAGGATAGTCAGAGTAAGACTTGATATCTGTAATAAATCAGTTTAAAAATATCAAGTAACCCTTCATTGAAGATAGTTTTTAGTAGTTTATAATATAAAATTAAGATATCAGTTGAAATAAAAAAGAACCAGATAGGGGCTGGAGAGATTGCTTAGTGCTTGAGAGCCCTTGTTTCTCTTCCAGATAACTTGAGTTCATTTACTAGCACCCACTTTAGGCATCTCACAATTGACTGTAACTCTAGCTCCAGAGATATCACATTTACATAGATGCATACAAAATTTCATATGTAGTTAAAAATATAGATTGATCAGTGGAAGAGAATTGAAGACCTAGACATGAATTCACACTCCTATGAACATCTGAATTTTGATAAAGAAGCCAGAAATATATAATGTAAAAAAGAAAACATCTTCAACAAATGGTGCTGATCGAACTAAATGTCAACACATAAAATAATACAAGTAGATCCATATCTATCACTCTGTACAAAACTCAAGTCAAAAGATGTCAAAACCTCAACATAAAACCATATGCACTGAACATGATAGAATAGAAAATGGGGAATAGCCTTGAATGCATTGACACAAGATACAAGTTCCTGTACAGAACATCAATAGCACGACACTAAGATCAACAATTAATACAAGGTACTTCATGAAACTGAGAAGCTTCTGTAAGGCAAAGGATACTGTGAGTAGGACAAAACAGCAGCCTACAGAATGGTAAAATATTTTCTCAAACCCTACAATTGTCAGAGGCTAATTTACAATACATATAAAGAATTCAAGAAACTAGACATCAAAAGACCAAATAGTACAATAAAAAACAAAACAAAAACAACAACAACAAAAAAAAACCCAGAAAAACAAAAACAAACAAACAAACAAACAAAAAACCGGACTACACATCTAAACAGAGAATACTTAAATGTTCAGCATCCTTAGCCATCATGGAAATGGAAATTAAAACAACTCTGAGATTCCATCTTACAACTGTCAGAATGGCTAAGATAAAACAAAAACAAAAACAAACAAACAAACAAAAAAACACCCAAGGGACAGTTCATGCTAGAGAGGATATGGGGCAAAAGGAACCCTCCTCCATTGCTGGTGGAAGCACAAACTTGTACAGCCACTTTAGAAATCACTCTGACAATATCTCAGAAAATTGGGAATCGATCTATCTCAAGACCCAGCTAAACCATTCTTGGGTGTATACCCAAAGGATGTTCCACCCTACCACAAAGACAGTTGCACAACTATGTTCATAGTAGCTTTATTTTAATAGTCAGAAACTGGAAACAACTTAGATGCCCCTCAACTGAATAAAAGATAAAGAAAATGCTGTACCTTTACAAAATTGAGTAATACTTAACTGTTAAGGAAAACATCATGGAATTTGCAGGCAAATGGATGGCACTAGAAAAAAAAATCATCCTGTGTGGGGTAACCCAGAACTAGAAAGGCTCACTCATTATTGGATCTTAGCTATAAAATAAAGGATAGCTGTGCTATACTCCACAAACCCAGACAGGCCAAGGAATGGGGAATAATCTTTGGAAGACACAGGGATATCCCTGGGAAAGAAAAATGGAACAGATTTTTGTGGGTGGACTGGGAGCTGGTGGGCAGACATGGGAAATTGAGTAATCAGGTGTGGGGAGACTGGAGAAAGAGAGAGCATTAGAAGAGATGATTGCAAGGGGGGTCATTTCAGCGGTGAGTTAGTGTAATGGAAACTCCCAGATATCTATAAGGGTGACCTTAAGGAAGACTCCTAGTAATGTAGGATATGAAGCCTAAAGCAGCCATCTTTTTTAACCAGGCAAGATTTCACGTGGAGGGATCAGGACACCAACTCATCAAAAATTCCTTTGACCTACAAATTTTTCTGCCTACAAAATGTACTGGGGTAAAGGTGGCACAGAACTTGTGGGCCTGGCCAAACAATTGCTGACTCAACTTGAGAGCCATACTATCTGGATAGCCAGAGAGACATAGGATAGGACCACGCATCATCTGGAAAAAAAAAGTCAATGAAATGATTCCTAACCTAATGATACTCTGCTATACATAGATCCTACCATAATCATCCTCAGAGAGACTTTTCTACATTTCTTCTCTCTGCTCAAACTGTCATTCCCAGTTTGTATTTTTCTTTTCCTTTTAGAATACCAGGGATACAGTATAAAGAACAAACCACAAACCTGTCCTCACTACTTTTTATTTGGTTTCTATGTTTTCTTCAGCATTTTCTACTATTTGTAATTCTATTACAATGTGCATAGTGATCGTCTTTGCTTTCATATCTGATGTGCTAATAAACTTATCCATTAATATTTATTATTGAATTTTCTTTAATATGTTGCATTTGAACACAAGTACTTCATCTTACATTTATATTTTTGTTTTACCCATTTCTGTTCATTCTGATTCTATTTCAAGGTTTCAGTGAAGTGTCAAAAGTGTTCAGATCAATCAATTTCACAAGTGTGTTAGAAGAAATGTTTGCCATCCTGATACTCCAAGATTACCAAACACTCAGGAATGTGTTTCTACAGTTAAGTGTACATCCCTGCATGACCAAAATGTAAGCATAAAACTTTGGAAATATGTATATATTCACCATTATGGTGTAATATACAGTTACTCAAACAATCTATTTTATTTTAAAAAGTGTTTCTGTGCTGGAATTATGGTTTACATTTTGTTTTAATTTTTCCTTGGACATTCAGTTTGAATTAATATATATTTTCTTCCTTGCTTATAGAATCTTCTTTCATCTTAAATCCTAGTCTCAATCAGAATATGTGCTCATTCAATTTAAGTCATGTGATGGACAACTACATCCTAGACGTGCATATAAATCTCTAATATTTGAATTTCTCAGCTGTTGCACCATGATGATTTGTCACCAGACTCATTTTATTTTTAACAAGTAGTTAATATTGTATTCCTTGTTTGATCTAGAATAAAGATAGTATTTTCCCCATTTTAGTATTTCTAGTCTACTGTTATTCTAAAATAGTTCTAGATTGTGATTTTTCCCATTCTGCTCTTGCTTTCACATTATTACTTGTGTAATAAAATTCACTCTTTCCCTAAGAATATATTCATTATTTTTTCAATGTGAATACCTTGGTTCCTGTCTTATCCAGTGATTTACAATCTAATACTGTAATTATTTATGTTAAGATTTGACATTTCATATATTTGCTGAATGAAGACTTTTAACATAGAGATCAGATGTTGTTGTCTGGTTGTGTATACTTTCCATCTGGGTCTTCATTAATTATTTATTTTTAACAGAGTCTATCACTGGACCTGAAGTTCACCATTTAGTTTACTTTTTGGTAAACAACTCCTGGGATTCATCATTTGTGTCACTTAACACTATGACTGCAGGGACATGCCATGGTACCAAATTTTCATGTACTAGGGATCTGAACCCCATCCCTGTGCTTGAACTTCACCCACTGAACCATCTTCCCGGCCCCAAAAAGAAATTTTGTAAGTATCAAAAACCCTATCAACTTTTATTTTATCCTTTTTATTTACTGTTCAATAAGTTTATTCACTTTATCTATAGCAAAGTTTTGTCTTCTCTCCCTTCAGAAGCATTCCTTCTCCACTTTTTCATAAATGGGCTGAGGTGTTCTGTATTTTTGATACACTTCTCTTCTTCATGCTGTCCTTATTACTCTCTCTCTCTCTTTCTAAGGGACTTTGTGATAAAGTTAACTTTAGCTTTCAAATCAAGGCACAAGATACAAATGTGCATTTGTAGTAGGGAAAGATGCTTCCTTGTTCACTGACACTTTGTATTTGGGCTAAAATTTGATTTTACAGGAAATAGTCACTGCCCAGCTTAAACTCCATACTATGGATATTCTTTTCTATGTTTTCATCATTATACTTTTTAGATTGCCCCACTTTATGCAAATGACTTTGGGATTTTAAACTTTACTTCAATAGCTTAGCTTCTGGTTCATCTCTCCATAGCTTGGTTGCTATAAACCTTTTAATTTCATTCTTTAGCATTTCTAAGAAGTATGAGGGGGTGGTGAAGAAATTCTTTTTAACCAAGGCTGTTGATCTGACTATGCAAAACATTCTAATTGGGCAGTTATTGCCACCTGCTCTTAAAATTATTATGTCCCAGATGCTAAGAGAATAGTATTCAAAATAGACATGATTTTCATAGTAACTTAACTGGTTGTATTCAGCCAGCACAGTATCCAAGAGATCTGTGAAATACCAGCTTTGGGGCTAAGCATGTCCCCAATGGAAGAAAATTACTCACCAGGATCTCTGAAAATAAAGTACTGGCTTTGCAAATATCTGTCTGATACATGTGGATATTTGGCATCTCCTTTTACTTCTGGATAATTGGCAGCTATCTCTCTATATGTCAGATGTCCTGTGAAGGAATCAAGAATTTGCTAAGCTATTTAAAAGAAATTCATGATTATTCAAATTATATTTTTTTTTCAAAAAATGCTTTCTTAGCCTAGTGTTTATCTCGTTAACACTATGTTGAATTATTTCCATCTGGCAAGCTGCAGAAATCGCCTAGGATTATGGGGAGCAAGCCAAAAAAAAAAACCAAACATGATAAGTTATTTATTAGTTCTGGCCCTCTAAATCCCTTACCTTATTGGGGTTTGGGGAGAAAGATACTAGTTACTCATCACTTACTTGTAATCCTTTTACTTAAAAGGAAAACAAAAGCTGATATTTCTGCACAGAAAAGAAATGTTAATGTGCATTAAAATTAACTGGAGTTTCCATCCTCAAACCTGACCCCTGGAGCTGATAACGATAGGTGAAAATATCTATTAAAAAGTTATCACATAAAAATAAATCGATCTTTAAAATAGCATTATCAAATGTAGTGTCTTAATAACACAATGAAGAGTTTAAAAAGCCTTTATCACCAAATCAGAACCACATCTGACAGGTTTAGAAAGGAAGCAAAGAAATAATTACAAAAAAAAAAAAAGAAAGAAAAAGGGGCAGTTGTAAGATATGAGTGAGAAACTGAAGGATCCAGAGTGCAACAAAAGTGCTGGTGAAAGACCCTTTAGTACTTTACAGTGATGCTGCCAAAGAATAGAAAGAAACATAACCAGAAAATGCATAAAATCTTAGTGTGCAAATATCAGCTAACACATAGTGATGCTTACATAGAATGAACAAGCAATGACCTCTGCTTTCTCTACCAGAAAGGGAAGTTTTCGAGTACTGGTGTGTTATGGGATTGGTGAGCAAGGAAATCTGACGGAAAGAGGTTGAAATGAAAATGAATGTTACCATTATGCAAATAAAGAACACCTTTTTTAGTCAATAGAAATCATTGAGTTTTTTAATATATCCATTTGAGAAAAGAGTTACTACTAAAAATGAGTGTTGTCCATACAGTGCAAAGAGATTAAAGTGGTTGGGTAATTAATATTTCCTTATAGATTTCTGACTTTGGCCCTACTTATACATTCATTCCATCAGATTAAGTAAGAATCTGAAGTTTTGAAATTTGACTGAAGACAATTGTAATATTTTACTGGTTCTCACATTAATTAGATATGTTCATTTATATTTCTATGAAGGTCTTCCTTTTATTCAAGTAACATAAGAGTCTGCTTTCAGGTGCCCCCTCTCTTCTACAGAGACTGTGACAGAGGACTATGTTTAGAAAAGCATGTAGCTATGTGGAAACATGAAGAAGTTCTGCCAGGCAAATCTTCAGATGTATCAAATTAATGCTAGTGTCTAAGACTTTTGTTGAGTAATTGATTAGGCAGACAGTGAACTAGGTTGTCTGTTTGGAATGGGTGGATTACAAAAAGGTATGGTATGGGAAACACATCAGAAGTTTAGAAATATTGAAAAGTGGGGTTTTAACTGAAAATAATTTCTTCAATCGTCATTACTGTCATTTCCTAAAGAATACTAACTGATATTTTTTAGATTATTTATCCCTGCATTTCTGCACAAAATAAAGCTTGAAAATCTAATTTCGTATTATCTATTCAATTCCTGTCAGTGGATTCACTACTTGTGCTACATCTAAAATTAAATATCTTCTCCATGGGTCAGTATAGATCATACTTGACTAAGGCTGTTTTGTTTTAGACATGCATTATATCCTGCATGAATAAAACTTAACATGTTGTACTTCTTATAAAAATATAACCAACACAACACAGATATACCTTACACAAAACTTGGGGGAATCTTTTAAAGAAGGAAGTAAACAAATAATTTATTTCCACATTACAGCATTTCTTCAGTATATCTGTACTTTTAGCTGCCACCTCTATTGATAGAATTTGGCATTGCCAATTATTACATTTCATTGTGTTTTTTCACAATGTCAGTTCATATCCCATTTCACTTTGCTCCATCTCATCATATGGCTAATAGGCTGCCTTCAGACTTATGAATATGAATAAGCCATGCCATATCTAGTAAAGTTTTTAGTAAAATGAATAACTTACTTGCATCAGAATTTTCTCATCTTTTCTCATTAACAACCAAGACATCCCCTCCTCATTGCTGTGTACACACACAATGTCACTCCTCTTTCCATACCCCTACATGTGACACTCATTTTAACCCATCTCTTTTCTCAGCATCTGAAATTCTCAGTAGGCTTTAAAATCTGTCATTTATCCAGTAATATAGCTATTTAAAATGAACAAGCTGGTAATGATGTACAATTGGATATTTTGATTTAATGTCAGAGTTTCTCTAGTCCCACATTCTACAAGAGGTCTTAAAAATGAAGGTTGTATATTTTGTTGTGCTGATGTCTCAGGAGATAAGTCAATGTGATTTTAATGACACATGTTAAAAATAACCATACAATGGAGAATGAGAATCATCAAACATGCATAGCCAAGACGTCTTCTTTCATGTACCAAATTTCAACAAGGTGAATTGTCAAACATATTTTGTCCAGCATTCCATAAGTTACATCAAGCTGTCTCATAATTTTGCTAAGTACTCAAAAGGATAAAGAAGGATACAATGAATATGATATCAAAATCACAATAGATTTATCTTGCTATTCATTGTTCTTCCCAATATCTTTATAGTTTTCATCTACTGTTATGGAACACATTACCCTGAATAAGAGTAAATTTAAGTAACAGCTTCTGTGGGTCAGGCATTGAGGATTGACTTTGTTTGGGTTGCTTGATTTTAGTTCAAAGTCTCTCAGTAGATCTTGCCTGTAGGGGTACAACTGGTGAGAAAACAACTTGCTAACTGAACTGATAGTTGTTGACAGAGATACTTGTTTCTTCCCTGTGGACTCTGTCAGGACAGTGCCTCTCAAAGAAGCTTGCTTTCCACAAATTGAGTGGTCCAGAAAAAAAAGAGAGAGAGAGAAATTGATATCCAGGTTGGAAGTTATTGACATCTTACAAGCTCATCTTGAAAGTGATTTCTTACCAATCCTGCTCTAGATTCTTTATTTAAAGCTAATCAATAAGTCTAGCCCATGCTGGAGTGGATATAATCACAAAAGAACAGAAATACTATGCAGGGAGATCTATAGAGGCTACCTGATGATATGTTTAATATATCCTATTCATAAATCTGGAATGAGAGTGAGCCTATGGAACCTAGAGGAAAACCTACTAATGTTGCTCCCTAAACTTGTATTATTTATACCTGTATTCTAAATACATAACCTTATACCCAGAGATAAGTGTAGGTCTTGTCCTTCATCAAAAATATCTTCTTGTTACAGTAGATGTAGATTTTTTTTACAGCAAGGCTCGAGTAGTCAAACTGAAGAGCGTGGACCACAGGGTGCCCCGCTCCAACTGATAAATCTATGTCTCCTACATCTATAGCTTTGGTAACATCCAAAGAAAATACAGAAAGAATGTAAAACATAGAGAACTAGGACTCTACAGTAAGACTTTCCTTCTATATATGACAAGGAAGTCTAAAGTATATGTCCTCAGCAATATGGTTGCCTAAACAAGACCTAAACAGCATGTCAACATGAGGTGTGGAACTTTCACAAGGTCCCATCCATAAATGAAAAATTATATGTAATTAATGACTGCTGAGGGAGGAGAGAGAGAGGGAGAAAAGGAGGGAGAATGTGTCATCACAAAGGATGAGCCCCCAAAGTGGTTATCCAGAAATCCAATACCAAGTGGCTACTCTTACACACACACACACACACACACACACACACACACACACACACGAGAGAGAGAGAGTTTGTAAGTTGCATTTATATATTTATATGTATGTATACATGTGGCTAATACTTAAGCATATGAAAGAAGAAAGAGGAGAAAACAATAGAGTTGGGGGTAGAGGATGGGAAACAGAGGATGGGGGTAGAGGCATGGCAGGATATGATAGCAGGGTTTTGAAGACATATGATATATCACATTGAGATAGATCTGTATGTACATTAATAAGTGCTAATAAATATGAAAATGAAGAGCAATATATCAGTTAATTTTAAGCAAATACCATTGTTTTGTTCTAAATTTTAATTTTTAAGTTTATTTTAGAGTTAAGCAAGCCATTACATCAATAAGGTAGTGAGTCACCAACTATACATATTTATCCTCTTGAGATTAGGTTGCACAAGTTTTGAAGATGCTGTGATGACTAATGCTGAAACAATGTACTGTGTCTACAAGAGAAAACAATGTTTTCTCTAAGCTCACTCATGTTTATTTTACTAAAACATGGCACTTAAATTACATGAGAAAAATTACTGGTGTGTTATTTTTCAATGAAGTGCTTTTGAGGAAATTTAGCTGATATGTTCATGTTAATGGTTAATCTGAACACAAAAAAGTGGTTAAATTCTTGTCATAAACCCTTTGTTGTATGTATGAAAATGCAAGAATATGTAAGTGAAGTATGGCAATGTATGATACAGTGTAGGTGTCTCTCTGAAAAATAAAGGACATTTGGTAACATTTTTCTAGCCTGCAAAAGAACTGGCATGCACTTAAATATTATTCTAAAAATTACCCCTACTCCCATTGTTAAGAGTATGTATTTGGAAGCCAACATGCTATGATTTAAAAGGGAGTTTTATTTTACAATAGCTCATAGCTCCATGGCTTTGGTCTAGTGGCTTTATTGATTTGTTTTTCAAGTTCTAAAAGTGTAAAATTGATATAAAATCATGCCTGTTTTACAGACCATTGTATAAGGAATATAAATAAAAAATTTGAAGTCATACCCAGGGTTCAAGTACTTAGATGTATAACATATATTGTTCTTAAATTTGGTCTAACTGTTTTAAAAATCAAAAATTAAAAAAAAAATTGCCTTACTATATATGGGTGACAAACAGTTTACTATGTAACATAATTTTCATTGATTTTTTTTTCTGTAGAATAAATAGAAGGTGTAATTAACAGTAAATATCAAGCATAAACTGGGAGAATGGCTTTGTGATTGCTTAGCATTCATGGGATCTTAGATTCAATTTCAATACTGCAAATATTTTAAGTTGTAAAACAAAATATCAAATAATAAAAAAGTATTATAGCTTTTTCCACATGTATACTGATATATTTACACATGACAATAATGATAATTTAAATTTGATTCTTTTCCCATGGATTGTGCTACTATTTTGCATGCTTTAGTCTAATAAGAACTTTAATATATATCATTACATATAACTATTGTTCCACCTTATACATCTGGAACTTTGAGACTTCCAGACATAAGATAGTATACTTTAGATCTCACACCTTTTGTTGTGAGACAAAGCACTGAATGAAGAGAACATAAACAAAAGGAGAATTCATGCAAAATACCTAAAATATTAATACTATAAATACTAAACATAGTGAACTCAGAACCTCAAAGTTAGTTACATGAACCATCTGCACCTTCAGACACATTCCTGAATAATCTAAATTAAAGAATGCTAAAAATTGGTCAAACCAAGTGGCATAGTATGTAACACCAACAATAAAAACCCAAAGATAGATGTTGGAGTTCAAGCTGATTGTCAGATAAGCAAAGCAGCCATCCACTAGCTCTTACTTCTACATCAGACTGAAAGGGTGATTCTGGTCCAGAAATCCTCAGAGTTCAATGCTCTCTCCAGGAATACTTAGCGACAATAGCTCTGCCTATTGGTAACTAAATCTTCATATGGGACCTCTTGCTTCTTTCTTTTTATGACTCCCTAGTGCTGGGATTAAAGGCCTATGATACCAAGTGCTGAGGTAGCCTTTGTATGAGCTGTTCTTCTTTAAGACTGAATGAATTTCAATGTAGCTCAGTGAGACCTTGAATTAACAGAAATCCATCTGACTGTCTTCTGATTACTGGGGTTAAAGCTGGGTGCCACCACTGCCTAGCTCTATGGCAGCTAGTATGGCTACTGGAATTAAAGGTGTGTATCATCACCGCCTGACATCTGTGGCTTGTGGCTACCTTTGCATTTGGAACTCTCAGGCAAGCTTCAATAAATCATAAATAATATAACACCACAACAGAGTATCACACAAAAAGACCAAGAATCCCCTGCAATTAGTATAAAAGCCTTCAGAAATGAAGTCACCATACAGAGATAGACAATAGTAGCTATAAACAATGGGGAGAATAAAGCGGAGGGTGCTAAAAGGAAGGTGATAATTTAAGCTTTGTAGTTGCCTAAGTTTAGCAAACGAAAAAGGTATTTCATAAAGTGGATTAAATTCACAGTGTATGTCATATGCAATTTGTTAATGGCTGTCATTAGTTCTTAATTTGAAAATCTTTGCCTCTGTTTAGAAATGAGGCTGTCTATTTATACATTGCATAATTTATTACAGACTCATTCTTTTCACATTATTCTTTGTTAGAATATTTCCTATGTCTTAAAAAATAGATGCATGGTTGCTGTGGGAGTAATATGTTAGTCACTACACTGTTAGAATATGAACCCGAAGGGCAGAGACATCACACAAAACATGAGCTACAATCCTTCATAGGAAGAAGATGCTTTGCCATATGTATTGATTTACTTGCTGGGACTTTGCTAACCCACCCATCTGAAAGGGTTCTACACTCTTGCCTTAAAAAGAGACACATCAATAGAGGGAGCCATTATAGGTTTAAAGAGAAATCTGGTACTAGGGAGTTGTACAGAGATCCACAAAGGTAACTCCAACTAGGAATCTAAGCAATAGTGGAGAGGCTACCTTAAATGCCCTTCCCCTAAAATGAGAATGATGACTATTTTAAATGCCATCCTAGAACCTTCATCCAGTAGCTGGTGGAAGCAGAAGCAGAGATCCACAGCTAAGCACTGAGCCAAACTCCTGGAATTCAGTTTCAGAGAGGAAGGAAGGAGTCAAGACAACACTGGGAAAACCCACAGAAACAGCTGACCTGAGCAAGTGTGAACTCTGACAACTGGGGAACCAATATAGGACCAAAACAGGTCTCCTTAATGTGGGTGTCAGCTAGGAAGACTGGGCAGTCTATGCAGCTTCTGGAAGTGGAACCAGGGTGTATCCCTAGTCTATGAATGGACTTCGGGAGCCCATTTCCCATGGAGGGACACTCCCTTAGGGACACTCCCTTAGCCTAGGTGCATGGGTGAGAGCCTAGGTCCTACCCCAAAAGACTTTGATGATCCCTCATGGAAGGCTTCACCTTCCCTGGGGAGTGGTTGTGGGATGGGATGGGGTGTTGGTGGGGGGCATGGGAGGATGGGAGGGAGAGAGAACTGAGATTGGTATGTAAAAATAAGATGTATCCAAATTAAACAAAATTTGTAAAATAAAATAAAAGATTTCAGTAAGGTCTAGAGACTTGAGAGAGAGAGAGAGAGAGAGAGAGAGAGAGAGAGAGAGAGAGAGAGAGAGAGAGAGAGAGAGAGAGAGAGAGAGAGAGAGAGAACGAGAGAGAGAGAATAGCATAAATAATAGTTCTCTCTTCAAACACGTAGCCACCACTGTGTGAGTTGTAGGCACAGACATTTACCTCCTTGTCAATGACATTTAATTTTCATTTGCCTTACTTCTGGCTTGGAAGCTGTTATGAAATATCCTCTATAGGCTCACTTTATTGACTGCATGATCTCCAGCTGGGTGATACTTTCTGTAGAAGTTTTAGAATTCAAGGAAGTGAGAACTAGTTCAAAGATGTGTGTCTCTGAGTGTAAGTTTGTTGTTATTGTTGTTGTTTTTGTTTGTTTGTTTTTTACAGATATCTGCTTCTCCTTTTTCTTTCCTTGTTCTCAGCTGTCTCCCCTCTTCCCTGCTACATGCCCCCACCATCGTGGTTTTCTTCCTCATTGTCTGAAGACAACAGCAATGGATTATTCCTTATTAAACTATGAGTCAAAATTAATCTTTACTCATTTAAATGGATCTTGTCAGACCTTTGGCCAAAGTTGGAAAAGAAAAAAAAACAAACAAACAAAAAAAACAACTGATTCCAGTTCTTGGTTCTCGCAGGGGTTCCGGAAGCATTTTCTTTCTACCCCAGTCTCTGTGATTGAGTGACTCTTTTAGCACAGTCAAGTACTGGTTTCCCAATTTAGCCTTTGCTAACCAAAGTCAAGCTCCACTTGTGGGGGGGTTTGTGCTGAAGAACAGAATGGACTTTTAAATAGAGCTTTTCATTTCCCATCCTATTCTTCTTCCTCTCAGTATTACACCTAGTGCTGAGATTGGCTTCCTTTCTTTCTTAGACCTTACTGGATTTCTTATATAGCACTTTGCCCAGCATCTCCTCTCCCCTCCTTTTACTATGCACTATCCCATTACTCAGGAGGATCAGTGTCTTAAGTGACATTCCAGTATTTGGGCTTTGACCATTACACCCTCATAAAGAATAATCCTTTCTTCTGCATTGGGTCTAGCCCTTCTACCCTCTTCCAAATTATTGCCCAATGATTTTCTCTATTCAGACTTGTCCTGTGACTGAATAAGTCAGTGAAGTCTGTTTCCAGATATTTTCCTTGGATCCCATACTGAGCCAGACGACAGTCATGCAGAAATACTCTGTAAGTCCCTTTTTAGCCATAGGAGAAGGCTGTTGCCACTGAGGTCACCTTCTAATGTGTCTCTGTTTAATCAACATTCACAAATATGTAACTTAAATCAGGTGTGTGTGTGTGTGTGTGTGTGTGTGTGTGTGTGTGTGTAAGTAGGACTTAAACCTAGATTCCTCATACATGCTAGGTAAGTGTCCTACTACTGAGCTATAACTCTAACCATGATGATTTTCTCTGATTTGTCTTTCAACTTTTAAAATTTATTTTAATTTTTATATTATATGTGTGGTACTTCATCTGGATGTATGTGCTAATATTATATACATTCTTAGTAGCAACAGTGGTTCAAAGTGGGTGTCTGATTCCCTGAAACTGTAATTACAGATGGTTGCAAGATGTATTATGTGCAGGAAACCATGAAGTTAGCATAGCTTAGCTGCCTTGAGAGGCATGCATCATAGGTTTTTTTTTTTTTTTTTTTTTTCAGGTTAGAGTTCATGGCTTCTGGGGAACAATGTTTCTTCCAGTTGTTGAGAGACCCACACACTTCCTCAGGCAAAAGTGTTCAGGTAACTTTGCATTTCTCTGTATGTTCCCTCAGAAGTCAAGTAAGCATGGAAGTTTGGCAGGACAATTGGCCTTAGAGATTAATCTTGTGTATTCTGTAAGGATAGTAAATGCCATTGTACTCTGGCAGCTACAACTGTATTGAAAATGCCAATTGCCATCATATTCTGTTTCCAATAAAGGTATAAAATTATTATTGCTTCCCATAAAAGTCATAGCCTCAGTCTTTCTATGGACTCTCCAACTGTCCTGGTTTAACTCCTAGGTAACCTTGGCCAGGTAAATAAGCACAGATGCTCGCCTTTGTGAATTTTGGGAACTTAATTGAGGTCTTGGGCAAGAACACTAGTTCTGCTAACCTCTGAACCATCTCATCTATTTAAAAATATTTTTCCTAAAATTCAAATAAGACCAAGTATAGGTTTAATATTTAGCATGAGTTATTTTAGGACCTCTTTCCATGAAAGTAGTACCCACATTTTCTTTGATGAAAAAGTAGAGAAAATTTTAAAAGTTAACAAAATTCCTTTTAACCTTTAGAGATTTTTATTTTAACCCAATAAACATTGTTTTGGAAAAAATGGTCAAACCAAGATAACCCTTTGTTCCAACATAAAGTGTGAACATCATCATCAGCTTCTCCTTTTGAAGTGATGTCCAATTAGACAAACCACTAGAAAACCTTCCTCTAACCAGTTCCTGTTGATGTTACCTGCAGATGTGTGTAACATTCATCTCCTATATTATGCCAGCAGAGATGAAATTATTTAACTTTCCAGTTCACTGTTCTTAACTAGTGATAAATTTTTCTGTATCTCTACATTTTGAGCAATTACCCCCTTCTAATTAACTTTGATATCTTATTTTCCCTTGTGTAAGCCTCTTACTTTCTGAATCCTTAGATTATGTCATGTTCTCTGTCACTAATCTACTTCAATTATTTAGTTTTACCATTCCAGTCATGCCCACCTTATTAGGATCCTAGCAGGAAATAGACCACTAATACCCACCAATTATTGGGAGAAAGTTAGGAAAGTGACCCTTTACAAAGGTGTAGGTAGAATTTAGGGAAGACAAAGAGTGAATGTGCAATGCCTTAACACTACATTTAGTATGTCATTCCTATGCTCTCTCAAATAAATAATATACAGACTGCTAATGGGAATTTCAGATGGTGACAGGATATAATGAGCCAGACTACAGTCAGTTTGCAGGAATAAAAAAAATAAATAAAAAGGATCCTAGATTAAAAACATACATTACTGTGATTAACTTCTGTCTTCCTAGTCCCAGCTATTTAACATAGTTGACAATTCTACATAGTTCAGCCTTGCAGGGATATAAGCAAGATGACGAAACATTGGGGATGAGTATCTGCAAGAAAGTATAGATTTCTTGATATGTTTAAACATATAGAAACCATGAGTATATTTTCTGTCAAGTCTTCTGTAATTTTTCCTTCTACTTTCTGATCAGAGTCTAAAAGTGGTCACAAACAAGAAATGAGGCTAATTTTAAGTATCCCCAAAGTGTTACATTTTCTACCAAATAAGGTAGCAGTTAAATTAATATTTGCTGATGAATAAATAATGATAAAAACTTTACTTTTAGCTTTCCATGTGATAAGAAAATTATGATTCAAATATAGTACAAAGTTATTTTCAAAATGATATTACTCTGTCTCCCCTTCAGGGTGTTCAGATAAATATTATCAGCGAGTTGAGAAAAATCTATAAAGTTTTCTAAATTTATGGGAGATATCTTTTGAGTAAAATTGTACTCTTTTCAGTAGCACTTTATTAAAAGGATGGACTCATCATGCACAATACTTGGTTATTCAATTATGTTCGTACAATTTTGAAAATATGATTTGGGTGTATATTGATTCAAAGCTGCTATGTTTGATGGAGATCATTCTGCTCTTATTGTTTGAATACCAAAATGTCCTTCGCATATAATCCTTTGTGGAAAATTACCAACACAATTCCTGTTGGCAATATAAATTGCCATAATTAACAACTTAATGTTTTTTCCTGATTGCTTGTGATTCTGCCTGCATTTATATATTCAATATACCCATAGGTCCTGAATTACAAGAGAAAGATACTTTCATTTAAATGCTGTCCTATGAAAATTCTTCATTGTTTTAAAATATACAGGAATTTTCATCTGAAAATCGACATCACATCTTAGAACAAGAGAGAAAAAAAAGAAAGAAAACTGCTGTCCATTTGGCCAATTGATTCTCCCATAAACACTAAAACAATTAGCAAAACCGATAGTTTCCTGATACTAGACACTGGATTTCAAAATCCTGTTTAAAACCACATCTAGAAATCTCCTAATTGTATTATGTATTATCAATTACTTACCCTTTTTGGTCCTCCAATCCTCAATCAGTAAGCTGAGAAAGCTTAGATACAGAGAATGGCTAACTTCAAGAGCTAAGAGAAATAGAAAACACTCCCTGCTGAATAATACCAAAAAGGAGTTGTTTTTGCTTGCATGTTCGTTTATTTTTCTTATGTGAGCTCTTGGGGCTCTTGGATTGTAGGAGTGAATAAATGGTCATTTATTAGAATTGTACCAATTTTAGATGGTTCTTACCCTAGCTTTAGTGTGTGTGAATGTGTGAATGTGTGTGTGTGTGTGTGTGTGATTGTCCAGATTCCCAATCACTCTTTTTTTACTGTTATTAGGCTCTTCCTTTATGAAATTGTTGCTTAATCAGCCAGTGATCTGCAGCAGTTATGATCACTGTTTATGCTTCTGAAGATCCTTGTTCCATGTATTTGGGGCAGTTAACTTATTTGTTTCTGCCAATTTTATAGGTCAATTTCATTACTGTAACAAGTAGGTGCGGTAATTGTAGATAAGTTCATTGCCTATGTCTATTTTTACATTTATGGAATGATTCTGGTTGAGCCTTAGCCTATGATTCTGGAATTTAAAGATGTAAATATGAAGTTGTCATCACAATCTAGAAGGGCTGCAAGTATATCACAATTAATGGGCCATAGTATGTGCTCAGGTATAAACAAAAAGAAGAGCTCAAGTCCAAGTATGAAGACTTCAGAGTCTCCACAAATTAGGACACTAGAGCATCCAAAAATGAGTGATTTAAATACCCATTAAAAAAAAAGTCAGGACATCCTGTTTGAACAAAATATGGAAAGAGGAAAGTGCTGAAAGAAACTGAATGCCACAAACTTAAAAAACAGGGGCTGGAGAGATGGCTCAGAGGTTAAGAGCACCCACTGCTCTTCTAGAGGACCAAGGTTCACTTAAAGAAATGTCTAGAGACCTACAAGACTGACTCCAACTAAGAATTTGAGCAACAGTGGAAAGGTTACCATAAATGCCGTTCCCTGATAATGAAATCAACAACTAACTTATCCACCATCATGAAGTCCTCATCTAGTATCTGTTGGAAACAGAAGCAAACTCCCATAACTAAACACTAAGTCGAACTAGAATCCAGATGCAGAGAGAAAGAGAGAGAGAACAAGACCAGGTTGCAGAAACACATAAAGATAGCTGACCTGAACTAGGAGAAGCTAATGAGACCCCTAGACTGATAGCTGGAACTCCAGCATGGGGCTGACTCTGACCCCCTGATCATTGGTCTCAGCTAGAATGACTGAGCAGTCTAAGGGAACCCAGACAGTGGAACCAGGATATATTCCTGGTGCAAAAAAGGACCTTGCTGACTACCCCCATGGAAGGATACTCCCTTAACCTAGAGACAGGAGAGAAGTCCTAGTCCCTACTTCAAATGACTTGTCAGACTTACATGACCCCACCTGGATGGCATAGCCCTACATGTGAAGTGTAGTGGGGAATGGGAGGGAATGGTGGTCCGGGTGCATGTGAGGGGGGAGAGAAGGTAAGAGGGAGGGAGGGAAGAAGGGAGGAAGGAGAGAAGAAGGGAGGGAAGGGAGGGAGGGAAGAGGGAGGGAGGGAGGGAGAGGGAACTGGGATAGACATGTAAAATTAAAAAAAATCTTTAAAAACATGGGAAGGTGATGGGAGATATCATTCTGTAAATATGTTTCTCTTATTGGTTAATGAATAAAGCACCGTTGGCCAATAGGAATGTAAAATATGGGAACTAGGAGACAAGGAGGACTGGAGGAAGTAGTAGGGAGGAATCAACATGTAGAGACTTGAGAGAACAGAGGTCTCGGCCCTCTCTCTGGTAAGATGAGAGCACGTAGAAATACTTAGATTAATAGAAATGGGTTAATATTTAAGACAGAGTTAGCTGATAAGACTAGTAACTGACCAGCAGCTTTATATCTAATCCAGCATCTCTGTGTGTTATTTGGGGCTGGCTGGAAAAACTACTTACTCATAACAGAGAGGAGAATATATAACTACAAGGCAAAGAGGGTTGGAAGCTCTTAAAAACTTTCACAGGTATTTACCTAAGTGCTCAGAACAAAATGCATACTGGATCTGTGATGGGAGATGTTATTCTGTAAATATGTTTCTCATACTGGTTAATGAATAAAGCCCTGTTGGCCAATGGGAAAGCAAGATAGGAGGGACTAGGAGACAAGGAGGAAAGAGGAAGTAGGAAGGAGGAGTCAGCATGTAGAGCCGAAAGAGAGCAAGATGCCGGCCCACCATGATCCGATAAGATGACCATGTGGAAATACTTAGATAAGTAAAAATGGGTTAATCATTAAGACAGAGGTAGCAGATAAACAATGATAGTAACTGGCCAACAGCGCTGTATCAAATACAGAGTCTCTGCGTGTTATTGGGGGCTGGTGTGGTGGCGGGACCAGATTGGGAGCGGGGGAGGGGGGAATTTACTAGTAACAGAACTGTGCATAATAGTTGATGCTAAGGTGATAAGGACATCAATTACACACTACCTTTTCAGGAAGCTTCTTGACCAATGTCCTCAAAGAAAATGAGTATCAGTAGACAGACAAAATATGTTCAAAGAATAGGATATTATTTTTCTCTTTTCATGATGGAAATAGTCAAGAATCTTTAAATACTTATTAATTCTATAATATGGCAAATATAAGATTGCATAATGATGGAGTAAATGTTTGAAAAAAAATTTGAAATTACCAATAAAGAAATGCTCTAGAAAAAGTAAACTTTCATTGAGGTAGCTGACATTTCTTCTGCTGAATTGGGGTAGCTGACATTTCTTCTTCTGACATGGAACAAAATCACAAAATAGGACAAGAGACCAGGTTTGTAGGTAAGTTTGTAGACCAAATATAAAATTATATTCACTGTTTTTGATTTTAAAAATGGATGATAATCTCTACTAACAAGTTAGAGGAAAAGAAAAGGGGCTGTGGCAATCCAAGAAGAGAGAATGGTTCACCAAAAGATGGGAGATGGTGAGAGTGAAGACTGATGAACTGGAAGACTTCCTTGATGGAAGCAATATGTGGTTGGAAGGACCTTCTGAATAATATAGTGTAGTTCCTCAGTTAGTTTCAGTTATCTACATACAAAATAAAGTTCATAATGCCCCAATGGAAGCACTTCCAGAAAAACCATATGTCCCTCTTTTTTTTTTTTTTTTTGGATGACTTTTAAAATTTAAAACTGTATTTTGCCTGTTCTTTTACTGCCCCTTTATCTAATCAGTGTACAATTCCTGTGTACTTCACCATAAAAGTATATCACACTTTATCTCCTCCACCTTCCCCTCTTGTAAAGCAAGATAATTCTCCTACCTGCTTCATTAAGAAAGCCTGATTTGTTTGCTTTCATTGCTGTAGAAGATATTTTATAGGTGAAATTATTCAGATGTTCTTTTCTTTATTTGATGTGGAGTATTACTAGAGACAAAACTAGAATAACATCTAAACTTTCCTCATTATCTCTGACTCCATTCCCTGGGAAGTTTGTTACAGTTTCTAACTACAAATGCAGTTTATATCAGCGTGATATTTGTGAAATGAAAAAGACAAGAGATATGCCTACTTCATTTACTGATGGATTATCCTTAGCCTCACAATTCATGAGATTAGTATGTATTCTATAAATATCTTTGGAATGTAGGAGTGAATAAGTAAAAACTGCATACATGATTTTACTTTTACATTTCTGAGTTTAGAGGTAATAAGAAAACAGGATTAGAATAAATTCCTTAATCTGGAAAGGGGTGGCCAGACTCTAAGCTAGCTAGGAATATACTGCCATCTCATGGTCCACTAAAGACTCAATTAGCAAAGACAGACAGTGTCCACTGCATTATTGTGCAAATTTGACACAAAGGGATAAGTATTTAAAAATAACTATGCGACCAGACATTAACAATAGAGGCTTTATTTTTATGCTTGGGGATCCAAACCCCTTTGCAATGTATCAAGTAATAGGGCTATTCATAACAGGACAATTGTCACAAATCCTATTGTTTATTATTTGGTTTGCATGAGTTTCTAAGTGCTTTCAAGATTAAAACTAAAGGGACATTGACCATGGAGTTTCAATATCGAAAATGGTCAGAACAATAGGCTATACCCCCAAGGCACTTGACTCTTATCACAACTCTCTACTTGTTTGAAATAGTTTTGCTTGCTTTGCACATCATTAGTGTAACTAGAAAGAAAGAATCAAATAATCAATTCTCCAAAGGTGACTTTTTTTCTTTATAAAGAATGTGAATATATGGATGGAAGACTGGAAGTGAACGGTGAGTGGCTTAAGAATTAGTTCATTCATAGAACTGTACTTCTTACCCAGGGGAAAGTGGTATTCTGTGTCTTTGTTTCTGAGGCCAATAATGTGACCTGCATTAATCATGCTCTCAGAAGAGAAGGAAAAGGAATAACAAAGGTAGCAGAAGCCAATTTAGTAATTCAACCATTTGCAATTGTATGGTACCATTTCTCCATAAATAACTAAGATTGCATAAAGAATTCTGTAGGAAAAGGTCACCTTGCCCTTCACATCACTGCCACCTTCTGTACATCTGCCATCCCAAGGGATAGCCTGCCCTATTGTGCAATCGGCTCTCTGCAGAACTTTCTTTCTCCTGTTCACACTAACAGTCCAGACTAAAGACAAAAAAAATCAGTAAAGGAGCTCTCAATGAGAGACAGGCCTGAAGGCCATCCCCAGGACTCTAGAGGCCAAAGCTAGAAGAACATGAATATCACACATTCAACTTTACCTGCACTTCAGGGCGCTTCTGCTGAGGCAACTTTGTGAAGCCATTTTTCAAAATGCAAAATTGAAAGAGGACAAGGGATATAATCCTGTCACAGAGCAGTTTTCTAAGGTGAGAAAGTCCTTAAAATTCAAGTCCTAATGTTGTTAAATAAAAATAAGGGGGGCTATGTAGATGATTGAATCAGGAAAGTTTCTGCCATGTAAGCATGAGGATAGGAGTTATGTGTCAGATCCCTAGCAAGCACTAGGGATTAAAGCTCAGGGGATAGTGGCTCACAATTACAAGCAAGAGCTGAACAACTGGCTAAACTGGCAAGCCAGTGTGTTCTGGATTCAGTATTTCAAAAAATATAGTGAAAACTAAAATAAAACCCGCTTTGATATATTTTGATCTCTATACACATACCCATACTAAGCATTCACAGCGTCTCCCCTAAACTCATTCACACAGATGAATGTATATATAAAACTTAATACTTATTGTATGCTATTCATTTTCATTGCTGGGGTTAATTTATTTATTTTGCAAATGATTTTTATTTAAACCTTTCTTTGGAAATAGTTTATTCAAGTGTAACATTATATATAACATTTCAGAAATAATTTACATGGGCCTTGAAGAATTCCTTGGTTATCAGCACACAAGTCATCACCAGGGCCTGTGCAAGCTGTTGTTCTAAACAAAACCCTTCAAATCCATCTAACTAAAGACTTCTTTTGTGACAAGGGTCTTCTTGTACATGTGTTTACGCACAAACATATATAAATATAAGACTGTATTCTTTGTGGGGTTTTGGACTTTAAAGAAATAGCCTTAATATGAAAATATAAAGTTCCTTTCCAACTTTCATTCCTGTGGCAATACTAATAGTAACATTTTATGTTATTTTAATAGATTTGTGATGATTAATGAGCTATATCATAACTTGTATTAATTACTTTTTTTTCTGAAATAAAACAAACACTGTGAACAAAAGTGACTTATGGAAGAGTTTATTTTGGCTAACAGTTACAGAGTGAGTGTCCATAGTGGCTAGGGAGGTAGAGTAGTGGGCAGTTGGAGCAGGAAGCTGATTCAACCACATGCAGAAAATAGAGAGAGAACCAACTGAAGCTAGGCCAGGTCACACAACTATCAAAGCCCACTTGGAGCAAAGTACTTCTCCAGAAGGATTACCCTATGAAGGTTTGATAACCTACTTAAAGAACCCCACCTACTCTGGATCAAGTATTAAAATAAATTGCATATGAAGCACATTTCTCATCAAAGTGTAACAGAAATGAAGATAGGTCAGCAATGAAGAGCACTGGCTGGTGTTGTATGGGACCTGCGTTTGGTTTCCAGGTACATGGTATCTCACAGCCCTTTACAATTCCAGTTTCAGGGTATCCAACACCTTCTTCTGGCCTCTATGGACAGTGCACATACCTACATGCAAGGCACCCATACACACAAAATGTAAACAAGTCTTTATGAAGCAAGTGTTGATATATTACCATTAATTGAGATCAGGCCCTATTTGCACTTACCAATTAAGAGTTTGATGTATTTTCATAACTGGAGGCAGAGAATGTATATATCATTACAGTATGTTTTACAATCCTCAAAATTCACTGGGAACAACACAGTCATTTCTCCATCCTTCCTTTTTCTGCAGATCATTTATCTTATTTCCATCTCACAGTTTCACTTTAAACCAGGTGCTGCATAAGTAGAATGATACAGTTCGTATACCTTACTGATGGCCGTCTTTCTCCAGGAAACATGCATTGTATGCGTATGTCACAGCTGTTGCTGAATAATAATAGTCTCTTTCATAATAAAAATAAAAGCGTTAGTTCATCTATTCACAAAATGGATGCTAATATCAGCACTTCCCCATTTTGTCAGTATTCAGAAAAACCACCACAAATACCTGCATGTAGTTTATGTAGGTGTAAGTCTCCATCTCTAAAGATAACACATAACAAGAGCACACTATTTCATAAGATACTGACAAACTGTTTATAACACTACTGAAATTGCTCATGTGTCTTCTGTCTACACAGCATTGTTCTGCTGTTCCCACAGACTTGTGCGAGCTCAGGTATTTTAACTTGAGAGTCTTTAGCAGTATATGATGTGATCCACTTTCTAATGTGAATGTTTGTTTTCCATTTTATTCTTCTTTACAATGTCAAGATCATAGTTTCTTATTTAGGTACTAGTCACTTTTCAGACATGTGTTTGTAAACATATATTTTTAATCTGTGTGTTTCTTCCCATGCTTCTCAGTATGTTTCACAAAACAGAAGTTTTACTTTCAGTGATACTCAATTCATTGCTTTTGATTTTTTTCTTTAGTTTTAATGTTGTATTGGTGTACATTGAGTCATGTCTAGTGACAAAGTCACTTAAATTTTCTTAAAACTTTTTAAAGTTATGTGTAGATGTGCATTTGTGTAGTTGTGCACATAATTGTGGGTGCCCTGGAGTTCTACGTGATTTTCAGGTAGTCGTTATGGGTTTTGGGAATAAAGCTCTTGAAATCTCAGTCATCTTGCCAGCATTAGCTTTTCTCCAGTTGCAGTTTAGCAGGCATGATCTTGTTCCATTAATGAACGTTAGGGTCCATGTTAAACAAGAGTGATTTCCTTTTTTTACACATGTTCGGCTTCCTGTTGATTTGTCTTTTGAACATTCAAATATACACAGATTGAGAGTATAAGTTTTTCGCAAAAGTTAAACACTATAGGCTACAGAAAAAGTTATTCAGTGATAGGAAAAGTATTTTCTTATAAATACAAGTACTAGACAATTTACTTTTATGAATACAAAAACTTTAATAAACAAAATAGGTTTTGGATATAATTTATTTATTATGGGAAAGAATATAAAATTGTAATATAGCAAATGGCAAAGCTATTTCATTCTTTATATTTAAATGAAAAAATAACTAAGCCATCAGTGAATTGTATACTTTGTGTATTTAAATATATTACATATATTTATATATTATCAAATTTGGTTCTACTCATGTATAATCTTGACTGCAAACTTCCTGTAGCAAGATTTGTTTAGATTATCTATTATATGTAGTTAAAATGCTATCAAATCCCCTTCCTATTTCATAATGCATATTGATTAAAGTTATTTTTCTCATAATACATACACTCCATAAGCTATGTACTGTTTTGATAAGTCAGTGATTAATCTAAACCCAACTTCATCAATGCATTCATGATAGTTTAGACTATAGTCATTTTCATATAACACATAAATGCCCCTAGGGAAAGAAGATCACAGAATTATTAGTGAGTCAACACATAATGGAATATGAAAACAGATAAAGTTGTATTTGAGTTTTAGGATAATAAATCTATTGAGCCGAGAATTTACAAACAGTGTATGTGTGTGTGTGTGTGTGTTTTCTAGTATATCTTAGGCATTAGAAATACAGTGCTGAGAAGAAATGAATGCAGGGTAGTGTCAAGATAATTGTTTAATACAGTCTAGTATCTGGGCTCAATCCTCATTGCAGAAATGTCATAATAATAAGAAAATACCTATGACATGCTGTAAGTTATAGAAAAGAGAAAAACAGTTCCATAGAAGTCATACTTTCCCACCATGTCAAGAAGATTAAGAAGTAACTTGTAGGTGGACATAGCAACAGACACTAAGGAAATCCAGATAATCTTCAGGTCATATTTTGAAAATCTGTACATCACAAAAGTCAAAATTTGAAAAAATGTACAATTTTCAGGACAAATATCACCTACCAAAATTAAATCAAGAACAGATAAGCAATCTAAATAGAACTATAACCCCTAATGAAATAGAATCATCAAAAGTCTCCTAACCATAAAAAGCCCAAAGCCAGATGTTTTCAGTGCAGAATTCTACCAGAAATTCAAAGAAGAGATAATACCAATTCTCCTCAAAGTGTTCCACACAATAGAAGCAGAAGGTTGGTTGTCAACCCCTTTTTACAAGGCTACAATTACCTTGGTACTCAAGCTACACAAAGACACAACTAATAAAGGGAACAACAGACCAATCTCCCTCATGAACATTGATACAAAACTACTCAACAAAGTACTGGAAAATTGAATCCAAGAACACCTCAGAGAAATCATTCACCATGATCAAGTAGGCTTCATCCCAGGGATACAGGGATGGTTCAATATATGAAAATACATCAATGTAATCCACCATATAAACAAGAAACCCACATAAACTGCTGTCCTGAACAAGGGGGGAGCTCATAGACTTCAGTCCAATAGCTGGGAAACCAGCATAAAACTAACTCTGATTCCCTGAATGTGGTGTTATTTGTAAGGACTTGGAAGTCTATGGGGCCTCTGATGGTGGATCAGTATTTATCACTAGTATAGGAATGGACATTAAGAGTCCATTCCACACTGAGGGATATTCCCTCAGCCTAGACACTTGGGGGAGGGCCTGGGACTTTCTCTAAGTGATATGACAGACTTTGAATACTCCCTGTGAAAGACCTCATCAACCCTGGGGAGAAAAAAGGAAATGGGATGGGAGTTGGTGGGGGGAATAGGGTAGGACAGGAGGGTGCAGGAAATTGTTTCAAATTTAAATATAAAAAGTATATATATATAAAAAGAAAGAAAAACCACATGGTCATCTAACTAGATGATGAAAATGCTGACAAATTCCAACACCCATTAAAGTCTTGGAGAGATCAGAGATAACAGGAACATACCTAAACACAATAAAAGCAATATGCAGCAAACCAACTGCCATTATCAACCTAAATGGAGAGAAACTCAATGTGATTCTTCTAAAATCAGGAATAAGACAGCTGTCCACTCTCTCCATTTCTCTTCAATATTGTACTTGAAGTTCTAGCTAAAGCAATAAACAGCAAAAAGTGATCAAGGGGATACAAATTGGATTGAAAGAAATCAAACTTTCACTATTTACAGATAATATGATAGTTTATATAAGTGACCTCAAAAACACTACCAGGGGACTAGTATAGCTGATAAACACCTTGAGCAAAGTGGCAGGATGCAAGATTAACTCAAAAAAATCAATACACCTCTTATATATAGATGATGAATGGGCTGAGAAAGAAATCAGAGAAGCATCACCCTTTATAATAGCCACAAACAGCATAAAATAACTTGGGGTAACACTAACCAAACAAGTGAAAGACCCGTATGACAAGAACTTTGAGTCATCTAAGAAAGAAATTAAAGAAGATACCAGAAAATGGAAAGATCCCCCATGCTCATGGATCAGTAGAATCAACATAATAAAACTGGCAATTTTACCAAAAGAAATCTACATATTCAATGCAATCCCCATCAAAATCCCTGCCCACATCTTCAGAAAACTGGAAAGAACAATACTCAACTTTATATGGAAAAACAAAAGACCCTGAATAGCCAAAACTACCTTGTATAGTAAAAGAAATTCTGGAGGAATCACTATCCTGACTTCAAGCCCTATTGTGAAGCTATAGTCCTGAAAACACTTGGTATTGGCTCAAAATAGGCAGGTAGATAAATGGAATCTAATTGAAAACCCTGTTATTAACCCACATACCCACGGACACCTGATTTTTGACAAAGAAGCTAAAATTATACAATAGACAAAAGAAAGAATCATCAACATACCATGCTGACATAAATATGTGCTGACTTGCAGAAGACTGCAGACAGAACCAGAACCTGAAAGCACACTTAATGCCCCACAATTGAAAAATGGTTGGAGAAAATGTGGTAATTTACACATTGGAGTACTACTCAGCAGAAAAAACCAATGGAATCAAAATTCTCAGGCAACTGGATGGAACTAGAAGAAACCATTCTGCATGAGGTAACCCAGTAACAGAAAGAAAAACATGGTATGCACTCACTCATATATGGATTTTAGGCATAGAGCAAAGGATTACCAGCCTACAGTCTGTACCTCCAGAAAAGCAAGGACACAAGGAGTACCCTAAGAGAGACATACATGGTCCCCCCGAGAAAGGGAATAGGACAACATCTCCCCAGCAAATTTGGAGCATGGAGGGAGGAAAAAAGGAGTTAGGAGAAAGAGAAGGGTAGAAGAGGAGGGGAGAAGTGTACATGAGGGAGCAAGAAGATTGAGTCAGGGAAAGTATAGAGGGGAGCAAGGAAAGATATACCACAATAGAGTGAGCCATTACAGGTTTAAAGAGAAATCTGGCACTAGGGAAATTTCTAGAGATCAACAAGGATGACTCTAACTAACTATCTAAGCAATAGTGGGCTACCTTAAATACCCTTCCCCAATAATGAGATTGATAATTACTGTGCATGTCATCCTACAGCCTTCATCATGGAGCTGATGGAAGCAGAAGCAAACACCCTCAGCTAAACACTGAACAGAACTCTTGGTATCCAGTTTCAGAGAGGGATGTTGATGAGCAAAGAGGTCAAGACCAGACTAGATAAACCCACAGAAACAGCTTAGCGGAATAAGGGGAAGCTCATAAACCCCAGTCTGATGGCTGGGAAAGGAGCATAGGACTGACCCAGATCCCCTGAACGTGGGTGTTAGTTGGGAGGACTGGGCAGTCTATAGGACTTCTGGTAGTGTATCAGTATTTATCCCTAGTAAATGAATGGACTTTGGTAGCCCAATCTACATAGAGGGTTACTCTTTCAGCTTAGACACATTGGGAAGGTCCTGGGCCTTGCTCCAAATGATATGACAGACTTTGATGATCCTCCATGAAATGTCTCACCCTCCCTAGGGTGCATAAATGGGATGGGATGGGGGTTGGGGAGAGACCAGGGAAACAGGGAGGGAGAGGAAACTGGGATTGACATGCAAAACAAGCTTATTTCAAATTTAAGAAAAAAAAAGAAAAAAAAAAAAAAAGAGAAGCAACTTCTATTTTCATCTGCTTTGAGAGCAGAACTATTTCTTCCTATATCTAATACTGAGTTTGAAAATTTTTTTACATATTATTCTAATTGGCATATCTTTTAGAGTCAGAGCTAATCACTATGTATAAACATACATGCAACTCTCTCTATCATCTATATATGTATCACACACACATACACATCACTCACACACAAACCATACATGAATATATACACACATATATATTGTAAGTCAACTTTATATTATTACAATCATAAACATTATTGATAATTGATAATTAAAAATCTCCTCTAATCCTAAAGTTCTTCTGAAATTTAAATATTTTGTACATAGATTTTATATTGGTTGTTGGTTAAACATATAATCTAAATATTAAAGATTATTTAAAATATAAACATCAAAGCTGCATAACATGTTTATTATTTTAACTAGTTCTTTATGTCTACTTGTCTCAAAAAATGGAATCACTTATTTTTGTAAAATAATCTATCTTTCTTCTATGTTGCTACTATTTCAAAAACTTTCACAGTTTTATTTTATGTTGAAATTCAAAGTCATATTTGAACTTACACTTTTTTAACTCTACAAATAATTATTTCTCCTCATTTCTGATGGTGGTGAGATACTTCATCAGAACCTTTTAAAAAATAGAAAACCATTCAGAACTAATATTATGTTTTATTTAAGTATTTTAGCCTAAACAATTTTGCATTCATTATTTTTGTGCTATCTGTGTGTGAACTCATCAATATGTTTATATAACTCAATCATCAAAGCATCTCTATTGAGGTTGTATAGACTCATGAAAATAAATTATTGAAATATCATATTGTGTTGATTTTAAATAAACAGTCTTAACCAAATAAACATATCAGACAAATTAAACAATCAAAGTAATTCACACACATTTTCAAAAATCAATCTATTTCAAAGCAAGTTTTTAGAAGAGCAAAAGTGGTGTTAACTAATATTTCACTTGATCTCTTGTTATTTAATTCACTCTGATATTTCCTCATAATTTTAGGAATAAATTTGTTCTCTGTAATTGAGATTCAGTGACAATTTTAACAGCTAGTCATCATGCTATTTTCTTCATGAATACTTTGTAGATTTCTGCTTTATTTGGATCCAAATATTAGTTTTTGGAATATAATTTTCCAAAATGTCTTATACTATTGGATCAAAGAAATATTTATTTTAATGGTGTCATCACAATGCTCAGCACAAACTCAGTGAATAAAAGCATGCCTCGTAATCATGAATTTATACTACATCAAAATCACTTCCTTGAAATAGTAGAAAAACAAAAACTGAACATTTACCTTTAATGTAAAGAGATGTTATAAAAGTTCTAGGCAAATAGATCACAGGTCAGCTTAAGCACAGTGAACTTTACAAAGTTGTTCTTAAGGTGACAAATGAAATTAGCTACAAAAAAAGCCATGATTCAAATTAAGTAATTCGTTCAGTAACTTCTTTGCTATATATATGCAAATTAGCACAATTGACTGGATTAAAGAATAAAAATAGACCAGTTATTTGGTCTAACTATAATGTCGTTCAAAGAATTATATTTAAACATATTTTTTAAACTAAAAATATTTTCAAAACCTATTTTTATTGTTTTTATTTTGTTTATGTATATCTACCTATATCAGTGTATGGGGATGTGAAAGAGTCCCTGAAGTCAGATACTCCAGATAATCCAGGAGCTAGTATTGTGGTTTAATAAGGGTCAGAATAAACAAATAGGGCGAATAGATGTTTATTCAGGGAGAAACAACTCACAACACAGACAAAAGAACACAGCAGTTGGAAGTGGATGCTCCTCTCTCTGTGTATCACCAGGAAGACAGTGTTCCCCAGCTCCTCCTCAGACCTAGTTCCATGGGTTACTTCTGCCCCTGGCTCCACCCCCCAATGGGTGTGGTCAGTGCCACAGAAGCAGATAAAGTGAATATCCCATTACGATTCCCCTTTTAATCTAAAGAAAAGATTTAAGCTTGATAAAAAACAGTGAATAACAAGTGTGCTCTGAGAAAAGAAAAATCGAGAACAAAACCACCTACATATCTAGTTCTAGGGTGAAGGCATAAGGGAGTTTACAATAGAGTTGTCCTAAGATAGAAAGCTTAAGTCTAGTATCTAATATATATAACTAGAAGAAAGAATAATAGTTGTGATAGTTTAATCTACGACCTCATCAAGACCTGAGAAGGAAAATAACAATATTAGGGTAGACAGGAAGTGCAGATGGGCAACTTCCAAAAGGTGCAGCGAGGACAGAAACAGCAAGCTACCTGGACAGTCACCCAAGGTCTCACAGCAACGTTGGTATAGCCACTTTTGGCTAAAGCCAAGAGTATTTGACAGACCACAACAAAAGCAGGGAGGTAGAAAGGCTATCTTACCCTGACTTGGCAAGGTTCAGCAGTCTTCTATATTTGTCTCCTAGCACATAGGACCTTATGTCCAAATCAGTGGTCAAGGTTGAAGCAGTTCCTAGCCCAAGAGGCCATTAGCCAAAGCGAGGATGAACTCCAGAAGGAGCAACAAGAGTGTCCAACATAATTTCCGAAAAGTGCATGGTGCTGTCAGGAGCAACAGTGTCTCATGTCAACATAGTACTAATATTAAAACATCTAAATGCTGTGTTCTGCAAGTCTATGAAGTGATTGAAGATTAAGCATATATGTTTGACTAATCTCATAGGTGAGGATAATCTGTAATACTCAAGAATTTAGCTAAAAAAAAACTGATTAAAACTTCCTTGAGTAAAGCAAGGATAAATACCTAAACAATATAACTATGTGTACACACACACACACACACACACACACACACACACACACACACACACACACACACATACATACATACACACACACACACACACATATATATATATATATATATATGTGTGTGTGTGTGTGTGTGTGTGTGTAAATTTCTAAAGTAGAAGTAGAGTAGAAATGGCTACACAAGAGGTAGAGCTCTTAAGGGCAGCAAGACAAATATCCCAAATTGTATCAATATACAAAATGTCTTAAACACAAGCAAAAGTATATATACATAGAATATGGCAAGAATAATGTGCATAAAACATCATAAATAGAAAGATTTGACACACTATAACAAAATATAATATACAATTCTTCCAGGAATGGAATAAACCTAATTTTACAAGCTAGAGTTACATGTAATTGTGTGCTGCATGACATGGGTGCTGGAATCAAACTCAAGCCCAATGCAAGAATATTAGATGCTCTAAACTCCTTAGATGCCTCTTTGTCCCCTTAAAAATACCTATTTTGTTTTAAAGTTTTTATTGTGTTATTTACATTTATTTGTGTGCATTTATCTCTCTGTCTCTCTCTCTCTCTCTCTCTCTCTCTCTGTATGTGTGTGTGTGTGTGTGTGTGTGTACACCATAACAACACATACATAAAGGTAGAGGAATAATTTCAGGAGCTGATATTTTCTTCCACTGTGGAGTCCACTAGAGTCAATTCACCAGCATGCTAGCAACTACAAATACTGAAACAATTTCTTTTCTGTAACTGAGGATATGTGCACTATTTTGTCAGTATAAATATATACTTATCAAATAAAGTGTACTTTTATAATCCATTCATTATTTGTTACAAAATCAAAGTCATATAAAATTGAAATATTTGTAAAGCTAATGAATTATATGCTAATTCTGCATGAGCTTTGGTATTTTTTTATACATTTTGAGGGATAGAATGTTGCATGCTGGTTGTGTTGCCATAGTAGTTTTATAAACACAGCTGTAGTGATTTTCATCTAACTTAACCTTATACGTGGCTCCTATTTTCCCCCATGTTTTTGCCAAAAGTAGCTATCATTTGTCTCCATGAACATAAATTCTACCATCAGATATATATTCCAGAACACTTACATTCAGACCTTAGATTGAGTCTCAGCATATATCAAGCATAGTGGCCCATACCATTAATCCTAGTATTTATGAGGTAGAGGCAGGAAGATTAGAAGTTTGAGGACATATTTGTCTACCGTCAGCTCAAGGTCAGGCTGGACTATATGAGATCCTCTCTCAAAAGAAAACCTTATTTTAACATGTTGTGCTATTATAGTTTTTTTCAGTGTTTCTATGACTAAAAATGTTGAAACTTTAATTTTGTTGGATATTTATCATATCTTTTCATAGAAAATGTCTTCTTATATAAACCTTTTCCCCCCTTTAGGTAAGTTTTCTTTTCGCTATTCCATTTTTCAGTTACCCATTTGAGACTGTTTTCTTGGCTATGAAGATTTTAGATATTTTTTTGCCATCCCACTTATCTATATTTACTTTTTGTGATTTGTGGTCCATCAAGAAATCATTCCCTAGATCAATGTTTTCCTGTAGTGGGTTTGTAGTTTCAATTTCTACATGTTTATCTTTGGTCCAGTTCGAATTTATTTTTAAAATTTTTCTGCTAGTGAAAGTCCAATGTTCCCAAAATCTTCTTCTGAAGGCCTTGTGTTTTTCCATTATGTGTTTATGACAACTTTGCTGGAATTAAATTGTTCATTAAAATTAATTGATTTCTGGCCTTACTGTATGGTGAGGAAAATAATATAGTTAGTAAAGTTTATCAGCAGATTGGAATTTATCTTTATTCTTAGGTTCATTGCAATAAACCACAATAGCCAAGATATTATAATTGACATACCCACCATATTTGTATGTATATACAAATATACACATATATACATGTATGAACACATATGTAGGAATTATATATATATATAATCACATATATAACATTGTACACACACACACATATCCATTAAGGAAGGGACCATTGTTGGTGAAAACAAGTAGAACTAGACAAATTTCATCATTTGAAATGAGCCAAGAACAGCTAGTAGTAAACTATCCCTCTTGAATGTGGACTCTAAAGGATTTGCTTGTACAGAAACTGGGAATAAAGATAGCTACCAAAGGCCAAGATATTCAAGAAGGGTAAGGGAACAGTGGTTATCAAAATGGGAACTTTCAGTGAGACAGTGAGGACCTAGCTTCACTGATCTTGCCAAAAGCATGCTGATCACATCCATCATTTATTACATATTTAATAATTGAAAACAGCAGAAACAGTAGATTTTTAACATTCTAATTCCAAAACAAGGGTTTAGTGAGGTAGTTGTTGATTGTTGTGCCAATTAAATGCCAGTTAGCTTAATTGAATCATTAGGCATTTTTTCATGAATTATAACATCCCCAAGTAGGCATACATCTTATTTCTAACAAAAAAAATGAAATAAAAAAGAGAATTACTTATAGAATGACATTTTGCAATGACAAATTTTCATCTAATATGTCAAACTCACACAGGCATATTAACTGACTTCTGTACTTACAGTTGCCCTGCTCATCTTCGTTCCTGGCTTAGCTCATAGATTATCTCATGACTAACACTTGCTCTTGACTCCTAATCTGGTAGTTTCTTGTCCTGCAGTTCAATATTTCAAGAGACTTGAAATAATTGAACAGTAGAGTTAGAGAGAGACAGAAACAGCAACATCCAAAGCTCCTTTCCTGCCACCCATGAAACAAATCAGCTGTCCTAATTATGTGCTTCTGAATATTATTTATTTGTTCAGGGTTTGTCTTGTGTGCTTGCTTTATAAAGAATGATTGAGCTACCTTGTGTAAGGTCAAGGTCATTTATGCTTAGTTACATGTTAAAAATGAAAGCTATTTTCAATACATCTGTGTGCATCAAGGTGGCCATATAATCACTGTATCTTGGTTGACATGAATGCAGTAATTCGTATTTTTCAATACAAAGCGAAAAATCAAGTTCCAATGGACAACCATATGCATCCTGGAAAATCACCTAATTTAATCTTCTGTATCCTTTTTTATTTCATTGAAGAGGTAGTTCACATGGGTTATTTATCATTTGAAAGTTTAAATAACAGGGCTGGAGTGGTAGCTTGATTGTAACAGCAGTTACTGTGACAGTGTGAGGATGTAAGCTTGATCAACATAACACACACACACACACACACACACACACACACACACACACACATACCACACTAGCTCATATGCATGTAAAAACAAATCTCACACACACATAGATCAAACATTAAAAGCAAGAAACAAAAACTTTCCCTGTTACCCATGGGGATATCAGTCTCATTGTTCATACTTCCTAGGTGCTCCCTTGGCTTCTTGAATTGGCATCTTAGAACTTTTCATTTTCTGTAGAAACAAAATTAGAAATCCTTTTCCCCAGGAACTTGTCCTTAGGCTTAAATTTTGAAGTCAAACCATTATATATATATATATAATCCAGCAGAATTTTTCCTTCCTCTTTTAATGATAATATAATTTAAAAATTTTACATGTGGATCCCAGTTTCCTCACCCTTCCTCCCTCCTACCCTCCCTCCCTCCCTTCTCCCCTCCATCCCTCTTACCCTCTTTCCCCTGTGACATGCACTCTGGCCACTCTCCCCTCCCATGATCCCACCCCCATTCCACTTGTAGGGCTATGCTATCCCTACATGGGTCATGTAAGTCTGTCAAGTCATTTGAAGTAGGGACTAGGACTTCTTTCCTGTCTCTAGATTAAGGGGGTATCCCTCTATGGGGGATGTGTCCACAAGGTCCTTTTGTGCACCAGAAATAGAACCTGTTTCTACTGTCTGAGGTTCCCCAGACTGCTCAGTCCTTCTAGCTGAAACCCAAATTCAGGGGGGTCTGAGTCAGTCCCTTGCTGGGTTCCTAGCCATCAGTCTGGGAGGCCCAAGCTCCTCCTTGTTGAGGTCAACTGTCTTTGTGAGTTTCTAGAACCTGGTCTTGTCCCCTCTCTCTGCATCTGGATTCTGGTTTGACTCAGTGTTTGGTTATGGGTATTTGCTTCTGTTTTCAACAAGTATTAGATGAGGACTCCATGGTGGTGGATAATTTAGTTGATGATCTCACTATGAGGGAAGGGCATTTATGGTGTCCTTTTCATGGTTGCTCAAATTATTAGTTGGAGTCAGTCTTGTAGTTCTCTAGTCCTTTCTTTAGGTTCAGTTTTCTCTTCAAACCAGTAATGGCTCCCTCTTTTATGGCCCCGCCCCTCAACCTATCTAGTCACACATGTTTTCCTCTCCTCCCATTCTCTTTCTCCTAGTTCTCTCTCATTCACTGTGCCCCCAATTTGCCAAGTGCTCTGGGGGACTTGTCACTTCCCCCTTTTGTGAGGGACCATATATGAATCTCTTAGAATACACCTTGTATCCTAGTTCCTCTGGCAGTGTGAATTATAGGCTGGTGATCCTTTGCTCTACATCTAAAATCCATATATGAGCGAGTACATACCCTGTTCCCCATTTTGTGACTGGGTTACCTCATTCAGGATGGTTTCTTCCATCAACTTTCCTGGGAATTTCAAGATTCCGTTATTTTTTTCTGCAGAGTAGTATTCCATTGTGTAGATTTGCCACATCGTCTTTATCCGTTCTTCAGTTGAGGGGCATCTAGGTTGCTTCCAGGTTCTTGCTATTACAAATAATGCTGCTATGAACATAGTTGAGCACATGTCTTTGTTGCATGAATGTGACTCATAGGGTATATACCTAAGAGTGGAATTGCTGGGTCCTGTGGTAAGCTAATTCCCATTTTCCTGAGGAACTGCCATAATGATATCCAAAATGGCTGTACAAGTTTACACTCCCACCAGCAGTGAAGGAGTGTTTCCCATTCTCCACATCCTCTACAGCATAAGTTGTCATTGGTGTTTCTAAATTTAGTCATTGTGGCAGGAGTAAGATGGTATCTCAAAGTTGTTTTGATTTGCATTTCCCTGATAACTAAGGATGTTGAACATTTTCTTAAGTGTCTTTCAGCCTCTTTGATTTCCTCTATTGAGAATTCTTTCATCAGTTCTGTACTCCATTTTTAATATGGCTATTTGGTGTTTTGTTGACTAGTTTTTTGATTTCTTTGTATATTTTGGAGATCAGCCCTTTGTCAGATGTAAGATTGGTAAAAAATTTTTCCCAGTCTGTCGGCTGCCGTTTGGTCTTGTCAACTGTGTCCTTTGTCTTACAGAAGCTTCTAAATTTGAGAAAGTCACATTTATTAATTGTTGATCTCAGTGTCTTTGCTACTGGAGTTATGTTCAGGAAGCAGTCTCCTATACCAATTTGTTCAAGGGTACCTCTGACTTTCTTTTCTAAGAGGTTCAGTGTGGCTGGATTTATGTTGAGGTCTTTGATCCATTTGGACTTGAGTTTTGTGAATTTTGATAGACATGGGTCTATCTGCAGTATTATACACACCATCATCCAATTGTGCCAGCACCATTTGTTGAAGATGCTTTCCTCCCAACATTGTATTTTTTAGCTGTTTTGTTGCAAATCAGGTGTTCGTAGGTATGTGGATTAATATCGGGATTTTTGATTCGATTCCATTAGTCTACCTGTCTATTTTTGTGCCAATACCAGGCTGTTTTCAGGACTATAACTCCATAGTAGAGCTTAAAGTCAGGGATGGAGATGCCTCTGGAAGTTCTTTTAATGTACAGCATTGTTTTGGCTATCCTGGGTCTTTTGTTTTTCCATACAAAGTAGAATATTATCCTTTCAAGGTCAGTGAAGAATTGTCCTGGGATTTTAATGAGATTCCATTGAATTGATAGATTTCTTTTGGCAAGATTGCCATTTTTACTGTATCCTTCCAATCCCAGATCATGGGAGATCTTTTCATTTTCTGGTATCTTCTTTAATTTTTTTCTTTAAAGACACAACGTTCTTATTGTATAGGTCTTTCACATGTTTGGTAAGCATTACCTCGAGACATTTTGTGGCTCTTGTAAAGGGTGATCTTTCTCTAATTTCGTTCTCAGCCTCTTTGTCGTCTGAATAAACTAGGGCTACTGATTTTTTTGAGTTCATCTTGTATCCTGCTAGTTTTCTGAAGTTGTTTATCAGCTGTAGGAGTTCTCTGATAGAGTTTATTGGGTCACTTATGTAAACTATCATATCATCTGCAAATAGAGACAATTTGACTTCTTTCTTCCCAATATGGATCCCCTTGATCTCATTTTGTTGTCTTATAGCTTTAGATAGAACTTCAAGTAAAATTTTGAAGAGATATTAAGAGAGAGGAAAGCCTTGTCTTGTTCCTGATATTAGAGCTTAAGGCAATAAGCTTCTCTCCATTCAGTTTGATCTTGGCTGTTAGTTTACTGTATATTACTTTCTTTATGTTTAGGGATGTTCCTGTTATCCCTGATCTCTCCAAGACATTTATCATGAAAGGGTGTTGAATTTTGTTGAAGGCTTTTTTAGCATCTAGGGAGATGATCATATGGTTTTTATTTTTCAGTTTGTTTATGTGGTGCATCACAATGATAGATTTTCATATCTTAAACCATCCTTGCAACCCAGGGATGAAGCCTACTTGGTCATGCTGGATGATTTCTCTGATGTATTCTTGGATTTGGTTTGCCAGTATTTTATTGAGTATTTTTGCATCAATGTTCATCAGGGATATTGGTCTGTAGTTTTCTTACTTAAGTTGGATCTTTGTGAGGCTTGGGTAACAAAATGATTTTGTCCTCATAGAAGGAGTTTGGTAATGTGCCTTCTGTCTCTATTATGTGGAACAATTTGAGGAGTATTGGAATTAGCTCTTCCTTGAATTTCTGGTAGAATTCTGCACTGAAGCCATCTGGTCCTGGGCTTTATTTGGTTGGAAGGCTTTCCATGACTGTTTCAATTTCATTGGGGATTATAGGTTTATTTAAATTGTTTGTCGGTTCTTGGATTAATTTTGGTAAGTGATAGTTGTCCAGAAATTAGTCCATTTCCTTTGAATTTTCAAATTTTGTAGAGTACAGGTTTTTAAAGTATGACCTGAAAGTTGTCTGGATTTCTTCTGTGTCTGTTGTTATATCCCCCTTTTCATTTCTGATTTTGTTAACTTGCATGATCTCTCTCTGCTTTTTTGTTAGTTTGGATAAAGGTTTGTCTATCTTGTTGATTTTCTTGAAAAAACTAACTCTTTGTTGCATTGATTTTTTGTATTGTTTTACTGGTTTCTATTTTATTGATTTCAGCCCTCAAATTGATTATTTCCTGGCCTCTACTCCTCTGTGGTGAGTTTGGTTCTTTTTTTTTCTAAGGCTTTCAGTAGGCTATTAGTTCTCTAAGGTGACTATCCTCTGTTTTCTTCATATGGGCACTCAGTGCAATGAACTTCCCTTGTAGCACTGTTTTCAAGGTGTCTCATAAGTTCAGATACGTCGTGTCCTCATTCTCATTGAATTTTAGGAAGTCCTTAATTTCTTTCTTTATTTCCTCTTTGACCCAGGTGTGGCACAATTGCTCATTGCTCAGTTTCCATGAGTTTGTAGGGTTTCTGTGATTTGTATTTTTGTTGAATTCCAATTTTAAAGCATGGTGGTCTGATAAGATACAGGGGACTATTCCAATTTTTTTGTATCTGTTGAGGTTTGTTATGCCACCTAGTATGTGGTCCATTTTAGAGAAGGTTCCATGTGGAGCAGAAAAGAAGGTATATTCTTTTGTGTTTGGATGGAATGTTCTATAGATGTCTGTTAAACCAAGTTGAGACATAACTTCTGTTAGTTTTTTTTGTTTATTTGTTGAGTTTCTGATTGGTTGTCCTGTCTAGTGGTGAGAGTGATGTGTTGAAGTCTCCCACTATAAGTGTGTGAGATTTTATGTTAGCTTTGAGATTTAGTAACGTTTCTTTTACGAATGAGGGTGCCTTTGTATTTGGGGCATAGATGTTCAGAATTGAGATGTTTTGTTGATGGATTTCTCCTGTGATGAATATGAAATGACCATCTTCATCTCTTTTGATTAATTTTGGTTTGAAGTCTAACTTGGTAGATATTAGAATAGCCACACCTGCTTGCTTCTTGGGTCCATTTGATGGAAGATCTTTTCCAAGCCCTTTACCCTGAGGTAATGTCTATCTTTGTAGCTTAGGTGTGTTTCTTGTATTCAGCAGAAGGATGAATTCTGTCTTTGTATCCATTCTGTTAGCCTGTGTCTTTTTATTGGCGAGTTTAGACCATTAATGTTGAGGGAGAGTAAGGACCATTGATTGTTAATGTTTGTTTTAGATTTGCTTTTGCCAGTGGTATTGTGAATTTATTTTTCTTCTTTACCCTTGGTTTCTGGTGAAGTGGGATTATCTGTTGCTAAGTTTTGTGAGCTTAGTAAACTTCCTTGGGTTGGAGTTTTTCTTCCAAAGATTTCTGTAGGGCTGGATTTGTAGATACATATTGTGAAAATCTGGCTTTGTCATTAAATATCTTGTTTTCTCCATCTATAATGATTAAGAGTTTTGCTGGGTATAGTAGCCTATGCTGGCATCTGTGGACTCTTAGTACTTATAGAACACCTATTCAGGACCTTCTGGCCTTGAGGGTTTCCATGTAAAAGTCAGGTATATTTTTGATAGGTCTGCCTTTATATGTTACCTGTCCTTTTTCTTTTGCTGCTCTTAATATTCTATCTTTATTCTGTATGTTAGGTGTTTTGATTATCATATGTTGAAGGGTCTTTTTTCTTTGGTCCAGTCTATTTGGTGTTCAGTATTCTTCTTGTAGTTTCTTGGGCATGTCCTTCTTCAGATTGGGAAAGTTTTTCTCAATGATTTTGTTGAATATGTTTTCAGCCCCTTTAATCTGGATTTCCTCACCTTTCTCTATGTCTATTATTCTTAGGTTTGGCCTTTTCACAGTGTCCCACATTTCCTGGATGTTTTGTGTTAAGGATTTTTTGGATTTATGATTTTCTTTGGTCGATGAATCTATTTCCTATAGTTTATCTTCAGCACCTGAGATTCTCTCTTTCATATCTTGAATTCTGTTGGTTATGCTTACTTCTGCAGTTCCTGATCGTTTGCTCAGTTTTTTTTATTTCCAACATTCCTTCAATTGTGATTTCTTTATTGTCTCCTTTTCCATTTTCAATCTTGAACCTGTGTAATTATTTTTTCTTGGTTTTCTATAGATTCTTTAAGAATTTCATTCATTTCTTACAATTTTTTGTTTGTTTTATCTTTCATTTCTTGAAGGAATTTTCTCAGATCTTCTTTCAGGGCCTCTTTCATTTTTATGACAATAATTTTTAGGTCGTTCTCTTCTGATGCATTTGTTTTGTTGTGTTCTGGCCTACTTGGTGTAGCTTCCCTAGATTCTGATGGTGTTATGCTTGCCTTTCTGATGTTAGGTGTTCTCTCATATTGCTGTCTTCCCATAGCTTCTTCCTGTAGGTGTTGGTGGGGTTTCTCCCTTTCTCTATGTATTTACATGGGTCAAAGTTTCGACGTCTATAGTTCTGGGTGGTCCAAGCTCTCTGGGATCTCTCTCCATAGGCAGGGGCCCGACGATGGGGGTCAAAGTTCAGGCTCCATCAGAGGTGAGCTGAGGCCTCTTTGGCAGAGGCTAGCTGGCAGGATGTTTCCTCAGGGATAGTCGTGTCTAGCTCTAGCCAAGGCCTATAGCCAAGGCCTGTATTTAAGGTCTGTAGCCAAGGCCTGGTGACAAGGACAAAGGCTGGGCTGATACTCAGGATGTTTCAGCACTGATAGACCGGTCTAGCTGGCACTCTCCAGCTGAGTAGGGCCTCTTTAGGAGAGGTCCTTTGATGGAGGTCAATGATCCAACCCCCTGCAGGAACTCAGAGTGGACTTGCAGAGATAGGTGGCTCTCTGGGAGGTGCCCAGGACTCCAGTAGAAGAACAGTGGTGGGGGTCAGAGACAGGCAGGTGGAAATTACAGGTGGTCCCATGTGGATAGGCTGGCCTATTGTGCTCAGATAGGCTCCAGGAATTTCCCAAAGATGGCTGGAATATTGGCTCCACCCTCTGGCTCAGTTCTCAACCAGAGCAATGCTACAGTGAGCAGGGTAGAGAAGAGCACATGGGGAGGGCAAGCTCTCTGTGGTGGTGGTTGGGGATATATTGGAGCTCCAAGAGCACTCCAGGACGCAGGGGTAGGGATATCTAGGAACTAACCAGGGATTTCCTGGGGAGGGTGTAGGGGAGAATCTGCAGCCCCAGTGGGATTACACCCAAACTCACCTGTAGCCAAGGCCTGGTGACAGGGACAAAATCTGGGCTGATACTCTGGCATCTTAGTTCTTGCACCAGATTCTGGTGCTGTCATTTTCTCTCCTAAGTATTCAGATTGCCAGTGCTCTAAGCAATCTCTTCTATGAGTCAAGTTTATAGGAGAAATTCAAACTTTCGGCAAACTATGTTACACTGGCAAGAAGAGCAGGTTAACAGACTCTGTCTCTGGCTGTACTTTACTTCTCCACATTTACTCAGTTCATTATATATCTCCTCTATTTAATGAATTGACAAGAATTCCCTGGAGGCTGATCAAGAGATAGTTTGAACGATTCTTATTTTCAATATAAGTCTCTATGTACTTGCTTTGGTAGAGATGCCTCTTTCACAGGAAAATTCACGGAGATTAACTGTTAGACCATTATGCTTATTTCTACCTTCTTAACTTTTTTAAACATGTAATGTGGACATTTTATTGTTTTTAATGTATATGAGAAAGTAGTTACACGCTGAAAATGATAATCTTGGAAAGTTATAAACAGTACAGAAATGAAGCTGGGAATAATCCTGTTATGCCTTAGGGATTACACTGGAGACAAAGGTGCAGGGGTTGGGGGTAGTTTGCTACAAGTTTCAGGCCAGCCAAAGCTACATGCTGAAACTTTCTCTCAAAAAAAAAAAAACAAAACAAAACAAATAAGGACAAGTATAGGTGGAAAGATACTCCTGATGAGGAAAATATCTATATGCAAAGATAAAGGACAATAAAAATGAGACTATTTATAATTTCACAAATATGAGTTGGTATGCCCATTTCTGTTACTTTTTAAATATTTTGCTCAAAATTTCAGGTGTCTTCTATCGTTTTTAAGCTTTCCTCATTCTTTTTTTATTAATAATATAATTTAAAAATTTTACATGTTGACCCCAGGTTCCTCTACCTCCCCCCTCCCTCTATCCTCCCTTCCTCCCTTTTCCTTGCCTCCCTCCCTCCTACCCTCTTTCCCACCTCACATGCACCCTGATCACCCTCCCCTCCCAACCCCCACCCCCATTCCACATGTAGAGCTAATCTATCCAGGAGGGATCATAAAAATCTGTCAAGTCATTTGAAGTAGGAACTAGGACTTCTCTCCTGTCTCTAGGTTAAGGGAGTGTCCCTCCATGGGGGATGTGTCAGCAAGGTCCTTTTGTGCACCAGGAATACATCCTGGTTCTACTGTCTGAGGTCCCTTAGACTGCTCAGTCCTTCTAGCTGAGACCCATATTCAGGGAGTCTGAGTCAGTCCTATGCTGAATTCCCAGCTATCAATCTGGGGGGGGGCATTAGCTCATCCTTATTCAGGTCAGCTGCCTTTGTGTGTTTCTGCAACCTGGTCTTGTCCTCTCTCTCTGCAGCAGCATTATTTGTAATAGCAAGAACCTGGAAGCAACCTAGATGCCCCTCAACTGAAGAATGGATAAAGAAGATGTGGCACATCTACACAATGGAATACTAATCTGCAGAAAAAAATAATGGAATCTTGAAATTCGCAGGAAAGTGGATGGAAATTGAATAAACCATCCTGAATGAGGTAACCCAGTCACAAAAAGAAGAACATGGTATGCACTTGCTGATATATGGATTTTAGATGTAAAGCAAAGGATCACCAGCCTATAATTCACACTGCCAGAGGAACTAGGATACAAGGTGTATTCTAAGAGATTCATATATGGTCCCACACAAAAGGGGGAAGGGGACAAGTCCCCCAGAGAACATGAGAAGTGGATGGGGGCAGTGAATGGAGAGAGAACTAGGAGAAAGAGAAGGAGGTGAGGAGAGGAAAGCACGTGTGATTAGGAAGATTGAGTCAGGGTAGGAATATAAGACAGGAGAGAGAGAGAGAGAGAGAGAGAGAGAGAGAGAGAGAGAGAGAGAGAGAGAGAGAGAGAGAGAATAAAAGAGGAAGCCATTATTGGTTTGAAGAGAAAACTGAGCCTAAAAAAAGTTCTAGAGTCCTATAAGATTGACTCCAACTAACAATTTGAGCAACCGTGGAATGGCTACCATAAATGCCCTTCCCTGATAGTGAGATCATCAACTAAATTATCCACCATCATGGAGCCCTCATCTAGTATCTGTTGAAAACAGAAGCAAACACCCATAACTAAACACTGAATTGAATTACCTTCTTAACTTATATTTTATTTGCCTACTTCTGAGAAAGGGTTTCACCTGTCACCGGCTTATTTGAACTCTCTAGGTAGCTGAGGTAATCTCCCACTTCTGATCTTCCTCCTTATATATTGCAAGTACTGGAATTACAGCCATGCACCACTATTTTCCATTTCTGTGGGTTTAAGAATTTAGCTCAGGCTTTTTTGTAGAAAGATGTGTAGTGCCACGCCTCTAAGTGGCACTGGCTTCTACCTTACACCTTCCCGCTGGTAAAGACTCTCTGGGTAAACAAGCCCATAATTAGTTAAGTCTGTTCACCCTGTCTGCTTCTGCATTAGAGTAGCCTATCTGCAGAGTCCACGTGGCTCACTGGGGTTGGTTAGCTCAAGGGTATTTAAGCCTGTACAGGGGCCCTCTCTCTCTCTCTCTCTCTCTCTCTCTCTCTCTCTCTCTCTCTCTCTCTCTCTCTCTCTCTCCCTCCCCTTTGGGCCAGAAGCAACATGTTTAAAGGATCCTGATTAAAACTGCATGAATAAGATCTACCCGGAGTCACGTCTTCCTTGCTGGTGAGGGCAGGCACGTACACATTTGTGCATGCTTTGAAAGCACCCCTGACTTCTTAATTTAGGATCTTAGGGAACACTCAACAAATTCCATTCTGAAGCCCCTTAGTAATCAGTGGTTTATATAAATTAAGACTTAAAATGAAGGTAGATAAGCTTCCTTACATTGGACTCATCTACACATAAGCAATAGTGATTTGATATAACACTGTTAAAATTTCTTTCCATTCCAGTGAATAATTAAGACGTGATTTGAGAGTTATAGCTAGAAGATTATTTTTGAGAAAGATTACCATAGGTGTAAAAGAATCTCTTAAGCAAATAAAGATATGAAGGACATCATAAATAGGGAGAGACCACATGTTTCAACAAATTGCCTATAGAAGCTCATGACTTTAGTGTGTGACATGCTTATGACAGAATGAAATAAATAGTTTTAGCAAAGAGTTGGCAATTAAGATCCTAGCAAAGAGTTTGTTTGCCCTATTAAAAATTCTATACTTTCTTTGGTTTGTGACAGTTGGATGACACAGGTTTGCTAAATAGAGAAACAGAATGTAGATCATACTGATGTGTACCAAGTAATTTCTCATACTATTTTAACAAGTTGGTAGAAAATGGAACAAGACAGGGTATTATTTTTTTTCATTATATAATAAAACAGCCCTCAAAAATAAACTAATTGAAAGGAGAAAGTCTATTTGGCTCCTAGTCTTAATGTTTCAGTCCACAGTGGACTGAATTCACTACTTAAAGTATAGGGTGAGTCAAAATTCTGAGGCTGTGGGAACTTGTGTAGGGAACATTGTTTATTTTAAGATGCCTGTGAAATGAATGGAAGAGCCAGGGGAAGAATACCTTAAAGCAAAGAAAGAGAAATGGGAGGATTAAAGTGTTCCCGTACAAGTTACTTATCAAAGATAGCTCCCAGATGATTTAAGTCCACCAGCCAGACATTATTTTCCAACCTCTCATTCAGGTATTAACTCATCAATGGATTAACTCATTGATGAAATTAGCACCTTAATGATTCATTCGCCTCATAGTAGTGGGATTGAATCTTCATCTTTTAGGTATGTGAATAGCATGCCACATACAAAGCCTAGCACAGAGTCAGACAGTCTAAGAAGTAGTTTAAAATATAGACAGGTCTATGAAATAAGAGTAAGTAGTGGATGCATGGATGCCTGAAGAATATGATTCTATGGCTTGACCATGTGTTGTTAGTAAGATAACAAATCATTCGTTTATTTATCTTGATTTTTGGAAGCACTCAGGTCAAAAATACTCTGGAGAATCTTGACAATATTTTGGGTGAGTAGTCCTAGATCTGAGTCACTTTTTTTAGTAGTCTAGATGACAGGAAAATGATCCTGGTCCTATTTTTAGGAAAAAGTGACAGAGTATTTTTGGACAGAAATAATGGTAGAACCAGATTGACTCCTTGAATACATGATTTAATTAAAGCAGCCCTGGTTGAATCTACATACCACAGTAGTAGAGCTAACAATCATTTGGGACAATCCCCACGGAGCAACATATGAATTATATATTGTCTTTTCCTCATATTAGGTTCCCAACCTAGTAAAAAGTAATTGTAAGAATGCATCCCACCCCTAGAATGTAAACAATCAAAATAATGGAAGAAAGGTCTGGTGATGAGTCAAGAACAAACACATTTAATATTTGAAAGAAAAGAAAGTACATGTGATTCCGTTGTGTGTTTATAGGAAAAATGATAGGAATACTTGGCAGTAGAGAAGGACTGTCCTGATGACAAGGAGCCATTCAATTGCAATATGCAAGTGTACCCAGAGCTGGGATTGCAAGTGAACACCAAGCTCAGCCTTCTAAGGGGGATGGGGATAAAACTCAGGTCATCATGCTTATGTAGCAAACATGTTACCTAGTCAGCTATCTCTCAGCCCCATAACTGCAATATTTCTTATGAGTGTGATCTCAAGTTTCTGAGAGCACTAATGAACAATTATGATACAGCCATCATGATAATAGCTGTAAGTCTGTGTACATAAAATTGTCAAGAGATGCCAGAAGCTTTAAATGTTTGAGAAGTATTACTTGAACAGGCCTTTGTGGTCCATGCCTGTATGGAGGATTTCAGAGCTGGGTTGCCAGACTGGACAACTTAGACAACTCTTCTCTTAATAAAATGAAGAAAAATTTAAACAAGGATACTAAGTTGGTATCTTATTGGTAGAGCACTTACATTCACAATGTCTTAAAATAGAAAAAAAAATCTAAAGAAAGCACCGCTTTATTTAATTTTCACCATGCTTATGCTTTCTTAAATGATAAGATGGCTTATACACATTAACTATGATTTGGTCAGGTTTTTGATGTTCCATATTTTAAAAATATTAATTGTAGCGAAAAGTGTGATTTATCTACCTGTTCTCAAATGATGATGTGAATTTAATCTTCAAAAGTAATCAAGACATATTAAAACCACTATTAGTGTAGCTGATATGATGAGCCCTCTGGGGAAATTTTAGCAGTACTTAAATGTGTATGTTAATTCCAGAGCATATGGGCTTTAGTGGTGTGAGTCTGTTGTTTGTCTGTAACTTAATTTTCACTGTGACCAGACAAGATGGTAGGAGGCCTTTGTATTTTGTTGGGCTTTGGTTTATGATCTACCATATGGATAATCTTCAGCAAGGTTCTTTTAGTGTTTCAACAAATTTTCTCATTGCTGCTGACAATTTATGAACATAAATGTACATAATATAGTATGTGTGAATATTTATGTATACAAATATATATGCACATACACACATACACACAAATATATATGTATATATATATATATGAGCACACACATATATATATATATATGAACAAATTAACTCTGTTCATCATATATATATATATGTACATATGTATATGTATATATATTTATATGAACAAATTAACTTTGTTCATCAAATGACCCAAAACTAAACGTTCTTCTCCAGTACTTTGAGGTATGCATGAAAGCTTCCCATTTGTGTCCTAAATTTCTAAGGATTCTATCAAACCTTTATTTTATGTAAAATATTATTGTTTGGAATATAGACGTGTTGGCTATCCAAAACTTTTAACACTACAAACACTTATCTTGATATCAATATTTTCCTCCAGTACTCACTAACTACTAGGGCCATCTTATAGCTATTTCTGACATGAAATACTATTCTCTCTTTTTGGCACCAGTTGTTTGTATTTACAATGTATTATCATTGCTGTAGGTATGCTGGTATATGTTTTTATCAGCAGCATTGAGCAGAGTCTCCTTAATATGATTTCTTACTTGTCTGTGAGTAGAGTCCTCAACATTTCATCTGCTTTGACCTGCCCTGTACCTTTCCCCCACACTTTGGATTAAACTTTTAAATATTTTTCTTATTCTCTACAATGGACTCGTTGGATATGCATGATTTTATCATGGACTCTTATGTGCAGGTTTTTCCTCCCCGCCGGCCTCCTGGTCCTGCTGCCACGGTCCCGCTGCCAAGTGAGTGAGCCCCAAATAACACTCAGAGACTCTGTATTTGATACAATCCTGTTGGCCAATGACTATCATTGTTAATAGGCTAGCTCTGTCTTAATTATTAACCCATTTCTACTTATCTCAGTATTTCCATGTGGCTCATCTTATCAGGGAGCCATGGCTGGTGTCTTCCTTCCTCCCCGGTCTCCATCTTGACACCTCCCAACTACTTCCTCTTTCCGCCTCCTGGTCTCCTAGCCCTACCTATCTTGTTTCCTATTGGCACAGGCTTTATTAATTAACCAGTATGAAAAACATATTTACAGAATAACATCTTCTATCAATGGACTTTAGATATTACATAATGCAGTCTTCTCTATGAGCTTTGGTACATGTTTACTACATGTACTATTTACATATTTAGTACATATTTAGTATGTTTTGCTTTCTTTAGTCTCATATAGTTAATACTGCATATTAAGTCTGTGGTCATTTGTGTAGACTTCAATTAAAAAACTTAAGTTAAAGAAACTTTTTATGTCAAATTATGGTTACAGGCAAATTTTGTCTTCTCTAATTACTGTTTATGTTTATGAGATATGAATGACTAGGTAATAAAAAGATAATAGATAAATGACAGATATATGAGATGCATACATATTTAAATATATAGCATATAAATGAAAGATACATGGAGAAGATAAACGATTGACAGAAAGATAGAGGACAAAAATATAGAAAACAATTGTGGCCCTATATGCAAATATTGGCCACAAAAGGTATAAGGAAAACAAAGAAAAAGAATAAATTAGTCCTGAGATGATTCCATTGTATTTTTTTTTTCATTCACTCGAGGTGTGTATCATTAAGGTCTGCTCTTTGACAGGTACCATGCTAGACTTGGATGATTCAATAGAGATAAAAAGAGGCATGTTATGGGAATCTCATGACTTAGAGAAAGGTGCACCATTGTTCTGCTTTATTTCTGTTAATGTGATAAAGTACCATGACATAACTTCCAGCTTTCAGTCCACCATTGTAATGAAGTTGGAAGCAAACCCAAACAATTAGTCACATGGCATCCACAGTCAACAGCAGAGAGAAAAAATATGCATATATGTTCATTCGGTGGGGTGTTGGTTCACCTTGCTTTGTGAAACACTACAAATTTTAAGATAAATGATACACGAATCAAGTAGATTTATATGCAATCTCATCCAATTTTTGAATGATTTGTTTGAGAAACAAAAACATGAGACTTATGGATAGGTTCAATTTGTGGTAGACACAGATAAGTTTCTGACTGTACAACACTCATGCCTGTACCTCAAGGAGAGATTCAGCTAACACAGCAAACAGGCTGTATGTGACCTTGGAAGCCCTTGCTCTTTTCCTCCAGGTGCCGCAGGGGCAGTGAGGCCAAAGCTGATGTCACATGAAAGGTCACGGAGCTTAAATAGAAGTCCTTGGTCGTCAGAACACAATACTAAGGGAATGAAATGCTCTTATACTCAGCTAAACTACAGAATATGATTCACTTACTTAAGCAGTTAGCATCACTGATTTTCATAGGAGTGTTGTTTGTTTTTCCCAATGCTGGGTACTGAATTCTGGGCATTGTAGGTGATATTTGTCACGTGACATAAAGCTGAGCAGTGCACCCCAGCTTCATAAGGGAGATTTATAGCTTACTTAAGTATGATGTCAACCAGTTAACAATTCAAATAATGGCATGTTGATTTATCATTTCTCAAAAGAAAATTAAGAAAATAGACAAAACTAGAGAGAGAAGAAAGAGAAGAGTATTAATGAGGTTGATCCTTTCAGGTAGGACCACACTCCAATGAAAGATAAGCTGATAGATACAGGGAAGAATGAACATATCTGCTTTAAAATGTGCTTGCTTGAACTCAGTGGTATTGCTTATAAGGCTTCTATAATAGGTGTGTTAAGTGAGTGGGAAATGGGACGGGAGGGGTGTAAGGGGCATGGGAGGATGGAAGGGTGAGGGAACTGGGATCAATATGTAAATAAGAAAAAAACAATAATAAAAAAATAGTAAAAAAGTTTACTCATTTTTTTAAATAATAGATATTTCCCTCTTAATATGAGATGCATGTATTATCACACACACACACACACACACACACACACACATATAGATTGTGAAGTAGAATTAAACACATACATATATCAGAAATTTCAAATTTGTGCATTGCCGTCAGATGTAACCATAAAAGACAATTAAAATGCCAGTGGAAGAACAATCAAAAGGTTAAATGCTCATCAGAGTTGTAGTTCCCACCATTCTAACAGTTGCACAATGTCTCACTGTATATCTCCAACTGCTAATGCAGTTGAGGATACCTTCTTGAATATGTTATTTGCACATCTTTGTGATCTATCTTTATGAACAACTTCATTACTTGTATTGAGTTATTTTCTTAAGTTCAGAAACACCCTAAAGCACTATAATTTTAAAAACAAAACAGCAAAAACTTTTTTATATATGCGATCTACAAAATTTTCTATTATACACGTTTCAGCTTTTATCAGCATGTTTCATAGATCAAAATTTTTAATGTGGATGACAATTAAATTTACCAATGCAAATTCGAACCTAGGGGAGAGATCCCTGCATAGGCTAGAATGGGGCAGGTGTCATGATAACAGTATATGTAAGTGTTGGTATAAACCACATATGCAATAAACATATGGGAATTTGCATAAATATGTAGGTATTGATACTTTTGAGAGACTACAAGTTTTACTACATGAAAATATAAAATTAATGTAAAATGAGTGATTTATACAAAATAAAGAAAACAAACCTCTATTCATGTCATGTAAGTTGCAAAAATTTAGATTTGTATAATTTATATTTCGCTTAGATTTGAGAGGCCATACTCTTCATCTGTGTTTTTCTGAAAATAAATTATCTGCTAAAGCATCAAGAGCTGAATGTTATTAATTATTGAAATTTTATTTTGTAAGCAAGATATAGAAAATAACAGAAATTTGTTTCAGAAAAACATATAATTTTATGCAAGCAACTTAATAATAGAAAATAATAACTATAATGAAATATTTATTGTAGCTATATAAGAATCAATTTAAAATGTCAACCAAGTTTATTTATTTCCCCAATTTGCATTGAATTTCATTGAAATTTTATCATATTTCATACTGTAACCCACAAGAATTAGATTTAAAAATTCTATACTGTCTTGCTATACCTGGATGAGAATTTCCTGGTACCATAGAAACTAGTATCACCAAATAGCCACACATGTGCAGTGTGTATGCCAACACTGGGTGCTAATTCAGCAGGTGCCTCATGTTCTCATGATAGCAGACAATGTAAAAACATATTTTCCTGCTTCATGTGCCATAAAGTATAAAGGATGTGAATTTCACACATATTTGTATTGTGAATAAATTTTTACATGTTACTGTTTGTTACTTTTTTTTATGTTTGGTAAGGAAGATATGGTTTTCACTCATTTCAGCCATGCCAGCTTACTGAAACATTGTACACTTTCAGTGAGGGAACATTTCACTAAACAAATCAATAAATGATAGATGAATTAATAAATGGAGTAATCAAATGATGATAAGTTAAAAAAATGGACTTGTCTCCCATTCCTGTTTTAAAAAGCCTATAGGTTATAATTAATCTAGCTATGTTTTAGAATAAAATGATCGGACCAAATATATTTCTATGTGCACATAATCCTCCAATATCACTAATAATACATTTCATGATTCACAACAGTTTTTAGTCTCATATTTTCCTTCTAAAATACATCAACATCATCTACTATGAAAACAGACATTTTTAAAGCTATGTAGAAGGCTTTGTGCTATAGTTCTGTTGATGAAGAGCTTGCCTAACATGCACAAGACCCTCATCCATTCTGTATCATTACATAAACCAGGCGTAGAAGTTTGCATCTTTATTCCAAGCACTTTGGTGGCAGAATCAGAAAGATTAGATGTTCAAGGTCAGTGAGGTATATGTGTGTGTAGTTCAAGGATGACCTGAGATAGAATCCCGCCATTCCCATGGTTCTCAAAATAAAATAAAAATAAATAAGTCTTTATTTTTAATTTTATTGTGTTTTTGCAGTTTGTTATTTCTTCCCAGGTAGAGGTAACTGCCTTTGTCTCAATCAATGTGACCTTAACACTCAACCTGGATTTTGCTGATGTGTCTTATTTCAAATATTGAGCCATTTGCTTTTTGGCAGAGGTACATTGCTGAGTGCCAAGTAATTTAGAAAGCTAGAAGAAATTCCAGTTGGGAGTCAGGGAGAGCTGCATGAGATGCCAAGTATTCTTTTCCTATCAAATGAAGAACCTGGTAAATGAGAGAGAATTTTGCAGATCCTAGCTAGCAAGAACAATTGCAATTCAAAGGCCCAAGCCTCAGAGCTCCCCAGGCAGAAACATAACATTCCCTTTACAACTGCATTCCTCAGTGTGATGCCTGACTTTGAGGAGCTATCCAGATAGGATGTGTAAGTCAGTGGGATGACATTTAAAAAAAATTGGCAGTGATGTCCATTCAGATAATATAATCAGCTGACTGCTAGAACTATCCCATGGCCACATTCTCAAAATTTTTATATATTTTTAAATGCTTTCCATAAGTATCTCTAGCTTAATTTTTAACAATTGGGCTTTGCAAAGAGCAGTATAACGTTGGAAAACAACTAATTACCAATACATATTCATCTCTGTAATTGTATTTAAAAGCAAAATGAATAGCATCATATGATCATGCTTTGTAGAATGGCAAAATTAAATTACAAAACATGATGTGAATGTTGATAATAAGCAAGACACATACACACACACACACAGAGAGAGAGAACAGAGAGACAGAGAGAGAGAGAGAGAGAGAGAGAGAGAGAGAGAGAGAGAGAGAGAGAGAGAGAGAGAGAGAATGTAATTTGGACTTTTATTTCGATGATTTTACAGCAGCAGTAATGTTTGGACTATAATAACAAAAGCTATGAGTACAGTATGGTTTTAAATTACTCTGGGCATTGGATAATTAATGTTGGAATTTAATCCAATCAATTGTAGAAAACCTTATTTTAGAGTGACAAAACCAGTGTGTATCTATGTCATTGGAGAAGACTGCTTAAGCACCTTTCTTGCTGGTTGCATTTGACAACAATCAAGGAAGCACAGATCTTATGAACATGTTTGTAAAAGATTCCAAGCACATTTGGCTATGGATTCTGTATTTTGGTAGCTCTAACCTAGACTCTGTGGCTATTAGACTGTGGTTACTAAAGAATTGTTCCTCAATTGCAAGACAATTTTAAAGCATATTTAGCTATTAAGCAAACATAAAGTAATGGAAACAGTCTCTGTACGCTTTTACAATGGCTGCTTCCTAGTCAGGTTGATAGCTATTAATTAACCAAAGGTGATAAGAACACAGCCTTTAGTTCTCATTTAATGTAAGATAAGTCCCATGCTTTCCTATATACATGTTTTTATAAATGTTGTGTCCCAACTATAAGGAATACCAAGCATTTTCCATTTTGAAGAGAAAGCCATTTCAGTGTCATGAAAATTCAGGTCATTCCCTGGGATTTCTTGCTCAGATTGCATGCTTCCCATCTTAACACTAGATTCACTTAAGTCTTAGTAAATGCATTGTGTGGATGCAGAATGGTATCATGGATTAGCCTTAAACCTACTACAAGTTGAAGACTCACATGGAGATCAAGGTTGTGTGTAGAAGCAGTCAGGGCTTTGGATCATTGTTTCCAATTTGGATGATAATTGCTTTCTTTGGACTCCTCAAGAATCTTCTAAACATGTTGAAGATGTGTTTGGATAATGTTTTTAAAAATACGTGACTGTATGCTAATTTCTGAGAGCCTGAAGTGGACAAGCTGACTCTTCTCATTCACATCTCATAAGTGATATTCTTAGGACAGATAAATCATCATTATAGGACTCAGTTTCTACTTCTATAAGAAAAATGAAGTGAGTTCCTTAGATACTTCATCCTTCTTGTGATAAAATATTCTGACAAAAGAAACTTAGACAAAAAGGGTTACTTTGGGTTACAGTCATAAGGACATAGTTCATCATTGCATGGAAGTCATTTTTTGTCATTAGGGAAAGCATGATGACACGATGAGAGGCTGGCTGGTCACATTGTATCAGCATCCAGGAATTAGAAAGGAGATAGGAAGTTTAACCCTGATATAAAATGTCAGAGTTTGCATGCAGTGACCCACTTCCTATAGCCCCATACCCAAACATATTGCTAAATGATGAGCAAATCTTCACACATATTAGTTTATAGAGAAAAAGATTCCACATTCAACCACAACTATGCATATTATATTTACAATGTACAGAACACTTTTATCATGATTTCTACTAGTTAACGGGGGCTATGATGCTATAATTATTTTCATGGTTTTGCTGTCTTCTAGATAAGATTTTCTTGTGTCAAATAGCCTATCTATTTCTTAGTAGGAGGCAATAAAACAAATTAAGTGGAGGAGATAACAACAGAATGCAGGAATTGGTCATGGGAAGGAGCATACCCAGGGTCTCTTTTTCCTAGATAAGTTCTTTGCCTTATGTTTTCATTATTATTGCCAACAACCTAGTAAGCACAATAGTAAAATAATTTTTGCATGTAGAGCAAACCAAATTGTTTGATCAAGATTTTCTAGGGCTTCATTTATGAAATGTTCAAACCAGCATTGGGAAAACATGAAGGGGTTATAGGTCTATAAGCATGCAATTTTATATTTGAATTAAATTAATTAGTGAACCTGATACATGAACAAGAATGAAGCTGTTAGTGAAATTCCATTTCCATGAAATCATCATGAGCTTTGCAGAACACTTGTTATTTTACTTAAGCTTCAGACCAGCTGTTACTGTCAAAGTGAGGACAGTATAAGGTGGGCTGTCTGTTTGGCCCTTGGGTGATCAACATTGGAGTGGCTGGAATTTGTCAGTTTCAAAGTTAAACACTTTTACAGATCACTGCCTTATTGATTTTAGTTCAATCTTCATTGTTTTTCTTGAATATTTTTCCCCACAGTTAGCAGTGTTCAACTGATCTAGAAGAATAAAGTGAAAAAAATTGGAGATTTATTTAATAAGGATGAGAAAGATAAATGAAAAAGATGTATACCGAAAGGCAAAATAATAGTAAGGATGTTTTCAAAAGTCATAAAGAATCATACGATTACCTATCTACCCAAGTCTGCACATGCATATACTCATATAATTTAAATGAAAATTTCCCATCTGGCATGCTATGTTACCACCAAGATCTATAGATTATCTAACAAAAAAAACCCAACCCTAGGCATGGGAAGCTCTTTTTGCGGTTGTTAGTCAACCCCAAAACTACTGTCCTTAGTTGCTCCCTAAGGTGGAAAGTAAGTCACTATTACTGAAGAAACCATGCACTTAAGACACAGGACACAAAGGACCTGAGTTAGACCTCACCTGAAAGCCTTCTGCCCTAGAACTACCATAAATCAACAGAGGAAAGAGTACCATGCAAGCTTTACAAACAGGAAGGTAAACAATAGTTTTACCCAGCTGTGAGACCTATGAACCAGAACAATGACCAGAATGGCACAACACCTATAAGGTTGCAATAGTGGTGCACATAACTTGGTAGTATCCAACAGCTCTCTTATTGAACTTAAGGCCTGTTCACCAAGAGAGAAGGCATGTTGGTACTGGGAACCTAGCCCACTATCCAGTATGATGAAGTTACGAATTTTGGAGGAGAACCTATGACTGCCACTTTGCAAAATCACACAATCTAAATGTTTATACTTATACTCACAAATAAACGAAGTCTTCACACATTATCAAGAAAACCCTCTGCAACAGGCAGAGCTCTACAGAAAACCACAACTGACCAAACTGCAAAATTTGAGAGCCCATTCCTAGTTGATACTCTACTATTTGACTACTATTAAAATTGTAGTAATCTAATATTAGGCTGATACACTAATCTACAACACAACTCCTACATCCAAGGCTCAGGAATCACTTGGGAAAGAGGGAGTGGAAAGATTGTAAAAGCCAGATGATACATGGTGCTTGCTTTGAGATTGCTCCTCAGAAATGCTAGAGGGTATATCCATAAAGTCTCACTAACATGGCTGCCTAAGCGTGTACTGAATAAGGATGATACCAATAGACATGGTAATGTGGAAAGGGGAAAGAAGGCTCACAAGACCTCAATGCTGTTGTTGCTTTTCAAGATAGATTTTTCTCTGTGTAGCTTTAGCTGTCTTGGAAATCACTCTGTACCAGGCTGTCCTTGAACACAGAGAACTGCCTGCCTCTGGCTCCTGAGTTCTGGGATTAAAGGAGTGTGCCTGTTCCACCTGGCAAAATCATTTTAACCACTGAGCAACATTTGCCTGCTCACAAAGACTCAGTCCTAGAGAAAGAATTGCAGGAGATGAAGGAAATGAAGGGGACTAAGAAATGATGAGAGTGGGGAAACAGTCCAGGAAAGAACACACTAATTGGCTAATAAATATCAAAAGTTCAGCACAGAAGACATGGATATTCAAGTAACAAGTGGATTGAGTAGGTTGCATATATGTGTGTGTATACATATATATATGTATGTATTTATAATGCACACACTTATAACGTGTACACACATATGTATATGCACATATACATGTAAAAACAATTGATAAAAATATGAATTTGAAAGAGAATAGAGATGTGTACAATGGAGAATTAGAGGGAGGAATTAATATAATTATATTATCACCTCAAAATATTGTAACAAATTAAATAAATTATGTATAATATTAAGAAAGTAATTGTTACGGCAGGCTTTTCCCGCCGGTGCCATTCCGCCTGCCTCCAGTCTGGGCCTACAGCCGTACCAGCCCCAAATAACATTCAGAGACTCTGTATTTGATACAATCCTGTTGGCCAGTTACTATTATTGTTCTGACACCATTATGTTACAGCAGGTTTTTCCCCCGCTGGCTACCGCAGGTTCTGCCGCCATGGTCCTGCCTCCACGTGAGCCTCAAATAACACTCAGAGACTCTGTATTTGATACAATCCTGTTGGCCATTTACCATTATTGTTTATGGGCTAGCTCTGTCTTAATTATTAATCATTTCTACTTATCTAATTACTTCCACGTGGCTTATCTTATCCGGGAGCCATGGCTGGCGTCCTGCTTCCTCCCTGGTCTACATCTTGACTCCTCCCAATTACTTCCTCTTTCCTCCTCCTAGTCTCCTAGCCCCGCCTATCTAGTTTTCTATTGGCCAACAGGGCTTTATTAACCAGTATGAGAAACATATATATAGAATAACCTCTCCCATCAAGTAATTGTCTTCTACTTAGCCTATAGAAAGAGTATTAGTCTCAGAATGCTATCAAAATATGTTTCAGGGAAATTAATACTCAATAGTGCTTACTTGCCTGGACAGTTTACCAGATCTTCTCTTTAATGGGTCCATCTAATCTTGATATCTCCCATGGTGTGCTTCATCTCCTGTAATGATCAAAACACAGGGACTGGTATGAATGCTACTACCTTACTGACCTGTCTAGGGATTTTGGCATTAAAAAGTCGCTTGATGTATTTCTTAAAGTATGATTAATTTTTGGGTCAGGGTAAAATGTGTTTAGGCTGTATTTTGTATCTTGTAGAATTATTTGTAAAATATATATAGTTATATTAGTGACTCTTCTCATTACATAACAATGCATCTAGCACACAGCAACTTATGGGAAGAAGGATTCAATTTTTTCTCATATTTAATGAGGTACACTCTACCATGGAGTAGGAGTCATGGCAGTGCTTACAGCAGCAGGAGCATGCAGCCAGGATTCCTCACACCTGTGCAAAAGATGGGGTAAAGAAATGAGAATACTGTTGTTCCTTATCCTCATGTTATTCAGTCAGTCCCAGATGCCTTTGGGATGCATCTTCCTTCATTAGTTACCCCCTTTTGGAAATAATTCTGTAGATACATCCAGCATTATGTCCTATGTGATTTTAAATCCAGGAGAGCTCATAATGAAGATTAACCATTTTTAGAACATAAAAGAAAATGATGTCTTCAAAACCTCATCTCTATTTTTGACAAACATGATTCTAAACCAACATGGTTATTTTAATGAGTAAATAAGACCTAAATAACCAGAGGCTTAGAGCAGTGCTGGTCATGTAGAACTGATTCATATATCCATATTCCTTGAGAGTGGTACTAGAACCTCTGCCATCATGTTATCAACCAATAACAAGATATATTCTTGCTCAATTCTTTTATTCAAAGTGGTATCCTGTTTCTGTCCTCTCGTATACCTTAACTCATCTCTACATTATTTATAATACCTAATTGTAGTGGGATATTCACTTTGTCTCTGTGGCACTGACCACGCCCATTGGGGTGGAGCCATGGGCGGAAGTGACTTGAGGAACTAGGTCTGAGGAAGAGCCTGGGAAAGCTTTTTGGCTGGTGGGATGCGGAGAGGAGAACATCCGGTGGAACCTGCTATTGTTCATCTGTCTAGGTTGTAAGTTATTTCTTCCTGAATAAACATCTCTTCGGTCTATTTGTTTATTCTGATCCTTATTAAACCACAATATCTGATAAGATGAGACCACATGGAAATACTTAGATTAATAGAAATTGGTTAATGATTAAGACAGAGCTTGCCATAAGAAACTTGTAACTGTCCAACAGCATTATATCAAATACAGAGTCTCAGTGCGTTAATTGGGGCTGGCTGGTGCAGCTATGGGTCCAGGTAGGCTGGCAGAAAACAACTCGTTACACCTAATAGTTTCTGTACTTATTACTTGGGCAACAACAGCAAAACTAGAAGGTGAATGTTGTCTGTACAGGGACAACTTCTTTTTTTCTGTGAACAATTTCCATTTATAATTAACTGCATCTTCAAGTGCAGAACACAAATATATGGAGAAACTAACAACATGTACACAGACATTTGTGGTATATACTATTACACTATAATAATTTTTCCACATCATGTATAAACTAGTTGCTGCTGAGCCAGTTGCAAAGCTGCCCAGAGTCCCAAGGGATGGTTATTTTAGAGTTGGGACTCAATCCCAAGCCATTAGCTAGGATTATAACTTACTACTTTTGAATTATGTGTGTGGAATATGTAAGGTTTCCTAGAAAAGATATTTTAGGTCCCATTTTAGCAACACAGATTATAATGAACAACCAAACAGTAGAATCTATATTTAATTGCAAAGAAGTAAAACATAAGATTTTTATACATGAAGAGAAAATAAGACTTGTAAGATAAAAAGTTCAAAGCCTCAAGTAACTACTAGTGAAATAAGTAGAAATATATAAGACATAGAATTAATAAAAAATGATGGCTCTGTGGTTAAACAGAGCAGAAATCTCATCATTTAGAAATGTGAGGCCACCATGACAGTTTTTCATTTGGCACCAGCCATCCATATTTAAGTATGTTAATGCTGATTTAAAAAAAAAGTTTATTTTGAGATAGTTTGTGGCACATTGAAGTTCAAATAAAACAATACTACAGACTGAATTTGACCATAGTGCCACTGGTACATAATATTCATAGAACTTTCGACAACAACCCAGTAAGAAATGTCTGCTAAACACAAAGAGGTGGCCTACATCAAATATAAAGATCTCCATCTGTGAAAGACAGGCCTCTGAAAATTGCCTCCTTCAGGTGTTGAGTGCACTGCAGTAAAACTAGAAAAGGGAAAATATATCCTGGTCTATTGGACTGTAGACTGTGGTGAAAGCCATGGTGGATGCTACAGAAACTTCTGACATTCATTCTTATCCCACTTTGCAAAGTATCTATTCTTGCCTCCTGCATTTCAATGTTTTCAATTTCTTCATGAATACAACACTGCAATAATCATTTCTCCAATGACAATCTTGATAAATGTTGTAACTCTGGTTTGTTCATTTATTGTCTACTGTGACATTATGGCTGCTTTTTATTTGTTTGGGTTGGAGACAAAAATATCAATATATAGCATTTACAGACATGGAATTTTCAAAAAAAATTTCCTGCTTGTGTTTCCTGAGTGCTGAAATTAAAGGCACATGATATCGTGCCTGACTGTTATGTGCTTTTGTGCTGTGGAATACTACTTCATTCTAGTTGGTCTCACTGTGGAATAAGTAGCATGGATCATAAGCACTAAAATAAGTCAGAGATTTTTAGGACAAATGATTCTCAGACTCCATGATGAAAATAGCAAACTGAATAGTCTATGAGGCCTCTGGTAGTGGATCAGTATTTATCCCTAGTATACTAATGAACTTTGGGCACCCATTCCACATAGAGTGATACTCTCTCAGCCTAGATACATAGGGGAGGGCCTGAGCCATGCTCCAAATGATATGACAGAATTGAAGACTCCCCATGGAAGGCCTCAACCCCCCTGGGTAGCAGAAAGGGGATGGGATGTGCAAAGGTGGAGGAAAACAGGGGAGGACAAGAGGGTACAGAAACTAGGATTAATAGCTAAAACAAGCTTGTTTATAATTTAAATAAAAATTTATATAAAAATATATTGAGAATATATTTAATGTTCTGCTTATAGTAGTAGTGTGTATGGCTAGTGTTCAGCAAACTGATGAAATGGAGAAACATACAGAGAACACAGTACTTTTTAACTGCATCCTCTAAGGCAAATTGCAGAATATTGCTACAAAAATTAAATCTTTCTGGAAAGGAACTCTGCTACTAATGCTATTTAATTGTTTGTAATTATTGTCATGATAGTCTTACAAAGCTGAAATAGAGATTTATGTTTGCATTTTGAACATGTAGAATTCCTTTTCTTTTCAATGGCAATGCCTATTAAATGTGATTCTTCTGCTTATTTATTTGTATGTTAGTTTTGGTTTTAGTATGTGTGTTTGCATGTGCACACACATGAATATTTCGATTCATGAGTGACAGCACATGTTGACCTCTTATTTTATCTTGTGAACTTCTGTGAGTGTAGAGCTATCTAGGTCCCGGAGTTCTAAGAATTCTCCTGTCTCCAGCCTCAACCTTCCATATCAACATTTTAGGAATTTTGAGATTACTGCTTCCTGTTTCCATATCTGTCTTTATAGTGCTCTGGGAAGCTGTAGTCAGGCCTTCATGTTCCTTTGTGCTTCATGCTGTACCAAACTCCATACCAACTGAGCTACCCAGCCTCACAACCTTATTAAATGCTAATCATTTCTATCATCACATTCTTCAGCACTACACTAGGTGTTTCTTTGTATTCTATTCTGAAAGAGGAACAGAATCTTGCATACCAGGAGATTTATAGCACTATCACAAAAACGAAATGAAGTCACATTCATTTAATCCTGAAGTGAAAATTAAGTAAATCACATCCCCTATAGTAGAATATATATAGTGTTAGAAGTTACCGTAGGTACCATGTCTTGCAATGAATGTAATGCATTGAGCATAAACTGCCTCAGACTATATCCTAGAAAAATTTAAAATTTAACATATATGAAGAATCTTTTCCTGTTTCCTAAAGGGGAATGAAATGATTATAGGGCATGGCAGATAACATTTTAATCAGAGTATGAAACATCAATTTTATTACAAGGACAATCAACAGCACAGCTAGAATGATGAATTGGATTCAATTTATTTTCATATGTCATCTTATATCCCAATTCTTTCAAATGTGAAATGGCATTAATTCTGTATTTTGAAGAGGAATTTCCAACTCTCTGGTGTTGCATTAGATAGACCTGTTATTTGTCTCAAAGGACAGGATGATGTCTCCTTCCCTTCCTCCCATATTGCTTTGACATTTGACATTGACATTTGACATTTGACATTGTCAGAGGCACGGAACCTGCTGCAAAGGAAGCAAAGCAATGCAGACAAGGAGATGTTGATAGTAGAGGAAGACATGTTGGCTGAAGGGAGGATTCCAAACCAAGGATCTGGGCTTCAAATCAGTTAACAGAGGGATGATAGTAGCACACACATGGAAACTAGTGCTTTGTGAACAACTGGAGAGATCTTGGTGGAAATGCAGTAAAGCTATTTTCTAGTTTAAAAGACTGTCAGATCAAAGGGTAATGTAAGTGCTTTGGGCTCTTTGTAATGCCCAAGCTCTGAACACAACAGCACTCTGCTATCCTTCAAAGTGTGATAAAGAATTCCTTGTAATACCCCAGCGAGGTCAGTGCAGTTACTGATAGCCCATTGTGGAGATTTTGCATTTCTCTAGGGTGCACTGATAAATGATAAATTTTGCAGTGCATCCAAAGAAAGGATGAAGGTCTCTTTCTAACTATTTAGCTGGTCACTGAATGACAATTTTAAAAATTGTCCTCCTGAATGCCACCACTGCCCATGTTTTTAAAGTGAAAAGAAATAGCTCAAGTTCTATGTACCTCCAAAGTCACATTAAAACATAATTGTCATGTGAGTCATACCAGCTTTGGCTTACTGCAATAAGTCATCTTTAAAAACACCATACATGAACTTTTATCAACATGTTCTCTTGTGACTAACACACAGGTTTGTTCATTTTAGCATTTATGTCCCTTATAAATATTGTTCTCACCTTGGATCTAATCTTCTGTCATAGAAAACTTCTCCTTGAAATCAAGTAGCTTGAAATTGTACAGGTATTTCCAGCAGAAGGTGAAAATTCAGTAAATGGCCATGTTTTATTCTTCTACCTAAGAGTCTTAAGCATAGTACATTCCTCCCTGAGACTATTTTAAAGATTGTTCAAAATCAAGCCAGGTAGTTAAATGTTTGGCTTTATTTTATATACCATAAAAATAATCTTGTGCAAGTCCTAATTCTAGAATTCTTCCTCTTAATGAGTGCCTCAGCACTAAGTATTGAAAAGCAATTTAATTTTATGAAACTCTATCAAGTTTCAGAAGCCATCATTAATATGATGAACCTGTGACTTGCCAATTTGCCTTGAAGTACTGTACAGAAGAAATACTCTTTTTGCTTGTTGCATTTTCTTTATTGCTGTAATGTGTGTTGCTATTTACTATAAACATAATTTTAAAGCAAGAAAAACGTATTTGTGTGTGTGGAGGTGCTATCAAATATCTCTTTTGATATCTAAAAGCATTTAAATGTGAATAGAGAAATAGCTTAGATATTAAATTCATCAAGGAAAATGGAAAATAACACAAAGATACTTTAACTTAAAGTATATGCAAAACTAATTTATTGATATAAGCCTTTAATTTCTTCATTCACAATTACAGATAAAAAAGTTCTAAAGCCATGTTCATCTTGAAGGTATTGTTTGTGAAAATGCCTTTAAAGCAAGGTTATACAATATCCTGTGTTCATCAGGCATTAACTATAGAAATGACCCCATAGTACACCACAGACTTTGTTTACAGTACATGTTAATTTGGGGATACATTTCTGTAGTTGAAAACTACTACTATGCCCAAAGTTTGATTTACTATTTTACTTATCTTTTGAAAAACAGAAACCAAAAGACACCCAGAAACTTGTTGTTGGATGATGATTAAAGTTTAGAAGCTCCTTTAAATATCACTGATTTTTTTTAAAGAATGAAGACAATAAGTTAAAGTCATCCAAATTTAAGGAGCCAGTATGTTTCTGAACTGAATTCATGCCTTGCTCTTCTCTCATGACCTTAGCTCTCCCATCTTAACTTGAAGCATATGGAAAAATGTCTGTTCTCTAGTGATAGTTGATGATGATCATGTTTATAATCAAACAATCAAGGCTTAGACAATGTTACCCTCAAGTGAAACCACACATCTATTTATAGCCATACACATACACTCACTCACTCAAATGCATACATTTAAATGCTGTACGGGCTGAACATGAGCCAGCCTGGGACATGGGCTGGAGAGGTGGTTCAGATGTTAATAGACCTCACTGCTCTTCCAGAGGTCCTGAGTTCAATTCCCAGCAATCACATGGTGGCTCACTACCATCTGACTACCAAGGATCTGGTGTCCTTGATAGTTTGATATGCATTAAGAACACTGTATTACAAAATAAATAAATCTTGACACTGACAAATTAAAAGAGAGGTAATACCTAAATATAAGATAAATGCTGTACATGCTCATGAGTAAAGAGAAAACTAAACTAGCTATATTATTTCATACAATTTGATTATAGTGGCAGAATCTTATAAGAAAGGGTATATTTGCTCCAACAAGCTTAATACTTGATAGCAACTGTTTCTATCAAGGACAATTCATATGCTGGATTAAATTTTGTAAAAATAACAGTGTGCCTAAGTGTGTGGCTGATAAACCAACTCCCACTCCACTGAAGAAGACTAACTTTCCTCTCCCAGAAGCTATCACCTGAAAATAGCTTCTTGGCTAGGGGATGAGTATTATACTCACTTCACCTTTGAGTTCTAGGATTTTGTCTGATTTGAACATGTGTAACTCTTGTGTATGCTTACACAGTCTCCATGAGCTCATGTACACATTAGTCTGTTGTGTTTGAAAAATGCTGGTTCCCTGGAGTCATCCAATTCCTCTGGCCATTGCAGCCTTACTGCTTTCTCTTTTGTGAAAATCCTGATTCTTTTATTTTATTTTATTTTTATTTTACATGTGGATCCCACTTGCCTTTCCCTTCCTCCCTCCCTTCCTCCTACCCTCTTTCCCCCCTCACATGCACCCTGACCACCCTCAACTCCCATCCCCCAACCCTCATTCCACATGTAGGGCTATACCATCCAGGTGGGGTCATGTAAATCTGTCAAGTCATTTGAAGTAGGGACTAGGACTTCTCTCCTGTCTCTAGGTTAAGGGAGTATCCCTCCATGGGGGATCTGTCAGCAAGATCCTTTTGTGCACCAGGAATGCATCCTGGTTCCACTGTCTGAGGTCCCTTAGACTGCTCAGTCCTTCTAGCTGAGACCCATATTCAGATGGTCTGAATCAATCCCATGCTGGATTCCCAGGTATCAATCTGGGTGGCCCTTTAGCTCCACCTTGTTCAGGTCAGCTGTCTCTATGTGTTTCTGCAACCTGGTCTTGTCCTCTCTCTGTCTCTCTGCATCTGGATTCTAGTTCGACTCAGTGTTTAGTTATTGGTGTTTGCTTCTGTTTCCAACAGGTACTAGATGAGGGCTCCATGATGGTGGATAAATTAGTTGTTGATCTCATTATCAGGGAAGGGTATTTATGGTAGTCTTTCCATGGATGCTCAAAATGTTAGTTGGAGTCAGTCTTGTTGGTCTCTAGACCTTTCCTTAGGTACAGTTTTTTCTTCAAACCAATAATGGATTCCTCTTTTATGTTCTCTCTCTCTCTCTCTCTCTCTCTCTCTCTCTCTCTCTCTCTCTCTCTCTCTCTCTCTCTCTCTTTCTCTCCTGTTTTCTATTCCTACACTGATTCCATCTGCCTAGTCACACATGCTTTCCTCTCTTCCTCCTTCTCTTTCTCCTAGTTCTCTCTCCACTCATTGCCCCCCCACTCCCATTGTGCTCTGGGGGACTTGTTCCTTTCCCCTTCTGTGAAGGACCATATATAAATCTCTTAGAATACACCTTGCATCCTAGTTCCTCTGGTGGTGTGAATTATAGGCTGGTGATCCTTTGCTCTAGGTCTAAAATTCATATATGAGCAAGTACATACCATGTTTCTCTTTTTGTGACTGGGTTACCTCATTCAGGATGGTTTCTTCAAGTTCTTTCCACTTGCTTGTGAATTTCAAGATTCCATTATTTTTTTCTGCAGAGTAATATTCCATTGTGTAGATGTGCCACATCTTCTTTATAAATCCTGATTCTTGATGGTAGAGGCATAACAAAGAAATCCCATCCCATTCAGGGCTTTTCATTTTCTGCATGTTATTCAGTTGTTAGTCTTTGTGTTATTATTATCTACTGAATGAAGACGCTTCTATGGTAAGACCAAGAGGTGCATTAATCTCTGTGAGCTGCAATACACCATTATGAGCCACTTTATTGCTATATTCATTTTGCCCATCTCTCTCCCCTACCTCTTATGTCTTCATTTATTTGAACATAACACTGCATTCTATGCTAATATTGGAGAATCATGTTGCCAGGGAAGGCCTATTTTCTCAGCTTTGCTGTATAGGGTGAGTTTTGTGTTTCTTGTGACTGAGTGCAATCCTGAGCTTCATAAGGCACAGTTGATATGCTGGTATCCAGCAGAATTCTGTACTCGTGGGGACCATGTGCATCAGAAATGGACGTAATGTGGTCTCTACAGAATGCATGTGCTTGTCTGTCAAATACTGCAGATAAAGAAATGTTTTCTATAAATGTAAAATCACCTTGATGCTTTTCCAATTTGGAAATTAAACATAGAACTAAAAAACAAAATGATTTCCCAAGAAAAGAATATCAAATCACTATTTGATTTGCTGTACTGCTGTACTTAAGGAATCTCACTCAAGACTTTAATCATTTTAAGACTTAAATATCAAATATTATAAAGATATTTGCTGTCCAAGCTATTTTCACCTATTCATTCGTGTACATATTTCTCTCTACAGTTACTGTAGATGATGATCAATGTGGTGTGAGAGGGAGATACCCAAGTGAAAAACTGCCTTACTCCTAAGTTTACCCAAGACATCACATCTAGCAGCTAGTGTTTCCATGAAGACTACACACCAAACTTTTTTGTAATGGGCATTTGTTTTACACTGTGATACTTGTGACATTTCTGGGATTCAAATTTAAATCATTTCTCATGCTTGGTAAGAACCCTATAACTGAGCTGTGGTGTCAGTCCTCCAATGGTTCTTTGAATCCTTTTTGTTTTCACCTATAATTCCTCTGAATATTATATATATATATATATATATATATATATATATATATATATTGCAGGAATTTGCCTCTCTTTTCCTCTTCTGATGTTTATAGAGCTTCTGAAATAATCACTATCTATTGTTGACTATTCATTTGATTGGACCCTAGTGGATCTGGTAGGTTAATGTGCAGACCAGTCATTGTTCATTGTATGAATGAAGCGCTTATTGAATTAGAATTAAAATGTTGCAGCTTTAAGCATACTCATAACCTTTGGCTTTCACAGAGAACATAGTAATGGAAACATCAGAATTTTTTTTATAAGATGTTCTACTATGTATTTAAATTTTACAAATATCCACAGACTGTGTGTGTCAGGGTAAGGTTTTCATTTTAAAGTTACCAGAGTTTAGACATTAACTGAAGCACAGGTAAAGGAGAGACATTTTATAGCAAGAGGATAGGAGATCATCAAAGAACATGATGGGAGATTCGATGATTTCTCCCAACACTGTTGCTGTCTATGAAGCTTACTTCTTATAGCAAGTACTTCCTTGTTGTCAACCTTGCCTTTTGCAGCTGAGCCATGTCCCCATGGCTCAACTACTTCAAAGACAGGAATTAGAAGAAAATAAATTGGAGATCAAAATATTGACAAGATAAAAATATTATGGATGTTTATCCTGGGATGAGATCAAAGATGCCAGTCTTTAAATTGTATGCCTATATAGCATGTCACTAAGCAATTCAATAAACATCTGATTTACAAGTTCACTCTTGGTTTTCTCTATGGCCTAAGTTCATTCTCTGTTAAGCATGGAATTGACATAATATTAGTGAACAGATATTAGTCAAGAGAAAACAACTTGTGATGTACTTTGTGCAACTCTATACAATCCAAACAACTGGGCATGGATATGTTGTTAAATTAGACAGAATTACTGTTGTAATTTCATGATTAATATAAATGAATCTTTGGATGGTTCACTTTTTGTTCATATGTTTATGCATTTACTAACTCAAAAAGTGCTCCAAATTGTTAAATAATCTCTCTCTAATCTATCTCTCTATCTCTATCTCTATATCTATATTGGATAGATGACTAAAATGATTATGGATTGAGTTTGATCCCATGTGTTCACACAAAAATCATGTTGTTATAGCACAACATTGAAATTCTAGTGCTGGGGTTCCATAGACTGGAGTATTTAACATTCCAGGGGAATCACCCTCCCCTAGTAAAAGGTATAAAGGATGACTCTCCTAAAAGAGATATGGCCACAACTTCTTGTCTCCAGCCTGTCCTAAGGTCAGTGATTAACATGATAATGAGAGTCTTGGTTAAACATTGTATTTAACTCCTGCAAAATTTGTATCTTTTCTGATGTATAATGATTTTAAGCCAAACTCCCTAGAACATAGGGATTCTATAGGATTCTATCCAACTTCTATGCTTGGAAATCTAATGCCTCCTCTGTGACTGGGAGATAAAACAGAAAGTTTCTTTGGTTCTACTCACTCAGGGCTACATTCTTTATTAGCATGGAAATTGTTATACAATGTGACTGTTTTTTGTTTTTGTTTTTTTGTTTTTTGTTTTTGTTTTTTTTTGTCCTTTTGATCTCCAAAGAGATTTTTACAACTACCACTCTTAAAGACAAATTGAAGCTGGAAACAGTAATGAGGAAATTTGAGAGATTAACATTGGAGAAGGACCAGCAAAGAAGACTTTCAGCCCTTGCACCATCTAAGTTTGGCTCAGCCAACTTAGAAATCCTGTATTATGCTAACTCTGGAGAGTCTGGCGTTGTTAATAACTCAGTAAAAAAGTCACTTAGAACCTCTAATCAAACTCAAAAAGACACACAAGACACAGACAAACACCCAGGCATGCTCACACACACACACACACACACACACACACACACACACACACACACACACACACACCCCCAAACAAAATAAAAACTTCCTACCCCTTCAACCTTTCAAGGTCTTTCTCCATGTTTCATCTCCAGGCTGTAGTAATCTTAACTTCTGTTTTGAGTCATTGTCATGAAGTTAGACAAACTTGGTAGGACTTCCTGTTGTTTCCAGTTCAAAAATAGTTATTAAAATGAAGCCAAGTCCAAGTTGGGATTTTCATTATGAAGTGGGTTGTAAATGTAAACAATTATTTCCAGCGTTTGAGATATGGGGTGACAGGAGAATTTCCCCATTTATCACTATGTTATATGCAAAAAGTCATATTTCAGTGTTCATGTACAACTTTTCAGATTCTTATCCAATAAAGAAACCTAGGCAGAGATAACTCCTAATAGATTTCCCACACATACAAACACACAAACACAACATTTTTCATCTGATAGCAATAAAAATAATAATGTTCTCATCTCATAGGCACAGTTTCTATAGATTTGTAATAAAAGGTTAATGAACTTTTTAAAAAACAGTTTTAATTGTGAGTGTGTGTGTGTTGTGTGTGTGTGTGTGTGTGTGTGTGTGTGTGTGTGTTTGGTGTGTGTTGTGTGTGTGTGTAGTACCTATAGAACCCAGATTAGGAAAAGGAATTTATTGAAAGTGGAATTACAGGCTATTGACTATTCTGAGCAGCGTAGGCTTGGTTCAGGAACTGAATTCTAGGGCTCTGCAAGAGCAACACATGATGCTCTTAACTTCTGAGGTATCTCTCCAATCCCCGATAAAAGACATGATAGCAGATTACACTGTGGCTAATTAATTGAATCATCTCAGAAATAGGGCACTTTTAAAATTAATCATCTTCAAGTAACAATCAGTATTTGTATTGGTATTTTGGATTGCATATTTTAATTTCATAGTAAATATTTCCTGTCCTTTTTAGCAGAAAATGGATGAGGCATTGAAGAAAAATACATTATTTATTATCCATTGCATATTTTACGTAGAGTGGATAGCACCAATTGGATTTATTTCTGGGAAACAATGGACCTCTTCACATTTCAATTATTTATATTTTGCAATAATGATATATAGATAACCAATGATCTATACATTGGTGTGGTGATAATAAACAAATCATATGCTCCAGATGGTATTAATGTTCTGCAGTACAGCGCAGATACAAAACTGGTAATTACTAGCTTCTGTGAGTGTATCCCAATACTCCTAGAATCCCGGCAACCAGTTGAGTGAGGATCATAAACATGCTAAGGCATTCAAGGATGTAGAGCTACACACCGAGATTTCATGTTCTCACATTAATGCAAATATGCATTTCAGCACAGCTTTTATGTCAGGTATTGGAAGATAAAGATATGCAAAACCCAGCCCCATCCTGAAGGAGCTCACTGTGCAGCGGTAAAAACCAACAAACAGAGCACAGTGTTATCAGTGCTGGGAAAGAGGCCCATACATAAAACAAATGTTGGTCTTGTTTTCAAAACCCTTAAGCACTTTGCTGTGGTTGAGGAGGAAATAAAACACAGACTATTCTTCTGTGAATACTACACAAACAAAGACATTTGACCTCTTGTCCGAGACTGGAATACCAATGGTTGATAGCTTTCTGAGTTGGTGCGGGCACTCCTTCCCTATGAAGAGTTTCAGGTCAGGATGCTCCTGTCCTCTGCAGTCTGTTTTACTCTGCACTTCTGGGGCACTGTTCCCTGCTGACATGGAAAAAAGCTTCCTTCTCCACCTTGTTCACTGTCCATTTCATAGACACTAATCTTGTGTAGTTTGCTATGGTGATGACTTTTTTTTTTTCAGTGAAATAGCAACATCAAGTGCTTATATTTGAATTTGATTTCCCTAGGACTCAGAGTGCATAGAAAGGCTGGATACAATTTGGATGACAATCCCCAAATTACTCTGCAACTCCGGTGAAAGACATGATAGTCTAAGTTCAAGTACCACTCTGAAATGACTTTTCTTACTAACAAAACCTAGCTTCTGCTTTCAGACTAGGATCAGAATCGCCACAGTAGATCTACTGACATATTCTGATTCATTTCAGCATTTAGGTAAATAGTTGGAGGCTTTGGTTCATGTGCCATTAGTGATTGTCATTCATTTCCCATCAAACTGGCTGGTCTATCCTGGTTTTGTTGTTGTTGTTGTTTAAGTATTTGTTTTTATATTATTTCTGAGGATCTCATACATGAGTAATGTATTTACCTAATTTCCACTCCACATTCTTCCTTCTCCAACTCTTCTTATATCTCCCAACTCCCTCTCAATTTCATGACCTCTTCTATGATAATTCTTGCTTCATATATGCATGCGTGCGTGTGTAAATAAAACTTGCTGAGGACATTTAGTACCTATAAGTGTTTAGGCCTAACCACTTGGGATTGGATAACCTATCATGGGTTTGTCCCTGGGAAAGAATGATTCTCTCTCTCACGGTAGCCATTAATTTCCTGTAGATCTTCATCTGAGGGAGCGGCCTCATGGGATTTTGAGATAGCAACTGCTGTTCTCATTTTTATGATTTTGATTTAAAATCAACACTACTCACTTCTGTCTTTCAAAGAAAAGGACTGTTATCAATACAGTTCTCTTTTCTTCCTTGTATATTTTTTTCTACCAGATAATCTTTGTGTATTGAAAAGTAAAGAAAAAAAACAGTAATATATTCATAGAACATTTTAACAAGCATGGTAATTTCAAATGCCGACCTGGTACAATTAGCCAGTTGTTGTGAACAGGACAAAGGAGAGACTCCTTATACCATCCCCTGTAGTAAGATATTCACTTTGTCAGCACTTGTGGCACTGACCACACCCATTGGGGGTGGGGACAGGGGTAGACATTACCTAGGGGACCTAAGTCTGGGGAAGGGGCCATGGGAGCTGTCTCTTGCTTGCAGCACAGGGACACAAGAGTATCCGGAAGCATCCTTGGGACCAGGAACCTGCTGGTGTTCATCTGGGTCTGCTGTAAGTTATTTATCCCTGAATAAACATCTATTCAGCCTATTTGTTCTTCCTGATCCTTATTAAACCAAGTCTATCCCCCTGAAATGTGACTTTTAGTTGTTCTTCATTCAGTTTCTCAACTTTCCTTTGACAATATGAAGAGGTTGGATTTTCAGAATTTATATAAGGTTATTATTTTCATTTTTTTCCTTTATTGAAAATAGATTTTTTTATTCTCATGTAATATATACTATTTATGTTTTCTCTTCCCTTTACTACTCTGAGTTCTTTCTCACCTCCCTTACTTCCAGGTCTACACTCATATGAAACAAGATTCTAAAAGGTAATTATAAAATAAAATATAGCAAGGTAAAAAAAATACCTAAGAATATGACAAAACAATAAAACAAGAAAAAAAATGATAGAAAAAGCACCAAAAAACATAGATGAACAGACAGACATCTTCAGAAACACACAGAAATTCTATTAAAAATTCAGAACTCAAAGTCATAATACATTAATACATACTGAAATGACCCACGAGATAAAATACTTCTGAAGATGCTAACAAGTTCACTTTCTGGTGGCCGGATACTGCTGGGAATGGGGTTTGGGTTTGAGAGTGGTCTGTTTCCCCAGTGAGACTCCACGGTAGAAATCATATTTTTCACTTGAAAGTGGGAATCAACTGGCATAGCTTGTGGGTTAGGGATTGGATGCCTGCCTCCTCCTCCACCTCCTCCTCCTCCTCCTCTTCCTCCTCCTCCTTCTTCTAAATATATATTTCTGTGTGTGGAGGGGGGTGTGGGTGCGTATGTGATATGTAGGTATATACATGGTATCTGTGTGGAGGAAAGACAATGATTTGGAATCATTTCTTTCCTCCCATTAAAAAGTTCTAAGGACTGAACTCAAGTCCTCAAACTTGGTGGCAAACTTTTTTATTTGCTGAGATAATTACTTGCCTCTCTACATATTTTAGTTCACATATTCCTAGTTATTGTTGTCTCTAGATAACATAAAAGCAATTCAACTACTGTAAATGAAGCAATATTTTTGCCCATTTTGAATTTTGTTTATGCCACTGGATTATTTATGGATTAGAGGACATTATGTAGCATAGCATAATTAATGATAAACTTATATTCTATCATACATTCTTAATTTCATGTTAAATTTTTCTGATTGTAATGTCATCAATGGCCTTCAGATTGAAACTAGAACACATTACTAATTGCCTGTAATTTGAAAAGTCTGATTGTTTTTCTTATTCATGTAATATATCTGAAACCACAAATATGAGAAATATAGCTGTGGGGCCCAGCCCTGAGATACTATCAGCATAACCCTATCTACATCTCCATATGAAGCTGACAATTCTCCTTATTTCCACCATAGAGGGAAAAACATCTGTGTTATTATAATCAGGAAGATAGGCTCTTGAATAGTAAGGTATGAATGAAAAGTCCAATAGAAGAAATAAAGAATTTCTAAGGCCTGGGGAAAGTTTCCTTGCCTGAAGAAGGTTAACAACAACAATTTATAGAAAAATTATGAGTATTAAATATGTTGATTTATGCAATGATCTTGGCACAACAAGCATTCCATGATTGTTGATAAATTTCACAAGCTCTGTCAATTGTATCATTACAGTAGAATTGCCTATAAATGTATTTTGATATTTTAGACAGATTGTATAGGAGATATACTTTGATAATTTTTAAATACAATTGAACATTATAGTGAAAGGCATGATGTAAGTCATGTACTATGACTGAAAGTTTCTTGTTTTATCATCCATTCTCCAGAGGTATTATATCTTGCAGGCCTACTTCAAGAGAGGTGCAACTAACCACACCTCAGAGTAGGAATTCTTTTTGGTGGTACATTTGGCTTAGTTAAGGCTTCAAAATCTTCACTAAAATTCTGAGCTCTTTGTAGCTTTCAATATATGATAACAGAAAAGATATGGGTAAGTTAATCTTTAGGAAAAAAGCTCACCAAAAAGGCAATTTGCTATTAACCATTTGAGCTCCAACATTGAGTATGGTCTACACCTGCCAACCAAATTGGCTTCCGTGCTTTTCTAGAGACTATCTGATTTAAATCATTTGTATGATATAACTGATTGATAAATTTATCCTCCTATTTTTGAAATGATTTGCAACAGTGACTGTATCTTCAAAGGAGGAATGCTGTTAGTCCTATCATTACAACAGCTTACCCTAGATGAGGACTATATTAGCACTGACTCTGTCATTTTTATTGAGGGTTTCTATTGCTGTGATGAAACACCATGACCAAAGGCAAGCTCGGTATCAAAGGGTGTATTAGGTTTATACTTCCATACATTGCAGTTCACCATTGAAGAAATTCAAGACAGTAAATGAAACAGAGAAGGATCCAGGAGGCAGAAGCTGATACAAAGGCCATGGAGGCATACTACTCACAGGTTTGTTCATTATTACTAACTAACTCAGCCTACTTTATAAAGAACCTAGGTGCATTGTAGGATAACATCACCCACAACAGGCTGGTTTCTTCTCCATCAATTACTACTTAGAAAACCCTATTACAGGGTCTTATGGAAGCCTTTACTCAATTGAGTTTTCCTCCTTTCAGATGAGTCTAGCTTGTGTCAAGTTGACCTAAAACTCACCAGGACACCAAGACACCTTCATTCTTCTCATTTGCTAAATTTGTTTTTCTTCAACCTGTCAAATTACCTTCATTATTATTCCTGGGATAATAATGAATTAAGAAAATGTTTTCTCAGACATGTTCAATAATAAATCATTTTCCTAAGAGATGTTCATTATTCTTAATGTTATATCATTTTGGGTATAAGGAAATGGAAGGACAGCTAGTATATTTTTACCCCTGATTCTACTGGGAGCCTCTCTAACTATGGTTCTTTTGTAATAAACTGTAATGAAACAAAGATATACATTTTAACAACTGTGCACTAAATGAATTTTTAATATGGTAAAATTAATTTGAGTGAATTTGTACAAGTAAATAACAGCCAAGCAGAAAAACATGAGTTTGGATTTTAATAATTAATCTAGGACAGAAGTCATCCAATTAACTAGCTTCTGGAATTCCAAAGGATGCTTCATTTCCTACAAACTCAGAACTGCCTTCATATTTATGGCAAAATAAAATGACAATTAACAAGGAAAATGGAGTTATTTCATATGTATAGCTTGGTCTTATACATTTGCCTATTCCATAAATATATGAGAATAACAATATGATAGCATTTTTAGCACAGCAATTATCAAATTTTAAATCTATGTAACATAAATAATATTGTAATTAATAAGATTTTATTTAAGTATCACACTACTCTAGTATGGTTTAAATAAAACAAACCTTACAGAGACATTAATATTGTACCTATCATATGTATATATTTGAGTTTTTTAAGTTATTTACTTATATAATTCCTGTGCAACTAAGTATGAAAATAAATTCTTAATTCTATTCCCTAACTCTCTATTTGTTAACATGTCATTAAATGACACTACTTCTCATTTTATTCCATTTCTTCTCAGTTGTATTAAAAGAAATTGCATATTAAAATGTATACTTGAATAAATATTTCTCTTACAAGCAAAATATAAGCATTTAGCATTATTTCAGCTGGGCTCCTTGTTCAAATAAGACCTGTACTATTAAGCCTGAAAATGACTACAATTTTCCAGGTGGGTGATTATATTCTGTTATATTTCCAAAAGTCCATTATCGTCATTGTCATTGTTGATAACTCTGAGACCCCCCCATCAATAAACATTGCAAAGTATATCTTTTACAAATTAGTTAAATGTGTCACCTTCATAAGAGACGCTTTAATAGCCTCTTGGTATGAAAATTTACACACACTTAAAAACAAAGGAAGGAATATCTTTCTCTTCTTCAAGACCTCCTTGGAATTGAGGTCTCTCTCAGCCACCATGTGAGGTCAACTGAAAGTTAAAAAGCAGCACTGTATCAAGAGACAAGGTTCTGTGGCCTCTGTTCAGTCTTTCTGTTCAGTTGTTGAAACTTCCTCTTTCACAACCACTGCTCTTCCAGGAAATGTAGATGTCCTAGATTGGGTTCACAGAACTTGTTTGTTAAGTTGGGAACTTGTTTGTAAAGATAATCTTTCAGGACAAATATATGGTAGCTTGTAGCAATTGGGTAGGGACAGTGGTATCAATCAACCTCCTGTCAGGAACATTAATTGATTCTCAGTGTCTATTCTAACTGGAAAACAAGGAAACAAGGCCTTTGTCTTCTATTTGCTGCCTAAGATAGCTTTATCCAAAACATCTTTCCCCACAGACACCTTGGAGTGGAGTTGGGGGGGTCTAATGCTCAAGATATTCCAGTTGAAGGTAGCTTCAACTGTTTATGCATGTGAAGTCATTTGCTAAGCATTTACAATGCTGAGAGTTAGGCATGCCAATAGTCTTGCTAAAAATGGATGCTAGTAGATCCAGGTGGGCATCAAATGTTGCTGGCACAGCTGTGCTCTACTGTTGTCAGCAAAATACCTCTTCTGTTTTTCTAAAGAAAAATTAAGGCTCCAGGAGACTAAAAATCTGAATTTACAAGGTGAGTCAATGACAACTGTCCATGAACATGCTTGCTATGTCTTTTACAGTTATAGCTGCAAATGATTGACTAAATATATATAATATATATGCTTTCCAAAGGTAAAAACAAATGACAGATATGACCAACACTGATGCTAGTATTTTGGAAATAACCTTTTTCCAATTGAATTTAACCTGATATCTAAGCAGAAAATCTTCTGAACACACCTTGGCCCATTCTTGGCATACCATCTGAGGCAGCTATTTGTTTATTTGTTTTTTCATTTATTTATTTATTCTCTGCTTGTAGTTTCATCTATGTTTAGAATTCAAACATTTTTGTTTTTATTATGTGAGATTTCTGAGAACAAGACTGAGTTTGAACTGATTCCCTCAGCATTCAGAATCTATCTGTTCTACTCACACAGATAAAGCTTTCTTGTAATTGAGAACACAAAGATACAAAAATAATACTTCAGTGTTATTCATGACACAAAAGGGAATGACTTTTAGAAACTACACAGGATGCCCATTCACATTTATCTGTTCATTGACCCTTGAAAATGAAACCTTAGAAAATGGAAAAAGGACAAAATGATGATTAAGGAATGCAGTAGCAATTACATAGACTAATGATATGAAAAGTGTTAGAGGTGCTCTTTGATACTTGATTTATTCTGTTTTGTTCATGACTTTGTGTAGCGCACCTGACCCCCACCAGCAAGGAAGACACGACTCAGGGGAAATCTTCTTCATGCAGTTTTAATCAGGATCCTTGAAACATGTTCTTCTGACCCGAAAGAGCCCAGGGGACCCTTGCACAGGCTTAAATCCCCTTGTGTTAACCAACCTCAGTGAGCTACGTGGACCCTGCAGATAGGCTACTCTAACGCGGAAGCAGACAGGCTGAACAGACTTAACCAAATAAGGGCATGTTTACACCAGAGAGCGCTCACCCTTGGGGAAGTGGAAGGCGGAAGCCAGCACCATCTTTAAGGTGCGGCACTTTGCAGCTCTCTACAACTTTGCCCCAAGGATTAATTTTCTCATGTTGAGTAGGCAGCTTGTTTTATCCTATTGGTTTCTACAGCATTCTTTCTATGCTTCAGTCTGGAAATTCTTCAGGAAAGCTGGTTCACACAGGAATATTATTCTAAGTGGCACTCTAAGGACCCTGTGTACTACACAAAGTAATGCCACATGGACCACAGCATAGCACACAAACTAAGAATATAATCTCTGGAATGATCCCAAATGCACCCATATGCTAGCTTTATCCTACACACATTGATATTAGATAGTTATTCATGGAGAGTTCAATTGCTCTTCTCTATGATGACATAAATTATAGTATTTTATTTGTAAAATCAGTGATGGAGGTGAATGGGAGACCTAGAGAATACTGGCTACAACTCTATAAACAATTTGCATTACAATTTCCCTTCAAAATAGAAAACTTTCTAAATAACAAAAAGAATACTGTATGGGAATGACTTTATGGCCAGATGATCTTTAAATACATGTTGTGTAACACTGGGTTGGTGTATTTGAAGGGTGTGTTATTTCTGTGTTCATGGGCCACCACAGTAGAAGAGTCAATACAAGGGAATAGTATGTACTAAAATTATATTCCATGTGTAGAAAAGAATAAATATGATGAGAAAATTTTTTAAAAGGATTATTTGGAGAAACATAAAAAAAGTAAAAACAGATACAAAGAAGAGGCTCCTAAACATAGTGCTTTACTCAGCCACCAAAATAATCACAATGTGATTTTTGACTTCAGCAAGTGTTTGCTACTCCCACCCCAGCAAAAATAATTGTAGAGAAAAGAAAATCTGGAAAGCAGATATATTATAAAGTGGCTACTACTAAGATTGAGAGAATCCCATTGTCTTAGGAATTTCTCAATCAGTCTTCCTAGTTTACCACTTTCTTCAAATTCTAAGTAGTTTGCAAGCAGGTAAAATAGGACAAAAGTACATTACAAGGCTAAATTATGAAGTTTTATGTTGCCAATAAAGCATGAACAAAAGGCTAAAGTTTAAAAGACTGTACCGAGATGAAATTGGTAAATTCCAATTGGATAACCTTTAAGTATAAAATTTATAATAAAGAAAAGAGACGCATCAATAGAGGGCACCATTATAGGTTTAAAGAGATATCTGGCAATAGAGAATTGTACAAACATCCAGAAGGATGACTCCAAGTAGGAATCTAAGCAATAGTGGAGAGGCTACCTTAAATGTCCTTCCCTCTATAATGAGAATGATGACTTCCTTAAATGCCATCATAGAGCCTTCACTCAATAGGTGATGAAAACAGAAGCAGGGATCCATAGCTAATCACTGAGCCAAACTCCTGGAATCCAGTTTAGAGAGGGAGGAGTGACAAACAAAGGGGTCAAGACCATACTGGATAAACCCAGAGAAACAGCTGACCTTAGTAAGTGGGAACTTCTGGACCCCAGTCTGACAGCTGGGGAAAAAACCTAGGACCATATGAGCCCCCCTGAACCTGAGTTTAGCTAGGAGGACAATACAGTCTATAGAACCTCTGGCAGTAGAACCAAGATGTATCCCTAGTGCATGAACTTTGGCAGTACATTCCCCATGGAGGGATACTCTCTTAGCCTAGATACACGGCGGATGGCCTAGGCTCTGCCCCAAATAACTTGACAGATTTTGATGATACCCCATGGAAGGGCTCATCTTCCCTGGGGAGTGAAAGGGAGCTGGGATGGGAGGGTTCAGTGGGGCACATGGGAGGATGAAGGGAGAAGGTACTGGAATTGATATATAAAATAAGATTGTTTCTAATTTAAATAAAGTTTTAAAAATTATAATGAAGAAGAAATGAGTAATTAATGAATAATATGTTGTAATGAAGTATTTAGCCTGGCTTTCCCTGATACTAGTACCAGGAATATTGAACTCAAAATTAAAAGGTAGAAGTCAAATAACATTTGATCTTCCAGGGTCTTTAGTAGGCCGATATGAAATACATTTTTGTTTATTTAATAAAAAGACGGAGCAAGCTGCAATGTTAAAATTATCCCTCAATGATCAAAGTGCCCCAGCAGTGAGATTCCTCCCACACTTCTGTGTTGCACACGTTTTTGTATCAAGTAGGTTTCCACTGGAGAACTGTGTCATGACAATAGGAAAGCCTGGGGTGAGAAGGAAGAAGCATGTGGTACAGGATCAAAGAGGGACTGTCAGATCTTCCTGAAAGATGAAACTATTGATGATCTGTGGCTGCTGCTAAGATTCTGACAGAGAGAGCCTGGAAGGATGAAAAGGAAACATTCAAATGGTAATATTTTTTATATCTTGCAACCCTGGATGGAAAGTGTCCGTGTATCTATGTATCTCTAGCTTTCTGTCTATAGATAGATGGATGTGCAAGTGGCATGGTGATGGTGGCAAAATAGGTACCTATATGATTTTACAAAACTTGCAACCAAGAAAGAAAGTGACAGGACTGATTAAACTGACAGGACTGATTAAAAGTTTGAGGTCTTTTTCATTGAAGAAATAAACTACGATGACAACTGGAATTTATAAATGATTATTATGAAATAATTAAAGGTATAACCCAAAATGGGAAAAGACTAGCTGAGACATATAGACACTATTTTGTGTATATCTATGTATATATGTATGTATGTATATATATATATATATATATATATATATATATATAAAATGTTTAATGTTTATATGGCAATCTATTTGGGTTTGGAGATGGAAAAATAGGCAAGGACAAGACTGATGTGACCTTTGAACCAAGCTCAATTCTAGATGACACCACATATGATACTTGGCTAATCTAATCTAGTATCTATGAGGTACCTTTTCCCATTTGATTAAGCACTGGTGGGATTTGTCAACTGGCACTCTCCTAGCCAGCAATATATGTTGCAAAGTAAAAGGCTTTTGATTGTTTGGTGCTAGGGTTTGAGCCAGGAACCTCATGCATGCTAGAATAGCACTATATCCCAGAACTCCATCTCAGCTCAATAGATAACATTCTGGGTATTGCCATTTAGAAATTTATTACCAAATAGTAGATGACAGAAATTTTCTTCTGCATTCCCTTGAATATGTTTTGTTGTTGTGGTGGTTGTTTATTTGTTTGTAAGTTACATTTAAGCCTGTGATTATATTTGGATGAATTTTTGAGGGGTAAAAGGAAATTATTTTACACACAATTTTTTACTTTAAACTGCTCTACTCATTGAATTCTTCCTGATTCACTTTTTAAAAGGTCTTGAGTTTCATTTGTTCCTTTATTAAATATCAGTTGACCACATTTGTATGGTACTTTATGAACTCAGCATTCTGTAAAGTGGTGCCAGTGTGTCTTCCTTCTTCATTAACACCTTTCAGGATTGTCTTGACTGATGTAGTTTCAAAAGAAATACTAGCACTGACATGAGTCATCAGACTATATACCTATTGTCCATTTTTCTATCACCTTACTTTTCTTCACCCATTTTTTTTGCATTGTTGTGTTTTCTTTGTCATAAATCACTCTGTATTTTCTCTTTTTTTCCTTTTTTAAAATTTAATTAAAAGCAAGCTTGTTTTGCATGTCATTCACAGTTCTTTCTCCCTTCCCTCCTCCTCTGCACCCTGCCTACCCATTATCCCAACCCCTTCTGCTCCCACAGGAGGGTGAGACCTTCCAAGGAGGATCTTCAAAGTTGTCATATCATTTGGACCAGGGCCTAGACCCTCTCTCATGTAGCTAGGCTGAGAGAATATCCCTCTAAGTGGAATGGGCTCCCAAAGTCCATTTGTGCATTAGGGATAAATACTGATCCACTACTAGAGGCCCCATAGATTGTCCAGGCCTTCTAACTGACACCGATGTTCAGGCAGTCTTGCCCAGTCCTATATTGGTTTCCCAACTATCAGACTGGGGTCCATGAGCTCCCCCTTGTTCAGGTCAGCTGTTTCTGTGGGTTTTTCCAGTCTGGTCTTGATCCATTCGCTCATCACTCTTTCCTCTCTGCAACTGGATTCCACAGCTCAGTATTTAGCTGTGGGTGTCTGCTTCTGCTTCCATCAACTGCTGGATATATATTGATATACATGTATGCATGTAATAAACACTACCAAAAAAGGAGGCCATGAAATTGAAAGACAACAAAGGAGTATATGGAGGGATTGCAGGGAGATAAGGCAAAGAAGGAGAGGGAGAAATGTTGGAATTACATTTTAATCTGAAAAGTGTAAAAAAAAAATACCATAGTACCCAGGCTCTGTCTTCTAGTATTCTTCACAAATACACAATGACTATGCCCAGTTCTTATGAAGAAGTGTGTGGTCTGTCATGAAGTTTTTACTGTGAGTATGTTGTTAATCATCTGGGAAAGAGAATAATTTGTAGAATATAGTAGTAAGATATTTTTAATTCATGGGGCATAAGAGGCTGTACTCACAAATGAAAAACATGCTAAATTTGAATGAGTTAAATCTGAGAACAAAATTGAGGAGTCCTGAAATTATTACATTGTTCAACATAAAACTACAACACAAGTATAATGACTCCTGATACTTGAAATTATATTCACACTGAATAGTCAGAGTTTTCAAATTTTAAATTATATGAACCTAAAAAGATATAACTGAGAAGATAAAAAAATATTAAGCTTCAGTCTAACAGATAAACGGAAACCATACAACATGCTCCAAAATAAACATAATTGCATGAATTATAGCAAATTTGTATGTTATGTCTTTATTTTAGAAACTTAACATTTTTGTATTTAAATAGTATGCTAATGGTATTGCCTTTAAAAAAAAAGAACACACACAGAGAGAGAATTATTTTTGCATGCATATTTATGTGTATATTTTCATATACATATACACATAGAAAAACAGAGAGATAGAAAGACAGAAACAGAGAAATGTCATTGCAAACAATATTTTAAGAAATATAGTGTGAATCCATGAGGATATAGGAATTTTGTGTCCATAAAATCAACAAAGACAAGTCTACATTATTAAAGCAAATACTATGGCAATTAAGAAGTTAAAGATGTCCAAAATGAAACCTAGCAGGAATGAGAAGTTGACAAAAGGAAATTCAAATGAAATGCTAAAAGTTGTTTGAGAACTTTATAAGTCCAAACCACAATGTAAAGTTACTAGTCACCCCCCAACATGGCTATAAATAAAATTAGAATGCAAAATGAAAAGAGTTATATGGTCTGCTAGTTAAAAGATAATTTGTTCAAATGTATACATGGATAATTTGATTCATTTTTAAACAGGACCTCCTGTAGCCTATGCTCACCTCATATTTACTCTGTATCTGAGAAAAGCCTTGAATTTTTGATATTTGTAGATAAATATCTTAAGTTATGTGATTACAGGTATAAAAATGTGAAGATAATAATTGGCAATGGTAACTTTATCTAATGAAAATGAACCAAATCACATCTAATTAAGAAGCAGATTTGTAGCAATAGAAATGTATACAATGTAGAACATGAAACATTAAAGTACATTCACCAGTAGTAAAATAAAATATGGAATTTTCTAAATTTATGTGTAAAACCCTTAATCCCACTGTGATGGTATGTGGAAATGGGATCTTTGAGAAACTAGTTGGGTTATATTAGGTATTTGTAGATCTCATGTGATGATATTAATAGCAGGAAGAATGTACATAGGAAGAAGAGATAGAACACTAGACAGCATCAAGGGCCAGACATGTGAACTCAGGAGGAAGGCTCCTACCTAAGCATTAGAAAAAGGACCTTCAACAGGAACAGTTAGTCAGCACTTGTACTTTTACTTACCCCATATAAAAATGGTAAGAAATCAATGTGTGTATTTTATCTATAATCACGATCATCAAGACAGACAGAAATACTTTTGTAAATGTATTTTTTAATTTTATAAATGTACTTTTATAAATTTTCTACCCTGGGAAATAAAAAGGAATTCTGAGGGTTGAGGAGATGCTCCAGAGAATAAAATACTTGCCATATAATCATGATAACATGGTTGGGATCCTCAACACTCATAGTAAAAATTGGGCATGGTAATTCCTGTCTGTAAATCAGTGATTAAAAGGAGGATGATAAAGGATGATTGCTAGATCCCTCTAGCCAGACAATTCAGCCTATACTATTCAGTGAGACTAAGAGGTAGCACTACTGAGTAAGAAACCTGATATTAACCACTGGACTCTTCAGGAACACTCATATATGTGTACCTGCAATGCACACACACACACACACACACACACACACACGCCAAAAAAACCATATACACTCTATATACCATATACACAAAACACAAACACTTAAAAACAACATAGATTCACCTGACAAACATAACAGACATAGTGTTGAAAGAACTCACTCATACCATAGTCACACATGTAATACATATGGTAGTATATAGTTACATTTTAAGTTACTTTTGTCATTTTTAAAAGAAAAATATGTTAGTTCATTTGGAATTTCATGTGACACTTTTTGATCATACTCACCCCACACCGAACTCTTTCCAGATCCAAGCCTTCCCTCCCTATCTACCTTTGTGTTCTTACTCTTATAACCACCAAGAACACTTTACGCAAAAAATTATCAATTAAATCTTGATAAAGTGCATGGAGTGCCCTTACTGAGCCATTACTTTCAGATGACAGATTTGGTTTTCAGCTTTCATATGGTGATTCAGTTCCAGGATATCTAACTCCCTTATCTGGCACCCATAGACATTGTACACATGAGGTATACATGCATACATACATGCAAATAGAGCATACATGTTTTTTAAATTGGTAAAGGTGAGCTATAGTTTAGGGAATAATTTCTATATAAAAATACGGAAAACAGAAGAGATTCATTTGTTTGCTTGGTGTTGCATATCTTCTATGGAGGGAAGGAGATGTTGCCTGTAAGAAGCCTTAGAGAAACTTCTAGGATATGGCTATCGTATGACTTCTTGTACTGGATTATGGTTTTAAGGTTGTATGGTTTTTATTTTTGTAATGCTTTCCTCATTTTTATGTATTGAATGTATTTTCTTTTTATCTCATAAAATACACTAAAGACATGATAAACACAAAATTTATAATAAGTCCTCCAGAAAAAGGGTGGGCTATGGGGAGAGGGATGATACATGCATGTAGATCCTTCAAAAAATATGAATGTTGCATAAACTACATAGTATTAATAAACAAAAGTATCTTTTCTTTAAAAACTCACTTACATTTTGTTTTGTGACAGATTTATACATGTCATGACTGTTTTGTGAGAATCTTGCTTGGACTCTTACATTTAATTTAGTAAGACAGTTTAAAAATTTCTTTTATCAAGGAAATGGTAGTATGTTAAAAAATATATGTAATTTTGCAACAGCAAGGAACATAATGATGATGGTGGTATTGGTGTTGGTGTTGGTTTTGGAAGACAGCATTTTTGAGCAAACACTTATTTTGTTTTGTTCAATTACATGGAATTTGTTGTAGGGAGTCACATGTGGTCATATATTATTGGTGTAAAGAAGTGGATGATGGCACTAAAAATTATTAGGAAAAAGTCATTATATAGCAAAGCCAATGCTTGAATCCATCATACATTCTTAGCATGCAATCTTGCATTATCAAGTGAAAGGGGTATATGCATGAATTATACATGCTTGTATGTACAAGTATGTATATGTGTAAGTAATGCTCTAACCTGAACAAGGGGGAGCTCATGGACTCCTGTCTGATAGCTGGGAAACCAGCACAGGACTGACCCAGATTCCCTGAATGTGGTATTACCTGGGAGGACTAACCAGTCCCTTGGGCCTCTGGTAGTGGTTCAGAATTTATCCCTAGTATATGAATGAACTTTGGGAGCCAATTCCACATAGAAGGATACTTCCTCATGGTGGAGGCCCTGGGCCCTGTTCCAAATGATAAGACAGACTTTGAATACTCCCTGTAGAAGGCCTTACCTTCCCTGGGGAGCAGAAAGGGGATGGGATGGGGTTTGGAGGGGAGATCAGGAGAGGAAAGAAGTGTGTGGCAACTGGGATTGACATATAAAACAAGCTTGTTTCAAACTTAAATAAATAAAAACTATAAAAAATGAACAAACCTCTAAACTCCTCTTAAATGAACACTTGCTATCTCAAAATGACTTGCAGCACTAATGCTGTTATTTGTATTTGTTTATTTCTCTGAAAGAGACACCCAACTCTGCAGTTTAATTAACAATGTCAACTTTGGGTGGGGATTGTCCTATGTTAATATGATCACCAGGCAGGAGTGTTATAAGACTTGAAGTATGTTGCATACACAGTAGAATTTGAAATATAAATAAATAGCAATATAGACTGGAGTCCTTCATTACTGATGTAATATCATTTTGCTTTATGTACATACAGGACATGCATCTACCTTCAATGTTCAACAGAACTTGCCAGATAGCCTCTGATGGCTTCTGGTATAATGATTCTATGAAAGTAGCAAATAAGTGATGACATTTCTTAGAAAACTAAAAATAATCACAAGAAATTATTTCCTTCACTATATATTTCATTTTGAAGAGATTATTTTTTAGCACTTTATAAATACAATTCAATTCTTTCCATCTGCTAGATTGTGGCTTATAATTAACTTCAGGTTTAGAAATGTTTCTGATAAAGATTGAACTGTAATAGATTATAAGGGAAACTCCATTAGTCCATGGCTATTTGTTCTCAGGCTATATGAAGGGTGTTGTTCATTTGCCTAGGCAGAGTTGATTTTACTCAATATGGCCTACTCCAGTGCTTTTATAATCCGGAGGGAAATTACATTTTAAATTACTTAAGGGAAAAATTAGCATTGCTTGACATAAGGGATTAAATGATTCTACATAAAAGTTAATTTATTTTAAGGATGTAAAATATGTTTATGCTGATTTCAGTGTTCGACTTCAGAGAACAAATGTTACAGGTATATTTTTCGGACATTATGCAAAGAATGGCCCAGAATTAATAAGCTAAGAATATTTATGAAGCATGACAGAAATAACAACTCATTTATCTGACAATCTAGAAAATTTTTCATCTTAAAAATAATAATTTAGTAAATTATTCTAGGCTGTGTCCTAGAATGACAACTAAATCAATAATAATGAATTAATTTGAACAATAAAGGATATTAATGCATTTTATGTATAGAAATTGATGGATGGCATATTGATGAAAAAAAAAGAAATAGAAATATAAGATAACTCTTCTACTTAGGTGTCCTCAGCCAAGAAAGGTGGAACATAAAAACCATATGTATTTTATTCAAGGTAGGTTATGCTAATGTCACAAAAGCTTAAACAAATTTCCCAGGTAAGAGAAATGGCTTGGTGAGTTGAAACGCTGAAACCAAGCTCATGTATTTGAATTGAACCCGTGGATCCAATTCAAAGAGGAATGAGAGAAATGATTACATATTGTTCTGACCTCCAACACTGCATTAAGGCACGATATGCACAAACACACATACATGTACAAAAGAGATCATGTAGACATGTAACAAAGTTAAGAAAAGTAGAAAGTTCAATGTAAATAGTATTTATCTAGACACATGTAATTAATACCTATACACAATTATATGGATTTTATACACATATAGTGTATGAAAATTTATAGACATAAAATAGTTCTGAAAAATATAAATGTGTTTACAAAATAAATACATTCATATGTAAGAATAATTGTTTCTTACTGGAGTACACCTGTGAATATAACTAATCTAGACAGCACACTGTAGTCACCAATTCTGATATATTATTAACATTTTCAGGTTCTATTAAACTAAAACTATAAGTATATAGGTTTACCTAAATACTTATATATAATATAAATAGCTTAGACTAATAAATTAGATTAGATCTATTCCCACCTTTACATTATTCAAAAATTAGAAATTATAGTAAATTCTTAAATTGTTATTTGTTCATATTGAAATTTATTTTTAGTTTCTGAATTACAATATGTTAAATACTGGCCTTTACTTTAAAATAAAAGTTTTCTTCCATATGTATAAAATAGTTTTCTTCAGAAAATTATTAACACAGCATATATGATGTCATTATCACATTCAGAAATTTAGGGGGATTATCATACCAGCATGTTACAAGTAGGTTTTATCCCACAGCCAGTCTGGTCCCACCGCCAAGCCAGCCCCCAATAACACACAGAGACTCTGTATTTGATACAATGCTGTTGGCCAGTTACTATCATTGTTTATCGGCTAGCTCTGTCTTAATGATTAACCCATTTCTACTATTCTAAGTATTTCCACGTGGTCTCATCTTATTGGCCAGAGCGGATGGCATACTACCTCTCTGGTTTCTCCATGTTGACTCCTCTTAACTACTTCCTCTTTCCTCCTTGTCTCCTAGTCCCTCCTATCTTCCTTTCCTATTGGCCAATAGTGCTTTATTCATTAACCAATACAAGAAACATATTTACAGAATGACATCTCCCATCACCAGTAAGCTATCTTTTTATTTTTATTAATTATGAGTATTGAAATTAAGAATGAATTACTTAATTTCAAATTATTAATAAGAAAAAATAATGTTTGTTTTAGTAAAGAGCTTTTTAGTATAGAAAAAGAATTTTGTTCTTTAATGATTGCAAATCCTAGATTGCTGATGCCAAAAATAAAATCAATAATCACTTGAATGCTGTTATTTCTGTGTTTTACATAAAGTTTTAATTAAACTGTTATTATGTGACTTCTCCCTTCTCTTTCCTACCACCAATACCCGTCACTCTCCAGTTGATGCTTGTTGCTTGTGTATGTATAGTATCCGGGCTGAACACTTTGTAGTGGGTAACTGATTGTGGTATTCATTCTTGAAAAGGGCAAATTCACCCTGCAGTTCTCTTTCAAAGGGCTGTATGCCATTATTTCTTCCCTCTTCATCATTAGCATGTTTATTAATATTGTCCTTGTTCAAGACTTATATACATGGGAGTTTCCAAGAGATGCAGTCTCAGAAGAGACTCCCTGGCCTTGTAGCTCTTGCAAACTTACTGCTGCCCCTTCTGTGATATTTCCTGAGCCACAGATGAAGAAGCTGTGGTTTCGATGTATTCAGTGGCGGCATGGCTCCCTGTGGTCTCACGATCTCTTCATTGTATTTAGTTATTGCTTTCTTTAATGCATTCCCTATCCTGTAAAGACAAACATCTTTGATGAGGAATGGTAGTTAGACATTTCTGTGGATATACGGATAAGATTTAGAGTGTAGTTGGAAATTACACTGGTCTAGCAAAGGGGTAGTAGTAGATTCTCTTTTGAGATTTATGGCCTCACTAACTCCTAGCATTTGTTTAGATTTCTAATATCAGACATGGTTTATGTTCTGTTGAATGAGTCTTAAATACAATTAGTTAGTTGTTAGGTACCAGCCAAGATGTGGGAGCCACTTATTACCCTTTTACTGATATCTTGTCATGTAGGTCATTGCTATGATTCTTAGGTATGATAGTTGAGTAGAACTGTCCATCATTTTCTTCCCTCTCATAGTATTTCTGGTACTATGGAAGTTATATCATAGGAAGGATGCATTTAGGTCAGATCCTGCTAAGATCATCTGAGATATATTTCCTATATTTGCCATGTGTCTGTAGAAATAGAGAAATGCCTTTAACTTCTGAGAAGAAAGTAAGGGCAGCCAGCAGCAACAGTAGACAGTATTGTTTTGTGAGGCACTTGGCTTAACTTGACCTACCACTTGAAAAAAGATTTCTCAGTCCTGCATTGAGGTTTTGTTAACATATGATACTTTATTTGAATGTTAATTTATATGAATGTTTCCTTCTTCATACCAACTGTATTCTGATTTTTCTTCTCAAACCAAAGGGAAATTTCTATACTTTTAAAAATTTAGGTGAGTGCATGCATACTTGTGTGAATGTATACCATGTGTGGGGGTGCTCATGGAAGCTCAAATAAAGTGTTGGATCACATGGAGCTGGAAATGTGTTTTGAGCCTAGTAGTATGGAGGCAAGGAAGCAAAGAGTGGAAGTGTTCTTAACAACTGATCCTCTATTCAGCCCCAGGATATATTGTTTAATGTATAAAACTTATTGTTTAGTGTTTATAAATAGTAAACAAAGACCCATTTTATGGATGACTAAAGCTAAGGAAAACTAGATGTTAAATACAAACCTCTTGACCAATAATTCATTCTTTGTTATATCTTTTAATTTAAAAAAAATATTTGTGTGTGTGTGTGTGTGCATGTGTGTGTGTGAGAGAGAGAAAGAGAGAGAAAGAGATAGAGAGAGAGAGAAGGTTGAAAGAGAGAAAGTCAGAGACAGAGAAAGACAAAAACAGACACAAGTGACCTTGTGAAGGTTGGAGTATAATTTTCAGGAGTTCATCCCATGATGTGGAATGCAGGAATTGAAATCAAGTCAGTCTAAAGGATTTATTCTTTTGACTCTACCAGTCACACAATTGCATTTACCATGTGCTATTGCTTCATTGTGTTCATCAAGTCAGTCTGAAATGTAACTCAACCATGAAATCTTTCTAGCAACACTTCTTACACAAAGCACAAAACTCCCTGTTGTCTTAAAAATCAACTAACATGTATGTAACTAACACATAATCGCATCAGGAACTGAGACTAAGAATTTGAAAATCTAAGCCAAGGAGATGCTGGCAAGTATAAAATTCAAGGAAGCAAGAGTTACAAGGTCTTCAAGACCATATCAATGCAACGCTGGAAAAACTCTTGCTTCATTTTCACTTAAATTTTTAATCATCATGTTGATTCATTCTTTAAAAGGAATAAAGACATTTAAATAGTGGAAAGATGGGTGACGAATTTAATCAATACTGAATGTCAGCTAATACTGTTTCTGTAGAAGTCCTTTGTTTAATTACCTGAGTTTGAAATGATATTGGACACAGTAACTATATAACAATAAAGCTCTTATGCACCATTCTGATTCTTACATCACAGTGCAGTGACTCATGTTGACTGTGATGACCAAACACATTGTATGCAATGACACAAAACTATACAAAGATTCTGATGCAAATGTTTTAATAGACACAAAAACACTGCCTAATAGAGTATGTCTGGAAGAAAAGGAGTAGACAAAAGTTTTAAAGAATTCTTTTAAGATAACATCTTAAATAGCAAGATGACATAACAGGGAAAGCACTTGCTTAGCCAGAGTAAATGTGAGGGGCCATCTGATTGCAATCCCATCACATCAAAGACAGAGAAAGAGGTTCTTAAGAGCAAGCTGGCTAGCTAGGCTTGTTGAATGGTTTAGTGTTGGGTTCAAATAAGAAATCTTGCTTCACTATATAAGGAGGAGAGGGATTAATGAAGACACTCATCAACATCTCGTCTCCACTTATGCATATGCAAGTAACTGCATTTACACAGTCACACACACAGAAAAATATGCCACACATACTCATACAGAAAAAAAATAACATGACAACATAAGACATTAAATATAAAAGGGAAAAAGTAGAAACTTTGAAATGGAGATGTCTAACAGCACTATGCTCAAGTTGCCTAGTTTAATATATTTAACACTTGCCATTCATATTACTGTCATCTATTAGTCTGTGGAATATGGCCATGGAATACTCACTGCTTTATGCCTTGTTGTTCCTGCTCAACACATGAAGCTCCCCTTAATTGGTCAAAAATGCCAAATTCAAATCCCAAAAATATTGTATAAAAGAGTAATTGTCTAGCATGAACAAGGAATATTTTGTGTTGAGTCCTGAGTGTGACTCAAGAACATGAACAAAGAGGAAACTCAAAGCTTTAAGGAACACTATAGCTAAATGTGGTACTGAGTTATATCCCAGGACAGAAACAAAAAAAAAGTGCATAGTTAAGAAAACAAAGACAGGTGGGGATATTCATCACTATACTAACAAGGAATCCAGATGCAGAGAGGGTGGACGAGACCAGGCTACAGAAATTCACAGAGACAGCTGACCTGAACAAGGAGAAGCTAATGAGCCCCCAGACTGAGAGCTGGGAAACCAGCATTGGACTGACTCAGACTCCCTGAACATGAGTCTCAGTTAGAAGGTCTGGGCAGTCTAAGGGACCTTTGACAGTGGAAGCAGGATGTGTCCAGGGTGCACAAAAGGACTTTGGTAGCACATTTCCCATGGAGGGATACTCTCTTAACCTAGAGGCAGGAGAGAGGGAGGAGAGAAGGCCTATTCCCTACTCCAAATGACTTGACAGATTTAGATGACCCCTTCTGAAAGGCATCACCCTATATGGCAGAGTGGGAGGGATGGGAGGAAAGGGTGGTTGGAGGCATGGGAGGGTGAGATAGAGGTAGGGATGGAAAGAGGCAGAGGGAGTTGGGATCAACATGTAAAATGAGATAAATAAATAAATAAATGAAAACAAAGACAAGATCCTTATACTTGAAGAACATTTGTAAAACACATTTCACAAAAGGTTAATTTGAAAGTATGGAAGTGTTGACAGCTATACCACCCTGACTGCACCTGATCTCATTGAAAATATGGAAGTGATATAGAACTAAAAGCCTGATTTTTCACAAATTTCTGGGGATGTAAAAGCAGCTTTGAAAAACAAACCTTTACTGTAAGATGATCATCATTTCCTCTGTGTTACGGACAGAGAGGAAACATACAACTCTGAGCGAAAACCCTATGGTTTTCTCAGTTTTCTGCTGTCTCTGCTGTAACTGAAATTTTAACTTTTCACAAGGATGAAGACAGCCCTGACAGTCCATGGAATAACATATCACTATGATCTTTCCATAGTATTACATAGAACTCTGGTTCTATTTAATGGAATCAGCATATTTGATTCCTCTTTATAGTGCTGTGGGAAAACCTCTTCAGACATGGGCCCTGGCACCAAGAACAAGAAGAATGAGGCTTGTATCTAGAACATTTCAGAGTCTCTGATCTTCCCTGCCAGGTGTTATTAACATCCAGTCTTGGCATTTTACTAGAATAGATTTTATTTTCTCTTTATGTCAATTACATTGACTGACAGTCTGCAATGAGTTTTCCACTAACACCTAAGGGATGCTTAAGTTTCTTACTTTACTGTTCTTCAAAATATTGAGTGCCTGTCACTAAAATCACTTTTTCCCCTGCTGATGAAGACAGTTTTTCATTTAACTCACATATAATTTGTCAAAATAAATAAGGCTTTAGATTATGCAATTGCTGACATTGTAGATTTTTAGTTTTTCCCTGCTGATTCGTTTACTTATCTATTTTCTTTGCTCTTTCCCTAGGATTCCCTGAAAGTTGTTTAGTACTTAAGATTCATTAATTTGTTTAATCACTGCATAAATGCTTTATGTAGATGAAGTCAAATTTTTGTTTACTTTTTTAAAAGTGTGTGTGTGTGTGCGTCCCTATGGGAACTTTAGCGTAGGTTTTCTTCAGGGCTAGAAGGGTTGACTCTCATGAGCTGAAGTTATGGGCAGCTGTCTGCTGTCCAGAGATTGTGCTGGGAAACCAGTAAGAATCCTTTGCAGGAGAAAAAAAAATCTACATAAAATTACTTCAGTTTAGAACTCTCACGGAAGTACTGAGTGTGTGAACCAGTGGGTCTCTGATTCTTGTTGCTTCTTGTTGGGTTTGTTGTCTTATGTTGTTTTGCCTTGTCCAACTTTGATGTTGTAGTTTTATTGTATTTTATTTTGTTATGTTTGGTTGTTACATTTTAGAAGCCTATTCTTTTTAAATAAGAGACTACAAGGAAGTAGATCCAGACGAAAGGGTAGGTGGGTTGAACTAAGAGAAATAGATGGAGGGGAAACTGTAGTCACGATATATTGTATGAGAAAAGAACCTCTTCTCGATAAAACATTTATTTCAAAAAATATTGTTGAAATGTATACATATTTTTCATGCCATATATGTTGATAAATTTTACATTTATGATAGCAATCAATCATTATGCATCTAGGTGCAATCCACTTAGATTCAACACCACTTGATATTTATCTGTATGACCGTATTATAACTTATTAATGTGATTTATCTGTTCTACTATTAATGCTACTTTTGTGGTTCGAGTTATTAAGAATAATGCTGGTATGAAGATGTTTTACATGCTTTTTGCATTTGTCAGACTTTTCATTGTCATAATAAAACACTTCAGCAAAAGGGATTAAAGGCACTTACTGTCAGAGAGGCTTTGGCCACCATGATGGACAAAGTTTAGCAGAGCAGAGCCTGATGCCACAGTGTCAGGAAAAGGAGAGAATGCACCTTTGCTAGTGAGCTGTGTCTGTCTTCCAGTGTTGTTCCAACTGAGCCACTATCCTATAAGAGTGTGAGCCCCACAGTCAAGGCAGATCTTCCTCTTAGTTAGTCCTTCCTGGAAACACTCTCACAAAGGTGCAGTGACATGCTGCACTGAACAAGCAGACATGTGTCAATCCTGTTAAGTTGACAACCGCATAGTTTTAATTAGATTTTACTATTAATCAATAACTCACAGGTAAAATGTTCCAGTCATAGTATATCCACACATTCAGATAGTCAATGATGTGAATTCATAATTAATTAATTAATTAAATTTATTCCACAAAAACATATGCACATGTTGAAATTTCATTCTACTCATATCTCTGTATACAATCATTTCACAATTAGTAACAGAGGCAGTGGTTTTTTTTTGTGATGCACAATTATTACAGGAAGCACAAATTAATGTAAGAAATATGCCAGGTCATCTGTTCTAGAACACATTGCTTTTCCTTCTTATTTTTGGAAAGATTGCATTTACTATTTATGAATCTATTTTTTATTTATTCATTCATTGAAAGTCTAATCACATCAACAATGCAAGCTCCCTAAGCGCAATTCTTGTTTCTTATATTTCTTTTATGTAGATATTCCTTGTATGTACAACGATACTTAGAAAATGATTTTTGTATGAAATTGTTGGTTAATGAGTAAGTGCTTTCACATAGAATTTTTGATTCAGTTTTTTTCATCAGTTGCATAAATGATAATGGAATTTTCTTTATATTTTTAAGAATTTTACTATTAAAAGATTGATAATTATGTAATATATTTATACATAAATATATAAATTGTGTGTGTGTGTGTCTGTGTGTAGTAGAACTGCCATAGTAGAACTGCTATACCAGCAAACTTAGATTTATAGTTAAATAGTGTTCTAGTCAACTCTCCTTCAAGTTTACTGTAGTCTGTCATGATAAATTTGTGGAAGTTATCCCACCAAAAAAATCTACTGTCTCCTATAGACTAATATTGTCTGAAAATGTATCTTTATAATAAGAAGTATCTTAACAATTTTCATAATAGTGTCACTTTTAGAGAAGCCTGCTCTCTCTCTTAGATGTCTCAGACTAATTTTACTTGATAAGGCAGCTACACATGCTTACACAAGGCATTACATCACTTGATACCTTCTAATAGAAACTTTCAATGCACATTTTTATTCCAAATGCTTTGTTTTGGAAAAAGAAAAATTTCATTAAATAATAAAATATATATTTCAATATTTTGTTGTGATTTTTTAAAATTATGAGTAAAGATTATTATTTGCTTTCTGATGACTTTTGTCAATATAAATATAAATCTAATGTAAAACCCTTTCAAGAATAAATTTTTATCCCAGATAACTTGTTATAGTTTTTCATATTATATATATTCATATATCTATGAACATATATGCACACACCACACACACGTGTGTGTGTGTGTGTGTGTGTGTGTGTGTGTGTTATTTGGGTACTTTGAGATGGAATCTCATGAAGCTCACGCTAACTTAGAACTATGATGCTTAAGATGAGTTTGAATGTCTGGTCCTCATTTCTCTGGCAAGACTGCACCAACATGCCTGGTATTCTTTTAAACATATTCCACCTCAAGTTGTCGCCCTGCCATCATCTTTAGGCTTCAAATGATAAAGGATGTAAACCTTGTATTATATCTTGCTCTTAATGATATGCATATTAATGTTTTTCCGGAAACCTATTGACATTCTGATTAAAATAATTCACTCACATTTCAAAAACAGATGGACAAAAGTTCATGAGTATTTAGATACAAAGAATAGTTCATTTGCTTTTAAGGCTTAAGTTTTGTTGATATTAATTCATATAGACTATTTAGTAAGCAGTTCAGGGAAATTATTTCTGTGAAGTTTCCTTGGCACAGTGAATGATTACTCATGCAATGTGGGTGGGCTGAGTCTTCTGTGCAAAGGGCAGACATCTCCTTTTTCTTTTTTTCTTTCCAACTTTAATTCTAGTTTTAGCTTTAGAAACGAGGGATAGTCTTTTAGACAATGGTAGATTTCCTATGCTCCAATAAGCTTTACTATTGAACCCCCCAAAAAAATGAAAATGAAAAGCAAAAGAAATGTAAGAAATACATTTTATTGTCTTTCTTTTCACACCCATCAAATCTAAAAAAAAAAAAAAATTTTAAAAAGTAAAATGAGCTATTCTAATTCCAGTTTCTAGAAAAGCATTCCTGAGAAGAGTAGTTTATTTTGCTCATCTATACATAGCACACACACACACATACATGCATGCACACTGACACACACACACACACACATAATAAGAAATAAATGATAGGTAGATAGATAGATGGTAAATAGGTAGGTAGGTAGGTAGATAGATAGATAAAATTATCTTAAAAGACTATAAGGAAACACTGTCTTTCATATTCAGCAGGGCAGCTACACATATGAATTCACAGGAGTTTTGACCTCACACACAAGACCTGTGCAAGCCCAAACCAGTCCTAATCTCACCAAATAAAACAAGTTGGGCATGAAATCCCACCCATCACTGTGGTGCTGCTTGTAAACTATTAGCTTCTAGGAAAGAATGAATGATTCTGTTTTGATCAGTTTATCCTTTTCCATTGGATAATCACATTTGGGCAGCATAAATTGGTCTTAGTGGGGAAAGAAAGTCATAAAGTTAGGTGAATAAAGGGGTTAGTTATTGGAAGAGTGTGGGAGTATGAATGTACATAGCCCAAGCCCATTCTCAAAGAATTCTGAAAGAGCTAATAAGAATAAGAAATGGAAAGAAATGAAAGTAAGCACACCAAAGGTTAAGGACTCCCATGGGGAGTCAACAAAACCTGGCCTATAAACTTGAGGTGGGGGCAAGACCCTCTCCCCTGCATTAAGGCTGAATATGCCATCACATCATAGGGAATGGGCTCCAACAAACTACCTCATGCACCAGGAATAGATCCTAGACCTGCTGTCAGGGTCCCCTCAGATAACTCAAAGGGAGTGGGCTTGGGGGGTTAAAAGGGGCAAGACGAGTGTGGGAGGGATAACTGTGGTTGGAATGTAAAATGAAATTTAAAAATAATTAAATACATTTAAAGAAAAAATAAACACACCAAAAATTACTCTGGAGAGATGGGTTTTGTAGACTAAAACTTTTGCCCTTTTTCCATATTTCTAAACCTATACTAAATATTTTATTATTAAATGGAAATGCAATGCTACCGGTCTGGGGTACCTGGGGATGGGAAGACTAGGACAAGAGGAGGGAAGGGAGGTTGCAGTTGGTATGTATTGTATGAGAGAAGAATTAAAAACAAAACCTATACCAAATATTGAGCAGGGTATGGTAGGACAGAGACAGGTAATCTCTGATTTGAGGTCAGCCTGGTTTCAATGAGTTGCTGGAAAGCTGTGATTCCACACACAAAGCCTATCTCAAAACCCCCAAACAAACAAAAAACAATTATATCAACCATACAATTGGGGAATTGAGGTCATTGAAACTGAGAGATGTCAATGACCAAAGAGTGCTACTCCCTGTTATTTTGTTGTTGTTGTTGGTGGTGGTGGCGGTGGTGGTGTGTGTGTCTATGTATGTGTTTGCTTTCCATTTTTTGGTTTTGTGTATGTGAGATTATTTATTTTCTGAGTATCTCTGACTCTTGCCTGCTCTTGGGACTCTTTCCTCATATTGGGTTGACTTATCCAGCCTCCATATGTAGATTTTGCCCTTGTCCTATTGTATTCTATTTTGTCTTCTCTGGCTATCATCTTTTGGATTCCTGATCTTTTCTGATAGGAAATCTCAGGGAAGTGGATCTGGGGAAGAGAAGAAGTGAGGAGGAACTAGAAGTAGAGGGAGGGGATCCTCTGGTTGGGATATATTATATAAGAGAAGAATCTATTTTCAATAGAAAGCAAAGAACTATACTTAATGATTCTATTTTAGTGTTTTAATGTGTAAGCTATATTTTTATACAAAGAATAAAGTATGGTTAGAAAGAAGAGGTAGGATAAAAGCATGTAGCCCATAACAGAACCTGTCTAAACAGTCATCTGCTTTTGTCTAATGAGTACAAGAGAATTTAGGTTATTTTTTGTATAAAGTACTTTATTGTAAATAGTTTTTGAATAAGGACAAAAATTAAGGGGAGGGGGAAAAGACAACTTAAGTCTATACTTTGTGACCACAATTTAATATTATTGCTTCCTACTCCTTTACTTTAGAATGTAATGGGATGTTCCAGGGCAAGTAAATCATCATTTTTTTAAATGGTTTTAACATACAACTTGACATATCCAAAAACAGCGTAAGGGTGCTGTTTGCTCTTTGTATAATAAGCCTTGCTATAATCTTTTGGGAAGATATTTTTTTCTTCATCTTGTAGATTCATTCCAAAACTATTTCCACAAGGGAATGTCTCGTGCTTCATTATGCTGAATTTGAAAGCAGTTAGCATGTTATGACAAAGTACTCCAAAATTGTTTGAGCACAAGTGTCATTAAAATTTGCAAACTGAATGCTGAGCCTTTAGAGATATGCATGAACCATCTCTTCAGATTTTAGGAAGGTTCTGTTCCCTAAATAAAATGGCAAAATGTGCAAATAATAAAAACAGCTTTGTGCATATGTTTGCTGTTCCAAAACACATATTGGCCTTTCACGGAAACAAAATAATGTAGAAGAGAATTTGGGCTAGATAGAAGACTGACTTGCTGAATTATAAATACTGACAGAATATTCAAGATGGTCCATCTGGAGGCCAGAAGAATTTCAGTTTGAATTTTGATAAAAAGGTTTAAAGTGAAACTATGGATATGAGTCTACCCAGATGGGAAAAGAAACCTGAGCCTTTAATGTAGGGGTTAGAAGTTGTAATAAAAGAAATAACACATAAAAGAGAGACTAAGTGGCCTCAGTTGATATATCTATAAAGTAACTACTACAACTAAGCCTGAGGGAAGAATCATGGAAGATGGGGGTGGGTGTTATAGCAGGTTTTTCCCTGCCCCAGGTCTGGTCCTCTCTTTGTTCCTTCCCTCCGACCACCTGGTCCCGCAGCCATGCCAGCCCCCAATAACATGCAGAGACTCTGTATTTGATGTTGATGATGATGAAGGCTGTTGGACATGTACTATTTTGTTACCGGCTAACTCTGTCTTAATTATTAACCCATTTCTACTTATCTGAGTATTTCCATGTAGTCATCTTATCTGAGAGCGGTGGGCCTGCATCTGCTCTCTCCAGGCTCTCCATGCTGACTCTTCCTTCCTACTTCCTCTTTACTACTTGTCTCCTAGCCCTGCCTACTTGCTTTACCATTGGCCCAACAGTGCTTTATTCATTAACCAGTATGGGAAACATATTTACAGAATAACATCTCCCATCAGGTGAGGTGACTCTAAGAGCCAAAGGACCATGATGCCTGTTGTTCTTCTGGACCTGATATTGAAAGCTGTACCCATGTAATATCAAAAACATATATACCCAAATTAGACATGCATAATGATAATGCCAGTATATGCCAAGGTGGGCATGGTGATATTTACAAGTTCCTGCCACAGATGAAGATCCACAGGCAAATATGGCTACTGGAGAAGAATGTTTTCTTCAGGGTCAAGCACCCTGATAGGTTTTTATCCCAGTTGCCAGATATAAACAAATGTACATGCAGCAACACTAAATATACTCAATATATTTTATAAACACACACACACACACAACATCCCCCACACATGTATAAATATATATGAAAATAATTGAGAAAAAGTTCACAATATTAAAAGGAAGTGGTGATACATTATTCAAGCCAAGGAAGACAGAGATTTGTAAATAATATAAATATAGTACTCATATGAAACACTGAGACGTGTAAAAAACAAGAAACATAAATGTTTAATTTTCCACCATAATTACATAAGAGTTGTGTATGAAAAACACAACTCACACTGAGGTTTGACCAAGCTAGAGCAATGAACATACCATTAAACTTACAATTTTCCCCATTCTTTATGGTGAGTGTACTCAAAGTCTTGCTGTCTAACAAGGAGAGTGATAATACAGTGTTGCTGCTTATGCTCTCAGTGCCACAGTGCATCAAATATTTTATATCAGTCAAAAATCATTGGTACCTGATGGGAGATGTTATTCTGTATATATGTTTCTCATACTGGTTAATAAAGCCCTGTGGCCAATAGGAAACAAGATAGGCAGGGCTAGGAGCCCAGGAGAAGGAAAGAGGAAGTAGGAAGGAGGAGTCGAGATGTAGCCCCGGGAGGAAGAAAGAAGCCCTCCACAGCTCCCCGATAAAATGATAAGATGACCACATGGAAATACTTAGATAAGTAGAAATGGGTTAATAATTAAGACAGCGCTAGCCCATAAGCAATAATGGTAATTGGCCAACAGGATTGTATCAAATACAGAGTCTCTGAGTGTTATTTGGGGCTGGTGCAGCTGAGGGCCCAGACTGGCCACAGTATACTTTGCTATGTTAAGGTTAAACCCCTTCTTTTATTTTAGACAGAAAAGAGGAGATGATGGGAGATGTTATTCTGTATATATGTTTCTCATACTAGTTAATAAAGCTCTGTGGCCAATGAGATAGCAAGATAGGTGGGGCAAGGAGACAAGGAAGAAAGAGGAAGTGGGAAGAAGGAGTCAAGATGTAGCCTGGGGAAGAAGCAGAACGCCTGCCGCAGCTCCCTGATAAGAAAACCACGTGGAAATATTTAGATAAGTAGAAATGGGTTAATAATTAAGACAGAGCTAGCTCATAAACAGTAATGGTAACTGGCCAACAGGATTGTATCAAATACCGAGTCTCCTGCCTGTTATTGGGGGCCAGCACGCCAGACCAGCGGTGGGCGGGCTGGCAGGAAAACAACAAGTTATAGATGGAGCCCAACGTGGCTATAAGAACTTTCACTTAAAACTAATAAGAGCTTAAGAAATGTTTTAGAAACAAAGGAACAGAGACTAGCAAGACTTCTTAGTAGCAGCATTTTCTCAGTTGGATTTGTTTTGCCGTAGACAGAGGTTGCATGGCTCCTTTAAGGGAGGTTTCCAAAATTAGCATAAGAGGCAAAAACCGCCTTGCTTTTAAAGAGCTCTGCTAACAATTCATTGGTGTGTATGAGAGCTGCAATGAAGGTTTACACTGTGTTTTAAAAAATACGCTGGCTTGGGAGAGAAAAGGAAACAGGATACAATGGTTTAAAAAGCAAAAAGAAAGTAATATGGATGGTTGTGGTGGCAAACGCCATTAATCCCAGCACTTGGGAAACAGAGGCAAACAAATCTCTGTGATTTCAAAGTAAACCTGGTATGCACTGAATTCCAGGACAGATAAAAGTTACACAGAGAAACCCTGTCTCAAAATATGTAAAAAAAGAAATAGAAGAAATAGAATAATAAAAAAGCCACGTAAAGATGGAAAGCACAGAGAAATTTTGGATACTATACGCGATTCGGTTGTCTTTAAATTATTTGATTGCTGAGAAAATAACAACTACTAATAAAAGAAATGCTGCTGGATTAATTCAATTTATATATTTAAAAAATGCTTTGACTCCAAAATTTAAGCCTAAGGACAAGTTACTAGGGAAAAAGATTTCTATTTTTGTTTCCACAGAAAATGAAAAGCTATAGATTCTTTCCAGACTTATGTGGTTTGATAAAGCCAGACCCCCTGAAACAATGCCCCACATGATTCAACATTCAAAGCAGTTGAGACAAAGCCTTGCAGACTACAGCCAAGATTTCTATGTCTTCTTAGGTCCCCCATGACAGCGCCCTCTACCAGCAGAAAGTAGTCTGGAAAGAATGACGCCCAAATTCCCAAATATTGTTTATAAATATTTGTTTTAATTTAAATCGACTTGCTTATGAATGGCTATAACCACAAACAATCTTTTTAAAGGTAAAAAGGGAATTATGGTATAGATATGAATACTTTGCTTTGGAATGGATTTTCATTTATTGATACAATTTAATGTCAATTTTGTGATATGTGTATTTCTCCTATTGTTTAGGTATTATGTTTATATAGCTCATTGGAAAATGTAATGTATATTTGAGAGTTACCTATGATAATTAAAACTTGGAGTTAAGTTAGTTACGATTTCTAGATATGCAGAGATGTATTTGAAATGGATAGGCATTCTTCAAACCTTTCAAAGACCTACAGAATATGCCATTTAAAATGGTTTAGGGATTTTCTTGACAGGGAGGCACAACTGCTCCTGGTAACACCAACTGTATCAGAAAGAAAGATGGATATCGAAGAAACGTGTTATGGAGTTTGCTTCTAATATGGCAAGACTAGCCATTTGGGCAAGGTACTGCTCTTCTGGACTGTTTGACTTTATGTTATAGAAACTGGACATGAAAGACCCACAAAAAGGTGAATGATGATGCAAGATGGACATTGCTACAGGATTTCTGCTTCATGGAAGAGGCCGCCAGACAACCAGACAGTCTACAGGACACAGAGAAAAGTGACTGACAAACTGCCATTGACTGACCAGGCAATGAGTTGTCTCTGTCATTTCTAGAGTTCATATATTATCCTTCTGTGGTCTTTGATGGAGTTGAAGACAGGTAGATATAATTATAGTTTTCCTCAGTTAGGATTAAAGATAAGTTACATATAGGACTTTAGACTGACAAAGATAGGATAGATGATATTTTCTTTAAGTCTTACAAAATGTGAATGGACTAAATATTGTTTATTGTGATTCTTATTTGATAACTATTGTATGTTATATTTTGCTATGTTAAGGTTAAACCCCTCTTTTACTTTAGACAGAAAAGAGGAGATGATGGGAGATGTTATTTTGTATATATGTTTCTCATACTGGTTAATAAAGCCCTGTGGCCAATAGGAAACAAGATAGGCGGGGTTAGGAGCCCAGGAGAAGGAAAGAGGAAGTGGGAAGGAGGAGTCGAGATGTAGCCCCGGGAGGAAGGAAGATGCCTGCCGCGGCTCTCTGTTAAGACGACCACGTGGAAATACTTAAATAAGTAGAGATGGGTTAATAATTAAGACAGAGCTAGCCCATAAACAATAATGGTAACTGGCCAACAGGATTGTATCAAATACAGAGTCTCTGAGTGTTATTTGGGGTACACGTGGTTGTGGGGCCATGGCGGCAGGACCCGCTATGGCCGGCAGGAATAACCTGCCATAATACAACTCTCAACTCATTCTCCAGCACACTTTTTGCCTACACACCACTATGTTTCTAGTCATGACTGGAAATAAATAATGGACTATACTTATGAAACTGTAATCCAGCCCCAATTAAATGATTTCCTTGTCAGAGTTGCTATTGTCATAGCTTTTTTTTTTTTTCAGTGATCAAATACTAACTAAAATAGCATCTGTACAATCAGAGTTTTATATCTTATTAGGGTAAAAATCATTTACTTTTTGCTGTTCTGGGTCTAAAATTTCAATCAGTGCTTTCTAGTTGCAGTTATATAGTATCATATGGCAGAATTCTATATTACATCGTGGAAAGTATTTCTCTATCATCTATCTATCATCTATCCATCTATCTATTCATCATCTATTATCTATCTATCATTTGGCTACCTATCATCTCATCTATCAATCTATTCTCTATCTTGTGCTTCCTTTATACATCCATCAAGAACTTGATGCTCAGGTTGGTTCCATACCCTTGTTATTGTGAACAGGGAAAAAGAGGAATACAGTTGAATGGAACACAGGCTGAAAAAGGAGTACCACACTTAAGTTGTTATTAAAACTAAATTTTGCTGTTATAAATTCTTTTATATCAACTCATAAAATCCTTCCTCTTTTTCATTGCATCTTTCAAATATCCTGTTCACTTACATGAACACAAGATGCTGAGGTTTTTTGTCTCTGTGTAGAAAGAAGTATGAACTCTGAAACATGCAATTCATGGAGTGCATAGCAGGGTGACAGATGTTTTGATATGCCCAAAGTCCAAGCTTATACACATGTGTCTCAATATTTAACATCTTGATGTTTTACATTTCTTATAAACTAAATTGATATAGTAGCACCCCTCATAACAAGATTGCCTTGGACAAATGAGCTAGTATATGTAAAAGTTATGATGAATTCTAACACATAAATGACATATGTATTTTTTTGCATATTCATTGATTGTAGTACTTAATCTCTTATTATTTACAGTCTTATATCCAATTAATTTAAATTAGCAGTGTTTAGCTTAGCACTGCTTTGCTTCTCTTTATTGAGGTTTAATAAATGTGAGGGAGTAACATGAAGCCTGTTAATTGATCTTAAGGTTGTTAAGGAACAAAAACCTACTAACCTCATACATGTGTTTGGATTTTTATACCCAGTGCCCCAAAGCTAAAATATTACAATAAATCTCTTCAGCATGAGTGGAAGAATAATTATTGGATCCATTATATTTAACAAACAATTTTCTATAACTTGAAGTAACAATATTGTTAGAAATTTGACAAGATGCCTGTCACAAGGAAAGAAGAAGCAGTCATCAGTGAGATAAATTGTCATATTCTATGTGGCATGCTAAGTTTGGAAGTTATACATATTGTAATATCTAAACAACACTTAAATTTGACTTCCCCTAGTCTACGTTTTCATAAACAGGCACATTATTTGCAGAATACTGAGTTAGAGGAGTGTAAATTTTCCTTCTGCATTTGTATATAGATAGCAAGTTAATGGCAGTCTGGGTAAAAATAAAAATGTACACATTTCAACATTTATTTTTATATTCAAAAATAGTTGATTTGATCTATTTCTCACTGTCTCTTTTGGAATGTCTAGTATATACTTTGAGACTAGTATAAACAAATAGTGAATAGAATCTTAAATCTCCCAAATGGTGTGGAAGTTATAATTCAGTGGTAGAGCAGTTTCCTAGTAAGTATAAGATTTAGGTTCCACTACTTGTATCACAATAAATAAAAACAAAGGTAAATATGTATTTATTTCAAACGTTTATATGTTACACATGGAAGGAATATAAATCTAAGAATCACAAATAAATGTAGTAGCATCTACCTCAACTGTTTTATATATGATATGTAATTTCACAGAGGCTTTAAGGACTTCTGCTGGTGTCATGAGTCCTGTGGGTTAGAAGCTTTTGGAAGACTTACCTCCAGTTGGCCCAAACAACATGGAGAAAGCCAATTCCACTGTCCTCTTGTCCAGGGTTCTTAGAGTCCTTTGCAGTAGATGAAATGAAAGGCAAGACTGCTCAATGGCTAGCATTGCCACTTTTTGTTTCTAACATGAGTATGCTGTTAATGTGTCTAATATTTGTTTTCACAAAGTTAAAGGATTCTTGTAACTTCTAGGGAGCCAAATTGGACCCACCCAAACAGGTCAGATTCACCTCAAATAAATATTATTCAACCTTTCTCTTTTCTCAGGATTCCCTTCCCTCATCTCAGAAACCCCTCCCTCATCTTACAATTCTCCCCTCAAGTAGCAGGACCTAAGGAAAGTTCTTTTTCTAAACTTAACATTGTTCTATGCTCTGCCAACATCTTGCCAGATCTCAAAGGGACGCCAGAGTTCCATACAGTCAGGGCTGAGATGAAACAACCAGCTGCCCCAGGATATGGTAGCACCTCAACTTTCTCAGGTCAGCAAGAAGTAGTCTTGAGAACTCGATGTTCTTATTCCCTAACCTGACACGCCTAACTCCTTACCTTTTTAATAAGTAAAGGTGGAAATGTAAGGATTCAGGCATTATGCTGGCCTGCCCCTGTCACCTGGCAGAATGCACTCAGGCAGCACTTGGGTCAGCTCTGGGTTCCATGAGTACTGGTCTACAGGCAGGTGTAAAGGACCCCTTTAAAAGACAGTCCCCTGGCCACTTTTTGCTCTTTGCTCTCTCTTTTTGTTCTTTGCTTTCTTTCTGGCTCTTCTCTCCTTTCTTCTTCTTCATCTTCTTCTCCTCCTCTATCTTTTCTCTCTCTCTTTCTCTCTTTCCTGTTACCTGTCCTTTATGTCTCTTCCCTTCCCCCTCACTGCTCTTTCTAAATAAATTCCTCACTCAAACAAACAAAAACATTCAATTCTCCATCCTGAAATATGATCAGACACAAAAGCACTATTATCCAGAAAATTCAGGATGGTTTGGTTTCGTTTTGGTGGTGGTGTGTGTGATTGTGTGTGTGTGTGTGTGTGTGTGTGTGTGTGTGTGTGTGTGTGTGTGTGTGTGTGTCTGTGTGTCTGTGTCTGTGTTCCCTGAAGCTGTTTAGAGGCTCAGAATCTTAAATGAGAACTCACATTAAAATGCTTTAACTGAATGAAACTGTTGATCAGTGAAAACATGAGTACATTATTTGAGCCACACTCATTCCAGATAGGTTCACACTTACTTTAATTTTTAAGCACTCTTGAGCTGAGAGAAATACTGATGTACATGTTCTTTGGAGGGTTCATATGTAATTCAGAACTCCTTACTTTCCAAATTTATTGGTGTATGTGTGAGGTAGTGTTACTTATGATCTATATAGTATGCTTTATCTTTTTGTTGTTGTTGTTTTGTTTTGTTTTTTCAAGACATGGTTTCTCTGTATTGCTGTAGAGCCTATCCTGGTACTAACTCTTGTAGACCAGGCTGGTCTTGAACTCACAGAGATCTGCCTGCCTCTGCCTCTGCCTCCTGAGTGCTGGGATTAAAGGCATGTGCCACCACTGCCCAGCATGTTTCATATTTTCTAATGGATCTAGACTATAACTTGACATAAATATCTGAAAATAAAATTGTTCACATTTCTCATCCCCCTGGACAAAATAAATTGCTGGTATAATATATACAGAGCTGAGGATTAATACTAACTAAATAAGGACTATGTTTTGGTCATTATACTTTAATAATTAAGACAGTTTATGTCATAAAGGTAACAGTAAATTTTCATTCTAAATAAAATAAATTCCACAGAGAATTTGAGAGAAAATGTTAATTTTTTATTAAAAATTACATGTAAACAATTTTGTAGCTAATGTAGAAGGAAGATATTCAATTATAAGGAATACATCCTTTCAGCTGGGTGTTGATGCCTTTAATTCCAGAACTTGGGAGGAATAGGCAGGCATATGTCTGGAAGTTTAAGCCCAGCCTGGTCTACAGAGCTAGTTCCAGGACAGGCTTCAAAGCAATACAGAGAAACCCTGTCCTGAAAAAAAAATACACCCTTTTATGTCCTTTTGGATTTTAGTGTTTTTTATTGGAAAATCAGCTATTACTCTTATGTGCTTAAACATGTGATGTGCCTTTTCTCTATTGCTGCTTTAAATACATTTTTCCTCAAAATTATTTAATGTTTTCAGTTAAATATAGCATAGGGAATTTCTTTTCTAGTCCTATAGGCTTTATAGTCTGTATGACTCTTGTATCTGGATGGGCATCTCTTTCCATAGATTTGGGACATTTTATCTATGATTTAATTGAAAATACTTTCTATGCTTTCTCATTCTTCTCATGCTTTCACATTCATAAATATTGACTCATTTATGCATTTTGTGAAGTTTATTTTAAAAGTTTGTCACTGATAACCCTACTTTATCCACAAGTCCTAATAATCTGTCATCCAAACAACCCATTTTGTTGGAAGGTCTTTTTAATGAATATATATATATATATATATATATATTATATATACTTATTTATTTTTTATTCTTCTCTCATATATCACATCCTGACTAATAACCTTCCTTCCTTCCTTGCCTCCCAGTTCCTCCCTCTGACTTTCCCTGCCCCGAGATCTATTCTTCATCCACTTCCCTTCATAAAAATGCAGGCCTCCCAGTGTTATCAACCAAAAATGTCAAAATAAGTTACAGTAAGACAAGGTACAAACACTCATATCAAAATAGAGAGTCAACTCAGCAGGAAAAGGGTACCCCAAAAGCAGACAAAAGATTCAGAAACAGCCCAGCTACAAACTTCTAGGAGCTCTACCAGGACACCAATCTACACAACCATAACACATGTACAGAAGACATAGGTCACACCCATTGACATAGAATTTTTTGTTTCCAGTTAGATTTTCCTTTAGTATTTCTGTCTCCTTATTGGATGCTACATTCATTTCTTGAATTGAATTCCTTATTTAATTCAGCTGTTCACATTTTCTTGTAATTCATTCAGGCGATATTCCTTTCAATGTGTGTATTTATTTATTTATTTATTTATTTACCATCTTAGATATATTTGAACATACTTATAATCATTCTCATAAACTCTGTATCTGGATTTTCATCTAGGTCACTTTCATTGGTGGCTATTATTAAGTGCTGCTAATTTGGTGTTATATTTTGGCTTTTTTCGTTCATGCAATGAGTCCTTTTGTGCTGGCATTCAAATAGCAGTTAATTTTAAGTTCTTTAAAAATAGGCTCTCCCCATCTTCCAAAGAAGACATTGCATCCAAATAAGTGCTCTTCTGCATAGCTGAAATTATCTGCAGTCCCCTTTCTTTTAGTGAAATCCTTAACTCTTTTAAGTTACACATTGTATTCAGAAAAAAAAAACACATTATGTAGGTTTTTGTCCAAGTAACAGAACTTGAGCAAGATCACAAGAAAGACTTTTTGTGATGTGATTAGATTTGTATGTATTCCACATTGTGATTACCACAAATATAATTAGTTTTTCTGTTTAGCAATTATCTGGGAAAATTTTCCAAATGCATTTTGACAATATTCTGACAAGAACTCACAGAAGTTACAAATTATCCACAGAAAGTTCATTTATACCACAGTGTAAGCCCATGCTACTTGAGAATGAATGCTATTTATTCACGTGATAGCAAAAACACTCTAAGGGATTTCAGTCACAGAGAGCTGGGTCATTACTTCTTGCAATGAAGAGTCATTAGGATGTGTAGTGTATAAATCTTAACCAAGTAGAAATTCATTTTTTAAATTTCAAGTTCATAACTTAAAAATTACAGTGAATCTAACAATAATTGTTAAATGTTATCAGTGCAAAGCCCCAAAAATAAGATAATCAGGTTTTGAGAATCCGCTTATTAACTTGAGAGGAAAAGAAATTTTGACCTGAAGATAAAGCTCGGTGGCAGAATTCTTTTCTACCATGTTTGATGAGATCATGGTCTATAATCCCCAGGATGAAAGAGACAAAAGAAGAAAGAGCTAGGGGGAAGTGAGAGTGGAGGAGGAAAGGAGAACAGTAGAATGAATGAAAGGGAGAGAATGAATGAATGAGAGGGACAGAGAGAAAAGAAGAGGAGAATGAAGAATGAGTGAGAGAGGACAAGAGTAAGGCTAAAAAAATTATGTCAGGGAGTCACCATTTCCAGGGACCATGGAGACCACCCCCACCAGTGGTGGTTTGAGGACACTGCTATTTGGACTTTGTCTGCTATTTCTCTGCTTAATTGAAGAAACCCACAGACCAGAAAACATGGCAAAGTATAACAGGATTTTGCATTATTCAACCTCCTGAAGGGAAGCATCTAATTGGCCAAAACCTAACAAATTTCAAAAGCTATGGATGACAGAAATTATGTTAAAACTGTAAGTAAATGGAGATATAGTTTTTACTTACCTTGGGTTAACATATATTTAATAACATATCTTAATGTTGGCATGAATAAATAAGTATTTCTTTCATTTCCTGGCATCCCTACAAAATAATTTTGTACTTTGTCTTACCATGTTCCTCATCACAAATGTATTTTAAAAATATAAACCAACTATTCCTTTTTATTTTTTATTTTTATTACACATTGATCCAAGTTCTCTCTTCCTCTCCCTCTCCCTCCCTCCTTCCCTCCCTCCCTCCCTCCCTCCCTGCCTCCCTCTTTCCTTCTCTCCTGCCCTCCCATGATCCCCAACCTCCCTCCCCTCCCACCAACCCCCCACTCCACATGTAGGGTGATTCCTTCTAGGAGGGGTCATCTAAATCTGTCAAGTCATTTTGAGTAGAGACTAGGCCTTCTCTCCTGTCTCTAGGTTAAGGGAGTATCCCTCCATGGGTTTTGTTCTCCCAAAGTTCTTTTGTGCACCCGGGATACATCCTGGTTCCACTGTCAGAGATCCCTTAAACTGCTCAGGCCTTCTAACTGAGACCCATGTTCAGGGGGTCAGAGTCAGACAATGCTGGTTTCCCAGCTAGCAGTCTGAGGGCCCATTAGCTCCCTCTTGATCAGGTCATCTGTCTCTATGTGTTTCTGTAGCATAGTCTTGTCCTCCCTCTCTGTATCTGGATTCCAATTTGGCTCAGTGTTTAATTGTGGGTGTCTGTTTCTGTTTCCATCAGCTGCTAGCTTATGGTTCTATGATGGTGGATAATTTAGTTGTCAATCTCATTATCAGAGAAGGGAATTTATGGTAGCCTTTCTACTGTTGCCCAAATTGTTAGTTTGGGTCAGTCTTGTAGGTCTCTGGACATTTCTCTAGATTCAGTATTCTCTTCAAACCTATAATGGCCAGAATTCTCAATTGAGGAAAACAAAAAGGTTGAAAGACAATAAAGAAAGTGCTCAATATTCTTAGCTATCAGGGAAATGCATAACAAAACAACTGTGAGATACCATCTTACTTCTGCCAGAATGGCTAAAATTAGAAACACCATTAACAACTTATGCTGGAGAGGTTGTGGAGAAAGGGGAATACTCATCCACTGCTGGGGGGAGTACAAACTTGTACAGCCATTTTGGAGATCAGTATGGTGGTTCTTCAGGAAAATGGGAATCAGTCTACCACAGGACCTGTTGCATGATTCATATCCATGCAACAAAGATATGTGTTCAACTATGTTTTGGCAGCATTATCTATAATAGCAAGAACCTGGAAGCAACCTAGATGCCCTTCAACTGAATAATGGATAAAGAAGATGTGGCACATTTACACAATGAAATACTACTCTTCAGAAAAAATAATGGAATCTTGAAATTCCAAGGCAAGTGGACGGAACTTGAAGCAACCATCCTGAATGAGGTAACCCAGTCACACAAAAAAGCAACATAGTATGTACTCACTATATGGATTTTAGACATAGGGTAAAGGATCACCAGCCTTTAATTCATACCACCAGAGAAACTAGGATAAAAGGGGATAATAAGAGATTCATATAGGCCCCTCACAGAAGGGGAAATGGACAAGATCTCCTGAGCATATTGGGAGTGGGCCACAGGACAGTAAGTGGAGATGGAGCTAAGAGAAAGAGTAGCAGAGGAGAAGAAAGCATGTGGGACTAGGAAGATTGAGTCAGGGGGGAACAGAAAAGAGAAAAGAGAGAGAGAGAGGGAGACAGAGACAGAGACAGACACAGACACAGAGACAGAGTGAGATAGAGACCATAAAAGAGGGAGCCAACTATTCTTTTTAATCTACACTGTTTAAAAAAAATAAGCATGTGCATGCAAATCAAGATCTGTATGTAAAGATTGAAAACAATTTGTATAGCTTTGTTCTCTCCTTTCATTATGAGGGTCCAAGGATTAAATTCAGGTCATCATGTCATCAGGCCTTTCCACAGGCCCTGAACTTCAAGAATAATATTTATAGTTCCTCTTTACATTTTGTCATTATTATTTTTAAAAAATAATAAATTATGGTATAGTTAATTATAAAATTACACACAAAATATACCTAGGTTTGAGAGGGCAATTGAATGCATAGAAATCCGTGATTGATTGTCACTATTAAACATTTGATCTGAAATCACCCCTCTTGGAAGAGCTCATGTAGAAAAGGCATGAACTGAACCCAGGCTCACAGAATACCTTAGCCAGTCATTCTAGCTCCTGCCCAGGATAACACCTTACTGTGAAGCTTCTCTAGCACTAAGCAGGAGTATCCGTGTAAGCACTTTAATGCCACAAAGCAGATTTTACAAACAGTAAACCATATGGAATCTTATGAAATTCACAGAGATGGGATTTTAAAAGAGACCTATGTAAGGCTCTAAGTGTTTTGTATTTAAAAGAGACCCAGTAGAAAAGTTGAAATTGACACACTTGAAATGTGGGTAGCCTTGATTCTATGTTTGTACTATAGTTTTAATAACTACCTAGGCTTGGTATTTCACATCGATTACATCCTGCTGCTCATACTGGGATATTGGAGGACTTGATTCTAATGGCTAGAAGGGCATTTTGTGTGCATATGTATATATGAGTTCATGTTTACATGTGAGCGCCTCAAATACTATCATGTAAATAAAATAATTATATAGTATCTTGATGTCTTAGAACTCACCAAATAGGTAAAGATGTCTGACTGTTGAGCCTTGGCATATGAGTTTTGATATCAAACTCAGGTGTCTGTACTTATAAGGCACATACTTTACTGTGAGCTATCCCAACATCTCCTAAGTCATATGTACCCAAGTATTGTAAGATGAATTGCCTGGAAAAAGTTCGTGGATGCCTCATGGATAAATATTCACCCTCCAAAACTGCCCCTAAGAGCTTGAGTTGTTTTTGAAAGATTGTTATTGTTGCTTTTCAAACAGTGCTCTACAGAGCTACCCAGCCCTAGACAACTTACATGGGAATGCCCATCATGGCTTATCATTGATTAACATAAAATATAGGGAGGGCTAAGATACATCTTTAGAATACACAGAAAATATGAAGAGCTACAGCTAATTAATAGCACCAATATAGAGACAGGTTTCTGTAGGGTGAACCTCTTATAGGTTATCCAACCACAAGTAGCCAGCTCCAAATACATACACCATATATATATATATATATATATATATATATATATATATATATATCGAGCATCAAATGGATTTAACCTATAGGACGAATGGGTATGACAAAAGTCCCTCACAGGCCAATTGATGAGAGATGCAGTTAGAAATGAATGTAGCCACTGAATGAAAAAAGCAGGTATAAACTGATCTTCAGACTGTATTAGACTCATTCAGCTCTGGGCCTTGGAGCTAGATTGCATCTGCAGTGGAAAAAATAAGTGTGTGTGACAGGGAGGGGCAGTCACTATCTCTTACCAAATTTCCTGCATCTTCTTGGGGACAAAACATTTTAATTGTCATAATGTTCACTTTGTTTTTCTAACTTGTATGTATACAGGTATATTTTAAGTTTATTTGAGGAAAATTTTAGGACTACCTTAAACTGATGGTGTTTTAAAGACTAGTGGTACTCCTGTATAAAGGGCAGATAACCCTGACACAACATATAATGTTTTATTGTTGGGTTAATAAGGTAGAAGAATCCTCCCATTCTGTTTCATTTCATTGAAATGGAGAAAAAGTACTTGTCAGGTCAATAGCTACTTGCCAACTAAATCAATCTAGCCTATAATAATACCTTGTCTGCAACAGCAGCTGCACTACAATGCTGGGTTAGTGACACTTGAGATGGCAGGCTTTGTCTCTAAGGAGCATTTATCTATCTGATGGCCTATCATTGGGTCCAAAAATGTATATGACAAGAATTAACATCTCAATTTATTAAAATGTTCATGTTTACTCCAATATAAATGATTTTACCACCATATGGTTTATTTTTGCAAATTGGCATTATTTTTTATCTATAATAGTCTTTACTTGTATATGTGAGCCATCACAGTGATGGATACATGTTCAATATACACATTTATTCTTACACACTCTGTCAACAGAAAGTTTAAGTCAGGTATTTAGTCATTTGACCCCTTGACCATGATTGCTGTTTGGGTTTCTAGATAATTCTTACCATACATAGCGGTTCCTTGGTATTTCACTCTTATAGGCACAGTTTCCCTAATGGGGATGAAGGAAAATTCCCAGTGTGTGATTATGCATACATCTCTCCTCAAGGAATTACATTGGTTTTCACCTGAAAAAGTGATAGCTGACTATCTTTAAATAAGCATGTGAATTAGACCATCTTTATTACCAAAAATTGATGTAAAATCATCTAGAATGTAGGCATGTGAGGAATTATCTAGGTTGTGTAAATTGGAGTGAGAAAACACACTCTAAGTATGGGTATTACAGTTCCATGGACCAGAGTGCTATACTTCAGAGAAAAAGAGAGACAGCCCACGTGCGTACCACACACACACATTACACACACACACACACACACACACACACACACACACCACAGAAGAGAGAGAGAGAGAGAGAGAGAGAGAGAGAGAGAGAGAGAGAGAGAGAGATTGGGAGACCTAGCTTAGAATTCAGCATGTGCATTCAGTGTTCTTGGCTCTCTCAATTGTGGACATAATGTGCTAGCTTCCATAGTCTCCCACCGTAGCTCCCAAACATGATAGACCACACCCTTAAAAAGCATGGAAGCAAGAAAGCAAGAAGAGCTGTATTAAGACCTTGGTGAGAATGGAGAAACAAGGGGCCAATGAGGTGGTTCTGGAGGTACATGAAGACCCTTCAACTCACAGGCTTCATCTGTTGGGTGGAGAGAAGTGACTTGTCAAAGTAGTCCTCTCACTTGCATCTTAGCATGCATGATTGAATGTTGCCACCTCCATAGAAAATCAACAAATAACACCCCAAAGAAATAACTTAGAGAATAAAATCATCTTCATTCTAATAGTTCCAATGATATATAACACTAATCATGTAGCACTTTTTTTTTCAGATGGTGATGCTGTTTAATTTAGTTTGAAATCCTTATTCATCTATGTGTATCTCATCTGTAGACTAAGAGTCCTTCTCCTTGTTATGGTGAGTGGTGTTTGACAGCTCAGCTTCTTTTTTCTTAGCTTCACTTGCCTTCTTACCTGTTCAACTAATTAAAATCAACTCTGTTAAAAGAATGATAGCATGCTACAAACCTGAGTGAATACGGGTGACCTGAATGGGAGAAACATCCATTCTTCAACATTCCAAATGTGAGAAGATGAACCAAACTTCAGGTGTATACATTATTATTTATTCTAATATTCCCAAGTCAAGTTGTGACATAGATTCTTTCAACTGTCTTGAGATAATTTAACATTGACTTAATCATTCTTTATGATAGCCCCCTAGCATTGAAAGAAACAATTTCATAATACACAGGTTTGTATGTATGTGTGAATATATGTTTAATTTTTTAACTAAGCTTGATATCTAGATGCTTTTACTGTTTTTGCTTTGCATATTGTTCAAAAAATATACCATAAAAGCCCAGAGTATGCCAGAGCTTAGCTAATGTGCTCATACTGTGCATTGCAAAGGGAGAGAGCCTCTGGTTTCCTGAAAATTCAGCACAAAAAGATCATAAATGAACAGAGAATATGTTATTGTCATGGGGATGTAGGATCAGGGTGATGCTGGAACTTACATGGTTTCAAAATTAAGTTAGATGAAATCAGAAGTAAGAACAGATGTTTGTTGTTGAATAAAAATAGGGGGCATTGGTTAGAAGAAATTAGGTCAGATCTACTAGATTGTAGGTATCGAATTTCACATTTGGATTTATGCACATTTCAGAGAAAATTAGAAATTATCAGGAATCAACACTTTCTAGATGCTAATGCTCAGAAGGAAGGAGGAATTATATTTACATTTGATATTGTTAGGGAAATGCAGCAGTATAATTTAGTTTTCTTTCAAAGCCCAGTCTTGCCAAAATAGGCAATTCTAATATGTATCACAAAATGTCTGTGTGGATTTTTTTCAACGTTTTAATATTGTTGTTTAGAGTACTTGCTTGTTATTTCCAAAGAATATACAGCACATAACACAAACTAATTAGGTTCACTTCGATGCATTTCAATACATATAGTAAAGGTTCCAATAATGCTAATTAGCTTAGAGAGTTAGTTGATTCCTATTGTTAACCCCACACAGATAGTTTTGTGCATGTTGGATGAGAGGCTTGATGAAATATGATGAAAGAAAAGAGTTTCTTGTTGTATTTTCAAAATATAGAGGAACTGCTAAGGCTTGACTACTGTGTAAACAGAAGCAATGCATATAACGATAACTGGGACATTATGTAATAATTATAATCAGCTTTACTGCTACATTCCCCAAAGCAGTGCAATCACATTTAGAATGCCATTTAATCACATTTATCTATCTACTGTTAAACTGGGCATGACACTGTCAGCTCTGCACCATCTTAAGGCAGGATTGTAGTTTGCCCATGGAGTTTTGGGATTGCAAAACAGGTTGAACATGACTTTTTTCCTATGAATTAATAAGGTACTTGTGTTCCCTACACTCTTCATCTCCATTAAGTAGCTACAAAATTGGCAAATGGGTAGGTAGGGTAATTGTGCTAAATTTTGCTGTGTATTGTGTCCAAATAACATTGTATAATTTACAACACACAAAGCTGAGAAATGGTGAGTAGCCTACCATACAGTAAAACAATCTTAACTTTTCATTCTGTACGCAAACTAGAAAGATTAATTTACCTAGACCCATTTTAAAATTAAATTGCTTTTGATAATTACAAATCACTAACACAAATTCATCACTGTCTAAAAATTGCCAAAAAATATTTAAGTGCCCAATGTATAGGAAAAAGGTTCTGAGGCCCCCCCAAAAAATACATAATGCATTCTGAATGTTTTCCTCATTTTTAAGAGTTTTGTGATTGATGAATTTGCTTGTTTACTAGCTTGAATTATTCTCCCTTAAGGGCTACTTAATTAACTAAGGAAGGGCAAAGATTTAGTAAGTTCGTAAAACTTCTTCCAAGGAGGTGAATAAAGGAAGAAAAGAAGAGAGTGGAGAGGAAAGTTATGCTATCATACATATAAAATTATAAATAAATGTGTGTTGAGCATCTTTATGTTGAATTTGCAATTATAATTATAGGAGATGCAATCCCAGCCAACAGTAATTTTGAGGATCTATGTAAGCTTACTGAGTGTGTAATTTTTATGAGGACTGTGTGATTAAACTTACTAAAGAAAACTTGCTAATGTAAGTGCTAACACTTACTTATTGACTCAGAGCTAACCCATTATGGTCTAAGGGAATGTCAAAGAAGTCTGCTCAGTGTCAACAGGTTCTCATCAAGATTGAGGCTGAGACAAGTTTCCTGAGAGTAATCAAATTTTTTACATAGCTATCAGAAAGAGAATGCAGTGACAGGTGCCAGGAAGCAATGACATTTGCAAGCAGTACAGGGTAAGCAGAGTATTTGTCCAGTATAGCTTCTATGTGCATCTCTAGACTTCTAGGGTATGCTGAGAAACTCACGTAGCTTGGATGCTTCAGTGCCTGAGGCAGTGCCTCAGTTTCTCAGAACTATAAGGCACACAGTGTTCTAGGAGCCATAGACTCTATCCTGAAAAACCTATGACACAGGCCTTGCAAGGCACCTAGAACAGGCCAACCAATGACTCCCTGCATCATGTTTTAATGACCCAAATCAGTTTGACTAATTTTACTTATAGTTGCAGGTGTGAGGGTTTATTTACATGATAATCTACAATTTATTGTTAATTAAACCACTGAAGAAAGTGTCTCTCCCTTCTCCCATCAACCATTAACTGCCTCCCTCCTCTACTGTAGAATGTTGAGGAGTCCAGACTTTTGCAGATCTGCACAGTTCATCCCAGATGCTATGAGCTGAAGCATACAACCACTAAGTCCTTCTGGAAAACAGTGGTTTACAACATTCCACCCATCCCCTTTTATGTTTCTTTGTCACTTCTAGAGTTATAGGATTAATTGGAAACCAATAAACATGCTACTCAGAAACACAGGGAAAAATATCAACAGAAGAAACTGAGACATTTGCTTCTTTTAGTGGTAATATGAACATCTGCTTTCTATAAGATTTGAGTATATGCATCATTAAACAATATGTGCATCTCATTTCTTAAAGATGCTACCAGAAAATACATCTATGTCCAGAGTTATAGAAATCCAAAGTAATTTATCAAAAGCAGTTAAGACCAGAAAACTACCTGAAAAGATTTGGAAAGAATTCTGGCTAATGCACTCACAGGAGCACCCTGCTGCTAGAATCATTTTGTTTTTGGCTTTAACATTAATGTTTATTGACTAATAATGCTTTTAAATCCTTATGTAGTAGCAGCACACCTGAGGCTAGAGTCCCACTCTTCTACCTGAAAGTAAAATGTGTCCATATAAAAATCATTATAGTTCATTTCTCATGCTCTTCTTGTCAAAGTAATACAGGTATCAAAGCAAGATGGCAATTAATGATAGCTTACTAATCATGCAAGAATAAATTGTCCAAGAATGAATGTGTTGCTAAACTGTTGTAATAATCATGTAAGGTTAGGTTTTAATTTATAAATATGAACCTCAAGGTACTTCTTTCGTTTTGCAAGTCTGATTAAAGGTAACATATTAAGTATATCTTCACTGCCCAAACAGGTGTAAAATGGAGGAATTTATGCTTAAATTGTATATTAGGATAACTTGTTCTCTCACAATTTCATTTGTCTACATTATGCACTTTAGCTTCTCTGCTCTTACCCCTCTCTCTTCCCTCCTGCTGTTATCAGACTCCTCTCTTCCCTCCAAACCTTTTACACATTTGCTATTTTTAATTTTGTTTATTGACCCATGGATTTTAATCAGAACCATCTGTGTGATTATAAATTTGGAAATAATCACTAGATCTTGGTAAGATCACTAGTGTGTTTACAAATTTATGACACATTCCTTGCCATTCTTAATTGGTTTGTTGACAGCAAATCAGCTTTGTGTGATAGGGTCTAAGTCAACATTGTGTGAGAGGCCTGTGATGCCCTTCTTCACCCACAGCTGACTGTGAGTATACACTGTTCTTGTAAGTTTATGTTCCCCAAGTCAGTGTCCTCCTTTGAACATGGTATATCACAGTCTTTCAATCCTTTCTTGGCTCCTACATTTTTAATCCCTTCATTTCTACAATGTTCTTTGAACTTTAAAGGGGGATGCAAATACCTTGTCTAGAGCTGAGCCTCCAAACATCTTTTATACCTAACATTTGTGTAACCAAATTTCTTTTGCATTTACGTCAATTTCTGAGTGGAAATGTTTCTATAAGACTGATAGTAGGCTTTGTCTGTAGTTACATACAGCAATATTGATGAGGAAGCATGATCATATATATTAAGCTCACCAACCGTCTTAGGTTCTCCCCAGCACCTGAGACATCTGCCATAGATTTTGGACTATATTTACGGTATTAGACATGGATTACATCTTTCAGAGTAATCTGAAAGATTACTTGTTTGATTACAGAGTGGTTGATTACTGCTTTAATGATTATGCCACTATTGTTCCTATAATTATGCCACTATTACCCAGGGTTATATGGAAGCTTGGTTTTATAGTTCATGAAGTTCATAGTTGTGTTAGATGGTGGATACCTTTACTTCCAGAAGACTATATTTCATCCTTTGGCATAGTGAGAGCCATGCAGCAGTGAGGAATGTCTTAGGTCATGTCAGCTTTATTTCTCTATGTATTGTATCCAAGAAGTGTGGTACCTGCAATATTTAGGGCTGTATTAATTAGTTTTTGCATTTTACCATGGGAAATGACAAAATTGTATAAGAATGCTGGTTTTAGTATTAGTAATAACTTCTAAGGAATTCTGTATTTAGAAAATACTTTAGGAACAATTTTAGAGAAATAAATGTGCATTGGAATCTTCAACTTAAAGGGAAAAATAAGAAACTTTATAACATTTCTACTACTACCCACTTCTAATTTTACCTCAAAATGTATTTCAGTTACTCACAGCTCCTCCACTAATAAAGCATATGGCTTCTATTGTATTAACAACCTAGCATTATTCCCAACAACTATTTTTTATAAAAGTCCTTTGTTTTATATATCAGTGTTTCTCTGAGGGCTAGCTTATATGTCTCAGTTTTCTATTTTCTTTTCTTACTTCTGTAATATTTTAATGTATTCCTTGACAATTTTGTTCATATATACACTATATTTTGATGATATATATCTCAACTCTCCAACTCCCACATACCTGATAGCATATGTCTCTTTCACCTTTTTTTTTAGCCATAAGCTTCCTCTTTATAAGTCATTGATTAAAGTTAGTGCTGCCTTCATAAACATGGGTAATTCAGCAGCTGCCACACACACAGAGAAAAATGACTTCTACCTACCCCAGGAGCCATAAATTTTCAATTACTACTCAATTAGTAGTAGAACATCATGAACCCCTCCCTCATCCTTAATGAAATTATTTACTGTCTTGATCTTGTGTAGATTGGTCCTATTAGGGTAAATTTGACTACTCTCAATTCTTGAGTGCAATAGCTATACTATGCCTAGAAGACATTACTTCACTGCAATTCTCACTAGCTCTTGGACCTTGAATTTCTCCTGCTTGTAGTTTTTCTGAGCCTTATGAGGATGTTATAAATTTTCCATTTAATGCTGAGCACTCAGCAGTCACTTATTCTCAGCACTTTGTCCAGTTATGAGTCTCTATATTGGCTTCTGCCTGCTATGAAAAGGACCTTCTCAGATAAAAGTTGAGGCATCATTAATCAGTGCTTATAAGCATATGATAAAAGGGATTGATAGATGGTGTGCTTTTCTCATTTACGTCGGTTCTGTTTCTCCACTAAATTTCTGATGAATATATAGCAATTCCTCCTTTTTCATATTTTTTTTGTTTTCTGCATTTTCAGTTAGCCATAATTCATCAGGCTCTGGAGTTATTAATTTGGAAAATTCTATAAACAAATTACTGAATAGCTGTCAATTGGGTACTGGTATATACTAGTTGCATGTTGAGTTCTCATTCTTTGCCAATCCATAGTTGTCTATATGTCCTTTCATTCGTAACATCACATAGTCAGTAGTCATCTTGGATACTTTGCAGTCTCTACACCACTCACCTCCTCTTATCATCCAGGCTTTTACTCAGCCCACATCATCACAAGAAAAAAATAAAGAAATACAAGCACAGTACAATTAGACATTGCAAGAGACTGACATACTTTTATTAACCTATGCCATCACAATTAGTTCTTTTTGTTATCAACTTAAATCACTTACTTGTGCACTTCATAAATTAAACCTCAGTATATAATGCATGCCAGATAATATTTATAGGCTTTGGTATTTCTCTCAGTTTGAGGTATCCACTTCTCCAAGGACTCTAGATGAGGGTGTGATCTCTACTAATAACTCTTGAATGAAGAAGCCCTGATGTCTAGACTTCTAATTACTGCTTGCTCTACATAACCTTGTCTGTACTATATTTACCTGCAAAGACACCATCGTTTTCTTTCTTTCTTCCTTCCTTTCTTTCTTTCTTTCTTTCTTTCTTTTTTCTTTCTTTTTTATTTATTTATTTGTTTATTTATTTATTTATTTATTTTTGGTCTTTTACTTAATTAGTGTCACAGTTTCAGTATCCTTTGGTGGCTGTGACTCAAATGCTTGTCTCTACCTTCACACTAGTGCAAGGCTAAAGGGTTACTTTGTTTTCACCAACTGGACATTGTTGGTTAAACACCTTTGGGTATGGGTTTTTAATTTGTAAGAATCAAAATTACTATGGAAAGCAGCATGATGACACAACACTCATCTCAAAGGAAATAAGTGTTCTTTTGGAAGCCAAATTTTAGCAACACTGCTCTGGGAGACATGGTGATAGCTTACCCAAGGGTTCTGTGTTCCCACATGGAAACAGTTTTAGGCAATTTTACAGAAATATAACAAAGAAAGTCATAATTTTAAAATATATTGATGGGAATGTGAGGTGGTTCCAAGAAGAGGGAATTTGTCCTATAAGTCTTAATGCTAGCTGGTGTTCTTTATTAATATTTAGGTTAGTGGACATTGCTAATAGGTTTTATTGCTTAGTCATGGAATGTGGACAGCAATGCAGAAGTTGTCAGGGGATGGCTTTTTGAGCAGCTAAAACTAGCCTGAGATAAGTAATGAGGATCTGGACCTGCAATATTCCAAGCTCTTCATATCATTTTAGTTCTATTCAGACAATTAGTCCTTTCAGGCACAGCATCTTTCCAGGAATTGTCACTTATAAGTTCTTGCCCAAATCAAATAGCTTACCTTATGTGAAAATACATGAAATTAGTATAAGTAGAGAATTAAACAATATCAAGTTCAGTGTCTTTAATTGTGATTACTGAGCAGAAGCAAACATTAATTACTATTTGAGGCTCAAATCTCACTATAAATATAGACACCCTGTCTGCATTCTGTGTTACTCCTGAGAGCTACCCCATCCAGAGAAGCACAGAAACAGAATTTACAGTTAGGAAAGATGTGAAAAGCACATACTTCTCCATATGTGTGTTCTATATGATAAGATTGAAACTACAATTACCAAGAGAATTTTCTTACTGTCATTCAATTAGCAGCAGAAGAGTTAGAGAATCTAGGATTCCTTACTCAGGGTTTAATATTTTGGATTTTATGTTTTCTATGAGATAGAATGAAGTTTGAAGGTGAATTCAGGTATAGAAATGAATTCAGGAATCACCTTTCAGAAAGTCTTACAGTAGGATATTTTGCTGGTAAATTCATCAAGGAAAAGAACTAAACCCAGAACTTATCTTCAAAAGCTTATGTTTACCAACAACTCACCCACAGAGATCACATTCACTCACTTGAAAAAGAATACTATGACAGTGATTTTGTGGATTTATTTTATTTCATGTTAGTGATGAGGAGTGTATATATATGTTTCTTATTGGTTGATGAATAAAACACTGATTGACCTGTAGAGGTGGGTCTAGGAGACCAGGAGAATGCTGGGGAGAGTGACAGAGAGAGGCCCCTAGGAAAAGATGCCATATAGATGACAAAGGAGTAATAGGTTCAGGCATTCTCTGGTAAACCAAGACCACATGACAAAACATAGATCAATAGTTATGGGTTCATAATTAAGAGAGAGGTAGCCAGTAAGTAGCCTAAGCCATTGGCCAACAGTTTACAAATTAATATAGCATCATGTGCTTATTTGAGCCTAAGGGTGGTGGGACCTGGTGGGAAACTACATCTTCATTAGTACTTTTGTGTACATATACAGTATTCATGCAATACCCAAGGGTGTCAGCAGAAGGCATTGTAGACCATAAAACTAGAGTTTCAGAAGACTGTGAAATATTTTGTGGATGCTGAGAATGGAACCTGAGTCATTTGCAATAGCAACAAGCATTCTTAAACATGAATCAGCTCTCCAACTCACATTACAGTCTTAATTTATAAAGAAAATATATTTCACTGGTAATAATCACATATTATTTACTTAGGATTTCAAAGTGATTTTGCATTGAAATTTATCAAGTTAATTAAATTATATATCTAGTGACAGTTTGATAAAAATATTTATCACTGGACATTTATGACTGTTACTTTTCATTTCAAATGCATCTAATGTCTTTCAGCTGATTTGGACCTTTATTGAACATTTAACACAACAAGCAGATAGGATTTATGTTTACTATTTTCATTCAATTTTTAAATTTTATTTTAGCACATGCACAAAATTTGTAGGTGAAAAGGGATTTTATTTAACTGAAGAATTCTGTGGTCTCCCTTTTCCTGATGGCCACCATTATGCAAAAACAAAAGGAGCAGAGATGGCATGTAGGGCTTTGTACAACCTGTGAGCATGAGGGAAATAACCTTCAAGGAGATGACTCAGTGAAACATCTCAATTTTATTCAGAGGAAGAGGAATATATAAGATGCGGACAGTGGCTGGGGCATCACCTCATTTACATTTGGCAAAGTGATCCTACAAGTGATATAGCTTGAGCACAATATGTAATGGACAGCACGGGGGTGTACTTGGAGGGAACTGTGTCAAAGGTTCCACTTAAGGTCAGTTAGGTATGCAGGATGAGGGGTGGCCTTCAACTAAGGTCAGGCAGCTGGCAGAAAGTCTTGCTGGGGGAAACGATCTCTCCATATTGTGCCAAGCTCAGGGAGCTATCTGGACATGATGAACTGCAACCGTAAGCAGGAGGATTAAGCAGAATGTCAGGTAGATAGTCATTCCACAGAGGATCGTCATAGCTGGAATTACTTATTAGCTTCTTATGATTTTTCTTTCTTAAATTTCATGTAAAATGTTTTGTGAACAAATACACAATGCAGACTAAATGATCCAGTAAACTTTAAAATTTCACCAGGGCTTAAAAATAATATCATTCAATTTCATTTTAAGGCATCCAATATTTTTTTAATGGGAGATAGCACATAAGTTCCACCTGTATGGAATCTCCCACTATATTAAATGCATGCCATCCTGACTGAATCTATTAGGATTTCAAACACAATCACAAATGATATCTTATCCAAATAGATGAATCAAAGGAATACTTTTATTTTCAAATTAAGACTACAGTTTGTTTCAACCTGCTAAATTTTTGAAGCAATTCAAATTTTATTGAGCATTTTCTTGTTAAAAATTAAAGAAGTCATGTAATTTTGATATTTCTCTGTGGAAGAGCTGCATCATTAGCATCCCTATGTTAGGACACTATATTTGAAAAACCCAATTGAACATTATAAAAGCATTGATTTGTCATAACAAGTTTTGAGTTTCCCATTTTATCAGGCTGCCCCCCTTGATTGTGTAGCTCAGGCATCAGGGTCTCATTTGAGGAGAAAAACAGACAATAAAAATTACTATTAAATTATCTTCCCCAATGCAAATTCCACAAGACTGAAGTCATGTGTTTGGACTTTGCCAAAAGCTTTTACTTTACTAATAGATACAAATTGGAAACATCACCACTCTTATTCTATAATTATTTAAATCTATTCATTTCTCTAGACATGGCTCCTGCATGTGGTTAACATTATGTTTGTCTCAAAGACATAAGTAACAGTAGTAACATTAACCAATGTATTGAATGAACTCTGTTTCTCTATTATCAAGTAGCCATTAATTAATGGATAAAACTAAGTTTTAAAATATAGAAGAAAACATAAGACATAAATGCATAAATCATACATGAATGAATAATTTCATAAATTAAATATATTTAAACAATTGTCAATGTTAGCAAATAGGATATTAGCAGATTGTGTGCAGGAAAGGAGCCAAGGTTGTTGTCCTCTTAAGGTTGTTGTCCCCTCTGCAAAGAAAATATAGCCATTTTCTGTCAACTCTTCTCTTATTTGTGGTTTTATGACTGAATTGTTTCATTCATAACAATGTTTTGGAGAGTCACACATATTTCTTTTAAAAAAGAGTTTAAAAATAGTCTATGAGACTCATAGTTTTCACTATATTTACCTATACATTTATAACAATATTATTATTTATCCTAATGATTATCAAGGGTTTGCTTCTAAATTTTTGGCCAGAACAAATAATGTGGACATAAATATTGAAATATGTACAACTTGGGATTTGTCCCCAGAGCTTCTAGAGTTGTTCTGGACCTCACACCTCCAACAATGACACACTGTGTTGTGGGATATTTGTACACTTCATGAAGGACGATGTGTCATTATGTTTGGTTTACTGAAGTGCTTAATGGCCAATAACTAGGAAGAAAGAGTTAAGCAGGACTTCAGAGGACAGAGAGAACTCTCAAAACAAGAAAGGCAGATACATCAGCTAGACACAGAGAGGATCCAGGAGGTTCAAGATGGAAGAAAGGGAATGGCATGTGACAGACTCTAGATTATATAAATTGATTAACTTAAATTTTATAAGGATTAAGTAAAACAATAATAAACATATGTCTATATACAGATAATAAGCTTTAAAAAACATCAAACTAAAGTTTGAAAATATTTTTTTCTGAGTTTAGTTTGTTTGGCTTGTATGTCTGCATCTACATGAATACTCGTTTTCTTAAATCTAAGAATTACCCATTAAATTATGCCTCTTTGAGCACTGAAATTGTTTCACATATGCCTGTCTATATTGATTAGACTCCAACACTTTATATGCTTCTTTTTTGTATAAAGAGTTTTATCCTACTATTCTGCCAGTCATATGAAGAGAACAGATTAAGATGTCTGTCTGTCTTCCTTTGTCTTAGTTTGATTTATGTTTAAAATCAATATCTGGAACATATGTATATGTGTGAATGAGTGTGTATGAGTAGGGTATATGTGTTCATGGATAGTGTCTATGTTTCTACCAGGATATGAGACCTCATGGAATAAAAGAGTACCAGTTTCCAGGAATGATTCCAGGTATGATCTTGAGACTATGTAACAAATGGAATATGTTCTTTAGTTTCTGCTATTTTCAGAAGATTTTTATAATGATTCTAGTTGTCCATCTTTTCTTTATGATTACTGATTATTGCTATGCTTTTTAATATGTTCTCTATGCTTATCTTTCTCACAGAGACTGTAGATTATAACTCAATTTTTCTTTTATCATTTAACTGTTAAATTTTGCAGTCACAGTATTAAGGTTAAAAAGGTATACTTGTTGCATCATCAGTTGAATTTTGTTTGTGAGTTATATGCAAATATGTGTGTGGCATATATTAATGTGTGTGGGTTCATCCATGCACATTCAGTCCAGAGGATAGCATCACTCTCCATCCTACTCCCCAGAAAACTTGAAAGACTCTGAACCTGGATCGATGCTGTCAGCTGAAGGTCAGAAAAACATCTTCCTTCCACAACACTGAGTTTACAAGTTCACATGACCACATCCATGATTTTTTTGTGAGTGTTGGTTTATGAACTTGGGTGCTTATGCTTACAAAGGAAAGTACTCTACTCTCTAGCCATCTCACGGGTCTCGTATTAGCAACTGATATTTTTATCACTACAAAACATATATTTTATTATTATTTTTTATTTTACATATTGATCCCAATTCCCTTTTCCTTCCTTCCTCCCTCCCATCCCCCTTGACACCTCCTTCCAACAGCCCCCCCCCACTCCACAGGGAGGGTGATGCCTTTAAGGAGGGATCATCAAAACCTGTCAAGTCATTTGGAGTCCGAACTAGTCCCTTTTCCCTACCTCTAGGCTAAGGGAGTATCCCTCGATGTGGAATGTGCTCATCTAGTAGTAGCTGATGGAAACAGAAGCTGACCAGCTAAACACTGAACTGAACTCCTGAAATCGAGTTGCAGAGAAGGAGGAGTGATAAGAAAATGGGGCAAGACCTGGCTATAGAAACATACCTATTTTTTACAATTTCCTTCTCTGCTCAAACTCTCTTTTTCCCAGTTAGCTATCTTTCTTTTCCCTTTGGAAGATCAGGGATACAACATGAGCTGCAAACAACAAGCCTGTCCTCACTATTTTATCATACTCCATTTCCCTGTTTCCTTTACCTTTTTCAGCTTTGTCTACTGTATTTTAGTGAAAAGATTTTCTGCTGCTAGGCACATAGAGATCTTCTTTGCTATCATATCTGATGTAATGTTAAACATACTCATTAATATTTATTACCTCTTGTTCTGAATTTCTTGTCATATAATGTATTTGGACACAAGTGCTTCAACTTACACTTGTATTTTTGTTTTACATATTTCTGTTTGTTCTGTTACAACTTCAAATTTTCAGTGCAGGGCCAAAAATTCTCAGATCAATCAATTCTCAAGTATGTTAGAACAAATGTCTGCCCTCCTGACACTCCAACATCACCAAACACTCAGGTGTGTGTTTCTGTTGTTTTGTACACATCCCTTGCATGACCAAAATGCAGGCATCAAAATCAGAAAACATGTATACATTCAAGGCTTTGATAAGATTTGCAGTTGTTCAAACACTTTATTTATATATATAAATAATTCTTTGCTGTATTTATGGTTTTTAATTAGTTTTCATTTCTCCTTGGATGTTCAATTTTAATGACTATGTATTTTATTCCTTGTTTATAGAATCCTGTTTTATCTTACAGATTAGCCTGAATCAGAACACACGCACCTTCAACTTAGGTCACACTATTGACAACTGCATTGCACATGTGCACTCTTATTTCTTCTAACTACTTGTTTAATGTAACATACCTTGTTTGATCCAGGATAAAGATATCATATGGCATTTTAACATTTTACTATTTGTAGTCTACTCTCATTATTGTAAAATAGTTCTCAGACTGTGATTTTCCCATTCCATTGCCTTTTTCACATTTTACTTGACAAGTAAAATTCACTCTTTCTCCAATAATGTATTTTTTATTTTTTTTAATATGAATGACATGATTGCTGTTTTACCCAATGCATTATAATATAATACTGTAATTACTTATGTTCATTTTTAAAGTTTGTACATTTGCTGAATAGAGACATTTATGTTGTTTTTGCATTATTATCATAAAATCCTTGTCTACCATTTTGATCTGATCATGATTTTATTTCTCCAAATTGACAGAGATGCATACATATTGATACATATATCAATGTATAATGTACATGTATATTTCTTTTCTCAGATAAATATTTCCCCTAATACTGACATATAAGAGAATTATAAATTCATACCTTATGTTTCTTCAATTGTAGCAGCACATAGAATTTGGTTTTTTATTATTCATTTTTTTTCTTATTTTACATATTGATCCCAGCTCTCTCTCCCTCCCTCCTTCTGTCTCTCCCACCGTCCCATTCCCCTCTACAGGGAGGGTAATGCCTTCCAGGAGGGATCAACAAAATCTATCAAGACTAGGCCCTCCCTCCTGCCTCTAGGTTATGGGAGTATCCTTCCATGGGGAATGTGCTCGCAAAGTTGCAAAGTCCTTTCGTGCACCAGGGATAAATCCTGGTTCCACTGTCAGAGGTCCCTTACGCTGCCCAGGCCTTCTAACATAAGATTCTTTTATCATTTCTCTTTTACATCTTTGTAATTCTGCTCTCTGATTGAAAATTCTGGATGACGTTTCTCTGTCTGTTTATCCCGGTTCTCCACTCTTTTTGTATTTAGTCTCCTTATCCATGAAAGGTACAAAAACCCTGACCTATAAAAGTGATTTATCAATCTTCTTTGGCTTCCATACCTCATCTGTGATACAAATGAGACTTTTTCACATTCTCCTTGTGTCCACTTTGTGCCAAGTTCTCTTATTCCTGTGCAGCTGCAGTCCCCATACTCCTGTGCTCTGATTCAACTCTCTGGTCTGCCACTGATATCATCCATCCTCCTATTAGTTGCCTGCAGTCTGTCCAGAGCTAGGGTTATAGTAATAGGAAGCTCAATATAGCTCTTGCTTGCTCTTATTTGTAGAATACATGACAATATTTAGGAATATTAAAAATTTGAGGGATATTTAACCTACCATAGCCTTCATTCTTGGTAGGTCCTGGAGTTGACATCTTTGCTATGAAACTGCTTGGTTTTCAATCCTTTCTGTAAGATTTCAAAGTCTACTATCTTGTTTCACAATTTTGGAACATATCACAAGCAGAAGGTTTTAAGTTCTAATCCATAAACGTTGTATTTCAAATCTTCTAACGATGTCTTTGCTTTTTAAGTCCTGTGTATTAAAAGCCTCAAATTCCACTTTTCAACACCCTGTGAAAGCATCTCTGTGGTCTAATTGGCATAATTATTTCACCTATATCATTCACTATTTAATCCAGTGACTGCTTCTAGAGAAGTTTTGGATCCCTGAGTGAGAATTACCCTTGATGAACTTGGCCTCCCATCCCTTGATTCTTCATTAGCTTTCCAACAATGAACAATGTTGAAAAATTTTTTTCTCCACTTTTAGCTGTTTTTTATCAATGTGTTGGGCTACCACAACTAATTCCATATTAACAATTTTCGTTAACTTTAAAACCAAAATGACAAAATCCTAACCAAAGTGACAAAAACCACAGATGTTGAAAATGCTAGACTTAGGCAAAAGAAGGCAAAAGCCAGTGAAAAGCTTTTTGACTTTCAACCTCAGTCTGTAGGACTGTAAAAATCATATCAGTAAGATGTATTTTTAAATTATGTTTACTACTGGCTGTCTATGTGTAGGTATGAACAAGTGACTCAATTGGCCTGTGGATACAAAAGAGCTCTTTAGATCCATCAGAGCAAGAGTTCTTGGGATATGCAAATAACTGGATACAAGTGAGGGACCTGAATCCAGGATCTCTTAAGGAGTAGGAGATTTTAACCACTTAGATAAATTCTCCACACATTTGAAAATATTTTTAAACATTGTATCTTTTGTTTCATGAATCAATTACTTAAGAACATTGTAATTCCAAACCAAAAGTTAATGCAAGCTGAAAGAATCAAACCTTTTTCTATTTTACAAGTGATTAAGGAAAACAGAATCAAATAGTTGATAGATTCATTAACTATTTTAGGCAAGGACATTAGAGGTCAGTTAACATCATAACACTGGATACCACAAAATACTCCATTAATGTTCAAAATGTTTCCCCAAAATGGTAAACATCTAAACCACATAATAAATCTCCCTTGATAATCAAAGACCTACAACGAAGGCATAGGGTCTCTAGGGCAGGTGACTTACACCACTCTTATTTCTGTCCTGTGTTGAATTAAACATAAAACAAGAGAGTAGATTGTTGTTGTAGTTGTGTCTTCCACTGTGACATAAGAAAATTTATACTCAGTAGGTCTTGGTAAGACCTCCTCCCAGTCAGAATAGAAGAGGAATGATAGGGAGAATGTGACAGAGAGTATGTGACTCATTTCTTCTCTAGATACAGATCAATGGGGAAAAATCATCTACTGAATTCAATGTTACCAAATCTTGTCTTTCACACATCCCACAGTATGTCTAGAGAAGAGTTTAATTTCTATGTCTAAATTTAGCAAAAAGTGATATAAATATTACTCTGGCCTTCTGTCATTCCTCCACCCATCACAACATCAATCTTTCTCCTTCCTGGATTCAATAATTTTCTTTCTAGTTTTAGGAGTGTTGGAAATGATCCCTTAAAATACAGTTATAAAAGTATGATGTGAAATATTTTGACAAAATGAGAACACTAAAAACTATTAACATGGCTAAAGATTTCAACTTGGAATTGAGTCAGCTGCAAGTGACTCTATTTTGTTCTTTGGCCATACTTTGTCTTACCTCTTATTTGTGATACTTGGCACAATGGTTAGCATGTAATAAAATTAGTACTAGCTGATATCTACCAAGTAATTTCATAGCTAAAGTAAAAAAACATGTAAAGAGTATTTGCTGCATTGACTTAAAAACATGTATATGTGAACTCAGATGATAAATTCAGTGAGGAACATACTTATTCCATGTATTGCTCATTGCATTTCAGAAGCATTCAGTGAACTGTAGTTTGTGTTTCTATTATATATGCACACAGTATCATCTGTCATATATATTTCATGAATATCTAGGTGTGACATTTAAAATTATGTAAAAATAGAAAACTATCCAGAGAAATGTAAACATGCAGTATTGAAATAGTATTATCGAAAGTCAATATAATTCACATTACTTGAAAATAAAAGTGAAAAAGCTACTAAACTATCATGGGAGGAAAATAATGGATTTGTCACTATGCTGTTCAGCAGTATAATGTTTCACTACTCAATTTCTTGGATATATGTGTGTATTTTACCACACAATCCCTTTTTATTTATTTTTTTCAGCACATATCATTTACCAACAACAACCAATCACTAAGCTAAAGCTGCAAAGAAGCACAAAATGAAGATAATGGTAGCTTTTTCCTATATACAACACACTATTATTAAATATAAAAAACTTTATTGATACTAATTTAAGAGGAGCTGCCTGCTGCCACTTGCAGGTCATTGTATTGACTTCTTTCTATTTTTTACCTGTATTCAAGCTTCCTTGCCTGAATACATGCCACATTAATGGTGATGTATATTCCCTTTTTGTAAATTTCCTGATTATTAGGTTGAGTTAGATATCTTTCCTGCAACATTCACTGCATCCTCATTAGAAAGTAGTGTGTTAGCTTCTGTATTTAGATATATTTCCTATCTAACCATAGAAATATGGATGCCATGATGTAACAACTTACATTGTTCTTATTACATAGATAAATTTGCTATATATGTGAAAAAGGAATAAAATGATGATGGCAATGCTAAGGTCTCAGTATATAAGGCCACCAGCATATCAATGTACTATTGCCATATCCAGAAGTAACCACTTCCAAGTTTACACGAGGCTAGAGAAGAAAAGACAGGATGCTACCACCACTAATTTGATCTCAGCAAATGTTAAAACCTAGAAATAAAAGTGAGAAATTCACTAAGTGCAGTTCGTCAAAACTTTATGACTTCTACCCTCTCCACATATTTATTCTGATTTATATCGTACATGTATCTCAAAAAAGGGCAAATTATACACACACACACACACACACACATCATCATCATCATCATCATCATCATCATGTGGTACAATCAAACAAAATACATGTGATACCATATCAATTCTCAGTCTGGCAGAATTTCTGATTTTGAAAGGGAAACAGCTCTCTAGTCTACAACTAGAGGGTTTGCTGAAAATGTATCAGTTATGGGTCATTACTTTACTGAGCACAGAACAACTCATTAAATCCCCCAGTAGGGTCTTCTGCTCTTAGGTATATACCAGGTGATTTAGCTGGTTGCATAAAGAAAAACTATCGGCAGGGGCTTCAGATTGACAGTGTTGGTAGACTTGCTTTTAGGGTGTCACTTCCTGCCTAGTTTGCTGATACTCTGTAATGAAAGCTGCAGTTAATTTTAGTCTCCTTTTAATTGAAGTCAGATTTAGGGCTTTACTAAACCTATAAAAAAATTTTCCCACATGGACTGGGTGATTTTAGTATGATTAACTTCAAGTATAATTAACGAAAACCTCTTTTTGTACTTAGAAGATTAATCCTCCTGTTCACCAGTTCACAAATGGTGATAGATGAACAATTTTTCAGTTGGGCACACATTTCTAAATCAGTAAGGAAACTCACAACCAAAACATGATGTTAAGCATCTCAACAAAATGCTCTTTGGTAAAAGATTCACACTTTTAGTGTGCAGGTGTATGGGTATGTGGGCAAATTGCAGGATATCTATCTTTAACCTCAAATAATTTTGAGTGAGAGCAACAGTAACTTGAGCTACATATTTTGTTAGTGCAAATCAACATCAAAGAAAATTTGTTTTTATCTTTTCAGAGACTAGAGAGTTGTGAAGCGGGTCTCTGTGTCTCTATCTGCAAAAGAAGTTTCTGAGACTCAATCACCTCTCTAAGAGCTATTGTTTGTTTATTGCTGTGTGGATGCTTAGATTATGGCAAGCATATTCATTATGTGTCTTCGGAAAGAAGAACTCATATTTGTTAGACATGTCTAATTCAGTGTCTTGTGCAGTGTTGAAGCACAACTATCCATAAAACATAACTAAGTGGAATGAAAGTTCAAGATCCCTGAATTCAGAAGGTGTAGGTATGTGTATTATGTATGTATATAATAAAATTTTCAATATAGACTACTCTACTGGGAAACTTCTTCAACAGGTACTGTATTTACTAGAAATAAGTTTTTACTTGCTTAGTCTTTTATAAAACCAAATGAGTAGTGAAAACCTACTCTTTAAAAGTACCTTATTCATAATTAAATAACCATGAAATAAGATAAATTCTGACTACTCACTTGGCAAGAGTCCAAGTTTTAGTAATATGATGTGTTTAAACCCTTCTAGACCAAAGCTGCAGTAAATAATCACAGAAAAAAATGACATTAATCCCACTGACGAACTATTAATCTATTATTTATCACAGCTTTAAATAATTTCTGTAAGTACACTAAGTGAAAAACAGCATTCCACATCATGCCCAAGACCTGGTACAGACCCACAGGAGGCAAGTGAACTTCCATGTCACACATGCCTTGTTTCTAGACCATAAATAATAGTCTCATGTCTTGAAGCGTGCAAACCAATTGTTGATTATGCATCCTCTGAGCTCTGTGGGCCTCAGGATTTAAGATTATTACAGAGTCCTATTGACACTAAAGAGCTCAAGTATTCTCTTCAGGTTCTCAACAAGCTCTTGGTGAGAATCCTTCTTATAGATAGCAAATATATTTATGCAAGTACACAAATAAATTACAACTTACTTTATGTATTTGGAATAGTTTCCCTAACTATATTTATTTAATTTGCATTTATTTGGATATACATAATTTATATATGTAAGTTACATATATATTTATATATAAGTTATATATATTATAAATTTCTCCAACTGTATTATTTATCAAATTAAAATATATATATATACTTATATATAATATTTATGTATAACACAAAAAGCCTAGAAAATATTAAAAGATTGTCAATAATAAAATTCCATAAACGTCGTAGCCTCGACAAATTTTCAACAAAGACAAAATAAGCGAAACCTACAGGCATTTCGCTTTCAAATAACACTTTTAATTTACAACTGAATTATAATCCCACTCATACATGGTGGATTTAGTACGATTCTTTAGAAACATTTGTATTAACATACATTAGGTGTACACAGCATTAAGATTTGTAATGAAACTTTTATTCAGGTACATCATATACTTTGAGCACATTCACCCTCCAATACTCTCTCTTCTTCACCAACCCTCTCTTGCTCATTCTGTCCTTTACCAAACTATGCACGCCTTCCATATTCCTGTTGTTGGTGTTCATACAGAAAGTTTATATTCCATATGTAAGAGAAAATGTGTTATTTGTCGATACGAGTCAGGCTTATTTGGTGTAACACATTCTTCAGTTCCCATTCATTTCCTATAAATGCTGTGCTTTTATTTTTTACCAGGTAATAAGACACCATAGTGTAGTGTGCTGCATTTTAAAATTTCATTATCTGTTAGTGGGTATGAAACATCACTCCACAACTTGGATGTCATATGTAATGCCCCAGTGAACATGCATGCTCACTCATCTCTACAGTATGTTGACTGAGATTACGTTAGATATATTTATAGGAGTGGTATAAACTTACCAGGTGGCAATTCTATTTTTAATCCTTTGAACTGCCTCCCTACTCATCTTCTTAGTGGCTTCACAAGTTAAAATTCCAAATATGAGTGATTAGTATTTCCAGTGTATACATTTTCTGTTATGTACATTAATCAATAAATATTGCAGATAATGAATAAGTCAATCTCAGTAAGTGCTCTGTATACCTCCATTAACATTTTAAAACATGATCTTCTAGGTATATATAACCTTTTGTCCTTGTCTTCTACCAAGTTCATGATCAAGAACCACACAACTGTGTTAAACAGTAGTCACGGGGGAAAAAATTCAGTATTTTAAGTAAGCTATCCTTCTGCTTTGGGCCCAAATCCTAGCTAGACTCAGTTATGGCCCATTTGTCATGAGTAGACCTATGTGTATATATGACCTTCACAAAAATACAGGAAAGCACAAACGCAAACATCCTTGCCTTGGTTAGGGAATGTCTGTATATTTAGAGAAGATTAAGTTTCCAGTCACTTGACCTTTCAAAAAATCATATTCAAAGATGGCATGAGTATTTAACAACCATGCATAGATATGCACAGATATTTCTTACAAGGCTCTGGATGTAGATTCAGAGTGACCAATATTACTTTAAATAACCAGCTCTTATTTTTGAAAATGTTTTATTCTCTAATTTTTATATCTGAATGTAAAGTGAGATGGCAAATGTAGTAACATGATACAGACTTAAAAGCAATATGTTTGCAAAGTATTCAGAGCAATATCAAGTAGTTAGTATCTGCAATCAAAATCTTTAATGTAATTATAATTATGTGACTCAAATTATTAAAATGTACTATTTGACCCTATAAAGAAAATGTCTCTTATAATCTAAAATGTTACCTTTAAGTATACATTTTACTTTATTATTTTATTTTTAGACATGCTGAGGCTTTCTTCCCTTTCTACACTGTATTATCACTGAGAGTAAAATAGTAGTAAAAACAGTTTTTCTCTGTGGATCCTGCAAAGTAAGAGAGAAAATGATTCATTGATTATATGAATATGTTTATAATCTCAGGTATCTTCCAGGAAATAATATAGCAAAGGTATCAGTAGAGACTTTAGAAAGATTCTATCATATCTGAATGAGCACTAGTAGGAATGATAATGCACAATGTAATATTTCAAATATAACTAAAATATAGTATCAGTTATTTATTGTATAAAATTGTTAAAGAAATCAAATAGTGAATTTTAAAAAGTTAAAATTCTATTGGTCATCTGAGGATGGAATCTGGGGGGCACTTTCACAAGATTAATTAGCTGTTGATTTAAATATGGAATATTGAGCATGTTTGAGTAAGGTAAGGTGAGCTGCAAAACTGAGTTCCTTGAGGAAGCTGAAAGCATTAAAAGTATTCTGAGTCAGAAGACATTAGTGAATTTTAAGAGTGGAAAGTTGGCAATTCTCCAAGTAAACATTCTAATAGAGTATCTTTGGAGGTCTAAGAGCAAGAGAGAGTGTGCCCTACAGAGCTAAAGCAGTAGATAGATACACAGAGGCAAGTGTTTTGTTCTGTATTTTGATTGACAAAGTCATTTAAAGGTTTGAACACTGAAGAGTAGTATCAGATTTGTGCATTATTTATATATACCTGCCTAACCCTTTCACTTGCACAGGATTTCTTGACTAAGGTACTCCAATGTACCCTTACTAAATTGAGCCTGTAGAGAAAGTAAAGGGAAAGCAGTAAGTGGATACAAACAGCCCCTTAAAAAAGGCCAACATGTGAGGTGCTGTGGAGTAGAGTGGATAAGCAGATCTCCAGAAGTGAAATGATAATTATAAAGTTAATGGTAGTCTACATGCCAATGAGTTTATTTCAGTAGTACTTTACTAGGATAATGGCCTTCATGAGATCAACATGTATTTGGAAGAATTTTGATGCCTATCAATGTCTAATAAGATAATTTTTGATATTACAATCGTGTGATAATTAGCTTGCTATATTTTATTCTTATTCTAATCTACACAAAACATTTTGATTTGCTATTGAGTATTCAGTAATAACTAACATGATATACAGAGAGACAATGAAGTTTTTGAAGCATCCTGCTTTGGCTTTTAAACTTTGACTATGAGTTTCTACACTACAATGTAGGAAACTATTTGATCAAGAAGAGGATAGTCACTATAGTAAGCATAGAAATCCATGTGCTCAGAGATAGTCACTAGAGGAACCTGGAGTGTTAGCACCCAAGGTTGATCCTTCAAGGGGAGGAATACTATGCCTTTTACCTACCCAGAAGGCTGGGCACAGATATATAGTCTAATCTGATGATATTTGTATTGTGTGGCCAGAGACTACACTGAATCCTCTCCAACATCCTTTTGTTTTTTTTTTTTTTTTTTGGTTTTTGTTTTGTTTACTGTTGTTTTCTCAATCAATCTATAGAACCTATGTTTATGGAAGATGTCTCATGTACTTTACATAGAGTTTCCATGTAGTCTTATCCAATCTGATCTTTATTTAGATTAATTTGCTTCTCAAAGAGGTTTATGTGTACTTTATTGTGCACATAGGATTGAGGTGATTGCTACCAGAAAAATTTTAACCAAATGTGCTATACCTAGATATGCCTAAAATAAAGCAGCCTGGGTCAGACTCCTGATATTTGAAGCAACACTGGCTACTGCTTCTTATTTCCAGCAGACATTCATTCTGCTGGGAATGAAGGTCTCAGGTACCCAGGAAAATCTCAATTATAATATACAGATTACTCCTTTACCTTTTATTCATTCCAGATGACTAGTTCATTTGATTATGGGAAAGTTGGTGAGCTATATTTTAGATACACTTACTTAATAGGGATGCTGTGGTAGTTAATCCAACAATAACCAGCAGAAACAAATTTGTGTTTAAAACATACTGTATGTTATAATATGAAGGCATTAATTTGCCCAGATAAAACAGCCACATCATAAAAATGGAGAAGGCATAGAAAAATGTAATGTTGACCATTATTATAGGCTGACTTAATTGGGAGTCAAAAGAAAAAGAAATAGTCTGCCATATAAAGTTAGTTATTCCATCATGAATGCACAAACTGGTCAAATTTAACTACCCAAGAAATAAATCAGCAGACATATCCCTGTCATGGTTAATTTTTATTGACCTGGCCCACCTTTAGCATACACGAGAAGTAGGAATACCAATACAGGAATTGTCTCCATCAGATTAACCTGTGGAATGTCTGCATAAAAGCTTAGTTCTGTCTGATATGGAGTCACTTCACTCCAACTGTCACATGCCAAATATCCATCCTGCTGCAATATGAGTAGTGGTTCCTCAGCTCAAGTTGTCACTGCTCTGTTGAAGAAACCAGCTGACCCCTATTAAAAAGAGATGATAGTGAAGGAGGGGTGGAGGGGCAAAACTTCATTCGCCAATATGCCCTACTAGCTAGAAATACTAAAGTGTTCAGAGTGTCAAAAGCCAGATACTACCTGCAGCAGTGATTAGGTGGGAATTGCTGCTGGTTAACAAGCAGCCCAGAGAGTCCCTCTCAATACCCTGGAGCTATGAATACCAAGGGAGATTTTGCACCGATCTGCAGGGATTGTGTTATATTTGTCTCGTTGCCTGAGGAACTTACCAATTATGTGAAAATGTCAACTGTTCTCCATACCCTATTTGAGTAGTATCACTTATGTAGAGAAAAATGTTCACAGACAGCAGACGAAAATCATACATGTCGAAAATATAGAATGAATTCTTTTTTTTCTAAGGAAGCAGAGGAAATTAAAATCTTTTAAGAACATGGAGCTTAAACCAAAATGGGGCACTAGAAAGATGACTCAGTCACCAAGGTGCTTGCTGCCTGAGAAAGAAAATGTGCAAAATCCTCCTTAAAAGCTGAGCACAGTAGCATGTAGTGTAATCCCACTGCAGGCAAGGAGACAGGAGTTTCACTGTGGCATGCTGTCCTGTCAGAATAAAATGTGTGTGTGTGTGTGTGTGTGTGTGTGTGTGTGTGTGTGTGATGGTGAGTTCCTGTTTCACTGACAGACTCTGAATAAACTGTGGGTGTACTAGTTGGGAAGACAAAAGATGCTGGTAGCATTGGGAATGAGATGGAAAAGAGTAATGGAGCATCAATGCAATCGCAATGTATTGTAGATAAGAATGAAGTCACATGTTTTAAAGGATTAATTATGAGTCTGACTGAAGAGATGGCTGGATGGTTAAGAGAACATGTTGCTATTCCAGAGAAGGGTCAATCCCACTTGGTCGCTCACAGCCCTTTATAACTACAATGACAGAAGATCTGATGCCCCCTTCCAGACTCCATGGGCATCAAACATGTATATGGTGAAGACATACACACAGGCAAAACACCCATACATTAAAAAAGTAACGAAGTATTAAATAAAAAATTATAGTGGAATAAATTCCACCAAAAATATATCGTGGAGAACAATCGAAACAGACAATACTCAGCAAAAGTATTTGGACTTCATACACAAGTGAACGCATGTATGATATGACACATATAAGGACAAATGTAACACCCCCCAAACACACATAGAATAGGTATGCACTGTCCTATTCTATTATTATTTCTATTTCAGTGATAAAATGCCTTTACATAAAGCATTTCAGAGGAGAAAGGCTTTATTTGGTTGAAATTTTCAGATTATAGCTCTTCATTGTGAGTAAGTCAAGGCAGGAACTTAATGCATCCTATCTCTAACTAAAAGCAGACAATGAATTAACTCACAAATGCTGCCTTGCTTGCTTGTTCCTTTTTCATTCAGTGCAGACTCACTGCCAAGGGAATGACTGAATATTCTTGCATCAATTAACAATAAATTTTTAATTTAGAGAAACAAGTATACAAAGCTTATGGCATTTGATAATATAAGCTATACAGACTACATGTATATGCTTTATATATTATACATATAGGGCACTACATATATATTGTGCATGTATATATGCATAGATATGTATATATTTGTAGACATACACACACATATATATGTATATATATATATATATATAAACACACATGAACATATATAGAATAAAACATTAACTTGTAACCATTGATGTGTCAATATAGTGGGATCATTCATAATATTTTATGGCTTTTCATTAAATTGAATTTCTGCTATCTTCAGTAAATATAGGATGAGAGTACATTTCAGAAAAGGCTCCACATCTTTCTATAACATACAGGAAAATAAAAAGTACTCTGAGGTTGAAGTAAATGTGTTAGTACAAGGAAATGTTTTATAGCACTTAATCCTGGAGAAACAGTTCTGTGCAATACTGGTTATATTGACATTGACTTAGTCTACAAGTGTACCATAAATTTTGTAGAGTATTTAGATCCAGATTATCTGGTACAGTTACAAGCAGGAAGTACAGAGTTCACTTAGAACATGTGAGTCAAGCACTTTTTCTTTTACCATCTCTATCTTCTTTCATATTTGAAGAATTCTGTTATTGTAAGTATGAATGGTCTGAAGTACCAGGATGTAACCCAGCTGCTTGAAATGAGGAGAGAGGAGAATCAGAAATGACAAGCCCAACTGGTGGCAAGAGAAAGCAACTGTCCATCTTGGGTATCAGGGGCAGTGCCAGATTGTAACGAGAAGACTAATGTGTAATAGAGTACAAATACTGTGACCATTGTCTGCAGTGTGGTCTCATGACCTGTTGTCCCCTGGCCTGTTTTGCTTTTCCCTACTTGAAAGCGTCAATGCCTTAACTTTGTTTATGATTCTGAATGCCAATAAGTTTGGCTTATTTGCTTATTTACAGAGTTTAATAAGGAGACTTTCCTTGTGATTTCATAGTGAACCCACTATCATTTTAAAGAACTCATTTTATTCTTTAGTCAACCAAAATTGCCTTCACTTACTTAAATACTTCTGACTCATACAAAATGTAAGAAAAAAAATAATTTCAGAGATTGTGAATATAGAATACATTGAGGTGTCATCCTGACTCTTATCACATGGGTGTCTGGGACACAAGTAAAGGTCTTGGATCACTAGAATAAGAGTTGTTATTTTCTTTCCCAAGGAAAGGTGATTTTAAAAAAGGAAAGAGGAAACTAATTCTAAACATTTCCTAACTCAGAAACACAATCCTGGTTGTTGAGTTTGTTTCAAGGGGCCTTACTTGATATTATTGTAGTAGTTTCTTGGCACAAAAGTGGTATTCCTTTCTGCCAGAATGTCCACATGGCAGTGGTCAAAATATAAGAAAGCATTAAAATTGATAGAGAAGAAAACATCATATGCATACATTATTTATTGCTGGATGACAATGGATGTTTGCATCCATAAAATATGCATTCAGTGTCCTCTTTGTGCTGAGCATTCTGTAGCTGAAATGAGGAAAATAGAGCAACTCTGCTTTCGAAGAACATTCTTTCTAGCTCTCTTAGCTATTCTTTATCATCTACAATAATATTTACGTCATTCACTTACGTTTGTGAATTCCTTGGGGGCAAGTGTGTGTGTGTTTGTGTGTGTGTGTGTGTGTGTGTGTGTGTGTGTGTGTGTGTGTGTTTGTGTGTGTGTGTATTCCCAGCATACAAGGCAATCACAGATACATAAACTGGCAACTGTATATGGAGTGAAGAAAGTGATAAATACATGAATAAAGAAAGTGGCAATACCCATAACTGAGCTGAGCAGTTACCTTCTGTGAATGGCTTTTCTTTAAGCAACTGTTAAGTTGCTTTTGGGTAGGATGAGGATGCACAGAAGGTTAAGTTCCTTAAATACTCAGATGCTGTGTAGGTGTGAGGAACACCTAAAAAGCAGCTCTTTAGGGACTTCTTCAGTTGACTACGAGATGCTGAGATATTACTGGAGTAAAACCAAGGAATGGAATGAAATATGGGAGCCAGTGAATTGTGGAAATAAACTGACAGCATAGACAGGGTGAGATGTTAGCATAATAAAACAGTGTCTTGGATAAACTGTTACAAATTACACACTCTCGTGCAGATGAAATAATAAATAAAACCAACCAAATGTCCTGAAAAGCCATTCCTATCTACCTAAAGCAATATTTCAGTCTTTATCACAACAAATTGGTTCTTCCTCATTTTTAACTTCATTAATATACAACTTCTCACATCAGCTCTCGTTTTGATCCTACATTCTGTGACATTCATTCACACCAGTGTATTAAGGAATGTTTCTTTTACTCAAATAACTGGGGAGGTCAAACTCCATTTAATAATTTCACTTTATTTATCCATTTTGTTGGTGATAGGCATCTAGGTTCTTTTTAGCTTCAATTATCTGTGATGCTGCAGCAGTGTTTCTGAAAATATTAGCAATAAAACCTGTATGTTATATACATGAATACATATATGTTCAGCTTTGGAAGATACTGGTGGCTTTTCACAATGTTTTTGCTATTGAATTATCCTTCCTAAAATACGTGTCTATGTGCATGGCAGAGATGTGGAACTAGGGAGATGTCTCTATGGGTAAAACGCCTACTTTTCAAGCCTGAGAATCCCAGTTCAGATCCTCAATACCCACTTAAAATTCATATGTAATGACCATGTCTGTTACCTCAACATTCAGAGGGCAGACAGGAGAATCTTGGGAGGTCATTGGCCAGCCCAACTAAGCAATTTGGTGAGTTCCAGCTTCAGAAGGTGATCCTGCATTGAAATGTAAGATAAATAGCAATAAATAAAAGGCTGATGTCAACCTCTGGGTCCCACGAGACCAAGGACATTTGCACACATATGTTCATACACCTATACATATACTCAGAAATAAAAATGTGTCAATGTAAGCCAAACTCATGGAACAAGTTATACATACTTGTCCCTGATAGTTTAATACATTTAAACCTTAGCTTTTGAAATGTTGTATTTTATATTTTCCTACTATCCCATGAATATAAATACCCAAAACTCTGAAATTTATTCAGTTCATGCTTCATTGTGCATTGTTCTCTGTGTTAGAATATTTTATTCTCAGGTTTAATACTCACAAATGCTTTTGAATATTTTATGAAAATTGCCAAATGTCATTCATTCTGATTATAACATAGAATAGTGACAATAATGACATTCTGCAGTAAGTTAGTATGTTCTTGGAGGGAACCTTGGACTATAATGGACACCAGGAATAAAAATAATAATAATAACAATAATAATTTTGAAACACTCAAATACTATCTGTAGTGTAGGAAACAGTTACAATAAAAAGTAAGAAAAGTTATGATCATTGTATTGGTCCAATATAGTGAATGACAGGCAGAAATCTAAAACAATCAAAAATGGAAGAAAGGAAATATAAGGGAGTTTGTAAGAGGAAATTTTAAATTAATATAGAGTGAAAAAAGACTGGCTAAATATGCAACTTACCCTTATTGTAAGATTTTATATTTCAATTTATATGTATGCAAATGTTTTAATTTAATTTTTTTCAGATTGCAGCAGTCTCCCTAATTGCCTAGGTAGACTTTGAACTTGCTATGTTGCCCAGACTGACACTGAGCCATGTATCATCCTGCCTCTACTTCCTAAGTAGATAGTGCCATGTGCTACCATGTCCAGTGTCACTAATAAACACATTAAATGCTTGCTATTCAGCACTGAGTTCTTCCTTATTTTGATAGCAGTACATGTAACAATATTTAAACACTTAAACAACATTTAAATTAGAGAGTTACAGAGATTCAGACTAACAAAGGTAAAGATACCTGTATAAATATTTATATTTGTAGAATTTGAGTATGGTGAACAATTATTTTTTGCTCATTAATAACCAGTAATAATGCTCTATGTCCAATGTTTTCATTTTGTGTTTTAATGGTTTCCTGAAATTCCATAGTATAAGTGTACATGGTTCATTTCATCTTGATCAGTGTCTATTTGCACTGTGAACATGGGTTTTAATAAATATTTATACAAGTAAAACCTTTGACTATTGATCAGTCTTTGTCTCTTTGACATAGGTTTCTGAAAATGGATTTCCTGAAGTTAAGACATTTGAATTGTTACTATTGCTATGGAACAAGACAGATTAAGTGAGATGGGAAGATCTCTCAACCAGTAAGAGCACTCGCTGTGCAAACATAATACTGTAAGTCCAAATCTCAAGATCACACATTAAAACCATGTGTGGTTGCACATAAGTTTGCAATGAAAATGCTAGAAGAAGAGGGGAGATTGGGGATAGAGTCAGGAGGACCACCAATAAGGGTCCAATTTCAGTGAGACACTCTGTCTAAGAAGCATAAGGTAGGGAACAATAGAGCCCAAGACCAGACATCTTCCACTGGTATCCATGCCTGCATGCAAGCTTACCACTCACTCAGTCACACACATGCATTAGTCACCCCCCCCACACACACACACACACTAGGCTATGATATTTAGAAAAATTTATTGAAGTACAATTTTTTCCTAATCCGTGCCACTCTTTGATCTTTCACTATTGGGACTTTTATACATTTCTTGATAAGCTGTAAGAATTTGTTTTGCAATATGGCTTTGCCTCCCCTCTTTCCCCCCACCCGATGCTATTTGTTTTACAATTTTGCTCTCAGTAACATTTAGTTCTGATACTGTTGTGTTGTTTTAAAGAGCAGGCAACGGCACCAGAGGTGTAATAAGAATACGTCTGAAACTTAATTAATGATGGCTTCACCATTTCTGATTAGCTGCCCCAAACATGAAAAAAAAAAATGAAAGAAAAAAAACCTTATATAATACACTCTGAATCTTTTGGGTTGTTTTATTTTACTTTCTCCATGAAGGGAATTGCCATTTTAACTGAGGTAAAGACTTAAAGATTAAACTTTTTGGGGTATGCATGAAGAATATTTATTGTTTGTAGATGTTGCACTATTTGGAAATAAACCCTTCTCTCTTATAAGGCAAGAGAATTTGTCCCTGAACAGTAAAATGTCTAACTTCTACAGCTGGAATTTGCTCAAATACTTCAACACACTGCTTAAACCATGACTAGTATGTTAGTGGAGCACTTGGAGATCCTAACTCTTAAAAAGTCCAAATTCAGGATCCATTATTCTCCATGAATAAATAAAATGAAATAAAAATGAATCCCCTAATTTAAATGAGTGTTGACGTCACTACTCCAAGTTAATCTATTCGGTTTTTATAGCAATGTAGTATTTTCGCATCATAGGTAGCCTCCAGCAAATGAGACTATAATTAACACCCAACACTAGGTGAGCAATGTGTAATTTCGCTCCACTAGACACCATTAAAACAAAATTCTAAGTGCACCTTCACATGCTGCCTTCCTGCTGAAGTCAGCAGCCAGCCCCATGTTACTAAATACAGGACTCTCTTTGTGTGCCGTACCTCTGTAGTCACTTAATGGTGACTACATAAACAAAAGTGGAGGGTAAAGATGAAGTTTTAGTTTTCCAAACAACAACAGCAGCAGCATACAGTAAAAAAATGTTATGTAAGGACTGAAGGAATCATAAAGGAAAACAACAAAGCAGGAGAAAAAACTGATTTAATCTGACAGTTTACTCAGATAGAATGCCTTACAGTATTTTACTTATACACAAAGCCCTAACTCACTCTAGTATAAATATTAGGATTATGTTAAAATTATGGTATTTATTTTTGTGATGTGCCTTCAGTATAGCACAAACCTGTTTATTTAGCATGAATTTCACTATATAAAGGCACAGTAAAAGAAGAGAGGAAAGGTGTAAATAAAAATTAAAAAAGTGGCTGGTTATCAGAGAAGACTATTGTTCATGATGTATATCTATCTCCTTTGCACCACTAAATGAATTTCTTACTTACACCACAAACCAGCCTGCAAAAGTACTGTTTCCATTGATTTACATAAGGTAGAATGCAACTGTGAGTGAGTACATAACTTGCCCCATATTTTGTGGCTAGTAAATATGAAAAGCAGGATCACAGGCCAGGGGCTTCACAACCTGAGGAGCAATACTCAATTAAATAATGATCCAACACATACATACAAGCCATCCTGCGATATGTCTCCAATTATGCCAAATTTATAAAAATAGTTTAGAACCAGTGTTAAGTAAAACTGGCATGATTTTTTAGAAAATGAATGGAGAGAAAAGTAGGAAAATTAAAGACAAAGGATTGGGATTATAGACATTGAAATTAAGCTTTGAGTTAGGTAAATAGAAAAAATAACAGAGCATATTTACATGGTGACATTCCATAAAAGTCAATGAGTAGGTACTATAGTTGCTCCATCTCCAAAGTAGGGGACATGACTAGTCATTTTTCTCAATTGTATAAGCCTATGAAATTTTTATATTTAATTAGGACTCCCCTTGTCCTGTCATGGTATTCACTTATGTCTGTCTCATAGAATCAAAAATTTACTGTGTCCCTCAGTTCTTTATAAAATAATCATAAATAAAGCACAGTAACTACAGTGTCTGGGTATCCACCCCTCCCATGACTTTGGGCATTCTGACATGATAGAGGCAGTGCTTCTTTCCTGTACACATTACCTCTTTAAAAGAAAGAAGAGAGGGGATCATGTTCTCTTGAACGGTGAAGACAGGATCCACCAGTGTGAGGCAGCTTGCGATTGGTCCCCAGCTTTCCAAGGACTCTGCAACTAGATTTACCGTCTCTTGTATTTCTGGGTGCATTTTTCCATTTTAATATCTTATTCATCCTTGATAACTTTTTAAACAGGCTCTGATGGATCCATTTACAAGTGTTGCCCATACCCATTACACTATAGCACTGAAGAATGGAGAGTGGTTGATTATCAACACTGTAAAATAGTCAAAATTAATGGAAATAATAGTGTGTGTCAATTGTACAGTCTCAGAGAAGGGAAAGCTGTGAGCAACCCTATATTTTAATTAGAAGCCTGCAGTACATACAGCAGCTCCAACTCAATGACCAATGACAAAGGGGAAAATGATGGAACTTCACTTTCCTGCCTCCCCACAGTTAATGATGCTTGCTTCTCTGCATTTAGTAGTGGAACGAGAAGATAGAAAACTGTAAACATTAAAGGACAGTGGAGAGGATCTTCAAAGCTTCTTTTGAACATTCCATCTGATCCTGCTCTGAAGTTTGCAATATTTCACCTACTGTTAAAAAGAAATGGACTAGAGCGCTGACTTATCCATGAGGTGCACTTGATGCTCCAGAGAATCGGGGTTCAGTTCTCACAACCCACACTGGGCATCTCCCAATCACCTGTTACTCTAGGAATCTGATGTCCTCCATGAATATCTACATTCATGTTTATATATCTGCTTACAGACACAGACCACACACACATGCACGTTATAAATCTCGAAAAATAGAATTATGTCACCCTAATGTGTGAAATTCACTTGCCTCATTATCTTTGTTTCTGAATAGTTTTCACACATAGATATTCTTTACCAGAAATAAGATCAGTCAATAATCATTCTGTAAATAAAGTTGAAAATGCATGCTAAAAACAATTTAATGTAATTTCCTTTTAGTTTGTATGTCTCACTTATAAAACTGATATGAAGCAACATAAGCAGTTTTTGTTCATTTGTTTGTAAATATATTTATGGGGAAAATAGTACAGAAAGGAAATCATAAACAATTTTTCCATTTTGATTTTGAATTAATTTTAGACCTACAGAAAAGTGAGTGAACTGCAAATGTCCAGTATTATTATATCCCACCCCTCTTAATACTGGTGTTTTACAGACTCATTGTTTGTTTTCAAAATGAAGAAAAAAATAATATTTTATTTTTTTCTAAATAATGAAAAGTGAAATGCCTCCCACAAGCTCATATTATAAATATTTAGTCTCAAGATAAGGGTGATATTTGAAGGTTGTGGAGCCTTGAGGAAGTGAGACCCAGCTGAAGTAAGAGGCACTAGGGATAAGGATTTGAAGCTTATTGATGTTTCTGGTTGTAGCCTTAGTATTTTCTTTCCTGTTCAGCCATATGTGAGCTGCTCCCCCTCCCCTTCTTACCACTATAACTGCCAGAAATCATAGGTCAAAATCAACCTTCTTAATTAAATTATTTCCATCAAATATTTTATTATAGTAATAATAAAACTAAGAGATACACACTTGCACTTTAATATCCACAAAGCAAACCTTACACAAATGTATTCAAATTATACCAGCTATTGGACAAATTCATTGTCTATTCTCAGATTAAACCAGGATATCATACTACCATGTGGTGACAATACTTCATGACGCTTCTCTAGTTCATCACAATTTTTTTTTTGTTTTGCATGTTTGTTTTTCAAAGTGATTGACATCTTCGAAAAACAGTGGTCAAGTTCACTTATCTTACTGGTGTTTTGCTCATATATTATGTTTCTTTTAAGTTTTTAATTTAATTTAGAAACAGTCTCATTTTACATATCAATCCTAGTTCCCTTCTACTCCCATCCTCCCATACTCTCTCCCTTCCCTCCATCTCAAGACCCCATTTACTCCCCCGAGGGATAGGCAAGTATAAAATGGAGATGGGAACATTTTAGCATAATGGGTGTTCATGATATACTTACATGTATCAAATTTTCCAAGAATAGATTTTAGTTACTAAAAAGCACTATGATTCTAAGAAATAGTATTGTGTAACAAATAATGATGTACGTACTATTTGCAATAAAAATATCAAATTATAGTATGCTCAACATTAAAATAATTAATTCCAGAACTAGAAGAGAAAAAGCTATTACTTGGTTACTAAAAGAGTCTCCTTATGTATTGTGATTGGAAAGTACATGGACATATTTCCTCTCCTCATTTCACTAAATTATTGACTCATATGCTCTCTAGCATGCTGCCTAATGAAAGCATTTGTATAACCAGTAATCCACATAAAAACATTTATTCTGTCCCAGAAAACTCTAGGGTTCATTTTTTCTGGAGTCTCTTCTTCCTCATGCCCATGCATACATTCCCAAACAGCATCTTTTAAAGGTAATAGTTAAATGTAGTAAGTACTTGTAATATAATATGGTTTTGTCTCTGGCCAGTGGTTGCTATTGAACTCCAAAATAATGATCAGAAGGAAGAAAAAGGAAAAGATGGTTCTGTGCTCTGTTTAGGCCCCAAAATTTGCTCTCTACGAGGGCTGTAAGGGAAGGGTTGCTTCATTTTCCAATAAAAATGTCCTTTGGTTTGACACTCTGTATGTCACTGAAAGTGAAGGAAATTATTATCCTTATTAGAGCAACCTCCAGTGAGTTTGGATGCTGAGGGATTGTGGGACTGTGAATTCATGTGGGGCTTTAACCAGCTGCTGCCCTTTGACCGAGTCTTGGTGCAACTCTAAGAATATTCCTACTTCTTCAAGCATTGTAATGGGATCTTATGTATAGTCAACTACCAAATCATAATGACATGAATACAATATACATAAGAAAATTTAATGTATAGGTAAAGACTTATAGATGGCAATATACAGTTGAAAAATTAACCTATTTAGGAATATCAGGTGTTGTTCTTGCCAATCACTTTGAAAAGTTTCTTTTCTATTCCACTCAACATTGGTGGACATGTAATGAAGTTGCCTCTTGTTCACGCTAAGAAGGAAACTGCATAATAACAAGTGATTTTGTTTTTTTTAATAATACATAAATTTTATTATAAAAACAAAACATAAAATTATGTTATTTCTCTTTATCTCTTTACTCCCTTATGTTCTTTCCATGTATTCTTCTGCTTCATGGCCTCTTTTTAAAATTATTATTGTTATATACATGTATAAAGGCATAAACACATAAGTCCCTTGAGTATTACTTGTATGTGTATGATTTAAGGACTGACCATTTGGAACTGGGTAACCAATTGGGGGTTCATCTATGGGAATGGATAATTCTTCCTCTCTCAGATGTCCTTAAGTTGCCTGTATTTATTTTTTTCATTTGCGCTGGATAGGGACATGATATTTCCCCATTTCTCAATAGCATGCATATTGGTATTGTCATTCCTGAGGCCCTGTTTAGTCAGCCATATTGCTGAGACATGTATGATGTACCTTCTCTGTCATTTCGGAGCACTTTTCCTGGTCCTCAGTCTCTTACAGTCAGCCCTTCCCCCACTCTTCCACAGTATCCATTCAGCCTTAGATGAAGAATATGTGTTACAGATGTATCCACTGGAACTGGGCACCTAAAAATCAGTTGTCCTCTGAATTTTGGCCAGCTGTGGTTTTGTACAAGGGTCTCCTGTGGTGGAGCTGAGAGCTATTCTTGTCTGTGGCTATATGGATGAATATTTAGGATACAGTTAGGAACTGAGCTGGTCAGGTAAACTGGTAGAAGGTTGTCTTCTATGATTTGTGACCATACTAGCTCCAGGAAATTAGATAAGTTTCCAATAACAACTTCCTTTTTTTCCCAGAAAGATGATTTCAGCACTCAGAAAGTTTCAAAGTGTATATTTTAACATATAATTGAACTTCTAGATAAATTTGCTCATTTTTAAAAGAAAAACTTTATTACTGCATTAGTGTAATCAAATCAATAGAAAAACATAATCAATACCAGAGGAAGATTTTGTTTCTAGTTCCATATTGTGTAACAAACTCTCCTGTAGACATTAAAACCAATATACCAAGTATAAACTGTTTTTCTCAAACAATATTCTGAATGACATTTTAAAATCATTTATTTTATTTGCAGGATTACAACATAACTATATCATTTTCTCCTTCCCTTTCCTCCCTCAAATCTCTCCCATAAACCCCACCTTAGTCTCTAACAAGTATACATCAGATTTCAAACTTGTTTGCCATTAGTTGCCCTTACATACATATATGTTACTTTTATAATTTATTTTTTGGCTGTAATTTTAAGATATTGTTTTCAATATGTTCTACCATGGGAATATAATAAAGTCTAAGAAAGCTATATTGTCATTTTAAAGCCAATCTTACTACTCTATTCTACATGCTCTCCAACTGCTTAGCCTTATCTTTATGCATTCCACATATATGCTAGTTTCAGGGAGAATGTAATTTCAATGACTAGGAAGACACTGGAATCGGGGCAATTACACAATAATAAGCGGTTTTCACAAAACAAACATTTAAAATGGCAGGTGGTGCTGATCGCGATCACAGTTCACTGAAATTTTGCATCCTTAACAGACTCAAGTCTAAACCTAGGATGAATCAAAACACCCCTATCATAACATGGAAGTTCACCTGTTAACTAAGAATGTTCTTCCTAACAGTTTTCCAATCAGTAGACTCATGCAGAACTTGAATTCATGTTTACCATAGTATTTCTTAGCACTTCTTTTCATTTGTTCTTTTGCTGTTGATGTTGTCATTTTGTTTTTGTTTGTTTTTTTTGTTTTTGAGACAGGGTTTCTATGTGTAACAGTCTTAGATATCCTGAAACCTGGAAAGGCCTCGAGCTCACAAAGATGTACCTGCTTCTGCCTACCAAGTACTGGGATTAAAGGTGTGAATCACCACCCCCTGGCTTGGATAGTCCTTCTTAAGGTCATCTATATAGTCTTAACCCTTTAGCAAGTCTTCTAAGCATATCCTATTCAATCATAACTGTAATATATAATGTAAGTACAGGAGTGGATCACCATTCCTATTTGGCTGGTCTCAAGTTGTAAAACCTGTTATTGATACATAAAATACAAACTATCCTAAATTTACACCTGAGAACTATGTGGATTTTCATTTAGTTAAACCAAGAACTTTTTATATAGCTGTTTCTCTAAAAATGGTTTGACAGGTGATACCAGCAAGGTAACAGAAGTTTCCTTCCCATTTGTCACACTCTCAAACAACAAGTTTGTGATCTACAAACAAAAACAGTTTAGAAGCTATAGAAAACCAATGGAACAATCCAACAACAAAACTTCACAAGAATAGAAACATAAAATAGTAAAATTAGACTAGTGCACAAATTCCCTCACTGCCAAGATTGATGACCTGGGTTTGATTACTAGTGATGTGTAGTGGGATATTCACTGTGTCTACTTCTGTGGCACTGACCACACCCATTGAGGGGTGGAGCCAGGGGCGGAAGTGACCTGTGGGGCTTGGTCTCAGAAGGAGGCGGAGAAGACTCTCTTTCTGGCGGGACAGGGAGAGAGGATCATCCAGTTTTAACTGCTGTGTTCATCTCTCTGTGTTGTGAGTTGTTTCTCCCTTAATAAACATCTATTCAGCCTATTTTTTATCCTGACCCTTATTAAACCACAATAGTGATGGGGATGTCTTCAATATACATGGTTCTCTTTTTGGTAAATGAATAAAACTCTGTGGCCAATGAGGGAGGAAGTATAGGCAGGACTAGGAAACAAGGAGAATTCTGGGATGTGTAGGCACACAGCAGATGCCATGTGAGACTGGAAAGGTAGGAAGCACTGCACCATTCTCTGGTAAGATAAGACCACATGGAAATACTTATATGAATAGAAATGGGTTAACAATTAAGATCAGAGCTAGACAGTAAGAAGCCCAAGCCACCAGCCAACAGTTTCATAAGTCTGTGTACTTATTTGGGGACTCCAGGGTGGCGGGATTCCCACTGGGTCAAAAAACTTTCATTCAACACACTACACTCCAAATAAAGGTTAAATAAGTAGTTAACTGCTGCATGGTGTCCTCTGACTTCCACATGGGTACATACATGCCTATATGTACATAGTAACTACAGAAGTGTCTGACTAGATATGTCCCACGTGTCACTCCACAGCACATGTTGACAAAGCTTAGTGACAAAAATAATCTGTTCTGATATTGCTTCTGTCAACAAGATAAAGGAAACATAGGATGTCAGTAGTGATGCTAATCCAAGCCATCCTCACTTTCACATCTTCAAACCCCTGCATGTAATGAAGACATGGAACTGCTTTGTGATGTGAAATCCAGATGTCTGATATTCCTTTGTTGTTGTGCTTCAACCAATTGGTCTTCTGTCCTTTTCCCCTCTCTGGACACTGTGGATCTCATGTGTCCAACCCAAGCCTCAGAACTGCCTGACTTATGCAGTTTATACTTGAGAGCAGATGCTGTAACATATTACATATGAAACTCTTTACCTCCAAATCTACTTTGTAAGTCAGGAAGAAATGACTCCTTCAGTTACATAGGAATCTACACAAAGCTATGGAAATAAAAACAAAATTAAAGACAAAGGTACCACAACGAATACATTAATTCTCCAATAATCTATACCAAATACATAGTAACTTATAAAATGCCTATTAAGCAATTCAACATATTTGTTGAATAAACAAATAAAGAAAACACCCAGGAAGCATAAATGACGTACATAAACCACCACAATAAAATCAGGCAAATAAAAAACAGATGATGTGGGATAATGCTGTTATTCACTGTAAAGATTTGTCACTCATATTGGTAAAATAAAATGCTGATTGGCCAATAGCCAGGTAGGAAGTATAGGTGTGGCTAAAAGACTAGGAGAATTATTGGAAGAGCGAAGGCAGAGGCACAAAAGAAAATATCTTACGAACTTTGCTAGTACAAGGCAGAACAGATCTTCAAATTTCTTGCTTCACTGATAAATCTGCAAGACACTCTAGGCATATAGGCTGAAGATTGATGTCATAGTGTTACAGAAGAACTTTTGGTGATGGTTCAAGCAACCAGATGTCTGTTTTTTTCTAGAGTTTTGCAAGTTGTTTACTGTACTTTCTGTTTCTTTATGTAATATTATATCCTTCTGGGGTCTTTGATGGAGTTGAAGACTAAATACTTATGATTATAGTTTTACTTGGTTATAAAATATAAATTGGATCTAAAACTTTAGACTAACAAAGATAGAATAGATTATAGAGTATTTTCTTTAATTTTGCCAAATACAAATAAACTAAATATTGTAACTGTAATTCTTGCTTGATAAGTGCTTTGTTGTATGTGATTTTACTATGTTAAGTTCAACCCTTTCTTTTTTAATTAGACAGAAAAGGGAAGATGATGTAGGAGGTCCTTCTGTATGTTGCAAATTGTTACCTACAGATTCAATGCAATCCCCATTAAAATCCAAACACATTTCTTGAAAGATCAATATTCAACCAGAAAACAAGAAACCCAGGATAGCTAAGAAATATCTTGTACAATAAAAGAACTTCCTGATGTATCATCATCCCTGATTCCAAAATCTACTACAGAGCTATACTAATAAAAACTGCATACTATTGGTGTAAAACAGACAGGTAGATCAATAGACTAGAATTGAGACATAGACATAAATCAATACTAGATATTTGACAAAGAAACAAAAATAGAAAATAGAAAAAAAGAAAACATGTTTAACAATGAAGCTACTTTAAATAGATGTTGACATGTAGAAGAATGCTAATAAATCTATATCTATTAACCTTCATAAAACTTAAGTCCAATGTGATCAAATACCTCAATGTAAATCCAGATACACTGAACCTTATAGAAGGGAAATGGGAAATAATCTGGATTGCATTGGCACAGGAGACAACTTTCTGAACATAACACCAACAGTACTGGCATTAAGATCAACAATTAATAAATACATTCTCATGAAATTGAAATCTTTCTGTAAGGCAAAGAACACCATCAGTAGGACAAAACATCAGCATACAGAATTAGCAAAGATAGTTACCAAGCCCACATTTGACAGAGGGCTGATTTCCAAAATATATGAAGAACTCAAGAAACTGAGTATTAATAAACCAAACATTCCAATGAAAAAACTGGGTACAAATCTAAGAAGAGAATTCCCAAAAAAAGAATTTCAAATGGCCACAAAACACTTAACGAGTTGTTCAATATCCTTATCCATCAGGGAAATACAAATCAAAACAGCTCTGAAATTCCATTTTATACCTGTGAGAATGGCCAAGATTACAAACACATGTGACAGCTCATGTTTGAGACCATGTGAAGCCAATGGAATGCTCCCTCATTGCTGGTGGCTCTACAATCTTGTATAGTCATTTTGGAAGTCAGTGTGGTTGTTTCTCAGAAAACTAAGACTCAATCTACCATGAGACCCAGATGATTCAGGTCACACCTCTCTGCACCTTAACTCAGAGTTAAGAAGCCATCTATCCTGTGGCCCATTAACAGCCCTTAATTTATGATAGCTACTGGTACCCAGTGCCTCTATGCTCTTTGCTGTCTCTATCATGGTGAAAAAAATCACATGAGGTGAAATTTCCCACACATGGCCAAACTTATAAAAGTATGATTTCTCCTTTGTTCTGGAGATTTATATGGAGACCCTTCAGGTAGACCCATCAAGGAAGTGCTCTGAAAGATGCTTCCCAAAGAGGTTCCTCTGTCCTCTTCTGTCCTCTTCTGCTAATTTCATGATGGATATATCCTCATTTTTCTTAGCTTTACTCATTTCTTTTTTGAGACAAGGTTTCTCTGTATTGCTTTGGATTCTGTCCTGGTCTATATCTGTAGACTAGGCTGTCCTGGAACTCTTAATGAAGTAACTCTACAGGTTTTAAAGGAAAGCCTTTAATTCCTTTTAAGATCTCACCATCTGAAAATGGGTTTCAGTTAGAAGGCCTGGGCAGTCTAAGGAACCTCTGACAGTGGAACCAGAATGTATCTCTGGTGCACAAAAGTACTTTGGGAGCACATTCCCCATGGAGGGATAATCCCTTAACCTAGAGGCAGGAGGGAGAGCCTAGTCCCTTCTCCAAATAACTTGAAAGATTTAGATGACCCCTCCAGGAAGGCATCACACTACATGTGGAGTGGGAAGGGTGGTTGGGGTACATGGGAGAGAGGGAGGGAGGGACAGAGAGGAAATTGGGATAAATATGTAAAATAAGAAAAAAAATAATAAATAAAAAAGATCTCACTATCGGTAGCTCTCCATATATTGTATTAAGTCCATCTAATGCTCTTCCATTAACTGAAAGGGTGAAGAGAAACACACACACACACACACACACACACACACACACACACACACACACACACATGCTCACACAGAGAGTGAGAAAGAGACCGAGACAGAGAAAGACAGATAACAGGAGCATGAACTTAGACAAAAATGAGTGCATGAGTGCTGGTAGAGTAGAACATGCCTTATTATCCTCAGAGTGTGAGATCACAATGCTTAGTAACATCAATTTAAAAATAACCTAACAGTGACAAAAGATGCAATTCCTGAACTTTTTTAACAACTAAAATGTGTAGAGCATGCAAGAGACCTTACACTATGTAAATATCCCTGATATCTCATTATGAAAACGATAAAGAATATTACTTCTACATGATATCAAATCACATCCTTCACACAAGCAGGTCCCTTGAACTTCCAAAATTTCTCCTTACTCTGGCCTGACTCATCTCATGGAAGTGTATAGTTTTCCAGTAAATTTCTCCTGTTTTTGCTTCTAGTCACTGAACTATTTGCTGGTATCATTATTATGGGGAGGGAGACAGTGAAACTAATTGAAATGTTAAGAAGTGTAATACTTACACATTTGAAGGAGAAAAATCTCTAACTATGTGGAGAGAGATAATTCTAAAGGCCCTGTTATACTGAGGGACTAGTTTGAAGTGGTTTTACAATTAGAAGCATTATACTACATCATATTGTTCATGGAGGGCCAAAACCTCAAAAAGATTATGTGTCCATCAAGATTTTCATTCAACACTATGTCTTTTATACATTTTACTTTTAAAATTAAAAAATAAAATAACATAATATATACAGCAAAGGGGGAATTAAAATGGCTTGGGCTTGCTCAATGCAAGTTTTAAGTATTCAAAAACCTTACAGAGAAGTGAACAGAATAAAGATTAAATTAAGGGAGATATTATGGGTCTGCAACCAAATTAAAATTCATTTTTAAAACTGTGTATGTACAAGTCCCCAGTTCATTACTCTCCCTGCAGTTTCATTACTCTACAGAGCCCAGAGGAAATTTGCATTTCCCCAGGCAATGCATCTTTAAGTGACTGACCAGCAGTAAGGCTGTTCCTAGACTCACAGTGTTAATGGACCACATGCCAATTAGCAGCAGAAGGAAATAGCCTTTACATTGCATGTAAATTAAGTATAAGATCAGCAGGCTTTACATGTTAGCTAAAACCTTTCCCAGGGAAAATGCTCTCTGGAGTCCCCTTTTTTCCCATGCAACAACAAAGATAAAGAAAGACTATTCACCCTAAATTCTGCCTCAGAGATAAATTAACAAGGCTGTTCTATCAGGAGGGGAAAGGGAAGGTGATTTCTCACATCCGGGAGCCATTATGAAGGATGCAGAGTTCTCCTCTGGCATTTGTTACTCATATTTATTTCATGTGGGTCCAAGAAGAATTAAAAGTAAATGGCATTCTCCATTGCTCACCAGGGAGACACCTCAAGACAAACTCTTGTCTTAACTTTACTCATTACCTACTGTCCAGATGCTGCATATATAAGTCTCCTGTCAGAAGCCCTCTGAGTTGTAGCAGATCCACAATAAATGAGCTATGGAAGTTATACCTCTGAAAAAGAAGTAAGATGAGATATCTTTCAAAGGCTATAAGAACAGGATAATTCCAGATTGAACATACAGAAAAGGGGACAATAGAACCTGCACAAAGATCAATGGACAAGGTTTGAATTACTGAAAGCTTAACAGCAAAGTCATAAGGACCTAACACAAATCAGGGTCTCAGATACACACACTTATGAGCAGAATGGTGTAACTCTTCCCATAATATCTCACATTCTGATAGTTAAACCTAATCTGTACATTAATTCAGTCATATCCATGGGGTTAGGTCAAGATCTACCCATTGCCTTGAGGCCAATTGTCCTTTAAATCTCAACAGTTGACAGAAATTCCTTTTGAGGAAAAGAAGACTGTGTTTATGTAGCTTAGGGTGCTGGGGGATAATTATACTGTAGGAAAGGAGCTGTTTATATGGAAGTTTCCATCTTCAGTTCAGTAGTCCTACAGTCCCATCATGGTAAATAGTAACAGGAGCTGGTTGGCATGTTGGCAGTTATCAGACCTTCCTGGGTATGGACAGCCCACAGGTATTAACAGCAAGCCAACTTTATTCTCTGGAGTTTTGCAGTCCACCTGATTGATGCTTTTAGATCATAAGAGGAGGTCACATGATATAAGCATGCCAAGCATCCATGAATCAGATATGAAAATTCACAATGTCCCATAGGCCCTTAGGTAAATCATACTAGTTCCAAGTCCAATGTTAAGATGAGCAGGAACATCAGAGATTATATTAAACATATCTTGTTTCTCTCAAATTGTTTTAAGAGTTTTGAAGAAAAAAATATCATGCACATAACTTATGGTCTGGGTAAAAGTCAAATTCTAAAGGACACTGTGTAAATTATGTATCTTCTATTCTACTCTTATTCCTATGCATTAGGAACCTACCTTCCCTTAAATATCTCCTATATCCTTCTTTATATTATCAGAAAATAATCACTAAGCAATTCTTGAAAGAATTTAATTGAGCAATTTGGACCCAAGTTCATGCTTTATTGGCCTTACTAACTCATTCCAGAATGAAATCACTTAGAACACTTTGCTAGAATATTCAGTTGGAATCCCCCCACCCTGCGCAAAAAGTATTTATTTAAACATTTATTTACTTTATGCTGGACATAATTATACATGCCTTTTTCTAAACATGAAAACAAACATTTATAAAGAATATTTGGGAATTTCGGCATCGTTCTTTCCAAGCTTCTTCCTGCTGGTAGGGGGCGCTGTAATGGGGGAATCCTAAGAAGATGCAGAAATACTGACTGTAGTGGTCTGCAAGGCTGCATTGTCCCATTGACATAGGTCCAGGGGGTCTTGCTCAATCAAACCAAATTAGTCTGGAAGGGATCCACAGCTGTTCATTTTCTGTGTAAACAAAATTAAAAATCCTTTTCCCCAATAACTTGTCCTTAGGCTTAAATTTTGAAGTCAAAGCATTATATATATATATATATATGTATATATATATATATATATATATATATAATATATATAAATTGAATTAAATATATATATTGAATTAATCCAGCAGCATTTTCCTTCTTTTTTTAATAATAATAAATTCAAAAATTTTACATGTGGGTCCCAATTTCCTCTCCCTTCCTCCATCCAACCCTCCCTCCCTCCCTCAATCCCTCTTTCCCTCCCTTCCTTTTACCCTCTTTCCCTTGTAACATGCACCCTGGCCACCCTCCCGTCCCATCCCCCCCACCCCCATTCCATTTGTAGGGCTATGCCCTGGATAGGTTGCATAATGTAAGACTGTCAAGTCATTTGAATTAGGGACTAGAACCTCTCTCCTGTCTCTAGGTTAAGGGGGGTATTCCTCCATAGGGAATGTGTCTGCAAAGTCCTTTTGTGTACCACAAATAGATCCTGTTTCTACTGTCTGAGGTCCCCCAGACTGCTCAGTCCTTCTAGCTCAGACCCATATTCAGGGGTTATGAGTCAGTCCCCTGTTGGGTTCCTAGCCATTAGTCTGGGAGGCCCAAGCTCCTCCTTGTTCAGGTCAGCTGTCTTTGTGAGTTTCTGCAACCTGGTCTTGACCCCTCTCTCTGCCTCTGGATTCTAGTTCTACTCAGTGTTTGATTATGGGTGTTTGCTTCTGTTTCCAACAGGTGCTAGATAAGGGCTGCATGATGGTGGATAATTTAGTTGATGATCTCACTATCAGGAAAGGGCATTTATGGTAGCCTTTCCATGGTTGCTTGAATTATTAGTTGGAGTTAGTTTTGTAGTTCTCTAGGCCTTTCTTTAGGTTCAGTTTTCTCTTCAAACCAATAATTTATCCCTCTTTCATGGCCCCCCTCTCTCACCATGACTCAACCTATCTAGTCACACATTTTTTTCCTCTCCTCCCCTTCTCTTTCTTCTAGTTCTCTCTCCATTCACTGCCCCCCCATTTCCCATGTGCTCTGGGGGACTTTTCCCTTCCCCCTTTTGTGAGGGACCATATATGAATCTCTTAAAATACACCTTGTATCCCAGTTCGTCTGGTGGTGTGAATTATAGGCTGCTGATCCTTTGCTCTACATCTAAAATCCATATATGAGTGAGTACACACCCTGTTCCTCTTTTTTTGACTGGGTTCCCTCATTCAGGATGGTTTCTTCAAGTTCCATCCACTTGCCTGCGAATTTCAAGATTCTGTTATTTTTTTATGCAGAGTAGTATTCCATTGCGTAGATGTGCCACATCTTCTTTATCCATTCTTCAGTTGAGGGGCATCTAGGTTGCTTCCAGGTTCTTGCTATTACAAATAATGCTGCTATGAACATAGTTGAGCACATGTCTTTGTTGTATGGATGTGGGCCATTTGGGTATATACCTAAGAGTGGAATTGCTGGGTCCTGTGGTAAGCTAATTCCCATTTTCTTGAGGAACCACCATACTGATCTCCAAAATGGCTGTACGAGTTTACACTCTCACCAGCAGTAAAGGAGTTTTCCCCTTCCTCCACATCCTCTCCAGCGTAAGTTGTCATTGATGTTTCTAATTTTAGCCATTGTGGCAGGAGTAAGATGGTATCACATAGTTGTTTTTCATTTGCATTTCCCTGATAACTAAGGATGTTGAACATTTTCTTAAGTGTCTTTCAGTCTCTTTGATTTCCTCTATTGAGAATTCTTTCTTCAATTCTGTACCCCATTTTTAATAGGGCTGTTTGGTGCTTTGTTGACTAGTTTCTTGAGTTCTTTGTATATTTTGGAGATCAGCCCTTTGTCAGATGTAGGATTGGTAAAAAATTTTTCCCAGTCTGTAGGCTGCCGTTTGGTCTTGTCAACTGTTTCCTTTGCCTTACAGAAGCTTCTAAGTTTGAGGAGGTCCCATTTATTAATTGTTGATCTCAGTGTCTGTGCTACTGGATTTATGTTCAGGAAGTGGTCTCCTATACCAATTTGTTCAAGGGTACCTCCTACTTTCTCTTCTAAGAGGTTCAGAGTGGCTAGATTTATGTTGAGGTCTTTGATCCATTTTTACTACAGTTTTGTGCATGGTGATAGACATGGGTTTAACTGCAATCATCTACACACCATCATCCAATTGTGCCAGCACCATTTGATGAAGATGCTTTCCTCCTCCCATTGTATATTTTTAGCTATTTTGTTGAAAATCAGGTATTTGTAGGTGTGTGGATTAATATCGGGATTTTTTATTTTATTCCATTGGTCTACCTGTCTATTTTTGTGACAATACCAGGCTGTTTTCAGGACTATAGCTCTGTAGTAGAGCTTAAAGTCAGGGATGGTGATACCTCCTGTGTGGGCCCAGACTGGTGGCAGGCGGGATGGCACCAGCAGAAAAAACCTGCCCATAACATAATGGTGTCAGAAGTGGGGTTGAGAACTTTCACTTAAAACTTATCAAAAGCTTAAAAAATTGTTTTTAGAAACAAAGGAACAGAGACTAGCAAGACTTCTTAATAGCAGCATTTTATCGGTTGGTTTTGTTTTGCTGTAGACAGAGATTTGCATGGCTCCTTTAAGGGAGGTTTCCAAAATTAGCATAAGCGGCAAAAAAAAAAAAGCCTTGCTTTTAAAGAGCTCTGCTAACAGTTCATTGGTGTGTACAAGACCTGCAATCCTGCAATGAAGGTTTACACTATGTTTTAAAAAAATACGCTGGCTTGGGAGAGAAAAAGAAACAGGATACAATGGTTTAAAAAAGAAAAAAGGAAGTAGAATGGATGGGTGTTCTGGCAAACTCCATTAATCCCAGCACTCAGGAGACAGAGGCAAGCAGATCTCTGTGATTTCAAAGTAAACCTGGTATACAGAGGAAATTCCAGGACAGATAAATGTTACACAGAGAAACCCTGTCTCAAAATATGTAAAAATAGAAGTAGAAGAACTATAGTAATAAAAAAGCCACGTAAAGATGGAAAGCACAGAGAAATTTTGGATACTATACGCAATTATGTTGTCTTTAAATTATTTGATTGCTGAGAAAATAACAACTACTGATAAAAGAAATGCTGCTGGATTAATTCACTTTATATATTTTAAAAATGCTTTGACTCAAAAATTTAAGTTTAAGGACAAGTTACTGGGGAAAAGGATTTCTATTTTTGTTTCCACAGAAAATGAAAATCTGTGGATTTCCATATTAATGTGGTTTGATCAAGCAAGACCCTCTGAAGTAACGTCAATGGGACATTACAACCTTACAGACCACTACAGCCAAGATTTCTGGGTCTTCTTAGGATCCCCCATGGCCGCGCCCCCTACCAGCAGGAAGTAGTTTGAAAATAACAACGCCCAAATTCCCAAATATTGTTTATAAATGTTTGTTTTCATTTAAATGGGCTTGGTTATAAATGGCTATAACCACAAGCAATCTTTTTAAAGGTAAAGAGGAAATTATGGTATAGATATGAATACTTTGCTTTGGAATGGATTTTCATTTATTGATACAATTTAAGGTCAATTTTGTAATATGTATATTTCTTCTCTTTAGGTATTGTGTTTATATAGCTCATTGGAAAATGTCATGTATAATTTAGTACAGATTAGAGAATTACCTATGATAGTCAAAACTTGGAGTTAAGTTAGTTAGGATTTCTAGATGTACAGAAATGTATTTGAGATGAATAGGCATTCTTCAAACCTTTCAAAGACCTACAGTATATGGCATTTAAAATGGTTTAGGGATTTTCTTGACAGTGAGACACAACTGTTCCTGGTAACACCACCTGCATCAGAAAGGAAGATGGACATTGAAGAAACCTGTTATGAAGTTTGCTTCTAATATGGCAAGACTAGCCATTTGAGCAAGGTACTTCTCTTATCTAGACTGTTTGACTTTATGTTGTAGAAACTGGACATGCAGGACCCACAGGAAAGTGACTGCTGATGCAAGATGGACAATGCTACAGGGTACCTGCTTCATGGAAGACTGCCAGACAGTCTACAGGACACAAAGAAAAATGACTGACAAATGCCAATACAGGTGGACAGTTTAAAGTTTCCTGCTTTGTTGAGGAGTCTGGAGACACACTATGGCCTATGGGCTGAAGATGGAGACCAGAGAAAAGGTAGACGCCAGCTGTGGCTCCCTGATAAGATGAGCCACGTGGAAATACTGAGATAAGTAGAAATGGGTTAATAATTAAGACAGAGCTAGCCCATAAACAATAATGGTAACTGGCCAACAGGATCGTATCAAATACAGAGACTCTGAATGTTATTTGAGGCTGGTGTGGCTGTGGGCCCACACTGGCGGCAGGCAGGATGGTGCTGTGGGGAAAAACCTGCCAGTAACACTCCTGAAGTTCTTTTATTGTACAGCGTTGTTTTGGCTATCCTGGGTCTTCAGTTTTTCCATTCAAAGTAAAATATTATCCTTTAAAGGTCAGAGAAGAATTGTTCTGGGATTTTAATGAGATTGCATTGAATCTATAGATTTCTTTTGGCAAGATTGCCATTTTTACTATATTTATCCTTCCAATCTAAGAGCATGGGAGATCTTTCCATTTTGTGGTGTCTTCTTTAATTTCTTTCTTTAAAGACACAAAGTTCTTATTATATAGGTCTTTCACATGTTTGGTAAGCATTACCCCAAGATATTTTATATTGTTTGTGGCTATTGTAAAGGATGATCTTTCTCTGATTAATTTATCAGCCTCTTTGTCTTATGAGTAATGTAGGATACTGATTTTTTTTTGAGTTTATCTTATATCCTGCTAGTTTGCTGAAGGTGTTTATCAGCTGTAGGAGTTCTCTGGTAGAGTTTATTGGATTGCTTATGTAAACTATCATATCATCTGCAAATAGAGACAGTTTGACTTCTTCCTTTCCAATATGGATCCCCTTGATCTAATTTTGTTGTCTTATAGCTTTAGCTAGAACTTCAAGTACAATATTGAAGAGTAAATTATTCAAGTACAATATGGGTAGAGAGGACAGCCTTGTCTTGTTCCTGATTTAGAGAAATTGCCTTAAGCTTCTCTCCATTCAGTTTGATCTTGGCTGTTGGTTTACTATATATTGTTTTTATTATGTTTAGGTATGTTTCTGTTATTTCTCATCTCTCCAAGACCTTTATCATGAAAAGGTGTTGAGTTTTGTCGAAGGCTTTATCATGATCTAGGGAGATGATCATATGGTTTTTCTTTTTCACTTTGTTTATATGGTGATCACACTGAAAGATTTTCCTATGTTAAACCATCATTGCAACCCAGGGATAAAGCCTACTTTGTCATGCTGGATGATTTCTCTGATGTATTCTTGGATTCGGTTTGCCAGTATTTTATTGATTATTTTTGCGTCTATGTTCATCAGGGATATTTGTCTGTAGTTTTCTTTCTTAGTTGTATCATTGTAAGGCTTTGGTACCAACGTGATTTTGGCCTTGTAGAAAGAGTTTGGTAATGTGCATTCTGTCTCTATTATGTGGAACAATTTGAGGAGTATTGGAATTAGCTCTTCCTTGAATTTCTGGTAGAATACTGTACTGAACACACCTGGCCCTGGGCTTTTTTTTTTTTTTTTTTTTTTGGTTGGAAGGCTTTCAATGACTGTTTCAATACCACAGGGTGTTATAGGTTTATTTAAGTCGTTTGTCTGTTCTTGGTTTAATTTTGGTAAATGATAGTTGTGCAGAAATTTATCCATTTCCTTTGAATTTTCAAATTTTGTAGAGTACAGGCTTTTAAAGTATGGCCTGTAAGTTGTTTGAATTTCCTCTGTGTCCATTGCTATGGCCCCCTCCCTCGTTTTTATGTCCTCCTTTTCATATCTGATTTTGTTAATTTGCATGATCTCTCTCTGTGTTTTTGTTAGTTTGGATAAAGGTTTGTCTATCTTGTTGATTTTCTCAAGAAACCAACTCTTTGTTGCATTGACTTTTTGTATTGTTTTCCTGGTTTCTATTTTATTGATTTCAGCCCCCAAATTTATTATTTCCTGGCATCTACTCCTCTGGGATAAGTTTGCTTCTTTTTGTTCTAAGGCTTTCACTTGTGCTGTTAATTCTCTAATGTGACTATCCTCTGTTTTCTTCATATGGGGACTCAGTGCAATGAACTTCCTCATAACACTGCTTACAAGGCGTCCCATAAGTTTTGATATGTCGTGTCCTCATTCTCACTGAATTTTAGGAAGTCCTTAATTTCTTTCTTTATTTCTTCTTTGACCCAGGTGTGGTGTAATCGCCCATTGTTCAGTTTCCATGAGTTTGTAGGATTTCTGCAATTTGTGTTGTTATAGCATGGTAGTCTGATAAGATACAGGGGACTATTCCAATTTTTTTGTATTTGTTGAGGTTTGTTATGCCACCTAGTATGTGGTTGATTTTAGAGAAGGCTTCATGTGGAGCAGAGAAGAAGTTATATTCTTTTGTATTTGGATGGAATGTTCTATAGATGTCTGTTAAACCCAGTTGAGAAATAACTTCTGTTAGTTTTTTTGTTTCTTTGTTGAGTTTCTGATTGGTTGTCCTGTCTAGTGGTGAGAGTGATGTGTTGAAGTCTCCCACATAAGTGTATGAGGTTTTATGTGAGCTTTGAGTTTTAGTACTTTAGTAGTATTTCTTTTACGAATGTGGGTGCCTCTGTATTTGGGGGATAGATGTTCAGAATCGAGACCTTTTGCTGATGGATTTCTCCTGTGATGAATATGAAATGACCATCTTCATCTCTTTTCATTAATTTTGGTTTGAAGTCTAACTTGTTAGATATTAGGATATCCACACCTGCTTGCTTCTTGGGTCCATTTGATTGGAAGATCTTTTGCCGGCTCTTTACCCTGAGGTAATGTCTATTTTTGTAGCTTAGGTGTGTTTCTTGTATTTAGCAGAAGGATAGATTCTGTCTTTGTATACATTCTGTTAGCCTGTGCCTTTTTATAGGTGAGTTTAGACCATTAATGTTATGGGAGAGTAAGGACCATTGATTGCTAGTATTTGTTTGTTTTAGATTTGCTTTTGGCAGTGGTATTGTGAATTTATTTGTCCTTCTTACCCTTGGTTTATGGTGAAGTGGGATTATCTGTTGCCTAAGTCTTTGTGAACATAGTAAACTTCCTGGGGTTGGAGTTTTCCTTCCAAAGCTTTCTGGAGGGCTGGATTTGTAGATAAGTATTGTGAAAATCTGGCTTTGTCATTAAATATCTTGTTTTCTCCATCTATAGTGATTGAGAGTTTTGCTGGGTATAGTAGCCTGGCCTGACATCCGTGGACTCTTAATACTTGCAGAACATCTATCCAGGACCTTCTGGCCTTGAGGGTTTCCATGGAGAAGTCAGGCGTAATTTTGATATGTCTGTCTTTATATGTTACCTGTCCTTTTTGCTTCGCTGCTCTTAATAGTCTTTCTTTATTCTGTATGTTAGCTGTTTTGTTTATTATATGAAGGGTCTTTTTTCTTTGTTCCAGTCTATTTGGTGTTCAGTATGCTTCTTGTTCTTTCATGGCCATGTCCTTCTTCAGATTGGGAAAGTTTTCCTCGATGATTTTGCTGAATATGTTTTCGGCCCCTTTGAGCTGGGCTTCCTCACCTTCCTCTATGCCTATTATTCTTAGGCTTCACCTTTTCACAGTGTCCCACATTTCCTGGATGTTTTGTGTTAAGGATTTGTTGGATTTATGATTTTCTCTGGTCGGTGAATGTATTTCCTCTAGTTTATCTTCAGCACCTGAGATTCTCTCTTCCTTCTCTTGAATTCTGTTGGTCATGCTTGCGTCTGCTGATCCTGATCATTTGCCCAGTTTTTCTATTTCTAACATTCCTTCGGGTTGTGTTTTCTTTATTTTCTCCTTTTCCGTTTTCAAGTGTTGAACCTGTTTGTTTTTTCTTGGCTTTCTGTACATTCTTTAAGAATTTTATTCATTTTTTTCAAATTTTTTATTTGTCTTATCTTCCACTTCTTTAAGGGATTTTCTCATATCTTCTTTGAGGGCCTCTATCATTTTTATGATGATAATTTTTAGGTCTTTCTCTTCTGATTCATTTGCTTTGTTGTGCTCTGGTCTAGTTGGTTATCTTCCCTAGATTCTGGTGGTGTTATGCTTGTCTTTCTAATGTTAGGTGTTTTCTTGTATTACTGTCTTCCCATAGCTTCTTCCAGTAGGTGTTGGCAGGGTTTCTCCCTCTCTCTATGGATTTATGTGGGTCAAAGTTTTGACATCTGTAGTTCTGGGTGGTCCAAGCTCTCTAGGAGGTCTCTCCCTAGGCAGGGGTCCGATGATGGGGGTCAAAGTTCAGGCTCCAGAAGAGGAGAGCTGAGGCCATATTGGCAGAGGCTAGCTTGCAGGACGTTTCCTCAGGGATAGTCCGGTCTAGCTCTTGCTAAGGCCTCTAGCCAAGGTCTGGTGTTGAGGGACAAAAGCTGGGCTGATACTCAGGATGTTTCAGCACCGATGGGAGGGTCTAGCTGGCACTCTCCAGCTGAGGTAGAACCTCTTTTGCAGAGGTCCTGCAATGGCATCAAGGATCTAGCCTGCAGGAACTCAGGGTGGACCCGCAGAGATAGATGGATCTCTGTGAGTGGCCCAGAGCTCCAGTAGAAGACAGATGGTGGGGGTCAGAGACTAGGTAGTTGGAAATTACGGGTGGTCCCATGTGGATAGGCTGGTCTATTGTGCTCAGATGCGCTCCAAGAATGTCCCCGAATATGGCTGGTGGCTCCACCCTCTGGCTCAGTGCTCAACCAGAGTGGTGGTACAGTGGGCAGGGTAGGGCAGAGGGTAGGGGGACGGGGGGCTTCATTGATGGTTGGTGGGGGTGCATGACAGCTCCAAGAGCACTCTTGATGGAGACAGGACACAGGGGCAGAAAGATCCAGGACCCACCCAGGGATGTCCCAGGGTCTAGGGGAGAATCTGCAGCCCCAGCAGGATTAGACCAAAACTCACCTGTAGCCAAGGCCTTTTAACAGGGACAAAAGCCAAAAAGTATTTTTTAAAGTTATTAAAAAATGCATCATGCTTTGGTTATTACAGTGATCAGCAGAATCCTAAATGATGAAACCTTAACCTTATGAAACTCCTAAGATTAAAATGACTTTCTTCTATGTTATAACTCTTTGCACCTCCTAGAAATATGAAGGAGGCTGCACCCACAAATCAACACAAATATACCTGCCTAAAAACGCATAATACCATGAGACATGAGACATGCTAACATGGGAAGGGTAAGTCTCATGAGCCCCAACTGTAAACAAAGGACTAATAAGCAACAACAAATGCTGAGATTTGGAGAATAGACTTTTATAAGGAAGACCAGGCTAAATAATTAGGCAATACCTATTAATTATCCTGGAAATCACATTCATATACATACAAGTAACATTATACAGAGTAAGCAGGTAGTCTTTCTGTATTTTGGTGTGTGTGTGTGTGTGTGTGTGTGTGTGTGTGTGTGTGTGAATGTGTGTGTAAAAAAAAAGAGAACATTGTTATTCATGGAAAAGTAATTGGAAGTATAATGGAGAGGCTGGAGGGAGGGAGGGAAAGGGGATAATATAATTATATTTTAATTTTAATGTTTTTCTTAAAAATTATCAAAGGAAAAAATATACTTCAAAAGTAAAACTTTATTGGAAGCTGCATGCTTATACCAGAGGCAAAGCAACAAAAGAACACCTGACCAACACCTGCAATCCCATTATCCAGTGTCATCAAAGATAAAACTTTGGATATTTTGAAAAGTTTCTTTTGAGAAGCTAAGCAGGATATAAGCAAGCAACTCCATACCAGGACTCTAATCCCTGAGTCACTCTGTAGGATTACAAACCATACTTTTATCTCTTCGCAGATCCTCACCCCAGAAAGCAATTTTGAGGATGAAGCTTGAAGAGAAATAATCAAAATGATGCAGCTGGAAATCTGATAGAAAACCTGGGTATGCAAAGAAAAACTCGGGGTGCATTCCTTAAGTTCCTGAAGTCTTGAGAATTACTGCCTAAAAAATAAGAAAAATATCAATTATAATAGTAGCATGTCTTCCAGCCGAAAAGAAAATATAGCCCTCAATGTGATGCTTGCTTGCAGGCACTGTCTGAGACAGGTAAGGGCATATATTCTGCCTATAAAGACATCTCACAGTGAAAAATAATTGCCTTATGTAACTTGTGGTTTCCTGCTCTCAGGCCTCTTGAGAGTTATTAAGGATGAATTACCCATTACCTGTTATAACAAATGGGGTGCACTCTAGTTCCTCCTAAAGATATGAATGCTGGCTTGGCTTTATTTCTAAAACAATGGATATGATTGTTTGAAGACTGTCCCAAGGCCTGATGATTTAGAAAAAGAGAAAGACGAAGTGCAAATTATTTACTATCCCATCCTCCTCAAACAGTCCAGTAATATTTCTGTGCAAACTTGTTTCCTATCTTTGAGTATGTGTTTGCTCACTCTTTAACAATAGCTAGAGTGAAACACATGCCGCTACTAAATACTAAAGTAAAGAATACACAAATGTCAACACCTTTCCCCATATCTTCTATTTTTCTCCACAGTGTTGGTTTATCAATTCTTCTGGTTTCAGATGGTGTGTTATGGCCTTTGAAGCTCGTCTTTATATTAAGAGTCTCCCCCATTTCTTTTGTTTTTTGGTTTTTGGTTTTTGGTATTTTGTTTTGTTTTGTTTTAAGGCAGGGTTTCTTTGTATTGCTTTGGACTTTCACTTTGTCTGGAATTCACTCAGTAAACCAGGCTGGCCTCCTCACAGAGATCTGCCTGCCTCTGCCTCGATAGTGCTGGGATTAAAGGTGTCAGGCAGCAATGCCTGGCTCTGGAGTCTCCCTTAACTGCAAAACATTTCCCCATCTCTTCTTCCATTTCTGTCTTTTCATTTATCTAGGTAGCACCAAAAGACCTCATTTGCTGTATTCTGGAGATATGGATCAAACGTGTCTGTCTTTCAAGGGTTCAGTATTGGAATCAAAGCTCTATTGTGAGGCATTAGGGGAGCAGAACTTAATTCCACTGTAGTGCTCAGAAGGGGACCGCTGGAATTCAATAATGAGAATTATATAAAGCCATGAGGGTAAAGATCAAAATATTGAGGTAGATAAATGTTTTTGAACCAGCTCACAAAAACCAACACAGAGACTTATTACTAATTATGAAAACTTGGCCTTAGCTTAGGCTTGTTTCTAACTAGCTCATATAACTTAACCCTTTACTATTAATCCATCTGTTTCCATGTTTTTACTTCTCCTTCATCCTGCTGTCACTCTGTCATCCTCTGTATTTCTCTCTGTCACCAATGGAAACTCTCTTAAGTCTATATTCATTTCCTCTTCCTTTCTCTGCCTGGAAGTTCCCCTGCCCCCAAAACAACAACAACAACAACAACAACAACAAAACAAAAACCAAAAACCCTGAACTTATCTTTCACCATCTCTGGGATAACAGACTCCAATGACCCCTGAACATGAAAACTTGCCTCATCCAAGGAGAGCTGTCCCATGCACACTTGGGAAAAATGATCCCACAACTCAACAAGGGTGTGGCAGAGCTGACTCCACAGCTTTTGGCGGTAAAAGGAACCATGATTATCAATACAAATCACAGCTGTGGCAGGGACACAGACACAGACATGGCCCTTGGCAGCAGTTCTGGATCAGATATCATTCATTGCCCTAGATAAAAAGCAAGCCTCCCCCATCAGCTAGTTCCTCACCCACCTTTGACCCTTTCTGCCATAATCCTCCATATACCTGCTCAGCAAATGGCTTGGTGTGTGTGTGATCCGATTTCTACCACTCAATACCTAGTTGCACCTAGAAGAGCAGGCCCTTAACTTCTTCCCACCAGCCCAGTGCAACTACCCTCGCACCATATGTGAGTCCATTTCTGTTGCTCTGTACCTAGAGATGTGGAGAAGATCCTTGTCAATCTAATGTCTTAATCATGAGTCTCCTCCCTGCCCATGTCCCATATTGCCATCTGGATTAATTTCATTTTGGTTAGAACCAAATAAATGACTAAAACAATTTATGGGAAAAATCATTTGTTTATGATTTTAAATCTGTCATTGTGGAGAAGTTGTTGCACAGTATCCCCCATGCTGGGAAGCAAGAAGCAAGCTAAAAGATGGAGAAAGTCGAGGCAAGATGTATTCTCCTAGGACATACTTTCATTAACCTATTTCTTTCAATTGGGCTCTCCATGTCCTAATAGTTAATTGAAATCTTGAATTTATCAGTGGATAAATTCAATGTTCATGACATCAGAGCTCTCATGAGCGGAACCTCTCTAAAAGCATCATCATGGAAAGCCAGAGCTGCACTGTACTAATGCCCTAGATATTACTCAATCTCATCAATTTACTGCCTCACTTTTCATAAATAATGTTCTTAGACAGTCCAACCTCTTCTCATGATCCTTTTTCCTAACAGATAAAGTTTATTACATATTTCATCTATGCTAACACTATGGTAAGAATTTAATTCTTATGATCCACCTTTTCTGATAAGAAATGTTATCATTTCACAGAGGAAAGTACAAGAAATCACTGTTGTCAGTGCTGGTTCAGTCATTAGTAAACACTGCCTTATGTTTGGCAAGTAGTGTTTCATAGGTGTTATTTTATGTTCCATTCAGTTTATTTTATTAATAAATGTCAATGGCAGCTCAGCTTAAGCAGAAAGCCCAAACACCAAGCATAGCTTCTTTTGTGGAAAAGGCCAATAGCATCTTTGTATTCTTTGTCTTGATTGGAACAACATCTCAGCTGTGCTAGACACTAAAAATTCTTGAAGCGAATTCACCAGATAACCAGTGAATTAATTAAATATTGAATTAAATCAGTATTTAACCTGTGCAGGACAGTTCGATGGAACAACTTCTAAATCAGTATTTGACCTCTGTATTACAGTCCTTTTGAATGCTGTGGTAAACTGTTATTGGAAACCAAATGAAAGCTCTCAAGCCAAATCTCTGGGAAAACCAACAGCCCACAAAAATAATAAGTGGCCTTAACCTTACACAAGGAAATGCAGGCCACTGAGGAATGTTGAGAGTGAGAGAAATAGTCTTTCCCAAGTAATACCAAAACCCAATACCAAAAGGTTTGCTTTGAAAATATACCTACAAGTAGCATTATATAAACTGATCAGGTATATGTGCGTATATATGTATATATGTGTTTGTGAGTGTGTAAGCATGTAGATATATGAATGAATATGCATGTGTGAACATGCATATAATAACAATATAAGTATGTATATAACAAAAATTAAATAGGGATCCTAGATCTGAAAGAAAGCACAGAAGTGGTTGGAGGAGGATAGGGAAAGGGAATTATATAATAATATTATAATTTCAAAAACAATAAAAAGTAATTCAAATGTCTTAATTCATGGGAGAGGGGCTGTACATCCCCAGTCTATTGTGCCAGACTATGTTGATTCCTCATGGAAGCTCTTATGGGTGAGGAAGAGTAGACTGTGGGTGAACTAGGGGTTGATGGTGGGGAAGAGGTGTGGGGGATAGTTGGAGGAGTGAGAAAAATAACTGTGCTTGGAATGTAGAATTAAATAAAAAAAATTAAAATATATGTAGAAAATAATAAGTTCCTGGAAGCTAGAAGCAAAGCAAATACTATTGTTAAATAGAGAATGATACACATATAATCACAGGTATTTGTAAATGTGTCATGGTACTTCAATGACCAGCAACACACATTTTTAGCACAAATTCCACTAAGGTCATGGAGTTCAACAGTACTTCCTAATGCATAACTGAAACAAACCCACAATTACTTTGAGTTGGATGATTCACTGGTGATGCCTCTAGCTATGGACTTTAAGTACTTCAAATGAGAACTATTAGTGCTGTCCCTTCAAGGATCATGCATTTTCCCAATTAGGTGAAAGTGGTAAGATGATGGGAGATGTTGTAAATATGTTACTCATAACATAATGGTGCCACAACGTGTCTAATAAGAAATTTCACTTAAAACTTAAGAAAAGTTTAAAAAAGGGTTAAGTGACCACATCTCCAAGGCAGCAACAAACTGCTAGATGACAGCTTAGACCAAGGCAGTGAGCACAGCTATCAGTTCTGGCGGTGAAAGTACCCACCACTATCTTGGATAGACAATGGCTAATATAGCTGTGGCTTTCATTGAGCAATGCTGTTTACCAGAATAAGACTACTGGACACAAAATGATGAAGATTTACAGTAAAGAGAGATTCAGATTAAGAAAAATCTCTAAAGGTTTATACTGTGTTTTAAAATTATACGTTGGCTTGGGAGAGAAAAAGAATAAAATGGTTTTAAAAAAATACAGAGTGTAGCTGGGTGTGGTGGCACATGCCTTTAATTGAAGCACTTGAACATTCTGCTTGATTTTTGAACACAGAGCTACAGGAAGTTTGGAATTTCTGTTTCAATTTCTTCAAGACCAAGGAATATATCATGCCCCTTGTACTGTACCCATGCAGGCACAATCTAAAGTATCTACCTTTGAAACTGAAACCTCAGTGAGGGAAAATAGCATTTTGGAAGCTATGGGAATTCCAATCATCAGCTTCATTCTCATGGGCTCTCTTCCAGTATACTGCATCTGTTTAAAAGAAATGTTACTTTTGGAGATATGCACTGCCATACAGGGAAAAATATCACAAAACATAAAACAGAAGCAGCAAAAACCAACTATCAACAAAGCAGCCTACAGTTAGGGGCCTTCTTTTTCCATCTCAGCTGTTCTTATGTCTTCATGGTTATTGTTTCTCATTGACAGATATGACTCTGTGTGTGTGTGTGTGTGTGTGTGTGTGTGTGTGTGTGTGTGTGTGTGTTATGTATGTGTGTGTGTGTTCATGAACATGTACTCATGTGTGTTTGTGTGTGTGTATCCATTCACAAATGTGTGTGCTCTCTCATGTACATGTTCTATGATGTGCTTTTCTACCTAAAGTCATAAGCCAAATAAAAATGTTAAAATACTACTGAATGACCTAACTATTTAGAGTGTACCAAGTACCAGTCAAAAGACTAGTGTAAGCAGACAGGAGACAATCTAATAAGGCTTGTTGATATAGAAAGTAACAAAAATATTATAAATACAAACAAATATCATAAGCAATTTAGGAAACAAAAAGGATAAAACCTGAGCATATTGGTATTTGCTACCACTCATATGTGTCTCAAAAAAACCAAGCAGAACATGAGGAGAAATGGCTGACAATTGTGAATTTACTTGCATTTAAATCAACAAGAAAGGGAAATAATATAATTGAAACTGAAGTATTGAGCCAGAACAATGACTTTGTTGATATATAAACTTGTCATCAAGCCTAAGGACCTAGGTTTGCTGGTGGTACTACCAAATCAGCAAGCTATCTTCTAATCACCACAGTTTGCCACACTCCCTATTTCTAGTAAAATAAAATAATCTATTGGTTTATAATAATACACTAATGACAGCTCACACACACAAAAAAGCAGGTACCCATCTCATTTTAACATCAGGACTATACAGGATATTCTTAGCTGGTAAAATAAGGCTAAAATACAAATGTAACAGATTCTCATTATCTGGTGCAAGACCTTTGTTAATCAGTAGTTTGCCCAGAAGGTGGAAGGAAGAAGTTGATTCCTTGTAGCTTCTCTTATTCCAGCTCTGCTCCACTAAGGCTATAATATTCCATTGTCTCAAAAGTCAGGTATCCTAAATGGCTGTATAACAGTAGTGGTTTTATAGCAGACTTGGAAGCTTATATGTGAGATGTTTCAAACTCAACAACTAAAAAAAAAAATATGAATGAAGGCAAACTTAAGAGGGATCAAGGTGGGAATCCCAACAAGATGATTCTGCAAAAGAAAGTAAAGTTAAATAGTGGAGAACTATCATATCATATTAAAGTAGTTTTCTCTTAATTTCTAGACAATGTTAAAGGAAAGCATTATTTACAAAGATGAAATGTAAGGATGGGCCAGGACAGATAAGCAGAAGCAGTTAAAGGATACTGAAATTGGAAATTGGGGCTTGAGAGCTTTCCCATAATGCATTTGGAATGCTTTGAAAGATGAAATGTTATTTGGAGCAACAAAGACTATAATAACAGGCAGCATCTTTTATTCCCTAGGCATTTAGCTGATGAGAAAAGGCCTAAACTACAACAGAATTTTATCAAGTATAGGTAGTCTTCAGATTAAAACAACTGATTTTATTGAACACAGAGTAGGAAAATAGTATATATTACAACATACATGATAGTGGAACCATGGAATATTCAGCGGGAAGACAAGGTATAAAAAAGAATTTGTAGTAGGCAATAAAAATTTCATGTATATATATTGTGAAAAATAACTCTTTATCAGCAGCACAATGCAGAGTGAAGGATCTCCAAATTGAATGAAGACAATATTCCAATTCTGAAGTTAGCAAAACAATCAGGCAAAATTGTGATAATGTTAGTTAGGGTTGTGCCACTAATAGAATGTCCACTATTGATGATGTCCTGAGACTGATGCCCAGCACTATATTAAAATCAGGTTGATGGCATATGCAACCCTAACACCACTTGGGAAATAAAGGAAGGATGATTGGAAATACAGGGTCATCCTTGACTATGAAACAAGTTTTGGGTAAGATTGAACTCAAGAACAAAAGAGGAAAAAAAGAAAAATCTTTATTCAAAAGTTAGAAAGATTCACTATAAAAGCAAGTTTAATATTTGGGATTATATTTGTCCTGTCTTAAAAATACCACAATAGTATAGTCCTGTGGCAATATATCATATTTTATCCCATTATCTCTTATGAGATATATTTACTCCTAGTTTAAAAGTAAGTTTGATATATGATGATGAAAACAATTAGCTTTTCAACAAACATCCACTACTAGTTGAGCTGCATTCCAGGTTTCTTGTTTTCATGATTTGTCACTCATGCTGGGGTAGGCTTTGGTGATGCACCTATCTTCAAATCATTTCTACTTCTATAACACCTCACTCATACTCCTGTAAGTAAACTCAATAACACTCATTGAACTCACCAAGTTTGGTAGATTGGCAGTTACCAATCTTTCATGAACAGATAATTTTTTCACATCCACCTAGGTATAATGTTACAAAATAGCATTCTAGATTCAGACCATAGGTGATGTGTTAAGAGCAGGTTTTTTCCTGCTGCAAGGCTGGTCCTGCCACCACGCCAGCCCCCAATAACATGCTAAGACTCTGTATTTGATACAATGCTCTTGGCCATTTACTATTATTGTTTATGGGCTAGCTCTGTCTTAATGATTAACCCATTTCTACTTATCTAAGTATTTACATGTGGTCATCTTATCAGAGAGCGGTGGTCCTGCATCTGCTCTCTTTTGGTTTCCATGCTGACTCCTCTTAACTACTTTCTCTTTCTTCCTTTTCTCCTAGCATCGCCTATCTTGCTTTCCCAGTGGACACAGTGATTTATTCATTAACCAGTATGAGAAACGTATTTACAGAATAACACCTCCCATCATTGATGAGTTACCTAGAATATAATATAATGATGGCAATGTTATTGTAACAATATCTACAAACTAAAGTATAACATAAGACTGACGAATGAGCTATTATCTCCATTGGTGATGAGGACAAGAGGTAGGCATTGAAGAGATAGTATAGGACAAAAGACAGCAAGATGAGAGTGACTAATTTCCTGACCAAAAGTTGGAATGTCCCTGAAAATGTTCATTACCTTGTCCTTGCCAGAAGTCAGAGATGCTAGAAGTATCTAATCCAAAAGTGTCCCTGTTTTCACCATGGCCAGGGTCTGGAGGTGCCAGAAAGTGGCCTTATTTTCCCTTTTCTCTTTTCCCTGAAGGAATACCCTTTCCAGAATCCATACTGACGATGACTGAAAACAATGAGGACATCCACAACTGAAATGAAAACTGGACTGACCAGCTGATCCCATGTGATACCCCATTCACGAAAGCCTATTAACTTTAATGAAGTGACTCTAAATGGCTTCCCTCCCTTCAAAGAATGCCCCTTCTATGGAGGAGTTTTGCCATCTTTCTCTTGCTTAAGCTCCTATAATAAAATTTCTTGTCCTAAAACTCATCCTTTGAGGTCCCTGAATTTCATTTTTCAAATCAAGAATAAGAACATACAAGTCTTTGACTTGGATTGACTCTGGTGTCCTTTGAGTTACTGGAAACTTGGCTTCTCAAATGAAGCACACCAGAGCAGAGAATGGCTCTTATGCCCTGAAAGGCACCTTAATATTTTTGTATCAATATGTTTCTTACAAATATGCTAAAGGAAATACTTCAATATAAAGAAGAAGCTTATCTCTAGGCACTGGTACAAAAAAAATAATGCAGAAGTACCTTTGTGCATTTAATCTAATGTTTATTATAGCATAGTAACTAAGTTTGCATATACAATATTGAGAAAACTTTACAAAATATAATGGTGTGATAATTATTAAAAAAATTTAAATCGGGGTCCAAACTTGCCTGAAAGAAACAGAATGTTACTGAAGGTGTTTAGGCTACTTTGAAAATGTATAACCAAGTATGCATATAGATGGAATTAATGAATTTACTAAAGCATCTAAAATTTTAACTCATAAAAGGAGAAAAAATAAATATTAAAAGAAAATGTTGCCCAAACCTAGAAGAAAATTAACAAAGTTTTCAAACAATTAGTCTAACTACTCAAGAGATGAGATGTTCCCCACTCCCCACCTTGTGTGCTAAGTATAGGAATTACTTCTCACAAATTCAGTGAGTATTAAAGACATAGAAGCTGTAGACAAGATATGACACGTACATGAAAAAGAGTGTTGTGACAAATTTAAAATTAGATAAAATAAAAAACTGAAGAAAAGGCATCAGCAGGCATGAGAGTGATAATTGTTTCAATAGGACTCACTGGACATCACCAGGTATCCCATCACAGTGATTCGTTCTTTTTCTAGTGGTATTGAGGACCTTGAAAACTTCATTGTCAGACAACACTGGGGACCTTACGGTTTTGTCTCTCCCCTTCACAAGAACTCCGGTCTGCATTTTTCAGAGAATGTGTATTGTTTCACAGTCAGCATTCTCTTTACAAATATTTAAATAGCTCAGTACAATAGGTTCACCCAACCTTAATCCTCAAACACCGAATGACCAGTAATGCAATCTTGCATATGAGCTTTGTTATAGTGTAGTGCCCTGTGAAAAAACAGCACATATAATTTACTAGAAAAAGGAAAAGAGAAAGTTATATCTCTTTTCACGATTATAATTCTTGACAGAGTAGCCATTTTATCAGTAAATGAATTCCTGGAGGGAAGAACAATAGTGAATTTCTGCACATTTCTGTTGTTCATAGTGTCCTCATGTATAGAATGAAACTTGGAATAAAAAATAATAAACCACAAAGAAGATATCACACTAGGGCTATTTAATTTCTGATTTGCTAACACTCTATTTTTCCTCTCTAAAACTTCAAAACAATGGCAACATGCAGCATTGTTGGCAAGAAGTGTAAAATCACTCCCTCCTTTGCTGCACCAAAATATGATCTGGATGTAAATAAAACATACTTTCGTATATTAACTTCAGTATCTCATTATATACCAGCCACTCTGAGGGATGACACATGATCGAAACTCTATTCCCAAACACATTGACTTCATCTTTAGTGTCTCAATGGCTGTCTGACCTACAATCCTCACTCCACAATGGAGTAGCACAAATGCAATGATCTGACTCAAGTAGATCTACCTTTGACTATTGGTAGTAATTAGGGCTCCTCCAAAGCTCTGATGATTCCTCCAACAAGTGTCATGGAGTTTGGGGGTGTGTTATGCTCTCATGTCTGACCTTAGTTTCTCTTCCATGATCAATCGTTGCAGTGTTAGCCATTCCCTGATTCTATTGGACGTTTGCATTTTTCTCAGCTGACATTCTCACAATATCCTCTCAACTGCTCTTCTCCTCTAGCTCTAACATTCCCTTAGCATTATAGACCTTTTCCAAACTTGCAAATGTGACCACAGTGCTGCTTTAAAATATAATCTATCCAATCATATGAACAAATATGCAAAGAGAAGAAAGTAAAGACAAAACTCTCTAATACAATGTGTAAGAGTTTATTAAACAACTCATTTATACCTCTATTGGTCCCTGGTCTTGAAAATATATTTATCCTCTTTAGTCTTATCAATTCACTAACTTTTCTGTGAACACATGAGACCCTGAAATGTATAGATACTCTATTTTCAGAACCAGAATCTTGTAGTCATTGATAATTTACTACAATACTATTAAGACAGTACTATGGTTTGAATAACTGTCCCGAGATGCCTGTGTGCTAAAGGTTTGATTCACCATGTGGCACTATGAGAACCTTTTGTAATGTTTAGGAGGTAGATCAATGTGAGATGTACTTAGCTTATTGGGGGAGTGTCTTTGAGTGGCGTTTTGTTCTACCAATCTGACCTTATTTAATACCTTGCCAGCCATGAGTAGATTTTATGTACCAAAATCTCCAAAACTTCAAAACAATAAAGCATGTCAACTGTTAACCTTCTAAATCAGAAAAGTAAAACAATCTTTTTTCTTGTACAACTCAATTGTTACAAGTATTTGGTTATAACATCAGAAGACCAGTTATCACATGCTCATTCTCAGGACTGGTTATGGCTACTGTGTTAGGGAATTAAATGCCTTCTATTTTATTATTTCACAGACCCTTGAGCATTCCTGTATTGTGGCACTTGTGTCATTATTAAATAGGTTGGCTGGTATAAAAACAGCCTTTGTTTCAATAATGCAATATTCTTCTTCGAGAATATCATACAATGGATCTTGATCACAATCCTCCTCCATCCATTCCTATATCCATAGTATCATTTAAAGTCCTTTTTTTATATTTTAGAAGAAAGTATCTCTGTGTAAATGCCCTGCTCCTCTGAGTCTTATAGACCTTTGACTTCTTCTTCTGAGATGCTCCCAGTTTCTTAGGCATAAGGGTTGTGTTGAAAATGTATTGAGTGGATGTGGGCAGTTAATCTATGCATGTTACACCAAACCACCAAAAAAACTTTCTTTACCTCTTGGTTAAAGCTACAATTATCTATGTAACAATAATTATTTAGAATGCAATTAGCACCTATGCCTCACCAGTCACGGGCATGACTTTGCAGTTTCAGGCATGAATTACCTCCTTTTAATCAGGATTTAAGTCCAATTGGGTGGTTGTCAATTACCTCCAGGATATGTGTCATCTTGTATCTTTCAAAATGCCTTGCCATTCTGATTATTGCTATGTTTCATAGGTTGTGGTGGTTTGAATGAGAATCCCACCAGAGGCTTAAATGTTTGCAGACTTAGTCTCCAGGTGATTAACTTTTTGGAAGGATTAAGGGCTGTGATTTTTATTGGAGTTGTATGCCCTTGTTGGAGGAGGTGTGTCACTGGAGGACTTTAGGTTTTCAAAAACCCACTGTCTCTCTGTCTCTGTCTCTGTAGCTCTCAGCTACTGCATCAGAACCATGCCTACCTGCAAGTCACCATTCTCTCCAACATGATGATAATGGACTAACAATCTAAAACTGCAAGCAAACCCCAAATCAAGTACTTTGTTTTATAAAAATTTCCTTGGTCATTTTGTATCTATATAACAATAAAAACGCTAACTAATACAATGGGATGATAGCTGGATATGGCTGACTATTAGGTGCTTTTCTCTCTTGGCAGCTCCTTCTGTTTCTGTAAAAGCAAGTCCACATGAAAGGTTTCTAGGTCAGATCCAGATTGGTTATAGCAAGTCATTTATCTGAAGTATGTGGTGTCTTTAGTAACAGACAGAAGGCAGAAAGGGCAATGTCAAAGCCTATATTGTTTTAATTTTGTATTTCCCAGAACAATAATTGGACAGGAGGTTTACCAAGCATGTCAATGAGAATTTTGCTAGAAAGTCTATGTTCTATATTTGTATTTTGTTTTTGTTTTTCCCCTTTGAGGAGATCTTTGCCTTTACAAATGGCAAAATGGCATGAGCATGCACACACACACACAGACATCAGTCAAATATATACATATTCTCACTCACTGTGGAGCTTGCTATTTATATAAGTTCTTTGTATCCATTGGTAGTAACCTTCACTCATTTAGCATAACAAAAACGCAACAAAACGTTCTGTTTTTAAAAATCATTTTTAACATTTGAGGTGCTAGAGTGTTATGTCCACCATGAAAGAATCTTTTCTAAGATGGCAATATATACTAAGAAAATAAGCACCAGATTTATCTATTTTTAATCCATAAGTAGAAATGATGATAGCTAACTATATTCATTTTTTCTTCTTATATATTCTATAGCAAGGCCAATTGAAATGTAATATGGAAAGGTTCTCAAGTTCCTGTGACATATTGTGGATATATCTGTCATTAGACCAGTGGGCCATAGAAATATCTACTTTATTACCTTCTTCTCCAGAGTACTCCTGCAGTGTTGCTTCGGCAGTTTAAGGAATAATAGAAATGCCAGTCACAGAAACTGACAAGGTACACTTTATGCATGGCAATTGAAATGATGGATGGCATACCAGTTCTTCTGCCTATTTAATCCCACATTTCATACTAAAGCATGAATACATTACATTAGAAAAAGATGCAGAAATCAAAACAAAACATTACCATAATAGCTAGCTCTAACGCCAGCTTGCCAGTCATAATCCATCCATTAACACAATAGTAGACCAATATATAAAAAGAACCTTGGCTGTAAAATGTCATGCGCCCTTCATTATTTCTATCATACCAGAAATTAATTTTCATCATTATTAATTTAGTGATGTTATTTTCTCTAGAAAATAAAATATAAAAATAATTGTAATGCTCTTTTTTGCATCACCAAAGTCCGTTAAATTTATTGAGATTTGTCCAGAGTCCTTTCCTAATATTGTGATTTAATTGGAACAATATATATATATATATATTGAACAATATATATACATATATATAACAATATACATATATATGAACTAATGAGTGAGTACTGATTTATCTTAGATGGAATTGAATTTAGAATTGCTGACTCAAAAATCCTGTTTTATTATGATCTTTCAATATGATCTATTAAGTGTCTGTAATGAAATTTTTTTTGTTTGTTTGTTTGACTTTTACTGTAGCTGATTTTTTGTCCCACCTTCATTCCCTTTGAAATCACTAGCAAATAGCTCTTTTCTGTCTCTTTTGAACTTCCCTTTGCCTTGACCCCAAGTAACTGCATTTTTCTACTTGATTGTGTTTGTATTTTGTTCATATGTTTTATCTACCCTCCTTTGCCTATTCCAGACCTTCATCCAAGGGTAAATTCTCTGTTTATTTTTCAGTGGCAGTTCTCTGTTTCTCATTCAATTGACCTTTTGCATATTACATCAGATCCAGTTTTATTACCACTTGCTAGATGGGCATTTCCATTTCTGTTTCCACCAGAGCTCAATTTGATTACTAACTAGCTTCAGTCCATCTAAGCTTCTTGGGAAATTACTTTTTATTTCACTTGCATGTTAGTCTTTTTGCTAATAGCACATGAAAATCACAGTCTTGTGCTGAGCTGTGGAAACCAGCATCCTAAAGCCGATGCATACTTTGTACTTTCGTCTTTGTCCATCTTCACATCACTCTGTCATCAAACATCTCTTCTGATGATGTTGAACAAATCTGATCCTCAATAATGTGGTTTTAAATTTTAAAGAGACTGTTTCTACTTCTTTATACTATGTTCTTTCATAAACACATAGTAGCCAATTGAGAAACAATATTAATCTCTTACTGGTAACAATATATAAACCAGCAAATGACTTTGTTTGAAACCTTCCTTGAACTAGGATCTTGATATTTTTCAGTGAGAGATAAGTCAAATGGTGTAGCTACCAGCACTTTAAGCCATTACTTAAATTATCATTAAGATTCAAGTACAGTATATGATATTTTAAAGTCTGAAAAAGATTGTATTTCTCAGTTACATAACTAGAGCTTATCACATTGAGAAATAATTGAAACCATTCAAATTCTTTAACCATCTCTTCTGCATGAAAGAATTATTTTCACATCAGCAGTTTTATAGCTATATGTACAGAATGAACACACTAAAAGCCAAGCTTAATTTATTCAACTGCAAGAGGATCATAAGACTCTGTATTGTGAAATTGAATTCAAAGTTTTCTCCAATCAGAAGGAGTTTGTCTTCATCTCTAAGCCCTAAATGTAACAACATCATACATCCAGAAAGGACATGCTTCTGTTTCTGTTATATAAAAGTGTATGTAATGCAGAGAATAGTTATTCCAACAATGAATGACATCTTTTAATTATCCCTAAATGATAACATGTATAGAAATTTCGTGACACTTCACAAGTAGAAATAAAGTTACAATATGTTATTTTCAATGTTAAATTCATGTAATGTCAAGATAAATTCTGTGAGCATTCTTCCTATAGCAAGTTCTTAATATAAAGTGGAAATAAGACATTATATTATGCATAATATTTCCCACAATTTAAAAAATAATATTGTCCCAGCATCTAGTTCATTCTAATAGCCGAGTAAAATGAAGGTTAAATTTTCCATGATTGCTTTTGGCTCATTTCTATATTATCTAATCTTTAGCAAAACAGGCCTAACCCAAAAGAAGAAATGCATGATGGGATAGTGTGTTTGGTATTTAAAACATTAGTACTTACTTCTGAGGAATGACACCCATAGTCTTTGTTAGGTCACTGGATTTTCAGACATCATAACTTACACGTGTTAGTGTCTTCACGATACATAGTGGAAGTTAATTTGTAAAAGGTTTTGTCTTTATACTACCAGGGAAAGCCATGAAAACTCTAAGGCTTTTTCTCCACTTATCTATGTATAAATAATTTTTATAATTTAAAAGGATATTATGTTCTTCCAAATTAAAATGTTATGACAAACTCAGGTGTTGGTGGTTTAAGACTTTAATCCTAGCACTCGGGAGGCAGAGTCAGGTGGATCTCGATGAGTTTGAGGCCAGCCTGGTACACAAAGCTACACACAGAGATATCCTGCATGAATATATATATATGATTGTGAGAAGTACCAGGAAAAGAATGTAATTTATGATTTACGTTAAGTGCCCAAATATCCTTCTAATGTATAAAAAAATCTAAACCCTAAATAAAATCAAGTCATAAAATAGTTAATTTTCTTGAAAAGAGTATTATTTTCTTTACCTCAAATATTTATATGTTGGTACAGCTAATGTCATAATAATGACATCAAGTTGAAATTAGTGTATTCCTGAAATCTTGAGTGTTAACATAGATTGTTAAGCATCTGAGATCTCAGCTGACATTTTAAAGTTTGATGAGCATTTCTAAAACTGCACAATGTCTGTGCTGTTGGTCTTTAGGTTAGTTTTGTTTTTAACTATATTATAGTAATTAATAAAAGAAAATAACACTTTCGGACAGATAGTGGCAAGCCTAGGTTAAAGCACGGGAACCTATGGTCTCTGTAGCTATAAGACATTGTTTTGCTTCCATTTTGGAGAATTGGAAAGTCTAAGACACTAAAAGGAGCAGTAAGGGTGAACACATTTTTTTTATCATAAGATTGTATCTAGTTAGAATTTAGATAAATGGAAACATTGAGTAACATCTTGTAAGAAATATAACATCAGAAAAGCAAGGTATAAATTGATAGTTTTGGGAAAAATAGAAGTCTCCAATAGGATTTCATTTTATGGTGTTTTTTTTTTTTTTTTTTTTTGAAGGTTAAGATCACCTGAAATGGTTTGGAGTTAGAGGACAGTCAATAAAATGAGACACTTTCACAAGAATAATCAATGTTGGGCCAACATCTCAGTGTAACAAAAGTGATTAGAACCTGGAAGTTTAAGTGGAAAAGTCTCACTTAGAAGAAAAATAGATGTTGTTTTACCCGAAAGGAAGCTGAGGTTGTAGACTAGCAAAGTTTATTAGGTAAGTAGGACTCTGGTGTTTAGTTAACATCCTAGTGCATCTGTGGAAACAACAGTGAGCAGCTAATAATGACAAATCCCATATATAAGAAAGAAATTGGTTATTAATTTAATTTCCAATTCAAGACTACATTCAAGGCATTAATTTAGTTTCATTATTTAAAGTCCAGAGATCAATTCTCAATGCTGTAAAACTCACTATTTAAAGTATTACACTTATTTTAATATCTCAGAGTTCTGCAACCATCATCAAAATTTAATTTCAGCATCTTAATAGCCAAGAAAGAAAACTGTTAATATTAGTATCCATTTCCTCTCAATCCCCCTCTGTTGTTACAGCTCCAGGAACTCACTCATGTAATTTAAGTTTTACAGACTTGTCTATTTATCATATTTCTCACAAAATTTTAATGCAATATGTTGTAATATGTTATGTCCTCATTCATTCTGTGATTTTAAACTTTATTCATAGTGTAGTATTGTGATATTCCATAGTATAAATATACCATCTTTTATCTATTCACCATCATATGCACATTTTGGGTTTTTTTTTTTTTTTGCATACAACTTTGTTAATAATATTGACAGGAACATTTTGTAGCAAATTTTTATAGACATGTACTTCATTTCTTTAAAAAAAAAACAAACCTTTGGAATGAACTGTAGTGTGACATGGTAACTCTATCTAAAGGAGTCAACAAATTATTTATTAATTTTTATTTAAATTAGAAACAATTTTATTTTACATATCAATCCCAGGTCCCTCTCCCTCCTATCCTCCTATGGCCTCCATCAAATCCCCCATCCCATCCCCTATCTACTCCCAAGGGAGGATGAGGCCTTCCATGGGGGATCACCAAAGTCTATCACATTGTTTGGGTCAGGGACTATGCCTCCCTTGTGTATCTAGGCTGAGAGAGTATCCGTCCATGGAAAATGGGCTCCTAAAGTCCATTTGTACAGTAGGGATAAATACTGTTCCACTGCCAGAGTCCCCAGGCCTCCTATCAGACACCCACGTTCAAGGGGCCAGGTTCAATCCTAAGCTGGTTCTCTAGCTGTCAGTGCAGGGTCCATGAGCTCCCACTCGTTCAGGTCAGCTATTTCTGTGCGTTTCTCCAACCTGGTCTTGACCCTTTTGTTCATCACTCCTCCCTCCTTACAATTGGATTCCAAGAGTTCAGCTCAGTGTTTAGCTGAGGGTCTCTGCTTCCCCGCTTCCAGTGTGTTCCCTATTTGCTCAGGAGATCTTGTTCGTTTCTCTTGAACTGGGGTTCCATGTATGTCTCTCTTAGGGTCCACCTTGTTTCCTAGCTTCTCTGGAGGTGTGCATTGTAGACTGGTCATCCATCCTAAACGAGTTTGTTTCTGTTTATTTAATCTTTTTTAAATAATTTATTTTATTTCATGTGCGCTGGTGTTTTGCCTGCATGTACGTCTGTGTGAAGGTGTCAGGTCCCCTGGAACTGGAGCTACAGACAGCTGTGAGCCACCATGTGGGCACTGGGAGTCGAACCCAGATCCTCTGGCATAGCAGTCAGTGCTCTTAATCACTGAGTTGTCTCTCCAGTTGGACAGTGACTTTTTAAGATGAGAAAATAGTGGCTCTTCTTAGTGCATCATATCAAGAAATATATGCTGTCACTTTACCCTTACTGATAGTGTTAATATTAATTTATTTTTTATAAAGGAGCATCTCTAGGAGAGACTGAGGAGATGGCCCTGTGGTAAGAGCACTTGTTACTCTTGCAGAAAGATGACTTGAGATCAGTTCCCAGCACTCACATGGCAGCTCACAACCATCCGCAATCCAGTTCCAGGGGATCCAAAGCCCTCTTTGGCTTCTTTTTTTATTGTATTATTATTATTATTATTATTATTATTATTATTATTATTATTATTTTATTTTACATATCAATCCCAGTTCCCTCTCCCTCCTTCCTGTTACAGCAGGTCTCCCCGCCGGCCTCCCTGTCCTGCCGCCACTTGGGCCCACAGCCGCGCCAGCCCCAAATAACATTCAGAGACTCTGTATTTGATACAATCCTGTTGGCCAGTTACCATTATTGTTAATGGGCTAGCTCTGCCTTAATCATTAACCCATTTCTACTTATCTAAGTATTTCCACGTGGTCGTCTTATCGGGGAGCCGTGCGGCAGGCTTCCTGCTTCTTCCCGGGCTACATCTCGACTCCTACCACTTCCTCTCTCCTCCCTCCTCCTGGTCTCCTAGCCCCGCCTATCTTGTTATCTCATTGGCCACAGTGCTTTATTAACCAGTATGAGAAACATATATACAGAATAACATCTCCCATCATCTCCTCTTTTCTGTCTAAAGTAAAAGAAGGGGTTTAACCTTAACATAGCAAAATATAACATACAATAGTTATCAAATAAGAATCACAGTAAACAATATTTAGTCCATTAACATTTTGTAAGACTTAAAGAAAATAACATCTATCCTATCTTTGTGAGTCTAAAGTCCTATATATGTAACTTATCTTTAATCCTAACTAAGGAAAACTATAACCATAACTACCTGTCTTCAACTCCATCAAAGACCACAGAAGGATAATATATAAATTCTAGAAATGACAGAAACAACTCATTGCCTGGTCAGTCACCAGAAGTTCTTCTGTAATGTTCCATCTTCAGCCCATAGGCCATAGTGTGTCTCCAGACTCCTCAACAAAGCAGGAAACTTTAAACTGTCCACCTGTATTGACAGTGTGTCAGTCATTTTTCTCTGTGTCCTGCAGAATGTCTGGCTGCCTTTTCCATGAAGCAGGAATCCTGTAGCAATGTCCATCTTGCATCAGCAGTCACCTTTTTGTGGGTCCTGCATGTCCAGTTTCTACAACATAAAGTCAAACAGTCCAGAAGAGCAGTACCTTGCCCAAATGGCTAGTCTTGCCATATTAGAAGCAAACTTCATAACGAGTTTCTTCAATGTCCATCTTCCTTTTTGATGCAGGTGGTGTTACCAGGAGCAGTTGCGCCTCACTGTCAAGAAAAACCCTAAACCATTTTAAATGCCATATTCTGTAGGTCTTTGAAAGGTTTGAAGAATGCCTATCCATCTCAAATACATCTCTATATATCTAGAAAACCTAACTAACTTAACTACAAGTTCTCATTATCATAGGTAATTATCTTTAATCTGTACTAAATTATACATTACATTTCTAAATGAGCTATATAAACACAATACCTAAACAAGAGGAGAAATATACATATCACAAAATTGACCTTAAATTGTATCAATAAAAGAAAATCCATTTCAAAGCAAAGTATTCATATCTATACCATAATCCCCTTTTTATCTTTAAAAAGATTGCTTGTGTCACTAACCAGTTATAACCAAGCCCATTTAAATGAAAACAAACATTTATAAACAATATTTGGGAATTTGGGCGTCGTTCTTTCCAAACTACTTCCTGCTGGTAGAGGGCGCTGCCATGGGGGTCCAAAGAAGACGCAGAAATCTTGGCTGTAGCCTGCAACGCTTTGTCTCAACTGCTTTGAATGTTGGATCATCTGGGGCATTGTACACCTTCCCATGCCCCTGACCCCCTCCCATCCCATCCTACACCCACTCCATAGGGAGGGTCATGCAATGGAAAGGCTACCTTAAATGCCCTTCCCTAATGGTGAGATTTATGACTAAATTATCCACCATCATGGAGCCCTCATCTAGTAGCTGATGGAAGCAGAAGCAGATACCCACAGCTAAACACTGAGCCGAACTCCTGGAATCCAGTTGCTGAGAGGGAGGAGTGATAAGAAAATGGGGGCAAGACCAGGTTACAGAAACCCACAGAGACAGCTGACCTGAACAAGGATGAGCTAATGGGACCCCAGACTGATAGCTGGGAAACCAGCATTGCACTGACTCAGGCCCCCTGAACATGGATCTCAATTAGAAGGCCCGGACTGTCTAAGGGACCTCTGACAAGTGGAACCAGGATGTATCCCTGGTGCACAAAAGGACTTTGGGAGCACATTCCCCATGGAGGGATACTCTCTTAACCTAGTGGCAGGAGGGAGGGCCTAGTCCCTACTCCAAAGGACTTGACAGATCTTGTTGATCCCTCTGGTTTTTATAATCTTAAAATACCAATTGTAGCTGCAACCACCTTCACATGTATGTAAACTCAATATAAATTAGTGAGCTGGAACTGCATTAAAATTTTATAAACCATGAGATGTTATAGTCACAACCAGTGTAGACTGGGCAAGTGATGATCATGACTGACTCTTCTCTAGGTTCAGACACACTGGTCCTATTAGCAATTGCGATCCCTCTCCAATGTAATCTTATATTGATATCCTCTGTCATGTGCCATCAACTCTGCAGTAATAGTCACAATATCTTCTTTCCTATTTGTATGTGGAATTGAGACACAGACAGTAAGAAAGCCACACTCAGACAATGGGTTGTAAAAAACAGTTTCAGAGAGCAGCAAACTGAAGTGATGGCACCACGTTGCTTGTACACAATTTCTAACCAGAACTCTATTGAATTATGTGCATATTTTAAGAGCTAGTATTTAACTAGTGTATACCACTCACCTACCCTCTAAAATCCTTGCAGAAGGCCTCTGTACCTTAGCTTCCTCCTTGGAAATGGCACATCCTCTTTCTGCTCCACATATATCCCAACACTGCCATTTCTGTTCTGTTCTCATTTTGTTTAAGTTAGCATTCCACGCAATTGTTCTCTTTTCCCCCCAACAATTCCTAAGGGGTGTCATATGGGAAGAAAGGCCCTGTTTTAATATTTCTTGTAACTTAGAGAAAACCATATAAAATACACTCTGAAGAGGTTTTCTAGAGAATACCAACCCACCTACAAACACTTCAATAAACAATGCCTGAATGGATAAGTAAGTACAAATTCACCATACAAGTTATGAAAATAACCAACCAAGAACTCATTGTATTTAGAGCCAAATCTATGAAATGGAACAAATGTCTGACACTTGTGTGGCTAAAAATCTGAATTTATATAGACAATGAACCTCAGAGAGAACCAAATGTTATTGCCCTGCTAAGAAAATGTAGCCAAAAAAAATGATTCCTAACCTAATAATATTCTGCTATAACATAGATGAGTGTCTTGTTCCAACATCATCAGGATGTTTCCTCCTGCAGTAGAGGAGTACAGCAACCCACAATTAGATAATATGATTTCAAGACACAACATAGCTGACATATATATTCACAGAGACTGTGGCAGTATCCACAGAGCCTATATAGGTCTAAGACAAATGAAGTCCCAGCACTTTGAGGGAAAATGGACCCAAACCTTCATCTCTCATCCAAAGCTATCTTCAATTGATAACAACTTACAAAATAAAATTTAGTGTCCCTTTACATGAATTTACTCTAGAAACTGTTTCTTTGATGTAAGTGTATTTCAGAGACTTTCTTGTATCTTCCTGTAATAATTGTCTTCCCTTCATAGATATTACAGTTAAAGAAAAATATATAAGCATAATCCTAGACCCTTAAGAGTTGAGAACATTGGGGCTATACAGATGACTTAGTGGTTTAGAACCTCTGCTGTCCTTCCAGATGACCTGAGTTTATTTTATAGTGCCATGTCATGTAGTTTTCATATGCCTATAACTCTAGCACCAGAAGACCCAACACTCACTTTTAGCCTCCACAAGCATCTACACATGTGCACACATACAAGCATAAAAATACAGTAATATGTAACAAGAGTTTAGAACACTTAAGTATATCAAATTTAATATAATTGAATGCTGAGTCTAAGAAAACAGTCATGTATAGAATCCTTTGTAACTCTCACATGATTAAGTCTGAAGTCAGTAATAACCATGTGCCTGAGATACTTCGATTTCTTTTAAAAAAATCCAATTATCATAAAGGGTCTCTTTGTCTCCTTAGACATGACTTACTTGTTATCAACTCAAAGGATCCACCTCCCTCCTCCATATTTCTCTCAGAATCTGAGGTAATACCTTTGGGCCCATCTCAAATGGAAATCTTTCAGATATTTTAATTTATACTGTCAATTAATTTTCTGTTTCATCATAGTCAATTGGATACAAGAACATTTGGTCACAGAACCCTCTGTTCCCCAATAGGTTTTTGTAAAGTCATACAATCCATAATAATATCTGTGATATAATTTTATGACCATATCCAAATATCCATATCCAAATAAAGAATTTATCAGCTCCACAGCTTTTCAAGGAGGGTGAGGAGGGTGAGGTAGGTAACTGGACACCCATCTTGTGATGAGACAACTGTTAACAAGGCTGAACTGGTTCAACTCAAAGGTATGAGATAATCTTGAGCTGAATGAGTTTATGTCCATTCTAATTCAAACTAGTTGAAATAACATATAAGCTGAAAATCATAGTATAATAATTTTCCATATTAATGTACATTTAGAGTGATTGTAGTAAAAGTGCTCTATGACAGTAACCACAAACTAACTTGTGATACCAAACAACTGTCAATTAAGAGATTGATAGAGTAAAAATAAATCATGAAATAGATTAGAAACCACAAACACAGGTTGTTGTATGTATAATAAAGCAGAGACTGTCAGATGATACAGTTTCTGGGAAGAACTAGTACTATATTATCCTATCTAATGATCTTTATTGGGAGAGAAAGATTTGTGATCATGGGTAGGAGTATTCTCAAGCCTTGATCCTGAAATCATTAGTAGAGACAGAATGTCATACCAGAGGCAGAAGCCTTGAACGTATACAATATTCCTTCTTAAAACTTGGGAAGATAGGTGGGTATTTAAATTTCTCCAAGGGGGTCTCTGGGAAAAGACTCTACTCTTAAGTATGGGTTGCATGATTTTGAGAAAAATAAAAATGTGCGGGTTGCAAGCCCAAAAGTAGAAGCCAAAAAACCAAAACAAAACAAAAAAGCTCATCTGCACTTTTGGAGATTCATTGTCTCATAATACTGATAATGTTGTTTTGGGGATTTTTTTCACTTTTAAAATTATTTTTAATAATTTTTTAATTTAAATTTGTTTTTTATTTTTATTTTACATATCGATTCCAGTTCCCTCTCCCTCCTTGTCTCCCTCCCTCTTTCCCTCTCTCCCATCCTCTAATGCTCTCCCATCCCACACACACCCCCCACTCCACATATAGGGTGATGCCTTCCAGGAGGGTTCAATAAAATCTGTCAAGTCATTTGGAGTAGGGACTAGGCCCTCCCTACTGTCTCTAGGTTAAGGGAGTATCCCTCCATGGGGAATGTGCTCGCAAAGTCCTTTTGTGCACCAGGGATATATCCAGACTCCACTGTGCGAGGTCCTAGACAGTCCAGGCCTTCTAGCTGAAACCCATATTCAGGGGATCTGGGCCAGTCTCATGCTGGATTCCCAGATATAAGTCTGGGGTCCCATTAGCTCCTCCTTGTTCAGGTCAGCTGTCTCTGTATGTTTCTGTAGCCTGGTCTTGTACTCCCTCTCTGCATCTGGATTCCAGTTCGACTCGGTGTTTAGTTGTGGGTATTTGCTTCTGCATCCATCAGTTACTAGATGAGGGCTCGATAATGGTGGATACGTTAGTATTGGGGAAGGGCATTTATGGTAGCCTTTCCATTGTTTCACAAATTGTTTATTGGGGTCAATCTTGTAGGTCTCTGGACATTTCTCTAGGTTCAGTTTTCTCTTTAAACCTATAATGGCTCCCTATTTATGCTCTCTCTCTATATATATATATATCTATCTGTGTGTGTGTATGTGTGTGTGTATTCTCTTGTCTATTCCTCCCCTGACTCAATCATCCTAGACTCATGTGCTTTCCTCTCCTCCCCTTCTCTTTCTCCTAGTTCCTACTCCACTCATTGACCTCCCAACTCCCCATATGCTCAGGAGATCTTGTCCCTTTCCCCTTCTGTGAGTGACCTTATATGAATCTCGTAGAATCCTCCTTGTATCCTAGTTTCTCTGGTGGTGTGAATTATAGGCTGATGATCCTTTGCTCTATGTCTTAAATCCATATATGAGTGAGTGCATACCATGTTCCTCTTTTTGTGACTGGGTTACCTCATTCAAGATGGTTTCTTCAAGTTCCATCCACTTGCCTGTGAATTTCAAGATTCCATTATTTTTTTCCACAGAGTAGTATTCCATTATGTAAATGTGCCACATCTTCTTTATCCATTCTTCAGTTGAGGGGCATCTAGGTTGCTTCCAAGTTCTTGCTATTAGGGTCCTACTTGTTTCCAAGCTTTTATGGTTTCATCTAGTAGCTGATGGAAACAGAAGCAGACACCCACAGCTAAATACTGTGATATTTAACTAAATAAGCCCAGCTCCTGGAATCCAGTTGCAGACAGGATTATAAAAGGGGTCAAGACCAGGCTAAAGAAACCCACAGAGACAACTAACCTGAACAAGAGGGAACTCATGAACCCCAGGTTTTCTATTTCCAGACTCTCTCAGTTTGTGTTTTCTTATTGTCTCTATTTCAGTTGTCAGGTCATGAACTGTTTGAATTGTTTCCTTCATCTGTTTGATTGTTTTTTTTTTTCTTGGCTTTTCTTGCTTTCTTTAAGAGATTTGTTGATTTCATGCATTTTTGGGGATTTTTTAATCTTCTTCCATTTCTTTAAAAGATTTTTTCATTTCCTCCTTTAGAGACTCAATCATTTTCCTGAATTATTTAGGGTAGTTCTCTTCTGCTTCATCTGTGTTGGAATGTTCAATTCTTGCTGGTGTGGAGTACCTAGACTCTGGGAATGTCATATTCTTCTTTCTGTTGTTGACTTTGTTTTTACACTGTTGTCTACCCATTCCTTCTTCCAGTGGGTATAGGTGAGTCCTCTCTCTCTCTCTCTCCTGGTGAATACGGGACCAAGGTTCTCTCACAGTGGGTAGAAGCAGGTCCAATATTCCGATTGTTGTCTTCATCAAGTGGTTGGAGGTGAGACTAAGTTGCTTGGAGACTGTGGATGGCCTGGTCTTCTGGGACCTAATTCTCAGAAGATTCTGAACATGGCCCTGGAAGGCAGGCTGGAAACAGACCAAAACTTATCTCCTACTGTGGTTTCCTGAGGATAGGAGCAAGTAGGTCTCTATGTCTGTATGTGCTTCTTGGCTTTTTCTCAGGCTCCTTTCCTTGTCTTTGTTTGAAATGTACTATTCTGATGTGGTATCCAGAACCAAATACAGCAGGTATAGCATGAGCAGAAATGTCACTCCATGTGAATGAGTCAAAAGCTCACATTATATGGATTACAAACCTCATCTTGGAAGGGAAAAGGAGGTTCAGGTGAAGAGAACAATAATGAATAACACCCAGGGACTTTATAACCGACCCAGTATCTTGTGCTAAGTCAGCATCCCAGCCATTTGGTTTTTTCTCCTTATACATGTTGCTTTATGAAGAATGGTTTATTAATGGTTGACATCTCCTTGTTTTTTTAATTTATTTTTATAATGTGAGAATCTTACTTCTCACAATTAAGATGACAGGTCAGTTAGGAGCCCACAGGAAAATAAATGCCTGTGTAAAGTGAGTCTAGAAGAAACATGAAGGTCATTTAGTCCAGTCTATATTGAACTGAGTAAAAAATACTCTTGGAATAAAAGGGAAAACATCATTAATTATTACATGAATATTACCTATAAATTAGGATTATTCCCATCAAATATACATTGTTTTTTTTTTTATCTTTTGTTTGTTTCATTTTTTCTACCTAAACCTGCTTTTTCCTATTTAGTTTAGATGAGGAGTATCATGAGATATAATAAATCTGCAGTGATATATAAAAATTACCCTACAAATATCTGAAAGTTCAGTTATTGGATGGCTCCTCCTACAATGTTCAGCCCGGTGTCATTTTCTTACTTTCATTTTATTTATTCTTCTCTTATACAATACATTCCTCCTCTGTCTCTACTTCTTGCCATCCCCACCTCCACTCTTTTTAAGCTCCACTGCTCCTCAGTTTATCATCAGAAAAGAGCAAGCCTCCCAGGGATATTAACAAAACACAGCATTCCCCCCACCCTTCTCAAAGTAGGTTTTACCATTTTTCTATTCTTTTGTCGATACTCATAGCAACCTTGGGACATATTGACTATATGGACTTCCTATTTTATGATCGCTACCTAAACACAAGAGGATATGCCCTTTGCACAAAGAATAAGATTAATTAAATTAATGAGGAACATTGAAATTTGGATAAAACTGATATGTTATGTTTCAAAGTTATCATAAACAGTTGTAAAATAACTAGAAAAAGAATATGAAGAAAAGGTATGAAGCATAATTGTTTTACTACAAGTGGGACTCAGATTATGGTATACACTCAGAAGAGGCAAGAGAACAATATATTTACCTAATAGTATCCATGGTGCTATTTGTTGTATTCTGTTCTATATTTTCTTCTTGTGGAATGTGCTTGTCTCCTATTAGTGCTTCATGAATTAACCATAACTGCCACCAATGTAATTAAAATATTGATTGCCAGGAGGAACTGAGGATTCAGCATTAATTCATTCAGCAAAAACTTATTGAGCTCTATTATATGCCATTACTTTCAAAAGACTCCAGGAATATATCTATAGGAATAAATATCTTGGTGCATTAAGTTTTGGGTAGAATTGAATTATGAAATAGAGGAGAGCATCATTTTATGATTAAAAACCCATAAGCTATACTTTCTCTTCTATGATTAGCACTAATTCCAAACATTACTGATTTAACCAAAATATTTAGCAAACACTGTGTGCCTATGTGGGTCAATGTAATAACTGTCTCTCAGGAGGTCCCCCAGAGCCCTCTCCTTGTCCAGGATCTTGGGGTATATTTAGTAAACATGTGCCATGCTTCTGCTTATTCTAGGGTTCTTCTTTGTAGCATAATGTATACCTTTCCTTGATATAGATAAAGGTTGGAATAGGATTAGAGACCAATAGGGCCAGTTAGGATTTCTGTCTTTCCAAGCACATACCACCATCACAAACTAAACTCTGAGACTAAAAATGTGAACTAATTGGAAGGAAAGGCATCATAGAGGAAAGATACAGACTCAGGGGAGAATTGTGTATTGTGGAGTTTTCTTAATAAACTCAGTATTAAAACTGGAAATGTAATTTAAGTTTGCATTATAATGAGGGTGTTTTGATAGAAATATTTCACTTCCTGCTCCATCTTGCCTACCTCTTCCCTCCTCTTCCTTCTAACTCCCTCTGCCATCCCCCCATGCTCCCAGTTTGCTTATGAAATATTACCCCTTCCTCCTTCTCTATAGGACCATCAGTGTCTTCTTTTAGGTCCTCATTGTTTCCTTGCTTTTTTGGCAGTGTGGATTGTAGGCTGCTAATCCTTTGCTCTATGTCTAAAAACCTTACATAAATGAGTATATACATTGTTTGTCTTTTTGTGACTGGGTTACCTCACTCAGGATGGTTTCTTCTAGTTCCATCCATTTGGCTGTGAATTTCAAGATTCCATTATTTTATTATCCTCTTGTGTAGTACTACACTGTGTAAATGTACCACATTTTCTCCATCCATCTTTCAGTTGAGGGGCATTTTGGTTGCTTCAAGTTTCTAGCGATTAGAAACAATGTTGCTATGAACATAGTCAAACAGATGTCTTTGTATGATTGTGCATCTTTTTGCTGGAATTGCTGGATTTTGAAGTAGACTCATTTCCATTTTCCTGAGGAACTACCATACTGGCTTCCAAAGTAGCTATATGAGTTTGCACCCCCACCAGCAGTAGAGAAGTGTTCCACTTTCACCACATCCTCTCCAGCATAAACTGTTATTGGTGTTTCCAATTTTAGCCATTCTGACAGGAATAAGTTCAAATCTCAGTTGCCTTTATTTGTAGTTCCCTGATGCCTAAGGATGTTGAGCACTTTCTTAAGTGTCTTTCAGCCATTTTGGATTCCTCTATTTAGAATTCGTTATTTAGTTATGTATCCCATTTTTAAATTGGATTATTTGGTGTTTTGGTGACTAGCTTCTTGAGTTCTTTGTATATTTTGGAAGTCAGCCCTCTGTGAGATGCAAGGTTGGTGAAGATCTTTTCCCACTCTGTGGGCTGCTGTTTAGTCTTGCTGACTGTGTCCTTTGCCTTACAGAAGCTTCTCAGTATGAGGAGGTCCCATTTATTAATTTTTGCACAAATACCAAGATGTTTTCAGTACTATAGCTGATTAATAGAGTTTGAAGTCATGGATGGTGATGACTTGGGAAGTTCTTTTATTGTAAGGGTATGTTTTGGCTATCCTGGATTCTTTTGTTTTTCCATATATAGTTGAGTATTGTTCTTTCAAAGTCTGTGAATAATTGTGCTAGGATATTGATAGGGATTACATTGAATCTGTAGATTGCTTTTGGAAAGATTGCCATTTTTTACTATGTTCATCCTCTCTATCCATGAACATGTGAGATCTATCCAAATCCTGGGATCTTTTTAATTTCTTTCTTTAAAGACTCAAAGTTCTCATTATACAGGTCTTTCACTTGTTTGGTTAGCTTTGCCCCAAGATATTTTATGTTATTTGTAGCTATTGTAAAGGGTCATGTTTCTGAATTTCTTTCTCAGCCCCTTTATCATTTGTATATAGTAATTCTACTGGATTTTTATTTGTTTTGTTGTTGTTGTTTTATTTTTTTTGTTTTTGTTTTCTTTTCTTGGTTAATCTTGTATCCTGCCATTTTGCTGAATGTGTTTATCATCTGTAGAAGTTCCCTGATAGAGTTTTTCAGGTCACTTATGTAAACTATCATATCATCTGCATATAGTGACAGTTTGACTTCTTCTTTTTCAATTTATATCTCCTTGATACCCTATTGTTGTCTTATTGCTCTAGCTAGAATTTCAAATAAAATACTGAAGATATAAGGAGAGAATGGACAGCCTTGTCTTGTACCTGATTTTAGAGGAATCACATTGACTTTCTCTCCATTTAATTTGATGTTGGCTGTTGGTTTGCTGTATATGGCTTTTATTATGTTTAGGTATGTTCCTGTTAACTCTGATCTCTCCAATACCTTAATCATGAATGGGTGTTGGATTTTGATGAAGGATTTTTTTTTAGCATCTAGTGAAATGTCCATGTGGTTTACTTTTTCAGTTTATTTATATGTGATTTATACTGATGGATTTTCATATGTTGAATCATCCCTGCATCCTAGAAATCAAGCCTACTTGGTCATAGTGGATGATTTTTCTGATGTGTTCTTGGATTCTATTTGCCAGTATTTTATTGAGTACTTTTGAATTAATGTTCATAAGAGATACTGGTGTGAAGCTCTGTTTAATTGTATCTTTATGTGGCTTGAGGTAATTGTAGACTCATAAAACAAGTTTGGCAAAGACCCTTCTGCTTCTATTATGTGGAACACTTTGAGGTGGTATATTGCTATAAACTGTTCTTTGAATTTCTGGTAGAATTCTGCACTGAAACCATCTGGCCCTGGGCCTTTTTTGGTTGTTAGATTTTTGATGACTGCTTCTGTTTCATTAGGGATAGTCATCTATTTGAATTGCTTATCTGTTCCTGATTTAATTTTGGTAAGTGATATCTATCAGAAAATTCTCCATTTCAGATAAATTTTTGAATTTTGTGGAGTACAGGTTTTCTACGTAGGACCTGAAGATTCTCAGGATTTCCTCTTTGTCTGTTTTTATGCCCCCTTTTCATTTATGATTTTATTCATTGGCACATTTGCTCTGCCTTTTGGTTAGTTTAGATAAAGGTTTATCTATCTTGGTTGATTTTCTTGAACAACCAACTCTTTGCTACATAGATTCTTTGTATTGTTTTCCTAGTTTCTACTTTATCGATTTCAGCAATCAATGTAATTATTTCCTTGCACCTATTTCTCCAGAGTGAGTTTGCCTCTTTTTATTTTAGAGCTTTCAGTTGTGCTTTTAATTCTCTAATGTGGCTATTCTCCAGTTTCTTCATATGGGCACTTACTGCTATGAACTTTCCTCTTAGTACTGCTTTCAAAGTGTTCAATGAGTTTGGGTGCATTGCATCCTCATTCTCATTGAATTCTAGTAAGTCTTTAATTTCATTCTTGACTCAGGAATGGTGTATTTGCCCATTGTTCAATTTCCATGAGTTTATAGGGTTTCTGCAATTTGAGTTGTTGAATTCAAACTTTAAACCGTGGTGGTCTGATAAGATACAGAGGGTTATTATTTTTTTTTGTATCTGTTGAGGTTTGCTATATTACCTAATAAATATGTGGTCAATTTTATAGAAGGTTCCATGTGGAGCTGAGAAGAAGGTATATTCTTTTGTGTTTAGATGAAAAGTTATATAAATGTATATTAAACCTAATTGAGTCATAACTTCTGTTAATTCCTTTGTTTCTTTGTTAAGTTTCTGTCTGGTGAACCTGTCTAGTGTTGAGAGTGAGGTGCTGAAATCTCCCACTGTAACTGAGTGAGATTTTATGTGTTATTTGAGTTTTAGTAATGTTTCTTTTATGAATGCCAGTGACTTTGTATTTGGGGCATAGTGTTGAGAATTGAACTTTGTCTTGATTAATTTCTTTTGTGATGAATAAGAAATGACATCCATCTCTTTTGATTGATTTTAGTTTAAAGTCTAATTTGCTAGATATTAGGAATGCTACCCCAGCTTGTTTCTGGGTCCATTTGATTGGAAAATCTTTTCCTAACCCTAAATTCTGTCTAGGAATTTGAGGTATGTTTCTGTGATGCAGCAGAAGGATGGATTCTGTCTTTGTATTCATTTTGTTGACCTATGCCCTTTTATAGATGAGTTAAGACCAGTAATATTGAAAGGTATTAATTTCTATTTCCAGCAATCTCCCAGTTGGTGTTTTCTTATTGTCTGTGTTTCAGTTATCAGATCGTGAACTTTTTGAATTATTTTCTTCATCTTTTTGGATGTTTTTTCTTGGCATTCCTTGATTTTTATGAGATTTGTTGATTTCTTGAATTTTTTGGTTTGCGTTTTCTTCCATTTTTTTAAAGGATTTTTTCATTTTCTCTTTTAGGCTCTCTATCATCTACAGGAAGTTGTTTTTAGAGTAGTTCCCTTCTGTTTCATCTGTGTTGGGATGTTCAAGTCTTGCTAGTGTGGAGTCCCTAGACTTTTGGGGCACTACATTAGTATTTTGATGTTGGCAGTGTTCTTATACTGCTTTCTACCCTGTTACAGCAGATTTTTCCGGCTGCCAGCTCGCCAGTCTGGGCCCACAGCCGTGCCAGCCCCAAGTAACACTCTGAGACTCTGTATTTGATACAATCCTGTTGGCCAATTACCATTATTGTTTATAGGGTAGCTCTATCTTAATTATTAACCCATTTCTACTCATCTAATTATTTCCATGTGGCTCATCTTATCTGGGAGCAGCGGCTGGCGTCTTCCTTCCTCCATGGTCTACATCTTGACTCCTCCATACCACTTCCTCTTTCCTCCTCCTAGTCTCCTAGCCCCGCCTATCTAGTTTTCTGTTGGCCAACAGGGCTTTAATAATTAACCAGTATGAGAAACATATTTACAGAATAACATCTCACATTACTACCCATTCCTTCTTCCAGTATGTACAGGTGGGGTCTCTCCCTCTACTGGTGTGTATGGGACCAAGGTTCTCTTCTTGTGGGTGCAGGTATGCCCATTACTGGGATGGCTCTCCTCTTCCAGTAGGTGGTGGTGTGACTATGGCTTTAGCAGACTCTGGAAAGGCCAGTCTGCAGGGATGACCTCCCCTGTTCATAGTCTCCAGGCACTTTTATTGAGATTTTCAAAGCTATGTTCATAAGGGAAATTGGTCTATAATTTTCTTTTTCTGTCAGGTCTTTATGCAGTTTGGGTATCAAGACAACAATGACCTTGTGAAATGAATTGAACAATGTTCTTTCTGTTTCTATTTTGTGGACTAATTTGAGGAATATTGACATTAACACTTCCTTGAAAGTCTGTTAGAATTCTGTGCTAAAATAATATGTCCCTGAGCTATTTTTGAATGACTGCTTCTATTTCACTAAGAACAACAATTAATAAATGTGACTTCTTGAAACTGAGAAGCTTCTGCACAGCAAAGAGCACAGTCATTTGTACAAAATGGCAGCCAACAGAATAGGAAATATTTTGCCAGCTACAAATCTGATAGAGCTAATGCTCAAAATATATAGAGAACTCAAAAAATATGATATCAAGAAAATGAATAATCTTACTTAAAAAGGAGATACAGATCTAAACAGATAATTTTCAATAGTAGACGCTCAAATGGTTCAGAAACACTTAAAGAAATGTTCAATATCCTTTGCCATCAGGGAAATGCAAATCAAAACCATTTTGAGATTTTATCTTAAATCTATCAAAATGGGTAATATCAACAGAACATGTGTGAGCTTATGCTGGTGAGGTTGTAAATTAAGGAGAAAACTCCTCCATTGCTGGTGGGAGTGCAAACTTGTACAGCCTATGGAAACCAATGTGGTGGTTCCTAAGGAAGTTGGAAATAAATCTACTTCAAAATCCAGCTTATATACCCTTGGCCATATACACAAAGTGTACCTTATCTTATCACAGGGACTCTTAACTCAGTCATGTTTTATTAATAATGGCCAGAAATTGGAAACAACCTTGATGTCTCTCAATACAAAATTGGGCAAAGAAAATGTGGCATATTTATATAATGGAAAATTGATTAGTCATTAATGAAAATGTAAAATTTGCAGTAGACATGAAATTAAAAAAAAAAACATTATGATAGAGGTATCCCAGATGCCAAAAGACAACTATGATATGTATTCACTTATATGTGGATATTTACTGTTAAACTAATGACAACCAATCTACAACATATAGAATCACAGAAGTTAGATACAGAGCAAGGGACTAGAGGGAACAGATAGATCTAGTTAGGAAAGGAGAATAGAATAAAAAATTATTTAAGAATAGGGAGACTGGAGACTGCAAAGGAGATTTGTGGGAGGAAACATAGGTAGAAACAGGTACAATTAAGGGGCATTTTGAGGGGGTAGTATAGAAATTTAGTATAATGGAACATTCTGAAGACATGTACATACAAAAATACAATCTAAATGAAATTGTCAAGTGATGTGGGGAAACAAAGTCTCAATTGGCCATCTCTTGTCATAAAATGAAGTTTCCAGTACCAGAACTGAGTCACGTCTATTAGTGTTGTTAGCCAAACAGGTCCCAATGGAATCCCTAAACAACCCAAGCTGTAGCTGAGACAATAGGTTTCTCTCCACAAACTAACAGCAAGGCCCCATTGCTGAAGACAATCTACACAACTACACAACTCATTCAACATGGAGAAGTTGAGCTTGTGCCTACCCAGAACATTCACCCCTATGTTCGTGTGTCTTTTGGTACAAGAAAGTATTCTGCATCCTACCAAAGGAGAAATGTAAATAACAATCTGGCCACAAATACTAGATCTACAATGGTATGCTGCCTGTAACATATTCAAGGGCAAAGGAGGCACAAAGATGTGGGAGTAACCAACCAATAGCTGATTTGACTTAAGACCCACTCTATTAAGTGGAGTACTGCTTGGGTCACCTAAAGCAAGAGATTAGGTAGCCCAGGGACCTAAGAAAGAGTGTAAGAACCAGAGGGATGGAGGACACTGATGGGAGATGTTATTCTGTATATATGTTTCTCATACTTGTTAATAAAGCACTATGGCCAATGAGATAACAAGATAGGCGGGGCTACGAGACCAGGAGGAGGAGGAGAGAGGAAGTAGTAGGAGTAGACATGTAGCCCAGGGAGAAAGGAGGACGCCTGTGCACGGCTCCCCGATAAGACGACCACGTGGAAATACTTAGATAATGGGTTAATAATTATGGCAGAGCTAGCCCATTAACAATAATGGTAATTGGCCAACAGAATTGTATCAAATACAGAGTCTCTGAGTGTTATTTGGGGCTGGCGCGGCTGTGGGCCCACGTAGCGGCAGGACCGGGAGGCAGGCGGGGAGACCTGCTGTAACAGGACACCAAGAAAACAAGGACCTCTTCATCAGTGTGAGCAAAGCTCATAGGAACTAATAAATACTGAAGTACTATTCAGAGGGCTTTCACAGGTCAGCACCTGCTATACATGGTGTCCTAGTTTGGGTTTCAGTTGCTGTGAATAGACACCATGACCATAGCAACTATTATAAAGAAAACATTTACTGGGGAATAGTTTCTTTTACTCTTTCAGAGGTTCAGTCTACTACGATCATTATAAGGAGCATGGCAGCATGTGGGCAGATATAGGTGCTAGAGCTGAGAGTGCTACTTCTTTCCGGTAACAGGAAGTCAACTGACTATCACTCTGAGGGAACTTTAGAAAAAGAGACCTCAAAGTCCACCTCAATAGTGATACATTTCGTTCAATGAGGTCACACCTCCTAACAGTGTACATTTTTTTTCAAACTATCATGTATTACTTCCAGTTCAGTATTATAGTGAAATTCCTGAGTGTGTGAAAGAGTAGACCTATGATTCTTATGCCTTCTCTTGAACTCTTTTCCTTCTATTAGTTGTCTTGTACAAATTTTATCTGATAGTATTTTTGTTTTTATCTTATAATTTATTTTGTTAAATTTTAGTAGTTTTCATAGAATTCCATTCTTTTCTAATAAGAGATAAAGGAATGGATCCAGGTGGAACAGGGGAAAGGGACTTAGAGGAGTAGAGAGAGGGGAAGCCATAATAGTATACAATACTTGAGTGAAAAATCCTTTTTCAATAAAAGAAAAAATAGGGAAGAAAATAAAAATAAGGCCAGATATGATGTCTGTAGTTGAAATGCATTGCTGTCTTTGGTTGCTTATCTCACAGCTATTAATGTCTTCTTTTCATACAGCATCTTGTTCTTTTTTTAAAATTCTTCCTCATTGGTCATTTCCAGAAAATATCTACTTCTATGGAATGTTTTACAAGTATGATTAACTGATAAGGACTTCAGTAACTGTGGGAAGATTAGAATATCAAGAGAGCAGATTCTAATTACAATTGATTGTGAGCTATTTTTAGTTCACATACTAGCCATTGCTTGCTCACCTCTGTATGAGCTAGCATCCTTTTATCTATTTTGTGAAATATTTTTTAATGTATTTACAAACCACTTCATTGTTCCAACCAAATGGCTAAGAATGCTATCTGGTGTCCTCCAAAGCCTTTAGTAGAGATTTTGCAATTGGCTGTAAACCCTCCTACCTGATGTTATCATCTCTGTCTTTGAAATGAGTCTTGATTTATATTTACTTAGAGAAACAAGCTCCCAAGCCATAAAAATACATATTTGGCTCCAGAAGATAAACTATCTTTTATCCTATTCCTGTTATGAAACCAGTCCCTGTTTTGCTTGACTATGTATTGACTGAATGAGTTTACCCTCCAACCCACTGTCTTCATAGCATGAGTCATTTTCTCACCCATGCACATGGTTTATAAAACCCACAAGGGCTAACATTTAAGGAGAACATACAATACGACAGGCACAGTGATAATCTTTGTAGTGACATAATGAGCTTGACATTTTCTTAAACTTACTTTGCACATGGGCTTTCATGTCACCTAGTCAGTATCGAACAGCCTGACTCTAGGGACTACATCATTAAATATGAACTATACCTAGCAGTTTTCTGCCATCCTCGATTTCAACCACTGCTTTTTTTTATCACCAATATCCTTAGTGCTTTTCTAAGAGCAGCCAAGTTGTCTCACAACTCTTTCCCATTGGAATTTCTAGAGGCAATATAAAGGCAAACCCAGTTCCAGATATAGTCAAATTGACAACCAAAATTAGCCATTACAGTCCACCTCCTGTAACCTGACACATAATCATATCTCCTTTTGTCATAATTAATTTCCAAATGAAAGCAATAGCAAGGACACAATCATGCCTTAACATAACTACCTCATGTATAATTGCAAAAAAATTATGTATTTAACCCCATCATGGCTATAGCATGATAAAAATATTAGCTCTTCCTCAATACAAATACTGTATTTTTATCTTAACTTTTTAAATATGATCAGACAGCCTTAACTTTTGAATATGATCAGCACCATTTTACTGTTTTCTAAATAAGTGTAAGGCAGTCTAAAGGACATTTTGACACACTCTGTGATGAGCATTCTTGGTTGTCAAACTGCCTATATCTGAAATGAACTACAATCCAGAAATGGAAGGTGCACTTCTGATCTAGAACTTGAGGCAGGGGGACCTATCTTTAGTCTGAGCCACAACTTCTGCTGGAAGTCTACATAAGGACAATGGAAGATGGAAATTATCATTCTTTCTTAGCCTACTTACCCTTGTCCTGTGGGCACATCCATTCCTGTGGGATTCTAGCACATACAGAAGACCAGATGAGATACCCCAGTCTCTTGGGACTGAGCAACTACTAGATTCTTAGACTTTCCACTCACAGATAGCCATTGATGGGTATTTATACTTAACACTTAACTATATTCAATATGCTATTTGTTTTAGTTTGGCTGTTTTTAATATCAGTCTTTTCTCTCACTGTTGTGTGAACTTACTGAATCAGAATCTGTAATTTTTTCTCACTGTTTTAACATCGCTGCATATGTAAGTGATTTTAACTGCTAATTCCACACAATAGTTTAACTTCTAAATAGCCAAGTCAATGAATGGTGATCTTTAAAATGTTCTTTCACAAATTTTGATGACATTTGACAGTTTTGCCCAAATACTGTATGTATATACTTAACACATACTTTAGACTATAAAACAATGAGTATATACACAAAACTAGACACATATTCCACACCGACTGCTTAGGCTTATGAACTTAAGGTTATCTCTTAACTATATGTGGACTTGGGACTGTGATATAATTTATCCCTCATCTGACTTCTTAAAGTGTATTAAGCATGTGTGTGTTAATGCTGAATCCAAGAGGACACATGGCTCCATCCACCCTGGTACAGCAGCACTGGCATCCAAGAGTGGCCCAGGTTATATTCATGGGATAATAGGGCTTCTTTCAGTTGATAAGAATAGGCCTGGATCTAATAAACTGTATTGGCAGTAAAGGGAGAAACTGTATCTCAAAAGCATGATGAAATATCCAATTTAATTAACCCATTTAAACCATCTCAGCTAGACGTCGTTTCTTTTTCCTTCACAAAGAAGGATGTGTTATCTAGGAAACTAGAACTGGGGCTATCAAGAGTGTCATCTGTTTTTACTCTACTGCTAGAAAGTCCAGGGACCTCTGAGTAGCGACATGCCTGGAAATTCAAATTGTTTCTCAGCCATGCATGAACCAAACCAATTTGCTGAAAATAAATTCACCAAATCAAATTACTGAAATTCACGTTGCTACATGGTAACTCTGCCAGACCAAATCTTACTGATAAATATTTTACTAAAATGAATGATTTAACAAATTTATGAAATTTGGTAATTATTATTTTAGCAAATAAACAGTGATTTAAGTGCTTTAATATGAACAGCACAAGAGCTCAACAAGGCATCCAATTTAGACTGATATTACTGATATACTAGTTTATGAACATAGCATTTTAAAGTATTAATATAGCAATACTAATATTTATATTTACTCTTCCCAACATGTACATTTTAAGTTTTCTAAGGAAAGGATCAGTACACATAAATTAATTTCACAATGGAACAGTTAATAAAGCCAAATAGAACAAATTTTTAATTTTGGTTTTATAGTGATATATAATTTATGATTTATTAAAGCTTTACTAAGAATTCAGGAAAGAAAACGCAGCCACATGCCTAAAAGCCAGGCACATACCTTTAATTCTCCCATCCAGAAGCTAGAAGGTGGTGGTACACACCTAATCCTGGGGCTCAGAATTAAGAGGTAGATGGATCTCTGTAAATACAAGGCCACCCAGATCTACACAAGAGTGAATCAGTCTAAAAAAAGAATTATAACTCACACCTTTAAGTCTAACATTAGGAAAATATAGAAGGCAGAAGAAACCAGTGGTCAGCTGCTTTGCTTCCTTGATCTTCAGCTGGTATCCCAATATCTGCCTCTGGGTCTTTTGTTTATTTGTGTTACAGGTTTTGTGATCAAAAACAGCACCAGAATTGGCTTGGCATCTTTGGGTAGTGATTCAAGCTCATCTGTTGTATCTAGATATTTTTGCAACAAGTTATTATATAAAGTGGTTGTTCTAGTCACTTCTCAGTTTATTTATATTCACACAAGCAATTATAGTTACCTCTCTAGGGCATACAGGACTGGCTTCCTAAGACAATTTAAACCTTTGATATTGAATCTTTCTCCTAACAGGTATCAGGTCTATATATTTCAATGCTTCTTGTTAAAAACCAAGTTTTCAACATATCCTAAGATGTGTGATGTTTTTCAGCTACTCTAATTTGTCTCTAAAACTCTTGGATGTTAAGGTCTTTCTTTTTACTTTTTAAATTTAATCATGCCAACAACATTGTGTTATTCAGGCAAACTAACATAATTTTAGACTGAATTTATAATAATAGTACTAAAAAGTAAACAAGCATATATGTATACTATATTGGCACATACATATTTTATACTCATACTACCCTGTACCATTAATGATTATTGTCACCAACAAATCATTTGGAACCATTTTTAAATAATACATATATTTTATAAGCTTTAGAAATTCCATAAATTCCAGGTTCAGTTCCAAATGGCAACATGGTGGCTCACAACTATCCATAACTCGAACTCCAAGGAATCCAATGCCTTCTTTTGACTTCATTGGGCACCAGGCATATGCATACACACATGTATGTATAGGCAAACATTCAAGCTCATAAAATAAGCAAAATTTGGAGTTCAAAGCTAGTGAGTTAGTTCAGTGTTACCATGCTTGTTTAGCATATTCAAGGTTCTTTATTTGATCTTCCCCATTGCCAAAAAATATGGCTTTAGCAATTTATATTAACCACTCATCAAATTAACTAATATACAGCATCTACTTCTATGAATGCGTATAACAATAACACCACACATCAAAACAGTCCAATGAAGCCAGGTTGAGTTGGCACATACCTTTAATCCCAGCACTCACAAGGCAGAGGCAGGTAGACTCTTAGTTCAAGACCAGTCTGGTCTACAGAATGAGTTCCAGGGCAGTAAGGGCTACACACAGAAATTCTGTCTCTGAAAAACAAGACACATTAAAGCAAAACCCCTCAAACAAGCAAGTAAACAACAAAACAAAACAAAAAATTGTTCATGAATCATAAGATGAGAAATTGGTAAGGACTAGATATCTGATTACACATGGACAAATCTGTCTTTAATACTTGAATTGCTAGAACCATAACTTGATGCCAACCTATCACCTGTCCTGTGGTGGAGTGGGTAGTCATGGAAGCCACATGCACAAAGAGACACACCTATAAGAAGAGGAGAAAAATAATTTGGAGGAAATGAAGAAATTGTCAAATAGCATAGCATATCAGAAAAGCAGCATTAGGTCATTAAGGCATGCTTGCAATGGGGATTTCAAGTTTCCTCTATCACGTATATCCTCTGTGAAATGCTGAACTCCACAGGTCAAAACAAAGGGACTGACTACTAAAATTGCTAAAGCTCTTAGCTCTTACTTAAAACAAAGTTTTCCTTTTCTTTGTGATTGTCTCGCGTATTTTGTTACAGTGATAGGAAGATGACCAACAAGCACCTTCAGACTATTAAGCATATACTAAAATAATCATAATCAGTAGAGGGCTGCTACTGATTTGCCAAGTTAAAAACACAGCTGTTTCCAGATATTGGATAATCTAAATATGTTATAATATTTTCTTAACACCTCTTGCACAGCAAGGGATGAAAAATATACTGAGAACACAGACAAGCAAAGTAAGTTTTCTCTAAGATGGATAGGAAACATGGATGCATTATTTAAACTTATGGCAAAAGATGTAAAATTCTAATCTGGACCACAGAAGGAATGCATTCTCTTGGCTACTTTTCAACAGTAACTTTGTTACTGACAAATTACATTTCTACTGACAAATCAATGTTACATTATAAGGCAATTCTAATAGTTCATAATAATGAGCATCTTATTTTATTACTCATGTTAACATGTGTTGGTAAATAAAATAACCATATTTTCATAATGTCTTTCTATCCAAAATTTCAGATTTTGATAGGAATCAAGGCACATATTCTGACTGATATAAAAAAGATAAGGAAAAGTAAGTTTCCTCATAGAACCAGACAATTTGTAATCTATTGCTTTGAAGAGCAGCATGTGTTTATATTCATAGCCTTTACTTTACAGTTGCTGAATGATATTCAATGCCTATGAACTCAATTATTTGGGCATATATATTAACTTCATCCTATTTGAAAGAAATCAAAGAACAAAGAAAACAGATTCCCAGGTGTGCACAGCAGTGAACATTTTCTTACCAGATTCTTTCAAATGACAGCAGGCCTGTATGCCAAATATATCTTTCCTTCTAAAAACATCCACAAAAGCATAGTTTCTATGAGGGAATTTACTTCCCACAATTAACTAGGCTTACATGATTCTATAAAGTTTGAGTTTTTATTAGCTTAATATAATTTTCATAAATAGATTTTAACAGTGTCTTCATTTAAAAATGTCTACAAAGTTTATCTATGTTGAAACATTTTTCTTATAATCTGACATAGCATTTTCTAGGATAATGCCCTCTGTAGTCCAAGGCAGAGGGAAGTAGATAAAGATATATTTACATATATATCTTATATCAAGAAAACTAAAATATCTTTGCATATGTAACCCTAAATATCCCACTAATACTTTAAAACAACTATGAGTAAAGAATATAATCTGTAATAGGAAATTATAAAAAAAAGCCTTTCATCACACTGTGAGAGCATATTATTGGAAATATCTTAAACATCAGATGAAGAAATAACACAGAAAAGAATGATAATGAAATGCTTTTTACTCCAAAAATATTTGAAAATTACTTAATAAAGTGAATTTGCTTTGAATATAATATTTTGCTACAGATACTATACAATTAATGTAATGAATATTTTAAGTAACATCCATATATACATATATGATTATGAATATAAGAATATATACATACACATATAGGGCAATGGGTTTGCAGCTTTTCTCGTCCATCTCTGTAAATAATCAAAACTGCCAAGAGGCTTTAGCTCTATGTGGTACTCACCAGGCTGTGATCAAAAACGCCTTCTCCCCCTCTGCAGTTGGATATGGTTTTGCAGCTTTCAGCCTTCTTCTTGCATTGTCTTTGTGAAGTGTTTAAACAACACCTCTACAGTTGTTATGCCTCCTTTCTCTCCTACCCCATGTCATGCCAATGTTTTTTCCTGTTTCTCCAAGTTTTGTAAGTCTGATTTTTTACCACATGGTACCTCTTTAAAATGTTGCTTTGTCCTGACAGGAAGTCTCAGTTGTCTGGGTTTAGTATTTCATTGAGTCCAGTTTATTCTTCTGATGAGTCCATTTATACTGAACATCATTGACTTCCCACTCAAACTGATTTTTTTTTTTTAAAAAAAACTACCAGTGAGGACACATAGGCTGTTTTATGTTGTAAGCATGACATGTCATCAAAAGTCCTCAAGATTCTTCATATTCAACTCTACCATCATCAGTCCCTACAGGTCTTGTCATCAGCAGCATATTTTCAGAAACACATAGTTATGGAATTTAACTTTGTTCATTTCCTGTGTTTTTTACTTCACGGGGAAGATATTACTAAGTTGAATGCAATTCTAATTTGTGGAAATACAGACAAAAAATTACATATGGGAAAAGAAATCACTAGGTTTACCCAAAACATAACCATCATGTTCTAAGACAGAAGGGAATAAGCTTTAGTCAGTTTTGACATTAGTCTACATAGGCTATGGTTAAAACTTTACAAATTGGCTTAAATGTACTTATAAATTTAGACTAGATAAAAATATGAGAGAATTAAAATTTAAAACCTTTGATAATAGAAACAAATATAGATGCATTAAAGGCTGTGAGTGTGAGGAAGAGGGTTGGAGAAGAAGCATGGCTCAGTTGTTCTAAGATTCTCCCAGCAGTTCAGATAGATTATCACAGCATTTTAATCATGACATTATGCACTTCAAGCAGCCCAAATGAAGAAATAGTGACTCTGTACTTACAGAAGAAGCTTTTAAAACAGAAAATCCCACAGCATATTGGACATGGCTCAGAATGACCTAACCATGATCTAAACTGTAAGTTTTATTTATATTTCCAGCAGATGCTTTCCCCTGTAAGTAAGATTTAAAAATGCAAAAAAATTAATAGCTTCAGTATTTTTAACTAGTATAGTTGTTCTCCATTTTTTGTAAATTTGGTTGAAGAAGGAGAGGTTTGCAAATTTTCTTAAATCATAAAGAGTAATATGGAAAATGAGAAAGAGATATGACTCATCCCATTTACTGATTTTTGTTTGTGTGTTTGTTTGTTTGTTTGTTTGTTTGCCATTCAGGAAAAATATATTTGTCATTTAAAAACATCTAATTTTAAATTTATTTTTCTTATTTTACATATGGATCCAAGTTCCCTCTCCCTCAAACCCTCCCATCTCGCACAACTTCAACCCCCATCCCTATCCTATCCCTATCCACTCCCCAGGGAAGGTGAGGCCTTCCAGGAGGGATCATCAAAATCTGTCAAGTCATTTAGGGTAGGGCTAAGACCTCCCTTGTGTCCCAAAGTTCTTTAGTACACCCACTGACTAGTTCCACTGTCAGAGGTCCCTAGACTACCCAGGCCTTGTAGGTTTCTGGACATTTCCATAGTGTCAAATATCTCTTCAGACCTATAATGGCTCACTCTGTTATAATGTCTCATTTTTTGCTCTCTTCTATTACTCCCTTGACTTAATTGTGCTGCTCCCTCATTTTCTCATTTCCCTACTGATTTTTTTTTGAGCTAACCTTGATTCCTGCCACTTTGCTGAAGGTGTTTATCAGCTGTAGGATTTCCCTGGTAGAGTTTTTCAGGTCACTTATATAAACTAACATATCATCTTAATATAGTGGAAGTTTGACTTCTTCCTTTCCAATTTGTATCCCCTTAGTCTCATTTAGTTGTCTTATTACTCTAGCTAGAACTTCAAGAACAATATTGAAGAGATAGGGAGAGAGTGGACAGCTTTATGGTGTTCCTGATTTTAGAAGAATTGTTTCAAGTATTTCTCCATTTAGTTTGATGTTGCCTGTTGGTTTACTGTATATTTTTTTAGTTATGTTTAGGTATGTTCCTGTTATCCCTGATCTCTCTAAAATCTTCATCATGAAGGGGTGTTGGATTTTGTCAAAGGCTTTCTCAGCATCTAATGAACTGATTAAGTACTTTTTCTCAGTTGGTTTATATTGTTGATTTCATTGATAGATTTTCATATGTTGAACCCCTGCACCCCTGGGATGAAGCCTACTTGGTCATAGTGGATGATTTCTCTGATGTATTCTTGGATTCAATTTGCCAGAATTTTATTGAGTATTTTTGCATCAATGTTCATTAGGGATATTGGTTTGTAGTTCTTTTTCTTAGTTGTGTCTTTATGTAGCTTTAATACTAAGGTAATTGTAGCCTTGCAAAAAGAATTTGGCAATTTTCTCAAATTGTGTGGAACAGTTTGAGGAGTATTGGTATTAGCTGTTCTTTGAATTTCTGAAGCCATCTGGCCCTGGTTTTTGTTGTTGTTGTTGTTGTTGTTGTTTTTGTTTTTTGGTTGGTAGACTTGATGACTGCTTCTATTTTGTTAGGACTTATAGGCCTATTTAAATTGCTTGTCTGGTCTTGATTTAATTTTGGTAAGTGATATCTATCCAGAAAATTGTCCATTTCCTTTAAATTTTTAAATTTTGTGGAGTACAGGTTTTCATAGTATAACCTGATAACCTGAAGATTCTCTGGGTTTCCTCAATGTCTGTTGTTATATCCCTTTTTTTCTTTCTGATTTTGTTAATTTGCATGTTCTCTCTCTGCTTTTTGGTTAGTTTGGATAAAGGTTTTTCTGTCTTGTTGATTCTCTGGAAGAACAAATGCTTTGTTACATTGATTCTTTGCATTGTTTTCTTTGTTTATACTTTATTGGTTTTTGCCCTCAATTTTATTATGTCTAGTCCTCAGGGGTGAATTCATTTCTTTTCTTTCTAGAGCTTTCAGTTGTGCTGCTAATTCTGTAATGTGAATATCCTCCAACTTCTTCATGTCAGCACTTAGTGTTATGAACTTTCCTCTTAGTACTACTTTCAAAGTGTCCCATAAGTTTGTGTATGTTGTGTCTTTTCTTCCTTGATCCAGGAATGGTGCAATTGCACATTGTTCAGTTTCCATGAGTTTGTAGCATTTCTGCAATTTGTGTTGTTGTTGAAATCTAACTTTAAAGCATGGTGATCTGATAAGATACAGGGTGTTATTCCAATTTTTTCATATCTGTTGAGGATTGCTATGTTGCCCAGTTTGTGATTGATTTTAGAGAAGATTCCATGTGGAGCTGAGAAGAAGATATATTCTTTTGTGTTTGAATGGAATGGTCTATAGATGTCTGCTAAACCCAATTTAGTCATAACTTCGGTTAGTTCTTTTTTTTCTATCTGGTGGTCCTGTGTAGTGGTGAGAGTGGTATGTTGAAGTCTCCCACTATAAGTGTGTGAGGATTTAGGTGTGATTTGAGTTTTAGTAATGTGTCTTTTATGATTTTGGGTGCCTTTTTATTTAGGGCATAGATTTTCAGAATTGAGACTTCATCCTGCTGGATTTTCCCTGTAAGGAATATGAAATGAATTTCTTCATCTCTTTTGGTTGGTTTTAGTTTGAAGTCTAATTTCTTAGATATTAGAAAGCTACACCAACTTGTTTCTTGGGTCAATTTGATTGGAAGTTCTTTTCCCAACCCTTTACTCTGTGGTGGAGTCTGATTTGAAGTTGAGGTGTGTTTCCTGTATACAGCAGAAGAATAGATTCTATATTCCTATTCATTCTGTTAGCCTGTGTCTTTTTATAGGCAAGATAACAGTTAATACATTTTAATATTGAGGGAAATTAAGGACCATTGAGTGTTAATTCTTGTTTTGTTTTTATTTTTATTTTTGGATTTGGTGGTGGTGGTGCTATTGTGAGTAGATGTGAGTAGACTGACCCTTCTTTTTCTTTTGAAGGGCTGAATTTGTGTGTGTGTGTATGTGTGTGTGTGTGTATATACATATATATGTATACATATATGTATACATATGTATACATATGTATATATATGTATATAAATTGTGTAACTGTAAACTGTGGTTTTAATCATGGATTAGCTTGTTTTTTTCCATCTATAGTTATTGAGATTATTGCTTATTTTGGCATCCATGGTCTTTTAGTGTTTGTAGAACACTACAAACTGTCTAAGACCTTCTGGCTTTCAGAGTTTCCATGTAGAAGTCAGGTGGAATTCTGATAAGTCTACATTCATATGTTAATTGACCCTTTTCCTTCACTGCTGTTTACTGTTCTTAATATTTTTTCTTTATTCCATATGTTTGGTGTTCTGATTACTATGTATCAAGGGGACTTTATTTATTTATTTATTTATTTTCCAGTTTCTAATTCAGTAAGCTCCTTTCTCAGGTTGGAGAAGTTTTCTTCTATGGTTTTGTTGAATATATTTTCTGTACTTTTAAACTAGGCTTCTTTACCTTCTTCTATTCCTATTATTCTTAGGTTTAGTCTTTTTAGGGTGTCCAACATTTCCTGGATATTTTGTGTTAAGAATTTGTTGGATTTAAGATTTGTAGGGTAGTTGATGAATCTGTTTCCTCTAGTTTGTCTTCAGCACCTTAGATTATCTCTCCCATCTCTTGTATTCTGTTGCATATGCTTGTGTTTGTAGGTCCTGAATGTTGAACCAGCTTTTCTATTTTCAGAATTCCCCCAGTTTGTGTTTTCTTTATTGTCTCTATTTCAGTTTTCATGTCATGCACAGTTTAAATTGAGTCCATCAATTTGATTGCATTTTCTTAGATTTCCTTGCTTTCTTTAAAGACTTGTTGATTTCTTGCATTTTTTGGTTTGTTTTTCTTCCATTTCCTTAAGGGATTTTCTCATATCCTGTTTTAGGGCCTCTATTATTTTCATGAAGTTCTTTTTAAGGTCATTCTCTTCTGCTTCATCTGCTCTGGTATATTCATATCTTGCTAGCATAGAATCCCTAAATTCTGGTGGTGTCATATAAGTCTTTCTATTGTTGGTTGTCTTCTTACATTTTCGTCTTCCCTTCCCTTCTTCCAGTGGGTAGAGATGGAGTCTCTCTCTTCTTTAGTAGAGGGGTGTGGAGCATGGCAGTAGTGATGCCCAATGCTGGGTTCTTTGTTCTACCCCCAGGTCCCTCTCTCTAATGGAGTGTAGAGAACGCAGGAATGGTGCCCAATGTTGGGTCCTTTGTTCTGCACCCTGGTCCTTCTGGGGGATTCACTGTCAGGAAGAGTCTGGCAGCCACAGGTCAGGGAACTCCAAGAGGGGGAGATGGGGATTGGAGGAAGCCTTGTACTCACCTCTCTACCAGAGGGTGGAGGGGCAGAGCAAGAATGGTGTTCAATGTTGGGTCCCTTGTTCTGCCTACAGGTCCCTCTGAAGGATTTGGTGACAGGAAGGGTCTGGCAGATGCAGGTCAGGGGACAAGAAGAGGATAAGATTGGATTGGGGGAGCCCCTGTACTCAGTAACCACCTTTCTAGCAGAGGGTGGAGGGGCAGGGTTATTTGTTTTGCCTCCGTGTCCCTCTGGGGGATTCTGTGGCAGGAAGGGTCTGGAAGCAGCTGCAGGTCAGGGAACTCCAAGAGGGAGAGGTGGGGGGCTGGATGATCCCCTGGCTCATGCCTCTAGAGAAGGGTGGAGGATCAAGGCCCACTTACTGTAATAATGTGATATTTGTAACAGGAAAGTAATGCCCTGAAAGGCAGTATTAACATATTTCCTGAAGACAGTAAATAAAGCCAGCAAATGTTGTCTGGTACTTATGCTTAGAAATATTGATTCATCATTCCAATTATTGGTATAGAACTTTAATTGTAGTGCATAGAGACTTATCATTCTAAAACAAAACAAATAACAAATATATGAGAGGGAAGATGATAATGAATGAATAACAGAGCATAAAAGGACAGTTTAAATCCCAAACTTTACACAAAATCTAAGATTCAACTCTTCCAGCTATGTGATTTTGAAGGGTTTGTGTTATTGTCTTCAGCCAGAGACTCCAAGCTGGAAGGTAACCACTAGTATAAAAAGTTTACAAAGTAGATTGTAAGAGAATGAAAAACTCAGCAAACCAATCTGGTGATTGACTCTAAGCATGGCTTCAAGTTTTAACAGGTATCCATTCTCCTGCCTTTTGGGGATGTGTTCTTAGTACACATGGAACCTGCTTGCCAGAATATTATTTGGGAATTTACCTCAGATTGACATTCACATCCTTGCAGTGTTGACATCACTGTAAGAACATGTACAAACTAGTTTAAAAAGAAAAAATGAAAAGTGTTGGGGAGGTGATTTGGTGAGTGAATTGCTTGTCACACAAGGCTAAAGACTAGAGTTCAGATCCCCATAACTCATAAAAATTCCCATTAAAAGTGGAGGCCTGCCTGTAGCACAAGCTATGGAGTTGGAGACAGGAGTTTCTAGAGGCAAGCTAGCTAACTAAACTAGCTAAATAGGTGAGCTGTAGGTTCACCAAAGTACCCTCCATATAACTTTAAACTGAGGAAAACTTTCAGCATCAGCCTTTAGCCAGCTGGTCAAGCAAATCTTCTCCTTTCACCTTCCTTTTCTCCCCTCTCCTCACTCATCCCAGATCCTATCTACAGCAGGCATTCTCTGGGAAACCTACCACCCAGCCTGCCAGAAACAAGAAGGCTAACTGAAATTTTTCATTTCTCCCCTCTCTCCTCCAAATCCAATCCATAGTCTCAGTCTCAGTTGTGTAACAGACTACCTGCTGCATCCTTCCCTTTCTTTCTGCCTCCTTCTACAGAAGATCATTTGCAGATGTTTCCAACCTTTGTTTGTATTCATTCATTCATGTGTCTCAGCCCCCCAAATTCAAAAGGCATTCCCTAGGAACCCACTGACCAATTCTGCCAAAAGAAGTAAGGCAGGTAATCCAGTAAGGCAGGTAGGTGAATTTTAGGTCTTCACTCTCCCTCCTTTTCTCAAAATCCAGTATCCCACTTTCATCTCCAGCTCCAGTAGACTACATCACTCTCTGTTCCCATTCCCAGGGGACTAATCAGATATACAAGTGGAACATCCTACTTTCCTGCCTCCAATGGACCCTCTTCACAATCCTTTTCTAATCATTTTCCATTCCTAAGTATTATCTCTCAATACCTAGAAATATTGTGTACCTGGGAACCCTTATAACCACACCTGTCAGGATCCCAGAATGTTGAGGGCCTTTATCATTTATTACAGAAGCAGCAATTAATATTCTAGGTATTAACACATGAGCATTAACTTCTGATGGAGACAACCTACCTTGCAAAATATGCAAGAAATACAAACTACAGAATATCAGTTGCTAAGGTTTGGGCTATATAATCTTGATATATAGAATATATACTAGATATTTTTTACTCTCAAAAAAGGCCCCAGGGAAAGGAAATTCCTTCTCATTGGGGCATCAAAAAGTAAGAGCTGCAGCTTCTGGGTCTCAGGGAGGATATCAGGTAGCACCTTTCTCAATTTAGCCCTCATCCACTTCTTAAAACTTCCCACACATTTTACAAGACAAAACAGCAGCCCACAGAGTGGAAAAAGATCTTCATCAACCCCACATCTGACAGAGGGCTCATCTTCAAAATATGCAAAGAGCTCAAGAAGCTAGTCACCTGTTATGGTAGGTTCCTCCCTGCCGGCCTCCCGATCCTGCCGCCATTGTCCCGCAGCCACATGTGCCCCAAATAACACTCAGAGACTCTGTATTTGATACAATCCTGTTGGCCAGTTACCATTATTGTTAATGGGCTAGCTCTGCCTTAATTATTAACCCATTTCTACTTATCTAAGTATTTCCACGTGGTCGTCTTATCGGGGAGCTGCGGCAGGCGTCCTGCTTCTTCCCTGGGCTACATCTCGACCCCTCCTACTACTTCCTCTTTCCTCCTCCTGGTCTCCTAGCCCCGCCTATCTTGTTTCCTATTGGCCACAGGGCTTTATTAACCAGTATGAGAAACATATATACAGAATAACATCTCCCATCAGTCACCCAATACCAACTAATCCAATTAAAAACCGGGGTACAGAACTGGATAGAGAATTCTCAATAGTGGAATCTAAAATGGCTGAAAGACACTTAAAAAAGTGCCTATGTCCTTAATCATCAGGGAACTTCAAATCAAGTCAACAAAGATACTATCTTACTCCTGTCAGAATGGCTAAATTCAGAAACTCCAATGACAGTTTATGCTCCAGAGAATGTGGGGAGAGGGTGCTGGTGGGGAAGAAAACTTGTGCAGCCATTTTGGAGATCGATATGGTGGTTCCTCAGGAAAATGAAAATCAGTCTACCACAGGATCCAGCAATTCCACTCTTAGTCATGCAACTACTCCAACAAAGTGGAAACAGGACACAGTAGTTTAACAACATTGTAGATCAATTCCGCTTACAAATGAGATACTAATTCAATACATAAAATATAATTCTACCTAAATTATGGTAGTAATTTAGAAAATTATCCAAGCATCACAATGGTATGCTATTTGCACCATAATTCTTAGGCTCCTGACCTCAATCTGCCAACATGATAGAGAAATTGTAAACGGGCTTACAAAGGTTGACCTTACATTTTATATTATTGTGTCAACTGCTTCCTGTGCTTTCGCTGCTTTGAAGTGCTTGATAATTGGCACTGATTTTAATAATCAATATTGTTTTGAATTTTTTCTTTCATATTGTTTAAATCACCCTCAAACTCTCTGTGCATTAAGTAAGATTTTTAAAATGAGGACCTTTACTAATGATATACACTTAGGAGAATGGTTTTGATGGCCTATGCCATGTCAATTACCCAAACTTGTAAAGTGGTAGAACGATCTTGTCCTACTTATATTTTGTTTGTTTGTTTGTTTTGTTTTTGTTTTCCTAAACTCACTCATCTATTGTCATACTTGGTGGTTTTACATAATAACACATATTCTCTGTCACTGTTACATACAGAAAACACAGCCAAATTTACTAATATGTGATTCTAGAGGCAGAGTTTCAATAATGAACACATCACATCTTCAGAATTATGAATATGATAATTTTGCCATAAAATCAGGCCAGAAAATCTTGCTTTATGTTTATGAATAAATGGGCCAAACAAATCTGTTGGAATAAATAAATAAAAGTGGGTAACTAGCAAAGAATTTTGCATAGTAAGCATACATTCTAAGAGCAAGGTTCATGCTCCTATAAAACTCACACTATGAATTATAGGTACATTACTGCATAAAGTCACTACAAAAAGCAGATGTCCATTAATCTCTGCTCTACATGTACTCCTATTAACACTTGTGAATAATAAGTAGTCTGACACCATGTCAGAAACATCCCTATACTGAATCTTTACTCTCTATCTGAAAGAGAAGGAATGTTCACATTAAAATTGCAACTAAATTTTCTGTGCATGAAATGGCATCTTTAAGCAATGAGATATTTGAAGTGAATAAAGCCGTTGCTCATCTCACTGTTTCACATAATGTACAGGTTGCCTTGAAACTCTGTGTCTTCGATTTGCAGTGCTATAGTCTTTATTTTGATCTATAAAACATGGATATTCTTAGCACAGCTGACAGAAGACAAAGTAAGTCATTGATTGTATAATGTATAACTAATTTTCCTTTTGATATATTTGGTCATTTTTGCTTTCTGATCTCTAGTCATATTCAGTCATCTACTTTTATATCCTCTCTTATTCCTCTTCATGAGGTCTGATATTAGGAATTACTAGTGATCAACACTAGTATTTATCCATTTTCAAAATGTCCTTGCTCAGTGATTGGATATATCTAGTTTTTTTCAGTGAATTGTAAGAGTTATACACCTCTCAGATCATGCGCTTGCAGTTTGTTTTCCATACAATGACTTCATCTATTTGCCAAGAAAATTGTCTTAATTACAAAAGACTACAGGATGGTAAGAACAAATCAGTCTTGTTTTTATTTCATAAATTTATAGGAGAGATACTTAAGGAGAATGTCTTAGAGGAGATTTACAAACTGCAAGAAAGTATGAAATTGGTGGTAAACAAACGTTTGGTTGAGAGAATGCGACACTTGGAGATATGTGTTAGAGAAAATAACCCATACACTACACTTCCTATTCTGTTTCACTTTGAGTTCCCAGTATTGTGCATAATGCATTAGAGACATGGGATAATTTATGGCTAAACCCATGGAAGCTCATAAGAACCTGTTGAGTGAATACCAACCCGTGAACTGTTTAGGTTTGGATACTGATGTGGAAGTGTCCTGGTGAAAATAATGATGCTTGATCAGAATCTTAAAAAAAAAAAAAAAAGGCTAAAGAGACTCTTTCCAAAGGAAAACTAGAGAAAGATATATAAAATCCAGTAATCAGTGAACATTCCATGAGCATGCCATATCAGGTGCCTCGAGATTTTCCTTACTTTAGGACATTTGGTCAGGTCATTGACCTTGCTGCCATTTCTGATTAACCATTTCAAATACAAACATTAAAGCAGATGACATGCTGGTGTTTGCATAAAACAAAGCACATATATGAATGTCAGGCCACAGGTGAACTTGTAAGTCAGATTAAAGAGTTGTAGGCATTCACATCATTCAGAAAAATTGCCTGGATATCTTTAGGCCTTTTCTAACTAGTTTTGTTTTGTTTTGTTTGGACTTTTGTTTTGCTTTGTTTATTTTACTATTTTTAATTATTATTTTTTTCATATTTTTGATCCTAGTTCCCTCACCTTCTTATCCCCCCATGCCTCCAGACTCCCCTCCCATCCCATCTCATTCCCCATCCACTCCAGAGGAAGGGTGAGGCCTTCCAGGAGGGATCATCAAAATCTGTCAAGTCATTTGAGTAAGGACTAGGCCCTCCCTCCTGTCTGTAGGTTAAGAGAGTACTCTCCCCATGGGGAATGTGTTACCAGAGTATGTTTAAAGACATAAAAAAAAGAGAAAGAATAAAAGAAAATATATGGCTCCTTCTCTTTAACTCTTGCTTAATTTCCAATTTTTCTAAGAGAAGGGAACATCTAATATATTAGTGGAAATCTTGCATATTGACTGAATCCTGTTGCCAAGAGCATAGACCAGCAAAGAGTCCATTTTGTCTATGCTCTCCAGATTCTCTCTTGACCTCTGTTTTCATCCTTGAATATGCTGAGTAAGTTCACTGATATCACCAAGTACATGAGATTTTGCTCATTGGAAACCTGTCTTTCTTGATTTTCTTTCTAAGTGTTGTTATACTGAAAATTAAAATTTTATGTGATGACAAGTGGTGTAAGTTTGCTTTGTATCTATTATTTAATTCTGCTTTGACCTCGTTTTCAGCTCATACATGATTTTTTAAGAGTCAAATAAATACATACCCCACTAGATTTTGTCTTGCTTCCCATACTCTTGAGTTACTATGTATTTGTTCTAAATAATGCAAAATAAAGTTTATAAAAAGCAAGACTCCTTTTATGCCCCAAACCCCACTTCATTCAAATTAACCATTATTAGGGATTCTATGCAAACTCCATAAGCCTTGCTTAATTGCCACAAATGAAATAAGTTCTGTCCTGCATTTAGCTGTCCAAACAGCCACCTGTCTTTGTTAGGGTTTTATTGCTGGGAAAAGAACCATGATCACAGCAACACTATTTAATTGGGGATGCTCACTTTCATTTTCAGAGTTTCAGTCTATTGTCATCATAGTTGGGAGCATGGTAGCAAGCAGAGAGAAATGGTGCTTGGGAAGCTGAAAGTTCTACATCTTGCAGGAAATGGGTAGTCAACTGACACACTTTGAGTATCCTGAACATAGGAAACTCACCTTTACAGTGAGACACTTCCTCTAGCAAGTGTCCTTCTGGAGGACTTTAACAACCCACTCCTTCTAATAATACCATTCCCTATGAGATTATGGGGCACAAATACATTCAAACTACATAGTACCCCCATGTTACTCTGCCTGGAAGTATTCTCACATGAAGAAGTAAAAGTCACAAAGAATGCTGATTTTAATCTGTCAAAGTATCATTGTGTCATGTCTTTCAATCTAGAAATAAAACTTTTAAGTTGGATTTTCGAGAACATACTATAAGATAAGAATGAGGAATTATGATTATATCTATGACTAATGTCCCACTGGAATGAGAACTCAAACTGTTACTCATTGAATTTTGCAATTTTCTACTGCTGAGAGACTCTACACCTAATAAGGTGAATGAGGTAGACATTTGACTATGTGATAGATCATCTGAAAATGCTTCAAAGAAGATAAAAATTAATAACAAAAGCAATTAGCATTTAAATTTAAATGGCTTTAGCTCACACCAAACAAAAAAAAAGAAAGCCAAAACCAAACTATGAAATACAAATGTGAAGGTTTGCAGCAAACTGAAATATTTTAAGTGATTCAGAGGATTTCTTGTCCTACAAGTTAAATATTCAAAGCGGTATTAATATAATTTTGTATGGATTAAATTGAAACAAGAAAATCAAGGCAAAATCTCGGATCGTTGGTCATTATTTATTAGTCCTTAAAATGAGACTATTGAGAATATGTACATAATACATTTCATCTGAAATTCATGGCAATCCTACAAACAATTTTACTCATGGAATATGAGTTTCTTTTATAAGTTTGTACTTCAAGACCCATTCATGAGAAAGGTTCAGAGAAGGAGAACCGATTCTCCATATCCAATGCCTATTCTCTGACATCATTCTACAAATGAGAATCTAGAGGTATATCACATAAATGCCCCTATAAGAAAAACCTGCATTGGAGAAAAGGCAGAGAAATATGGAAAATTTTACTTCATGGGAGTTGGTATTCCTATACAAATTTGGCATCTGAGTGAACCAGTTAGATTTGATCCCTACCCTTTCTAATCTTTTCAGTAATTCTGTGTGACAGTGTCTATGATAAAAAACAGAAAGTGAAAGAGATTGCTGTCTTTACTTCAGCCCAGAGTTGACATTTTGATCCTAGTGGTTGAACCAATGGAGAGGATCACAAAATACTGTGACATCCAGAAATAAATAAAAGACATATATTCCTAGTTTGCTTACTATTGCTGGGACAAACACACTGACCTAAACCATATTGTGGAGGAAAGGATTTATTTCATCTTACAGATAGTTTATAATTCTTCACTAAGGGAAGTCTTGGCAAGAACACAAGTCAGGGGCTTAGAGGTAGTACCTGAAGCATAGGCCATGGAGTTATTCTGTTTACCCGCTTGCCATCCATGGCTATTTCAGTTTGCTCCCTTATGAAGAATCAGCTGCCCAGAGAGAACAGGGCCCTCCCATATGAATCTTGAATAAAGAAATTCTTCATAGACATACCTATAGGCCAATCATATAGAGACATGTCCTAAGGTTCTTGGGTCATATGTGGCCTAAAGTTGAGCAAGAGAGTTACAATGCAGTTCAGCACAAAAGATATATATATATATATATATTAATTATATATAATATATATGTGTGTGTATATATTTATATATATACCTATATATACATATGTATACATAATTTACACAAATTTATATATATTTATATATATGTGTGTGTGTACGTAACTATATATAAAAGTTATATATACATATACACACACACACACACACATATATATATATATGTATATATATATATATATATATATCCACGAGAGATATTTCCAAGTTTTAAAATTCTATCTAAAATATACTTTGATCAGGTTTCTCCCCATATTAAATTTCATTATCTATCTATCTCTAACTCCTGACTATTTTTTTGAAAAATAATCAAACAAAAGTAAACAAAAACACTGTTACAAATGCAAGCTATAATAACAATCTGCTCTCAAGATACATTAGTACAATAGTGGCACAAATGTTATAGGAGTTAATGATCATGGTTTTATTAAATTTATTCTGTGAGATGGAACCAATATCACATATGGACAAATTATCCAAGAACCTGAGATTAGACATGTCATGGGCCAAGGGAATAGCCTACTAATACTATTATGATAAAGGAATATAACAGGAAAATGCCTCCTAGTGACATATTGCTATGTCCATGGATTTTGCTCATTTGTATTTAATTTTTAATAACTGGATTGCTAAAAGAAGGTATATTCTTTGTGTGATATCAAAACACTAGAGTGTTTTCAAAATATAGATTTTTGCCATTTGTGACTACTTATTTTTTTCAATTTTAACCTTCCATTTTCATGTTCGCACTCCTATTCCTTCACATTTTTTTTTATGTGAAACGAGCCCTTTAGAATGTTGACTGTTTGTTCAGTTGTATTGAATCTAACAGGGGAGAAGAAAATTTGTGGTACATGGGGAAGAGAAAATAGAGATAAAATTTAGGAACAGAAAGTTAGTGATTTAGAAATCAAACAAATTTAGACTCTACAGCATAAAATTAAATTATACTTCTAATGTGTCTTTCTCATGACTGTAAGAAGCAATTTAATCGCTTTATTTAAGCATTTTGAGTAGAAGTAGGAGTGATTTTAATGAATTAAATATGAACTCTTGCTTCAAATGAATTCATTCTTCAAAATGATACTTAGTGGTTTTAATAAAGTACTACATTATAATGACTGAAATGAGTCCAAGGTAGGTTGTAATGGGCTCCTAAGCTAATAACATAAGTCCATAAATGACTTATAAATGGTGATGAGAGCCTCCAGAAAATTCATCTATGTAATGATAGTACCAAATTATATCCAAGGAACATCAGTTTAATGTTTTCCGCTCAGAATCTTCCTACTTATTAGCTACAACTTACATATCAATACAATTCTTGCTAAAAGGAACTATTATTTAATTATCTGTTACAGAACAAAGATATCAAACAAACCCCAGATTTTTTCAACAATTATTTTTATACACTGTAGTTCTCAGAGTACTGTATATAAAATGCTGTTGGTATTTTGTAGCGTGAATGTTTCCGCCAGCCCGCCTGTCTGGGCCAAAAGCCGCGCCAGCCCCAAATAACACTCAGAGACTCTGTATTTGATACAATCCTGTTGGCCAATTACCATTATTCTTTATGGGCTAGCTCTATCTTAATTATTAACCCATTTCTACTTATCTAATTATTTCCACCTGGTCGTCTTATGAGGAGCCACGGCTGGCGTCTTCCTTCCTCCCTGGGCTACATCTTGACCCTACTACTTCCTCTCTCCTCCCCCTGGTTTCCTAGCCCTGCCTATCCTGTTATCTCATTGGCCACAGTGCTTTATTAACCAGTATGAGAAACATATATACAGAATAATATCTCCCATCAGTATTTTATTTTAGTGATATTCTGTTCTGATACACCCATCACACCAGCACAAGACTAATTATATCAATGATTGCACAACGGTTTGAGAATCAATGAGAGCTGAAAAAGTAAATTTGTGTTTTGAAAGCAAAACAGTTATAACAGAGAGGGCTAGCTATACCTGATTCCAGTAACTTACAATATCAGTAGTTGCTAGTGATGCCCATTCTTATTAGAAACACATCTCTGTTCACACAGCCAAGATAATATGGGCAACACAATTGTATTTGAAGAGGTTTTTTTGTTTTGTCTTGTTTTGTTTTTTGTGGAGCGGGGTGGATAGGGAAGGAAGGTGAGTAATATAATGGCAACTTAGCAGTAGGGGTGGATATAATCAAAATACATTATATGAAATTCCCAAAAAGCTAATGAAAATGAATCAAAATTGGAATCACATGTTAATCGTTATGCTAGTTGGCTTAGTTATAGTAATTTTCTCATAGTGTATATATGAAAAAAATGTCAGTAGTACCCTTTCAAAATACTCCATTTACATTCCTTAATAAAAAAAAAAAACTGAGAAAATAAAGCAAGGTCTACACAAACCTGTTTCTACAAGATTGGCATAAATGCCTTTAAGTACTCTAATAAAACATTGCCAACTAATTTAGTTATGCTGCTATTTACTGAAAAATAAAATAACACAATTTTGCTTTTCTCAATGGATATATTCAAATGAAGTAAGGATTGCAAAGATAGTCTCTAGATCCAGAGCCTGAGTAAAAATTATTTGTAGAATTTCCTAATATGTATGTATGTATATGGGTGTGTGTATATATGTATGTATGTATGTATGCATTTATTTATGTATATATGTATGCATTTCAGTTATCTATTTTTAATTGTAGATATTTAACTTTGTGGTCTTATTTTAGGTAGATGTATTGTTAACAAATGTATTCTTGCAGTACTCTCCATGGGACTTAAAAAGCCATATTCCCAAGAGGTCTCCTAACTTACTGCTCCATTACTGTTTTCTGGACACTTTTGGTTACTCCAAAGACTCTTCTTAGTCATTTGACATTAATTTTTGTTTTGTCTGTTTTTACTACTGGAAAAACAAGACAAGAGCTAGACAGTGCTCTTACCACTGAGATGCATCCCTAAACCCCCACTTGTATTTTTGTTTAAGATAAGGTACTTCTAAGTCGTAGTTCTACCCTTAAACTCACTCTAACCTATGCTAAACTTGACTTTGTAATTCTTCAGCCACATCCTCCTGAGTATCTGGGATTACAGACCTCACCAGGCATAGAAGGAAGCTTTTGCTTAGTGAATGCAACAAAACAGATTATGCGTCCTGTTCCCTACTGCTCCTTTAGCAGTAGTGCTTGTCTTTGTCTTGACTGAAATCATGACTTTGATGGAACTTTATTGTAACAGATCATGAGTCTTTAAATTCTGTCTTATTATATTTCAACCTCAGGCATCAGAAAACATCTAACATAATTAGTCAGGGTTAAGTAAATGCCTCATAAGTGACTTAGATAAGAGATGGAGTTCATGGTACTGGTACCCAAGCAATTCACCACAAAGTTTTCTGCCCATCTTGCTGGGATAGCACAAGCAAATACATTTCCTCTGCTGTTCTGGCATTGTATTTTGCAATTAAAAGTATTATTTGACTGTTCGTATGGACAGAGTGCTACATACATATATGTATCAGTATATATATATATATATATATATATATAGTGTATAATTATGTAATGAGACAAATTAAAGTCAGTTTAGTGACATTAAATGAGTAACAATTTTTTTTTCTGAAAACACATGTGTTTGGAGCTTGTCAGGATAACTCAGTGGGCAAATATGCTTGTTCCCAATCCTGACTACCTGAAATTGGCCACTGAAATCTACATGATAGAATCTCATATCTATTTCTGAGAGCTGTCTTCTAAAATCTACAAAAGAACTGTCGCTTGTGCAAGGAGCACACATGCACATACACACACACACACCAGCACACTAATAGAAAATAAATGTGAACATTTAAATAACATTAAATATTCCCTTATATAATGTTGTGTGGCCTACTTTTGATGTGCCATAAAATCTATGCATATAATTCGGACATTCATGTGTTTATAAAACAGGGAATATGCAAAAGATTATAGAGTCAATATTTAAAGACAGAGTATTAATAAAACTAAAACGTAATTATAACACACATCTCTAATTCCAAAAAGAGAAGGCATTCAGTCATAGTGTTTCATTTAACTTGCTTTTCATTTCTAGCTAAATTGTAGTAATCCAATATTCAACATGATGTAGTACTTCTATATTGTCCTACTGATCATTCTACTCTTGAGCTAAATCCCCAGCTTACTCCTGTTAGTATTTGGTTACCAAGACATTATGGATTACAATTGGCCTAAGTGTCCTTTGTCACTTCTAGTTTGAAAAAGAAAAAAAAGTAACTAGTTAAAAATCACAATAGATACTAAGTAGAGAAACATTGTGCAAATTTTAAGAGTTGCTCATAATCTTGGGAAACTTAAAAGCTTCTACAAGGACAACAATTTTCTCTGTAACACTATGAGTTTACAAGCAAAGACATTTTTTTTTCTTATTTTACATATGGATCCCAGTTCCCTCTCTCTCCCTTCCTCCCTCCCTCCCATGCCCTCTGACCCCCTCCCATCCCATCTCCCCCCAATCCACAGGGAGGGTGACGCTTTCCATGCAAAAACTTTTTTGAAGTAGTGAGTTGCAGCTTTCTCTGACAGTAACCTAAATTTACTTTGTGTTTTAAAAAATCCACAAACCTGTATTCTCTTAATCATACACACACACACACACACACACACACACACACACACACACACACACACATACACACACACTTCACAAACACACAGCCACCTGGGGAGATGACATCTTCTCTGATATTTTTCAGTCTTACTGACTTGTGCTTCCAGAGGGAAATCCACAGACATTTGTCTTCAATGCAATCATTTGTAACCTGTTTGGATAATTGAACTGTCAACTTGGCCCCAGCTGAATCCCTTGGCCATGAGACATGTGTTTGCTTTATAGTAGTCAGAGCAGCTGTTTTAATATGCCTTGTTAGTGCAAATAGCAATGCTTTAAAACTACTGGTATTGAGAAAACTAAAGTGTCGCATGAGGACAAGCTGCCAAAATAATGTGTATATAATTAAAATGATAAGCAATCTGTCACCAAACGTGACATACCACTTTAATTTTTTTAACCAGAAATCTCCAGACTGACTTGCTTATGATTCAACTGTCTTTGTTAACCATAAATATTTTAAATTTTAATTTTCCATGTGTAGTATATTGAAGTTTCATAACATGATTTGTTCCAGAATGGTACCCCAAAGCATTTACAGTTGGATGGAGATATAATGCATCTGTGTAATTCTGAGAATTATGTATGGTTCTCTTGGTGGTTGATGTCTTTTAAACAACAACAGCAATGACAACAGCAACCAAGCTAGTCTAAATATGTCCCACAAAAGAGCACGTTCTTTGTTGAAATACATAGCACAAATAAGTTATAGGTTCAGTTTGACTACAGCCAACACTAGAAGCCCCAAATGTCACAAAGCTTTGGAGATCACAGGTAGCTCATGTTGCTTCAGGTTGACCAGGAGTGGCAGTGCACAAGGGTAACATGGTTATTATCGTTCCATTGAATCATGAGTAATACACATTAAATTAAAATGCATTACAGGAAAAGTTCTTCTTCCTTGGCTTGGGAAAAAGGCTGCTGTTTACACAGCTTTTGTGGCTTTTAGATTCATGATAAAGGAGCAGACATCCAAGTCCCTTTATTAGCAAGTGACAAAGCTGTGATGTATGAAGCAAAGAAAATGAAATGCAACCCCCTTCTGTAATTTAGAACAATTACCTACTTTTTTTATGATACTCTACAGGAAAATAAAAAAGGAAGTTCCCTACTTTGATTACACACATTTAGCTAGTCAGTGCATTCTTCAATAAACAGTTAATAAAGCATAGTACTTGAAATAGCTTGTTTATTCCTTCCAGTTGTTTAGCATTACAGTTTATTTAGAGAAGGGTTTGGAGAGCCAAAACCTAATCCAAATGCAATCATTTTTTTTGACTGATTGACTTTATGTAACCTTGAATATAAAATATGTATGTATGTATGCATGTTTGCATGTTTATATGTATATATCAATATAACATATATTTATGTGTATATTTAGTTATATAAAACAATTACTAAAATAACTCATAAAAATTTAAAACAAGTTTTGTTATATGTATTGAAATGATTATTTTAAATATATATATATATGCTATTTATTTTTTAAAATGAGAGCAATTTGCTTGTTAATGAGATGACTGTGCTTTTTGATTTTCTACTCATGCTGCAGTAGAAGGTCCTAAATCTATGCATAGTCAGGTTGTTCCAAGTGAACTCAGTGGGTTAAAAAAAAAACACAGGAAGTTGGAAGGGAAAAGTGAGGAGGATAAAGGGGGAAGAATTGGGGAAAGGAAAGATGGAGGATGAATTTGATCAAAATACATTATATGCATTCAGGAATTTCTCCAAGAATAAAAGGAAACTAAAAGCAATAATATAATTTGATACTGCAGGACATGGAGCATCTTGAACATTTTAAAATGATGATAGATACTTCATTTTATAAATATCAGTGCTATGAACATTTTTGTAACACTGTGCAATCCAAAAATGTGTTAACTTGACACATACATGATGATCAATAATGGCAGAAAACATCCAGTGTGGAGTAAAACTCATACACTTGGAATTCATACACTTGTTGCATACTCAATGGTAACATTTCAAGCAGTGTTCATTGGCATCCTATAGCATGATGTCATACACAGTGCAAAGTCCTCAAGCTGTGTGTTTGGGAATGAGGTTGTACTAAATTCTGGTCACGCATCAAGAGTCTGTGCTGCCAAAAGTGTATCATATTTATCATGTGCTTGCAAATAATTTTTTATCATTAGTCATTCAAAACATTTTACTATTGGCAAAGTTCAACCATCTCCACAATACCCCATGTTGGATTTACAAAGCTGGGATTTTAATAGTTTGTTTTAAACCTTGACTCTAAAATATATTCCTAGACCTCATGGGAAATATGCATTGCAAACACATTTGATATGGGTTTTTGTTGCTGATGTCATTTTAGATTATCAGAAATCTTCATTTGATATCATCTCCAATAGTTCCTCCATAATTTATTGTGGTTTTATCATGGTACTTTTCTAACTTCTAAAATTTAAGATGTTCTAGATTTATGATTGGTTGATTAATATGTATTTACATGAGATGAGGAATTCACCATAAGGTTTGAGAAAGTACAAGCTAGAAATTAGATCTTTTAGCATGAAGCCTTGCATCTGAAGTTATTACTACAATGTCTTAGTCATGGAGGCACAGGCCTGAAATTTCAGCTACGTAGACAACCGAGGCAAAAGACTGCAGGCTCAAGGACAGGATGAATTAAAAAAAAATCTTAGAGATTTTAATGGGACATTGTAAAAAACACCACTTCTTTAAAAATAAAAAGGACAAAAGAAAAAAAAGAAAAAGCACTGAAAGATCCATGACCTTTGACCCTAACCAATCAATTTAAGTTAACTGACCTACAAAAAGAGTACTACCATGATAAGAAAACATTTTTTGCTATTAAAATAAAGTTGCTCAATAAAGGCAAGGGAAAACTGCTGCCAACATAAAAATTGAGTTTATTGTTAAAGACAGGTTTTGTTGGTGGGGGTTGAGGTCTGGCTTGGGTTTCCATGTCCATGGCACTGAGCACAGGCTTGTGTTATAGACACAGACCCTGATAATACAAAAAGGCTCTGAGTTATGGAGGCTTTGGTACTTTTTCACACTTTGACTTTTCTAAACTACAAATGTTTCTGTATAGAAGTAAAAATTAACACATGGTCAGTTAAAAAATGTTTTAAATTACTAAAAATAGGCATAAATGTGCATTTAACTAACAGTTAAAAAGCTATACTGAGTCCTGTCTGTTAAATCCAACTTCTAAAGGTTCAAAAGCTTCTTTTCTCTATCGAGGTTGTAAAAGTCATATTCTCACCAATAGACCCTTCATGCCATTGTACTATTAGCAATGTTTGCCTATGCTTGATAAGTATGTTCCAGATTCCTAGGTACTATTTAAAGAACAATGATTCTAAACAATATTAAACAGTACATGTTATCTCTTTCATCCAGAAAATATTGAATGTGTCATAATATATTGGCATTATATTCACACTAATATGTTTGAGAAATGCCGGGTTCACCCTTTTAAACAGCTCAAATATTTTAATAATGAGTACTATAAGATAATGAAATTCTGTCCAACTTTTCAAACAGTTTCTTAAGAACTTTAATGAGCATGTCTCCTCCACAACTCCGGATGTGGCTCCCTGGAACCACCTTCAAGAACACTGATGTTCCCTTTAGTTACTCAAGAGCATAGATGAGATTTAGGTTGGGGGAGCTTTCATTAAAATTTCATATCACAACTCTCTAGCTCATGGAACTTGCTTAATACCTTCTTACAAATGAATTATGCATGTCAGTGTCTATACTCACCCTATTTTATATTTAGTTTTGAAGCATATTTATAGGTGGTTTCTTATAAACTCATTATACTGTAAGTACATTAAAAGGAGTGTCCCTATTTCTGTTTGAAAATAACAAAACTATTTTATGGAGATTTGACTTCATATGCATTTGTATGTAACCAAATTCATCAACAATGTCTTTTAATAAAAAAAGTGAAGATATTGAAAACACAAGCTGATAATCAATTGAATCCCCCAGTGCACACAGTCTTCTGATGTTCTAAATAGGGACATGGGCTTAATTTATGAAAACAAAGTGTTTCAAGTGATTGGAAATATTGACTGTTTATGTACAGTTAGGTCAAGATATTACATTACATCTTTAAACATGCTTTATCTTATTTGCCACAACACCTCCATAAAAAGGGTACATTTTAAACTTTGAAAAAATATATATAATATGGCAAAAACCAGTTTTAATTTAATCTTCAGAGCCAGAGTGAAGGAATTTAAAACAAAAATTGATTTGTGACCAAGTTCTCTTCATGCTTATTCATTGTTTTGACTCACTATGCTTTGGGAACGTTCAGTTGGGAAGAACAAATCTATACCACATCTGGCTCCATGATGAAAAGACTCACAAACTTGGCATCAAACTTTCTACAGGAAGTGATGGATAGGATATTTCCCAGAGAAGATTGAACATGAGACATCCATATCCAGTTAAAATAGTTGAAGGCTTCCATCAGTTCTCTCTCTCTCTCTCTCTCTCTCTCTCTCTCTCTCTCTCTCTCTCTCTCTCTCTCTCTCTCTCTCTCTCTCTCTCTCTCTCTCTCTCTGTGTGTGTGTGTGTGTGTGTGTATGTGTGTATGTGTGTGTGTTATGTGTGTGTGTGTGTGTGTGTGTGTGTGTGTGTGTGTGTACGCAGTCATGATATTCATTGTGGCTCTTGCATCAAGTGGTAATGATGTGTGTGCAGCATTGTCTACAGAGAAGCTCAGTTGATCGCTGGTGTCCCAGATTTTAACTGTAGGCAGGGTATTCATGCACCTTCTACGTAGGACATACTAAACTCTCACAGTTCCACATGGAAAGCTCATGATCAGTACAAAGCACATTTCATATGTAGGGTAGAGTGCAACTCTGCTCTCCAGATACCTTAGCAACCCTTTTCAAGCCCAAGCTCCCAGAAGCCAGCCAAAGTCTGGCCTCGTATTCAGACATACATGTATTATATTCTTTAGTGCAAATGCTACACTGGACAATGATGTGTTCTTATTTATATACAGTCTGTCAAATCCCTTGTCTTCATCTTAGTGATATAAACTGTATTCAAGTATTACCTTAGAAGTGTTTCACAGTAGCTCAGTCTTATACAGAATCTCACTAATGGAAAATCTATAAATGTATTTAACCTTAGAAAATGGGTGTGAAATGAGTTAAAATAACTACACGTGATGAGATTTTATTTTTAATTTTAGCATTATTATTATAAGACAGGTTCTCAGATATCTAAGGGTGGTTTCAAACATTCAACAGCCTCTATCTTGCACGTGCAGTTACACTGATTTTTAGTGATAGGTTACATAATACTCAGCTTGCAAACTCCACCCTTTTTATGTATACCCTATTATCTCAAATACCTATCAGTCCCAGTTCTCAATATGTCTGTTACTTCTCTGTTGAACAATTATTCGAGTCAGGGCATAGGCAAGTATGTAGTAGTATAGTCTAGTGGAAGGGTAAGGCAACAAGAAAGATTTACTAGGAAAGAAAAATCTCAAAGCTACTATGTAATCTACTATTCTGAATTCCTACATTTTTCATAGTGTTTTCACTTGTCATCTATAAATCAGCCCTCAATGTCTTGAAAAAGTAAGTTAAAATCTTGGTTCTAGTTTCACTTTAAACATTTATATTGGTACTGTCCCTTTAACCACCATCTTGCACTCAGGGATTCAGTATAGACAAAAGGCAAGGGAGTCTGTTTTGTTCTTGGTTTCTGTTTTATTTACGTGTCCCAAATTTAAACTCAGAGCAATGTTTCTCAGCAGAGAGGGAAGACTACTTTGCCAAGAGGCTTAGAAAAATCTCACTGGAGTTACATAGTTTCTTGGCAACCTCCTTCTAAGATTTTCTGTATGATCTCTTTCATTACATTATGCTGCTTGAAGCAGGGGGATTTCCAAATCTCCATCCCATACCTTTTTCTTTATACTTACAAGTGCCTCACAGCCTCAAAAGACTCAGCTGTGTAGAAGTATTTATAAAGCCAGGCCATTGAAAGAAACCAGCTCCCACAATCTCTACCTTTCCCTTTATCTAAAGAAAAGAAGGCTGAAGGCTAGGCGTCAGTGCAATGGATATATATATATATATATATATATATATATATATATATATATTCTACTACATCTGGACATTGATGCCATTTTTACAGTGTTATAATAACACTGGTAATAAAGTAAAAACTGGAAATGATAAACCCATAGAGATTTCCTTTTGTAGTTCACTTCCAGTTGTCTACTAACAACAGAACCTTTAACCTCTCTTAAAGTGGACAAATTGTCTCTATGTTCTATTTTCCTATGAATATGGAGGCTCCAGTAAAAGTCTGGCTGCCATGATACCTGGTTGAGGACTGTCTCTACAGGACACAAATCATTGGAAACACCTTTAGAGTTTACAGTCGATGTCACTACCAACTCCATGTTTTGATCCTATCTAGTTGCCTCACTGTCCTTGGTGGCTGTTCTGTTTGCCATATATATATATATATATTCCACAGCAAATTATAAGGTCCCTTAAGATAGTACCTTTGTATTTGCTGCCCTTCATATGAATTTAGATTATTCTGTAGTCTGTATGCTTTTGGTGGGAAAGACAAAAGGAGAGAAATTGGAAATTATTATCAGTGTCTATAACTTGTTAACATTACATTGAACTGCTCAGTCAGAGAGAGATACATTCACTGATAAAACAATATTCCTTTGAAGTAATATTTTATTAATTCTTTGAAAATTTCATGCATGCATACAATGTATTTAATCATTACGTCCTGCCAATTCCCATTGGAACCCACCAACCCATCTGCCCGTCAACTTCAAGTCCTCTTTTATTATGATCATCTTAAAATCAGCAACAGCATTAATTAACCCAGCATTGTCATAAGTCATCTCATCATATCACCATCATATCCATCAATATCAGTAATACCTTCTGAAACCAATTAGTACTGATCATGTGAAAAACAAGTGTTCAACCATCCAGTGGCACATGAACAACCTACAAGTAATCACATATCCAAGGAAAAGTGAGTTACCTTCCTTCATCAGCTTTAAGCTTTAAGCTCCCCACTTGAGGAGGCTAGGATTTGGTAGCTCTTCAGTTTCCATGTTGGATTTTGACTGTCTTGATCTTGTGCACATCTTCTATAAGCAACAGTTGTGTTAGTTGCTATGTAAATCTCCATCTCATGTCAAGAAGATAGTGTCTCACATCTCTCCTCCCTATCCTCCATCTCTTACCTTCCACCCATGCTTTCACAATGTTCCTTAAGCCTTGTCATTGAACATGCATTAAACTAATGAATATTCATGAGGATGAATATTAAGAGAATGTTTGCACATAAGGTGAAAAAGTATCACGTTTCTGGATGACTGTGCAAGAGGAATGGTTAGCGGTACAGCTTCATAGATATTTGATCGATGATTTATTGATGCCATCAAATAGCATGTAACTGGGTTAGAATTGATCATATATGCCATATTTGATCATATATGGCAGTCTAAACAATTATTTGTATTTAATATTTAATATGGCATTCATGCTTTTAAATGATAATAGAGGATAATGGGAGAGTGTTTAGCTCAAAGAAAAGACAAAAGCAAGATGGAAGGTGAGACAATGTGAGAGTCATTGCATTCTACCCACATCACCTCTATTGTCCTGGAGCAATATCTGGAAATTTCTGGAAAATGAAAGATATTAGCACCCACCAAGTTCTTGATAGATATATCGATCACCCAAGACCTGCTTAATACAAATGTGAGTTTGGAATTTAGGGAACAGAAGACAAGACTCAAGATTCATTTTGTTTACTCAAACTCCAGGCTGCTTGTCAAAACACACCTGGAAGAAAGCGTCAATACTCCTAGGGCATGAGGCAGACAGCAGAAAAGTGAAGAAACAAAAAAGGAGAAAAGTATAAAGTAGGTTTATCATGAAACTGAGCAGAAACAAAATATTTAAATTGCCCATGCACAGAAATCACTTCATAACTATTACCCATTTTATATTATCAATAATACTTCTACTCAACATTTGCTCTAGCAGATACTAATACATGAATTCAAATGTGTTGACTAAGACTTATTTAGTTTGTTTGAAAATGTAGTATAAGTTTGTTTCTGAAAGTCTTCACAGCTTATACATTTGTAAATGGATGATAAATAAATACTACTCATATTTTCACAATCTAGAATAGAGTCATTATTAATCTTGGCATATGTTACTCACTTTTTGCTATATATTCCAGAATCCTATATACTACAAAAATGCTTTAAACTTGAATTTGTCAGTAATCAAATATTGTCTAGATTTAGGAAGTTGTAAGAAAAAAGCTCTTGTTTGTATTGTATTTCACCAGACAGATATTAAAATTTTTGTTTTGTGCTCTCCAAATGTCTCCTTTCCCCCAAAGAACTCTGTTATCCTGTGCTATAGTTGCATAAATGATGTGGCCTTGTATGTGTGTCAAGAGCCATTCAGAAAGGAGAGATTTTCATTCATTCTAGCTGGGTTTATACAGATAACACAGTGTGGCTTCTTCAAAGATCCCAGGACCACTGCTGATCTGTCAAGGGATAGCCATTCAAGCACAGTTTGGACATATTTTTGAAAGATAGGCTGTGGATCTGAACACAGGTTGATGAAGAACTAAATTTTGAATTGTTTATGTGAAACAAACAAAACACCAATTGATAGTTATGGGCTTGCCTAATACGTTTTTGTGTCTTGGGAAATAAAATACTTTCTTACTCCTGAAAAAAAAAATCTTTTTTTTTTTCTTTTGTATAAGGGAACTGAATGAAAAGCCAGTTTCTCATGAAGTAGAACTTAAATATCTCTTTTCTCACACCCTAACATTGTTTAACCTTCATATACACTCCAGTGAAAAGTAAATGTCAGTGGAGAAATTCTGTATATCTTTCCTTCTTGCTAAGCCATGAACTTGGCCAGTGTGGGTGGTTTGAATAAAAGGGCCACCATAGCTCAAATGTTTGAATGTTTAGTCATTTGAGAGTTGCCCTACTTGGGAAGGATTGGAAGTATGGTTTCCCTTAGTCTAGAGGCAGGAGGGAGGGCCTAGTCCCTACTCCAAATGATTTCACAGATTTTGATGATCCCTTGTGGAAGGCATCACCCTCCCTGTGGTGTGGGTGGGAATGGGATGGGAGGGGGGTCAGGGGTCATGGGAGGAAGGGACGGAGAGGGAACTGGGATCAATATGTACATTAAGAAAAAATTATATATGCATATGATATGGTTTTGTTGAAGCAGGTAGGGACTTGTGGGAGGAAATGCAAAGTTCAGGGTCTCCCTCTTCTTGCTGCCTATGGATCTGTATGTAGAACTCTCAGTTATTTTTCCAGCACACTGTCTGCATGCCACCATTCCCCCCCCACTATGGTGGCAATGAACTAAACCTCTGAAACTGTAATCAAGTCCCAATTAAATGCTTTCCTTTGTAAGAGTTACTGCAGTTACGGTGTCTCTTCACAGTATTAGAACACTGATTGAGGCAGACAGCTATGTTTGATCTATAAATAGAAAGAAGTTGTAGACTATTTCCTAATTGCTTTAAGATATTTCTAATTTATTTTTTAATTTAATTTTTTTCATATAAAATACTTAGATTATGCTTTTTCCCCGTCTTCAACTATTCTGAGAAACTCCCTACCTCGTTCAATTTTAAATTTATTTTTTTCTCTCTCTTTCCCAAACAGAAAATAACAACAAAAGCAAACAAACAAACAAAAAACAAAACACCGTCCTACTCAAGGCTCTATGCAGAAGTGGAAGCAGAAATACTGTAAGGAGTAGTGGATGACTCCAATGAAACAGTATCTTCCAGGCACAACAGGCATACTGCTGTATGAACTCACAGGAACCATGGCAGCATGCACAAGACCTGCCCAAGTTCAAGCCAGACAAAGTATCAGCACCAAAGAGGGGAAGTGAACATAAAGTCTCACCCATAACCAATATTCTATTTGTGACAGAGACCTGAAACGAGAACTTCTGTTTCCTCCAATGGAACTCTCTAAGTTTTAATAAGTTTATCTAAAATCTACTCAATTGTGGATGTTCCCTCTCCTTATAGAATAACCTCCTTCTGTACTTCAGTTTCTGTGTGATACATATATTCTATTATTATTTCTTTACATATTTAATGCAGCTTTCTTTGTTCATAACACCTAGAATTTAGTTTCCATGAATATCACAATATCTCCTATTTTTCTAAAGACATGTTTTTCAGAATTCTGTTTGATTTATTACACATTTTAGAATCTATGTTGCATTTATAAGCTTAAAATTTAAATAAGTAAAATGAGTATGTTCATTTTGATAAGGCATGTGTATACAAATATGTATATGTAAGTATATTTCTTTAAATTTTGTGCAGACTGCTGTTCAGTCTTGTACAGTTTTTTATTATTTGTGTTTTGAAAAAGTAATGAATTTCCATGTTAATCACAATATTACTAAATGAAGCTTTTCTGATGAGGGTTCATGGATACACTAATCTGTGGGTACTCATTAGACAGTCAGCTGTCCATTAAGTAGAGTAATAATAGTAGATTATCACCTAGAGACTATTCCTCTCCATACACAGCTTATTGGCCCAAATAATGCCAGGTATGGTTTTCCACCATAGTTGAAGAAGTCATATACTTGAGTCATAGAACATGGAAAAATCAAGCTGGAACTGACTTGGCCTAGAAGGTCCAACTTGATTAGCTAGATTTTATGCTGGGAGATGCTTGAGAAGAAAAAGAATCGACTATCCTATTCAGCTATGAATCACACCAGCAAAAACAATAATTATCCTGCTAAGAAATGGCTAGTATTGCAATAGTGCCACAAATGTCATGGTAGAAACCAACCACTTTCTGACTGCATTTAATGCCCACTTCAAAGTGTCTGTGTATCAGGGCAGATATTTAAATATGTTATTATTTGCTGCCCATCTCTGCCTTTTCCCCAGAGTTGTAAAAGTTATTTCACAATACCTACGTTTATATGCATTTATTATTATTATATAACCAGTTTAGGCTTTATTTTTAAAAGTTTTTTTTTGTTTTTGTTTTGTTTGTTTTTTGTTTGCTTTTTGTAGTTTAGGGAGGCTGTGTAAAATGGGAACTGTTCTGTCTTGGCCCCACATCCTTGTCTTAATCATAATGCCCGGAAAACTAATGAATTCAACAGGAAGAACTAGAAAAATAAATATAGACTTGTTCTAGCATTGAGTCTCCCTATAATTCAAATTAATCACATAAGCCCAAATGGACCTCTTAATAATAATTTAAGAATGTTGGGAAGGTAAAACAGTTAATATAGTGTTTTCATTTTAAGCATGAAGATCTGAGTTCCATCCTCAGATTACTGCTATGTGGTAATATGCTGTATATGTTTGAGTGAAACCACTGGAGATCAAAGTGCAAAGCTAGCCATAGCCACAGAGCCAGGCAGTGGTGATACACACCTTTAATCACAGGACTCCTGAGGCAGAGGCAGATGGATCTCTGTTAGTTCAAGGTCACACTGAGCTACAGGAAATTGATACATTCCTGAGGAGAAATAGCTCACACAAAGGTGACCTCAGCATTTGGGGTCACACACCATTAATCCCAGCACTAGGGAGGTAGACACAGGAGAGACATGGGTGGGCAGGGTAAGAAATATAAGGCAGGAAGGGACAGGATTACATTTTGAGATTTGGTGGAGAGCATTGCACTGAAGATTCTTAGAGACAGGATTGCCATTTTGGCCTGAGGAAGAGGTAAGAGTTAGTGGCTAGGGGCTGGCTGTTTTGTTTTTCTGATCTTTAGCTTGAACCCCAATATTTGTCTCTGGGCTTTTATTATTTGTGTTACACTTGTACATACACACACACACACACACACACACACACACACACAGAGAGAGAGAGAGAGAGAGAGAGAGAGAGAGAGAGAGAGAGAGAGAGAGAGAGAGAGAGAAACCAGTGGGGTGTGTATTTGTAATCCCAGCAGTGGGTTCCCAGAGACTCAAAGATCCTAGGTTTCACTTGCCAGCCAGACTAGCCTACTCAGCAACTTCCAGGCCAAGGAGAGACTATTTTTTAAAAATGAATTAATGCATTTTCTGTTTTCATTTTTTAAATTTCATTTTACATTCCAACCAGAGTTCTCCCTTCCATCCCACCTTTTGACCCCCCATCTCCCCGACAGCCCATCCCTCCATCCATAAGGTAAGGCCTCCCATTGGGAGTCAACAAAGCCTGGAAAATTAAGTTAAGGCAGGGCCAAGCCACTACCTCTCCATTAAGGCTGAGCATAGCATCCCACAACAGGGAATGGGCTCCAAAAGCTTACTTATGCACCAGGGAAAGGTCTTGGTCCCATTGCCAGGGGCCCCGCAGATAGTTCAAACCACGCAACTGTCTCCCACATACAGAGTGTTTAGTTCAGTTCCACGGAGTCTCCACAGCTGTCAGTTTAGAGTTCTCAAGAGTTTAATTCAGCTGTCTCTGTAGATTTCTCCATCATGGTCTTGACCTCCTTTGTTCATGTATCCCCTCCTCCCTCTCTTAAGCTGAATTCCTGGAGCTCAACCTGGTGCTTGGTTGTGGATGTCTGCATCCAGTTCCCTCAGTTACTGGATGAAGGTTCTATAATGACAGTTTGGGTATTCACCAATCTCATTATAGGAGAAGCTAGTTCAGGCACCATCTCCACTATTGTTAGGAGTCTTATCTGGGGTCATCCTTGTGTATTCCTGAGAATTTCCCTAGCACTAGCCAGGTTTCTCCTTAACCCCATAATGATTTTCTCTATTATGATATCTCCTTTATTGCTGTCCCACTCGATCCATCCCTCAACTCAACCATCCTGTTGCCTCAATTTCTCATCCCCCATCTTGTCCTTTCCACTGTCCTCCATCATCCCAGATTGGCAAGGAGATCTTATCTAATTCCTCTTCCTAGGGAAATCCATGGTATCTCTCTGAGGGTTTTCTTTGTTACCTAGCTTCTTTGGAGCTGTGGATTGTAGACAGGTTATCCTTTGTTTACATCTAGTATCCACTTATGAGTACATACCTTGTTTGTCTTTCTGAATCTTGAGTTATCTCACTCAAATTTGTTTTAGCTAGAAACTGGAGACAACTAATATTCTCCTCAATGGTAGAATAGACAAAGAACATTTGATATATTTACACAATGGAGTATTACTCACTTGTAAAAACCAATGACATCAGGAAATTTGCAGGCAAATGGAGAGACCACTTTTTAAAAATAGGATGAGTATCTCTTGAATGATACTCAAGGTTGTTCTCTATTATCCACACATATTTATGCATGCATTATTGTACACACATACACACACTCACAGACATGTATTAAAATTTTTTAATATGACTCAATAGTTAAGATCAGATACTACTATTACAGAGGATTAGATTTTGAAACCATCATTTTAATAATTTGCAACCAATAGCTACAGTGTGATCTGATGCCTCTGATGACATTGAACTATTGCACTCATATTTAGAACCCACATATATGCACATGCACACACAAAATTTAAATTAGTATATTTTTAAAGAATTATACTTTTATGTTATTGTATATTATTTATTATATTATATTTATATTATTATATATTATATAATTTTATATTATTCTCTCTATTCTCATTACATTACTTGCCCATTTCTCATCATTCTGCCAAAGATATGTCAAGAACTTTGTATAGATAGAGTTTCTCTCCCCATCCTAAAGTTGTCTTGTCCCAAATAAATATACAGAGACTTGTATTAATTGTATTTGGCCTATGGCTCAATCTTGCTTCTTATTGGCTAGTTCTTTCTTCATTATAAACCCATTTCTATTAATCTGTGTATCTCCATGTGGTCTAGGCTTACCGGTGATGCCTGGGTCTCTTTGTTCCTTTGCAGCTCCATGGCATCTCCCTAGTGACCCTTTCCCTGTATTCTTCTTCCCACAGTTTTCCTATTCTGGTAGCTCTACCTATCCTATATGCCTGGATACATCCTGCCGTTCTATTCGATAAAACAGCTTTATTTATCAACCAATAAGAGAAACATATATTCATAGCATACAGAAAAACTTCCCTGATAAATTTGTGTTTTTTTAATATTTATTGTGCTTATATTTAATGATGTGTGTATGTTCTGATGAATGCATGTGACCAGAAATGCCAAAAGATTGTTTTAGATATCTTGAAGCTACATGTTTTGAATTGACTAGTGTGGATGCTGGGAACTAAACTCAGGTCTTCTGCAGGACCATTAGCTGCTCTTAAATGATAAGCCATCTCTCATGGTCCAAACACTGACAATTTTATATATGTTGAGTTTATAACAAAATTCAAATTTTATGCTTTGTAGGATAGTTGATAGCAAAATATAAAAGAAGGAAAAACAATTCTGTTTCAGGGCTTGATGCTAAAATGAAATTATCCATTGCTATATACATATTAGAATCCATAACAAGCATATTGGAAAGCTTTCAAAAGTGAGTGATACAGTTGAGTTCATAAATCTGGAAAAGAGTACAGTCTAGAAACAATCACAGTAAAATAACACAAAAACAAACAAGCAGCACCAAAATGCATATATCAGATTTGCACTTTAGAGATATTAGATTTTCCAGTATTAGTATTAAAGGGGTTGCTCATTTCCAACTCATCCCTCTATAGGAACAATTGCCAGGCTCAGACTTTTAAAAAGTTGCTATGATCCACAGGGAATTGAATGATTAATGCTGAATCAATACCACTACCAAGGGTTCTACCTGACTTATCTTGCAGTCAACATGGGAAAACCATTTTGATGTTATGACTCAGCAGTTGTCAGGATGTAAATCTCTCATAAAATAATTTTAAAGCCAGGCTCTACAGTTGCTGACTCTGCAAAAGCAGCTTAAGGAGAAAATGTGAGTTTGAGTTTGCCCAAGGATGTGCCTCAAATGTACCAGATGCATTTCTCTCTCTCTCTCTCTCTCTCTCTCTCTCTCTCTCTCTCTCTCTCTCTCTCTCTCTCTCTCTCTCCTCTCTCACTGTCTCTGTATCTCTGTCTCTCTGTCTCTCTGTCTCTCTCTCTCTCTCTCTCTCTCTCTCTCTCTCTCTCTCTCTTTCAAAACCAGTATTACAAAGCAGAGTGTGTGGTGCAATTAACAATAAGTAAGAAAAATTCCATGTCCCTGAAACCTTCATGCAACAAGGTAAGTATATTTTGCCAAAACTTGCTTAGAAAATATTTGAGTTTCAGAGTGAAGCAAGGAGAGTACTGCAGCCATTCAGCCATTTAGCCATTTTCAAGTTACAAATATACTAGAAAACAGATTTCTCAGAGAAGGTTTCTCTTCTTATTATCAAGGTATTTATGGAAATAATTTTATTAACAGATTATTTAGATACTTGCAATACAAACAAAGTAAAATATATAGGCTGAAAAATACGTAATTGTTATGGAAAACTGCATTTTTCCATAACATTGGAAATCTCTACTGATTTTTCTGAGGTCTGACATATAGAATTTGGACCTATAACAATGAAGATTCTATGTGTGGAATGTATGTTTTCTGCTAGCCCACCAGCCTGCCACCAGCCTGCCCGCCACTGGTCTGGTGCGCTGGCCCCAAATAACACTCACAGACTCTGTATTTGATACAATCCTGTTGGCCAATTACCATTATTGTTTATGGGCTAGCTCTGTCTTAATTATTAACCCATTTCTACTTATTTAAGTAATTCCACATGGTCATCTTATCGGGGAGTCGCAGCTGGCGTCTTCCTTCCTCCCTGGTCTACACCTTGACTCCTCCCTACTACTTCCTCTTTCTTCCTGGTCTCCTAGCCCCACCTATCTTGCTTTCTCATTGACCACAGTGCTTTATTAATTAACGAGTATGAAAACATATTTACAGAATAACATCTCCCATCATCTATGTATCTTGACTGATGTAATTATTTGCACTCCATCCTCATACATACACTTTATGCCTCTTCACCATATTCTCTGTGTACAGAATCCCTCTTCATTCTTTACATTAAGCATAGATGCTACTTCCTCCTCCTTTGAGAAGCCTTACTTAATTGGATTATAGAGGATATTTTATCACTGCTTTTTTTCCATCTCAGCTTCCTGGTTGTTTCTTTCATGGCCTTTATATTGATGTGGTTATAACTTAATTGTTTACTTTGCCTTTCATTTGCAAAGTCTAATTCTTGCCTAGCATACACCAAGGATTTGATCACTAGTATTGCAAAAGTTAACAAAAGAAAAAAAAATGCAGAATATATTCTAGTGACTTACTCTACCATAACTCTATATTACTGAAGGCAGGAGCATTTTTCATGATTTAGTATGTTAGATATTTAGCATCTAGCATGTTAGAAGACACAAAAGCAGTGCTGTCAATATTTGTTGGCTAAATAGGAAACTTTATTGGCATTGATTCTTTTCTGAAAAAAAAAATTACTTTTTTTCTCTCTAAAAGCCTTCTGTAAGTCAACACTGGTTGCATGAAGAGGGAAATCCCAGCACAAATTAAATACGTCTACAAGAAGTCAGAGATTTTGATAATAGAAACTCAGAATTTGAAATGCAGAAACAGTGGGAAACCTGGCTTTAGAAATAATATCAGAAGTCAAAGTTACTGCTTGCCTCTGCCTTTCTGTTCCAGTTCCTACTAAGTCAGCTGCATTTTCAGAGAAAATCTATGGGTGTGGGAAACATGGCTTCCAGAAGCTATAAGCTGATTACCAATCAGCTTTGCAACACAGGGAAAAGTTTTCCATGATCAAGAGACTATAATCTCAGACAGTTCATAGGAGGGCACTTCCAATCATAACTCTATCTTAACAAAAAATAAGATGAGCATAAAGAAGAACAGGAAGAGGAGGGGGAAAGAAGAAGAAAAAAGAGGAGGAGGAAGAACAGGAGGAAGATGAAGGAGAAGGAGTAGGAAAAGGAGAAGGAGAAGGGGAAGAAGAAAAAAGGAGAAGAAGAAAAAGAAGGAGAAGAAGGAGGAGAAGGACATAGGGAGATGACTCCCACAAGAATCCCACAACTACTAGGGTGTGTCTTCTATTCCTTTCTCAAACATCATGATGAAATATATATTAAAACCTTTTTGATAAATTGCAAATTAGCTTCAAACAAAGCATGCCAGAGGGAATATGAAACCACAATGAAACATATTTGAAATTATGAAATTAAATCACCACCATCTTTTTTTAATATTTTTTATTTTATTTATTTAGTTTCCTTTTTTCACATATGGATCCCAGTTCCCTCTCTGTCCCTCCCATACCCCCCTCCGGCCACCCTCCCATCCTACCCCACCCCCCACTCCACAGGGAGGGTGGTGCCTTCCAGGAGGGGACAACAAAATCTGTCATTTGGAGTATGGACTAGGCCCTCCCTCTTGCTTAAATGTTGTTTATATAATTGAGCCTTCTGTCCTTTTTGTACCTTCCCTTCCCCTCCCCCTTGCTCCTCCAATCTCCCCCCTCTATCTCATTAGTATTTAAAGAAGAGGAAATAGTAAAACTGTGGACAATTACATGCTCAGCTCAGAGAAGATTCTGATAGAAATTAATGTGTGAGGCATACTTGAAGTTTGCCACTAACAGCTACAGAGATTTTAGAATTATAGTGCATTTTAGGGCCCTTAATCGTCTATATAAACACATAGTTATACATCACACAGTAACATCTGAGTAAACAACGGAACTCATGTACATCGGTTTCATAGATTATAATGTAGCTCAAAGCTTCCCATCACCTAGTGTCTCTGGTATCCTATCACAGTACCCTATTCACATTGTCATGTTGATATTTACGTAAAAACATTCACATTCAGATGGTTAATGACAAATAGCCTCAGGCTGGTCTTCCAGAGGAAGGTAGTATTATCAGAGAGAGAGCCGATCCATGCATGTTATTACTAAATATCTTACTGTAGGATGTCAGTGATTCTGGAGAGCCTGACCCTATGTGGACTGAAGTTAATATGTGTGCTTTAAGAGAAACATTCAATGACATAATAAGTCTAAGAAGAAAAAGTAAATGAAAGACTTTCAAAGCCAGGCTACCTTAAAGGTTAATAGTAAACCTTGTTCTCAGTGCGGACAAGTCACTGAGTTTGTCTTGAACACACAAAATAAAAAACAAAAACAAACAACAAACAAACAAAACCTAAAACTTATTAGAGAAAAAGGAAATATTTGGAGAATAAAAATATGGAGGACAAGTATTCCACAGTTGCACCACATATTTTTTAAGTTGCTTGGTATTACAAATTTGAAGTAAAAAAGTTTAGGGAGTTAAAAATATTGTAGTGAACTAAAGTGAATTTATCTCTGAAGAATGAAAATGATTTAAAACAAATTTAGTGCAGTCTGAGAATGTAATGTTTGTATGAGATAGCAAGATAGGCGGGGCTAGGAGACAAGGAGGAAAGAGGAAGTAGAGGGGAGGAGTCGAGATGTAGCCCAGGGAAGAAGCAGGACACCTGCCGCGGCTCCCCGATCAGACGACAATGTGGAAATACTTAGATAAGTAGAAATGGGTTAATAATTAAGGCAGAGCTAGCCCATAAACAATAATGGTAACTGGCCAACAGGATTGTATCAAATACAGAGTCTCTGAGTGTTATTTGGGGCTGGCGAGGCTGTGGGCCCAGACTGGCGGGCTGGCAGGCTGGCGGAAACATACATGCTACACAAAACCTAAAACTTATTAGAGAAAAAGGAAATATTTGGAGAATAAGAATATGGAGGACAAGTATTCCACAGTTGCCCCACATATTTTTTAAGTTGCATGGTATTACAAAGTTTGAAGTAAAAAAGTTTAGGGAGTTAAAAATATTGTAGTGAACTAAAGTGAATTTATCTCTGAAGAATGAAAATGATTTAAAACAAATTTAGTGCAGTCTGAGAATGTAATATTTGTAAAAATCTATGGCAGTAAACTGCATGTATAATTACCATCCCAGCACTCAAGAGGCAGTGAGTGAGTAATCTTAATTTAGATCTTGATTTAGAGGCCAGTCTGAGATTCATAGTAAGTTCTAGTTGAGCCTGGATTACATAGACAGATCTGTCTTAAAAGCAAGCCAGACCAAACAAGAGTAGACCATACAAGGCCAGAGCAGACACAAACAGAACAGAATTAAGCCAACTGCAATGAACAGTAATGAACACTTGTTACTCTATGACAAACTCATCAAAGAAACCAAGAATCCAGCAGTCTGTATGGAAAGCATCGGTATAGAATACTACTTTTATACTCTTTATAATTTTATTATCCCTTTTTGAAGTTCTGGGAATTAAAGTCGGTGCCTTATGCATGCTAGACAAGTGCTTCATCACTGAACAATATTCTTTATCCACTGCAATTTAATTTTATAGTATTATTTAGCACATGTGTTTCATATTAAGATATATTTATTAATATTTATGAATAAATACTTATCTTATACTTGGTTACAGTCATGGTATTCAATATGACAATAGGGCATACAGATTTGTATGTTGGGAGTAGCACTCTGAGTATGCTGTGAGCTACCCACTGGTACTTACATAACTAGGGCTAGTGCTATTTCCAGAACAACAAAATTACCTACCTACCAAGGCATCTCCTAGAAGGAATCCATATGGTTTAGGGATTCATGAGTATATATAAAATACAAATGGCCCACAAAGAGTCACCTTAAAAATCATTTGAGCATTTGAGAGATTCTGTCATCATTTTCACTAATTTTTTGACTTTTCTAAGGTTTTAGAATGCAACCAAGCATGAAAGGATTTGATCTTCAGTGATTAAAAAAGAAGCAAATAAAAAAATAAAAATCAATAATCATCAATCACTTATAAAAGTGTTTATTCCATTAAATAGTATAAGAGGAGTGATATTCAAAATCAATGAAATTGAACATTTCAGAACCACAGAGACATCTTGTAAGACCCTCAGAATGAGGAGTCTTTCCGTTTCAGTTGGTACCCCCAAGAACTCAATGCCCAGTCCCGTTGATGCAACACGCAAGAGGTTTTAATGAACAGGATACGTTTGGGCAAACGGGCTTCTCTCAGCACACAGGCTAGAGAAGCAACATTTCCTTTAAAAGGTACTTTTAAAGGTAAAAAACACAACCTTAGGGTGAGGCTGTGACTCCCTGTCCGCTGAGTACGTGACCAGTTATGGGTTTTCTCCTTGAGGCCGGATGGTCCCACTGTTCTGATCAGCAGGACCTTAGGGCCTCAGGGTGTGCTAATTAATCTTGTCTGGGCAAACTGGAGTTGCAGCTATCACTGATGAGAGGGACAGTGTGAATTCTTGGTATCCTGTTATCCTAGGGTCTTGTGAGGGAAGTTGCCACTGGTTAGCAAATTCCAGGTAACTGATAGTGTTACCTGGGTTAGCTTTTCTGGTTGGACTGTCCTTTATTTTAAGTGGGGGGGGGCGTTCTAAACTTTAATTTTGGTCTTTCAATCTTCTTCATTCTTCAAATAATTCTTGTGAAAGTTAACACAACAATGTGTAAGATTCTAAAAGCCATTAAAAATTTATGCAGTACTGCAGTAGTAGTGTCTGAGTATTACCATCTAATTGCTACAGCTACAGCCTCTGTTTAACCAACATTTTATAATGGTTTTCATAATAGCTTGATTCCTAAATTCAAAGACAATTATGAAAAGCTGATTTGGATATATATTTTTTAATTGAGATGTTAACAAATTACATTTCTATTACGATTTTAAACACACACACTTATATATACATATACATACATATGTATATGTATATAATTTGAGCCACTCTTACAGGGCATTTTATTGGTGTGTTAATTTTTATTTAATGTGCTACTGGTATTTGCAGTACTTGGTGAAAATAACACCTTCACACATGTGTGGCTTGTTCTCTGTCCCAGAATCACACCTCTCTCATTCTGTCACTGTGCCTTTTCCTACATTTTTCCTACAGTCTAAGATATAGCATCCATATTTATGATTTTGACAGCATTGCATCCTTGTCAGTCAGAGGCATCACTCATGGAAATGTAATCTCTGCACTATTCTTTTACCTATATAAGTTGGAGGCAACCCCCGCCCCCGTGTGTGTGTGTGTGTGTGTGTGTGTGTGTGTGTGTGTGTGTGTGTGTGTGAGTTTGTGGTGTTTTTGTTTGCATTCTTTTTGTTGCATGGAGTCTGACTCTCATGCTCATTCTGTTTCTTTTGTCACAGAGGAGGTGTTGGGGCTCAGAGGTGTTGATAGAAAGAAGACTCAGGGACGACTTAAGAATGATTTTCCAAATCACTTGACAGATGTTGTTGACCTCTCCTAGAAGGCATCACCATCCCTGTGGAGTGTGGGGGGGGATGGGATGGGAGGGTGGTGGTGGGGGGATGGCAGAGAGGCAGAGAGGAAGTAATGGAGAGAGGGAGAAGGAACTGGGATCCATATGTAAAATAAGGAAAAAAAATGAATTTAGCCTTTTCAGGCTGCAGCACAGTCCAGTATCTAAGAAATGAACCTATTTCCCTTCTCCCAGGGCATTTTTATTTTTCTCCATATTTACACTTTAGCTAGTTGATTTCCATATGCTCAAAACAACTTGACTGAAACTTACAAAAATACAATGCCAAGTGCAAATTCTTGATTCATCAGCAACCACATGTTTTTTGTTTGTTTGTTTGTTTGTTTTGTTTCTTTGTTTTGTTTTGTTTTGTTTTGTTTTGTTTTTTCCTATGTTTCCAGAACCAAGCTTTGCACTTAGAATTTGTATCCTTTGGAAACTCTCAGACAAGATTCACATAGGCAAGGAGAGAAGCGAAGGATATCTGCTAAACAAAAGATGGATTGGGCTAGATGCTAACACTCCCAGTGGGAATTAGAGCTAAACGCTGACATTCTGGAGTCTGGTCAGGTGTAGCCCAGCAGGAATGTAGCAACATTCTTCCATGGGGTTTTCTGTGCTCTGAGGTGAGGGATTTGATGGAGACATTCCAATTATAGCTGTTTCCAAAAATTCTTTGTGTAACTGGGTGTGGGTCTCTGCATTCACTCCTGTTTGCTGCAGGAGGAAGTTTCTCTAATGGTGACAAATATGGCATTCATCCCTGAGTGTAGGAAAATATTATTAGCAGTCAATTACTGTTTGGCTTTTCCCTAGTTATTAGGGCTATCTGTTCTGTTCCTGGTCACTAAAGCAGAGTCAGGTATGAGTTCTGTCTCATCAAGTGGGTCTAAAGGCATTGATTGGCTACTTCCATAAATTCTGTGCCTTACCACTTGCCCTACCATATCAGGATAATAAGTGTTGTAAGTGTTGTTCTTTTGTTACAGTTACTGGAATAAAAGCTGGAGAAAAGGGAATGGGGGGTACTGCATGGGGGTCCCAAGGTAAGGAACCATATGGGAGAGCAAATTCCAGGGAACTGATAGTGGCCTGGGTTAGCTTTCCAGGTCAGACTGCCCTTTATTTCAAGTGGGGGGTTTCCTTAACTTTACTTTTTGTATTTCATTCCCCCCTTTTGCTTTTGTCAATAGTTCTAATCTTAGAACTAGGGAAATTAAGAGGCAACCTCCTCTTGCCTCGGGAGGCTCCCGTACAGTTGTCTAAATACCATAATCTGGACTGCACTCACTTGTTTCCTAACAAAAGTAACATTTTTTCTAACAGTAAGCAACAAGAGAGAAATAAAAATGAGCAGTTATAAGAGGCTGTCCTTGGGTCCTTTGTCCTCAAGTGGCATGGAGGTGGGTCCAGGGGAGGAGGGCATATTCTGGACCAGCCACAAAGTGGGTCTTTTCACAGAGTCTCAAGTTTTCCTGTGTGGTCTCCAACTTGGAAGCTATATGGAACTTTCAAGTCTCATTTCGCCAAGTAGGCCTCCTGGAGCTGCTCCCACACTTGCCATCTCACCCACTGGAGCACCTTGAGCCTAGCAAACAGAGGCTGAGAGAATAGCACATCAGCACTATGCACAGAGGCAATTTCCACCAGTGGAGGGAGCCCCCCATATAGCCATTTATAGGGGGTCAGACTAAATGGCCCAGGGGTGTGTTTAACCCTGAAAAGCACAAAGGGTAGGAGAGCTATCCGATCATTAATGCCAATCTCCAAGGTCAGTTTAGTGAAGGTCTCATAAATGCTTTTATTTATCCTTTTTGCCTGAGCTTTGGGGTCTGCATGCACAATGTAATTTTAATCAATCCCCAATATCTTGGCCAGTCCCTGACTTACCCAGGCAACAAAAACTGGACCATTGTCTGATCTTACTTCCTTAGGTATTTTAAATTTATGGAGAATTTTCTCAGTAATATTTTTAGCCATCACGTTTGTTGCAGCCCCTTTTGTTTATAGATAGATCTGTGCACATGTACAGTTGCAAAAGCATACCTGCTACCTGTGTAGATGTTTATGAACATTTTTTTAGCTAGACGCAAGGCTTGTGTAAGGGCCATGAGCAGTGCAGGTTTCCATATACCGCCACCACCCCAGCTCTTTCTTTACCTTTTACAAAGTAACTGCTCCCAACAGAGAACCAGGTCAGTGCCTCCCAAGCCAGTGGGATCTTTGGGAACCCCTGTCTCTTCAACTAACAGTTGATGGTAGTCATGAGTCACTGGTTCATCAGTCTCCTCAGGCAGAAGAGTGGCGGGATGAGGGTGGCTGATGGAGCAAACACAATCTCTGTGAAAAGCAGGCTTTGGTAGTGGGTCATGCAGGCATTGGTCATCCATCAGTCTGGGAGCTGCCGGACAATGCTCTCCAATGCATAGGGGTCTATTCTTTGACCAATACAGTCACTGCCATGATAGCCATCCTCTGGCTACAGGCTACAGGATCAAGCTTCTTTGACAGATAAGCAACTGGTTTGTTCCATGGCTCTAGGGATTTGGTCAAAACTCCCCAAGCTATCCCCTAACGCTCATCCACATAAAGGGTAAAAAGTTTAGTTACATCTGTGGGTAGATTGGAGCTGCTAAGGTCGTGAACCCTGTGATCCATAGCCTGCAAAACCCAGATGTCCCCAGAAATTCTCTTACTTGTCTGGCTGTGGTTGGGCTGTTATCTGGACAACAGTTCGTTTCTGAGCCTCCATCAGCCATTGTTGCCCATCCCATAAACTGTACCCCAGGTATGTTACCTCTCTTCTGCAAATCTGGGCCTTTTTGGCTGAGGTTCGATAGCCTAGGTCAGACAATTTCAGCAGCAGTGCTTTTGTTCTTTCCAAGCAGTCGTGTTGGGTTGCTCCTGCTAAAAGTAGGTCATACACATGCTGGAAGAGGGTCATCTGGGGATGTTGGATCCTGAAGCTGGACAGATCTTTATGAAGGGCCTCATCAAAGATGGTTGGAGAATTTTAAACCCTTGGAGCAGTCAGGTCCAAATGAGCTGCCAGGTTCTGCCCGTGTTAGGGTCCCTCCATTCAAAGGCAAAAAGTGGTTGGCTGGTAGGATGTAACCTCAAACAAGTGGGATATCGGGCCCACGCCAAGGTCCACTGTTCTTCAGGTAGTCCATGAATAATGTTGATGCCCTGTGGTACCCATTATTTAAGGGTTTTTTTTTTTTTTGCCTTTTAATTTTGCTAATGGCTGTATCAACTGGTCTCTCCTCCACTTTCAAAGTTACCCTGGGATTGGGGAGAGGATCCAAACCTCATCTTTTCTAATCTTTATCTTCCCCCAGACTGCCCTTCATTTCAAGTGGGGGGGTTTCCTTAACTTTACTTTTTGTCTTTCACTGCCTGAATGCATTCTGCCAGGTGACAGGGGCAGGCCAGCATAATGCCTGAATCCTTACAGTAGAACAAAGTTTTGTGGTTGAGTTGCTGTTTATATTTTTCTTTTGGGTAGCCTGCAGAGTACCTTCCATAGAGGTAAAGGATCCATTTAGGTATCCATGTTTAATGAGTTGTGTGGGTGTTGTCCTTAGCAATGGGGTGATCCTATTTTCATTTTTCAGAGAGTAATTCATTGTCTTGGCAACAGCATGTGTTGCTTAGAGATTTCCAAGTGACCTGCTTGGCCAACAACTCAATTGAAATGAAACCTAGTTTTTTTAAGATGGAAAGTTTTCAGTTGCCTTGGGTCCCAGAATAGCTTGAGTACATGCACTCCTGACCAGGAAGGACCCCTGGGGATGGGCTTGTAAAACATTTCCTAGAAACACAGATGCAGGTGCCAGATAAAGAGCATGAGCCCCAGCAACAATTAGGATTGCTAGCCCCTAACCTTAGACTCCCTCCCCTGCTAGTGGTTTTTGTTTTTATAAGCTCATGTAAAATTGGGCTAAGGGCTCTGTCTTCTCCTCCTTTGTGTGGTATGAGTTGAGCCCCAGCTGGCTGGAACCCGAATAAAGCCTCTTGCTGTTTTGCATCAAGTGCAGACTTCAGTGGTTTGTGGGTTGATCACTGCATCCTGGGATTTGAGTAGAGGTCTCCCCAGTGCAGGGATTCAACAGTTTTGCTACTGGAAGCCTCTTTTGGTGCCAAAAGGTGGCCAGTTGAGATTCTTGTCTCCCCCATTATTAAGAGATCTCATTAGGATCCTCTTTGTATATTTAAAAAGTTTCCCCTGGACTAGATTGCCATATCACCCCTCAAATGTCCCTTAAGTCCAGCTATCATTCCCCACATTCCTCCTCTTAACCCTGTCACCATTTTCCCTTCCATCCTGAACCTCCTATAACTTCCCCTAAGCCAACCCACCACCCAGTTTCTTCCTCTATACCTAACCTCTCATGGTATGCAGATTGAATATTAGTTATAATTTATATAATGGCTGATATCCATATATAGCTGAATATAAGCCATATTTATATTTCTGGGTCTGTGTTACCTCACTCAGAATAATTTTTTCTAGTTCCAACCATTAATCTTCAAATTTCATGATGCCATTTTTATTAATGGTTGAGTAATACTCCATCAGCTGGAATCTCATTTTTAATCAAGAAGAATAGTCACAGAATTTATGATCTCATTTATATGAAGCAAAGTGATTTTTTTCCCCAGCTCTGAAACGGATACATGCAATAGTGGCATTCTCAAGATTGAAAATTTAAAGTAATGGGAAAATCTTGTTTTCTTTCTTTCTTTTTCTCTTTCTTTCTTTTCTTTTTTAATTTAAATTTGAAGCAATGTTGTTTTACATGTCAATCCCAGTTCCCTCACCCTCACATCCTTCCCTGACACCCCCACCAAACACTAGCCCATCACCTTTCTGCTTCCCAAGGAGGGTGAATTTTTCCATGGGGAGTATTCAAAGTCTGTCATATTATGTGGGGCAGGTACTAGGCCCTCCCCCAGGTATCTAGGCTGATAAAATATTCCTCTATGTGGGATGGGTTCCCAAAGTCCATTTGTACACTAGGGATAAATACTGAATCATTACTAGAGGCCCCAGACTGCCTTAACTAGCACCCACATTCAGGGTGTGTGGGTCAGTGTTTTCTACCACTATAATATGAAAAAAACAAAAACAAAAAAACCAAAAACAGATCAAATAGTCCTGTGTGCACATCTTAGAGTGGGTGGGTATTTCCTCCTTTATCAGTTGATGAGGGAGTGAGGGAGGACACAGCTGTGAGCAGCAGTTCTAGGAGTGTGGCCTTAGACTGCATCAAAAAAAAAAAAAAAAAAAAAAAAAAAAGAAAAGAAAAGAAGTGTTATTTGTAATAGCCAGAACCTGGAAGCAACCTAAATGTCTCTCAACTGAAGAATGGATGAAGAAGATGTGGTACATTTACACAATAGATTACTACACACACAGAAGGAAAAAAATTAGAATCTTGAAATTTTCAGAAAAATGGATAGAAGTAGAAGAAACCATCATGAGTGAGGTAACCCAGTCACAAAAGACAAACATGTTATGTACCCACCCATATGTGTTTTTTGCATGGAGCAAAAGATTACCAGTCTACAATCCACACAACTAGAAAAGCTCTGAATCAAGAGGACCCTAAGAGAATTATACATGGGCCCCTGGAGGAGGGAAAAGGAACAAGATCTCCCAAGCAAATTGAGAGCATGGTGGGAGGGGACAGAGAATTAGGAGGAAGAGGAGGGAAGCAGGAGGCATGAGGGAGCAGGAAGATTGAGTCAAGGAAACAATAGAGGAGAGCAAGAAAAGAGATACCATAATAGAGGGTACCATTATCGGTTTTAAGATAAAGCTGGTACTAGGGAAATGTTCAGAGATCTACAAGGATGACCCCCAACTAACAATCCAAACAATAGTGGAGAGGCTACCATAAATGCCTTTCCCCATAATAAAATTGATGACTACCTTATATGCCATCCTAGAGGCTTCATCTAGTAACTGATGGAAGCAGAAGCAGAAGCAGAAGCAGAAGCAGAAGCAGAAGCAGACACCTACAGCTAAACATTGAGGTGGACTCCTGGAATCCAGTTGCAGAGAGGGAGGAGTGATGAGCAAAGGGGTCAAGACCAGGCTGGAGAAACACACAAAAACTACTGACCTGAATAAGGGGAATCTCATGGACTTTAGTTTGGTAGCTGGGAAACTGGCATAGGACTGACCCAGACTACCTGAATGTGAGTATTAATTAGGAGGACTGGGCAGTCCATGGGGCCTCTGGTAATGTATCAGTATTTATCCTTCATGAACAAATGTACATTGGGTTACCATTCCACATAGAGGGATATTCCCTCAGCCTAGATATATGGGGTAGGATCTAGGCCCTATTCCGAATGATATGACAGACTTTGAAGACTCCCCATGGAAGTCTGCTCCCTAGGAAGCAGAAAGGGGATGGGAAGGGGCTTGGTGGGAGAATGGGGGTGGGGGGATGGGAGGGAAGTGGGGTTGACATGTAAAACAAGCTTGTTTCAGTGGTTAAGAGAACTGATCTTCCAGACAACCAAGTTTCAATTCTTAGCACCTACATGGTGGGTCACCAGAGTACCTGACCCACTCTTCTGGTCTCAGTGAGCATTGTATGCACCTGATGTACAGGAATAGATGCAGGCAAAACACCATTGCAAATAAAATCATAGAATAAAATAAATAAAAAGCACATGTATCAATGGTTTGTTCACATGTCTATGAGTATGTGGGTGCATATACATATGAAACTTGTATGAAAAAGTCACTTTAATATATTAAGGAATAACTCACTTAATATAACAAAGGCATTAGGGCATTCATTTATAAAAAATGTATTTAAATAAACCCAAATGTGAAGTGGGAAGTGTCTTAGGAGATAAAAGCTTTTGTCAAGACTGACAACCTGAGTTCCATTCCTGTGCCCAACTTGGTGGAAGGAGAAAAGAGTCAACTACTAATTGTCCTTTAAATTCCACATATTCACACACAAATAAAATAAATAGGTTAATATAATAAATATAAATAAATTAAATACAGTAAAGGTTTTAAAACTTTTATAAATAAAAATGGTAAAACAGAATGATATAGTTAAAATATTAAGGTCTATGTCACATGTACAAATATATACCACATAAATAAATAAGAAGCATAGACTAATAGAAATGTGCAACCTTTTAGAAAAATAATACAAATAGAACTCAGTATGAGTATAGAAATATAAAATCTAGTTAACAGAAAAACTGAAACAAAAATAGTAATTCATATAGTACTTGTAATATATGATAAGGATAACCAGAAACAACTAACATGCAATATGAAAATGACAGTGGGTAGCAGAGGGTTCTCCATAAATTCCATGGGATGAGTGTAAGACACACATTTTTAAGATTAACATGATGTACCAACCCATTCACAATTTATTCTTTTATTTAATTTGGAGTGATGAGAAAAATCCATTGGACTATTAAAGGCTACAAGATTAGTTTATGTAAAAACATGTACCTTATAATGTTCCATGATACATGTATACCAATATGTAAATATCCAAAATTAATTGTAATCCCTTGGGATACTATGATCTAAGAATACTTGGAGATGGATAGTCAGTCTTCCCTAGTAATTTGAACTTATCTCAGTAGATTTTTATTTCTAAATATATACATTTATATACATATACATACATACATATATGTATATATATACATATTTATCATGATTAAAAAATGAGAGGTAACAGTTTTGAGAATGAGTGGGAAGGAAGAATTAGAGGGAAGACAGGAAGTAAGGGATGATGGATGTAAATACAGTAGTGACATGAAATTGTCAAAAAAATAAACAGCTATTTCTTACTCCATATAAGTAGGTTATGCTACTTTGCATATTTAAAACAAAGTTATAAAAATATACTCAAAATAAAGAGAAAGTCTAAAATAAAAACAAACAAACAGGGAATGACTTGTGATGTCTAATCCTAGTTGCCAACTTGACACCAGTTTGGCTGTTGATTATGTTTGTGTGATTGGTTATCAATTGATGTACGCAGGCCAAGCCCATTGTAGGACTGTACCTCTATAGATAAGTAGTGGGTCTAGGCTGATTAAGAGAGGTAGCTAAACAAAAACGGGGAAGCAAATAGCTAACCAGGTTTTTTCTTTGTTTATTTTGCCTCAAATCCCTTCATGAATTCCTGCATACACACATTCTAAGGCAATATGATTTTATTTCAATCAAATTACCTGGTATCTTTATTATGACATTGATTAATCAAGCTTCAAATATTTGCATATAAAGAATGTTTCTGATTTCTTTCTAGGTGGTCTAACTCATCAATATATGTATGTGAAAAATCCAGTCTTTACCAGGTGAAAATTTGATTTTATGAAAAAAAAGTATTAATTTTTAAAGAGTTGATACATTATGCATTGACTTATTCTATCTTTCCATGTTAATGGGACAATAGTGGATATTACCTCAGAATGCTATAAATTAAAATAAAACTCAGAGTTTTTCTCATATGATGTAAGTTATAGCTGAGATGTTATTAAACTATAGTTGAATAATGCATAGATATATATATGAATCTATAGATAACTATAGATAACTATAAGAAAAATGTATAAATATTTAATAAATAATGTAAGAGTGGTACATGCCTATACAACACAAAATGTAATAAAGTTTTAAAATTTATTAAGTCCTATCACCAAAAATGAATTATGTTTTCCTTGTGTTCTAGGTAATTATGTATACAGTGTCATGTGGTAGGGTGTATTTAGCTGTTGTTTTATCCAACGATTAAATGATCAATTATACAAAACTGTTAAGAAAGACATGCTGTTTAGATGCCTTAAATACAGCCAACATTACTCATAAACTGTATTTGGTTTATAGAATCAAATATTTTAGAACTAGGTTCTTGCATCCACCATACTTACTACTCAAAATTTGGGTTAATTGCAAAACCTATTTGAGAGTCAGCTTCTTGTTGTTAACCACAGCATTTCAGAAATAATTTACATTCATGATTCAATTTCTGAATATTGAGCCTCGATAATGTTCTGGCATGACATAAATGATTAATAGCAGAGATTCCCTGTTCCCAGTTCTTCTAACAATCTTTTTCCAGCCTGAGACACATCTAGTGATTCAATCCTGCAAAACTCATTTTACAAACAAAGAGAGAGTATAGATAAGGATAAAGAAGAAAGAAGGGCAAAAACTTCAGGTGCAATTCTATTGTAATTATATTTTAATTAGATATCATTTCACTGTCTCTGAAACATGCAATTATACTTTCTTTTGATTTTAAATTTTGACAAGATAATATTTAAAGTCAACAACAATAAAACTATCTTGAAACAACTTTTAAGAAACTAGAGGTCAATTGGACACTTATTTTACTCATTTCTTTTTTGACACTGGAAAATAAAATGAGATTTTAAATTTCACAATTCACTTATAACCTGTTTTACAAAGAAAAACCTCCACACAATTTGATAGAGGCTAGTCACTTGAGTATGTGTCTAGCCGTCTTGTGGTAATGCTGTCTTGGCAAATGTATACAGGTACATTTAATGATGAACTTCTCCTAGAAAGTGAAGATAAGTTATTGACTCAGAATAACCCATTCCTGTTAGTCTAGTCTAACATGTATTTAAACAATTCTAATTTTTCCCATCCCATGACGAAAGAGAATCGAAATGAAACTGCGTGTGTGGTTTCCCCTTTTTGGAACCCGTGAAATTGCTTTTGCCAAAGAATGAGAATTTACTATAGTGCTGAAAAGGACAAGGAGGGGAAGAGTGGGGATTTAGAGATCAGATACTTTGAACTGTAAAGCTCCTAATCTCTGAAATCTATGTCCACTTAACATGCTAAACATTTCAGGGTGAAAATTACAGGGGCAATTCCATTTGCATAAATTATATCAGCCTGGCACTGTCTATAATTTTCTTGTATTTTGAGTAAAAACAGGTCCTAAGGCTTAGAAACTGGCATTCGGTAGTGAAGCAGGCATGTGTTTGTGTCTCTGACCAAGCCTTCACATAGATTTTCAGAGCACAGTAACAAAGGAAAACCTTCTGGGATACAGTTATGGTTTTACTGACACAGTGAACTACCCACCATCCACAATGTTCTTGTCTAGCATAGATCCCCTTAATGCTTTTTATAGATCCCCACTTCCTCTCATTGCAGTGGCATACAATAATGTGGTAAATAAGAATCTGGGAAACGATAGGCTGATGAATGTTTATTGGGGGAGAAATCACATATACTAGAAAGAGATAACCACCAGCAGATTCCCATCCCAAGGATGACTCCGGATGCTCTCTGTTTCCAACCAAGAAGCAACAGAGAGAACTGGTGTCCCAGACACCAGACCTAGTCTCCCCTGGTCATGCCCACACCTATCCCCATATCCCAATGGGCGTGGTCAGTGCAACAGGTGTGGGTGGGGTGGCTCTCTCACTACAATTCCCCTTTTAGTCTAAAGAAAAGATTTAAGCTTGATACAAAACTATATACAAAGACATGAAGGTAAGTATTGTGGAAATGTTGTCACATTTTTGGTGATTTATGCAGATCCCTTTTAGAGTCCTTAGGGAAACTCTAAAATCAGAGAGGGGAGCTAACTAGCTAATCATGAGTAAGTGCTTACTATGAACTAAGTTTCATTTCATCGTATAGTTAACCCGTTAGATCATACCAATGTATGAGGTTTACTAAAAAAAAAAAAAAAAAAAAAAAAACCATGATGTATTTGAAGGGGGGAAAAAAAAGGAAAGCTATGGTTCTTGTAGTTTAAAAGCTGAAATAAAGGCTAAGATGATGATTTCTGAGAATCAGCAATGATAAAAACATTTCTCAGCTACAAGTGATAAACCCTAGTATTTTATTTGATATAAGGAGATATAGGGAGATATGTGGTAAGTGAGACTTTGGAGCAGGCAGTGGTTCTGAGGTCTTTAGATTAAATGTGTTCATGGTTAGAGATGTCATCAGATGATGACTACATAACATAGAAAATGAGATTATGGAAATATTTTAAGATTTTAGATATAGACAGATTGATTTTCAAATACTTATGGGATGCTAGGGAAAGAATTGTTCAGTATAGTCAACAGTTGTAGATTTCTGGTATAAAATAGTGTTTATTAGCATACATGTTGCTTTAAGGTGGTCATAGACTATACTTACTTGACAACTAACTTGCTTTACTTATAGTAGTTAGGTGACACTGGACAGTTTGCTTCATTTAAAGAAAATACAATTTTGATAGATGCTAATCAGGTTACTTCAAAAATAAAATGCCACTGTGATCACTCCATTAAATGTTCTTTTCACCTAGATCATTTTCTTCAATTAGCAAACATACACTACAAATCTCCTAACTGGCTCCCTACTTATATATTATAATATCCTGGACAGATTTTTGTTTTGTCTTGTCCCTTAATTAATGATGAAAATATACCAACTAATTTTGTTCAAACATTTCAATGTTACTTGTCAGTCAAACATCTTTAAACAAAGTTAATTTGAATCTTTAAAAACCAGAAAGGACTGCAAAAATACTCTGAAAGCATAGACACCAGAGTTTGATACCCAGAATAATGCAGAAATGAATCCCAGGTGCGGTGGCTGAGTCCTGTAATCCTGATCAGAGGGAAGTGTGGCACCTGCTTTCCACACTGGAGTGACCCTGTCTCAATAAGGAGGTGGAGAGCTCCTGAAGAATGTTATCAGAGATTGTCACCTGGCCTTCACATCAACACACACACACACACACACACACACACACACACACACACCACTATGCAGCAAACCCTCAAATGCATACACAGACACCTACAAACACAAATTTAAAAATATATGAAATAAGAAAATAATCAAACTTTGAACCTCCACCACAACACATTTTGTTGTTTCTATTGACTTGCTCTTTTGTTTTTTAATTTCGTTGATAATTATATGAAAAATTTTCTGTCTTCAAGAAAAGCTATTTTCTCTATTTGTGTTTTTATAACCAGCATTTTAAGGGTTATACAATATAAAATTGAATGTTTTCTGCTGTATGATTGGTGTTCTACTTGATGGTTGACCAATGTATCACCTTCTGAAATATGTTATTTTTCCTTATAATCAAGATCATCACTCAAATACCAACAGATATCTTGAAACCAAGATCATGAACACCTTCAAAATATTACTTTGAAATAATGCCATACAAGAGAAAGAGTTTTAAAAACCTACCCTCTATTATCTTTAAATGTTTCATGGTCTCTTTGGGTATGAACCTGAAGACAAAAGACATCAAAACAGAAAGCTTTAAAGTGTTATTATTTTTATATGTCTCAGGATCTTTTACAGTGGAAAATGGAAGTGATGAACAAGCATGCTTTATATATAATTGTAAAGCAAACAAACAAACAAAAAACAAAGTTATGAAGGTTTAGAACAAATGACCTGTGTAAGTAAATTCTAAGGATACTGCAAAGAAATATATGAGAGGCTGGAGAGATGAATTAGCATTTAAGAGCACTGGTTTATCTTCCAGAGAACCCAAATTTGATTCCCAGCACCCATGTGGTAACTCACAACTGTTTGTATCTCTCATTTTAGTGAATACAATGCCCCCTTCTGATTTCAGTGGGTGCACCTACGAACATGCAAGTAAATATTCATAAAATAAGGATATATGATAGGTATATTATACACATATACATATCATATGTAGCAGTCTTATGAGCATAGAACCAGTAATGAGGAAAGCACAGTTGTCAGAACACTTTCCCCGCAGCATGAGGAGCTAAGTTTAAATTCCCAGTACCTTTATGAACATAGCCATGCGTAACATAATCTCATTTTTGGGTGAGACATGGAGACATGTTAGAGTTTTCTGCTCAGCTAGCCTAGCCTTAAAAGGTGAGATCAGAGTCAATGATAGACCTTTCTCTCAAGGCATTAAAGTGAAAAAAAACAACAAAGACAATCCATTGTCTTTCTCTGGCCTCTGCAATCCAAGCATGCAACATATGATGACAGTAGATATAAACCTCACCATAGTGACACTAAATGATAGCAGCAAATTTATTGATGAAGTACATTTTGGCTGCAATAACCACTATCTAGTGATCAAGATTATTTCCCATGCTTGATATATATAAGGCATCTCCCAAAAGATCCTAAGCAGCTTGTTTCATGATGGAGAAATGTGGTCAATAATTTAAAAAAGCCATTGTACATATTTTGGCTGAAATCCTCCAATGTCTAGGCTTAGTAAAACAGGAAACATATAAGGAATCCTAAATACACTAGGGTTTAACAATATAAGTTTCAGGTATTCCCTGGTAATTAATCACATCTGTATACTTCCTTCTGTAAAGTTTTTCTGAGAGTTCTGATGAAGATGGCACCGTTGTGTCCTACCCAAAGGCACTCAAAACCATGTGACTGAGATTCCTGTCAGTCTCCTGAATGCTTACTCATCCTTGGTCCATACATTACTCTTTATATTGAAAATTATTTGAAAATTTTATATGTTGATTCATGGGTTTAAAAGTTCATTTTTTTAATGGCTGAATATTAATGAGTGGCATAGGAGTTGTTACAACATCACATTAGGGTGAGCACTGGGTTATTTCTAATTTAATGTATTCCAAATAAATCTGTCATAAATATACTCATTGCAGATATTTTTATTCAGTGTTTTTACTTTTCTGGATAATATATACTGAGATTGGAAGCCTAAATTATAGAAGACATGTATGTTTACCTGTTTGGAAGCTGGAAATCTTTTTCCCAATGTGGTTGCAGCCTTGGACAATACCATCTCACATAGGTAATCACAGAGACTTCCAAGCATCCATAACAGTCAGTGACTAAAAACGGAGGTAGAGGAAATTTCATAACTTAAGAGGATTTGCCAGGAATCAATCTCTTCCTCGGCAGAGGTTTTGACATAAAGCCAGTATGTGTATTGATGAGTTAAGTAGGGAACATTTATGTCATAAAGGTCCTAGCACCGAAACAGTTCTTGATTCTTATTTCTCAGAAATTGCAACCTGATCCAGATGTCTGAGGATAGGTGGCAGAAAGCAAAGCAGGTTCTGAGTGACGACATAATTTTAAGAGAAACTCTTCTGTGTGTGTGTGTGTGTGTGTGTGTGTGTGTGTGTGTGTGTGTGTGTGTTGTGTGTGTGTGTGTACAGCTAAAAATGTAGAAAAGTGTTAGAAATCCAATTTAGATTTTTGAATAAATAAATGGAGAGTGTTGTCACAAAGAGGGACACTTCATGTGGGAAAAGACATTAAGAAAGTGTAATGCTGAGGTGAAGAGCATTTGTTGCTTTGACAGAGAGGACCAGAGATCAATTCTCAGCACCCACATAGTCTCATGACAATCTATAACTTCAGTCTCAGGGGAACCAATGCCTTCTTCTGATACCTGTGGATACTGGATGCACTAGGTGCATGTGTACAGATAAAAGCACTCATATACATAAAGCAAAATAAATACATTTTAGAAAAGGAAGTAAAATAGAGCTTTAACCACTCCCTTCTTCTAATCTGGCATCAGGAACTTTTAATATCATGATTTCAAAATGATTTTTGTTTTGATTCCAATTAGACTAAGACTCACAGCTCAAATTAGAATAAGGATTCTTATTTGTTTGTTTTATTTGGCTTTGTTATTTTTGTTTTGGTAAAAAAAAAGTCTCTGTAGCCTAGGACAGCCTAAACACACTGTATAGCCCAGGTTGGCCTCAACATCACCAGCAATCTAGCAATGGAACTACCTCACCCTCCTCAGTGCTGGGATTACAGTTATGAGTCAACATGTCCAGCCTGGAATAAGAGATTAAATGAGATGTCTGCAGCTGAAGAAACGTAGAATCTATGTATCTTTATTTCAGACAAATTCATTTAGAAAGACTGTCAATCCTGACCAGGGCTGATCAGGTTCCATCATTTTTTGTTGCTGCTGTTGTTGGCTGTCTTTCTTTTATTCCATTCTCTGATATTGTACAGTAGTTATCTGCTTGTGTATCTTAAAGCTATGTTTCTGAATTCTCTATGATCATTTTCATTCTGTCAAACTCTGTATCCATTGCAGGGTGACATTTTCCCTTCTCATGTCTGATGTAATTGACTGTCACAGACAGAACTGTAGCTTTGTCTTACAGAAAAAAATCTGACACTAGTACTTCTAAAGTATTTTTATTAAATTTCTCTTGATGTCAGAACATGGAGAAAGGGTAACATGGAGGTCCAAAGAAAAACCCTAAAGAACATTTTCTGTTACTTTAAATTATTTGTTAGAAAATATTTTTCTTTTTTGACAAGTTTTCACAAAAATTATATGTATTTTTATAAAATACAGGTAATGTATCTTGATTACATTCTTTCCAAGTCCTGCATGCTCTCATCTCCCTACTGGTCAGATACCACCAATCTGTACTAGTACTTTGTATCTGAATCATGACTTTCGGTTTTGCTTTTGTGACTGTCTTGACTGGGGCCATATATATGAACATTGGATTGTAATTGTCCATTAGAGCTTGGTGGGGTCACCAGCATTTGTTGTTCTAGGTGTTTATAAATTTCCCCTTTAACTTCAAATGGAATACGTATTGATTCAGTAGCTTTGTCACAATAGGCCATGATGGCCCACTCTTATCATTTAGTACTACTTCTGGCCTTAGATTTATATGCTGAATTATTTCTGCTGTGAGTCTTTCTCTACTGTTCCTACTGTTTATTATTTATTTTAGAACTTTATGTATGGGCAGTCATAGCATCTGAAAGAAAAGATGAGGGTGATAACACAGAGAACAGGTGAAAACAAAACTGAAAGGGAAGGGAAAAGAAACAAACACTTCCAGAAAGACCAGTATCCCCTCTGATTGCTGGTGTCCAGACTGATCAGAACCATCAAAATGAAGTAAGTTCTAATGTGTTTATTTCTAAAGTAAACATTGCATTTTTACTTAAAAAGACAGTGTGTACATCCAAGGAGATGAACTGAAATTAGGGGAACTAAATGTCAAATCCATCTGACTGACTTATAATCAAAATGCTTTCTGTCTACAAAGTTTATATGTGCTTAACTGAAAGAAAGTAAGGAAGAATAGAAGTTACTTTGTCTATGTTAGGACCCTTTCATCCATGTTGGGGTAGTTCCTGAAAATGCCAATTACTTTCTTGTATTGCCATCTTCCCTTGGGTCTCAGTTGGAGGGCCTGGGCAACCTACCAGACCTCTGACAGTGGAACCACGATGTATCCCCATGCACAAAATGACTTTCGAGCAAATTCCCCATGGAGGGATACTACCTTAACCTAGAGGCAGGAGGGAGGACTTGACAGATTTTGATGATTCCCTCCTGGAAGGCTTCACCTTCCCTGTGGAGTGGGTGGGGAATGGAATAGGAGGAGGGGTCAGGGAGCATGGGAGGATGGAAAGGGGAGGGAACAGGGATTGATATGTAAAATAAGAAAAACAAAAAGAAAGAAAAGAAAATGTCAATTAATGTGTGTCCTTAAGAGCACTTGGAGAAGGCTTTAAAGAATCACAAATGATGCAGGCCAGGAAGAAAATGTTAGAAAAAGATCAATTTAGGTGTTCCTATATCACAGTAGATATCCAATATCCCCATAATGGAAATGGTTATCCAATATCACCTTAACAGTCCGGTACCATAGTAAGTACCCATGGACATAGTTTCTTTTCAGAAAATCACAAAATGTTTTATTCATCTGTAACAGGTATACACTAATGTCTCAGAATATTTTACTACATTGAATTACCAGTCCATTCATTGTTTTTGTTTCCAAGATATATCTCCTCGCCTGTACTTTTATTTATTTTATACCTGTAAGCAAAAGATGACCATAAGAACTGCAGACATGAAAAAAATATCTCGATTCCACTTTAACGTTGGCAAACCTGTTGTTCATTTCAGCTCTAGCTTTAGAAGCAGCAGCCCTCTTCTGACTTAGCCTACAGCTGGGCTATTCTTCATAGTGTCATATTGCCTACTGAGAAGTGACAAAGTGAGATAGGAAATAATTTATTGTTTTAATTATACTATTTATGATTGAAGTTTTGTATACAAAGATATTTGCCACCTTCAGCCTAGAAGTAAATTATAATGTCAGTTTTTAGCTTAACCAGCAAGTCCCAGGCCCTAAGGAAGCCAGTTCCTTAGGAAAAGCATGAGAGATCAACACCTGATTTCCACATGTGCATCTGCACCCACAAAAAAATGTGAACACACAGACACACAACATTAATAGGTTAAAAAAAATAGCAAAGTTGTCAGTTTGCCATTGTCTTTGACAAGGAAAACAGAGCCATGCACCTGGAGTATAAAGCATGGACCAGCAGTATTATGCTTTGAATAAGATTCTACAGAAATTCAAAGTACCATTGTGCAGTATTTGTGCCTATTTGGTATACTGCATATACTTCAAACAATATACATTAAGTAGATGCATTTTAAGGCTCAAGTCCATTTAATGTTTTACAAATATTTGGTGGTTTAAGATGCATTAGGAGACAGAATTAAAGTGAGGAAAACATCGAAAGTCTGGAGAAATAAAATCTGTTAGTTGGGCTTATTAACCAAAGATATTTGGTTAATAATCAAGATTATGCATGCAAAAATCTTTATCTACCAAAATTTTCTTTTTGCCTACCTCCCAAAAAGTGATCATTTGAAAGTTCAAGGATAAGTATACTTTAAAAAATATGTATATGGTTTTATCTACATTTCTGCTTATGTATAAAATTTATCTCAGATTACTTTAATTAAAATTGTGTGAAGCTTTTTGCATTATGATGACATATTGTTCTTAGGATGCACTTAATATTGCAACCTAATATAGTAGTGCAGAGTTGTGCCATTATAGGGAAAAGCAAGTTTGAATTTCTGAGATTGGTTTTTATCATTGTTTCATTTAACTGAAGGAGAAACAATAGATCTAATTATGCTAATGGTACTGTAGTTGGAATTTTAAAATTCACTTTATAATGAATAAACGTACTTCAAATAAGGCAGTATTAATGCAAAGATAACTATTAATAATATTGTTTGCTTCTTTTCCAGGTAAGGTTTTCACATTCTTTTCAGCAACCTAATTTATCTCATTATATTTCTCTTATTCTTTGCCCTACAAAAAGCAACTGGAAAATTAAATTCAAGGGTTGCCGAAATGCTTCAGCTGTTAAAGGCTGGGCTCTCAACCAAAACCACAAAAACAAAATTCAAAAGTTTTTTATCTTTACAAATTATGATTTTAAACCTTACTATTTAGAGTTATTGGGAAGAAACTAACTTTATCCTGTCAAAAAGGAAATATGTGTTCACTATGGATAATAACTAGAATGAATGTGGAGATTCTTTATGGTTAACGACAGTGTACTTACCATAACCCAACATTTGTTTGCATTCCATAATGCATGAACATTGACATAATAAATGCTTTATTAATGCAGTAAAGAACACATTGGAGGGATGGAATTAAATTATAAATAAACATCTAATATAATCTGCTGGTCTATATTCATGGTTATTTACATTTGAGTGAGGCCCAATGACAACAGGTTAGATGTGTTATTCAATAGGCCCTGAAATCCTGGTTCTATGTGCACGATGTCTCAATAAAATAGACATTGTGCTAAATGCTTAGAATAAGAATTAACTGAGCTATGGGTAGAAGTGAGGACTTGAAGTTAGTTTTGAAAGTTGCTAATGAGTGTGTGGAGAAGGGAAAATGAGTAACAGAAAGCTAAGGGAAAATAAATGCTGAGTTGCTTGAGAGCTTAAGCAAAATCACTATCATAAATGTATAATGAATGTAATTATAAAGAGTATGAAGCTTTATCCAATAGCACCGGCCAGCCTGAGGGGGGGGGAAACCAAAGATGTCTGAGTGGGTCAATATTAGGGCACTGGCAGGGATGCAGTAGCAAGAAAGTGTAATGAGTAATTGGAAGCCATAGCAAAGAGCACTGCAATGATTAATCGTGAGTTTGGTCCAGGTTGACCATAAAGGTTATATTCTAATAAACTAAGAGGAGTTCACATGATTGGAGGTTAGAGGTAAGGGTAAGAGAAGGCCTGGCTCTGTGAAGAGCTCAAAGCGTGAGACCATCAGAATTTGGAATATAGCTTACTGAGATATGTTCAACTTAATATGTGCATGGGAAGAAGTAGGGGTTCTCCTACCCTTTCTAACAATTTAAATTATAAATCAAGGTAAAAAGTGGGTATGGCAAATAAAAACAGGAGTTATTTATTTTCATTGTTAGACCAATAAGCTGTTGAGTTTTAAATGAATACCTAAATATAATTATTAGTAGCCTTACAATTAAATAAAGGCAATTAAAATATTTAATCAGAATATTTAATATTCTTTTTTAATCCCAGTTGTGAACAGATTCATAGATAGTTGCTATAATTACATTGATCTTAACTTTAAATCCAGACAGAGACATAAGTTTTCCAGTCATTTAAATAGCCAATTGCTTCACAATACAAAGGTTGTGAATTGCAAAACTTTTGATTTGTCTTGAGTTATATTGGAGAGTATTGTAAATAACTTAAATCTTAACTAATGGAAATAAATGTGACAATAATATGTACCATAAGACACCTGGACTAATGCTTGTGAAAAGTAAAAATAAAACAAAAGAAAGGAAAGACTAAAACAGATATATATATATATATGTACATATATATATGTATGTATATAAATACTTATATATGTATATATATAATGTGCATGTTTAAACAAAGGAAAAGCTATGCATTTGAATGAAAGCAATGGGTTGATATTTGAGAAGAGATGAAGAAAAACAGACAGAGGAAATGCTTTAGTATATAATAATTTCAAGAATAGCATAATTATTATTAAGGATATTTTGTAGCAAATTTTAAAATTATTTATTGAGATTTTTATAAATATAGGATTGTTCAAATCTGCCTCACCATTGTTCCCCTACAATTCCTCTTCCATTCTTCCCAACAGTTTCAGTCTTTTCTTCCAACTTCATATTGTCTCTCTTTCTCTTTCTATCCCTCCCTCTCTCTCTCATCACTCCCTCCCTCCAAAACTGTTGCATCCAATTAGTACTGCCCATAGTTGCATGGGTGTTGAGCCATCTACTGAAGCCCATCCCTGGAGAAAACTTAATTTGTCTCCCTAATTGTGTCCGCTGTCAATAGTTCCTCAGGTGAGAGCGGACATCATGAGCTCCTGTTCCATCTATACTGGGATGTTGATGGGTTCACTATTGTTATAGCTCACTGGCTTTTGTGCAGGCCTTGTGCATGTAGCTATAGCTGCTAAGAGTTCATGTGTCTAACAGTGCAGCCGTGCTGTCATATCTAGAAAGTGACATTTGGACACAGACATTACTACCTCTGGCTCTTAATATTTTTGCGTCCCTCTTCTACTATGTTGCCTGAGTCTTAGGGAAAAGGAATTGTGATATGGGTGCCTTTTTAGAGCTGAGCAAGCCATAGTCTCTCATTCTCTGCACACTGACTAGTTGTGGGTTTCCGTAGTAACCCTATCTATTGTGATTGATTTCTGTGTGAAATTTCTCTAGTGAAGCTTGAAAGATGCATTAATCTGTGGAGTTAAATATAAGAAATGAGGAGGAAGTTCATTATTATGTCCATTTATCAGAAAGATAGTATTGTATTCTCCCCTAGGACCTATGACCTAGCCAGTTATGGGGCTTTGGCCCAGGTAGCAATACTTGGTATGAATTCCATATTCTGGACAGACTTTAAATTTAGTGAGAATTTAAAGCACTCACTCACTATTGATTTATTCCTATAACTCTGTGTCACCATTGCACCAGTGAGAATGTTTTGGTAATTGTTCCCACAGAGTTCACTGGTTGATATGATTGTTGAATGCTTTTCTACCATGCTAGCATAAATAGAACCTTAGAACACTATGTCAGCAAAATAGAGATGAAGATTCCATTTCAATACCATTCTGCTTTCTACATGTCTGTATGACTTAGGTATGTGATATCCTTAACAATAGAGTTGTTAAATAATGGTGACAGTCTGTAAGGTTGGAGTGAGTGATCTATGATCTATGGAACCCCACTGAAAGCAACTAGACAAGAGGTACCCATACCTTGCATGTGGGATTTTTTTTTTTGGACAGGCACCATGACTTGAAATTTTCCCCATTAGAGGATAAAGCCATTTAAACTCCTTTTATCAATATATATTTTAGGAAGGTTCTACAGTAGTGGGTTACCATATTACATTTTCAAAAGATTTTGTGCTACTTTTACTTCCCCATTACTTACTCTGCTACCATGTCTTCCTAGACTCTATTCAATTTAACCATTCCTGTCCAATTATTTATTCTTCTTTTCCACTCTTTGTAATGAATGGATTCAGTTCTCCTTGAACCCACTTCTCCCTGAATCATGGCTCTTTACTGGTTTCCAGTCTTCTATCAGTACTCAAATGTAAATACATGCAAAGATATTAATTCAAAGGCATCTGCATGTGTGTGGGAGAGAGCATGGTTTTTGTTTTGTTTTGTCTCTTGGTCACAGTTACTTCACTCAGGATGATTATTTCTAGCTCCCTTCACTGATCTGGTTTTCCACAATTTATTGACTCTTTAAATAAGTGTTACCAATACTATCTGAGATTTTGTTTACTTTTCTGCCTTCATATTTATGGAATCCTTTCTGTTTCATTATGATATAATAACATAAGCCTTACAGATGAGTTACTTTTATTTCATTGATGTTTTCTTTGACTTTAAATAATACCCAGAAGACACTTAATTGTTCTTTGATGAAAACAATAAATCACAATATTATTAAAATCAACAACTTTACCAGTTATCATTACTTAGGTTCTCATGACACCTCAGTGTTTAAACATTTGCATACTGTTACATGCTACAGCCTCAATCTCATTTATATAAAATTTGTTTGTACTTTAAGGGATTTTTTTTGACCATTCTAGACTTTATCTTGGAAATCATGAATTTGACAAAGTCAAAGTTGTAAGGTATTCACTGAAGCTATTGGCAAACTCGCTGTTAATTTTGTTTGGTATTTTGGTGCTGAGGATGAAACCCAAGATCTTTTAATACAAGATAAGTGTTGTACTATAGAGCCATTCCTCCAGCTTAAGCCAGTATAAAGTCCTGTAGAGTGATATTTTGCCTCAAGAATGACTATTTCATTCACCATCCTTAGACTAAATGTGGTCTTTAATGGCACATCTTGTATTTTCAGATTCTAGATTAATTTGCAAATCATGCTCACTGACAAGATTATAATTTGTCATAAAGTGTTTACTTACTGAAGCCCATTAATCTCTTCTTATGCTATAATCTTGCAATTTTAATTGTATCAGAGACTAAATAATTGATGTTGCTGAACATTAGATGAGAAGATGTTATTTACTTTAGTCTCAGAATTGAAATAGGATTGGATGCTTATCTGTTATAATATATGTTACTAAATTGTAATGTAAAAATTTTACAGGTAAAATAATTTAAAGTGGGATAAGAAATTACTATAGCCAGAGGCAGAGAGAAAGAAGTAAGGCAGGCAGGTGGGTAGAAAAGAAGAAAGGAAAGGAGGATGGAAGGAGGGAGGGAGGGAAGGAGGGAGGAAGGGAGGCAGAGCTAAAGAATGAAGTCAGAATAAAGTCATGTATAGATAAGGGTCATTTGCTGGTATTGTATTAAACTATTGTGGTCACAAATTAAGTAAGAATAATTCAAGAATCTTTTTCAAAATAAAAATTGAGTATTATGCAATATATGCATTTTAAAGTACTTTTAAATTTAACAGTTTGAATGGCCAAATCCCATGAAAGGCTTAGCTGTGTTTCTCTCATTCAAAAAGTATAACTGATTTCAGCACTACAGCCATCAGCAAGAACTCTTTTTAAATAAACAGCTCCTATGATGGTTCTATCTATTATATTTGACAGATTAGGAAGCCACTTGCTGGAAAAAGCTGTTCAAGTAGATTGTATTACTTTCCAAATTTGTGAAGAACCAATGGATATAAGCTACAACTCTCAGGATTCAGTGACACTTTTTAAGGTTCTGTTAAATTTAGTGGCTAAGAGTTGTTCCTTTTGAAAAACATGTTATTGATACAAATCTTATCACCAGTTGATGAGATAAAATCTGAGTTGGGGAAAAATATTTAATTGGCATGATGGTTTTAGTTCATCATCACTCATGTCCAGGGAAGTCAGGGTAGAAACTCAAAGACTGGAGCAGGAACCTAGAGACTGCAGCAAGAACCGGAGAAAAGTCATAGAGGAATGATGACTTGATTCCAGGCTCACATGCACACCCTAGGCCCATTTGTCTATAGATGGTACATTTACAGTGGCCTAGGCCCTCCCACATAAAATAGCAACCAAGAAAATGGCTACAGACCTATCTGATGGCAGAAATTTCTCAACTGAAGCTCTCTGTCCCCAGATATGCCAAGTTGGTAACTACAGCTAACTGCAAAAGTTACTTAATGAGTATGTTTTAATGTGCCTTTAAAGTATATAAAGCTACAAAATGGAAGATAGCAATTCATACTTTCCTTTGGTTATTCAGAGTATTGTCTTAGTAGCATCCATGATGGAAAATGTTCAACTTATAGGTGTGAATGTTTTCTGAAATAAAATTTTGGAGATTTCGAGGCTCAGCTTTAAGATATTAATAGAGATCAAATGAAAATTGAATGCCCTGAAAGCTGCCATGTTTCTGTCCTAAAATGTGTCTCTCCCCATCATTACATCTACATGCAGGTTGTTAAGGAATGCCTGTAGCGAGATATTCACCTTGTCTGCACCTGTGGCTTAGGCCATGCCCATTGGGGCGGAGACAGGGCCGGATGGGAGCGGAGAGAAAAGGTTGGGAGAGGGTCGGGCCGCCCCTTTTGGGTGGTGGACGCTGGAAGGCTCAGGATCTGCTGGAACCGCCACGTGCATCTGCCTATGTTGTGAGTTATTTCTCCCTTAATAAACTTCTGTTCGGCCTAATTGTTTATCCTGATTCTTATTAAATCACAGTATCTGCCCATTACTTCCAAGAGCAATCCTTTTCCCTCAGCTGTAAAATGAGAAAATTGAAACTTGTCATACTAGTCCTTGATTGGACAAGTTAAATAAAAAAAAAATATGGGGGGGGGAGATAAATATTATCTGTCTACTGTAAGTATAAAAATGCCAAAGAGTTAGGGCTGAGAAGAATCTGATCATTTTTCACAAGGCATTTAGGAATTAGATGCCTAGGAACCTACTTTGTTAAAATCTGTAGGGTCAAACAAATATGTTCTAAAAGACAAAGACAAATTAGTATAAGAAACCTGATTTGAAAAAGAAACTTATTTTTAATATAAGATTTAGAGAGATGTCCTATGACAAGTTTTCTTTATTATGAGCTTGAAATCAAAATTATTTAAATGTGTAGTGAATAGGAGAAAGCAGGCTACTGAGAGTAAATGTGAGAGAAGGGACGTACTAATGAATCCCTGTAGGGAACCGTGTATCAGGTATCTAGGAAGTGCCTTTCAGAGTAAATCATCAAAAAGTTTTCTTCCTGGACAGGGGATTATGGTGATAATAGCAATACAATTCACAGACAAACTTATAGGTAGCTCCTATTGAATATTACTCTTGATTTTGTCTTATACATACCCTCACACCCATCCACTCATATACCCATCCACACTTACATGTATGCATGTCTGCATGTCTGCATGTCATGTATATATTCATAAACATGTGTATATACAAACATGTAAATATGTGTGTATGTGTATTTATTTATATGTATGTATTTAGGTATATGTGAATTGTAAATGTATGTGTACATGTGTATATGTGTATGTGTGCATACGTGTATGCATGTAAATGTTTGGAAGTGTTACAGTTTAATCTGTGTTGCTTCAACTCTTAACTTTCTATGCCACAGAGTAGCTCATGTTTATTTGTTAACCATTCATTTATCTAATCTATATGCCAAAAGAATAACATATTTTCAGCTAGGTCTTTTACATATACATTTCTATATATATATTTTAGGGACAATGGAAACATGTGGAGGACTGGCCATATAACAGACAAAGCATGTGAAATGCAGTCACCATATTAACCTTTAAATTAATAGACCCTCAATGGTGGCAAAGGAAAAGAAAGTAACACCATGGTTTAACTACACTAATGAGTATGATAAATTACTGTACGAACAAGAAACATAAAATTTACCTAGCTCTTCCACACAAAGGAAATCCTTTGGAAGATACAGAATTAGTCAGTGTCAAGTAGATTTATTGCTTACAACATTTATAGTAGCATAATGCAAGTGATTCCATTTAATGAGTTCTGCAAATACTTGCTGAGTTCTTTGCACAAAACACCCATCTGGGCACTGTGGAGATTATAGTTATTGCTTGGCTCCATTCTTTGAAGAAGTTCTGTGTTCACTTGGGTTACTTCACACAATTGTCACAATAGAGAAGTGTTTTACTCACACTAGTTAGAAATGTTATTTATAAATCCTGATTGTTTTTTTTTTATTTATTATAAATTCTGGTAGATTTTTTTCTAAAGTTATTTCATACATGTCTATAATCCATTCTGGTTAGTCTCACCACCCACCCAAGACATACTTTGTTCAACTCCTCTCCCATCCTTGACAAACCCTACTGTTTCAACAAGTCACTATCATACTTCCATTTCTTTAGCTTTGATTAATGACGCACTGAAGTCAATTAGAAACATCTATGTGACCCCTGGTTTGTGTTAATTGAAACCTTTATTCAACTGTGACTAAGCAACAGAAGACAATGAATGCCTCTCTTTCAGAACCTATCAGTATCCAATAATTTAACTCTAAGAAGTATGTCACTGTAAGCCTCTCCCTAAGTCCTGATTACACAATGGCACAGCAAGTCTCACACAGGTGTAGCCAAGTCAACTTCATTTGCTATGGGAACAGGATTTCAATCATCATACCAAGTCCGGAATATCACTCTGAACATACACAATTTCTAAAACTGAGCAAGGTCTTGACTAGTTAGTACATGGATGGATACCCTTTGTGGTTTTCATCCAGGAAGACAATCATACCTGGAGGGAGACACAAAGGATAACTGGGATCTTGTGAAGAATATCTTAAGACGCAAGAAAAGAATAATTCAAAAGTAAAATTAGACTAATAAAACAGTTATTGCAGAAAGATGATAGATGTGGCTGAGATAGTAATTAGGGATGTTGAGTAGGTTTTTTTCACATATGCTAAATCTGAGACAATATTGCAAGCAAAATCAGGATCTAAGAGAAAGGCAATTTTGCTTTTTGATACATCTGATGCACATGACTATAACCTAAATTTATTTTACATAATGGTAAATCTAGTGAAGTTATAAATGGTATAAAGAGAAAAGTCTCATGAAAATGATCTGTCATTATTTAATGAGTCAAGATGAGAGACAATCCTGAGAAAGATGGCTTTCTGAAGGACAAAGATGTGATACTCAACTGAGGTTGATGTTAGATGTAATCTTTTAAATTATAGAGTTCTTTAAATTATACTGATACTAAAACATTCTCAGTGTGTTACTTGGAAGAAACGAGACAAGGAAAACATGGAAGATATCTACTGAAAGAAGTTGGGTGAGTTATAAAATGGCAGGAAACATATTTTTATCTTTTAACTATAGTTTTATTTCTTTATATTTGAGATGATAAGAAAATTAAATCACTCCATCCTTCTCATTCCTTCCTCTAAGTTTACTGCATATCCTTCCTTGTTCTCTTTCAAGTTCATGGCCTCTTCTTTAAGTTTTTTACATGGATATATGTATATGTATAGATGTATATTTCCAAATATAGCCTGCTCAGTCTATATAAATATTTCTTGTATATAAGTGAACATTAAAAAATTAGTCCACTTACTTTGTAAGTCCTAGCATGATTGTACATTATTGTGATATATATGTATATGATACATTTATGTCAGATATGTCTTGGAGGGGTGCACAGTTATAGTGTGATCTGTTCATCTGATAAAGGTGAAATTATGAAATAAAAGTTCAGTGTATTGCTCACCCATCATTAGAGAAGTTACCTCCTATAGCAGAGGGGAACAAATACAGGGACCAAAGTCAGACAGTATTCAGAGAGTAAGAGTCCTTGAATCATTCAGTTTTACATGGTACATATCCATGAAATCCCTCCCCACAGGGCTCAAAGCACCCCTTAGAAGAGGAGGCAGTAAGATTGGTTAAAGCTTAAAGGATGATAGACACCAAGGAAACAAGTCTCTCTATATCAAATGGATCAATACACATATGAACTCACAGGAACAGACAGCATGTACAGGTCCTGTATGAGTATGTATAAGATAGGATTCTATAGCAGAAAGGAGAAATGACTCATTGTTAACAAAGAAGCTATCTCCAACTGAAAACCACTTGAATATGAAATTTCAGTTTCCTCCAAGTCTCATTGGTGAATAAACTATTATTGAGGGTGGGACAAGCACCCACTAGTAGATGGCCAACAGAAAGTGATCTCAGTGCCATCTTTGGAGCTTCCTTGTCTTATAATATGATGTCAAGTCTTTTTATTTTTCTTTTTATTTTTAAATTTATCTCTTTAAAATTTATTTTTTATTTTATTCTCTCTCTCTCTTTTTAATACTACAAGTCCTTTGGGTGTTTATTATGTCTTCCAGTTTTGTGTTTTTACCTGATTCCTGAGTGTGTGAACAATAGAGTCTGTGTATCTATGTTTCTTGTGACTTTACTTGGGCTCTTTTTGGTGTGTTTTTTTGTTTTTGTGCAATTCTGATGTGTTTATTTTTTTTAAATCTTCTTTCACTTTATTATTATCCTCTAAAAACTGTTTGTTTTCTTTATATATATATATATATGTTTTTTCTTTTAGTATTATTATTTTTATTTCACATATCGATCCCATTTCCCTTTCCTTCCCTCCCTCCCATGCATGCCTGATGCCCCTCCCATCTCATCTGCCACTCACTCCATAAAGAGGGTGATGCCTTCCAGGAGGGATCATCAAATTCTGTCAAGTCATTTGGAGTAGGGTCTAGGTCCTCCCTACTGCCTCTAGGCTAAGGCAGCATCCCTCCATGGAGAAAATGCTCTCAAAATCCTTCTGTGCACCAGGAGAAATCAGGGAGGTGGGAGGGATCTGGTTGGGATTCAGTGTGGAGAAACTTGAAGGAGTAGAAAAAGGAAAAAAAAGCGTAAGTAGAATACATTATATAGAAGAAAATCTATTTTAAAAATAGGAAAAAGAAATGTGCTATATGAATTAATAAATAAAATTGTTGACATGAAAAGAGAATATCAGTCCGATGGCCTCAGTGAAATGAGAATTATGCAAGAATAAAGAAAGATTAGATAAAACAGTCGTCCAACAAAATCAGCTAAAATGGTTGCTCAGCTCTGGTACTGAATATTATGAATTAACCAGAGGTCATGAGAAGACCTTATTATTTGAAAATAAAACCATTCTCTGTCTGTCTTGTCAAGCATATAAAATTGTAAACTGGTGAAAGAGTTCAGACAGCATTCCATTTTATACAAAGTAATCCCCAAAGAGTACGTTTGAATCTATGCATGTATGACTTGATGGTTAATTCTCTTGGAGATAAAGTCATTTCAGGATTACAAAAAAAGGGAAGCCATTTCTCCATCCTCATTCTGGCAGTTGTTAAAGGTGCTGCTTATATGGGAGCAGAGTTAAATAATATTTTTTCAGCATGGGTAATTACTGAATAGTGCCAAGGGTGTACTGTCAGGAGATGGCAGCATAGCTCTTCAGCTATTTAGAAACATCATTGTATTGGGTCATAGTAAAATATTTCAGGAAGTTAAGTACAGATCCATTTTCTAGAGAGTGATTCTATTCACCAGTGGTGTAGGTGTAGCCTCTCACTCATCACATCTTATATGGTTTAAAAGGGGGACCTGAAAACCAAGTATATAGGAGTCTTGGTCTTTATCTCCTTCTGTTAGTCATTCTCTCCAGATTGAAACATTCTCTTTTCATCCTACAGATTCATTTAGAACCAAGAAACAAACAAACTTCCTAAGCCTAGTAGAGCAGAAACACAAAAGACTAACAAGGTACTTTTCCCAAGGTTACCTATGCCGGAGATAGGACTTTGATTTGCAGACAGATGCGGGCTACCCCAGGGCAGCAACTAAGAGACACCATGTGTCTCATGAGTCAGAAAGGAGGGCTTTTGATGATGTAGCTGTGTTTGATTGGAACACACTGAAGTTATATTTTACTTATAGATGTAAATGCATTCAGGTGACTCATTCAATAGTATTCATCTGTCACTGGTGAAAGCTTACCTAGTGGAAACATTTACTTATTTTTCTAAAATTCACTTGTAATTTTGTTTATAACAAAATAAGGTAATTCCTAAACAAGATTCTCTTTTACAAATATTGGCTGAATATTATAATCAGAGACAAAGGAGCAAGATTTTTCTGGCAGGTTGTGGAAAGAATGGGATGGACCTGTGTTGCTAATATTTCAGGAAGTATATGTGAAAATAAAAAAGACTGACTCGGAGTTTTTAATCCTAAAACAACCTCATACATATTGATGCTCAAGAAGACATTTGGGCTTGTTAGCAAGAAAATCTCAGGTGGAATCATCAGACTGAACCCAAGTAACAATGATTTGAAGAAAAAATGGCTTTGTGAGTCATTAAGTCCTCTGAACAGTGCATTATCACATGCTTTCTGCCCTTTCTGGTTTGTTTTGTTTTGGGAATTCTAAAAATGACTTATTTCTCTTTTCAGAGATGTTTGTCATAGGCCTAAGATGGAGACAAAGATGATGCAGAGAAATGGGAAGGGGGAAGTTCATGCATATCTCATGCCATATCAAATTTACAGATCTCAATATTGACCAGCGAGAAATGAGAAAGGGAAGGACTGGTTATTACAGTCTTCTCCATTCATTTGAATCCCAGAGAGCTGCATTTACCATGCTAGAAGAATGTCTGTTATGGACCTTTCCCTGATGATTTGTTTATGAGTTGTGATGAAGCATGTGTAGATTAGAAAAATAAAATAGAAAACAAGTGAGAACAGTGCTTATCAAGAGCAGGGATAATTTTCAAGTTTAGCAAAGCATATGAAATTCTGAAGTTGCACAAAAGCTAGGTTTGCAAGAACTTCCCTGCTGTTATCATATAATTAAACGCAAGATGACTAAAAGAAAATTCTGAGGTGAACAGGCATATATTCCACTTGGCTGACTTTCCTGCTGAGCAAATGTTTCTCTTGGCTTGAACATAGACCTTCATTCATTTTCATCATGAATCATTTTCCTGGAAGTTACTGTAGCATAAAGGGAGCTTCTCTGATTCCTGATAAACCCAGACAGCCACAATCAGTCAGTGGTAAATGAACTTAACATGAAAAAGTTTTATCCCCAGATATTCCCTGAGAGATTTTGATTGTGTCTGTGACATGGTCTTTCTGTGAAGATCCACACACTTTTATCTTGGATTCGAGCCTGATTCACCGTGGTTTATGCCTCACATAACCGTTTTCTCTGCTGGGTTCCCAGTAACCTGGTGGGAAGAGCCCATTCACCATCAAACGCAATACAGATGTTTCCACCTCCATTCTTCTCAGCAATGTCAGAAACTAGGAAGATCCCAAAGGATTCCTGGAGACTGGAAAAAAAATACAGTCTTGGAGATCTAATAGAAATAATTACACAGTAAAATACTGTATCACTTTATTATAAAAGCCTGATTTATAGTAAAATATTTTATCATTTCTTATGAAAGGTAAGGAATAGTAAAATGCTCAAATGTTGAATGAAGTGTATTATTGGAAGCAATTGTTCCTAACAGTGAAGATATTGATGGTGTTTAAACTTCTTACCATGAAGAATTTGATCACATGTTTTTAGAAAGGGATAAATTGAGTAGAAAGTTGCAAACACTCCATTTATAATCAATCAATTAAACTTTGGATTAATTTGAAATGCACAATGCCAGATATGGGATAAATTTTAGAAAGCATCTCCAAGCTGATCATACAGATGGAAGGTGAGAAGTGATTTATTCCTGTCTAGTAGTCACTCTGGGAGGTATGTATGCATTTCTCACCTTAGTGGTTGAGTTCAAGTCCTAGATTTGCAGAGTTAACTGACTAATTTGCTGGTCTGCATGATTTTTTTTCATTACCTAAATATCAACAAGTATTTACCAAGCACCTGACCTGTTATTTGGGCCCAAGCCTGAGTGTTGCTGGTACAGAATGCAAAAGTGAAAAGAGGAGTGACACCTTGGGATTCTTGCCATGGGATGATTCTATGGGAGCACTCCTTGCTCACACTAATGCGGCTAAGGAAGAGTTAGTTTGGAAGCTGAGAATATATATTTTCCTTTGACTGTTGCCTGAAAAAATTATCTGATCTAAAAATTATGTAATTCTATGTCAATAAAAATATATTTTAAAAATAAATAAAATGAGGGAGGGGGAAACTGGAAGAAGAGTTGGGAGAGGAGAAGGAGAGGAGGAGGCAAACATAAAAAATACTGAAGGTCTAGTTGGGGGAAGCACAGAGAGGGAGAGCAAAAAAAAAAGATACCTCAACATAGGGATTCATTATGGGGTTAGCAAGTAACCCAGCACTAGGGAAATTCCCAAGGAATCCACAAGGATGAACCACAGCTAAGAATCTAAGCAACATGTCTATTGCCATGCACAAAAATCAAGTCCAAATGGATCAGAAACCTCAACATAAATCAATCCACACTGAACTTCTTAGAAGAGAAAGTAGGAGGTACCCTTGAACAAATTGGTTTGGAGACTGCTTCCTGAACATAACTCCAGTAGCACAGACACTGAGACCAACAATTAATCAGTGGGACTTCCTCAAACTTAGAAGCTTCTGTAAGACAAAGGACACAGTTGACAAGACCAAATGGCAGCCCACAGACTGGGAAAAATTTTTTACCAATCCTACATCTGACAAAGGGATGATCTCCAAAATATATAAAGAACTCAAGAGACTAGTCAGCAAAACACCAAATAGCCCTATTAAAAAATGGGGTACAGAAATGAAGAAAGAAATCTCAATAGAGGAGATCAAAGAGGCTGGAAGGCACTTAAGAAAATGTTCAACATCCTTAGCTATCAGGGAAATGCAAATGTAAACAACTTTGAGATACTAACATACTCCTGCCAGAATGGCTAAAATTACAAACACCAATGACAACTTATGCTGGAAAGGATGTAGAGAAAAAGGAACATTCACTTACTGCTGGTGGGAGTGCAAACTCGTACAGCCATTTTGGAGATCAATATGGCGATTCCTCAGGAAAATGGGAATTAGCTTACCACAGGACCCAGCAATTCCACTCTTAGGTATATACCCAAATGACTCACATCCATGCATACATGCAACAAAGACATGTGCTCAAATATGTCCATAGCAGCATTGTTTGTAATAGCAAGAACCTGGAAGCAACATAGATGCCCCTCACCTGAAGAATGGACAAAGAAGATGTGGCACATCTACACAATGGAATACTACTCTGCAGAAAAAACATAATGGAATCTTGAAATTCGCAGGCAAGTAGATGGAACTTGAAGAAACAATCCTGAATGAGGGAACCCAGTCCAAAAAGAAGGACAGGGTATGTATTCACTCATATATGGATTTTAGACGTAGAGCAAAGGATCACCAGCCTATAATACACACCACCAGATGAACTGTGATACAAGGTGTATTCTAAGAGATTCATCTATGGGCCCTCACAAAAGGGGGAAGGGACAAGTCCCCCAGAGAACATGGGAAATGGGGGGCAGTGAATGGAGAGAGAACTAGGAGAAAGAGAAGGAAGGAGAAGAAAACACATGTGACTAGATATATTGAGTCAGGGTGAGAGGAGGGGCATAAAAGAGGGAGACATTATTGGTTTGAATAGAAAACTGAACATAAAGGAAGGTCTGGAGAACTTTAAGACCAACTCCATCTAATAATTCGAGCAACCATGGAAAGGCTACCATAAATGTCCTTCCCTGATAGTGAGATCATCAACTAAATTATCCACTATCATGGAATCCTCATCTAGTACGTGTTGGAATCAGAAGCAAACACCCATAACCAAACACTGAGTCGAACTAGAATCCAGATGCAGAGAGAGGGGATAAGATCAGGTTGCAGAAACTCACAAAGACAGCTGACCTAAACAAGGAAGAGCTTGGGCCTCCCAGATTGATGGCTAGGAACCCAGCAAGGGACTGACTCAGACCCTTTGAATATGTGTCTCAGCTAGAAGGACTAAGCAGTCTGGGGGAACTCAGACAGTAGAAACAGGATCTATTTTTGGTGCACAAAAGGACCTTGTGGACACATCCCCCATGGAGGGATACCCCCTTAACCTAGAGACAGGAGAGAAGTCCTAGTCCCTACTTCAAATGACTTGACAGATTTACATGACCCAACCTGGATACCATAGCCCTAAAAGTGGAATGGGGTTGGGGGTATTGGAAGGGAGGGTGGCCAGGGTTCATGTCACTGGGGAAAGAGAGTAAGAGGGAGAGAGGGATGGAGGGAGAATGGGTTGGAGGGAGGAAGGGGGAGGAAACTGGGATCCACATGTAAAATTTGTAAATTATATTATTAATAAAAAAGAAGGAAAAATGCTACTGGATTAATTCAATATATATATATATATACATATACATATACATATATATATATATATATATTATTTTTTTAAAGTGCTTTGACTTCAAAATTTAAGCATAATGACAAATTGCTGGAGAAAAGGATTTCTAATTTTGTTTCCACAGAAAGTGAAAAGCTGTGGATCCCTTCCAGACTAATGTGGTTTCTTCATGCAAAACCCCCTGAAGCAATGTCAATGGGACAATGCAGCCTTGCAGACCACTACAGCCAGGATTTCTGCATCTTCTTAGGATTCCCCCATGACAGTGCCCCCTACCAGCAGGAAGCAGTTTGGAATGAATGACGCCCAAATTCCCAGATATTGTTTATAAATATTTGTTTTCATTTAAAAGAAAAAGGCATGTCCAGCATAAAATAAATAAATGCTTAAAAAAATAAAAATCTAAGCAACAGTGGAGAGGCTACCTTAAATACCCTTCCTCTATAATCAGATTGATGATTACTTTGTTATCATAGAACATTTATCTGGTAACTGATGTAATTTGATGGAGAGATCCACAGCTAACTCCTGGAGTGCAGTCTTAGAGAGAGAGAGAGAGAGAGAGAGAGAGAGAGAGAGAGAGAGAGAGAGAGCAGTGACAATGTGAGCAAAGGGGTCAAGCTCATGTTGGGGAAACCCACAGAAACAGCTGACTCAAGCAAGTGGGAGTTCATTGAACTCAGACCAACATCTGGGAAACCTGCATAGACCAAACTAGGCCTCCTGAATGTGGGTGTCAGTTGGATTGCTTGGGCAGTTTGTGAGAAAACTAGGAATGGAAAGTCACATCATGAATACCAAAGTCTGCTATCTAATTAGTAATTAAGTCAAACAAAACAAACTGCCCATTATGGTATCTTGACCTCAAGTGAGCCACTTAAAAACTTAAAGCAAAAATTAAAGTCAGGATACAAGAATATATTACTCCAAGAGAATCATTTATTTATTCAAATATTATTTTATTTCATATCCACATGAATTGTCTCTTTTAGCATATTGGAGGATAAAATATCCTATGAATGCTACTACATTGGACCTGAGTTTTGAAATTTATGTGTACATGTGTAGCTCCAAATGGAGGAATAAGTGGAACACCAAACTGACTTTTAAAGTTGGGCACTTATACCTTCATCTATGTTGTAGGATACAATTTGGATATAAAGCAATTTAACTATTGTAGAATGATTTGCCTTTAAACACAGCAATTATCCTGAGTGTAAGACCCTGGCTGTGCTTTGGTACTTGTTTCTAATCTTGAGTTTATTGCCACACATATTTTATTTTTAATCACTTATTTTATTTAGTGTGTCTGTGTGTGTGAGAGAGAGAGCCAGAGAGAGAGAGAGAGAGAGAGAGAGAGAGAGAGAGAGAGAGAGACAAAGACAGAGAGAGAGAGAGAGAGAGACAAAGACAGAGAGAGAGAGAGAGAGAGAGAGAGAGAGAGAGAGAGAAAGACAGAGAGAGACAGAGAGAGAGAATATGTGTGAAGGTCAAAAAACAATTCGTAGTACTCTGTTCTATTTTTCTACCATGTGATTTCTTGGGATGAAACTCCAGTCCTCTAGCTTGGTAGTAAGCCTTATTTAGTGGGTGGTTTCACTGCTCCCTACATATTTTTTTTTTTTGTTAAGAATTAAAGCTGTATTCTGTTTACTGATTGTGACTCAACTTTTTTTTTTTTTTTCCATTCGAGGCAGAGTTTCTCTGTGTAACAATCCTGGCTGTCCTGGAACTCGCTTTGTAGACCAAACTGGCCTTGAACTCACTGAGATCTGCCTGTCTCTGTCTCCCAAGTGCTTGGCAGACATGACTCAACTATAAATAGGTAAATCCACATGCTATTCTCCTATAATTGTAGTGACCTATAGACTATGCTTCAAGAATGATAATTTTGAAGTTAAATTGTAATCATTATTTGAATGTCAATTTAAAATAAAATATGTTTAAAGTAAAATGTTAGGTCATTGTCCTAGGTATGTGACCTCCAGCAACTTATTGTTACACATAATAGTTTCTACAAAACATAAAGCTTCTGTTATTCACTGCTGCCATTAGTTTTAGGAGAGTGTCATTGATATGTAAAGATTTGAGTGCCAGGAATTTCTAAATGTGGGTCTTTACCTAATACTTCAATGTTGCTCTCTACTGGCATAGGACAAACAACAGAACTATTAGTGTGAGATGTAGCTACCTGTTCAAAAGGTTGACTCTTCCAATTATATAAATACTGGAACACAACCTTGAGTTATTCTGAGAGACTGAGACTTTTCCTGGAAACAGTTTACAAAAAAATGTAGACTGTAGCAAGATCTAGATTCTGTCTTAAAACCATCAAACAATATTTTTATATTTTTGGTTGTGAGCCTAGACTTTAACAGCTGAACCATCTCTCCAGTCCATGCAGACATCCAATATTTTTAAATTTGTTGCTTGTTTGTCTATTCTTTTCTTTGTGTACATACCAGGAATTTCATTTAGCTTTGTCCTTTATCTAGTCCCCATCCATTATGACATTGAGCAAACAAAGACTAGGGTTCTTTTCTTTTTTTAAAATGAGGTAGTCATTTTATGACAAAGTCTAAAAGATATTTTTTTATTTCTTGATACAGAGTTTACATACTCTGTCAAAGAACCAATTATAAAAGAGACATAGTGCTACTTTCTCCACTAGCCACCGTATTCCAGGCATCTGAAAAGCCTCCAATTTATTAGCAGCCAATCAGCTGAGATGGAACTGAGTGCTGGGGAAATATTGCTGGCTAGACAGGAATTGGTGGGGAAGAGGGAGCATTGGCAAGGAGGGAGAGGACAAAATAGACCCTGAGGAAATACTTCAGAATGTATGTTCCTGCAAGGGTTCAACTTGTGCAAGTTCCCTCAGTATGTTCATATGCAAGCTCTCACTTTCTGTGGATATGGCATTGTCTTTGTTAGGGTTTCTACGGCTGTGAAGGAACTCCATGGCCAAGACAACTCTTATAAAGAAGCATTTAATTGGAGCTGGCTTATGGTTCAGATGTTAAGTCCATTATCCTCATTGCAGGAGCAAGGTGGCACATAGACAGACATGGTGTTGGAGAGGGAGTTGCAAGTTCTACATTCAGATCAGCTGGCAGCAGGAAGAGACAGTGAGCCACTAGGCATGGCTTGGGCTTCTGAAACCTAAAGCCTACCTTCATGGCACACTTTCAGCAAGGGTCCACCAGTTGGGGATCTAGTATTTAAGTAGCTAAGCCTATGGGGTCATGTTTCATTCATACCACTACAGTGAGCCTTGGTGGAGTGGGACCTGGGGCAGTGACTAAATTACACATAGAAGAAAGACTTTTGTAAAACTGATGTACAAGTAAATGTACTTGGAAAGGCAGTGACCATAATTTTTAGCCCTAGCGTGAAGAAGTCTGAAGTTACAGGATATAGTAATACAGAAACGTTTGTACTTAAATAAAAGAAAGAATGCATCAGATTGTCTTTTCTTCATGTGGATCTCTGTGATGCACAACTGTCTTAGGGTCACCTCATACCTCAAACCGGGATGGCTATACCAACTCTTCCATTTCAAAGTTTTTACATAACTCAATGCAATTCTACACTTCTGAATCAAAAAAAAAAATGTTTCCCATAACAAAAGTTTTTCAAAGCAAACCAGAATAAATAAATTACTCAGATTCATATGAAAAAATACTTAAAAACACATAAATTAAAAACTAAGGATGAACATACATTAAAAGTTACAATTAAATAAATTTCAATTATAAAAGACATACGAAGTGCCTGTGAAAAGGCTTAAACCCATGAAAAGCAGTAAATCTATTTAGTCATTTTAAGAGTATAGTAAATATTGCTGAAATATTGTTAAAATTGTGTCTCTATGATTAAGCTATTTCAAGAAGATGTCAAATCAGGCAATACCAAAAGCATTATCAGAATGTAAGGACAATTTTTCTAGGTCCTTAGAGAGATGAAATGAGAAAGAGTGACTCCTAGATAATTGTTTTACACATTGGATTAATTTAGGTGACTCTAGTAAGTACACAGAAAATAAAAATGGCAGCTCACATGAGAACAACATAGGATACCAAAAATTCTTCTACCATCTAAGGAGAAAGTGATTGTCACATATATTGATTTCAGTAGATTTATGTCACCATAAAACTCACCAGTACACTGTGGTTAGTAATGGGAGCTGACTATAGGAGACACACATTATAGCTCTGGAGATCTGTCCTTAATCAACAAACACCAGACCAGGCATTGGTGGTGCTTGCCTTTAGATCCCAGCACTCAGGAGTCAGAGGCAGGCGAATCTCTGAGTTCGAGTCCAGCCTGGTCTACGGACCTAGTTCCAGGACAGGCTCTGAAGCAATACAGACAAACCCTGTCGCAAAAGAATGAAAAAAAAATTCATGTGCTATATGGTTTTATTTTGAGACACGATCCTTTAAAATAGCTCAGTATGTCCTCAAACTCAATTATCCAGCCTCTAAATGTTGTAATTAAAGGTGTGTGTCACCACAGTTCCATGCACTTCTCACTGGAGAAGAGATCAGGTAGTCACACAGATGTTCAGACAACATCATGGAAGGCCTTCAAAAGTAAGTGATTAGAAGGAATTCATAATTGAGTGAGATTAAAGTGGGATTAGGGTAGGGATATATCAATCATAGTCTAGGTCATATGAATACATATAGTACAGGAAATTCTACATGGAATTATAGGCAGCATATAAAGTTAACACTTCTAAAAATGTAGAAACAAACAATGAAGTTCAAAATAAAAAATAAATTGAATTAATTTTAGTGTTCTGTGTAATAACTGGAAATGCCTATTGATAGTTATCACATTTTTAAAAAATATATAATGCTTTCTTCACCACTATATCAGTCCTGTGTCACCACATGGTTGTCTTCATGAGTCAGACATGATTGTGCCTACCAGCAAACTGAGCCCTTCTGATCCCTCGATGGAAGCATTTGGTGATCAAACCCATTCAGGGAATCCCGAGAACCTCTCTTCAAGACAAATATGCAATCAAAGGAGAACCTGCTTCATAAACTGCCTCAAAGCCCCTTAACTAGTTCCAACAGGCTCTGTATTTTGGTGAAAATAAATTTTGTAATTCTAAGTTTGACTGTTTTTACTTCCTTGATAAGGTGTTTTAATGACTTGTCTCTGCCATAAGGATATATTCTAAATGTTAAACTTCTATAAAAACAATCATCCACAGCCCCAGGAGGCTAGGTAACAAGGAGAGCCTAAAAGGGACAAAGATGCATGGATTTCTCTGGAAAAGGGAAATAGAAGAAATTTCCTGTGTAGATCAGGGGCCAAAGAGGATAGGAGCATGAGGGATTGGGTTGGGGCTGTTTAATAGAAGGATAGAGATATTAAAGAGACATCTTGGTGAGAGCACATTTTCAGTTTAGATAAAAACCTGGTATAAAGGAAACTCCCCAGAATCTACAATGATAATCCCAGCTAAGACTTCTGGCAATAGTATATAGGTAGCCTGATCTGCCCAACTCCTACAACCAGACTGATAACTACAGCAATTTTCACCAAGAGCTTTTATCCAGTGAGTGATGGAAATAGATGTAGAGATCCACAGCAAAGCATTGTACCAAGCTCAGAGAATCCAGCTGAAGAGAGGGAGGAAAGATTGCAAGAGCCAGAGGCTTAAGTCATCAAATCAACTCACAGAAACAACAAACCTGGGCTAATAGGAGCTCACAGACTCTGGAATGACAGCTACAAATCCTACATGGGACCAACCTAGGTCCTTTTTATATGTATGATTGTTGTGTAGCTTGGTCTTCTTGTGGGACTCCTAGAAGTGGAAACAGGTCTCTTCCCTAAGGCTTTGGCTAGCTACCAGGACCTATTCGTCATACTGCTTTGCTGCGTCCAACCTTAGTAAAAGGAGAAGATCTTAGTTCTACCTCAACTTGATATGCCTTGCGTTGTTGACACCCATGGAAGACCTGCCCCTTTCTGAAAAGAAACATGGGAAGAGTGATTCTATTCATGGGAAACTGACATCAACGATCACACAATGGGAAATGTCAGATATTCACAAACTCTATTCTAATATAGAGATCAAAGCCCACAAAACAAGTGCAAGAAAAATATTCTTTTAAAGAATGGCAAATGGTAAGTTCTTGTTTTTATCATATAGTTTTTATTTTATATTTTGAGCTCAGCTGATATGATTTACCTTATGAGTAAACTGGTCTATAGATGTGTGGTAGATTTTCAAAATATTGTATATAACAAACATTTAAGATGAGATTAGAGGATCCCTTCCCAAATTTGCTTTCTCTTTATAATATATGAAAACAAAACTTTTGTTTTTAACAAAACAAATCAGAAATTTTATACCACACTTATTTACCTTGAAAAGCACATTAAATATTGCTAGAAAAACATTAGTTTTTCTGTCTTTGTCCAAATCATTTCCCATTATAGCTTCTGCATTTAGAACACTTCATGGTAGTGAATCATCAATACCCACACGGAAAAAACAGAGTTAGATGCAGTCTATATTCCTACTCATGTGAGGTTAAGTGGAAATAAGTTTTGTGTCTTTAGGTCTCACCTTGTCTGTTTCAGCAGCATTGGAAAAATTTTTCATGATGTACTCCTTAACTCTAAGCCTTTCTTTTGTTTAGTTTCTTTTGCTACAAATAACTGCAAACTGCATCAGCTACTGACATTCAGCAAGGCTTACCTGGAATCAAGTATTCTGCCTTTTTTCCTCTTTTATTTTTGTATATTGCTTACAATGTTATTTTGCCCTTACTAAAATTAAGCTGTCTTATTGCCATTTCCACAATAAAATGGTATAACTGTACACATAAAATTATGTATTATTAATATATGATAAATATGTAATTGATAATGTGTGTGTATAATTAATAAATTAATGTTCCCTGATAGGCATAAAGTAAAACCATTTTCAAATCTCTATTATATAGTTACATATCTTAAAGGCAAGAAATTACCTATTTTCCCTTTGTGTCGTATATTTATATATGTGTGCATATATGTGTGTGTGTACATTGTATAAATGCATGCTTGTGTGTACACAATTGAATGTTTTGCTGTATATCTGTAGTATTTCTCTCCATACTCTTTCCCTGCCCCTGAACATGGCTCTCTATAGTCTTAGATGACCCATAGCTTCCCATTGAATTGGACAGTTCAAAGCTCCCAAAGGAAGACAGAAGAAATGAGTGTGACAGTGGTTGGGCTTGTGTCTCTAGTTTCCCTCCTGTTGGATAGCAGAGCTCTTTACAAGTCTCACTTTTGTGTCATGATAACTGGTATGTGATACCTTCCACAAGCCTGCAGACTGTAGAGACTTTGAAGAAACTTGCCTTTGGAGATATACTTCATTTTATTTCCTTATATTTCTCTGTGAAAAGTCCTTCTGGTGGCAACCCCTCACTTTATCCTAATATGAATATGTCACCAGTTTCCTTTTGGAAGGGAAGTCTTATGGGGAATTCCTAATTCACTACACACACACACACACACACACACACACACACACACACACACACAGCAAGCGTGTGTTTATACATTCAGTTTTGACTGAATAGCAGGCTACTTGTCACTCCAACATTTTTATGAGATGACATAACACATTCTCACCTAGATATTTCACCAAATGTTTATTAATGCTTTTATAAGTTCCTAAGCCTAGACTGTTATGTCAATGTGTACATGCACTTTTTTTTCAATTTGAGTGACACTGGTAATTATTTTGTCTTCTAATTAGTTGTATTACTTTGCATTCCTACTGTATAAGGAAGTTTATGATACCATAACAAAAATATTATTGAACTGATGGTTTAAAGATCATTTGTTTCTTAGTTTTGGAATATTAAAGGTTAATATCAAATCAACAAATCTTCTAGTATTCAACAAGATTTCTAGCTTCTTGCCACAACCTCACAGAGTAGACAGTGAGATATAATCAGAGGAGCTGTTGTCTCTTTTATCTAATTTTATTTTTTACTTACTGATCCATCAGCTCCAATTAGTGCTGACCACTCATGTGGTCACCAGTGAAGTATGGATTACCTACCTACCAAAAGCCATGCCCTTGAAATACACTTACTTTCCCTCAAAAGTCATTAGCTTTCCATATCTCCTGTGTGAGTGGTAGGGGCTCATGAACCCCTTCTAACTCCATGCTAAAATGTTTACTGGCTTGATTTGGGGCATATCTTGTTCAAGCAACTAGTTAGTTGAGTTCAAGAGTACAGTGATCCTGTCATGTTCAGAAGAAACTGTTTGTCTCTGGTCCTAGCCAACCTCTGGATCTTACAATCTTTCTACCCCATTTCATGTGATGATCCCTAAGTATTGGGGAAGTAATTCTATAAAGATGTCCCAGTATGGTCTCTGAAATCTATAGTCACTTGTTCTCTGGATTTTGACCGTTTGTATGTTACTATCATCTACTGCGCAATACAACTTCTTTGATGAGTTGAGGAACTTCATTAATCTTGATTCAGGTCTGATCCACTCCCTATCTTGCTCTCCTAAAGTGCACTTTTAGACATGATGTAGTGTTTTTTTTTTTTATTAGATGTTGTAAGCCCTCGAGAGCATGGTCGCTTGCGCTCCCACTCAAGAAAGGTGTCCCCCCAATCACTCACGAGAAGCGGTCTTGATGCAAACACATAAGGTTCTTTATGTTCCAGTATACTGGGGCCATCAGCCACACACCATGCAGTGTAGAGGGCTCAGCAACGACCCCTAGCACAGAATTGAGACAGCTTTTATAGGGTTACAACAATGCCTGCACATCGTGAACCAATCACCTAGTAGCATCCAGTACGGACCAATTAATTTAAAGCATCCAAGCCTACTCTTAGACCAGGAAGTCTGCTTTCGAACAGGTTTTGAAAGGACCTTGTGTTTGGTGACATGGCTCATTTCCTGTGTCCATTCACTCACAGGCTACCATAAACATTAAAGTAGGTGACCCTCAGCTTGGGACTTAAGACTCCCAGCTTCCTGGGATCACTTGAGAATTAGATTATATTTTTCCATCCTAAAAATGTGACCATGCTGTGAAAGGTGAGAACATCTTCCCATCTTCCTCATGGGACAATAAATACAGATTGTAGTGAGAGATTCACCCTGAGTGCACCTGTTGCACTGACCACACCCATTAGGACATGGGAACAGGTGCAGATGTGGCTGTGGGGTCCCAGACCCCAGCTTGCACTTTTACTTCCTGCTTGGGTTGCAGAGAGCATCTGTGGGTATCCTTGGAGTGGCAACCTGCAGCATCATGTTCCAGTGATTTAGCCACGAATAAACATCAATCAACCTATGTTGTGTCCCAGAGTCTTATTTCCCACTCAATAACAGGACTTGAAATGACTGGTGTTGTGAGGCATTGGTGAGTCACTTTGTTAATAATGGTCAATGGATCCTAGTTATATTTCTCAGAAAGCCCCATCCTCTGATGTAATAATTGTCATCTCCATTATTTATTAAATGAAACATTCTCTGAATATGATGGGCTTGGGAGTGTACTGACAAATCTGAATAACACTCTGACTCTTAAGTTACATAAGATTCTAAATATATCACTTTTTTTTTTTAAACTGTCTGTGGTAGAGAGCAAGTTTTTGTTTTTCTCTCACACATGGTTAATTGATCTAATTACCCATGATGAGTAAGTAACTCTTGCTGTGTGAAATGCATCATTCAGGTACAAAATGAATTGGCTTTTAATGAAAAGAAAAAAGTCCATTGACTATAAGCTCAGGGATCACATGAATGTAGAATTTCTAGAAAAGATTTTAATATTTGCAATACTTATAATGACTACATTCCAGGGGAAAATGTAAAATGGTCCCTGTGCACAGACCACATTCTAGATTGCATTGTTCTATGAGAAATTGCAGAAGATAACTTTATTGTCTGCATTAGTGAACAATCTCAAGTCATTATTGAATAAAAAATAGCTCATCAGAACTCTCCCTTTATGGTGAGGCAGACTGAAACACAGACAAAATGACCGTTCAAAGACTTAGGTGGAAAAAATGTTCCTTGAGTAATGTGATTGATAAGTAATAAATACAGAAGCTGCTATTTGTTCTCCATTAAGCAGAGAAAATCTATTTTCACAGTTCGTGGTAGCCAGAAGCTTCACATTTGTTGTCTTTATTTTTACTCTGTGTTGTGGATGTTCAATCTTCCCCTTGGAAAATTACTTTTTATTTAATGAGACATTTTGTTCAGTCCATTTGTAAATATAGCAAACTTACTTAAATAATTCATATTCCTGTGTTTTCCATTTCAGAGCTGATTTCCTTGTTGGTGGACCTGCAAGTCTATGTGGCTTGATTGTTTTTCCAAACTTTCTTGAGAGGAAAAATGCATACTGTCTGCCGAAAGAAAAGTATTTTAAATCTTTAATAAGTCAGCATTTTTTTTCACTAGAATACCTTTTCCAAAGTGCGCTAATATGCACTTCATCAAAGAAAAATTTTAAAATATTAAATAATATCAGCATCAGCATGAGCAGTAGAAGAAAGAACCCTAAATGTCTTCAGTCATGCTTTTAATATATATATTATATATAATAAAGACTATATATAATACAGATCTCAAATTTAGATGTAGATTAACATAGATCTCCATTTTCATGCATCCTGACCAAAATAGTATTTGTATTGGCAAAAATAACTTTATCACCACAAGAGTGAAAGATCACACGATATTAATGAATTAAAAATATGAAAATCAGATTTTTTTCCTTCCTGGTGAAGCAAAGCTAAAACAGATACAAAACAGCCATTCCATTTAGTTGGGAAAGCTATTTCTTGAAGAAAGAAATTGCTAAATTACACACCGGAAAAGCAGTTTTTGTTTCCCATTGGGCATATGAAAACTAATTTTGCAGACCTTTAAAACACCTTTTTATGTGGACACAAACATGAATGTGTCAATATATCCTCAATCTAAAAATTGATCTTCTTGAATCTGTGAAATGGATCATCAGGCATATGTACTTACTTTACAAGCCTGCTATTCTGAGTTTAATCTTTGGAAGGAGAGAATCTGCTCCAAACAGCTGTTCTCTAAACTGTTTACATGCCATGTGCGCACATGCATGCACGCGCGCACCCACACACACACACCATGCAGATACATACACACAGATGCTATAAATACAATCAATTTTCATTATTTTTAAATTAATTTACTTTCCAAATAATACCATACTCTTTCCCTTTTTTCGACAACATTTTTTTTTTTAATCTAGTGAAAACTGTAAAGAGGAAGGATCTCTAAAAGCAACTTGTCTGTGAAGACAATTCTCAACTTTCATGAATAACAGCAAGATCACCTTTTGATGACCATCAATAACTACCTCCAAAAGTTTTGAACTTGGAGGGCTTAGTCATTGGTGTTGAAGCAGTGAAAATCAAGTTTCTCAACTCCTCTGAAATCAGTTGCACTGATAAGGATGCTGGAAGTAGAATGTTTCAAATATTTGGCTATATGAAAGAAAAAATTTGTTAGGCATAAAAATGGGGAAATATGGAATGTTGTACTCACAACCAATTTTATGACTTCTGTTCAGTACAGGATACACTCCTTGCTGGAAGTTGACCCTTTCTTGAATGATTGGAACTCTTTATCTCTGGGGAATTCTGCACAGCCAAGCAGAAGGCCAAGAGCTCTTTGTTACTGAGTTTTGCTATTTGTTTCTAACTTGTTAGGTCCCTTTCAGTTCTCGAGGGCTGCCTTAACAAACTACTACAATCTGAGCTTCTATCAGCAACAGTCATTTAGATAGTCTGTCTTTTATGGGTTCAGAAACAATGAGTGTGAAACTAAGTAGCCAGAAGGGTCATACTTCTCTGAAGCTGGATTGGAGCTTCTGTTTAGCCTCTGGGGTTCCCAGTTGGCAGCTGCCTTAGTCTAATGTCTATCACAATGTTTTCTCTTTCTGTGCTTCCAATGATCATCATCACAAATGCTGTTATACATGGTTACCAGTCAGGCTTGGGCAAAGGCCCTACATGGGTCCCATATGTACATGAACAACATTCACACACTAGTGGTGCATAAATACCAGTCATATACTTGTATCAGTTGTACACAATCACTAGTCATAAATGGATACTGGCTGCATATGTAGGAACCAATAGTAACTAGTCAGGGCCCAAAGAAAGAGTGTTCTAGTGCAATAACAATTAAACACTATCAAATCACACTGAATAACCAAAACCAGAGCTCAAACATGGGAAATGGTTCTCTTTTCCCTCTCATTAAATACCAATTTTTACTTTTTTTACTTTGTAGTTTATTTTTTATTGAATGTATTTAATTTTAGGAATTTTTTTTATGATTAAACCACACCCAGAGTCTTCTTTTTCTGTGAAAAGAAAGAACTAGACATTTGCTTTAAATCTTGAAAATACAACAAGGGATGTTTTAAAATATAAAACAAAGCCAAGTTAAACTATTTACACTGATGTGCTCTGAAAGCACCAAAAATAAACTTTACTGTAGAGTTGCAACTACATATGCATATGGACTTGTGTAGTAAAATCATATTTTAAGCCAGTGGAAATTGATGTGAATGTATTTTTTATTATTCTCTATATTGAGTCTTGTTTTAATATGTATTATGTGTATACATTGTTTGAACATGATTGTTTATGCCTAGGAAGGACTGTAGCATTTGATCGTAGTCTAAAGGTATTTAGAGCTCTACAGCTTGTACAGTAGTTATCCTCTACCAACACTGTGGTGTTTCCTAGTCTTGATAGTCCTTGCCTTTGAAACAGGGTGTAGGAGATAGTAGTTTTCCATTTTTCTATTTTGTTATATAATTTTAAGCCACTGGGACCTAAATCAAAGTATAATCATTTGTATCCATGTGGAATAAATTGTGACGATTTCCGACACACACACAGTATTTTTTCATAGAGACACTTCTTTCCCATCTGCCTTGCCTCAGAAATAAATTTAAAAGACACTTGAAACCACTGTATTTTATCTACTGTGTATTTTAGCCTGTTGGAGGCAAATAGATCAGAGTTTTTTTGTTTTTTTTTTTTTTTGTACCTGTAAAAGTACTTGAAGTTTTATTTAAAATAAAATATGGAGAAGGTTAAAAACAGGAACTTACCAGAATCTATGAATTTATCTTAATTAATTATATTTGCAATGACAAATTTTCCCAATAAGGTTCCAACATGGCTTTTTTTTTCATTAATACTTCAACTTTGCTTTTGGAGGGAAGATTCTAATTCAACTTACATGAACACCTATCTGTCATTTTTGTAAGTTGCAATAGATGTTCTGATTTTAGTAATGAATGCTTTATTGAACAAGTGTCTGCCACAGCTTGTAAATTTCCCAAGTGTTAATGAGTATATCAGGCACAGATTTTCCTCTCTTATATATACACAACACATACTCATCAAAGCCTTATTAAAAAATGTGTTCTGTTTTCTTCTTATTGTAAATTGTTAAAGGCTTTGATAAAAATGGGAGTGATTTTTTCCTCCTAGATTAAATATTAGAGAAGGCATTATAATTATATTTTCTGGATGAGACAAACAGAAATTATTTGGACATTATTTTATAAATGTGCAGAGTTTAGGGGATATAAAGAACACCAAAAGCCAAGGGAAGTACATGTAACAGGGAAAGCAACTTTTTTCAGTGAATTTGACTACATTCCAATCCACCTAAGCTAGTAATTTCTTGAGTCAGTCAACATTACCCAAAATATGTACCCCATTTTCATAAGTTAGCACTGGAATATATTTATAACTTTGCTTATATAGCAATAAATTGTCATAATTTCACCTGTAATATCAGAAATAAATAAAGTTCATTGAGGTCCCAGAACATATTAAGAGTGAAAGGATTTAAGCAAGAAAAATCTTTAACTAAAGCAATAAACATTTGCCAGTATCAGTGATAAGATAATGATTGCCATGTAATTACAGCTGTGTACTTGCAATTACTTCAACAAGCTTATTGACCATCTAATAAGAAAGCATCAATATGTCAGAGGTTGATTGTCCCTGTATAGCCTTTATAGTAAGATAGCCAGTGCTGCAGCTCTAAGGAATGTAGAGGCTACAGTAACAGGACACAAAGACCATGACCTTCAAACACTTGGCTCTTCTTGGCTTCCTTGCTTGTCACATGGACACATCCATGATACCATTAACTCTGGATTGCTCATTCTCATTCTTACATATACCTTTTATTACTCCAATATAAGAGCAGACATTTCATAACACACACGCATGCACACAGACACACACACGCACACACACACACACACACATGTGCACACACACACACACACACACACACACACACACTAGTTAATATTGTGTCTCAGGATCATCCTAACACATTTTCTGAGTGCTATTACTTCAATGAATGCATAAAATTTCCTATGATAGAAATATGGTCCTCATGCGACAGGTATGGGGAATATGGAATCACCAGTCTTTTGAAATAATTAATATTATTAAGGAAGTATATCAGTACAGGGATAAGGGCCATATTAAAGCATGCATTTTATCTGTCTTTCATGTTCTCTCATATTACCATTCTCTCTTTCTCCCTTATCTCTCCCTCCTTCTTCCTCTCCCTATCTATTTCTATCTACCTAGCCTGTTTTCAAAAACCAAGGTCTTCCCTTTTCTACCCTTTCACTTTACACTATGGAATTACACAGTACAAATGCACTCAATAAATGCTGACCCTTCTGTATTGAATTTCACAGCCTCTAGCAACAAGAGCCAAGATTCATTATAAAATACTCAGCCCGTGGTATTCTGTTATATGAACCTGAAATGGACTAGGTATAGCATCCATAATTATTTTCTGAGGAAACAGAATATTCAAATTATATTCTTTGAGAAAGCTGTTTGAAAAGCTTTGGGGACAGTGAAGGGAGCCCATAGGTATAATAATGTACTGTGATGGACTGGAAGTTAGAGAATAGAAGCTTTCTCCATTCTTGAAGCAAAAGGAAAATGACAAATGACAAGATATGAAAAGTGACAAAGCTATTTTTAGAAGCCCATGTGACAAAGTATGTGACCACAGGTTAAAAAACTGTTTATGCAGAAATCAATAGGAGAAAAAAGACTGACCTTATTTTTATTTTTCTCTCCTTCTTCCAAGTTTTGGTTGGGAATACTCAAACAGAATCAGGAAAACAATGCCTGTGGTCCATCAGAGTCAGCCATCCGTAGCACAGAACAAGGTCTGATAACACGAGAAGTAGATATTCAGGGCAAAGAGAAGATCAACAGTATAATCATTCAAGCCAGGTGGAAGATTTCCACCAAGCCTGTGGAAGTCAAGGACACAGCTTGGAAGAAACTGGAACAGTGTCATTAGAGTTAACTATCAACTGAGAGAGTGAGAGTTTAAGTTACTTTGAAATGAGTTGCAGTGGGTGACTACGAACATTCATTTGTGAACATAGTAAAGAGATGCCAAGGAAATGACAAGGAAATGAATGAGAGACCAAACTGACAAAGTTACTTTCTTCAAACATATTAGTAAATTTTTAATTGTTATATCTTCAGTAATGTGATATAAAAACGATAATAATAAACAGCCAGGTTGATGACTCACCAGGTAAAAGCACTTACTATGCAAGCTGGACAATCTGAGTTTGGTTCCTGGAACCCACAATGCAAGGAGAAATTCAAAGGTGGTCCTCTAACTTAAACACAATTAAGACACACATACAATTAAGACAATTTGATTTTTTTAAGTAAACAAGTCCAGAAATAGTATTCTACTATACCCATATGTAATCTTGTCCTTTGAATATTTGAACATAGGAGGCTATGGCTCTCCTCGGGCAAGCCTCTACATCGTAATGAAGATAATATTAAGAAGCAAGGTAAGTTTGAATGAATTTAGAGCTCTCTCCCTGGTGACTTTGAAATCTTAGCTAGATTTCTTAATCTCTGTGGACCCTCAGTTTCATCTTCATATACTAACTACGGTGTTATTTACGAACATGCTAGTTCCAGGAAAGGCTCCAAAGCAATACAAAAATAAAACCCTGTCTTGAAAAACAAAACAATACAAAACAAAACACAAATAAGTTCTTTCATCATTTTCTTCTCCCACTACTGTTGTGGGTTGCTTTGAAATGCCACAGAAAGGCTACTTTGTTTTAATTGGGAAAGTGGACCTAATATGGAAAGTTGTGGAAGCTTTAGAAGATAGATCAATGGGGACAGAGCCATTAAATGTTATAGTCAAATCCCACTCATTGCTCACTCTCTGTCTCTTGAATACAGATTCAATGTGACCAGCCACATTCTCTTTATTAAATACTGCCTTGTTTTCCTGCCATGTTTTCCATCCCTTTGTAATTAGAGGAAAAGATAAACCCTGACTTGTTTTAGTTGCTTTCTCAAAGTGTTTTATCACATAACAGGAAATAAAATAAAATAAAATCTAAATCATATGCAATATCATGTCTTTTTCTAAACTGGAAATCTTTCTGTCCTTTACAGATTCAGAAAACCCTCCTTTCAAGCCTGGTTATAATCTCTCAAAGAGCAGAAAATAGGTGCTCACTCCATCAAGAAAAGGGATTCCAATCTAGGACTGTGATTTTGTCATTGCTTCCTGGTTTCCTGAGAGTTCTGCTATCTCATTGGTAGCATTAAGGTCAAGGCCAACATTCAGCAGCTTCTGAGAGTGCAAAGAATCATGGTGGAGGCAGTGCTGTTTTGACTACCATAAAATATATGGTTATATGAATCATGGTTTCTGTATCATTAAAAGCTCAAACTATGAGGTGTCTTGCATGAGTACAATGATCTAAAATGTCACTCACTGGGAGGAAGTTGGAGAAAAAACCATATCCATCTCGAGGAAGGCAAAAATTAATGAGCAAATGTAAACTTTCACCTCTGCCTCCGCTTTTAGACCATCAAGGACTTCTTTTTCTCATTAATATAAGAGTCTTATCAAGGTACAGACTTAGAAAGGCTTAGTAAGCTTTTATTTGTCAACTACCTCTTGTATCCTTTGACCCAGTTTGTGTAATGGCATAAAGGAAAATATAAATGCATTCACCAAGGGCAGCAGGGGGATGAGAACTTTTCTTTTTGTCTTCCAATTAGAAATATACAGAAGTATTTGCTGTGATCTCACCTCTCCTCCCTACTGATTAAAAAACAAAAACAAAACAAAACAAAAAACAAGTAGCTAAGAAGAAGGTTTGAAATGTGTGAAGGGTTACTATTGAATGAATGTAGATGAGTGTATAGTTTACTGAAACAAGGATAGTAAAGTTATCTATTTTTTATGCTGCTCAAAAATAATTCTTTTAGAAACACAAAGCACCTGAGTATTGGAATTTGAGAGACATATTGATGACACAAACTCTTGTTAATTAAATGGAGCTTTCAGTCTATTGTTCATCACATTTTATATCCATTATTATATCAGCATAGTACTAATATTTTAAAATTATGTGTTTAAAGTGTACACTGGCATTGAACACATTATTAGAATAGATTCCAATGGCATGGATATTGGTCTTGCATAAATACAAACCTTGCAAATCTTCTCATCATTTCCTCTTCTTTAACACATACTTTATAAAACTTAATAGGATTCTATTCAGTAAATTCAGGTAGATGCGTACAGTAATGCCACACCCATGCTTGTTTCAGGACACCATTCACTGATAGACTCTATGGATTTGTTTTCTGATCCACTATGCTACTCTCTCGCTGTAATGGCAATGATTAATAAAATATAAGACTTGGTGAAAAGGTGACAACCTGTTCCTTTTTAAATTAATTCTTATTTAAATTAAAAACAATTTTACTTTACATACCAATCACAGTTGCCTCTCTTCAGGTCTACTCCCCTCTTTATCTCCCCATTCTACCCCATTCACTCATCACAAAGGGTGAGGCCTCCCATGAGTGATCATTAAAGTCTGTCATAAACCAGACATGTAGACCAATGGAATCTAACTGAAGAGCCTGATATTAATTTGCACATATTTAACACCTGATTTTTGACAAAGAAGCTAAAATTATACAATGGAGAAAAGAAGGCATCTTCAACAAATGATGCTGGCATAACTGGATGCTGACATGTAGAAGACTAGAAATAGATCCATATCTATTGCCAGGTATAAAACTTAAGTCCAAATGGATCAAACCTCAACATATAATTTCAGCCACACTGAACCTCTTAAAAGAGGAGAGCAGGAAGTGCCCTAGAAGGAATTGGTACAGAAGACTACTTTCTGAACATAACACCAGTAGCGCAGACACTGAGATCAACAATTAATAAATGACACCTCCTAAAACTGAGAAGCTTGTGTAAAGCAAAGGACACAGTCAACAAAATAAAATAGCAGCCCACAGAATGGAAAATTTATTCACCAAACCTGCATGTGACAACCTGATCTTATCATTCTTCTATGATGTTCAAAATCATTCTAGACCAACTAATCTGTTTTTAGAAATAATTTGGGGCCTCAAAATCTCTGTCTTTTCCCCCAATGAAATAGAGGCTTGAATTTCTGAAATATTAATCATCTCTCATTTCCGATTATGTCTTGATGTATCCTCTCTGTTAGTTCATCTATTTCACTGAATAGGTTTTTTTGTTTGTATGTTTTTGACTGCATTCAAAGGTACTGATCCACACCCCTAAAAGGTGATGGTTTTAATCTACTACTCTATGAAAAAGGACAAGTTCTTTTGTCTTCCAGGATACTATAAATTCATTTTTAACAAATATTATTCTAAGGCATAACATAAATCATTTTATTTCTGTTATATTCTAGTTCCAGTACCTGTTTGTCTTCTGATCATGTTAGGTTTGCCAATTCATAGATAGCAAGTGTAAACAAAGACCAAACACATTCATATTTTCTTGTGTGTCTTGCTCTTTGCTTTTGTGCACATTAACAGATCATCATGGGTAGTACTGCTCACTGTGATGAGGTCATCCAAGAAAAAAAAAAACAATTTTCTGGTACTAGCACCATTAGAAATATTAGATTATTTTAGATTATCAGCTGAGTAACACAAGGCACCAAATGGGCACAGCTTTCTGTGTTTCAGTGCTTAGTGACATGTTATTTTTACTTCTCATCCATTTATTACTCAGGCATTTTCTCTTGGTCTGTGGTTTCTGAAAAAAAAAGTTAGACTTCAGTAAAAACCATGGGACCAGAATTTGAGTAGCAAATACCTGCCACAAAGATAAAAACTACTTTTATATTTTCATTTAGATTTCCTTAGTCCCGTTATCTCTCATTAGGTGCTTCTAGCTCGTTAAATACATCCTTAAAATTCTAAAAGTTTCTACTCCCTTGTAAATTTTTGTTAACCAATATAATAAAAATGTATTTATTTTTAATTAAAATCTGAAACATTTAATTCATTAAATGGGTTGATGGCTATAATTATATAATAAAATCACAGAAAAAAATATTCAGGATGTATTTAGGTAAAGAAAATGTTGAGCAACAGTTTCTAGACCTTGAAGAACTGTGATGACAACATTTAAAATGCATCACACTCATTAAAATGTAAACACATCGCAAAGCATGTTGAGACTGGCTACTGATGTATCATGTTAATAATAGAACACAATATCATTTAAAAGTTTTTAAACTTTTGAGTGTCAACTAAAACTATCAAAGCAATACTTTAAAGCCCCAACAAATTCTACACCCCATGCATAATTAATAATTATAGAATTATGGTATATATTATGATCATGAACATCCTGTAGGTAATCCCAAAGAAAGTCACCTAACGAATGTAGACCTTAGAAGCAAATCAGACACAGAGGAAAAAATATACCTGATGCTCAGACCTGGAAGATGAGTTTAGATGTTGGGTCCAGATAGTGAAATGAAATAAGTAAAGCATTTAATAATCATGGAATTTGAAGAATGAATTTCTCACAATGATAATTAGCCTATTACTATTTCATTTGTCCACCTAGAATGTCTTTGAATAAATACCATGGTTAGATACTGTTATTTTATTTGTATACTTTATTTTAAAGTATTAGCTTTATGTACTACTTATGGGATGCTTAACAAGTCCCTGGTTGTTTTTTGAACCATGGTATTAAGCTCATTTGACCTAAGTTTGTTGAACATCTTATCACTGCCTATAATCAAATAAATTCGCTTTGCATTTGAGGAAATAAAGCAGTTAATTCCTTTTAATATACTCATTGTGGTCTTGTTACTCTACTTTCAAATGCAAGCCCTTCCTTTCTACTGCATCTCCTATTTTTCTTCTCCAGTCTTCTCTACCTCATGCCATTACAGAATCCCATTCGAATATCCAGTCTTCTAAGAAGACACCACTCTGGCTTGTGCACAGTGGAATCTTGAATGTATTTAGCTTTTGATTATCAAGATTCATGCTCTGTGAAATATGAAGGAACAAGATGGTGCCATGTATCAGAGAAATCTATGATGTAGTAGAAGAGACATGTACCACTTGATAATGAGGTAAATTGAATATAAAGTGGGCATTCTCAAGATAGAACTTGGTAACACATGTTCTCCCTTACTTACTGGAACTAGCGATGCAGGTTTTTATCTTTGTTAGTAACAATCTTACTGACTGGTAAAGTACAGTGAAAAAGGAACCTTCAGTAAACTTAATTATAATTAAAGGCTTTTAGCATTGACATTTCAATAATTAGTTTTAATAATTTACTGTTAAATCTAATTTCCTATTCTTATATGATTATTATATTTTATGTTTGTGGGTGTTTTGCCTACATGCATTTCTTAGCACAATGGGATATTAGATCTCCAGAGATTAGTTATAGATGGTTTTGAGCTACTATGTAGGTGCTGAGAATTGTACACAAGTCCTTTGGCAGAGTAGCCAGTGCTTTTAACCGCTGAGCAATCTCTCCAGCCCTATGTCAAAACACTGTAACAAATATAAAACGCCTAATTTAATTATTGTAAGTATGCTATACTTCAATGTTTTCTCTACTCATATACAAATCATCTCTAGAATATTTAGATGATGGGAGATGTTATTCTGTATATATGTTTCTCATACTGGTTAATAAAGCTCTGTGGCCAATAGAAAAGTAGATAGGCGGGGCTAGGAGACTAGGAGAAGGAAAGAGGAAATGGAAAGGGGAGTCAAGATGTAGCTCAGGGAAGAAGCAGGACGCCTGCTGCGGCTCCCAGATAAAACGACCACGTGGAAATACTTAGATAAGTAGAAATGGGTTAATAATTAAGGCAGAGCTAGCCCATAAACAATAATGGTAACTGGCCAACAGGATTGTATAAAATACAGAGTCTCTGAGTGTTATTTGGGGCTGGTGTGGCTGTGAGCCCAGACTGGCGGGCTGGCAGAAACACACACTACAGCTGGCACCCAACGTGGCTATCAGAACTTTCACTTAAAACTAATAAAAGCTTAAGAAATGTTTTAGAAACAAAGGAACAGAGACTAGCAAGACTTCTTGGTAGCAGTATTTTCTCGGTTGGATTTGTTTTGCTGTAGACAGAAATTTGCACAACTCCTTTAAGGGAGGTTTCCAAAATTAGCATAAGCGGCAAAAAACCGCCTTGCTTTTAAAGAGCTCTGCTAACAATTCATTGGTGTGTACAAGAGCTGCAATGAAGATTTACACTGTGTTTTAAAAAATATGCTGGCTTGGGAGAGAAAAGTAAACAGGATACAATGGTTTAAAAAGCAAAAAGAAAGTAAAATGGATGGTTGTGGTGGCACACGCCATTGATCCCAGCACTCGGAAAACAGAGGCAAACAAATCTCTGATTTCAAAGTAAACCTGGTATGCACTGAATTCTAGGACAGATAAAAGTTACACAGAGAAACCCTGTCTCAAAATTTGTAAAAATAGAAGTAGAAAAAATAGAGTAATAAAAAAGCCACGTAAAGATGGAAAACACAGAGAGATTTTGGATACTATACGCGCTTCTGTTGTCTTTAATTATTTGATTGCTGAGAAAATAACTACTGATAAAAGAAAAGCTGCTGGATTAATTCAATTTATATACTTTAAAAATGCTTTGACTCCAAAATTTAAGCCTAAGGACAAGTTACTGGAGAAAAGGATTTCTATTTTTGTTTACACAGAAAATAAAAAGCTGTGGATTCTTTCTAGACTTATGTGGTTTGATCAAGCAATACCCCCTGAAGCAACGTCAATGGGACATTGCAACCTTACAGACCACTACAGCCAAGATTCCTGCATCTTCTTTGGAACCCCATGACAGTGCCCTCTACCAGCAGGAAGTAGTTTGGAAAAAATGACGCCCAAGTTCCCAAATATTGTTTATAAATGTTTGTTTTCATTTAAATGGACTTGGTTATAAATGGCTATAACCACAAGCAATCTTTTTAAAGGTAAAAAGGGAATTATGGTATAGATATGAATACTTTGCTTTGGAATAGATTTTCATTTATTGATACAATTTAAGGTTAATTTTGTGATATGTATATTTCTCCTCTTGTTTAGGTATTATGTTTATATAGCTCGTTAGAAAATGTAAAATATAATTTAGTGCAGATTAGAGAGTTGCCTATGATAATGAAAACTTAGAGTTAAGTTAATTAGGATTTCTAGATATGCAGAGATAAATGAGCATTCTTCAAACCTTTCAAAGACCTACAGAATATGGCATTTAAAATGGTTTAGGGTTTTTCTTGACAATGAGGCACAACTGCTCCTGGTAACACCACCTGCATCAAAAAGGAAGATGGGCATTGAAGAAACTCGTTATGAAGTTTGCTTTTAATATGGCAAAACTAGCTATTTGGGCAAGGTACTGCTCTTCTGGACTGTTTGACTTTATGTTGTAGAAACTGGACATGCAGGACCCACAAAAAAGTGACTGCTGATGCAAGATGGACATTGCTACAGGGTTCCTGCTTCATGGAAAAGGCAGCCAGACATTCTGCAGGACACAGAGAAAAATGACTGACACACTGTCATTAGAGGTGGACAGTTTAAAGTTTCCTGGCTTGTTGAGGAGTCTGGACACACACTATGGCCTATGGGCTGAAGATGGAACATTACAGAAGAACTTAGGGTGATTGACCAGGCAATGAGTTGTCTCTGTCATTTCTAGAGTTTATATATTATCCTTCTGTGGTCTTTGATGGAGTTGAAGACAGGTAGTTAAGTCTTACAAAATGTTAATGGACTAAATATTGTTAACTGTGATTCTTATTTGATAACTCTTGTATGGTATATTTTGCTATGTTAAGGTTAAACCCCTTCTTTTACTTTAGACAGAAAAGAGGAGATGATGGGAGATGTTATTCTGTATATGTTTCTCATACTGGTTAATAAAGCCCTGTGGCCAATAGGAAACAAGATAGGTGGGGCTAGGAGACCAGGAGGACGAAAGAGGAAGGAGTAGGGAGGAGTCGAGATGTAGCCCAGGGAAGAAGCAGGACTCCTGCCGCGGCTCCCTGATAAGACGACCATGTGGAAATACTTAGATAAGTAGAAATGGGTTAATAATTAAGACAGAGCTAGCCCATAAACAGTAATCGTAACTGGCCAACAGGATTGTATCAAATACAGAGTCTCTGAGTCTTATTTGGGGCTGGCGCGGCTGTGGGCCCAGACTGGCAGGCTGGTGGGCTGGGGGAAACATACACGCTACATTTCTGTCTTGGCAAGTGGATACTTTTTAATGATGCAAATAAAAATAATTACATAGTATTCAGGAAAACATACAATATATACATATATATATGTGCACATAATATAGTATGTATATATGATAAATATAGTGTATATGTGTATGAAGTATATATGCATGATATATTATTTGTATATATACATATATGTATGCATACATATTTCATCCAATGTAAGTCTTCCTTAGTGCTACAGAATACATGTCAGATATTAGTGATAGATATTTTAATAGAGTGATTAAATAGACACATGATTAGGACTGAGAAAGGAAGTGGATAAATCACTATAAAGATCTAAAGCATGTTCACAGCAGAAATCCCGAATACAACTGTTTTAACAGAAAGGACCAATAAGATATGCAGACATTCTTAAAAAAGGCGCATCTCACAGACTGTGGAGATGTAACTTGCTGAATGAAAGGAAACTCTGAGGGCTTATTTTTATTAAGATACTGCCTGTATAACAAAAATCTACAAAAATGATAAATTCAAAACTAGAGGTAGTTCATGGGGGCAAAGGGAAAGTGGTTATTCACATATAACCCTGCTTCCTTCTAGGACCATCTCATCCTAACACCATTTTCTTTAAAAACCATTCAGTATTGTTTTAAAAAATCTCAATTCTGACTTTAATGTTTTAAAACACATTACTATTACAGACATTTAAAAGGACAGTTTTAACTATTACCATTTCTTCCATTATGGTTGTTATCCAATATGAAGGAAATAGAAAACTCAGGTAATTAATTCTTCCTTCTCCCTTTTCAACACCATTGAAAGGAATGTAAAAAGAAATGTTTTTAGGAAATCTCTTGCCCTAAAATACCTCACAGAACTCCACATTAGAGTTATAGAAAGTGACAATTCAGATTCTTCCCAAAGTTTCTCAATGTATCTTGGTGCCTCAGTGTGTAAGAATTGTGACAAAGGGCTGGAGATGTAGCATAGAATCTGTATTTTAAAGGAATCTACAGCTCAGAGTAAGTGAAAGGAACAAGAAATCAATTAACTGTGGGCATGTAATTTAAACAAATAAAAAAGCCAGAATGACTGTAGCTTATATAATTACGGTGGTAGAATAAGTCTAGAAGTGAGTGACTCTATTTTAATATTATGAATACAATAGAACATGAATAAAAACTGTGATTAGGTTGTAGGAGTAAAATATTTGACTCAAATTGTAAATATTTTGTAGAGTATTGATGTACAATTCCAGTCAAAATTATCTCTGGTAGTTAATTGAAAACTGAGTTTAATTTGCCAGGATAGGCTGGAACTTACATAAATTTAAGTAACATTATTTTATCAGGTGATACAACACTTTCATGTATATAAACTTAGTTGGAAATACATAACCATATATTAGCAAACATATGGGAGAATTCATGAAAATTTGAACATCAATCATAATTTTTGCATTTTTATATTAACTCCAAAGTTTACAGTTAAGTTTAATTGCAGTGTCTTAACACACACAAGATACAAGACACTTGCCACTTGACCTTCATTTACATACATAATACATACATGTATATCCATGTGTGTTTTACGCACATACACACAAGTTTGTATATGCATATATATTAATTATTAATATGCATATATACAGCATGCTTTTTGGCTCATGATAGGTTACAATTTAATAAACAAATGTACTATGACAGTAAATGTATTTAACCTCTTAACTGATGCAGATTGCTAAGGGTGTTCAGAGAAATCATACCAAGGAATAATTTTGGAAACCACCAAAAATTAAACCTACTGTAATAAAGTTCTCAGAATTTAAGGAATTCATGGAATTCTGTAGTATATCTGCTGTTAAGCATAGATAGTTTCTAATTGTGAACTGAATCCTGCTACCATTATCCGGACCCACAAAATACCATGTTATTGCCCCAGGTAAATAACGAAATCAAAATTTCTAAGTTTTACTTTACAGAATGCTTATTAATTTATACCACTATTATATTCCCTTACTAATAAAAAACAGAAAAACGATCCTCCTCTTTTCTGAATCTCCTGGGGATTTGATTAGCATACATACCTAAAATGACAAAAATAATCCTAAAGAACTGAGGAAATGTTTGTGGAGGGAGTATAAAACAAGGATTATGTGCTTATATGGGAGCATATTATTATGTATATAAATTAAGGTGCTGTTGCTAAATGTCAACTAGCTTTAATTTGAGAATCAAGGCCACTGACACCTGCAAAGGATTCAAACATGTCCATGCCTAATTAGAGGAAAATAGAAAACAATCTTTAATATAAAATATATGAAGACTTGTTAACTTTGTTTCCACATCAAAGGATTAGTCTTAAACACCATCATTATGTGTTTAAGACACATGCAAGACACATTAACTAAACATAAAATTTAGTATAGTTTGCCCAGTAGAAGTTATTGGATCTTTTTACCCTGGTTAGAATGGGTACATGGGTGAGAAGCAAGAGAATAGTCAGTAAAAGGCACAGAGTGAAGCTTTGCTTTAGGGAACAATGCAGGTAAATCAGTTCTCACTTGCATTGAATATTAAAGGTGTCTAATCTGCTTTGTCTAGTTTAAAATCTTATTATTTTATTTAAAACAAATGAACTCCATTGAGCTAGTTTTTTTTTTTTTTTTTTTTTTTTTTTTTAAGCACTGCACTAAAGTTGATAGAGTGTACACACTGTGGGGCAAAGCAGGGAAATCCTTTTATGAGGTACCCACAGGCTAGGAAAGATGAAATTTGAACCACAGGCTGTCATTCACAAGGGATTCCAGGAGATGAGACACAAAGACCCGGGCAGCAGTGCCTTGGGTAGGCCATCTGTTTGCTTTTTCTCTCTTTAGTGCCTGCAGGTTTTATGGATCTAGCCTGGAATACACTGCTGCAAATAATAAAAGAACCTGCTGTAAGTTTGGTGGAAATTGAAGACTGACACATGAGGTTGTCTTCTGGAATCATCTTGTGTGCTGGCATGACACATAACTGTCCACATTCACACAGAAATACACACACACACACACACACACACACTACACACTCACAAGCACATGCATGTGTTGATGCATTATTTATTAATTAAAGCTTGTTTGAGGATTCATAAAGCAAAGTCAGCCTCAATCTCTAGAGATCTTAATCCTAGGATTCAGGATTAAGAGATAGAGAGATCTCTGTAGTTCAAGGCCACCATGGCCTACACAAGAGTGAAGAGTAACAGAGTCCACAACTTTGATCCCAGCACCTGGGACCACATACCTTATACCCAGCATTAGGGAGGTATATAAGATAGAAACAAGGTCTTCGAGCTGAGACTTATTCTCCAACCACACTGAAGATAGGAAGGCATTGAGTCTCAGGATCTCCAGCCATGCTGAGGGGATCATAGAAGTCTGGGATTTCAGTCTGAGGTTTTGTGGAGCCAGAATCACCTTTCAGCCTGTGGTAGAGGTAAGAGCTAGTGGCTTAGGTGCTTTGCTTTTCTGTTCTTCAGCTTGGAGCATGAACCCCAATATCAGTCTCTGGGTCTTCTGTTTATCCAGCTACACATGCATGCAAACAAGTATGTGTATGAGGAGAAAGAAGAGAGGAAGAAGGAAAGGAAGAGAGATGGAAGGGGAGGGAGGGTGAGAGTTAGAGAAAGGAGGGTGCTCCTTCATTTTTTGTATTGTTATTCAGGCAAATAAAGGTTTCTGAAGATTGGTTCTGGGTAGTTTATTTCCCTGGGACACTACTTGTTTTCATTGCATCAGGATATAAGGTCTGAGGTCAGAAATTCCTGTCCATTTTGTTATTTCTCTATACTAGTGTCTAAAGTGTCTGTCGGAAGTTAAAATATTCAGTATTCAGTAACTTAGAAAATTAGGAAACATAGTAGTTAAATTACTTCCACACAATGAAATTTTTATTATGTGATTTCACATATCTTCAATATTTGGAGCATCCTTATTTTTTAATTGGGCACACTTTGTGTGGTAGCATTTCACGGGCATTCATAGCTAAATGCAAGAAATTAGTGAGAAATCTGTCTTTAGTTTGCACAACCCTTTTTGTCCTGTATTACTTCTATGAATAACTTGCAAGCCTTTACCTAATAGTTTCAAAAATATAAGTTCCATAGTATATATGGGTGCCATTACATGGTTCATTATATGATTGATAGTGAGAAATTAATTCCTTTGATCTTAGTAACCCTTGAAAAGAGTGTTTTAAGTGGGAGATTATTGTGTGGCATTTAAATGTTCTGGAAAATATAATATACTTTAAGCAGTTAAATACAAATAGAACTCAGAGAGTAAAATGACTCTGGTAAAACTTTTCCATGATTAAAGCAAGTTCTGTTTAACATTTAATGCACTGCCTGGTTCACAGTACAGTGGTGCTTAGTATCCATCCCACTTATACTCTTTGTATATTCAATTGAGGTGCTAGAATATGTTATGAAGATTAAAACCCAAATGTAATCTATTTTGGGAACTATTCATAACCAGGAGCTCACATCTGCATAAATTAGAGCTCCAAACCATGTCATACATATTTTATAGATAAGCTATCTTTTCTCAATACAATTAAACCTACTAACTCAATGAATAAATTATATTTGATTTTGTCATTTTGTTTGACCTATGAATATATATATATATATATATATATATATATATATATATATGTGTGTGTGTGTGTGTGTGTGTGTGTATCTAAGTCATAATTTAGCTATGAATTTTTTTTGTTCATTTCCTACTTTATAATCTTTTCTCTTATTTGGTAAAGTAAAGATTATGTGATGTGTGCTCAATGGCTCTTTGGCCAACTGTCACATTTGAATACACTGACAAGGGAATATTTAAAATTCTAAAACTGTCATTAGTCATTGGGCCTAACAAGTTTCTATTTCCATTTACTATAAGAAACAGAAACTTGATTTCCTGTTGTAGATTCACTAACTGTATGGCAATTCTCAACAGTTTGAGGAGGATGAGTCTAACATTCTAGACATAAATCATCACATAACACAGGCCTGGACAATTAGAGATTATAGAGGTTAAAATAATAGAGTCTAAAGCAACCTCTTGATGCAAGCTGAGCCAATGAAAGTCAGCTATTTGAAGCCAGACCTTTTGTTCCCACTCATATTAATAGCAAAATACGTGGTTGATGGGTGAACTCTTTACAAAAGTCCATGGAAAACAAAGGCAATAAAAAAAAAGAAGGAATAAATTTTCAATGTTATTGTTTACTTTCTGCAGTCTAACAGTAAAATCCTATTGCTGAAGACATCAGTTATTGATGTCATCAACCACGGAGAAATTGACATGCTGCCTAACTAGAAGCTTCACCACTAATGAGTAGCATTCATGATATCATATTTTACTCTTTACTTCTACCAGAGAAAATTAAGCATCAATATCAATCCAATACAAAACCTGCAACCTGAATAGAGACCTGCTTGTAAGATATACTAGTGCATAAATAGCAAAAGTATTTTGTGAATCAAATTTAAGACTGATCCTATGGGATGAAATTCATAACTGATGCTGTTAAAGTGACCAAGAACCTGAGACTAGATAGGTTATGGGCCCCAGCGGATAGGGAAAAAAACCTCTTACTATTCTTCTTCTGAAGGAATATATTGTTACTGGATTTTCTTTTCCAAGAAGGTCCCACAAATTCAGCTGCAAATAAACACACAGATGCTATATTAATTATAATACTGTTGGCCACATGACTATGACTTCTTATTGGCTAACTCTCTATTAATTATTTAACCCATAACTACTAATCTATGTATTCTCATGTGGTCTTGGCTTACCAGAGAATGCCTGATCCTGTTACTTCTTTGACCAGTTACATGTCATCTGTCTTGGTGGACTCTCTGTCTACTTTTCCCAGATTTTTCTTTGCCTCCTAGTTCTGCCTATCTTCCTGCCTCACTGGCCAAAGAGTGTCTTATTTATCAACCAATAACAGAAACACACATATATATATATGTATATGTATATGTATAACATACACATATACATATACATATACATATACATATACATATACATATACATATACATATACATATACATATACATATACATATATATATATATATATATATATATATATATATACACCTAAGGACATCCTCCATCAATTTAAAGATCAATATAAAGGATTCCTAATGACATTTTGTAATGCCCATAGTTCAGCGCTACATTCAGTCCTCTTCAGAGAAGCCTCCTGCAGCAAAGAATAACTAAACAGATTGCTAGGGTTGTAAAATTTGCTGAGAGCTAGAGATTTTGTATTACTCAACTTTAAATGGGATGTGTTTTTCAAAACTCTCCCCTTAAAGCACACAGATCAATGGGAAAAAGAATAGGAAGATTGTAAAATCCAGAGGTGGTAGATGACTCCAAGAAACAGTGCCTCCAGATGCAATAAGGCAGATATATATTAGAACTCACAGGGTCCGTGGCAGCATAAGGCTTGGAGAATTTAAAACTAAACAAAATTCTAGCATTTAGAAGGGGAAGTGAACACAAAATCCCACCACTAATAAAGAAAATATTTGTAATTGATACCTACTGGGAAAAGGGAAATTAATTTTGTTTATTGGAATGTTATTGGGTATAAAAATCACACTCTAGGTCTGTGTCAATGCTAAGGAGTAGTTGGTAAAATAAATAGATTACACTTTTTTGTGTACTTTTTGTTTTAGTTGTGTATTTTATCTCATAGATTTCCATTTGCCTTGATATTCACCTTTAAGAGAGAGAGAAAACAAACATGAATTTAAGTGTATGGGGAGGCAGGCAAGATCTATGAAAAGTTGAGGGAGGGGAAAATATGTTTAAAATATATTGAATAAAAATTTCTAAATGAAGAAATACGCAGAAGCCAGACATGGAGAAATGCTGATATCTCTGGCTTCCTTAGTCTACTCTATTTCTATTTCCCCAATTGTTACTCCTATAACATGGAGAACCAGCTTCCGCTTCTGAGGCTGTGTACTACCTGTTTGATAGCGATGATTCTACTCTCTATGATATCCATTTAGCTATCCTCTCAATTCAGCCAGGTCTTTAATTAAAGTTCACAGTTAGACTCTTTGTTTTACTTGTGAGTACACAGATGCCCTTTTATGTTGGGCTGAAAGGATTCCAATTTTATGTAGTTAATATATTTGTGGATGAAATATAAGTGATGTATGGATATGCTATACCTATATGAGTTTGTATTTATCTTAAAAAAACAATATGCTTTTTTCTTTGTATGCATCTGAATATTTCCTATACATTGACTGATATATGAGTGAACCATGTTTCTTTCAGCCTTTACGTGGTACAATTCAGAAATTCATTTTTGCAACAGACACATAATTTCATTTCCATTAACGAGTGGATAATATATGTATATGGTATATAACAAAGCTTATATTTCTTTTCATGTGCAATGACTATTTGAATTAGGCACTTATTTTTCATCTTTGATTCTACTTGAATCAATTTAGGTGGAAGTTTTTCAATTTCTGCTATGTTGTTTGACCTCTGGATACTCCATTTTATTATTTTCCACTTTTATTAAAATATTAAAACTTAATTTTTTCCTTCTGAATTTAAGAAGTTCAGAAATGTACATCATTTTTTGAATCCCTCACTACTCTGATAATATTAATATGCATTTTCCTGCTGTTATCTTTTTCTCTGTTATAATTATCTTAAATAGTTCAAGTATTGTTTCATTTTCAATTGTTTGCATATTATTAATACAAATTAGATAAACTTGGATAATACATATATTCAGTATTAAGTGGTAATTTAAAAATCACACTAAAATCATTTTAAAAGTTAGAATATTATCTAACTTCATACCCAAACACCAGGCTTGTGACACATTAGTTCAGGAATAATATGACAAGTTTTATTTGTTAATGATGCCAGGAGATAGCTGAACTATGTATGATGTAAAAAAAAAAAAGAAATCAAAGTTTAAAGTTTCTTTTAAATTGTCAAAAATACATTTTAAAGACCAAAATGGAGAACATTAATGAATATATTGTTTTAATGAATATATTCAATAACAAAAATGCAACATCATAAGTATTGCAATGGTATGTTTGTATAATATAAATCATTCTTTCTGAATTCCTTGGTTCTATTTAAGATATTTAAATATGAGTAGGTTTTCAAATGTTTTGACAGGTTTGTGTTCTTTCACTTTTCTGTGCTTTCAATGTCATTGTCTTAAAGAATAGGGAAATTCCATATTCAGGTTGTACTCACGTTATCTTCAAATATATTTTCTCTTTTAACTCTGTGTAACTCACTAGAAAATAAACCATACAAGCACTTAAATTTTACTTTATTTAAACCTACTTTTGAAGTGTCTCTACAACTGACTGAATTATCAGTTTCTTCCTAGTTTAACCACTCATTCAGTATAGGGATAAAAGCAACAGGTTCATCATTAGTTGCAGTTCTAGAATATTTGTATTCATCTGAATTTAGCACCTAACTCCAAGCAATAGTTGAAACCATGAACTTATCTATATGATAATGCATTTATGTAAAGATCATGGAAATGTGCAAAGAAAAATGGTCTTGATCCTCATAAGAAATTCAGAACTGGGGCTGGATAGTTCAGTGGTGAAAACTTACTGCTCTTGCTGAAGGCTCATGTTTGATTCCCAGTATCCATATTCACATCTGACTGCAACCTCAGTTCCAGGTAATCAGAACCTTCTTATGGCTTCCATAGGAATTGTAAATAGTGCTACACAGTCATACATACAGGAAAAATACCATATGCAAAAATATAAAGATAAATAAATCTTCCAAAAATACAGAAATGTCTTATACACACCAAAAGAACACATTAAATGTCCTTTCAAAGGGTAGACATTCTGTACACAAGCACATTAACAAAATGATAGCACCAATTACAACATAATCATAGTAAACACAAATGAGATAATAAAGCTATAGGCCTCAATTCATCAAACAGCACTGCCGGCATCCTTTAGAATTTTTAATTATTGCTGATCATATAACAGGTTGTTTCTATTAAATTCATCTCCTCAGGACTCACGGAACCCCATTGAAGAGGAGGCAGAAACTGTAAGACTCCAAAGGGATGGACGACACCAGGAGAAGAAGGCCTACACAAACTCAGAGAGAACAAAGCAATAGGTACATGATCTGCATGGGTCAGTTTCACTTCCTCTGCCCATACTTTATTGCTTTCAGTTTACCATTGTATGCCATTTCTGAGTGTGCAAATGAGTAGGTATGAGTAGGTTTGATTCTTATGCCTTCTCTTGGGCTCTTTTTCTTCTGTCAGTTTGTCCTTTCCAAGTTTGATGAGATAGTTTTTGATTTGCCTCCTAGATTTTATTTCATTGTATTTTAATATTGAATCTTAAAAATCTGATCTTGTATAAAGAGAGAGAAAAATGAAGTAAATCTGTATGAGAGGGTAGTAGGAAGCACTGGAAGGAGTGAGGGGGGGAAATCATAATCAGGAAATATTTCTGATGTGATAATCCACTTTTCATAAACAAAAAAATAAAAGAGACATTCAGGATATATGTGACACAGTAATATATTTTTAGTAGAAGAAAAAGTGGAAGATTAACTGCCACTAAAATAATTCATAATATTACTGATCATGTGTTTCTAACCACAAAGATAGTTAGACCAGAGCCAAGGACACATTGAAATATACAGTTCCAAAACAATATGTTTCAGGTAATATATACATGTAGAAGATTTAGGATAGGGATCAACAGCTCTCCCTAAGGAACAAACCCTACCACACTTCTGTGTCACTTTTCTTGTTTGCTAACTGAGTAGAAATTTACAAAACAAATTTAGCCATTTTGCTTGTGCAACTCCCTGGAGCTTAGTACATTCATGATTTTCCTCAGCTTTCCTCCCAGCATTCATTTCTCTCAAGCCTAAAATATTTTGATTATCCACCAACAAAAGTCAGCGCCTCTGAAGCAGTCACTACTCCCCGCTTCCTGCTCCCTTCAATACTAACAATAACCAATGTGATTCTTTTTATGTAGGTCATTTTCTAATAGGAAATCTCTATAGAATGAGTTGCAAAACATATACTTTGTTCCTGACATCTTTCACCTATTATGTTCTTGATAGTTCTTGTTTGTGTATGTATATGTGTGCTTGTGTGCATATGCCTCTCTCTCTCTCTCTCTCTCTCTCTCTCTCTGTGTGTGTGTGTGTGAGAGAGAGAGAGAGAGAGACAGAGAGACAGAGAGACAGAGAGACAGAGGGAGAGAGAAGAGAGAGAGAGAGAGGGAGAGAGAGAGAGAGAGAGGGAGAGAATGCACAAATGAGAAACAGAGAACGTTATGCCTTTATGGGTGAATAAGATTTATTTCATTATGTATACATTTTATGATCTGTATCCTTTTCATCTATAACAATTGCTTGGACTATGTGATTAGTTGGATTTTGACTTTCCTTTGAATTACTCTAGTTAAAGCTTATTAATATCCTGCACCATTTTGAGAATTAGCTATTGTGTTTCTACAAGGTAATTTAAAAATCTCTGCACTAATCTTCAGTCTACCTTTCCTTTTTCTGGATTTAGCAACATTTTTTAATATTTTTCTGTTTTACTCTCTCATGTCATTTATTTGACATATTTTAAAGGAGACATTCATAAATACAATTTCTCTTTATGCTTTACTTTTCCAATAATCAATAATGTTTGGTATTGGCATTTTCCTACCATTCACATCTAAATATTTCCTGATTTATTCTATAGCCCACTCATTGATTAACTATGTTGTATGATTTCTACTTGTTTGTGAATTAGTCTTTTTTTCTTTTTGTATGATTTACAATTCAATTATCTAGCTGGTAGAAGAAACTCAGAAACACTAGTGTTGTTTCAAGTAACAAAGGACTTTTACTGAAGAAAATTTCATTCTCTCTGTCTCTGTCTCTGTCTCTGTCTCTGTCTCTCTCTCTCTCTCTCTCTCTCTCTCTCTGTCTGTCTCCATACATATATAGGAGAGAACACATTTTTATAGGAACAGAAAGGTTCTAACATTTCTCAAAAATTCTGTACACTTGTACAGCTCTTTTCAAATCAATATGATATCTTTTTAGAAAATTAGGAAATGATCTACTTTAATGTCCAGCTATACCACTCTTGGGCATATACTCAAAGGATACTCAATCATACAACAAGGACATTTGCTCAACTGTGTTTATAGCAGCTTTAATTTTAGTAACTAGAAACTGGAAATCACTTAGATGCCCCTCAACCAAAGAATAGATTAAGGAAACTTGGTATAGTTATCCAGTATTACAATGACATTATGGATAGAACCAAAATAATTCATCCTGAGTGAGGTAATCCAGATCCAGAAAATCAAACAAGGCATGTGGTCACTTATAAGTAGATAAGCTGTAGAGCAAAGAGTAACCATACTACAACCCACAGACCCAGAAGACTAGGTAACAAGGATGGATAGTGTGTGGCATGAGGAGGACATTTGGATCTCCCTGTGAAGGGGGAATAGAAGAGATTTCTTGTGTACACTGGGCACAGGTGGGGGATGGGAACATGAGTAATCAGATGATGGGGGAAAGGGGAGAGTACTGAAAAAGAATATTGGAATTTCAGGATCAGATAGAAGCCTGGTGCAATGGAAACTCCCATGAATTTACAAAGAAGACTGACTCCAGCTGAGACTCTTAGCAATGGCAGATATGTAGCCTGAATTGAAAATTATCCTATGACCAGGCCAGAATGCCATTGGAAAGAATGCACACAAAATCAACCACATAACCTTCAACATCGTCTTTCCTGCCTATGAGATGTGCTGAGACTAGTGCCTAGCCCAATTGTCATCAGAGAGGCTTCATCCAGCAACTGAAGGAAACTGCTGCAGAAACACACAGTCAAACATTAGGTTGAGCTCTAGGAACTTGCTGAAGAGAGGGAGGAAGGATTATAGGGTTCAAGAACATCATAAGAAAACCCATAGTGTCAACTAACTTGGACTCATAGGAGCTCACAGAGCCTAAACCAACAACCAGGGAGCCTGCATGACCTTACCTAGGCCTTCTATGTATAAGTTACAGTTATGTAACTTGGTCTTCTTGTTGGACTGCTAACAGTGGGATCATGGACTGTCTGATTTTTTGCTGGCATTAGGAACACTATTCCCCAAACTAGGTCACCTTGTCAAGCCTTAATACAAAGGGATGTGCTTGGACTTACTGAAACATGATATGCCATGTTTTGTTAAAATCCATGGGAGGCCCACCATTTTCTGAACAGAAGCAGAGGAGGAGAGGATTTGGGAAGTGGGTGAACAGAGGGGATGTGAGAAATAGGGACTAGGAGCAGAGGTGTAAGGGGAGACTGAGGACTGGATGTATAATTAATTAATTAATTAAAATATTTAACTAATATGTATTGACATATTAACATTTACTAATATTATAAATAAATGATAAATAAAACAAAACACAAAAGAATTGTGTTTATCCCCTGATCTTTTGTTAAGTTGTTCTATCCATCACCAAAGCTGTGCTAATAAGTTTGTGAATAGCACTGTTGGGGGGAGGGGCATACAGATATCTCCTTTAGACAATGTTTATATTTCTTTTAAATGTGTACCTGGTACTGGATTGGCAGATCACTTGGTAGCTCTGTTTTGAATTTTTCCAGAACTTATACATTGTTTTCTGTAATGACTATACTTCCATTCATACCACCAATGTAGAAGGGGATTCTCTACTCCATGATTGACTGATGACCAGTTTAATTTTGTATAGAATCATTACTAACAATTGCAGCCACTATCAGACTCTGATCCCACTACTATTTGTGTCTAGACAAAAGCATTTCTCAGACTTTCACTTCATCTTTTGGCTCCTCTTAACTGTCTTTCCATATCTCTACAGTGGGTGGTATGAGTGTCTTATCTAGGGCTAAGCATTCAGGTCTCATTTACTTATTCTCATCATATTGAGCAACTATAGTTTCTACAGTCATTGGAGTTTATTGTAAAGAGACCCTTCCCTGGGTGAGGCTGGAAGTAGAATTTCTCTGTGAGTGCAAACATAAATATTGATGAAGAAGTTGGGGTCAGATCACTTTAGCCAAATAACTGATGTAAGTTTTCCCTTGACCCTAAGATATTCTCAATCATGCTTTTAAAAACTGGTTCTATAGTAGTAGACATGGATCCTAATCTCGGAAGAAGGCCTCAAATCCTTCCACATCTTCTAATGTACTAAAAAATTTCTAGTAATTTTTTTTCATTTCAGTTTTTTTTATTTTATACCTCCAGAATTTCTGAAATACTTGATACTTTTGTGCATTTATTGTCCCAATTACTCCTTCCAGCTGTTCTTACATGCTTTGTATCTTTAAAAAATATCTTCACACCACTGATTAAAACACATTACTTAGTAAACTTCATGAACATATTTACTTAAGAATATTGTTAATTTTTTCTGGGCATGGGTATATTTTCTTTATTCTGTGAATTTTCCAGTTTTGTGACAAACTGAACTCTTTCAAAATATTTTAATTTGTTTTTAGTTGATTCATTAAAATATGTTATATTAAGTTGACATTTGTACCCCCATAGATCTTAGCTATTAATAATAGCTAAGAAATGGAAACAAATTGATGTGTTTATAGTTAATGAATGAATAAGATAAATAAAAATATACTTGTTGCTGGATATTTGTTCCCATTGACACTCTGAGATTGGTATTTAAGTTTATCTTTAATCAGAGGGTGAAATCAGCCATTGGCTGACCAGAATTAGCCATAGATGTTTTGGAGGACCCATATAGCTAGGCACAGAAAGATATATGAAGAGACTCAGAATTTTGTGGCCCTTTTGATCTAGGAAGTGTAGAGAATTAGAGTCAGCTGATCATTCCTCTGACACTCTTTGGATCTATCAGATTTTTACCCCAATATCAGTCTCCCAAGTTTTCATTAATAACAGAACAATATGAAGAAACTTACCACAGAATAACTCTTCCTCTTAGTTGAATCCTAAGTGATGTTTTAATACTTGAGTCCACTGATGTTTAATTAGAATAAACATGCTTTGCAAAAACATTTCTTCTTTAGTTTTTGCATATGCAGCATTATTGTCATTTTTAATTACTCTACTGTGAAAGAGAACACCCAATCTCATCAATCAAAGCTTAGTATATTGGTACTCATTGATCAAGCTCTGCCTCACCCCATTATCTCCTGTCATTCTCACAGATCTCTGGTAACTACCATTTTATCCTCAACCTCTATCATACAGAGTCTGTAAGACCTACTTTATTTTAGCTGTACACTTGGGAGATCACATAGTACATTTGTTTCTGTGTGACTTATTTCATGTAGCATCACTATACAACTGCAGCCAAGTTGCTACACATGACAGGATTCTATTAGTAACAATGACTGAATACTACTTAACAGTATACATGAACCATTTATTATTATTATTATTATTATTATTATTATTATTATTATTTGTTCATTAACTATAAACATTTCAATTGTTTTCATTAGCTATTGTGAATAACACCCTGAGGCACATAAGGGTTTTGATGTCTTCTTAACATTCCAATGATCATCTTTCTTTTAGACATATACCTAGCACTGGGATTGCCAGATCATTTGGTAGCTCTGCTTTTAATTTTTAAAGAACTTCCACATTGTTTTCCATAATGACTATACTTATATTTGCACCAACAATACTAAAGCACTTCTTTCTCTCTGAGTCCTTGCCTTCTTGTGATAGATATTCTTGGGAGTTGGCATTTTGCATGATTTTGATTTGATTTGTATTAATGGGTGATTAGTTATGTGGTAAAAAATTTTATGTGTCTAGTAACACTGAAATGCTGCCTTCATAATACCTTTAAGGCTTATTGTTTGTTTTTTGGTTGTTTATTGTGATTTGCATTAATTTATTAAGTGAGTTTTTAAATTGTGTTCATAACATCAATGTTCTTTAACATGCATCACTTCAGAATAATGCTTTTTTGTTTGTTTGTTTTTAATTTTAACTCCTTGAGTGAGTTAGTATTTTGACATAGATTTCCTTTATCAAAAAAAAAAAAAAAAAAAAACCACAGAAGGTAGAAAGGGTAAAGTAGAAAGAAAAAGAAATCCCTTTTCTGGTTTTGTATTTCTTCGAGCATACTCAGGATGTGTACAGTTCTTGCAAATCCTTCACCCTCAGCTATGCTGAGGACAAGAGATGAATCATCCCAAGGCAAAATTTTCAACTTTCTGTATATATTTCTTAAATGAGAGACATTTAATACGTAAAACCATACTGGTCTCTAATTCAAGATCTTTCTACCTACACCTCTGAAGTGCTATAAGTTCTTAACACCATTTCTGCACACTATTAGTAAAGTTTTTCTTGTGGAAACATCATTTACAATATTAAACAAGGCCAGCACATATCTCCTATGGGAGGCAGGTGTGTTCTTTCACAATGCCTTGATACATGGCAGTTGTTTTCAGTGGCACAAATTCTCCTGTTGTTTACTTGTCTCATTTTTTTCCCACTGAAGATTCTGGGGGTGGTTTATTTCCTTTACAGTGTTTAGAAAGAATGTCCCCCATGTCTTTGTTTCTGTAACAAAAGAATTCCAGGTTAGAAGAAACAACACATCTAACTATATTTTTGCTGAGTCTTCAAACAGGTGAAACAGAAGATCATGGTTTTTTGTTAGGAAGGTTTGTTTTGCTCAGTCCACAACCTATGTCAATTTTCCGCACTAAAATTCAGGCTACTGTTCTAATTACCACTTTTACAAGGAGCTACATGATATGAAGAAAACTAAAGGTCTCCTATGGCTTTCAAGCTAATATTAACACTAATTCTCAATACCATTTCTTATTTCTTTTGCTTAATGATGTGGTTATTGTACAGAGACACCCACTTTTGCTATGCCCACTTTACTATATATGCTGATTTCAGACCTCATTTCACATTTCTGAGCATAAGTTTAGTTGGGGTTAGACACATACACTTTTTCTGTTTGCATGTAATCCATACTTTCTCTTGAATTGCAAAGGAGAAGTTGAATAGTTTCAAGCAGGTCCACATGAATTGTAATATCTAAAATATTTAGTATCTGATTATTTGTAGAAAAATATGGACTTGCCCAAACTATGTGGTAAAGGTTTCCAAAGAACTTAACTTCTACATCATTAGTGTGTGTTATGCAGAGTTAAAAAAATACATAATATGGCTCTGGTGTTAACAGGAATCTGTCAGATAAATTATGACTATTTTTTGGATATTATAGATGATATTTTCACATGGGTTGTCTTAACTTGGCAGTCTCATATTATGTGTTTAAAAATCTATATAACACTTAGGTTTGACCTTAGATTGACAGCAAGATAAACCTGAAACATTTCTACTTTTATTTGTCTTGCTTTTCAGAATGTGGATGAATATCAATGTAGAAAGCACTATTTTGATTTTTAAAAAATTGAAAAGATTATTTCTTGGACTGATTAATTTTATCATTAATTCCATAAAATATACATCTAATTGAAAAACTGACAGAATGGAATTGATAATTCCTATAGCAGTATTTTACTGCAGTTCTCTTTTGAGACCCCACAAATCATTTAGAAAGTATACAGTAACACATGTGCTGTCAGCCTGTGTAATAGAATGTTTTGATCAAAGATTTAAATTCCAGGCTTTTTTGAACAATGATCTGCGAGTCTTTACATAATGAATAGACTGTGTCTTTACTAGTTGTAAATTCATGTATTGCATTTAATTTTTTATTGATAATATAATTTAAATATTTTACATGTCGATCAGTTTCTTCTCCCTCCTTCCTTCCTCCCTCCCTCTTAGCTTCTTTCCCCCCTCACATGCACCCTGACCACGCTCCCCTCCAATCCCCACACCACCATTCCACATGCATCCTGCTCTTACAGAGGACACAAGCTGCTTTTGCAGAAGCTGCATCAAGTGGCTCACAACTTCCTATAATCCTAGGAAGACCTTCATATATATGTCTCACATGCGCAGAAACAGGGGTCCTCCATTCCTCTCTGAAGGACTATTGTCAATTAATATGTACTGGGATAAGTGTTGTCATTTTCTTCAAAGGTGTAGCACTTGTATGTTGCCCATGTCTGGTAAATGGACCCTCAAACATGTGAGCCATGGCAATTAACTCAGAAGGTCAAAAATATATGAGGGGACAAGTCGGGGAAAGGAAGAATTCTAGATGAGACGTAGAAGGTTGAGAGAGGAATATCTGGTTGAAAATGACCAAAATTCAGTATACACATGTATGATTGTCAAATAATATTAATATAAAGAAACAGAAAAAAGTACTTGCTTTTAATTTTTCAGAAATAACAGAATATGTGTTTGAATGTCAGAAGTACATATTTTTATATAAAATTATGTTTTTAATCCCAAACTTCATGGGTATTAATCATTTAAATTATTTATTAAATAAGCCACTATACATATTTTCTTTACTGTTCTTTATTACATTGCATTACCTATAATTAAGATATTAATAAAATGAGAAATGCATAGAATAAATTGGTTGTTATTGAGAAGCAAATTAACATTGCATAAAAGATATTAATGTTGACTTAATTTTGCTACTTTTCCAGGCTTGGATCCCTTAGAAATAATGACTAAAATAAATTCTGAGTATTTGGGATGGACTTGGTGATATAGATCTGTGATCCTTTGTGCTTGGGAGACCTTAGCAGGGATGATCATGTCCTTCTTTGCTTTGTGATTCTGTGATGAATACTAAAAGTAGAGGAAGGGTATATTTGGTATATATGTGCCAATCATAATTCATCACTGTGAATCTAAGGTAGGTACCTGGAGGTAAGAACTAAACCAAGGAATGTGGAGGACTTTTTGCTAGCTTGACCTAATGACTTGCTAGGCTTATTTTTTGTTGTTTTGTTTCTTTCTTTTTGTATTATTTTGTTTGTTTGCATATATATGTATGTATGTGTATATGTATGTGTATATGCCCTCACACATCAAACATTAATGAAGAAATGTATCTGACAACATATTCAGAGGACAGTCTAACGGACTGATGGAGACTCTTTACCAACTGAAGTAACCTCTTCTCAGCTCAGTTTATGTAAAGTTGCCAGAAAATCAGACAAGAACAGATCATGAATTCAAATCTTCCAATACAAGTTAGTGAGACCTTGTCTCAAAATAAAAAATAAAGCAAAGCCTGAGGATACATCACAAGAAGAGAATGTCTGTATAGCATGTTTGAGGTCAGAGGTTCAGTACTCTATAGGAAAAGTCAGAAGAACAGAAAAAATGTTGGGGGATATTTTTGAGTTTATTCAAGCTGAAACAATGCTATGTACATTTTAATGTGTTACCGTCTAAAGATATAAAGTACCAAAACTGAAAAAATTAGAATATATCTATATAATACATATGAATAAATACACGAGAATAATGGAACTTTAGTACAAACTCTAGTAAAAATATCATGTAAAAAGAGAATATAATTTTTTATTCTTTTGTTTGGAACTTGAATGGGCTTATGTCACCATTCCTGGTTTCTGTCTTATCAGGACAATATACTATATTGTCTACAATTTCCAAGATCTTTGTAAGGGTCTGTGATCAGGACTGAACTGTTAAGTGACCCTGTGCTCTAAAGCTACACTGCTTACCACAATTATCTTCCCTATGTGGCATTTAGTGAAGGATCAATAGGTTACTTCCATAAATATTTATTAATAACAATAAATTATTATTTGTAGACCAGGCTATTATCTGCTGTCATTCAAATCTGCTGCTGTAGCACAAAATTAGTCACAGCATATAAAAACATGGTGATATACTAATAGATATATTTATGGATACTCATTCAAATTTCATATACTTTCATGCGCCACAGAACATAATCCTTTTCAATATTTTCAATGAGTACATGAGAAAAACATCCTTCTGCACCATATCTGGAACCTAGGGCATCATCCATGCTAAGTAATTGCTCTACCTGTGACCTACACCCTTAGAAAAGGAGCTGATTTCTGATGAAAGGGATCTTAAGAAGAAAAGAGAACAAGGGAATAACATGAAAGGAGAGAAATAAAATATAAAAGAAAATAAATCCCACACAATACTAATGAATTGAAGAATCAAATGTATAGAGATTTGGGGTATGAGAATAATGACGTTAACAAAATAGCAAAGTTAGATGGAATTAATTTCTTGGCATTTGTATGTGTTGGTTATGCACGTATCTGTATATGTATATGGACACAACATTTTGAGCTATGTTTACATGTGTGTACATGAATGTTTGGATGCCAGTGGTTGAAGTTGGTGTTCCAGTTTTATTTATATGGATTCTGTACATTGTAAATCAGCTTTTATGCTTGCATATAATCTGTTTTATTCAGTTATCCATATACTCTTTCCTTGATAAGTTATTTAAAAATGATTGGCCAGTCTTCTCTGTGGGGGAAGGAAAGGAGACTTGAGGTAAAATATTGAACACACCTCCGAGTAAGGATTATCTGTCTAATAATGATAGCATGTATAAAGGCTTGCGTTACATCTCTCTAATTCTCACAACACAGAAAGACTATGAAGAAGAAAATATTAAAGGCCCAGCAAGCTGAACACTGCCAAATTCCACAGGGTATCAAGGTGCTTACAGATAATTAATTGAATCCAGAGAGATGTGATCCCAGGTAGGCATATTTTAGATGCCCCACTTTCCCCTTTTCTTTCAACAAGACATGGACCAGGCAGCTGTAGACCACTATTTGGCAATATTTTAAAAACTATTTATTTATTTATTTGTTTGTTTGTTTATTATGCCATATTCTGCCTGCATGTATTCCAGCCCACCAAAGGAAGGCACCATATTTCAATATAGATGGTTGTGAGCCACCATATGATTGCTGAAAATTGAACTCAGGACCTTTGGAAGATCAGCTAGTGCTCTTTTCGTCTGAGCCATCTCTTGAGTCCGAATATAACAATGTTTTTAAATAGCACTGAAACTTCCTTTGTTTTATGGCTGCCATTCTTTGTTAAGCTACATATTTCCACAATATATATACTGTTCATTTTGTTAGGTTATAGACCCCAACTCAAGAAACTTATAATATTTGTGCTATAAATTATGGTTTGCTTGTTTTAAAGTTTAAAATTTGAAGGACAATCTCATGTGTCTTATTTACAATATTTTGAGAGAAGCTAATGTAATGAAAAATATATTTCCACATTACATTTAGATCCTGTTCTTCCTGCCAGGTGCAGTTCTAAATCTATGTTCTCATTTATTTTCTGTGCTTGATACTGTATTCATTGCATACAGAATTCTTAATATAGTTGCCAATACAGCATACTAGTCATTGTCCTCAAATTTACTGCAGATGAATCTTAATGCTAACCCAAATATTGTATTGCTTTTTATTATTTGTGTGTGTTTTTCATTGATTCTCCCTGCAGTGGCAAAAGCTAGGATGCTGCTTAACTCTCCCTGGGTTACCATTTTAAGTTGTAGTTTTATCTATTTTGTTACTCTCTGGTTTGAATACACATTGATTTTAAGTAAGTTCACAGCTTCCTACAATTCTTCTAGTTTACTATATGTGATGCTTAGTACAGCAATATTGATTTCCTAACCAAACATTTTAACTTCACTATATGAATATATTGAACAATAGGCTTAGAACATATGTTTCTCTTACTTCCTTCAGATAGTACACAATGGAAAAAATTCAGTACAAACTCTATCTACCACTAGTAATTTATTTATATGAACCACCTGATACTGAATTGAAGCAAGCAGTAGCACTGCACATGCTGAAATGTTTCAGAGAGGGATAAAGGCTGAACACCAGGGAGTGATGCATGATCCTGTCAGTTATAGAATACTCTCTCTGCCCTTGGTTCCTTAAAAGGCTGAGTATATGCAATATAAAACTTAAGAGTTTACTGTGGCCCTCTTCCTACATGAACAGTTTCTGTGAGATTACATGTAATAATAATAATAATAATAATAATAATAATAATAATAATAATAATAATAATAATTGCAGGACTAAAATCCTTACTTGAGTGTTGGAGTTGACACGAGATCCTTCTTGTAGATTTTTCTTCTCTGGAAACACTGATGAGGGATTGAAGGTGGAGTATCTTTTGAATTATTGTAGCTTTGACGCTTTGACTGTCAGGTATTTTTTTTTATTTCACACTTAAAGCAATTGTCTTTGCCTTACATTGCATGTAAGTTTTTATAGTCAGTGTTTACTAGAGAAAAAAAAAACATTAAGAGGCAGAAACAGGGCATCATCAATTTGGGACCAGCCTGAGTTTATATCTCAAACAGGAGAGTTGGCTCATTGGAAAAGAGAACCTTATTGAAGTAGCATAAGGACCTGAGTTTGGACGCCAGTACTCATGCATAAAAGCCAAAAATGGCCCCATGAGAACCTGTTATCCAAACACTTCGGTAGATTTGGGACAGACAGAAGGTTCACTGCTAATATCACTATAAAACACTACGAGGGGTCATAAGTAATATCAGGATGACTTACAATATGTATTCACAGATTATATGCAAACAAGGGACCATTTTATATAAAGTACTCAAACATCCATAATCAATAATCTCTGTGAGAATCTGAGTACAAGCCTCTCACAGACAACAAGGAAAATTGTACTTTGAAAATGTGATGCATAAGTATTCCCCTTGTGTGGACATTAAAAAGTACATTTTAAAATACCTCATTGTAATATGAATTAATGGGGTTTTAAATGTGTACTAAAACTATTTCATAAGACTGAAAGAAGGCTCAGAGGTTAAGAGCACTGACTGGTCTTGCAGAGGAGGATAGTTCCGTTTCCAACATCTATGTGACAGGTCCTGAATGAATATAAATTTAGTTGTGAGGGATTTAGTGCTCTCTTCCAGCCTCTGAAGATACCCACATAAACCAAGGAAAAGTCCAGCCATCTCCAAGATTCTATATAAAGACAAATTTCTATATGAGGGTTTCATGCTTTTCTGACAGCTTTTTGATTCATCATTGTTATTGTTGGATCTATTAATGGCAATTACTCTGAGGCAGCAAAACTATTGGTGCTTTCAGACCATGGTAAATATTTTAAATAAACTGTCCATAGAAAGTAACTTTGTAGAGACAGAGATGAGAATCTCCTTTGGTTAATTTGTTTAATGGTTAAGATATTTCAGAATTATTACTTTTATGCTTTGATGCTGTAGTCCAGTGGTTCTCAAACCGTGGATCACGATCCCTAGGGGTTGTATATCAGATATTTACATTATGATTTATAAGAGTAACAATATTACAGTTATGAAGTAGCAATGAAATAGTTTTGTGGTTGGCGGTCATCACAACATGAGGAACTGTATGAAACAGCACAGCACTAGGAATGTTGAGAACCACTGCTATATTCTGTCTCTGTCAGCATGTGTATTTAAGAGATTTTAAGGAAAGTAAATGAAAGTTATGGAAGAGTGAAAGAAGGAAGGAGGGAAGGGAGAGGTGTTATGTGCAGTTTCCTGTCAGCCTGGTCCCACAGCCACGTCAGCCCCAAAATAACACACAGAGGCTCTATTAGTTATAAAGCTGTTGGCCAGTCACTAGCATTTATAATGGCTAGCTCTATCTTAAATATTATCCTATTACCACTAATATATGTATTTCTATATGGTCTTATTTTACGGAGAATGGTGGACTTGTGTCCTCTCTTCCTGAAATCATATCAAAACCCCACTACATTTCCGAGAAACCTTGTTGTCTCTTAGTCCTGCTTATCTTGCTTTCTTATTGGCCAACAGGGCTTTATTCATTAACTGATAAAAGAAACATATTTACAGATTGACATTTCCCATCAGAGGGGAGAAGAAAGAGAGGGAGAGAGGAAGGGAGGAAGGAAATAAGACAAGAATAAGGAAGATAGGGAGAAAGGACAGCAAACTTAAAATTTGAAATTGTTCTGCCTTGGCACTAATGCTTGTCGAGGTGTTGTTATTGATGTTTTCAGGAATGCTGAGACATGTTTTAGTACACTTTACATATTTTAATATATGTCAAACATCAAAGTGTCCTTTAAATCTGTATTTTATGCAATGACATCCCTATCTTCAAAACTTACAATAAAATATAACAAAATAATGCTGTTACATATCAATATTATAACTTATTTTATGAAAGATTTCTTATACAGAAAAATGAAGGTGCCAAGGAGCCATGGATTCTGGAAATTTTGCTCTTTTGAAGCTATACCTGGATTTATGAATCACCCAGTACACTTTTGAAACTGTCCTGTCTAATGAGTTCCAATGTACTGAAAATCTCTCCCAGTGATTTCTCCCAACACCTATCCAAGTCACCTGCACTGTTTTTGTTTCTTTGAAGCTGAACACAATGCCTCTATACTTCAAAGGTCCCAAAACATCATAAGAAAAGTTAAATCCTCATGTAGAATTAAAGTTCTTTGCTATTTTTGTAGAAGCTCTCTTACATTGTCCTTTTGGCTGTTTATTTGTGAGAAAATTTCAATATTGAAAGAGTAAACTTTTAAAAATTTTGGTTCCCCCACCTCCTTTCTTCTTTGCATTCCCTCCCACCATCTCCTCTACATCACCCCTTTCATCCCCGTCTATGTTTCTGTTCAGAAAGGGGCAGGCCTCCCATGGGTATCAACAAAGCATGGCATATCAAGTTGCAGTAAGATTAAGCACTTACCCCTGTGTTAAGGCTGGATAAGGCAAACCAGTAAGAAGAACAGGTCCCCAGGAGCAAGCCAAAGCATGAGGGGCAGCACCTGTTCCCATTGTTAGGAGTCCCACAAGTAATTTTTGACCTTTGGATTGAAGCATGCACTAATTTTAAGCTACTATCTTCCTATAGTACTACTGGAGTGAGCTTCCATGATGTTTACGTTTCAAAGTCATGGTTTCCACATTATTGAGAGAGATATTTCCTAAAGGCTTGTGTAATTTTCAAAAAGATTTGTATACATTTCAAAGAGGAGAGAAAGGACTCATAGTTGTAAGTTTTATAAATAAATCATCTAAAAAAGGAGAGTGGGATATCCTTGTTTGTAACGCAGATATTAAGCTTCTCATTTTTAATTTTTATTCACCTTACAGTTATACCACTATGTTAATATTGTTAATGTAGTGCAATATTAAATAAAATGGATGTATAGGTATTGCATCACTAATGAAATGTCTCCTTAAGTACAGTTTCTATTGACTCTTCCTTATCATTTTTAACAGTAGACTTATGAAAGATCCACATGTTAACTGTTAAACGTGTGTTGTTGACATAAACATGCCATTCATAGAAGGGACTAACCACAATATCCACAGAAGATTGTTTTAACAGAGATAAAGAAACACTAGGGATATTTGATTGATAGAGAGGGTTGCACAAACTTAAAGGAAGTCTGCCAGAGTAAGCAATAAAATGTCCCAAAGAAAAATATGGAAATCCCAATTAACTGTAAAAAGACTTACAAAAATCACCTACCATTTATAGAAGCTATATTTCTTAATATAACTTAGAATCAGAGTTTTCATGAAACTTTAATAATCATTTGAATGTATTTTATGAGTGTAAATAGTGCTATGCCAATAAATATATGTGAAGGATATAAGGACCTTTTGGTTGCCACTTAAACAAGTCTAGGACTCAGGAGATGACACAGTGAGTAACAGAATTTGGTAACCCAAATCTGATCCTTGGAAGCCACACAGCCTCCACACATGTACCATTCATGGCACACATACACGTGTTATTTAAAATGAAACCTTAATTACATAAATAAATAAGTTTACAAATTTAATACCTGGAAAATTTAGTAATGTGTATATGTATGCATATGTGCATTATGCATATATGTATGTATGTGTGTACAATCCACATATGTAAGAGTATAAGCAAATAGACCAATTTAGCTTTATGCGCCCAGGATCCCACAGCTTCTTTAAGTGACTTCCTATAATTATTGTATTAGTTTCTTCAGCATAATTCCAAAAACTTCTCTTTGAAATGTAAACTATATCCAAGCCATAGCTATAATCTGTTAGGTACTATTAAATCAGAACTCAATTAACATCATATCTGTAAAATTTAAGCTGAAAAGGGGTAAGTAGAATTGTTAAAATTCTACTTTTACAACTTCATTATTTTAAAATAAATACTTGAGTGTTCATCATCTTTTTCTTATAGAAACAAAAACAAATCAATACTGTTACAACTATCTCACATCATTTTCATGGTTGCACCAGATAAATTCATGGTTCATAGAATATTTCTTCCTTATGTTTCCCACATTTTTTTCACTTAAGCATGACAAATGCAGAGGAAATGAGGAAATGTTGATGCGAGACAAGGATAAAATGAGACAAATGGAGGTCTATCACCACCATTACTCCAGAATCTTTTGTACATTAAAAACTTTGACTGAGCCAGGCATTGGTGGCACATGGCTTTAATTCCAGCACTCGGGAGGCAAAGGCAAGTGGATCTCTATGAGTTCAAGGTCAGCCTAGTCTACAGAGCCAGTTCCAGTATAATCTTCAAAGCAATACAGAGAAACCCTGTCTTGAAAAATAAAAATACAACAATAACAAAGATTGACTGCTTTTACAGAGTCAAATTTTTATATATCGAAAAAGAGAGAAATAAATTCACCAATCATAGGCCTGAAACATTGTATTTTATTTTTTTTTTTTTTTACATTTGGCTTCATCATGGAGTATTTTGTTTTCTCCATCCATGATAACTGAAAGTTTTGTTGAGTATTATAGTTTGGACTGAATGAAATTTGTGGTCTTTTGGAATCTACAGGACATCTGTTCAGGCTCTTCTGGCTTATCAGGTTTTCCTCTGCTTCATCTATATTGGAATATTAAGGACCTGCTGGGCTCTAGTATAAATCTATTGCCCTGGCTGTTATTGTTTTTTTTATGCTTACTTCTAGGCATCTGGGACTGGGACAATTATAATTCTAGGTCTCGATTTGTTATGGCATGTTTTTCCTCCCTGCCAGCCTCCCGGTCCTGCTGCCATGGTCCCGCCGCCATGTGAGCCCCAAATAACACTCAGAGACCCTGTATTTGATACAATCCTGTTGGCCAGTTACCATTATTGTTCATGGGCTAGCTCTGTCTTAATTATTAACCCATTTCTAGTTATCTAAGTATTTCCACATGGTTATCTTATCTGGGAGCCAAGGCCGGTGTCTTCCCTGGTCTACATCTTGACCCCTAACTACTTCCTCTTTCCACCTCCTAGTCTCCTAGCCCCGCCTATCTAGTTTTCTATTGGCCACAGGCTTCATTAATTAACCAGTATGAGAAACATATTTACAGAATAACATCTCCCATCATCGATTTCTGGATTTGCCTTTGTGTTGGTGTTATGTTTCTTAGTTTCTGTTTCCTCACTGAATTTAGGGAGAATATGAGGGCTGTGTGTTGCCTGGTAAGAAAGGCTGGGTGGATTTGATAGATGTGATGACTGGGGTTTCCAGGTAAAATATATTTCTGGATATTAGAAGCTGACCTAGAAATAGGGATAGGTTAGATGCCAGAACGGGTTCATCTCAGTAAAGATAGCTGGGTGCTCAACCAGGATCTGCTTATTTAGTCCTCTGGGAATGGAATGGGAGTATACAGTGAGGAGAGGTCACCCCAGAGGTTCCGTTGGAGAACTGAGAATGACATTGGGTGATTGGATCTTGGGGAGCAGAAGGAGATGGGAAGATCTACAGGCAGCCTATCTGCTTCCAGGGCAGGCATTGCCTGTGGATTACACGGAGTGCTTCATGGAATGCAGGCTGGTATAAAGCAACAAGTCAAGTTAGCAGAGGAAGATTAGAAGAAATTCTGTGGGGTCCACAGGAGATTTGTGTGAGGTAGAGGGGAGAGGCCGAAACACAGTAGGTGTTCTGTTTCTGAGCTAGGGATGAGAGTGGGGGATTGTCACAGCTCCGGAGAAGTTAGGTAACAGGGAGAACCCTAAGTGGGACACATGAATCACCTCAAGATGGGAACTGGATGAAATTTTCTGGGTAAACTGGGGGAGAGTGGGGTAGGTAAATGGAAGGGGAAGGTGGTTAAGAACATGAGGGAAAAGGATAGTTGAGGCAGGGAGGGAGGAAATGAAAGAGATATCTTAATAGAGAGAGTCACTATGGGGTTAGGGAGAAGACTGGAGCTAGGGAAATTCTCAAGAATTCATAGGACATCCACAGCTAAGACTCCTAGCAATAGTTGAGACGGTATCTGAACTGGTTTACACCTTTAATCAGATTACTGAGTACCTCAACTATCATCACAGGTAATTGATGGCACTAAATGCAGAGGTTCACAGCCAAGCATCAGGCTGAGCTCCAAGAATCCAGTAAAAGAGAAGGAGGAGGGAATATATGAACAAGGGAGGTCAAGATTATGATGGAGATATCTTTAGAGACAGTTGAACCAAGCTTGTAGAAATTAATGAACTCTAGACCAACAGCTATGAAAACTGCATGGGGCCAAAGTCAGCCCTCCATATGTGGGAGTCAGATGTGAAACTTGAACTACCTAAGAAGCCCTTGGAATTAGAACCAGAAACTAACCCTGGTACATGAACTAGCTGTTGGAGTCCATTCCCTATGGTGGGATGCCAAGTTCAGTCTTAATGCATGGAAGAGGGGCTTGTTTCTGCCCCAACGTAATGTGATAGACTATTTTGACTCCTCATAGGATCCCTAACCCATGAAGAGAAGTACACATGGCTAGAGTAGGCTGGCAGAGGGAGGTAAACAGGGGTGAGGAGAGAGGTGGGATGTATATCCATGGTTGGAATGTACAACAAAATTTTAATAAAAAAATAAAATATAAAAAAATAGAAAAGGATTGTACTTAGAAAAGAGGGGCTGGTGAAGGTCCCTGTTTTCCTGACCTGCTCAGTTGTTGTGTTAGCAGGGAATGCTTGCTAGTGTTGGAGACTAGGATAATGGGATGCGTTGGGGGAAGAAGATTGGAGGAGGTCTTTGTCATCCCTTGGGCCTGGGGTCAGAGAGGGAAAGAAAATTTCAGCAGGTGTTCTGCTACAGAGCTGAGGATAAAACTGGGCAGATTGGGACTGAGAGAGCAGAAGAGAGGAGAAGATCTGCAGTCAGCTTGCCTGCTTCCCTGGCAGGATTGGCCTGGGCAATTTAAGTATGTTGAAATATACTGGGCCAGAACATTTTTGAAAGTATAACACATAGCTAAGATATGGAATCAGCCTAAGCATCTATCACTGCCGGAGTTAATGAACAAAATGTGGTAAACCCACACAAGTGAAGGGTATTCCAAAATCACCAATGTCTTGTCACTTGAAGAAACATGGATCATAATTTTAAATGAAAAATTCAGGTTTAGAAGAGTCTCCTAGAACAGTTCACTTTTATTGTGGAATCAAAGGCATTGATCTCACGAAAATAGAAATGAAATAGTGCTTGTCAGAGGTATGGTGAGGAAAGAAGCATGGGAAAGATGCAGACAGAATACTTAAGAGAAACAGTTAAGTAAGAATATTAAATTGTGATATACTACTATCCCAAAGAGTAATTATAATGAGCAACATTGTGTAAAGCAAAAATAGCTACAGGAAGAAAAATGAGAAATGTTTAAGATGATGATGTGTACCAGAGTATCCAAAGCTAGCTGTTATAACACACATGAATAGTTTTGTCTATTTATTTTTATGAAGTTGAGCCCACTTGTGCAATCAAATAATCTCAGAGACTCAGGAGGCTGAGGCATAACAATTGTAAGTTCAAAACCACCTAGGGCTAGAGTTCAAGGCCACACTGTCAGCCAGACCATAAATAGGATCTGGTGATCTGAAATCTGATTCTTACATTTGCATGGCAAACACTTTTCTCTTTGAACTATTTTCTCAGTCTATTATGGTCTTAATAGTTTCTGAAGTAATAGATAACAAAAGAGCATTACACAAATTTGGATTCACTTATTTAATAAATGCTGTATTTTAATTAACAGAATTAACCATTATTCATATTGTCTGCCATATTTATGTAATTATGTAGAGCCTCAAGTTTTAATGAGACAGAGAATAATGGACCTTATTTTCCTTTAAAACTATATTTCAGAATACCCAAACATTTAAAATAAAAATGAAACACAAAGAGATTTTCAATTACAAAAAGTAGGTATTGTGTTGTTATAGGAAGACTTGTAAGATGCCAACTTAGCCACCAGGAACTGGATACAATTTTTCCTAAAGTGTTATTTATTCCTCCTCATTGGTTACTTACATTTATTCTTTTATGAACTAGCATTTCATTTTCTTTCCCTATTTTTCAGTTGGAGTGTTTATCTTTTATAGTTAAAAACATTAGGGAAATTTTAAAGGCAAAAACAACCAGTGTAATGTTATACGCAAAAGCTAAGCCTAAATTCCTTATTGTGAGTTGCCTTCAGTTCAGCCCATACATATACATTTCACATTCACAAGTGTTTATTTCATGTAAGGATACCACTTTGTACCTAGTCTTTGATGACAATCTGTAGTTAACTCTAAAGAAAAATGTATCCATTATTTCTTTTTTCTTTTCAAAAGTAGAATTGTTCTATATGATGCTCTCTATGGGTTTTGGCTAATACTGTCTACTGGTAAAGCATACATGGCTTAATGAAATACTGGTACACTCTGTCTTCACACTTCTGATACATCTTGGGGGCTACATGATTAAATATAAACTGGTTAAATTACTAATTAAATTTACTTTTATGTGCTAATGATTTCACATATGACCCAATTCATATGTTAACATCAGGGTGAACATGGATTTTTTTTTTTATCACTTTCTTTGATATGACATGTTACCTGTTCCATACTCTAGGAAAACTAAATCAAATTAGATTTACAAATTGTAGGCGTGGTGATTTAGCATAATTTAGTTTGCCAAATTCTATGGCAGATTCCTCCACATTCACCACTATTTGACAGCCACACAGCCTAGTTTGTGTACATTCTCATTATGAAATACAATAATACTTATAAGACTATTGGAAAAATTCAATGAGTTCCTCTGTAGTAGGAAGTTTTGTGCTTTGGTTGTTGTTCAGCTCTTTTGTAAGTTTTTAGGGGATATGGTCTTGTTCTGTATTCTAGGCTTCTCTCACAATTACTATTAGGCTCATGCTGACATCAAATTTGTTATCTTCCTGCCTCAGTCGTCCAAGTCCTGATATTACAGATATGAGTCACCACTTTCAAGTGCAGTGTTATTATATGTTGCTCATAGAAAATTACACACACACACACACACACACACACATATACATACATAATTTATTATATATCATAGCTTTATATAGTTATATATAGTTATCATTTGTGTTACATTTGTGTTATCTACACACATATTTACTTGGTTTTTATACACATTTATGTATATGTATATATTAAACAAAAGTATTATAAAAATAAAAGCAAACCAACAAAAATCATCCAAGCATTCCCAAATATGATAACATGGTAGAATGCTTAGGATTGTTTCGGGCTACCACAATGTTATCTAGATACAAACACACACACACACACACACACACACAAGCAATAAAATTTCCAAATGAAAAGTTAATCCTCAACTACATCAGATAAAGCCCTCCACAATGTAAACAATCACCCAGGTGAAGAGTTAGACTGGAGCCAATTGTTGAGAATGCTGTAGCACAGCAGAACTTACAAGTTCAATCAGGCAAACTAGAAAGACAATGGCTTCTTCTATCATAGCGGATCTCTGTTATTCCTCAGTCTCTTCTTGGCTGCTGACTATCCAAAAAGACTTTTCTGACCATGTCTGAGAGTTGTGCTAATTGAAGGGTACAAAAATAATTAGATCATGTGTCCATTAAGCAAACCTACAGTAGTATATTCCTCTGCAGGACCTGAGATTTACTTAAATGTAGCCTATGCCCAGGTTTAAAGTAGCATGTATGAGTTCTCCCCTGTGTAACATGTCTCACACTCTGTCAGGCAGTTGTAAGTTACCCTTGGAATATCTGTGCAATTATTGTACTCATGGGCATGTCTATCGGGACAATTAGTATTGTGGCATTAAGAGTTTATAGCTATCAGAGATCACTGATGACATTTCTTTCCCAATAGCACATATGGTGTTTTCTGACACTGTGAATATTAGCCAGAAATGAAGAAACTTCTGAAAGTTCCAGTTAAATTTCTCTGTGTCATTTATCCAAAATGTGTTGTTTGGTTTTGAGGGTTTGAAGATTTTTATTTATTTGTTTATATTTTGTCACAGGGTTTCATGCATCATGGAGTGGCATCAGTTTTCCTCTGGATCCCAGTGAAACCTAAATTATAGAACGTTTTATTTTTATGCTTCTACCTCCTTAGTGTTAGCACTAAAGGCAAATGTCATCATGCTCTGTTTGTGTAGTTCCAGGGGTTGGAATATGACATTCAGAATATTAGGCAAGCATGCTAACTACTCAGATATATCTTTTCAGCTTTGGTGATCATTTAAAATATATATATTTATTGTCTTATGGCTTATCTTCCACATTTTCAGTATTACTCCCTTATCAGGAATGTGGTCTGTAAATAATTTTCCCATTATATAGATGCATTTTTACTTTTTGATTCTGTATTTAGAAAAAAAGGACTATTGGCTCTGAAGTTAAACAGCTTTGACTTATGTCTAGTTTGTACATGGACTTACAAAATTAGACAAATATATTAACAAGGAATGACTATGTTATTTATTTCTAATCTGTCCTCAAAGGAGTGTCTCACTCTCCTTTTCCAGTGAAGCTGTCTTGTCAGTCATTTTAAGTCAATTAAACACTAGTACACTAAATTACTTCAGAGGCAATATCCTTCCTATGAATTCCTGCTTCCCTGAATGAAAACCCCGGTATGAAGGTAAAGCAAAGCAAGTGATTATCCAGTGTACAGGAAAGAATAGCAGGGGTTGGGAGATGTGGATGGGTAGATGTTCCTGTTGACTAAATCTATATACCCAAATATGAATAATCTCCAAAATTCAGTGCCTACTAATTTTTCCACTAAGGTACCTACTAATTTACTGGCAGATTTCAATCATAGATTGAAATAATAGATTATTTCAATAATAGATTATTTTTCCTCAAACAATTTCTCCCCATGGTGCTCAGAAAAGACATTTTTTTCAACCACTATTGCTAATATGAAAATACCAAAATATACAAATATGACTTGCTTACTACACTAGGAGTTACTAGGAAATACATGATTTTAGGACTGACCACTTTGTAATGGGTAACCAAATGTGGATTCACCCTTGGAAAGGATTTATTTTCATGGTCTGCGTTCCTTAATTGCTTATAGTTCTTCATTTAGATGTGGGGTCCTTTGAGATTTCCCTTTTCTTTATCTTTGTATTCTACTGCTGTACTTGTTCTGGTCTTGTTTAGGCATCCATATTGTGGAAGTGAAGCTTCCCTGTTATTCCCAAGAGCCACAATCTCACAGCAGATTTTTCCATTCCTCTGGCTCTTACAATTTTTGCACCCTCTCTTCCCCAATATTCCCTGTACTTATACAACAATTAAATAAGAGTAGGTCATGAATTAGAGGGGAGAACATGGGAGGGGTTGAAGGGAGAAAAGGGGACAGGGATAAAAATGATGTGCTTATATTTACATTTTAAAAATAAAAACTAAACAAACAATCAAAAAGAAAGCAATGACTTTCAGTTGTCACCTTCCAAACTTCAAGTTTTGAGTCACTGCTCTGCAGGAAATACAGCTGGAGTCTATCCTTCAGTTTGTTTATATAGAGGCTCAACCACCAGAACCAGAACCGATATCTGTGCTCTACTAAGATAGTACTTTGGTCATGGCTTTTATTTTAACATTTGTGATTTATATCTTTATCTGTACACTGGAGATAGTATTAATAATTGTATTTATCTTCACAGGAACTCTAAAATAGTTTATGTAGAAATACTAAGTGTAGTCCTGGCAAATGCTAGCCACTGAAGAATATATAGTATATAATATATTTAAACATATCATATGATATATTTTAAAATCAGTACCAAATATAATATGGTTGGATGTTTACTAGGATATGCATATCATTAAATCTTCAAATTTTCAGGACCATCAAGAGATCAAATTTCCTTGCATGAAAAACATGGCTAGACACTAAGAAATCCATCTTAGTTAAATACAATGCTGTCTCAATGTCTAGAGAATCCCACTAGTACCTATGTATGTGCATATTATTTGGTTGTTTGAACCTCTTTTATATTCCCATTTTGATTTTTGCTTATCTATATTGCTTTAAGATTTGCTGTAGCTTATATACTTTGGTATAGGAAAACACCTTGTTTTTATTAAGCTCATTTTTATAATCTAATGTTTGGTTACTGCTTAGCTAGAATAATCTCTTTTTAGGACACATGCAATTGGAACAGATATTACATTTGATAGAAATCTCATCTTTACTTCAATAATAGCTTATAAGCATAATGGGGTTTTCAAATTTCAACAACCACTAAATTGTACACTTGACATAAAATCAACTTTTTTTTTTTAGTGATCATCTCTGATGTTGTTTTGCTTTTTTAAAACTAGAATATTCTGAATTAGTGATATAAGGTATTCAACTACATAACTATTTTATGACCTATATTATAAAAGTTCTAGAGCTTCAATTAATGTAGTCTCTGTAAATGTGGTTTCTGCCCAGCTTAGTTACAAACCAATCAAGTCCTAGATTATAGCTTTCTTTGCATGGAGAGTTTTAAATGAACATTATGAAGCCATTTATGTCAGACAGTATTGTTCTTTTTTTGTTCAGTGCATTTGTTGAACATGAATTAAGATTGGGTATATATAAGTTACAAGGATAATCATTACAATTGTTTGGTTCAGAAGTTTTAATTCCCTATCCTTTGCATTTCTGCTTAGGTATGTTAGAAGGAGCTCTGGAGAATAGAAAGTCCTTGACTTCATGCTACAGAGTAGAAAAATTTCTAAAGAGATAGAACTACATAAAAGTAGGCCAATATAAGTGGCTATGGTGCATTTGGGAAACTATGAATAAGTAGTGTATTTGTAAGAAAAAATAGCTCAAACAAGAGTATAGCAGACAAGAAGAAGAAGATTAAAGGGTACTTATAAATGATAAGAAATTTGGAGTTCATGATTCATGCAGTATTGAGATATTCAGGGTATCAGAAGAGGAAAATGCCATGATGTTTTGCTTAAAGAGATGACTGTAAAGATGTGTGAATAACACTGTGAAGGAGAGTAAAAGGAACAAGTCAGTCATTTAGAAAAGACAACACTGGAGCCATGCTGAGAAGGGAAGACACAAGGGGCACTGCACAGGGAGTGAGGAAGAGAAGTGTAATATAGAAAAGACAGTGATATGGGAGTACTTTGATCCCCAAGTTGAATTGCTGAGAAGCCAGACAGGACAGAAACAAGAATAATACTGTTAAGGTACTGGAGAAGTCCAACAAAAGTCTGCCATCCACATATGCAATCAAAGACAACATTTATTATTCCAGTATTCTGGGGCAGACCATCCTACATGCAGACAAAATGGCAAAGACTCTTAAGAGTAGATCACAGGCTCCTTTTAAGCAGTTAAAGGGAGGACCCTTGGCAATGAGATGGTCTCAGATATGATTGGTTTAAGAAAGTGGCAATTATGTTAGTAACTTAATTTCCTAGGGTTAATTGGGTGTTTGTCAAGGCTACAGTTATCCATTTTTAGGAAGGACTGGACTAGTACCAGACTTTATTTTTTTTTCCTAATCACCTTGATCTTATTGAATGTAGAGGCTGGCTTAGGCCCGGCCTGGCCTGGCCTTGTCCTACATTTGCCAGGCCCCCTCCTTGATGTTGTGGGTGTTGGAGACTTGCTGTCTTTTGTTCATGGCTCTTCCTCAGAAGCTGCTTGCTCAGTCTCAGAAAACTGGATATCTGAGAGAAGACATAGCAGCCTGTAATCTCCCATCAGGAAGGATCAGCTAGGTCATTTTAACACTGGAGAAGAAGCAGCAGTATGCGAGACTTTGTGTTCTGTTGTTTTCTGTTGTGCTTCTTTCTGCTTTCCCTTCTGTAGTTGTTGGTTTGAAGATAGGGCATAATGGTATTTGGCATCACTGAAAATACAGACTAAACTGAACCACCAATAAAGAACAGCAGAACATCCAGACTAAACTCCATAAAAAGGAACACCAAGGTTTGTCGAATGGGAGGTAAAGAAATGTCTCACATGTAGGGGGAAGTAGTCAAGTTCTGAGGAATATGAAATAAACAAAGCAATCATGTAAAAGGTACCACACAGATTTTCAAAGGCTCTAGATACCCATTAAAATGATAAAAAGAAGCATCAGAGGAGTGAATGCATGCATTGTACATATGAATGAAAATCCATCTTAATTGGATAAAATCATGCAACTTTGTGTTATCCAATTAATATATAAATACAAAATGTTGCTTAAAATAGTATCCCAGAATATTTTTATTATTTAAGATTGTTTCCCTTTTTTATTTAAATTTTAAGGTTGTTTTACATATTAATCTCTCCCATCCTCTTCTACCACCCCCATCAAACCCCAGCCCATCCCCATTCTGCAACCCAGGGACCTGTGATAAGCTAATTCCCATTTTCCTGAGGAACCACCATACTGATCTCCAAAATGGCTGTATGAGTTTGCACTCCCACCAGCAGTGAAGGAATGTTCCCCTTTCTCCACGTCCTCTCAAGCATAAGTTGTCATTGGTGTTTCTAATTTTAGCCATTCTGGCAGGAGTAAGATGGTATCTCAAAGTTGTTTACATTTGCATTTCCCTGATAACTAAGGATGTTGAACATTTTCTTAAGTGTCTTTCAGCCTCTTTGATTTCCTCTATTGAGAATTCTTTCTTCAGTTCTATACACCATTTTTTTAAATAGGGCTATTTGATGTTTTGTTGACTAGTTTCTTGAGTTCTTTATATATTTTGGAGATCAGCCCTTTGTCAGATGTAGGATTGGTAAAAATTTTTTCCCAGTCTGTGGGTTGCCATTTGATCTTGTCAACTGTGTCCTTTGCCTTACAGAAGCTTCTAAGTTTGAGGAAGTCCATTTATTAATTGTTGGTCTCAGTGTCTGTGCTACTGGATTTATGTTCAGGAAGCGGTCTCCTATACCAATTTGTCCAAGGGTACCTCCTACTTTCTCTTCTAAGAGGTTCAGTGTGGCTGGATTTATGTTGAGGTCTTTGATCCATTTGGACTTGAGTTTTGTACATGGCGATAGACATGGGTCTATCTGCAGTCTTCTACACACCATTATCCAATTTTGCCAGCACCATTTGTTGAAGATGCTTTCCTCCCCCCATTGTATTTTTTTAGCTGTTTTATCGAAAATCAGGTGTTCGTAGGTGTGTGGATTAATATCGGGATTTTGAATTCAATTTCCATTTGTCTACCTGTCCATTTTTGTGCCAATACCAGGCTGTTTTCAGGACTATAGCTCTGTAGTAGAGCTTAAAGTCAGGGATGGTGATGCCTCCTGAAGTTCTTTTATTGTACAGGGTTGTTTTGGTTATCCTGGGTCTTTTGTTTTTTCATACAAAGTAGACTGTTAACCTTTCATGTCAGTGAAGAATTGTACTGGGGTTTTAATGGAGATTGCATTAAATCTTGTTACAGGCAGGTTTTTCCCACTGCGGCTGGTCTGGTCCCACTCTTTGTTCCTCTCCGCTGGCCACCTAGTCCTCCTGCTGCCAATCGAGCCTGAATAACACTCAGAGACTCTGTATTTGATACAAGCCTGTTGGCTAGTTACTATTATTGTTTATGGGCTAGCTCTGTCTTAATGATTAACCCATTTCTAATTATCTAACTATTTCCACATGGTCATCTTATCTGAGTGTGGCGGGCTGGCATCTTGCTTCCTCTAGGCTCTACATGCTGACTCCTCCTTACTACTTCCTTTTTCCTTCTCCTAGTCTCCTAGCCTTGCCTATCTTGTTTCCTATTGGCCAACAGGGCTTTATTTATTAACCAGTATGAGAAACATATTTACAGAATGACATCTCCCTCTTTTCTGTCTAAAATAAAAAGAAGGGTTTTAACCTTAACATAGCAAAATATATCACACAACAGTTATCAATTATGAATCACAGTTAACAACATTTAGTCCATTAACATTTTATAAGACTTAAAAAATATCATCTGTCCTATCTTTGTGAGTCTAAAGTCCTATATGAAACTTACCTTTAATCCTAACTAAAGAAAACTATAACCATAACTATCTGTCTTCAACTCCTTCAAAGACCACAGAAGGACAATATATAAACTCTAGAAATGACAGAGACAACTCACAGCCTCATCAGTCACCCGAAGTTATTCTGTAATGATCCATCTTCAGCCCATAAACATAGTGTGTCTGGCAGACTTTTTCATGAAGCAGGGACACTGTAGCACTGTCCATATTGTCTTAGCAGTCACTCTTCTGTGGGTCCTGCATGTCCAGTTAATACAGCATAAAGTCAAACAGTCTAGGCAAGAGAAGTACCTTGCTCAAATGGCTAGACTTGCCATATTAGAAGCAAACTTCATTACACGTTTCTTCGTTGTCCATCTTCCTTTCTGACACATGTGGTGTTACCAGGAGAAGTTGTGACTCACTGTCAAGAAAAACCCTAAACCATTTTAAATGCCACAATCTGTAGGTCTTTGAAAGGTTTGAAGAATGCCTATTCATTCAAATACATCTATGTATATCTAGAAATCCTAACTAACTTAACTATAAGTTTTCATTATCATAGGTAATTATCTATAATCTGTGTTAAACTATACGTTACATTCTAAATGAGCTATATAAACATAATACCTAAAGAAGAGAAGAGATATACATATCACAAAATTGACCTTAAATTTGTATCCATAATAGATTGCTTTGGCAAGATTGCCATTTTTATTATATTTATCCTTCCAATCCAAGAGCATGCGAGATCTTTCCATTTTCTGGTATCTTCTTTAATTTCTTTCTTTAAAGACACAAAGATCTTATTGTATAGGTCTTTCATGTGTTTGGTAAGTGTTACCCCGAGATATTGTATGTTGTTTGTGGCTATTGTAAAGGGTAATCTTTCTCTGATTTCTTTCTCAGCCTCTTTGTTGTCTGAATAAAGTAGGGCTACTAATTTTTTGAGTTTATCTTGTCTCCTGCTAGTTTGCTGAAGGTGTTTATCAGGTGTAGGAGTTCCCTGTAGAGTTTATTGGGTTGCTTATGTAAACTATCATATCATCTGCAAATAGAGACAGTTTGACTTCTTCCTTTCTAATTTGGATCCCCTTGTTCTCCTTTTGTTGTCTTATAGCTTTAGCTAGAACTTCAAGTACAATATTGAAGAGATATGGAGAGAGAGGACAGTCTTGTCTTCTTCCTGATTTTAGAGAAATTGGAGAAATTGCCTTAAGCTTTTCTCCACTCAGTTTGATGTTGGCTGCTGGTTTACTGTATATTGCTTTTGTTATGTTTAGGTATGTTCCTGTTATCCCTGATCTCTCCAGGACCTTTATTGTAGAAAGCTATGAAGTGCCATGCCTTAAAATGGTGCTGGCTTCTGCCTTCCACCTTCCTGTTGGAGAGGGCTCTCTGGCGTAAACAAGCCCTTATTTGGTTAAGTCTGCTCAGCCTGTCTGCTTCTGCATTAGAGTAGCCTATCTGCAGGGTCCACATGGCTCACTGGGGTTGGTTAGCGCAAGGGTATTTAAGCCTCTGCATGGGTTCCCCGGGTCTCTCGCGGGTCAGAAGAACATGTTTCAAGGATCCTGATTAAAACTGCATGAAGGAGATCTACCCGGAGTAGCATCTTCCTTGCTGGCAAGGGTCAGGCGCAGCACACTTTATCATGAAAGGGTGTTGAATTTTGTCGAAGGCTTTTTCAGCATCTAGGGAGATGATCATATGGATTTTCTTTTTCATTTTGTTTATATGGTGGATCACATTGATATATTTTCATAGGTAAAACCATCCTTGTAACCCAGAGATGAAGCCTACTTGGTCATATTGGATGATTTCTCTGATGGATTCTTGGATTCGGATTGCCAGTATTTTATTGAGTATTTTCACATCGATGTTCTTTAGGGATATTGGTCTGTAGTTTTCTTTCTTAGTTGTATCTTTGTGAGGCTTGGGTATCAAGGTGATTGTGGCCTTGTAGAAAGAGTTTGTAGAAAGAGTTTGGTAATGTGCCTTCGGTCTCTATTGTGTGGAACAATTTGAGGAGTATTGGAATTAGCTCTTCCTTGAATTTTTGGTAGAATTCTGAATTCTGCCCAGAATCCATCTGGCCCTGGGCTTTTTTTTTTTTTTTTGGTTAGAAGGCTTTAGATGACTAAAGCCTTAGAAGGTTTCGATTACATAGGGGGTTATAGGTCTATTTAAGTGGTTTTTCTGTTTTTGATTTAATTTTGGTATGTGATAGTTGTCCAGAAATTTGTCTATTTCCTTTGAATTTTCAAATTTGGTAGAGTACAGGTTTTCAAAGTATGACCTGAAAGTTGTCAGAATTTTTTCTATATCTGTTTATACATTACATTTTTAAGTGAGCTATATAAATACAATACCTAAACAAGAGGAGAAATATACTTATCACAAAATCAACCTTAAATTTGTATCAATAAATGAAAATCCATTCCAAAACAAAGTATTCATATCTATACCATAATTCCCCCTTTTACCTTTAAAAAGATTGATTTTGGTAATTAACCATTTATAACCAATCTCATTTAAATGAAAACAAACATTTATAAACAATATTTGGTAATTTGGGTGTTGTTCTTTCCAAACTGCTTCCTGCTGGTAGAGGTCACTGTCTTGGGGATCCTAAGAAGATGCAGAAATCCTGGCTGTAGTGTTCTGCAAGGCTGCAATGTCCCATGGACATTGTTTCAGGGGGTCTTGCTTGATCAAACCATGTCAGTCTGAAAGGAATCCATAGATTTTTGTTTTCTGTAGAAACAAAAATAGAAATCCTTGTCATCAGTAACCTGTCCTTATACTTAAATTTTGAAGTCAAACCATTTTTAAAATATATAAATTGAATTAATTCAGCAGTATTTCTTTTAACAGTTGTTATTTCCTCAGCAGTCAAACAATTTAAAGACAACCAAATAGCATATGTTATCCAAAGTTTCTATGTGCTTTCTATCTTTACATGGCTTTTTTATTACTCTATTTCTTCTACTTCCGTTTTTTTATTTTTGAGACACGGTTTCTCTGTGCAACTTTTATCTGTCCTAGAATTAACTCTGTATACAAGGTTTACTTTGAAATAACAGAGATCTGCTTGCCTCTGTCTCCTGAGTGCTGGAATTAAAGACATGTGCCACCATACCCAGTTACTCTACTTCTTTTTTCTTATTTAAACCATTGTATCCTGTTTCTTTTTCTCCCCCAAGCCTACAGATATTTTAAAACACACTGTAAACCTTTAGAGGTTTTTCTTAGTCTGAATCTGTCTTTACTGTAAATCTTTATCTTTTTCTGTCCACGAGCCATTTATCTCGTAAACAACAACATTTCTAAAATGAAATGAAATGAAATGAAAGCCACATCTGTATTAGCCATAGTCTATCCAAGATGCCTGTCAGTACTTTTACTGCCAGAACTGAGAGCCATGCTCATTGCCTTGGTCTATGATGCCACCCAGCAGCATGCTGCAGGCTTGGTGATGTGGTCACTGCCATTGCCGGCTCTCATACACACCATTCAGTTGTTAAATGTGCTTCTTAAATGCTGTGAGGTTTTATGCCACTTATGCTGAGTCAGGAAACTTCCCTTAAAGAAGCTATACAAATCTCTGTCTCTAGAAAAACAGCATCCAACCCAGAAAAATGCTGCTACTAAGAAGTCTTACTTGTCTCTGTTCTCTTTTTTCTAAAACTGTTTCTTAAACTTTTCTTAAGTTTTAAGTGAAAGTTCTTATTAGCCACGTTGGGCGCCGTTATGTTATGGGTAGGCTTTTCCACCAGCCTCAAATAATACACTGAGACATTGTATTTGATATAATGCTGTTGGCCAGTTACTAGTTTCTTATTGGCTAACTCTGTCTTAATTTTTAACCCATTTCTATTAATCTAAGTATTTCCATGTGGTCTTATCTTACTGGAGAGAGGGGCTGGCATTCTCTCTCCATCCTTCATCTTGACTCCTTCTTACTACTTCCGGAATCCTCCTTGTCTCCTAGTCCTGCCTATTTTGCTTTTCAATTGACCAACAGTGTTTTATTCATTAACCAATAAGAGAAACATATTTACAGAATAACATCTCCCATCAGGGGTGAGTTTGTTTCTTTTTGTTCTAGATTTTTTTCAATTCTGCTGTTAATTCTCTAGTGTGACTATTCTCCAATTTCTTCATGTGGGCACTTAGGGCTACATGAAGAATGCTTTTAGCAATGCTTTTAAAGTGTTCCATAAGATTGAGTATATTGTGTCTTCCTTCTTTATTTATTTCTTCCTTGGTTTAGGAGTGTTACAACTGCACATTGTCCAATTTCCATGATTTATAAGTTTTTCTGCAATTTGTGTTGTTGAATTCTAATTTTAAAGCATGGTGGTTTGATAATATACAGGGGTTTATTCTAATTTTTGTGCCTATTGAGGTTTACTATATTGCTGAACATTTGGTCAACTTTACAGAAGGTTTCATGTGGTGCTTAGAAGAATGTATATTCTTTTGTGTTTGGATGAAATGTTCCATAAATTTCTGTTAAATCCAATTGGGTCATAACTTCTGTTAGTTCCTTTGTTTCTTTGTTAAGCTTCTGTCTGGTGGACCTGTCTAGTGTTGAGAGTGGGATGTTGAAATCTCCCACTATAAGTGTGGGAGATTTTATGTAAAATTTGAATTTTTTAGTAATGTTTTTTTATGGATGTGGGTGCATTTGTGTTTGGGGCATAGGTGTTCAGAATTGAGACTTCATCTTCATGGATTTCTTCTGTGAAGGATAAGAAAAGACCTCCTTTCTCTCTTTTGATTGATTTTGCTTTGAAGTCTAACTTGGTAGATGTACGTGCCTGCCCTCGCCAGCAAGGAAGACGCGACTCCGGGTAGATCATCTTCATGCAGTTTTAATCAGGATCCTTTAAACATGTTGCTTCTGGCCCACAGGGAGAGAGAGACAGAGAGAGAGAGAGAGAGAGAGAGAGAGAGAGAGAGAGAGAGAGAGAGAGAGAGAGAGGGACCCCTGCACAGGCTTAAATACCCTTGAGCTAACCAACCCCAGTGAGCCACGTGGACCCTGCAGATAGGCTACTCTAATGTGGAAGCAAACAGGCTGAACAGACTTAACCAATTAAGGGCTTGTTTACTCAGAGAGTCTTCACCAGTGGGAAGGTATAAGACAGAAGCCAGCACCACTTTAAAGCGTGGCACTATGTGTCTCTCTAGAGGTAGATATAAGTATTGCTATGCCCACTAGTTTCTTGGGAAATTTGAATGGAAAATCTTTTGTCAACTCTTAACTTTGAGGTGATGGATGTCTTTGAAGTTGACGTGTACTTCTTGTATGCAGCAGCAGGATGGATTTTGTCTTCTTATCCATTCTTTTAGCCTGTGTCATTTTATAGGCAAGTTAAGACCTTTAACTTTTAGGGATATTTATGACCATTAACTGTTAATTCTTGCTTGTTTTGGATTTGTTGTTGTTGGAGGTATTGTATGTGGATTTCCCCTCATTTTTCTTTTGTTTGTTGATAAAGTGGGATTATGTATTGCCTATGGTTTTGTGGGTGTAGTTTATTTCCTTGGGTTGGAGTTTTCTTTCCCGAACTTTTCGTAGGACTGGATTAGTTATTGCATATTGTTTTAATCTGATTTTGCCATAGAATACCTTAGTGTCTCCACCAATATTGAATGAAAGTTTTGCTGGGTATAGTAGTCTTGGATGGCATTCATTATCTCTTTGTGTTGGCAGAATATGTATTCAGGACCTTCTCACCTTCAGAGATTACATGGAGAAAGGTATAGTTTTGATAGGTTTGCCTTTATATGTTACTTGTTCTTTTTCCTTTGCTTCTCTTAATATATGGTGATGGACTTTCTTTTGTGGTCTACTCTATTTGGTGTTCTGTAAGCTTCTTGTTCTTTCATTGGCATGTCTTCCATTAGGTTGGGAAAGTTTTCTTCTATGATTTTGCTGAATATGTTCTGCACCTTTGAGTTGGGTTTCTCCACCGTCTTCTATACCTATTATTCTTAGGTGACTTGTCTTTCCTGGGTATTTTGTGTCAGGGATCTGTTTTGTTGTTGTTGTTGTTGTTGTTTTCTGCTTTCAAGTCTTGCACTGTTTGAATTATTTCTTGTAATATTTTGTTTGTCTTTTCCTCCATTTCTTGAATTTTTTTCTCTCATTCCTTTAAGGGATTTTCTCATTACCACTTTAAGGGTCCCTATCATCATCAAAAAGTTGTTTTTAAGGTCGTTCCCTTCTGCTTCATCTGTATTGGGATGTTAGGTCTTGCTGGTATGGAATCTCTAGACTCTGTGGAATCATATTGATAATTTTGTTGTTTACTAAGTTTTTATACTGTTGTCTACTCTTCTTCAATACCATACTTGTAGGGTTTTTCCCTCTTCTGGTGGGTAAGGGACCAAGATTCCCTTCTAGTGGGTGCAAGCAGTTTCAATACTCCAGTGGCTCTTCTACTCCAGTATGATGGTAGATGTTATTCTGTAAATATGTTTCTCATACTGGCTAATAAATAAAGCACTGTTGGGCCAATAGGAAATCAAGATAGGTGGGGCTAAGAGACGAGGAAGAAAGAGGAAGTAGGAAGGAGGAGTTAGCATGTAGAGCCTAGAGGAAGCAAATGCAGGCAGCAGCTCTCCGATAAGATGACCACGTGGAAATACTTAGATAAGTAGAAATGGGTTAATAATTAAGACAGAGCTAGCCCATAAACAATAATGGTAACTGGGCAACAGGATTGTATCAAATACAGAGTTTCGGCATGTTATTGGGGCGTGTGTGGCAGCGGGACCGGGTGGCCAGCAGGGAGAAACATAGAGTGGGTCAGGCGGCCTGCGGAAAAAACCTGCTTGTAACACCAGTGGTTGATGCTGGGACTACTCCATGGTTGGAGGCTGGACAAAAATGGTGGTAGACTTCCAATGAGCCAGTCTGCTAAGTCAGGCTCCCCTGCAGGCAATCTTCAGTTCTCAGTCGTCAGGACACTCCAAGCTGGTTACTGGAAGGCAGGATGTAAACAGGCCCACTCTTACTCTCTCCCGTGGTTGAAGGTTTCATCCCAAAATCTTGAACTAGCACTACAATCACTGAAGAAGCCAAATCACTCAGCTGAGAAGTAATGTGGTAGATATTGACCTGGCCTTTTCATGTCCTGTTGAGGGGAATGGCATTTGAAGAGCACATATTGAGCTGTGTTCATTTCTTCTTCCCCAAGGAAAGAACTGAGGAAATTCCTTTACATAAATATTGATGCCTATGAGCCTTATTCTCCCACACTAATATCATTTCAGCACAGATGTCTAACATCTGCAGTATATTATTAACATTTTTATCAAGTGAAACAGGGGAGAAAATGTTTAATTGTCTTCTCTTACAGATTTGAATATAAATATGAATGGATTTAAATTTTTAAATGATATCATTTTTCATACTTCAAAGCAATTTGCTTACAGCTATTTTCCACATGCATACATAGCTGAACTAATGAATATTTATGTTTAGATAAATCAAAGTGTTAATTACTTTAGTCTTTCTAGAATGCCACTTCTACTTTCTTATTTCAAAAAAAAAAAAATACAAGCCTCTATTGACCCTTGAAAATAAAAATATTTTATAGTATTTTTCCATTGCTTTTTTAATTCATATAATTACCTTTCTAATAACTGGTGTACTTTTTATTTGACTTTAAAATATACACATGTCATTTTGGCAGTGGGTCTTTTTCTCATGAGAAACATAAATTGTTTTTACATAGCAGAGACCATACCAAGTCTTAGAAAGACTCAGAAGTATTTACCAAGTACTTTATTACTATTTTTAGCACCTCATAGGAATTGATTATTAAATTTTAGTTAGGAAATTATTAAAGTTTCACCTGGTTGTAGAAACAGCTTTTATCATTATTGCTTTGCTTCTATTTGACTTTGGTACATTTGTATACTAAAAACCTGTTAATGGCAAGACTATGTTTGAAACATATATAAATATGTAAGATTATACTTACTTCAAATGACACAATAAAGTCCACAAATCAATTTTTTCCCATTTCATTCTACAAAATTCAAAAGTATACTAACATGTCAGGTATCAGTGGGATCATTTTGATGCTCAACATGAATTACTTATCCTGGGGCTTTGGGGACTTTAGAAGATAAACTGAGAACCTATTTAACAAAACATATGTTACATTGGTGTTAGTGGGAATAAAACATCTGACAGAAGCAACTAAAGAATAACAAAGGTAATTTTGGCTCCCAGTTTCACAGAGATTTCAGGCTTTTATGGTAGGAAATAAGCGTGCCTCGATCCTGTGTGAGGCATATCATCTGTTCACATTCTAGTGACAGGAAATAATGAGAAGAGAACCAGACCTGAGTGTGACCTTCAAAGCCTCACCCCGGGATATAATTCTACTAACCAGGCATCACCTTCTAATTCCCTACCAGGAGAGGATTAAGCCTTTAAAACAGTAATATGTCAGAGAAAGATCATATTCAAGCTAATAAAGTAGTGAAATGAGGGTGAGTACTAATGAATTTGTAAATGTTTAAATCACATCCATGTCCTAAATCAGATTAGTGGTATAATTTTAAAGGCAATGAATGGCTAATTAAATGTGAGGAGAAAAAAAATATCAGAGACTAGGTACACAGAAAATTAAAATACACAGGCTTTAATCTGACTTTAAGGAGGTGGCCTCAACCCTATACCCTCTCTTTTCTATGGTGTAAGAAAAGGAACAAAAATCATCATCCAATTTGCCTACAAAGGTAGTTTTCTGTTCCCCTGCAGGAAGTTAGATAATACAAGCCATTCACATTAATCCCAGCCCTCAGCAAAATGTCCTTCTGAAAGTAGCACAGATTAATTATAGACACCAGATGAGTGGTGGCAATTCAGAAATCTCATTCTCCTGGCTTCCACCTCCATCTAAGACTATGGAAATGTGACCATCAGTACAATTGTTATGGGGTCTGAGAGGGATGATTCAGTTGATACTTTCGTTACAAGTGTGAGAACCCCAGCTCAAATTCCTAGACCAATGTAAAACAAGATGTGGTTAATGGGCATCTTTTCCCCTCATGGATCCCTAACCTGTAGAAGAGACTTGGAGAAGGAAGAATCCCAAGAAGCTCTTGGGCCAGCTACCTTCACTTTCACAGGAACAAACATCAACATACTGTCATAAAACAAGATAAAAGCTGACAACTGATGCCTGAAGCTATCCTCTGATTTTACACATATGCCTTGATGTGTGTATACACACTTATTGATGGATATGCATAAATACACACACACACACACACAAACACATGTGCACATACATTATGTGCATATATATATACACATATGTAATTGCATTTTGCAGTATATAAAAACAAATAATCCTAAAAACTGTGAGGCAAATCTCCTTGTGCTGTATGGAGAAATTAAATATCCCACCTACAGACTCTTGCTTCCAAGATCTCTTTCTTGAACACATCCATGACACTCACTTCAAACTTTTAAGTCCAAGCATACTTGAGTGACTAGAGTTATTGGATAAAAGCTATTAATCTGGCAATAGGGAACTGTCCAGAAAACTACAAGAATGACGCCAAATAACAATCTAAGCATTAGTGGAGAGGCTACGTTAAATGTTCTTCCTTGATAATGAGATTGATGACTACCTTAATTGCCATCCTAAAGCTTTCATCTAGTAGCTGATCACGGCAGAAGCAGACACCCACAGCTAGACACTAGCCCAACTCTTGGAATCCAGTTGTAGGCAGGGAAGAGTGATGAGCAAATGGGTCAAGACCAAGTAGGAGAAACCCTTAGAAACTACTGATCTAAACACTGGGGAGCTCATGCACCCCAGTCTGATAGCTGGGAAACTAGCATAGGACTGGCCCATATTCCCTGAATGTGGTGTTAGTTGCAAGGACTGGACAGTCTATTGGGCCTTTGATAGTGGATCAATATATATTCCTAGTATATAAATGGACTTTGAGAGCCCATTCCATATAGAGGAATACTCCTTCAGCCTAGACACATGGGGGAGGGCCTGGGCTCTGCTCCAAATATTATGACAGACTTGAAGACTCCCCATAGAAGGCCTCACCCTTCCTGAGGAAAAGATGGTTGGTGAGGTTCGATGGGGAGAACAGGGAAAGACAGGAGGGTGTGGGACTGGGATTGATATGTAACACAAGCTTGTTTCTAATTTAAATAAAATTATATATTTTTTAAAAAGAGATAGACTGACATATCTTACTTTGAGCTTTAATATTTTCTTCCTTATGTATTGGAAGAAATGCAGGCAATAAAATGAAAGACCATCTTTAGGTATAGAAGCTAAAAATGAGAATTGATAATTAAGGAGCTATGCTTATTTTTAAACCATGAATACCAGCCTGAAAGAGATGATGGCATTTCTTCCTATTCAATGTACATCTTTTCATTTAAAATACAATATGATAAGCATTCTGTTATTTTTGTCCCTTACAGTTGACAACATTGTTTTCTGTTGTAAGACAGGAATGAAGATAAAACTCAATCAGAAGAGAATTCAAATCTAGACATAAAGATTAGCAGAGGATTAGTTGGGGATTGTGGGAGACAAATTTATAACACTGAAGAACTAACTGTTTAGAAATATCTAGAACACAGAGCTAAACATCAGTTACAGATCACACAATATAAATGAATAAACACTGATGCTATCAAATGCTATGACCAAACCAACTATGAAAGGAAAGAGTTTATTTCAATTCATAGCTCCAAGAACACATTGCATCCTGAAAGTACTCCACATTCCATCCTGAAGATAGTCATGGCTGGAACTCAAAGCAGAAGTCATAAGCAGGAATTGAAGCAGAGGCCACGGTAGAACGTTGACTAATGGGTTGCTCAACCTGCTATTTTATCCAACTTAGGACCATGTGCCCAGTATTAACATCACCCACCATGGGGCAGGCCATTGCACAGCAGTCAGTAATAAAAATGCCCAACAGACGAACCTAGGGACCTGTGGTGGTGTTGGCTCAACTGAGAGTTTGTTTTTTTTTTTTTTTTAACTACTCTAACTCGTGTCAACTTGATAATTACCCAACACAAATACATCCATGGATACCTACCTATCTAACGAAGTATAATATCAAGTGAGTATAACCACCCTATCGTGTTTACTGCTAGAAAAGATAATAGGAAAAAGCTACAAGGAACCCATGAATCTGCTTTCTGAGATGCAGCCATAATTGTTGAAATAAAGTTTGGGAGATTTCCCAAGGTTGTCATAGAAATAAAATACTTCTTATTTATGAAAGCTTACTAATTTTTCTATAATACTCATCTGTGACCTAAACTCCTGATTGAGGAGCAAACAATTTATTAATATAGTACAGTCATGACATGACACCTGACTAATAGCGGAGGAAATCCCAAGACAAACAAACCCTGGGGCATTAAAGGACCATTAGCCAGATTTACTGTTAATAGCAAAATATCTGTAAAAAACAAAAACTATAAGGGAACACATGCAATGAATACTTTGAGAGGGTTTAGGAACTTAAACGTAAGCTACAGTGACACCCTTGCAAATATATTCAGAAAACTAAAGGGAATATACTACAGAAGAAAGGTTCCAGTACTCAGGCAAAAGGATTGTTACTTTTTACCATATCTTGGTAGACTTTGTCAACAGCAAAGGAGGAAGAGGATGGGGAAGGGAAAGTCCAGTATCATATGATGACAGTGGCTTACCAAATACAGAGTATCACTGTTGTGGGGGGGGAGAAAGAAAAGAGAACTTCTAACTTAACTTACCTTCTGTCGTTGAGTACTTACATAATATGTAACTTCTTAAGACAGATGTGTACAATTAATTTCCTTGAAGACAAAGCAGTATATCAGTCCCATACAGGGCAGGTTGATGTCCTCTACTATTCTGGAGACAGCACTTGATCGCACAATTTGAGGGCACATTTCCCATGATGTTTTGAGTCTGTTAGATGCAAACTTACAGCTTAAGGTGGCCAATCTGAATTTCTGAGTGATCAGATACAACCACATACTTGGATTAGATTCACTTGCGTGAGTGTCTCAGGAAATATTTATATAAGTTATGTTTATATAGAATTTTGCTAAGTGGCCCACACCAGCAGAAGATAATTCCTCAGTAGCATGGTCCTGAGAGAGGGAACAGGATATCACACCACAAAGACAATAGATGATGAAGAAGATAGAAAGTTTGGAATCTGAAGATTTTACATAAGCTATGTCTTCGGCCAAGCATACTTATTAAGAAGTATTCCTATTCCCAGGGAAAAGTATACAGAGCTGGAAGTGTCTAAGCATACACTGGGATACAGTCGTCAGAAGACTAACCAAGTGATAGTGCACATACGGAAGAGAGGACATGTGAAGAGCATTACAAACTGAAAACACTGCTCTTGGGAATGATAACGCCTCCAGTCTCTTAAGGGGGTAAAGTCGAGTTCACAGGAACTGAAACTTTAACTCCTTTGAGGTCCTGCCCATCTCCCCTACTCTATATTGGCTTGCCAAGTTCACTACTGGGCAAGGACAAAGAACTTGGGTCCTTTTACCCTTTTATGTGGACTTTGGTAAAGTCTTGGATTGGCCTGACTTTCACTATCCAAAGATAAAGTGTGTGTGTGTGTGTGTGTGTGTGTGTGTGTGTGTGTAGGCACACAGAGTGTCTTTCTCTTGACAAACCATGCTTCAAAAACCTATTTATCTGTTTATATTCAGACACAAATAAGCTCTCTGTAAGTTTCTTTTTTTACTGTATTGTGTGATTAAAATATGGACAATTATATTAAAATGTGATTGGAAATAGAAATTAGGATTTAAGGATAACAAACTTAAGAAAAGCCAAAAAAGTTTTCCTGATTCATTCATTTTGGTGATGGGTATGGATCTCTTACAAAGGAGGGTCTTTCATTGGATTTAGCAAGCTAAACAATTACTTCAGAGCATCTGAGATGGCAGGTCAGAGAGTTGCCTGATGGGAAGCAGTTCAAAGGTAATGGTGAACATAGCTGATTAGAGTGCCTTTGACTTATTTTGGATAGGGTGATCAGCCAAAGTTTTACACACACACACACACACACACACACACTATAATGATAGAGACACACCATATATTACATGTTAAAAGTTAGAAATTAAAAATCTAAGGCAAATCACAATCATGAACTTAAAAAACAATAGAATAGATTTTGTCATACTAAGCTAGTAAAATCTCCCAGCAAAGAACACAAAGGTCTACAACTGTATGGAGGAAGCCTGAAGAAAAACAACAGAGCTATTGTTTTCTGGACAATATTAGCATCTGGCACAACAGCATTCATAGGCATAAAAGGAGTTACAATTGGTTTGTCTGGATTGTTTTCATATGATGAAAACAAAGAGACCAGTATCACCCTGAGTTCAGCAAACAGTGCTTATGCATACACATACAAACATATATGAGTATACATACCACACAAATGTGTGGCATATAGTATGTGTATATACAACCATAAAACTCATCTTCAAAATATTAATACAAGAAGTAAACACAAGGAGGACTCACAGGATTTGTAATAGCAAAAAAATAAGTATTAGACTTGAAAACATGGATAAAATAATAAAAAAACATGAACAAGTCCCAGAACAAAAACATAAAGTGTAACATCATTTAGAGAAGTAGATATCAAAAGATAACTGCAGGTTCCAAAGGGAGAAAAGAAATGCAAGAGACTGTCAAACAAAACAACAACAAAAACACAGCATTATCATGGCTGAAAAAATCTGCAAAGCAGTGAAAAGCATTAATAAGATAGGACATTCCAAACCTACTAACAATATGGATCTACATCTCAGATTATCCAAACCTAAGACAGATAAGCGTGAGGAAATTAACTCATGAGACATCATAAGGACAAATCTTAAATCTGGTTGTCACAGAGTATCTTTTACAAGCAATACAGAAAAAAAGAATACCCTGTGAACAAGACATTTCTAGTAAGATTAACATGTGTGTTTACATCAGGAACAGATGATGCTATGTGCAACAGTATGAAACAAAATAATACATTATATATTATATGTACAAGGGGAATACACACACACACACACACACACACACACACACACCACGTATATACACACAATGGACACAAGACATAAATGGTGTTATCAGTTCAGGACCCTGTAGGCTGCAAAACTTATCTATGAGATAAGATATGCCTATTGGTACAGTAGTATCACAGCTCTTATGAGGAAACTTACTTTCAGATTGAATTTGGGGTGTAATTCACAAGAGGGAATTCCAAATACAGTGCTATAGTCTTAGTGAAAGTGCATGGCTGGGCTGGGCTGGCTGTAAGGCTCTAAGGTAGGACTTCTTATTGTTATTTAGCTAAAAGGTCATGTTGCCAAATAATCATCCTAATCTTTATGTCTATATCCCATTGAACTGAGTTGCTCTCAGCTTTAATTTGTAAAGCCTATGTTAGCATTCAATGTGAATGTATGAAACTGATCAAAGTGCTAAGAATTAGAAATCCAGCCCTCAGCTGTTAATAGGGCATCTATTTTTAACACATCTGCTGCTGAGGTTTAGTGAAAAAAGAGGTAAAAAAGAATGCATAAGGAAGAAAACAGGGAGGAGTTTTGGGAAATGCTGTTTTCTAGAAACAACACAGCTACTGCACTTAGGAGTTCCCAGCAGATGTGCTTAACTGCACAAGGCCAGCACCAGATCAAGCCATCAAAAACTCCAGCATAGCTGTATTAGATGAGTACCAGGCTTCCATCCTTCTTTCATCACTATTGACTTGAACAGTTTCTTGGAGAGAGAAAGTCTATTTTTTCTTTTTTTGAGGATGTGATCCCTGGTAGGTGGCTCATGCTGCAGTTGGTCACCTTACACTATACACATGTGAGTAGCATTATCTGAACTTAGTGGGTTTTTAAAAATTGATAAATTTAGGGGTACATTGGTAACATATGTGGATCAGAGGAAAAAGTGGATGATGATATAATCATAGCTCCTTTTACTTATGTACTAAATTCAGAAAAATAAAGAAAAGTTAAAAACAATTTTACAAGGCAGAAAAATATATACTTTAACAAAATATGGGGATACAACCATTGTACACTGTTGATAGATTTATAAATGATAGGTATATTAAAGGTTTATAGGTTCTACCAAACAACAACTTTTAGACAATTGCAAAGGTTTGCCTTAGAGCTACCATATAACCAAATCATTCTAATTTCAGGTTTAAGTATACATCAAACCCAAATACCCAGCCTGAAAGGCTTCTGAACCTCAATATTAAGTCTCTCTGCTGATGCAGCCAATCAATGAGCAAAGCAACTCCTGGGTGGTCTCCCATAGAAGAAATCCACATGGAAAATCAGGGAATGTGCCTTAAATAGCCTATAGGTGTGGTCTTGAGCATCTCAGTGAGGAAAGGCACCCTTAAGGGGCTTTCTCTGAGGGCAGGATCTGGAATAGAAGATGCAGGGCTGGGTGGAGCTCTGCAATACCACCTTTTCACTTACATAAGCAAAATGTAAATGGATGAAAAGTTGGAATTTCTGTAAAGTGTAATGTCACATGTTAATGCAAGCAGAAATTAATAACAGATACTAGTTTCAATGTAAATAAACTTTAAGGACAGTTTGATATGTGAAAGCAGTCAGTCCCTAAAGACCATATAACTTGTCTTTATTGTTCTTGCATATTAAGAATAAGCAAATATGTGTGCTGTGAAGATGTTGTAGGAGAGCAAATAATGGTGTGGATACATTTTAAGGTAATAAATTCTAAAATTAGCTCAGATGTATTTATGCATAGATACATCTTTGAATAGCCAAAACTAATCCCATAAATTGTTCATTTTAAATGGGTGAATTGTATGGTATGTGACTTAGATAAAAATAGAATGATGTCTCAGGGAAATGATGTGTGAAATTTGGAACACATTTTAAAGTTTATTAAAGAATAAATTTAGATCAGCTACTAAAATATAACTAAGGAATAGTAATATGCATGAGCATAGCATGAATAGTATTTAATTATAACAGAAAATGTACTGACTGGCATGAAAATAAACATATGAATAGAAAATGGTGGCATCTAGAAATAGATCCAGGTGCATGTCAATATAGATATCCTTTTTATTTTGTTTGGAGACACTATCTTGCTGTGTAGCTTAATTTGTCTTTGAGATCTCCATGTAACTGAGGCTGACTTGGAACTCATGATCCATGCATTTCTGTTTCTGGAGAGCTGTGTTTATAGGACTGTACTCTACCACTTTCACCGCTTTCTTAATAAAGTTAATTATGTGGATATAATAGTGATTCCATATGCAGCAGTAAGAAATAGTATAGAATTACATTCAGATACAATATATAGAAGCTCTGTCAAAAGTTATTCTCATCCAGCAGTGACTCACAGAATGTAAGGTAGCACTTCATACATGGCAGCTGAACTTAAAATATTCAGATCAGGAAGAAGTTAGTTTAAAGGAAATATTTCCAACAACTACTGATGCTTTTTCAACCATTTATTCACTTTGTGTTACTTCTTGTTCAGTAGTTTTATTGTTATTCATTCTTTCAATAGGGAGTGCTTCCAGTCTATTGAGATTTGGAGTCTGCAAGGACTCCCAAACTGAATTGTTTGCAAGTGTACCTCAGTTCGTAGTTATAGATGCAACATAGGTACTTGTTGAATACTGAATAACTCCCATGAAAAGGTACAATAAAATTGGCAGAGAAGTCCAGGTAATTGCCAAGTCACCATCTAGCAATAATAAAGATTCCTTAGTGTTACCATTTAGTCTCTGAAACCCAAGCCTACTTTCTTAGATAATGAATTTAAAGTAGCCATATGCACAGGCAGAGCATTAACTTAATGTATCTCTAAGAAACATACACTGAAACATTAAAAACAGGAAAGATTTTGTTTATTTTGTTTCTCTAATTGCTGCTGCAGTCAAATTTTATATCTATCTTCTTTTCACATGGTTTTAATATATTCTTCCTGTTCCAATACGGACTAAAATAGGTTTACCACTTATTTTGCTTATCATATCTGTAGAATAATATCTATGTTGACAGCTGCTGAGGCAGCTTACTTTCCAAAATTGCTCTTTTGCCAACATCCTGCATAGTTCTTGGTATGCATAATACAACAATATAAACATACACTCATTGATAAATAAATGATGCTAAGCACTTCTCTTGAAGAAGGGGTGGACCACACATATAAGTCTATTTGTTGGGTCTCTATTCTCTCACATAATTACCAGTATCTGCCTTAAGACAATATGTTTTCTTAAATTACTGTAGATTTGCAAAGTGTTTTACTATGAAGCTGTATGAAGTTTTCAAGGCTTGCTCTTCCTCAAGATTGTTCATACTATTTCTGTTCCTCTGTGGCTTCAAGTGATTTTTAGAAATTTATTTTTTCATGTCTCAGTTAATTTAGCATGAGTATTTTTGTAGTAAATGAATTGAATCTAAATTTAGCTCTGCACAATAATGTTAAGAAGCAGTCTTCCATTCCAAATATAGTGTAACCTTACATTTCCATGTCTTCTGTTTCTCCATTTGGTTCACTGTAGATTTTAGTACATACCTCTTTCACTACTTGAATTGAGAATTTTCCTCAGTACTTTACTTTCCAGGGCAATCATAAGTAGAATTATTCTTCATAATTCCTTTGAGAGAGTGTGCCAGTATATAGATGCACAATTTATTTTTGTATTGATTTTGGATTTTGCATGTTCATGAAATTTATGAGTTGTAACAGGGTTATGTTTTATTATATTCTGAAGATTCTGGGGTTTCAGCATTTAAAATAATGACATCTGTGAAAAACAGATATTTGAAAACTTACTTTCAGATCTGATTGTGTTTTAGATATTTTTCTTGACTCTATTTTTGAATTAGAACCCATTAAGGAAAATATTACCCAATTTCAAACTCAAGAAATGTGCACAATTTACTGAAGAGTCTCGGTAGGGCCAGGAACTTCAATTTCTACACTCATGAGGCAGAGGCAGTGGGTATCCACGAATCTAATGTCACTCTGGTCTATATAGTGAGTTCTAGGACAACCAAAGACACATTGTGAAATCCTGTCTAAACAAATAAACAAACAAATAAAAACATAAGAAAAAGATAAAAGAGGAAGAAGGAGAGAAGAAGGAGAATCCCTCTAGGGATTTGGGTCAGGACTGGTATAGCTATACAGGTATTCACATGTGACTATTTTTTGCCAGACACTTCATTAAACAGTATCCCTCTACTTATTATAATGGCACAGTGTTTTCATGGGTGATTCCTGAGAAAGAATGTTTAGTGTTATATTCAGAAAGGGTGCTCATTAGACAAAAGCTTCTTGGTTTAAAGCAATAATTGTAATTAGTGCATGTTTATACAAATATTGACTGATATAAACAAAGCTTTGAATTATAATAAAGAAACAATAAGTCACTTGCTAACTGTATCTGAAATACTGGCATCAAACAGCAATTCAATCTGAATGAAAATAATGCACTTGACAGGTTAGCTAAACATATTTCTTGGATATTAAAATGTATGTAGAAATTACAAGAATCCATCATAAACATTGTTTGCCCTAAAATATATCTGGCTTAATAAAATTATAATCAGAATCAAATAAAATTGTTTCGAAGAGTCACCAGAGTGATAAAAACAGTCTTGTTTTATCTCCTCAAAACATAAAATACTTTTGTGGTAATATACTAAAAAAAGTGTTGGGTGTGAAGGTCAAGATTAATATTATTATTACGTAAAGTAGAAACATATATTCACATTAAGGCATCATTTAATATATTTATATTATATTTAATATGTTTATATATTTATTCATTATATATAAATATATGTGTAAATATATTTCAATAAAAGAAAAAGAGAGCATGAATTTGATTGAAACTGGGCTGGTCAGGGGCACAAGGAGGTTGGAGTGTGAAAAGAGAGGAGACAGACCTAATGTTTGAATTGCAGTTTAAATTACAAAATGTAATCATTGTTAAACAAAAGCAAACTGTATGAAACAAGTAAATATATAGCATTTTTCTTACAGTCTACAGGTAAAAACCAGAGCCTGTGAGATGTAAAGTTGGTAAAGGAGGTTGCTGCCAACCCTGAGTACACTGTGTGGAACCCACATGGTGGAAGAGAAAGGACTCCTAAAGGTTATCTTCTGGCCTCCATATGGATGTTGTGCCATGTTCCTACATACACACACACACACACACACACACACACACATACACGCACGCATGCACGCACATGTGCACACACAACACACACACCAATAAATGTAGTAAGAAAGAATTTTACAAAAATGTCAGAAACTTATTATTAGCCTAGTTTTAATTAAATATATTTAATAAAATATATTTAATAAAATATATTTAATTAATATATAATTAGTTCTTATTAAATATAAAAACCAAACCTTAGTACTAGAAATAATATATCAATGTGATGTTTACATTTAGAATATGGAAAGAAACCACAGAAATTCTTGTGATGTTATTGGAGCATAAATTTTCTATGCATATCTAAAGTGATAAAAAGTCATTTTTAACATCCTGTTAGGAATCATGCTAAGTAAGCAGAGTAATACCAAAATTATTGTGAAGTACGCTCATAAATGTTTCACAGCATTGTAAAATATGACATAATATTCATTCAGAAATTCATTTGTATATTTGTAGCAAAATGTTTGTTCATGTAGATAAGGTCTACAAAAAAATGGACTGACCATTGCAAGTTATATTAGTGTTGTGGTGTCAGGATCCTTAGCTACTATTTACCTAACATAAGTAAATCTGTATCTATAACATTTAAATATGCATTTGTGTGTTTTTATGGGGGATTGAGAGAGAGAAAAGAGAGAGAGAGAGAGAGAGAGAGAGAGAGAGAGAGAGAGTATATGCAATGGCCACAGAGGTCAGATGAAGGACATTCAATTTTCTGAACCTGGACTTAAAAGCCGAATCATTAGTCAATCAGCACAGGTTTCAGGAACTGAAGACATGCCATTTGCAAGAGAAGTGCACGCCTGGTGTTGCTAGAGGCTACAGTAAAGCTATGTAGGTGATGCTAGAGGCCACAGTAAAGAGGTGTCAGTAGAAAAAGAACATCTTGTTTCATAGATCTTTATAAACCTGTCCAGCTGGTCAGGAACCATGCACTAGAATTCACTGAGAGTCATCTTCTTGGGTTCTTTTTTTATTGTTTCTACACCTGCAGATTTGACATAACAAAATTATGATGATTCACTGCCCTGCTGCACAACAGTTTATTATGTATATTGGAGGAAAAAAAACTTTAATAATGTTTCCAGCTTGTGGGTCTGTGAGAAACCACAGGAAATTGCTTCTGAGACTACACTGAAATGTGAACTTTGTTTATAGAGACCAAAGTGGAGGGAGCACTTTCAATTAATAATAATAATAATAATAATAATAATAATAATAATAATAATAATAATAGTAATAATAACTGAAATGCAGTATTTAGACTGGAAGGTCATCCCAGAAGTTAAACATGAATTTAGCTTATCCAGGTGCACTGTATTTTCTGTTTTCAAGGTCTATTAGTAATCAAAGCACTTGATTCTAGTTGTTTTCATTATTTCCTAGAGTAGTAAGTAAAAATATAAAAATGTTTATTAAGATATATTAAATACTTTTAAAAGTAGTAGAGGTGGTTCTGTAGATAACAGCCCATAGTGCTCTGGCAGAGGACCCAAATTCAGTTCCTAACACCCATCTCAGGAAACCCACAACTGTCTATAATTTCAATTCCATGGACCATCTTTGGAGTAGCACATACACATGCGTAATCACAACATAAAATTAAATAAACAGAAACCCACAGAGACAGCTGACCTGAACAAGGGGGAGCTAATGGACCTCCAGACTGATAGCTGGGAAACCATCACAGGACCAACTCAGACCCCCTGAACATGGGTATCAGTTAGAAGGCCTGGGAAGTCTAAGGGACCTCTGACAGTGGAAAAAGGATGTATCCCTGGTGCACTAAAGGACTTTGGGAGCACATACCCCATGGAGGGATACTCCCTTAACCTAGAGACAGGAGAGAAGGCCTAGTCCCTACTCCAAATGACTTGACCGATTTTGTTGATCCCTCCTGGAAGGCATCACTGTCCCTATGGAGTGTAGGGGGCGATGGGAGTGTGGTACAGGGGCATGGAAGAAAGGGAGAAAGGAAGTGAAAAGATCTCCTGAGAATATTCTGAGTGGGGCGGCTGTTAGTGGAGAGGAAACTAGGAGAAAGAGAAGGGGAGGAGAGGAAAGCACATGGGACTAGGAAGATTGAATAAGGGAAGAAATAGATGAGAGGAGAGAAAGTGTGTGTGTGTGTGTGTGTGTGTGTGTGTGTGTGAGAGAGAGAGAGAGAGAGAGAGAGAGAGAGAGAGAGAGAGAGAGAGAGAGAAAGAGAGAGGAGAGAGAGAGAGAGAGAGAGAGAGAGAGACCATAGAAGAGAAACCCATTATAGATTTGAAGAGAAAACTGAACCTAGAGAAATGTCCTGAGACCTACAAGACTGACCCCAACTAATAATTTGTGCAATGGTGGGAAGATTACCTTAAATTTCTTTTCCTCATAATGAGATTGATGACTAACTTATCCACCATCCTGAAGCCCTCATCTAGTAGGTGATAAAAACAGAAGCAGACACCCACAACTAAATACTGAGTCGAACTGGAATCCAGATGCAGAGAGAGAGGACAAGACCAGGCTACACAAACACATAGAGACAGCTGACCTGAACAAGGAGGAGCTAATGGGTCCCCCAGATTGATAGCTGGGAATCCAGCATGGGACGGACTGAACGTGGATCTCAGCTAGAAGGACTGAGCATTCTAAGAGACCTCGAACAGTGGAAGCATGATGTATCCCTAGTGCACAAAAGGACTTTGGGAGCACATTCCACATGGAGAGATACTCCCTTAACCTAGAGACAGGAGAGAAGGCCTAGTCCCTACTCCAAATGGCTTGACATATTTGGATGACCCCTCCTGGAACACATCACCCTACATGTGGAGTGGGAGAGTGGTCAGGGGCATGACAAGGCAGGAGAAGGAAAGAGGGAGGAAGGAAGAGGGAACTGGGATCGATATGTAAAATAAAAATAAATAAAATAAAATAAAAAAACAAAAACAAAAGTATGTGAACTCAGCCTTTTAATTAAAAACACAAGATGCTATAACATGTTCACATAGAAACGTTAACATCCACTGGTCAAGGAACAACCTCACAAAATGCCTGAGTCACTCCAGAGTCATGTAATTGGCTCCAGTGATATCTGAGACCAAAACAGTCCCTCTGTTTGATGGTCAAGTTAATATCAGTCTGTGAATAAAAAAATGAGCTGGTATAACCTCTCTGTGATGCTGGAGTTGTATTGAACCAAGCAAAACAACAAAAACAGAATAGAAAAATGCAGATGGTGGTTATGAGTAGTTTTTCCCTCCTGCCTGGTCCCAGAGCTGCACCAGCCCCAAATAACACACAGAGATGTTATATTCCATATAACACTGTTGGCCAATTACTAGCATTTCCTATTGGCTAGCTCTGTCTTACATATTAACCCATTTCTATCAATCTAGGTATTTTCATGTGGTCTTATCTTACCAGAGAGAGGGCCTGGAGTTCTGCCCTCTAGGTCCTACATGTTGAATCTCCTTCCTACTTCTTCCTCTCTTCACCTTATCTCCTAGTCCCACATATCTTGCTTTCCTATTGGCCAACAGTGCTTTATTCATTAACCAATATAAAAAACATTTCCAGGATGGCATCTCCCATCAGATGGTATAGGAGCCATTATATCCATTCAAAAATATCCAAACAATGATGACATAAACTATGAAGTAGATACATGATATGAAAAATAGAAAATAGAAGGAATACATATATTGGAGATCCTAAAAACATGCAATCAAGTAGCAAAAATATATGACATATGCCATAAAACAGAGCCCACATAAGGGAGAATGTGTGGGTGGGAGGCAAGGGACAGGTTTGGCTGAGGACTGAGAAAAAGAGGGAGTGAGGAGAAACTGTGCTTTGACTTGAAAAAAACGATTAAATATTTTCTTCATGAAAAATAAATCTAAATATATCAATTTTAAAGGGAACTGGGATCAATATGTAAAATAATAATAATAATAATAATAAAACTATGAGAAACATAAAATTGAATTAAAAAGCATGGCAGTTTTATTGTATATAAAATTAAATAAAATAAAAAAGAACAGAATGATGGAGTATTCATTCCCTGAAACTTTTATTTTTCTCTTATTCAAATTGTTATTAAAAACACAAAATTTTAAGCTTACCACCTTCAATTACTATTCACTCTGCAATCTACTAGTGTTAAGCATATTCACAGTGTCATGTAACAAATTCGTCTAAAAAGTTCACTTTGCAAATCTAAAACTCTAAATTAGGTAGATGCTAATGTCCGTTCATTTCCCTGAAGTCCTTAACTACCACCCTTTCTCTTTCTGATATCTGAAATTTTAACTACATTAGATAATTTATGATAAAGTAACCATACAGTATATGTATTCAAGAATGACTTTGAATTTCTGAGCCCATTGCCTTCACCTGGCCAGTGTTAAGATAACAATCATGTGTTACCAAAACCATTGCATATGATGCTGTGGCTTGGGCACAGAACTCTATGACTGCTAAGAAATCACTCTGCCAACTGAGTTAAATCCCTACTCTTAACAACAAGCAAACAACAACAGTAAAAACTGGTTTGTTATGAGTCCATAAAAGGAAGCATCACACAATGTTTCACACTGATTTCAAACTTCTTCCTGGCTCAGTGGAATGTCTGACCTTCTGAGAAGCTACTAACAAAAGAACCTGGCACATGCCCTAGCAAAGTCAAATTTGCTGTGGTGTGTGTGTGTGTGTGTGTGTGTGTGTGTGTGTGTGTGTGTGTGTGCGCGCGTGTGGGCAGAAATCACTGTGTGTTGCATATTAAATCCATGACCTTGTAAATGCTGACAGTACTTGACTAATGGGTCCTGTGGTATTGCTGAATAAGATTCAATTGGGATTTACATGGATCCTCACAATGGGTAAGACTAAAAAGTGACCACCCCTGAGAACTGCATACGTAATACAATATATAACTAAACTAAAAAGTGATCACCATTGAGAACTATACAAATAATGCAATATAAAACTAAACAGGAGCAGTTATACAGAGCAAGGAAATAATTGAAACATACATTTTCAAATGTTGCTTTATTCTACAACAAAAAAAGTATTGGGGGGAGTATATAAGCCAAAATGATGGATTAGGCATTGGTGTTTAAGGGAGATTAAAATAAATATATCCTCTGTCTGCTTTGTGCCAGGAAGAAGCCTTTTAAAACACTTTATTGACTTTAAAGGAAGCTTAATGTATTTTAACTGAGCTAAGCGACTTGGAGGGGAATGTGACTAATGATGGATTTTTTAATAATGTTTTCATGAAACATTAAAATAGGTCTTAGTTCTCCTCATCTTTCACAGTGACAATACTCCTAGCTAGAGTAATCTTAAAATAAAATAAGCTTGATGTATTTTAATCCTGTGCGAAGCTTTCAAATATGCATTGCAATGCATTTTAATACTACATATAAATGATGACATCTCTGTAAACAGTCATATGCATTTAGATTCTGCTGAGCTCACTGGACATTACTGGTTGTTGTTGGCAGCTAAGTTATAAGTTAAGAAATAGTTCTCCTTTTATCATTCTAAACTCCTCATTGGCAACACTAGACTAATTTGCATACTTAGAATTTGTTAACTAGAATTGATCTAGGAACTACATCAGGTGGTGTTAGAGTCTTTTGTTAATCCCTAATAAATATACCACATCTAGCCAGCATCCATTATCAAATACAAAGGACTAAGCAAATTTCAGCAATGATGATAGGTTGGTAATTACATATATGTTCTTATATGAAGTAAATGTATTTCTTGCTACTTGTATAAAACTGCTGCTTTTAGTGACAGAGGTGAATGGTAGCCAAAAGCAAGCTTTGAGTAGGTGACCTTCGGAAAAACAATGCAAATTGTAATAATAGGAACAAAGTTCAAAATGCCAAGTGCATTTGAGGGTTATGTGAAGGACTTTTCACAGTGTATCAGCTGCAGAATATTTAGCAGATATACCTTTGATACTTATAGATGTGTTGTAAGCCTGTTTAAGTGAGTTATGAAGCTGGTACTCTCCAGTGAAGTGATAGACAAGAGTGAAAGACCTCTAACAGTGGATCCAGGATGTATCCCTGGTGCACAAAAGAACTTTGGGAGTGCATTGCCAATGGAGGGATACTTCCTTAACCTAGAGGCAGGAAGGAGGGATTGCTTAGTCTCTACTCCAAATGACTTGACAGATTTTGTTGATCCCTTCTGGAAGGCACCATCCTCCCTGTGGAATGGGGGAGGAATAGGAGGGTGGTTGCTGGACATAAGAGGGAGGGAGAGGGAACTAGGATCCATGTGTAAAATAAGGGGGAAAAATGATGCAGGAAATAGCATAAGAGAAAGCCTGATTATGGTATATAGAAGATCATTGAATTCAAGGGTTCAATTCTCATGTTATATTGGGAAGGTTCCATTAAGATTGTTCATTCAATGCAATTGGTGGTGAGTTGTGACCTTATTGAGGGATTGTTTATTTTATCAGATGTTTTCTGAGATTTTATCAATTATTTTTATGGAAACTTTATGCTAAACAGACCTTAGAGTATAGTGTATGATACCCACTATAGGAACTAGTACCCTAGTACTCCTAAATATGGTAAACCAACCCCTTCTTTTTACTAATCCTTTCTTGCTACTCTAAATTTTTCAGAGAAATGAAAGATAGAAAAATGTACATGTGCTATTTGGGGACTACATCCTGTTAATACTTTTGGTTTTCTATCACTTCTTGATGTGAAAGAGAAGAGAGAAATATTTAGCCAATGGCTATAAATATTAAATTAAATGTATTAAAGAACAATAGAAAACTTCCTTGAAGTGAGAATTATAAAAGCACTGAGTTATTTTGAAAACATAATTTTCCAAGGGCTAAGTAAACCATTTGCTGAAATACTTAAGTAAAATTTATATTACAAAGAAATTGTTCAGGTTCAAAAATGTGAATTGAATATGTGTTTTAATTACTTGTAAGATTGAAAACCCTGTTATTAACCCACATACCTATGAACACCTGATTTTTGATAAAGCAGATAAAATCATACAATGGAAAAAAGAAAGCATCTTCAACAAATGGTGCTGGCATAACTGGATGCTAGCATGTAGAAGACTACAGATAGATCCATATCTTTTGCCATGCACAAAACTTAAGTCCAAATGGATCAAATATCTCAACATAAATCTAGCCACACTGAATCTCTTAGAAGAGAGAGTGGGAGGTACCCTTGAAAAAATTGGCACAGGAGACTGCTTCCTGAACATAACACAGTAGCACAGACACTGTGATCAACAATTAATAAATGGAACCTCCTGAAACTTGGAATCTGTTGTAAGACAAAGGACACAGTCAAAAAGACAAAAATGGCAGCCCACAGAATGGGAAATGATATTCACCAAGTCCACATCTGACAGAGGGCTAAACTCCAAAGTATACAAAGAACTCAAGAAACTAGTCACCGAAACACTAGATAATCCATTTTAAAAATGGGGTATAGAACTAAATAGAGAATTCTCAATGGAGGAATCTAAAGTAGCTGAAAGACACTTAAGTTCTCAACATCCTTAGCCATCAGGGAAATGCAAATCAAAACAACTCTGAGATACCATCTTACTCCCGTCAGAATTCCTAAAATCAAAAATTCCATGGAAGTTTATGCTGGAGAGTATGTGGAGAAAAGGGAACACTCTTCCACTGCTGGTGGGGGTACAATCTTGGAAATCAATATGGTGGTTCCTTAGGAAAATAGAAATCAGTAAACTTCAAGATCTAGTAATCCCACTCTTGAGCATATACCCAAAAGGTGCACATTCATGCAACAAAGGCATCAGTTCAACTATGTTCATTACAGTATATTTGTAGACATAGAGCAAAAGATCACAAGCCTACAATCCACACATCCAGAGAAGTAGGAAACAAGGAGGACCCTAAGGGAGGCATACATCTTTCTTCACAGAAGAGGAAAGGGACAAGATCTCCTGAGCAAATTGGGAACAGAAGGGGCGGGGAGAGGAAATTAGAAGAAAGAGAAGGGGAAAAGAGGATGGGAGAGGATAATATGAGGGAGAAGGAAGATTGAGTCTGGGGAAGAACAGAGAAGAACAAGAAAAGAGATACCATAGTAGAGGGAGCCATTATAGGTTTAAATGTCCAGAGACTTACGATAATGACCCCAAATAAGAATCTAAGCAATAGTGGAGAGGCTCTATTAAATGCCCTTCCCTGATAATTAGATTGATGACTACCTTATATGCCATCCTAGAGCCTTCATCTAGCAGCTGATGGAAGCAAAAACAGACACCCACAGCTAAGCACTGAGATGAACTCCTGGATTCCAGTTGCAGAGAGGGAGAAGTGATGAGCAAAGAGGGTTAAGACCAGGCTGGAGAAACCCACCAAAACAGCTGTACTGAACAAGATAATCTGATGGACTGCAACTGATAGCTCAGATACAAACATAAGCCCTACCCTGACACCCTGAATGTGGGTCTCAGTTAGAAGGACTGCAAAGTCTATGGTACCACTGACAAAGTACCCAGAATGTATCCTTAGTGCAGGAAGGGACTTTGGGAGCCTATTCCCCATGGAGGGATACTCCCTTAGCCTAGAGACATGGGAGAGGGCCTAGGCCCTACCCCAATTGACTTGGTAGACTTTTATGATCCCTTATGAAGGCCTCACCCTCCCTGGGGAGTAGATGGTACATGGGAAAAGGGGAGTTGTGAGGTGCATGGCTGGATGGGAGGGAGAGGGAACTTTGATTGGTATGTAAAATAAGAAAAGATATCAAATAAAAAAGAAAAAACCCAAAGTCAGCATATAATAGAAATAAAAAATAAAGAAAATATACCTACAAAGTGAAATAAAAGTCATAAACCAAGATGAGCACAATTTCATATTCTTATAATCCTAGCACTTTGGAACTCTGGAGGTTGAATGAGAACATCAGGGGTTCAAGGATTTTCTCTGCTATATTGCATGTTTTAAGAAAGATTTGGCTATATGAGACTTTATAACAACCAAGCAAATATCAAATAGTAACTGCCTGAGTGCCTAACTGAGTAAACAATCAAGCAAACAAAAATAAACAAATAAATAAATAACAGAGCAACATTGTTTTTAGTAATTGGGACACTACAGAGACAAGTTTAATAATTTTGTTTTCTATACGTGAAGCTTCTAGTTACCTAAAAGAAAAAGAATAGTTCTAGCTTTTATAAGCTCAGATACAAAACCTACATCTACCAATATCAATCACACTCAATCAAACTTTGTCATAGTGTTTCTTAACTTCAAGGAAAGTAAAGAAAGGGAAAGAACACAAAGACATAGACTGATGTAGAAACAAGTGTAGATTCATGATTAAGAATTTGTTAAACTTTATTTAACACTAATTCACAAAAAATGTATTGGATGAAGCTAAAAATAAATGGTCCAAAGGTTTCAAATTGAGATCATTAAATTATTTTATCCAGAAACCTGCAAGAAGCAATAGTCTTCTTGCTTGATGCATGATAGGTTGTACTTTAATCTTAGTAAATCCTCTTCGGTGCATCCTGATTTACATGGAAGGAAATCACAGTTGCTGCTAATGGGAACCAGGGACCAGAGCCTCTCATTTGAACTTGAGTCTTCTCAGAATAGCAGTAGTGAGGAACAAAATTCTAGGATCTGTAGCCAATAACAGGCATAGGCTATTAAAATCACCTAAACATACTCACCAGTAATGCCCACTATTAATTATTAACCTGAAAATAGAATGAATTGATAAATGTTTAAGTTTTATAAAATCATGAAAAAATATAATAGTTTACATACATACATCATAAATATTTGTATTGATTAAATCTTCTTTGCTAATATTAAAGTATGAATACATTTAGGAATTCAAAATAACCAACCACATATAATGATTTTGTTGATGGAGTCAGCAATACAAGACTATGCATTTAAATTCAAATCTTTTATTTTTGTACTGCATTAAAAATCTTTGCATTACTAAAACAGTTCTGAGTATTATGTTGCTTGGGTTTAGCAATAAAGTCTAAAAGAAATGTCATGTATAATTTTGTTTGTGCATTTAAAATGGTATCAATCATTCATCCCTTTATAGGACTTTAGTTTGGGTTGGACAGAATCTAAATGATTCATAATGATCTATTGTCAGATGACTGACTTTCTGATGGCTTACCCACAACAGACATCAATAGAACTATGATATATAATATACTGATGGAAATACCATCATTTCTACCATCATTTCTTCATTTATAGACAACTATATAAAACAAAAATTTAAAAAGTGTTGTCATTTAGAATGTAGTTAGGGATTATGATGATTACTAAAGTTGTGATTGTAGGTTATTTGGCAATGTGTGTGTACCACTAGTGCACCTGTAGGGTTATTGTGGCATGCTAGTTATGATTCATAGCTATCTGAGCTGTGTGGGATTGTTGATTGTCTCCTTCCTTTGAAAGCCCTCATAGCATCTTCTGATACCATGAAAGCTAAGCCTCAGGGGAGAGACATTCAGGTCATATCCATCTCCAGGACCTCTGGAGCCTATGTCTGAAGGGCATGATATTTTCAGCAATAGGGACTTAGTTTCTACCTCCGAGAATCAACCAAGGGCAATAATAATAGTGTGTAAACTTTTGCCAGTCTTTTGAATAATGACGACAAATTGATCAATAGAAGGCTTCTAATGTTTGATGCTCCAGATTTAGGTAGAATATTTTTGTCTCCTAGAGGAAGCATTATCAGCCCAGATGAAAAATAAAGACATATATATATATATATATATATATATATATTGTGTGTGTGTGTGTGTGTGTGTGTGTGTGTGTGTGTGTGTGTGTGTGTGTGTGTGTTTTGTTGTTTAAGGTAGATAGTATGATTTCTTACCACCTTTTATGACTCCGGTGTTATTTAATTTTCCTCTCTCCTTCTGTGTCTATCCTCTTCTCCCTCCCTGATATGAACCCCACATCAAATCATTTTTACTCTGTTACATGCTTTCTATTGCTCCCCCACACCTACCCCACCATAACAATTCCTTCTTATTTTCCTAGTTTCTACACTTACTTCAGGATATTTATTCATATCTGAAGATATAGTGCTAGAATTCTTCAATTAGAGAGAAAATGTGACATTTGTCTTTTTGGGCTTGGGTAAGTGCACTCTATGTGGTCTTTCCTAGTTATATCCATCTACTTTCAAATTACGTAGTTTTACTTTTCTTTAAAGGTGAATAGTATCCCACAGTATGCATGTGTCACATTTTTATTATCCACTTATCAGTTAAAAGGTATTCAGCTTGTCTACACTTACTAACTATTATGAATATAGAAGCAATGAATATGGCTGAGTATCTGTGGAATATGATTTTGAGTCCTTTGGATATATGCAAAGGAGTGATATATTCAGCTCAAAAATATTATTCTTGTACCTAAATGTAGACCTTATACCACATAAAGAAAAATTCTCTTTGCAGAAGATATAGAAATTATCTCTAATGATAGAAAATATCAGCCAACCAAATCACAGTCCCAAATACTACAGTATAACATATAATATGTCAACAATACAACTGCTGCCTCTGAGTTCAAAGATCTTTGGAGAAAAAGCACAACATGCTAGAGATAGAGGTATAGGAAGTTTGCTTCAAGTCTGTGTCTTTTAGAAATGTAGGACGGTACATCCATATATATTCAGCATAATTGTATAAACATGAGCTGAACAAAAGCAACACCAAAAGTTTTGCTCATCTGGATAAGGGTAAACTCAGGAAGTCTATACCCTATACAAAGAACTACAGCAACTTAGGAATTCTGAGAGCTAGAGAAATAATCTTCCCCAGGGAAGAGCACATCATCCCTGAAAACATACATTCAAGTAACAATATACAAACTAAGCTTATTGTACTTATGTATTAACAAATAAGTATGTGTAAATAAGTTTAGGCATAATATATACATAAATATATACACATGCTTATTTTCAATATATAAGTAATCCATGCATTACTTAAAAATTTTCAGACACACACAAACTTTCCTAAAATTTAGAAATAAGTACTCTTGCTGTGCAGTGATAGTGCATGCCTTCTATCTGAGCACTTGGGAAGCAGGGGCAGGCTGATCTCTGTGAGTTTGAGGCCAGCCTAGTCTACAGAATGAGTTTATGAAAACAGGCTATACAGTGAATCCCTGTCTCAAAAAAACAAAAGAAAACAAGATGCTTTTTCCACACCTTGGTTTATACCTTCAATTTTAGAATTTGATTTCCTGAGACAGGAAGATAATACACTCAAGGATAGATTAAACAAAATAACAAAGTAGACCATTTGCCTATTGAATGAAAAACTACTTATATGCTACCAGTTTCAATAAAACAAATAAATATTCTATATGAAATTCGTGTGTTCAAGACAAAACCCCAGTCTAGCAATCAGTATGTGATTTAAGTAAGTATGTATCTTTTAAACAGCTAAAATAATTTCTTAAAATCAATGCTCAGAATTGATTTATTAGGGTTATTTGGCATTTCAAATTGTTCCATTATTTTAATAAACTAAACTTTCTTTTCTGGGAGTATTTTTAAAGCTTTAAACTGTTCTTTAATTGCTGGATAGTTGAAGTAATTGTATCATGACTTCTTTTTTCAGCTGATTTCTGGGTGTCATAGATGTGACATCCAGACATTCATGAAGGCAACTTATAAATAATTACAACACATTTTGTTTACACAATAAGAATCTATGTTATTCCAGTATGGCTGACACAGCCATAACAGAGATATCCATAAAGGGAAATGCTAAGAAGGGGCAGCTGTACTTCAGCTAATGATTTAAAAGACTAAAATTAGTGAAGTCTTCTATTATGACCTTATTCACATTTAGTGATGCAGGTAACAGAGAAAACATTAATTTTGAGAGTTTGATAGGTCACTTTTCAGAACAGCTGGGTATTTTTATTTCATTCGAGTATTTTTGTGTGCTATTTTTATTTGCAAGTCAAAATGATATGGTCTAGCCTGTATGACCCAGAATTTACAGAGTCTGAAGAACAAGCTTAGCCTTGATCAAATAATTCAACACCCAAGATAATTTATTTTCCTCAGTGGGAAAATTAAGTAAAAGAATGATAGAGTACCAACATATAAGGCTATTATCATCTGCTATAATTTATATTGCTCACATTGATTTTGTTCTCTGTAGGGTGCTAACACACGGGCCTTCAAATTTAGTAAGAGGAATTTTAAAAGAAATATAAAATGTACAAAATATATATCTCCATGACATTTTATACTTGCAGATGTAAGAGCACTGAAGCAAGGGAAAGGTATTCTATATTTAAGTCCTCCATCAGTTTTAACATAAAATCTCAACCTTCAAATCTAATTTTCTCCCATTTCAATAATTTTAAAATGATGAAGAACAAAAAGTTACAACTGTTTCTATTGCTTTAAGGATAAAAATCAATTTTCTCTACTCAAAGACAATGTAACACTAATTAATTGAAATACATTTTTTACTAAACCTAGAGTAACAGCAAATGGGTTTGCAAAAGAATAATTTCTTTGCTCTCTGATAAAAGAAAAATGAAATAAGTCACTTTAAAATGGTTCTATACCTAAAATTTTTGATAAAAGTAATATGAATCACAAGGTTTTAATACAAGTAAATGGTATTATTATAATAATACAATATAATACATTGTAATATAAACCCCACATTTGAGTACGTGTATTAATAAAGAATGTTTTCCCTTCTATTCAATTAAATGTTTCATTTTGAAGAATTGTAGATTAATTACTCTTCAAGATTCTCTCACTTAATCTGTGTAGTTGTAAGTTGAAATAAAGGTTTATTACAAATGATTGGTAGATGGAAGGAAAAGAAATGACTGAACTACTTTGAATACTGTTGAAATGGTTGGTCCTAGGTGACCAAACATGGGCAACTAATCTAATTTCATATTCAAATTTTGACACATGTCACTATTGATGTGTGTGATATGCATCTTTCTTCAACCATAGAATTGTATTAAAGTTCCCAAGCTGGTCTGTTTTCATTTTATGTCTCTGACATAATTTTCTCATTGACTGATCCAATTATACTTTAGATTTAATGCTTGATTCCACAATTCTAACCATGTATAAGCATGTTCATTTTACTGTATTGTTTTCTAACAGAAACTGTGTGTGGGTAAGTTGAGGTGATGTGCCTCAAAAACTGTCTACCTCTTTTTGTTTTGTTGTTATTTTGAACCAGGTCTTTCACATTGTCTAGTAGCCTAGCAATTATGCTACATTGGCTAGCCAGTGGGCCTTGTGGATCTGTCATCTATACTTCCCCAGCACTTTAATCACAAGTGTGCAAGTGTGCACCTCTACTCCTGTTTTTTACGTGAGGGGTGGGGACCTGACTGAGGTAGTCTGTGTGGGTGGACCTTTATTTCGTCATCAATGTTAACTAAATATTCTCTGTCACAATTCAAAATTATGGAGGGCAACATAGTGATTCAAATTGTTGAACTATAGTGACTGTTGTGACTTTCAGATTAATTATACTGCATCCTTGGCTATATTGTTAGGAATTGTGAGCTAAGGGAATATATTTTAGAACATGTTACCCTCTGGTAGTTTGATGATAGGGAGATGCTAGCAAAGACTATTGTTTCAGAGTACCTGGTACTAATGTTGGTACTCTTAGCAGCAGTCTGAATATCTGTCTCTTTAAAAGCATTACAAGAATCAGTCTCATGCAATGTTTAATATCATCTTTCTCTTGTTAACTAGACAGGCTTTATGTAGAAATAAGGTGTGTTACAAAAACACCAAAGTTTCATTTAAATGATAGAAATTATCTGTAATAAAAAGACCTAACTCAGAATAACAAATACTCTACACACACTCTCTCTCCACATATAGATCTCAGCCTGGTGTGTGTGTGTGTGTGTGTGTGTGTGTGTGTGTGTGTGTGTGTGTGGTCAAACAAACAGGGAAGCCGACTAATAAAGTTAAAGACAGGACAATTATGAGAGCAAAGAGACATATGGGAAATGGAAAAGTAAAACAACCTGGAGGCAGAGGTGACAATGGAAGTCAACATAGCAGGTACAAATTTAATGAAGGGATTGACAAATCTAAAATACAGCATCAAGAACAGTTGTTTGCAAAGGACAATTTATGCAAATATGACATAAATGTAGTCACTACCTTTTGGAACCTTGCAATTCAGTGATTACATACAAAGAACTAAATTACAACATAATTGCAAGGCTGGCATTCAAGTACAGTAACATTGTCTCTGGAGTATTCAGAAAAGAAATTCAAGATTTTTCCATGATAATTCTATAAATTCACACACAAGCCTAATGCTGGGTTGTAAAATGCCCCTGCATAGAAAAATACAAACACAAAAGAGAATGTAATTTCTGAACTATTGATAAGATTATGCACAGAATAGGAAGAAGAAAGAGAATAAAAGCCAAGGCAGGCAGTGCCACTATCTGAAAGCTGAGGTTAAGTGTTGGAAAGTTTGGCTTCTTTATTAAACAAGAAGAAAAATGGTTGTGCAAAAAGCCATTGATCAAGTGTTGAGGTCTGGTGTTTCTACTCCTGGAAGAAGAACAAGGAAAACCACCGATTGCCTCAGACTAAGGCTGAAAGTATCTGAACTGAAGGTGTGAGAGTTTATTTGTGTGGAATAGCTGTTTGGGTTCCAAAATTACCACAAGAGATATCTGAGGTGACTGGGATTGACTGGAGTAAATGATGACCACAAAAATCATCAAGGGATAAGTCAGCAACGAGAAAATTGTAAGGACAAAACAATCAAATATAAAATTGTTTCAAGATAAAACTGACAAACTGATAAAACTGATAAACTGTTTCAAAATAAAACCAGCATTCTGCTATGCATAAAATAACACTAAGAGAAAATAGCTAATAAGCAGAGAATGATTTAATCTATGTAAATTAAAATAATAAAATAAAATAATGGCAATGAAAAGATGGCATAGTTGTTAAGAGCATTGGCTACTAGTTTCAAGGACCTGATTTTTTCAGCACCCACCTGGCAGCTCACAACTGTCTCTAGCTGCAGTTCCAGATGATCCCATTGCCTCTTCTGGCCTTCACAGACACCTGGATCCCAGCATTGGTACACTGACATACATGCAGGGAAAACACCTCAGACATAAAAACACATTAAAAATTAAATTGCCAAAGTCTAGATAAAATACTCTGAAAGATAAATCAATATAACTATTCAGAACAGATTAAGAAATTAAAAATAAAAGTATAAAATTAGGGCATATTGGATTACAGATGGTGGTCTTTGCATTGGGGAGACAAAGGATGTTGAATCCCCATAAACCGTAGGCTAGCTTCATCTTTGTAGTGAATGGTAGGCCAGGTTGAGCTACAGTATGAGACTTTTTCACTTTATCTCTGTGTACGTATATATTTACAAAACAATTTAACATGTAGCATATTACATGAAAAAGAAGACGGTTGGTCAAAAAATTGTATTATGTCTTAGAAATTAAAATGAATAGGCATTTAATCATAAGTCATTTGTTGGAACATCTCTTTTAAGAATATAGGAATGTAGCATGTATATTTCAGCCAGCCCACCAGCAGGTCTCCCCGCCGGCCTCCCGGTCCCACCGCCACATGGGCCCACAGACGCGCCAGCCCCAAATAACACTCAGAGACTCTGTATTTGATACAATCCTGTTGGCCAATTACCATTACTGTTTATGGGCTAGCTCTGTCTTAATTATTAACCCATTTCTACTTATCTAAGTATTTCCACGTGGTAGTCTTATCGGGGAGCCGCGCGGCAGGCTTCCTGCTCCTTGCCCGGGCTACATCTTGACTCCTCCCTACTACTTCCTCTTTCCTCCTCCTGGTCTCCTAGCCCCGCCTATCTTGTTTACTATTGGCCACAGGGCTTTATTAACCAGTATGAGAAACATATATACAGAATCACATCTCCCATCATCTCCTCTTTTCTGTCTAAAGTAAAAGAAGGGGTTTAAACTTAACATAGCAAAATATACCATACAACTGTTATCAAATAAGAATCACAGTAAACAATATTTAGTCCATTAACATTTTGTAAGACTTAAAGAAAATATCATCTATCCTATCTTTGTGAGTCTAAAGTCCTATATGTAACTTATCTTTAATCCTAACTAAGGAAAACTGTAACCATAACTACCTGTCTTCAACTCCATCAAAGACCACAGAAGGATAATATATAAATTCTAGAAATGACAGAAACAACTCATTGCCTGGTCAGTCACCCAAAGTTCTTCTGTAATGTTCCATCTTCAGCCCATAGGCCATAGTGTGTGTCCAGACTCCTCAACAAGGCAGGAAACTTTTCTCTGTGTCCTGTAGACTGTCTGGCTGTCTGGAAGCCTCTTCCATGAAGCAGGAATCCTGTAGCAATGTCCATCTTGAATCAGCAGTCACCTTTTTGTGGGTCCTGCATGTCCAGTTTCTACAACATAAAATCAAACAGTCTAGACAAGAGAAGTACCTTGCTCAAATGGCTAGTCTTGCCATATTAGAAGCAAACTCCATAATGTGTTTCTTCGATGTCCATCTTCCTTTCTGATGCAGGTGGTGTTACCAGGAGCAGTTGTGCCTCACTGTCAAGAAAAACCCTAAACCATTTTAAATGCCATATTCTGTAGTCTTTGAAAGGTTTGAAGAATGCCTATTCATCTCAAATACATCTCTGCATATCTAGAAATCCTAACTAACTTAATTCCAAGTTTAACTATCATAGGTAATTCTCTAATCTGTACTAAATTATACATTACATTTTCCAATGAGCTATATAAACACAATACCTAAACAAGAGGAGAAATATACATATCACAAAATTGACCTTAAATTGTATCAATAAAAGAAAATCCATTTCAAAGCAAAGAATTCATATCTATACCATAATTCCCTTTTTACCTTTAAAAAGATTGTTTGTGGTTATAGCCATTTATAACCAAGTCCATTTAAATGAAAACAAACATTTATAAACAATATTTGGGAATTTGGGCGTCGTTCTTTCCAAACTACTTCCTGCTGGTAGAGGGCCCTGTCATGGGGGTCCAAAGAAGATCCAGAAATCCTGGCTGTAGTGTGCAAGGCTTTGTCTCAACTGCTTTGAATGTTGGATCACCTGGGGAGCTGTTTCAGGGGGTCTGGCTTGATCAAACCATATAAGTCTGGAAAGAATCCATAGCTTTTCATTTTCTGTGGAAACAAAAATAGAAATCCTTTTCCCCAGTAGCTTGTCCTTAGGCTTAAATTTTTGAGTCAAAGCATTTTTAAAATATATAAATTGAATTAATCCAGCAGCATTTCTTTTATCAGTAGTTATTTTCTCAGCAATCAAATAATTTAAAGACAACAGAAGCGTGTATAGTATCCAAAATCTCTCTGTGTTTGCCATCTCTACTTGGCTTTTTTATTATTTTATTTATTCTACTTCTTTTTTTTTTACATATTTTGAGACAGGGTTTCCCTGTGTAACTTTTATCTGTCCTGGAATTCATTCCATACCAGGTTTACTTTGAAATCACAGAGATCTGCTTGCCTCTGTCTGCCCAGTGCTGGGATTAATGGCATGTCCCATTATACCCATTCATTCTACTTTCTTTTTTCTTTTTTAAACCATTGTACCCTGTTTCTTTTTCTCTCCCAAGCCAGCGTATTTTTTAAAACACAGTGTAAACCTTCATTGCAGCTCTTGTACACACCAATGAATTGTTAGCAGAGCTCTTTAAAAGCAAGGCGGTTTTCTTGCCGCTTATGCTAATTTTGGAAACCTCCCTTAAAGGAGCCACGCAAATCTCTGTCTACAACAAAACAAATCCAATGGAGAAAATGCTGCTACTAAGAAGTCTTGCTAGTCTCTGTTCCTTTGTTCTTAAAACATTTCTTAAGCTCTTATTAGTTTTAAGTGAAAGTTCTTATAGCCACGTTGGGCGCCAATGAACCACAATATAGGAATAGTGTTAATTGTCTACACCTTCATATATTAAGCATACAGAAAATAAGGCTAAATATAATGCAAATGACCAGAAATTTTATTTCTGAAATGAAGAAATCAAGTACTTGAAACCCATTATTTCCAAGGATTTGGACCAAGAGGCAAGCACTGAAATATTTTTGTTTGAATTTGGTATTTATTGCTATAATAATGCAAGATGAAAAGTAACTTGGAAAGCATAGAGACTATTTCTTTCTTACAGATAGTCAAAATGCTGATAATAAAAAAGACTAGTTGAAAAGACTAGTTAATGTTAGATCATCAATCTTTTAATATATATATATATATATATATATGTCCTCCACATATTCCTTCATATACAAGCATGGGACTTTCAAAATGACATTTTTAAGAAAAAATTAATAATTAATTTGGTAACCAAGTAAGCAGTAAGCTCAATTTAAAAAAAATCATGAATAAAATGAGAACAAAATTCTCCTAATTCCCAGGATTACAATTTTGTTACCATGTCATCATCACACATGCACTATTTACCCTCTGGTACAGCATTGGTCTTTCACCAAGTGACAAATGTGAGAAATTATATTAGTAATGTGTTATCTATTTACAACACATTTTGGATGGTAGCCTCTGCTTAATATTGCCAGATCCCCTCATGATATTTCATACAAAAACTGAAGAGAAATTCACTCTGAAAACATTTAAAGTATTGCAACTACATTAAACAACAAAGCAGTCACTCATCTCCTCTCACTTTGATGGATGCCTCTAAGTTCATCATACACACTTTTGAACTCTATTACTTCTGTGATATGTTCACTAGTTCTATGCATTAACATAGCATTTTAATCATCACTGCCTAGGAAATAGCATCTTCCACTTACTTCATCATAACTTAGTTATTATCTAATCAAGGAAAGAGAGCAAGGTGAATATGTAAGTGATGGAAATTGAGTCCCATTGGCACGGAGCCTTGAAATGTGTCACTCAAATAACTAGTGCAGGAAATGCCTTCAGTTTTCTCTTTGTATTTACACTTTCAACTTTCTAAAAATGTAACATTGATGCTTGGCTGAATTTGTGTAATCATCAGGTATATAACCCAGATATCTGCTCATTGAAAATTGTTCTACTCTGCCCATATTTTCCCTTTCTCTCTATCTCTCTCTCTCTCTCTCTCTCTCTCTCTCTCTATATCTATATATATATATATATATATATGTATATATATATATCTGTGGGGTGTGTGTGTGTGTGTGTGTGTGTGTGTGTGTGTGTGTAACAGTGTAACAGATGCTAACATTCCATATTCTTACTTTTCCCTAATGTTTTTGTGGTGTCAGACATTAAATAATAAATAAATAAATATTTTGTGTCTACTTCCTTGTGTTCTGAACCTTATTTAAGATGGTCAAATTTTCCATGACCTCGCTTATAAACTTTTTCCATTCTTACATCAATTATTTTACCCTTCCAAGTAGAACACTCTTATTTCCATGTCCCATGTCACATAACTATTATCACAAATCACCTCTGAATCATGATGGAGTACTCTTCTCATGATGAGATACTGAAAATGCTCCTGACAAAATCCAAGACTCTAGTCAAAATCCAGACTCATGATGAAAGTCCTGGAGAGATTTGGGATAAAAGGGACATACCTCAGCACAATATATGCAAATTACAGCAGACCTATAGCTAACATCAAATTAAATGGAGAGAAACTCAAAGCAATTCTACTAGAATAAGAAACACAAAAAGATTGTGAATTCTCTCCATGTCTATTCAATGTTGTATCTGAAGTTTCAGCTAAAGTTGTAAGGCAATGGAAGAAAATTTAGGGTTTACAAATTGAAAAAGAAGAAATTAAAGTATTGTTATTTGAATATGATATGATAATATATATGTTACCCTAAAATATTCCATTAGGGAACTTCCACAGCTGACAAGAACTTTAAGCAATGTTGGTAGATGCAATATTAACTTAAAAAACATTACCACTTGCTCTCCTAAACTCTAATGACAAATAAACTGAGAAAGAAAGGAGAGAAACACAACTTTCAAAACAGCTGCAAATAATACAATATATCTTGGAGTAATTATGACCAAGCAAGTGAAAAAGTGAAAACCTGTGTAATGAAATCTTCAAGTCTTTGAAGAGAGAAATTGAAGAAGACATCAAAAGATGGAAAGATCTCCCATGAGGTAACATAGTAAAAATGGTCATCCTATTAAAAGCAAGCTACAGAGCCAATGAAATTCCCATAAATATTCCAAAACATTCTTTTACAGACCTTGAAAGGACAATACTCCACTTCATCAAAAAAAAATGGGATAGATAAAACTATCTGTACAATTCAAAAAAAAAAACCTTTAAAGCTGTACAATATGTACAATAGAATTCTAGTATTAAAAACTGCATGATATTTGCATTAAAATTGATGTTTATCAGTGGAATTAAATCAAAGAACCAAATACAATGCACACATAGACACCTAATATTTTAATAAAGAAGCCAAAAATACACAATGGAAATAAAGAAAGCATCTTTAACACATGGTCCTAATCTAACTGGATGTGTCTGCATATGGAATAATACAAATTCATTCATAGCTATTATCCTTCACAAAACTCAAGTTCAAATGGAGTCTGAGGAATTCTGCTACCTGCTCTGTGGACTCACTCACTTTCAAAAGATCCATGCGATTTAATAGACAATATTGCAATGCAGACATGTCTTGTTACTCTGGGCTTTGAAAATATATAGTCACTGACAAATATCTATTATATGGAAGAATTATTTGATGTGGGATTTCCTTCTGTATGTTGCAAATTTGTTGATTGATGAATAGAGCTGTTTTGACCAATAGTCAAGCAGAATAGAGCCAGGTGGGAAATCCAAAGGAAGATGCAGAGAAAAGGAAGGTAGAGTCAAGGTAATGCCAGGGAAGCAAGATGTGAGGTAACAAACCATGAGTCATTCTGATAAAATATAAAATATTGGAAAAGGGTTAGTTTATATATAATAGGTAGCCAGTAGGACATATAAGCCACCAGCTAAACAATTATAATTAATTCTAAGCCTGAGAGTCATTATTAGGGAACTGGCAGGCAGGAGAAAAACCTACAACTACAATTACTTGTTTTTACATTGACTTTTCTATAGGTAGCTTAACAAACTGGTCATGGGACTCATGCCCTTGATCTCAGTACTTAGGAAGTTGAGGCAGATAGGTATCTATGACTTCAAGACCATGCCACTCTATATAAATAAGCTCCATGACATCAAAGGCTACATAGTTAGATTCTGTCTCATAAAACAACCATCCTAAGAAACAAAAAACTCAGGAAACAAAAATATATCCCTTGAACCAGTACAGGCAAAATATAAAATATTCCAGCCATAGTATTAAAACTATTAAAGCAAAAAATCTGCCAAGATATAAATTAATTTTAAAAATTAGGCTTTGTAATATTTAATAATATATGTTAACTACTTAAAATTTATACTTTAGTATGTCCTATTTTCTTCACAGTAAATATTTTTGTCAAAAAGTCATAAAATGTAAATGTTTTGCAACTTTTAAAAAAATCACTCAAATATATTGGAAACAGGCCTATTCCTATCACCTGTTATTTTATTTATTTTATAAATGCTGTTATTTTATTTATTATTATTTATTTATTATTATTTTACATATCAATCCTAGTTCCCTTTCCCTTCATCCCTACTTCACTCCCTCACTCCCCCAACCACCCTCCCATTCCATTCCCTACCCCAACTCACCTGGGAGGGTGATGCCTTCCAGTAGGGGTCAACAAACTCTGTCAAGGCATTTGGAGTAGGGACTAGGACCTTCCTCCTGCCTCTAGGTTAAGGGAGCATCCCTCCATGAGAAATGTACTCCCAAAGTCCTTTTATGCACCCGGGATACATCCTGGCTCCACTGTCAGAGGTCCCTTAGACTGCCCAGGCCTTCTAGCTGAGACCCATGTTCAGGGGATCTGAGACTGTCTAATGCTGGTTTCCCAGCTATCAATCTGGGGGACCCATTAGCACCTCCTTGTTCAGTTCAGCTGTCTCTGTGGGTTTCTGTACCTGGTTTTGTCATCCCTCTCTGCTTCTGGATTACAGTTCAGCTCAGTGTTTAGTGTGGGCGTCTGCTTATGATTCCATCAGCTACTAGATGAGGGCTCTATGATGGTAGATACGTTAGTCATCAATCTCATTATCAGGGAAGGGCATTTGTTATGGCAGGTTTTTTCTACCCGCTGGCCTCCAGATCCTGCCGCCATGGTCCCACTGCCACTTGAACCCCAAATAACACTCAGAGACTCTGTATTTGATACAATCCTGTTGGCCAGTTACCATTATTGTTTATAGGCTAGCTCTGTCTTAATTATTATCCCATTTCTACTTATCTAATTATTTCCACGTGGCTCATTTTATCCGGGAGCCGTGGCTGGCGTCTTCCTTCCTCCCTGGTCTACATCTTGGCTCCTCCCTACTACTTCCTCTTTCCTCCTCCTGGTCTCCTAGCCCTGCCTATCTTATTTCCTACTAACCACAGTGCTTTATTAATTAATAGTATAAGAAACATATATACAGAATAACATCTCCCATCAGGCATTTAAGATAGCCTTTTCACTATTGCTCAAATTGTCAGTCTTGAAGTTCTCTGAATATTTCTCTAGAGTCAGTCTTCTCTTCAAACCTATAATGGCCCCCTCTTTTATGGTATCTTTCTCTTTTTCTTTAGTCTATTCCTCCCCTGACTCAATCTTCCTAATCTCACATGCTTTCCTCTCCTCCCCTTCTCTTTCTCCTAGCTCCCTCACCACTCACTGCCCCCCCTCTACTCCCAATATGCTGAAGAGATATTGTTATTTTCCCCTTCTGTTAAGGACCTTGTATGAATCTTTTAGATTCTTCCCTGTATCCTAGGTTCTCTGGCAGTGTGAATTGCAGGCTGGTGATCCTTTGCTCTATGTCTAAAATCCATAAACTCACAAGTTACCTTTTCCATGGATGAGGGGCGTGGCTGCTCTTATTAAATGCTAAGAATGTTGCAATTTTACAACCTCGAGAACATTTGCAGTCTATTGAGACAGGTTCCACCCATATCTCTCAGAATTTACATTTTCATTTATTCTAGATCCCTTTCCCCATAAATATTGAGTATTATTTTTAGGTCATAAAACCATTTCTATGAGTAATGTCATTGGTGCTTTACAAGGGCCAAAATTACTTCTATATTATCTTTGGGCCAGGCCAATCCCCTGACAGCCACAGACATTATGTATACTTCAGTCATATTCCTTAGCCCCTTATCTGAGTATTGTTTCCAATTTAACAAATAACCATTTTACAGATGAAATCATATGTACTTTGCAAATATCTTCAATGTAAATATGTCTTATGCTTTGTTGTACTCTTGGTGCCTAAGTTAATTGTTTTCTGAATACTTTTTTTTCTGTATGGTTAAAGTAAAATGACCTTGACCAATCAATCTCTAGAAGATCTGTTCCAGAACTGGTTACAATAAAATCAGGCCAAGCTAAGTTAGTTTTTACCTCACCCTGATCATCTTATCCATGCCTGCTCTGAAGCCTCTTGAAGAGGCAGTTTTGTTTTGTTTTTTGAATGACTAAATTGTAATTATGTACAAATTACACTCTAGAATTTATGAGTGGACTTGTGTAAGTTTATTAATAAAAGTATTACAACTTTGAAAAAATTGCTGTTATATCTCCTTGGAGAAAGTTACTATATTTGCAGATTTTCAACCATTAATGAATTTTTTCCAAGGAGCCAGTTTTGCTATCACATACACAGAGATTATAGTCTGCCATGTCAAAGATGTAGAAGCCACAGATGTTGCTAAACATACAAGGAAAATAATTCTTGCCCTTCCCAACTAAGAATTTTATCTGAAATGTCATATATTAGAATTTTTAAGGAATAATTACTAATTACACAGGCAAACCTCTTAGACTTGGCCCAGGAATCCTAGAAGCATCAAAGGATGAAGTCTTTTAAAGACTATTTTTATTTTTTATTTTTTAAGGGTGGCATTTTTTCGGCCATAATAATATCTAGGCCATAATAATATCACTGAAAAGAAAACAAATATTGTTTATCCTGGTATATATTCCTAACTTCATTTTGAAAACCTGGGATGTTATTTTATTAATTGATCCCAGAAAAGTTGTGAATCCAACTATGATTGTGTAGGACCAGTCTGAAATCATGCTTTAAATAAAGAACTCAAGTACTGGCTTATGATGTATGGGTGTTGGCAGGTTAACATACCCAGCCTGCCATCTGTCCCCTACCCAATTCCTCTCAGAATGTTTCTTCATAAGAACAGATGGCTCTCAGATCAAAACAAGGGATTCTATTTCTCACCATCTTTCTCTACATCCAAGAGGTGGTAGAAGTTTATTGTTTCAAAGGTCTTCACTTGAAAGAGTAGTGTTTGAAATTCAGGATCTCAGACCAAAATATATGCCCATACACATAGAGGGTAAACAAACACAAATGCATAGTAATCTGTATTATTCTGGATTTTCTTCTCCCACGCCAATATCACTTACCCACAACACTTTGTCATTTCCTTAACAAGCTTATGGGATATTTTTTTCTTTTCTATGAGTATATGAAAGGAAGTATAATTTGGGTTTCTTTATCATCCAGAGGATTTCATTGTTTCTACTTTCTGCTATCCATTTCAGCTCTATTATTTCTGGTCTTTTAATTTGCATTTGATTGTATTCTAATGTTCTATTTAACAGGTAATTCTCAGTTCTTATTAATTTTTACTATAATTTTAGGTTACTACTTTAATAGTTTTGCTCAATAGATGAATGAATGTAACCACAAATCTTCATTTCTAAATTCAATCCTCCAAATATTATCTTTTAAAATAATAGTTTTGTTCAATACCTGAATAAGCAACGAACTAGAAATTATTCATTTCTAATCATTTAATATCAAATATATATTAAAATTTCCCCTGAATTCAACAAATTTTTTGTCAATTGTTCTTTTACTGACTGTTTAGGATGCTATACAGATTTGATATAGAAATCTCTCTGTAGGATATTATTTTCTGTTTGTGATATTTCCTCTGTGGCCCAATAAAAGTTGAAATTTGTAAATAATTAACATTTTTCTATAAAATTGAGAATTCTCCTATTATTGAGCTAAAATATACATATTAGCCTCTGTGTGTGTGTGTGTGTGTGTGTGTGTGTGTGTGTGTGTGTGTGTGTTTGTGTGTGGTATATTTGTATATACAGATGTGTGTGGAAAGATGCACACATACTTACTAAGGTAAATATAATATAGCTATTAAAGTCATTTTTGATTTACTAATTGATGATCTTATTTCGATGTCATTAACTTAGATAAGATTTTTTAATATGATGCTATAACTTATCATGTCTAGTATGATGCTAAAAATATCATGTTTACTTGATATATTTAGAAACAATATTGTATGGTCCATACACTGAAGCTTTCACAAGTTTTTTTTCACATGTTATATTCTTTCATGCAAATGAGGAAATTATGTTACAAATCATAAAATCATTCTATTCATCTTAAATGTTTGCATGTATATCTCTGTGTATGCAGATGCATGAATGCCTCTGTGTGCATGGATGTTTATGTATGTGAGCATGTGTGTATGATCATGTGACCATTCATGTGTCTGTATGTTTCAGTTTGAATGTGTGTGTATATGGTGTGTCAGATTATCTATCTGTCTGTGTATGACACATATTTTCTGTACACTAACACATTGAAGGACCAGTAGTCTTCTGTTAAGACTTTGGTAATTTGAGTAGTGGTGCACTAAATATGGCATTTCGAGTGTCCCTGTCATTTCGGGTGTCCCAATTTGTTATACACTCAATCTTTAGTTTTTGAGGAACCTCAATACTGACTTCATAGTGACTGGCTTAATTTGCCCTCTTGACAACACTAATTAGACTTTCTTTTGTCCTTTTTTAATTAATTATTTTCATATCTCCATCACAGTTTACCCTCCCTCCTCTCTTCCAGTCCCACTCTCCCTGACCCCAACTCTCCTCTGTCCCCACCCACCAATCCACTTCTCCTCCATTTCTGTTCAGGAAAGGGCAGGCCTCATGAATATCAACAAAATGTCTTTCTTTATAATGGAAAAGCTTCAGAAATTAAGCTAATGACATTGCTCACTTGGGCTGATTTTCATACAGAAGGGGAGGCAGGCTTCTAGCTCTGCCTTCTGTACATAAACACCCAGCTTTCTCAGCACCATTTGTTAAAGAAAATACTTTCTATTTTGTTCCATTTAGCATAAAGATAAGTTGATTTATCTCACTTGTCCTTTCTATACCCATCAGTATATTATTATTAAATTCAGAAATGACTTTTGACCAAATCCAGATCCCTTCATGATAAAAGTCCTGGAGCTATTTGGGATACAAAGCGCATAGTTGAATATAATACAGCAAGCACAGAACTGACAGCAAACTAAATGGAAAGAAACTCAAGAACAGAAACCAGACAAGGATGTACACTCTCTCCATACCTAATCCATACATTACTTGAAGTCTTAGCCACTATAATATGACAATTGGAGGAGAACAATTGGAAATAAGAAAGGAAGAAGTCAAACTTTCTTTATTTGAAGATGATGCAATTTTATACATAAAAATTTCTTAAAATCCACCAGGATGTGGTCCTTTACATAGATGGATGTGGATATAAATGTGATACGGAAATTATTCTCTTGAGATGTGGTCATAATTTTATTTGCCTTTGTGTGTTTTTTTAATGAACAATTTAAAACTACCCTGGGGGAAACAAATGCAAAACTACTCTTGAGGGCAAATATTTTGAAGATAATTTCCTTTTGCACTTTAACCATCTCATAAACATCCCTTTGTCTATTTGATTTATAGTCAAGTACTTAAGGTGTGAACAAAGGTATCACAATCATTGGTGATAATTGAGCCTCAATAGAGATCCAATTGTAATTCAGCTTAACGATGGAGATAGAAAGTATAGTGTAAAGTATGACTGTGATGATGTGTTATTGATTAAACATAAGTGGTTAAATTATTTGGAATAATTTTAAATCGAAGAGTTTCAAAATGAAATGTGTCTCCTGAGTTGCTCTCAGTTTCAATTATGTCATTAAGATTGTATCTCTCAATTGATGTTTATTTTGTATTTATGAATATTAGATTTAAAGAGACAATGTTGACTCTCTTCATTGCCCATAATAAGTTTTTAATAGAAAACATTAATGTGAGTTATTAGCAGTTTAATATGTATTTGGAATATGTTGTTTTAATTAGCTGGTAAAATTTTGTAAAAGTCGACATTAGAAGATTAAATATGTGATGGTTATGTGAAAATAAAGGGAATATGTAAGTGCCTAACAAATTTATTAAATATCAAATGCTTACTAATCATGCAATTGACAGAATAATATGTGTAAAGGCATGAGGCAGTGTGGATGAATGGAAGAGACAGAGACATGTCTGAATTGGAATACTTTCTCTTAATGTTGGTAAGCTTTAAACTTTCTGAATTTATTTTAACAAAGATGAGCAATGATTCTTCATAGAATTTTAAGAATCTGAGTAATTTATAAAGTTCCTGGTATCTATTAATTTATAACTTCTTGATACTACATTTTTAAGTTATAGATGTGGTTTCCCTGAGATTTGTGCCCTCAGGTCATCTAGCATATTATTAGATAAGAGTGCAGGATGTAACTCAGCTCCTAGGAGTTGTGTAAGCATTAACACCTGATGGCCTTGTGCCCCTTTAGATGAAGATGATGTTGATCATTTCAGAGAAGAAAAGCAGAGAGAGCTGCACTTCTAAACCAGCTTAGCCAGTGTAATCAGGGAAATCCTGTGCACACAGGAGACAGTTTTAGGAAAGCCTTCACCAATATACAGGTTATATAACCAAGTCTTCACACTTAGGGTTAAAAACCTTCAGAGTATTCTGAAGTGACATGCTTAGCTACATTTCTCTCACACCGACTGCCTCATCCTGAAGAGGGAAACTAGCTATCTTTCTTATTTGAAAACCAGCACCTACTTATGATTTCATTGGGGTTACCATGCTCATTTTCTTTACTATCCATAATGTACCCATTTCCTTAAAATCGTCTTTACAATCATTCATTTAAGGAACTGTAACCTCAGTGATAAATCTGTAAAGTTTAAATGGCACAGTAATTTGTTTCTATCCTTTAAAATAATTTAAATATTTTGGTGAAATTTTTTTAGAGTAAGCAAATTTTGATGCCTAGTCAGCTGCCAGTTCTGACTGAGACCACAGCTACTGTCAATCCCTATGGTAAAGATGCCAGTTCACAAACTGAGTTCTACAAGGTGATTCTACTTACCTACATGGCATGAAATGTTCTAGCATGAATTATCTTTGGTCTTAATAATAAAAACTCAGAGTCAGCTATCAAGGGTGAAAGCTGAAGGATCAGAGAAGCAGAGCAGCCAGTTACTAGAGTTCTTACCTTTACCAGTGTTCAGACCAAAGGGGTGATCCTGTCCACAGACTGCCTCCTCAGACTGCATCCTTAGACTGCTCCAGGCTGACTGAGCTCTTGTCTCCTCCCACCTTATATTCCTCTCCCACACACCCATATCACTCCTGTCTCCACCTCCTTATTGCTGGGATTAAAGGTGTGTGATCCCAAGTGTTAGGATCTCCTTTGTGTGAGCTATTTTCTCTTTTAGAATGAATGAATTTCATGTAGCCCAGAGTGGCTTTGAACTAACAGAGGTTCATCTGCCTCTGTCTCTGTCTGATTGTTGGGATTAAAAGTGTGTGCCACCACTGCTTGGCCTATATTGCTAACTAGTGTGGTTAACTCTACACGCTGATATTCAGTTAAGCTTTATGTTATAGGATACACAAAATATCATTACAAAATGCTAGATTTACTGTGTGTACTAGAAGTCTATTATCAAAGCATGTATCTACTTCACTGTGATGTGTCACCTAACTAGCAAATATAATGGATCAGTACACAAAGTGAACACAATTTGGCTTCTTCTGGTGTGCCAAGTGATACAAATAGCTCAGTGTAGATAATAGATAATCCACTCTCTGCTCATCTAAAAAGTGGTATCAGCCACTGTCAGATTCATCTATGAATACAAGCAGACCAGCCCAGAAAACTGCACTGGGGACACATGAAGCTAAATCTAACACAATTATTGATCAGGGAAATGTTCAGCATAGCTATTCCAAGATACTGTGCCATTTGGAAGGCATAAAGTGTCTCATTTCATTGTGAAATAATAAAAGCCAATAAATAAAATCTGCAGATTTCTCATTTGCTGCTAAAATCTTAAGCATAATGGGAAATTTTTAAATTTGGGACTCGAAAAGTCATTTAAATGTCATTCTGGCTATTCCCTTGCTACAGAACAGGCTTAATTCAATTTACATAGACCATTATTGATTCTAGGTTTACAAATCCACAATGAAAGAAAATAAACACTCACATCTGGCATATTTTAAACTCCAAAGAGTCTGATCTTTTTTTTTTTTTTTTTTTTTTTTAGTAGTCTTGGTATACTCCATAAAAAAATGCAAAACATTACTTCATCTATCTTAGAAATTAGAAATACCATGAAATTTAAATGTGAAAGTGTATTTTCCAAAGCTAAATATAAAAACAATACTGTAGATTATATTTATATCTTTCACTCTAAGCAGAGTATGTACAATTTAATGGAGTGTTATGGGAATACTCACAAGATAACATCTAGAAACAAAGTGCTCCCACTTTCCATTCTTCTGGAGCTTTTCCTTTATTGATTGTAGTTTATGAAATAGGTACCACTGTAATCATTAATTAAATTCCCTGCACCCACTCAAATTAGAAAACAAACCTGATAGAAAGACCCTTGAAAAGGCACAGCTCCTCTAAACTCACAACCACAGTCCGTTCATTCACATATAACACAGGAATTCGGAGTCCACAGAAATGGATTGGAGTCAATAAATTTTAAAAACACCATTTAAGATGGATCTAAGGAAAGTGCATCCATTCCTGTAGACATAGGTCTGCAGGGTCTATAGTATGGAGCTAGCAAGACTATTTTAAAGTTGTAATAATTCCTCAAAACATACTTCCTTTTCAAAGTGTGAAGGAATCTCAATGACAAAAAATTAAGCAGTGTGGTATAATTTTCTAAGGGTATCATATGGCAGATTTTAAAAGAGCTAAATCTTTTAGGGACTTTTCAATCTTTTCCATTGTATTAAAGCATCCTATCTAGTCATGAGTAAACTCACATACATAAGATTTTCTTGAAAAGTATTAAATGCCATTAAATTTACCTATGATTATGGAAGGTGATCATGTATTCTATAATGGGTCTGGCTTTTATCTTTATAAGTACTCTTCTTTCTTTGGGTATTTTTTCTGTGTATAACTGAGCCAGTGTAATATTTAATTCTATATAGGTGTTTATTTTATAAATTGACCTGTACTGATATTAGACATGATATGACTCTTTGTTTACTTTTATCTGCTTTCATGCTTTTCTGTTTTGTTTTGCTCTCTCTCTAGCTCTCTCTCTGTCAATTTACTGAGCTCTTTGGGAATTTTAAACAATGTATTTTGATCATATTCACTCATGCCACTGCTCCTGTATACACTCACACTTCCTTCCCTACCCTATTTTGTGTGTTCACTTTTAATTTATTTATTTGTTTGTTTGTTTGTGTATTCACTTATTTATTTATTGTTTTTTGGGACAGGGTTTCTCTGTGTAGCTTTGTAGACCAGGTTGGCCTGGAACTCACAGAGATCTGCCTGCCTCTGCCTCCCAAGTGCTGGGATTAAAGACCTGAGCCACCACCGCCTGGCTGTTTCTTTATTTTAAACCCCTCATGTACAATTGGATGTGTGGCCTTCCATTGAAGAGAGAGGATTAAACCGAGAAGTGGAGCAGCTATTAAAGAACACTCTTTCTCAACTAGAAGCTACCAATTAGCAACAGTTCCTCAACTAGGGGTGGGACTTCACAACAACCTTTCACTTCTACACTGGAATATTGTCTGGCTCATGCTTACATGGGTCTTGTGCATGCTGTCATAATGATCTGTCCTACACGTAGCTACCTTGCTGTGTCTGGGAAACATGGTTTCATTGTACTCATATGTACCGTGAAAAATAAAAGGTCCAGTTACTGATTACTGATATTGGGATTCAAGCTTCAAGTTGAAGATCAGAAAAGCAATGTAGCCAGCCACTAGCTCTCTTACTGCTACCTCAGGCCAAAAGGGCTGATCCTGCTGCCTCTCCTCAGCATGACTGAAGAATCCTGAGATTCTTCCTATGTTTTCCTCTCCTCAATGTGGCTGGAGAATGAATGCCTGATACTGAGACCTTGCTCCTGTTTTATATACCCCCCTAATGTTGGGATTAAAGGAATGTGATCCCAGGTGCTGATATCAACTTTATGACTGCATCAATCTTGTGTAGAACTGGCTGGCCTTGCACTCACAGAGATTCATCTACCTCTTAATCCTGAGTGCTAGGATTAAAGGTGTATGTACCACCCCCTACTAACTCCTAGCTGCTGGAATTAAAACTATGTCCCTGGCTTATGCGGCTTGTGGCTGACTTTGTTTTCAGAATCCCCAGGCAATCTTTAATAAATCATAAATAATATATCATCACAATCATCTACCATGTCTGACTCTTAAAGTCTTCTTACCTCTGTTCTCCAGTCGTTCCTAACTATTGAGGAGAGTATTGCTATGGATGTCACATTCAGAGCTGAATAATCCACATTCTCTTAAACTCTTTACCTTGGCCAGTTGTGGGTCTCTGTATTAATCACCATCTACTCCAGAAGTAAGCCTCTCTGATGAGGGTCCAGAGGAGCATTCCCCTATGGATAACTTATTAGGAGTCAGAATAATAGTATGCCCTTTTAGCACAGTAATACTATCAGGTACTCTCAGGATTATTACATATCTGGAAATAAGTTCTTGGCTCCATAGCAGACACAGGCTCCATCTTGTTGAGTAGTCCTTTAATCACATAATAAAATATTGGTTATTCTCACGATATTCTTGACAGTCTATGTGTCTGAAATATGCAAATAACTACTTTAGGTATTTACAAAATTTAAGTTTATTTAATAAGATGGAATATTTACATTGAAGAATGTGTTTGTGACATAAAATGCTTATATTCTATGATATAATTTTAAAGAGAGCTCTATTATGACTTTATAAATATAAAAAAATTAATAGTGACTGTTTTTATTTATGACTGCTGTTTGGATTTCTAATTGTGTGTATTTGTTGGTGGCAGGGTTTGTGCATTTGCAAGTGCAATACCCACAGAGTACAGAAGAGGACCTGGGTAGCTGTTAGTGCACCTAAACTCTGAGCCTTCTCTCCAGATTTAACACACCTTTTTCTAAAAGTAAGTACCTTTCAGGGTAATTAGGAAAAACTTAGCCATTTTATGAATTTTCAGATAGAATAGTGACCTCAGAGACAAATTTCTTCACATTTGAGAAAATTTATAACTATATTCCTAAAATAAGTAGATGATAATATATTCTAAATTATCTGACTACAACATAGCCTCCAGAATTTAAATCGATGATTTAAAAAATGTAGCTGTGTATAACACATTACTTTGTATTTAGATTCCTTTAATCTTCAAAAACACGTTGGAGACCTTTCAAGAAATGCCCAATATTTATTTGCAGAAATTCTTTTTAATCTTCTATATTTTGCCATTTAATACATAAACAGGATAGTGCAAGAAAATTAAGAAATTGAAAGTACATTATTTAATAGTATCAATGGTCTCCAGAATCAGATGTCTATCTTGATGTCAAATTAAAGCAAAAAGATAATAAATGGACAAACACAATTTTCCCCAGTGCACACTGGTGTTTCCCAAAAACACCATATACAACACACTTCCCAGGAACATCTTTTTCACTTTCATTTTCTTTTTCTATTTATGCTGTTCATAATTGGAGAAATTTAATATAGTTCTCTTGTTTACTGATTCCAAAAATACATTTTGTTAAAATATTTCTAATTCCCTGAGGCGTTTTATTGGAAATGTATTCTTTCACAAATTATTTTTTTAATATAACAATAGCATTACATCTAGGGCTTTTAGTGCTTTAATACCCATGGCAAGTCATTAGGTGTGTATGAAGGGAGGGTTAATAACAGCAGTAAGACTAAGACATGGTTTATGGCTGCACAGGAGCAGACTTCACCACTTACAAGTTGTCACAAATTACTTTGAAATTATTATTCCTAGATACTTCCAACAGTAAACACATCTCTTGTTTAATGGTAAAACGGGGAACCCTATGTACCTTTGAAGTGTTGATACATAATTGGTGTTGTAAATAGTTGCACATTAAAAAAAATAAAAAGACTTTTGAAGGTCTCTTACTTCATTTACAATGTTAATGGACAGTTTTCTTTTGTCATTAAGTAGTCTTTGAAAATATAATTGCAATGACTCCACATTAATCTATTGTATGAAATTCATTTTACAGATGAATTTCTATTGTCATACATTCTATTTCATTATGTTATTGTTGATGGTGCTAGTTGTGTGCACTCTCGAGAATGCACGTGTGTGTGTGTGTGTGTGTGTGTGTGTGTGTGTGTGTGTGTGTGTCTGAATATGGGCATGTGTATTCAATGCCATGTGTGTGGAGACCAGAGATTGAATTCATTGTTCTTGCACAGCAAGCGATTTATCCACTGAGCCTTCTTGCTGGTCCAAGTTTTCTCTTTATATAGTAGCTCCTTTAAATTCATGGTCACCATTGAATACTTCCTTAATATAAATTACATGTTAGTGATTATACTAAAAGATCAATACTCTGGAATGATGCTAATTTATGTTTTACTATGCAATCCTTTGGGTATTTCAATTGTGTAAAACATTTTTATTTTCCCCATTAGGAAAGCTGAAAGGTATTTGCATAAAATTTTATGTAGAAAACGATTTACTCATGTGTATTTTTTATTTATAAATATTAGTCAATTTACTTCTAACATTAATCACTGGAATTTCATTGCTAGCCCATTAAATTTTTCCATTCATAAAATGATCCTTTATTAAGCATTCAAAGATGCTAATGGCCAGCAAAACTAACACCAATGAAGACTTCTGAGTCATTATATTTTTGCAAATTTTTGTCCTATAGAAAATGACATTTTATACAACTACATTTTTTCTACCTATGTATTTGTAAAAAGTATTATTTCCTTTTATTTTACACTTTAAATTTTGTTTTAAACTCCAGGACATTAAACCAGTCTTACCCAGTCTCTCACACTAGTCAGAAGCCTTGAGAGTTTGCTGGAGAAGACAGTGAGGTTTCTTTGAATTCCTAGAGAACCTCCTCAGTGAGCGTAGTTGCATGTTTGATCCAGATAACTATCTCTCAACATTCAATTTCTCATCCTTTCTTAATATTTCAAAGAACACAATCTCCTAAATATTTTTCCTGGAACTCCATGATCCATTTTTATGCTCTGTTTATTTAAAATAAAATATTGTACTATTTTCATAATTAATCCTTTGTTTCTCTTTTCTTTTACACATGTCCAATTTGGGATAAAGTTTTATGTGTTTTAGATCTTTGTAATTTGCATAGCTTCTCAGTCACTTTTTTTTTCATTTTTATCTATGTCCTATGATTATGAATTTTGAAACTATTTCAAAATCACATTCTATATTTCATGATTATTATTTTGTTTTCCTCACTGTTTTGCCCACTGCAATGGCTTTTGTTTTGTTAGTTTATGTGAAAGGTAACTTTGCATATTGATTAGGGATGACATTACAGAAATAGTATTTATAAACTGGACATTTTAGAAAAAAATTTTGTAAGGAATGGAAACACAAAAGTGTATTGAATGCAAGGAGGTCACAGACAGATGTAGGTTGTGGCTGGGGCTTTGTGTACTGATAGCAGGATAATAGTTTCCACCATGGCTTATTGTAAACAGCAGTAATCAAATCCTGGAGAAGGAGATGGCCCTATACAGTGGACTACCCAACATAAATAAATGGCCAAGAGCAGCAGAAATCACATGGCAATTTTACCCAAAATCAGTCATGAAATTACTAGTAAAAGAGTGTGGGGGGGAGAAGAGAGAAGAAAAACAAGAAAGAAATGGGCAAGTGATACTATTAAAAACTATTTTTAAAAAAAAGAAGAAAACAATGTGAAATAGCTTTACACTCATAGGAAGTAAATTATAGCATAAGGAGATGGCTTAGACATTAATAGCACTGACTGTTCTTTCAGGGAACCTACATCCATCCCAAGCAGTTCTATAACTCTAGTCCCAAGGAACCTAATGTCCTCTTCTGGCCTCCCATGACACTGTAAGCATGTGAAGTCTACATAAACAAGCAGAAAGCCATACTCACAAACTAATATTAACAAACACTTGTTTTTTTTAAAAAATTGATAATATAAAGTGAAAGATTTGTGAACAAACATATTAATGATTGCTTTTAAATCTAAATTGTTCAAATTCAATAAGAATTTATCCAGTTGGAATACACAAGTCAATATCAAATTCTTTTGTGAGTACAGAAATCAATCCAAAATTTAGGTGCTCCAGAATAGATAAAGAACAATAAGAAATAACACACCAAAAAATGAAAGAAAAAACCAAGTGAAGATAGTATTTCTGATAAAAAAAAAGTAGGCTTCACTAAAAACAACCTTAAGTAATACAAATTAAAAATTTATAAGTTAGGAAATAAATTATAGGAAATAAATTAAACAATACAAAAAATTACTTTTAACAGAGTATTTAAAACATGCAACAGTTATAGTCTTATTAAAAAAAAAATTGCCTAGCTGAGACTCGGATTATGGTCCAGTATGTAAAAATATTTGGAATCAAGCATGAGGCCCTTGGTTAGAATCCCAATGTTGATGCAAGAAGAAGACAGGCATGATTGGAGATGGCTGCACCACCCCCCCAGAGCTGGGTGGCAGAAGCAGACAGAAACAGGGACATTGCTGGGAATGGGAAGGGAAAGGTTTGGGAGGCATGGGAAGGAGGCAGGGAGGGAGGGAGGGAGAGGAAACTGGGATTGATATGTAAAATAAGAAAAAATAATCATACTAATTAATAATAATAAAAACAATATTATGATTGTTTAGGACACATATTTTTTTTTCATAGATTATCCTTAAAACTGATTACTCCATTGAGGTTTGATCTGTGGTTGTCTCAAAGAGCGCTTGCCATCTCTGGGTATGCCTCACTTGCAGGCAGGACAGGATTCATCTGTATGGTCAGAGCAGTTGCAGTGGTCTGCAGTTGGAGGAGTAAATAAATGTTTTTTTTCTATTTTTAAAAAATATTTAAAGATAATATACAACAGTTTCCATATTTCCATATGTACTGCATTTGACTAGTTTCTAATATGTTTTCTTTGAGTGGAAGATAAACTCAGGTCAAAATAGAGGTTGCAACACAGCCTAACATATCCCAAACTGGCCATGAAATTGCTTTTAGGCGAGGGTGACCTTGTGTTTCTGGTCTTCCTGCCACCTTGAATGATGATATTGAATTTATGGTGTGCAGAGGACTGAATATAGCCCTTCATACAGGCTAGGTAAGCACTCTTCTAGCAGAGATACACACCAAATCCTTGCTCATTTGGTGATGAAGATGGGAACTAAATGCTAGGCACTTGCCAAAGAATAACTCTACAACTGAGTGATATTTCTGGTTCACAGTTCTAATAACAATGGAAAATATTACTAGGAAATTGACAACATTAACTTTAAATCAAAGTGTAGGAAGGGTTATTACTTCATGAAGGATATTTCAGTACTTCCTTACCTGTGTTTTCCCTCACTGAAGCAACAGACATACCAGGCTTTCCTTCCAAGTGCAATATGCTATTACAGAAACACCCCTAAAGAAAATTGGACAATTATCCAGGCAATCCACTCTTGGGATTTTCAATCTTGTTATAAAAAAGACATGTAGATAATGTTGCCACACTTAAAACTCTGCTTAAAATTATACATTATATAAGTGCACAAGATGAAATAGTGTGGCTTTAAAAGTTATAAAACCCTCTTGATAAATTGTTGAATTTTTAGTTGTCTGACAAAATTGTATTTGAAACTCAACTAAGATTTCTTCAAATAATTGCTAATGCTTTTTCCTATTCCACCAAGCATAGGGCCAGTGAGAGCAAACCACACAGGCAAAGCAAGGACGAGCCTTTGTAAACCCATCGTCATGCAAAAAACATACCTGTAGACAATAAAGGAACTCAAGCAGTAATACCAAAGGATTTGGGGAGAAGAATAAAAAAATTGTCTTAAGTCTGTTTGGGTAATTAATATTACAGAGATGCTACTTTGTTTTTCCTGCAATTTCTTGCCTTTCTCTACACTGCAGTGACAATGAGGTGCATGTTTGGGAATTCATTTTCAACTTAATTGTAGCAATCAATGCTCATTCAGTCTAATAATAGCATTTTTCTCCTTGTTTTACATGGATTTTTTTGTTCTTCTGTCCTTCTCTTACCATTTTGCTTTATAATAAAATATCTTTTATAATGTCCATATTTTTCTTGATTTACTATTCTTTCTTCAGTTTTTAGTAGTTATTCTGGGAGTTGCAATTGACACATTAATTTATAATATTGAATTTCTAATAAGTACAACTAGATTTCAATAGTATACAGATTACTTTCATATTTTATATGTGATTAATTATATAAGTTAATTATGATCACTATGTTTCCATATATGTATACAGAACACATCATCCAACTCTATATACTCTTCTACCAGACCCCCTTCCACATTACATAATTTTACAAAACTAATTTATTTTCTACATGTGTAACCAAGGACATATGGTTTATGTCTTTCTGTGACTTTCTTGAGTCAGTCGGCATAATGTTCTATAGTTACTATGTTGCTGCAAATGACAGACTTTTTATAGTGATAAAGTCATATTTCTTTATATACATACTCCACATACTCTTTATCCATTCTTACACCTAAGACTTCAGGGTGTAAGTCTTATGACTATGAATGGTGCTGCCAAACCATGAGTGAATAATAATACATGCATACATAAACGTGTTGTGTGTGTGCTTTGCTGTTTAACCCTCACTGTCCTAGAACACTCTGTAGACCTGCTGGCCTCTGTTGTCTCTGTCTCCAGAGTTTGGGGATTAAATGGAAATGCATATGCCATCACTGCCCAGCTAGCAAGTGTACTTTTAATATAAAGATCTCATCTTCTTCATGAGGTGTCATGCATGTCTGTACATATACAGGTGAATATGTGTGAGTGGTTGCAGAAGCCAGACACCAACCTCTGTTATTGTTCCTCAGGAGCAATGCTTTCATTTTGTTCTGTTAATTGTTTGATGTTGTTGTTTTTTGAGACAGAGACTCAAACTTGACCATGAGAATCACTAATTAGACTCTGCTGATTGGTCAGTGACCACGGGATCCTCTTATCCTTGCCACCATAGCATGATGATTATGACCATATCATCAGACTTAGCTTTTCTTTTTATTTTACATGTCGATCTCAGTTCCCTCTCCCTCCCTCCGTCCCTCCCTCCATCCCTCCGTCCCTCCCTCCTTCCTTCCCTCCCTCCTTCCCTTTGTCCTTCCCTCAATCCCATTGTCCCTCCCTCCTTCCCTCTTACCCTCTCCCCCCTCACATGCACCCTGACCACCCTCCCCTTCCATTCCCCCACCCCCATTCCACATATAGGGCTCTGCCATCCAGGTGGGGTCATGTAAATCTCTCAAGTCTTTGAAGTAGGGACTAGGACTTCTCTCCTGTCTCTAGGTTAAGGGAGTAGCCCTCCATGGGGGATGTGTCCTCAAGGGTCTTTTGTGCACCAGAAATACATCCTGGTTCCAAGGTCTGAGGTACTTTAGACTGCTCAGTCCTTCTAGCTGAGACCCATATTCCGGGGTTCTGAGTCAATCCCATGCTGGATTCCCAGCTATCAGTCTGGGGGACCCATTAGCTCCTCCTTAGGTCAGCTGTCTCTATGTGTTTCTGCGACCTGGTCTTGTTCTCTCTCAGTGGCTCTGGATTCTAGTTTGAGTCAGTGTTTAGTTATGGGTATTTGCTTCTGTTTCCAATAGGTACTAGATGAGGGCTCCATGATGGTGGATAATTTAGTTGATAATCTTACTATCAGGGAAGGGCATTTATGATAGTCTTTCCACGGTTGCTCAAATTGTTAGTTGGAGTCAGTCTTGTAGGTCTCTAGACCTTTCTTTAGGTTCAGTTTTCTCTTCAAACCAATAATGGCTCCCTCTTTTATGTTCTCTCTCTCTCTCTCTCTCTCTCTCTCTCTCTCTCTCTCTCTCTCTCTCCCTCTCCCTCTCTCCCTCTCCCTCTCCTCTCTCTCTCTCTCTCTCTCTCTCTCTCTCTCTCTCTCTCTCTCTCTCTCTTTCCTGTCTTCTATTCCTACCATGACTCAATCTTCCTAGTCATATGTGCTTTCCTCTCCTCCCCTTCTCTTTCTCCTAGTTCTCTCTTCATTCAATGCCCCCCCCACTTTCCATGTGCTCTGGAGGACTTGTCCCTTCCCCCTTCTGTGAGGGACATTACATGTGTCTCTTATAATACACCTTGTATCCTAGTTCCTGTGGTGGTGTGTATTATAGGCTGGTGATCCTTTGCTCTAGGTCTAAAATCAATATATGAGTGAGTACATATCATGTTCCTCTTTTTGTGACTGGGTTAACTCATTCAGGATGGTTTTTTTAAGGTCTGTCCACTTGCCTGCAAATTTCAAGATTTCATTATTTTTTTCTGAAGAGTAGTATTCCATTGTGTAGACATGCCACATCTTCTTTATCCATTCTTCAGTTGAGGGGCATCTAGGTTGCTTCCAGGTTTGCTATTACAAATAATGCAGCCATGAAGATAGTTGAGCATGTGTCTTTATTGCACGGATGTGGATCATTTGGGTATATACCTAAGAGTGGAATTGCTGGGTCCTGTGGTAAACTAATTCCCATTTTCCTGAGGAACAGCTATACTGATCTCCAAAATGGCTGTACGAGTTTTCACTCCCACCCGCAGTGCAGGAGTGTTCCCCTTTCTCCACATCCTCTCCAGCATAAGTTGTCATTGGTGTTTCTAATTTTCACCATTCTTGCAGGAGTACGATGGTATCTCAAAATTGTTTTGATTGCATTTCCCTGAATGCTAAGGATGTTGAACACTATCTTAAGTGTCTTTCAGCTTTTTTGATTTCCTCTATTGAGAATTCTTTCTTCAAATCTGTACCCCATTTTTTAAATAGGGTTATTTGGTGTTTTGTTGACTAGTTTCTTGAGTTCTTTGTATATTTTGGAGATCAGCCCTTTGTCAGATGTAGGATCAGTGAAGATCTTTTCTCAATCTGTTGTCTCAATCTGTGTGCCATTTGGTCTTGTCCACTGTGTCCTTTGCCTTACAGAAGCTTCTATGTTTGAGGAGGTCCCATTTATTAATTGTTGATCTCAGTGTCTGTGCTACTGGAGTTATGTTCAGGATGTGGTCTCTTATACCAATTTGTTCAAGGGTACCTCCTACTTTCTCTTCTAAGAGGTTCAGTCTGGCTGGATTTATGTTGAGGTCTTTCATCCATTTGGACTTTTGATTTTTGATTCAATTCCATTGGTCTACCTTTCTATTTTTGTGCCAATACAAGGCTGTTTTCATAATAAGAGCAATATACAGTAAACCAACAACCAATATCAAACTGAATGGAGAGAAGCTTAAGGCAATTCCTCTAAATTCAGAAACAAGACAAGACTTCCCTTTCTCCCCATATCTCTTCAATATTGTACTTGAAGTTCTAGCTAAAGCTATAAGACATTAAAAGGAGATCAAGGGGATCCAAATTGGAAAGGAAGAAGTCAAACTGTCTTTATTTGCAGACTTAGCTTTTAACAAGAGTTTTGGGAACTGAACTAGGGCTTGTACAAAAAGTTTTCTGGGTTTCTTTATGATTATATTTTTACTTCTATTGCTCTATAATATGTTAAAGTAAAAAAACTCAAATATAATATTTATCTTCATATAAAATTAAATTTATATTTTCTATGTTTAAATATTTATAAAATGTATGCATTATACTTTATGAATTTATCTTCATAAAATTATAGATTAATATTGCTACATATTAATGTTTCTACACAGTTATTTATATCAACTTTGTAGTTGAAATATCCCCCTTAATATTTTATAAGATGATACTAATAACTGTTAGTATCTAATACAATTAGTATTAAGAAACAGATGCTAATATCTGTTTCTTAAACGTCTAGAGATATGTCAACATTCCCTTTAGTTTTAAAAGTTGGTTTTGCATGATATAAAATTCTCATTCAGTGGCCTTTTCTCTTATTAACTTTGTACAAGCCACCTGATTACTTTTTATACTCCGTAGTTTCTGATGAGACGTTATCTATTTTAGAGCCATTGAGAGATCCTTTGTATGTCACACTTCCTTATTTTAATATTCTCTCTTTGGCCTCAGCAACATGTGATCTATCAAATTATAGATTTCTTTGCATTTATCCCACTAGACTTCTTGGAGCTACTCAGATATGGTTTCATACTTTAATGGCTTTCATCACTACTACCATTATTCATTCTACTCCTCTCTCATTTTACTTCCTTTCTGAGCCTTTCAGTGATGTGTGTGATAAGCACTTAATGGCATCTCACAACCCAACATTGTGTTTCTCCTATTAATCATTTTTAATGTCTAACTCTCAAATTGAGTAATTCCAGTTACCTTGTCTTTTCATTCACGGGTCCTCTTCTGATTCACACTGATTTTTAATTTCCTTTCATCAGTTATTTTTACATTTATTTATTTTTTTTGGATAATTTCTTTTATGACTGTTTACTGTATTTGTGTTATGTCCCCATCACCTGCTCCACAACACACATTCTATAAATAATGCTGAGTCATCCATTTAGTATTGTCTCTATATGCATGTGCTTAGAGCTGACAACTAGGCATTGTATAAAATATCAGGGGTTTAGTTCCAGAGGAAGAATTTCTCCATGAATCCATTTGTTGTCTGTCCTCATCAAGAGTCTTGTGATAGTCAATGCATCCATGTTGGGTTTTCAACTGATGTCATTATACAAATCTTGTTTAGGAACCCTATCTTTGAGCTTCCCTAGGTGTGTCTTCCTGCCCTATGTAGAAGCTCTATGTCAGAGCAGATGGTCTGGTCTTCTGGCTGTTACAAAATTTCTGTCCCTTCTGCCATGATACTTCCAGACTTTTAGGTGTGTCATCTCATTGCCAATGTAGCAGTTGTGGAAAGATATCTAGGCTATCCAGTAGTGAGGGTTTCTCTGCCTTTAACCAGCTCTGAACATCTGTAATGGTCTGAAGCTGATGCAAAGGGAAGCTTCTTTGATGATGATGATGGACGAGAACAACACTCAATTTAGGATGGAGTTGGGGATTATATAAGTTTAGCATACTGAGTGAGAGTAGCAGATTCTCTAAAGTGTCCAGAATTTTTTTTTTACCAGTCTTGTGTAACTGACTAGGGTTGCAGTACCAAATATGAACTTTATCAAAACTTTTTTATCCCAAATGTTTGGTTTTCTATGTTTTGCAAGAGAATGCACTGTCTGATGAGATATTTGAATTGTTTTGCTTCTTCCAATTTTCTTTTTAATTTTATACTTTCAAATTAGTTGATTTAAAATGCTATCTGGCAAGTCCAATGTTTGGCTTCCTCAAGGAAAATTGTGCTAATTTAGTTTTTCTAACCCCCACTTGGATATGGGTAATAATTTACTTCCTACAAGGTTTACAATATTCTGTGTAAATATCAATATTCTTAACATTATAGTGCACCAATATGGGAATGAGATTCAACCCTTTCAAGGATTTGCTTTTACCACCTTTTACAATTGTTCACTCATCTCCTAATTTGTCAAAGTCTGCATCCATTGTACTTATGGTTACTGCAGTCACTACTTTATTGACTCAGTGGTGAGTTAATGATTAAAAAGTGATTTACTTATATGCTTTGCACTAATAAATGATCCAACTTCTGTGTGTGTGTTTGTGTGTGTGTAAGTGTACCTGTGTGTATTCATGTGCACATGTGTGAATGGATACCAAATGTTTGTTTTCTTAGAGAATGTATTCATGTGCACATGTGTGAATGCATACCTGAATGTCTTAGTGTCTGAAAATACTTAATCTTCATTGACCATTTGTAAAGATATGCAAAGTCATTTACAGGTGAGACATTGGTGATTATTATTACTGCTATTATTATTATTATCATTATTATTATTATTATTCTCAAGCGGCATCCTTGTTTTTTCTAGACCACCAAGTACATGCTGGAACCTTTGAAGGTTTCATTCTAAAGTTTCTTTTCTAAGGTTTGATTGATCTCTTATCCATAACTAGTATCGATGTGTCATATACTCAAGGATGAACATATCTCTGTATATTTTGCATAAATGCACAGGCACTGCTCTTTGTTTGGAATCTAATCAAAGACAGACAAGCCTTTGGTGTGACAGCATATAGCCAAAAATAATTATGACAATTGTTTGAGAAGAGGGAATTTATTTCATATAGTGTTCATTTTTCACCAGTATTTGGTTTCCTTGTTTTCTCTGAAACAGTTTTGTCATTTTTTATAGCTATTCTAAAGATGAAAAGATGATGATGAACACTGAGCATAAGATTTCACACTGTTGTATAGGATTCAGCACCTCATCCTAAGAAAGTACTTCTAAAAGTTTCCTTTACAAAATCATTTTTGGGTGTGTACATGTCTAAATTTTGGAGATCTCTACCCTAGGTTTCAAGATTCCTTCGTAAGTTCTTAGATCCCCAAACAGTGTGTCTGTGAAGTATTTCTGTGAAAGTCCATATAGATGGGCATAAGATGTATCACACATTTGTTCTTTTCATGACAATAAAGGAGTCACTATTTTTACCATGCTAGGTTACTATTGATAAAATTCTGACAGCTAAATTATTGTCTCTTTTAGTCTCTTTTAGGTGATTTGACCATTTTGGCATTTTATTTGAGTTTTGCTTTTAGCATTTCATTTCTTTTGAAGCATTTTAATGTCTTTTTTCCTGTGATAAAATACCTTTTAATATGTAATGTGAAGAATGTTTTTTCTCATTTTTAAATTGATAAACACATTTTTGAGTTTGTATTATAATACTTGTTTCATTTCATTGATGGACTTCTTATTTGAGAGTATAGCTCTATGTAGGGGGAGGGTAGAGGCAAAGACAGAGACAGAGATGGGGAAGAGACAGAAATGCCCAGTCCACTTCAAACATATTTAAATCTATCTTTGTCTCTTTCTTTATCTTTTTCTCTGTCTTTCTGTTTGGTCTCTCATTTAAATAATTTTGTTGCCTATACTTTACCTTAACACATTCAATCTTCCCAATCTATATGACTGAAAAATACATGCAATCTCATCATAGAAACCTCTTTACAACAGTGACCATTACTGATGATCACAACCAAAAAAAAAATGCTATAGTTCTGGGACCCAGATGGGTACATATATAAACTAGTGTTACTGCTGAGGTCAGGAAGAGCAAAGATTGAAAGGCCAGAGAATCAGCCTGAGGGGTTGTGTCTCCCAAATATCAGAATCTAAACCCATGAAGTGTCACCAACATCAACATGATTTCCCAAATGTGTGCTGAATTATGACACCAGTGAACTTGCCAAATTTTATGGAAAAAAAGCCCACAAGTTCTTAACCCCACCTATGCAAAAATCTATAGACAGTTAATGTAAGATAACCTCATTTTTTAATCCAGTGCCAAAAGAATATCTGCCTTGAAATATACAAACTAGTAGTATTATAAGAACTGAAAGATTATATTTAGGAATATATATATATATATATATATATATATATATATATATATATCCAATTAGCTCTTAATTTTTATTTATTTTAAAGCCTGATCTCAGTTTCCCTTCCTGCCTATCCTTCTCCCATTCCTTTCTTCTTCTCCTTCCTCCCCTCTGCCTCCTCTGTTTCTGTTAATAAAGGGGAAGGCCTCCTGTGGGCAACAACAAAGCTAGGCATACCAATTTGTGGGAAGACTAAGCAATGCCCATATATTTAGGCTGGGAAAGACAATCCAATATGATGGGAGATGTGATTATGTATATATGTTTCTCATACTGTTAATAAAGCCCTATGGCCAATAGAAAACTAGATAGGTGGGGCTAAGAGACTAGGAGGAGGAAGAGGAAGTAGTAGGTGGAGTCGAGATGTAGCCCGGGAAGAAGCAGGAAGCCTGCCGCGCGGCTCTCCGATAAGACGACCACGTGGAAATACTTAGATAAGTAGAAATGGGTTAATGATTAAGGCAGAGCTAGCCCATTAACAATAATGGTAACTGGCCAACAGGATTGTATCAAATACAGAGTCTCTGAGTATTATTTGGGGCTGGTGCAGCTGTGGGCCCACGTGGCAGCAGGACAAGGAGGCCGGCGGGGAGACCTGCAGTAACATAATGGTGTCAGAAGTGGGATTATATCAAAAAAAAAAAAAAAAAAAAAAAAAGATGATGGGAGATGTGATTCTGTATATATGTTTCTCATACTGTTAATAAAGCCCTGTGGCCAATAGAAAACTAGATAGGTGGGGCTAGGAGACTAGGAGGAGGAAGAGGAAGTAGTAGGTGGAGTCAAGATGTAGCCCGGGAAGGAGCAGGACGCCTGCCGCGCGGCTCCCCGATAAGGCGACCACATGGAAATACTTAGATAAGTAGAAATGGGTTAATAATTAAGGCAGAGCTAGCCCATAAACAGTAATGGTAATTGGCCAACAGGATTGTATCAAATATAGACTCTCCTGCTTGTTATTGGGGGCCAGGACGCCAGACCAGCGGCGGGCGGGCTGGCGGAAACTTAACATGCTACAAATGGCGCCCAACATAAAACCTGCTGTAACATAATGGTGTCAGAAGCGGGATTGAGAACTTTCGCTTAAAACTTAACAAAAGCTTAAAAAATAGTTTTTAGAAACAAGGGAACAGAGACTTCTTGGTAGCAGCATTTTCTTGATTGGATTTGTTTTGCTGTAGACAGAGATTTGCGCGGCTCCTTTAAGGGAAGTTTCCAAAATTAGCATAAGCGGCAAAAAGCCGCCTGGCTTTTAAAGAGCTCTGCTAACAATTCATTGGTGTGTACAAGAGCTGCAAAAAAGGTTTACACTGTGTTTTAAAAAATACGCTGGCTTGGGAGAGAAAAAGAAACAGGGTACAGTGGTTTAAAAAAGAAAAAAGAAAGTAGAATGAATGGGTATAATGGGACATGCCATTAATCCCAGCACTGGGCAGACAGAGGCAAGCAGATCTCTGTGATTTCAAAGTAAACCTGGTATGGAGTGAATTCCAGGACAGATAAAAGTTACACAGAGAAACCTTGTCTCAAAATATGTAAAAATAGAAATAGAAGAAATAGAATAATAAAAAAGCCACGTAAAGATGGAAAACACAGAAATTTTGGATACTCTACGCGATTCTGTTGTCTTTAAATTATTTGATTGCTGAGAAAATAACTACTGATAAAAGAAATGCTGCTAGATTAATTCAATTTATATATTTTAAAAATGCTTTGACTCCAAAATTTGAGCCTAAGGACAAGTTACTGGGGAAAAGGATTTCTATTTTTGTTTCCACAGAAAATGAAAAGCTATGGATTTTTTCCAGACTTATGTGGTTTGATCAAGCCAGACCCCCTGAAACAGTGCCCCAGTTGATCCAACATTCAAAGCAATTGAGACAAAGCCTTGCAGACTACAGCCAAGATTTCTGCATCTTCTTTGGACCCCCATGACAGCGCCCTCTACCAGCAGGAAGTTGTTTGGAAAGAACGACGCCCAAATTCCCAAATATTGTTTATAAATGTTTGTTTCCATTTGAATGGACTTGGTTATAAATGGCTATAGCCACAAGCAATCTTTTTAAAGGTAAAAAGGGAATTATGGTATGGATATGAATACTTTGCTTTAGAATGGATTTTCTTTTATTGATACAATTTAAAATCAATTTTGTGATATGTATATTTCTCCTCTTGTTTAGGTATTGTGTTTATATAGCTCATTGAGAAATGTAATGTATAATTTAGTACAGATTAGAGAGTTACCTATGATAGTTAAACTTGGAGTTAAGTTAGTTAGGATTTCTAGATATTCAGAGATGTATTTGAAATGAATAGGCATTCTTCAAACCTTTCAAAGACCAACAGAATATGGCATTTAAAATGGTTTAGGGTTTTTCTTGACAGTGAGGCACAACTGCTCCTGGTAACACCACCTACAGAAGAAAGGAAGATGGACATCGAAGAAACACATTATGGAGTTTGCTTCTAATATGGCAAGACTAGCCATTTGAGCAAGGTACTTCTCTTGTCTAGACTGTTTGACTTTATGTTGTAGAAACTAGACATGCAGGACCCACAAAAAGGTGACTGCTGATGCAAGATGGACATTGCTACAGGATTCCTGCTTCATGGAAGAGGCTGCCAGACAGCCAGACAGTCTACAGGACACAGAGAAAAGTTTTCTACTTTGTTGAGGAGTCTGGACACACACTATGGCCTATGGGCTGAAGATGGAACATTACAGAAGAACTTCGGGTGACTGACCAGGCAATGAGTTGTCTCTGTCATTTCTAGAGTTTATATATTATCCTTCTGTGGTCTTTGATGGAGTTGAAGACAGGTAGTTATGACTATAGTTTTCCTTAGTTAAGATTAAAGATAAGTTACATATAGGACTTTGGACTCACAAAGATAGGATAGATGATATTTTCTTTAAGTTTTACAAAATGTTAATGGACTAAATATTGTTAACTGTGATTCTTATTTGATAACTGTTGTATGGTATATTTTGCTATGTTAAGGTTAAACACCTTCTTTTACTTTAGACAGAAAAGAGGAGATGATGGGAGATGTGATTCTGTATATATGTTTCTCATACTGTTAATAAAGCCCTGTGGCCAATAGAAAACTAGATAGGTGGGGCTAGGAGACTAGGAGGAGGAAGAGGAAGTAGTAGGTGGAGTCAAGATGTAGCCCGGGAAGGAGCAGGACGCCTGCCGCGCGGCTCCCGATAAGGCGACCAAGTGGAAATACTTAGATAAGTAGAAATGGGTTAATAATTAAGGCAGAGCTAGCCCATAAACAGTAATGGTAATTGGCCAACAGGATTGTATCAAATATAGACTCTCCTGCGTGTTATTGGGGGCCAGGATGCCAGACCAGTGGCGGGCGGGCTGGCGGAAACTTAACATGCTACAAATGGCGCCCAACGTAAAACCTGCAGTAACACCAATATGAGGAATAGATTCTGTACATCCAGCCAAAGCATTAGGGATAGCCATGCTCCCATAGAGACTCAAATACACCAAGCTACACAACTGTCACATATATTTAGAGGGCTTAGGTCAGTCCCATGCAGGGTCTCTAGTTATTGGTTTCCATTATGTGAGTTCCTATAAGCCAGGCTAACTGTTTCTGTAGGTAAAGAGATCATGAATTTGAATGAGAGTAGAGAGGGGTATATGAGAGTATTTGAAGGGAGGGGGAATGTTTTAATTAAAATATAGTGTCAAAAAGGAAAGAAAGAATGATTGTGATGAAATAGTTTGCAGGGGGGGGATAGATCAGTTCCATTTCTGGTGACGCTATTAGTTCTCAGTATTGCACAGCCTTAGAAATGCCACCAGTAAAAATAAAGGGGAGAACACAAATCATTTCAGTGCCCTAGCATGTCTTCCTTTCGCATTGTGCCCAGAGCAGTAGGTTTAATTATATGTTATTACTTCTGTTTCAGTCTGCTGTCTTCTTGGATCCTCCAGCTCATTTTATGCGAATACTATATCGATTAAGCCTGTCTGTTAGTCCCTTGTTTCATCCCTTAACTTCACGTTCATTTGAGCATAAGAAAAATAGTTTGAAATGGAAAATTATATTCTGTTAATGCATCATTTTGCTCTTTTTTTGCAATCAGAAGCATTATCCACTGCACAAGTCATTCTTAATCTTCTCCCATGTGTGGCTGGTTTGTCTTTCTAGTTTTTTTTTACATTTTACACTTTCTTAATGTTTACCTTATTCAAATAGAGCTATTTGCTATGACTATTGCTTTCCTTTGCTTCAATGATTGAGTGTTAAAAAAGTCACATTGTTACTAATCTTACTGTTTATTTTCAAAAGGTGGCTATATGATTTGCAACTAAGTTTGGCTCTGGATAAAAAGTATCATGAAAATTCATCAAACCCCATTTGTGAGAACAATTAATAATTTCTTAATTGTCCTAGTTTAGAAAGCTCTCTTGATTGAAAGAATAAAAGGTAAAATGTGTTGTGCTACACCTGTAAAGAAAAACCCTTCCCATTAAAGCAGAGGCTGATATGTTCATTTCATCATTGCTCTGTTTGTGTGGTGAGGATTACTGGACCTGTGTCCTCCAGCTCTCTGTTGAAGCTTCTGCGGTCCCTATGTCTTAAATCACTGAGGTATAGGCACTGGCCACATATCCTCACACACATCCTTGTCATTTCATACAGGGCTGTACTTAACTCTAGCAATTACTTCATAACCTTCCAACCAAAAGTTCTTGATGAAATTGAAAGTTTGCTGGATTCTGAGCTGGAAGAAGCATGAAAAGCTTGTAACTGGGTGGAATTCCAATTAACTATATAGAGGAAGAAACAAGGAAAGCAGGATTCTCCAAGCTTAGCCTAAGTAATTTTATGTTTAATGTGTTCATATATAGAGGGATAAACACTATTTGCAACTGCATGTGGTTGGGGGATATGTTTTATTCAGTGAGGGCTAATCATTTTAATAAGATGAGTTTTTATTGGTTTTGATTTTTATAACTACTTAAAATATGGGTTCCAAGGTGAATAAAGTGATAACTATTATCCTATCCCTCATATGTCCCTAGAATTCAAACACCTGCTTTTCAGTCCACCTAGGGGCAACATTTTTGTGCTTTATCTCTATCCCAGACACATGATTCTCCTGAGGAAGAATTCTCAGTGGACCTAAAGTGATTGGCAGAGCATAAAGATGTTGTATAAAGTTTTCTAACTTGCTCATAATTTACCTGTTTGTAACCTTCTTTCTCTCTTATGCCACCAGACCTCTACAATAGCCTTAGGCTAAAAAGAATACATGGAGTTACATTGCCCTGGATTTCAGAATCATAATTTTTCCTGATTAACATCACATCTATAATTATAAAACACAAGCCACACTCCAACTTACAGTAGTTGCTACAGGCAGAATACCAGTGGTAACAAAAAGCATAACTCATCAACTGTTGGCAACAAATGTATCTTTCTTGTTTTTCCCATAAGTTTGCCTTCTTGCCTAAGTTATATTTACCTCTGTCTGTATTCTTCCTCGTGTGTCTAGGTTGAATAGCTCAGGTCTGTGGCACATTTTCTTCACACCAGGGATCAAATGTGCAAAAGATTATAACCAAGGTGCACTTGCACCTTAAACTTCCCTCGGGTCATAGAGAACATTTGTTTATGGTTGTGAGCCTAGCCTTTAAAGGCTGAGCTATCTATCCCTCTAGTCCAGTAGAGAACATTTGTAAGATCTTATGTTCCACTGACCACAGCACTTCCCCAAGATGGATTAATAATGCTTCTATCACATGCATATGCATATGCAAATAAAATTACTGTGGGCAATGAAATGTTCATCATAGGAGAGGAAGACAGCAAATAGAATCAGACAATTTGGTCTTGACTATGCCTTTGTGGCATTTACTCAAGAAAACATATGTATAAATCTTTTAGAACAGCTGAGTAAGGGCTACCCAAATAAGATTATGCAATATACTAATTGAGAATTCTTTGAGAATAAGAATAGAATTATAATAGTATTTATAAGCACACACAAACATTTAACACACACACACATACACACACACACACACACACACACACACACACACACATATATATATATATATATATATATATATATATATATATCACATTGGCTTGGTAATAGCAATTTACATGCAGACTTAAGTAACATATATTGCATTACAAGTTTAATTCTGTAGTGAAACTACTTAAAATCTTTATGACCATTTAGAAAACTGTGTAATACATTATTTATATTTCTAGTAATGATGTTAAAATGCCATGTCTGCTCTTACCCCCACTGCCCATGCCAGAGATCTGCCTATACCCAGGGGGACCATGCTGAATCCCTATCTGCAGGATCTTTGACCCCATCACCTGGCCTCTGCTGGAGAGCCTGCCCTCCCCCCACCCAGTGCCCCACTGCTCTGGTTGAGCACTGGGACAGAAGGAGGATCAAACAATCACACCACCTCTGGGGAACTTCCTGGAGCTGCTCTGAGCACAATAGACCTGCCTATCAACCCAGGACCACTCTGAGTCCCTGTCTGCCTGATCTCTAACCCCCACACAGGTCCTCTGCTGGAGTTTCAGGTCACTGCCAGAGCTCCTTCTACCTGATCTTTGACTCCCATCGCTGGGCCTCTACCAGAGGGAACTTCCTAGATCTGCTCTCAGCACAATAGACCTGCCTATCCACACAGGACCACCCTGAGTCCCTGCCTTCCTGGTCTTTGACCCCCATTGTTGGGCCCCTGCCTGAGGAGAGACCTCCTAGAGAGCTTGGACCACCCAGAGCTAAAGACTTCAAACTTCTGACCCACCTAAGCCCACCAGGAGAGAGGAGAGAGAGAGAGAGAGAGAGAGAGAGACCCCACCTGCACCCACTAAAAGAAGCTATGGGAAGACGGCAATACAAGGAAACACTTAACAATAGAAAGGCAAGCATGACACCACCAGAATCTAGGGACTCTACACCAACTAGACCTGAACACCCCAAAGCAGATGAAGCAGAAGAGAAAGAATTAAAAAACATCTTTATAAAAATGATAGAGGCTATCAAAGATGATATAAGAAAATCCCTTAAATACATGGAAGAAAATACAAACAAAAAATTAGAAGAAATAGAGGAAAAGACCACAAAAAAAATGCAAGAAATGAACAACCCTCTTAAAGAAACTAAGGAAAGCCAAGAAAAAAGAATCAAACAGGTGAAAGAAACTGTTCAAGACTTGAAAACTGAAATAGAGACAATAAAGAAAACACAAACTGAGGGAATGCTGGAAATAAAAAAAACTGGGCAAACAATCTGGAACTATAGGTACAAGCATAACCAACAGAATAAAAAGATGGAAGACAGAATCTCAGGAGGAGGAAATAGATTAATTGACCAAAGAAAATCTTAAGTCCAACAAATCCTTCCACAAAACATCCAGGAAAGGTGGGACACTGTGAAAAGGCCAAACCTAAGAATAATAGGTATAGAAGAAAGTGAAGTATCCCAGCTCAAAGGTGCAGAAAACATATTCAACAAAATCACTGAAGAAAAATTTCCCAATCTGAAGAAGGAACTGCCCATGAAAGTACAAGAAGCACACCAAACACGAAATAGACTGGACCAGAGAAAAAAGTCTAACAAGTTAGACTTCAAACCTAAATCAATCAAAAGAGTTGAAGACAGTCATTTCATATTCATCACAGGAGAAATCCATCAGCACAAAGTCTCAATTCTGAACATCTATGCCCCAAATACAAAGGCACCCACATTCATAAAGATATGCCAGTAAAACTCAAAGCTCACATAAAACCTCAAACACTCATAGTGAGAACCTCAACACCCCACTCTTACCACTAAACAGGGCCACCAGTCAAAAAATTTACAAAGGAAAATGAATAAAAGAGCAGAAGTTATGTCTCAATTGGATTTAACAGACATCTAGAACATTCCAATCAAACACAAAAGAATATACCTTCTTCTCTGTTCCACATGGAACCTTCTCTAAAATCAACCACATACTAGGTGACATAACAAACCTCAATGGATGCAAAAAAATGGTATAGTCCCCTGTATCTTATCACACCACCATGCTCATAGTTGGAATTCAACAACAACACAAATTTCAGAAACCCTACAAACTCATGGAAACTAAACAATGCACAATTGCACGATACCTGGGTCAAAGAAGAAATGAAGAAAGAAATTAAGGACTTCCTAAAATTGAACGAGAATGAGGACATAGCATACCCAAACTTATGGGACACCTTGAAAGCAGTGATACGAGGGAAATTAATTGCACTAATTGCCCATATGAAGAAAAAAGAGGATAGTCACATTAGAGAATTAACAGCACAAGTGAAAGCCTTACAACATAAAGAAGCAAAATCACCCCAGAGGAGTAGCTGCCAGGAAATAATCAATTTGAGGACTTACATCAATAAAGTAGAAACCAGGAAAACAAAACAAAAAAATCAATGCAACAATGAGCTGGATATTTGAGAAAATCAACAAGATATACAAACCTTTATCTAAACTAACCAAAAAGCACAGAGAGAACATGCAAATTAACAAAATCAGAAATGAAAAGGGGGGCATAAGAACAGACACTGAGGAAAACTGAGGAAATCTGAACAATTTGCAGGTCATACTTTGAAAAACTGTACTCCACAAAATTTGAAAATTCAAAGTAAATGGACAAAATTCTGGATAACTACCACTTACCAAAATTAAATCAAGAACAGATAAACAACTTAAATATACCAATAAACCCTAATGCAATAGAAGCAGTTATCAAAAGCTGCCCCACCAAAAAAAAAAAAAAAAAAAAAAAAAAGCCTAGGGCCTGATGGGAGATGTGATTCTGTATATATGTTTCTCATACTGGTTAATAAAGCCCTGTGGCCAATGAGATAACAAGATAGGCGGGGCTAGGAGACCAGGAGGAGGAGAGAGGAAGTAGAGGGGTCGAGATGTAGCCCAGGGAAGGAGCAGGACGCCAGCCGCGGCTCCCCGATAAGACGACCACGTGTAAATACTTAGATAAGTAGAAATGGGTTAATAATTAAGACAGAGCTAGCCCATAAACAGTAATGGTAACTGGCCAACAGGATTGTATCAAATACAGAGTCTCAGAGTGTTATTTGGGGCACACGTGCTTGCAGGACAATGGTGGCAGGTCCGGGAGGCCGGCGGGGAGGAACCTGCCGTAACAGGCCAGATGGATTCAGTGCAGAATTCTACCAGAAATTAAAGGAAGAGCTAATATCAATACTCCTCAAATTGGTCCACACAATAGAAACAGAAGGTTCATTACCAAACTCTTTTTAAGAGGACACAATTACCTTGGAACCCAAGGAACCCAAGCCACACAAAGACACAACTAAGAAAGAAAACTACAGACCAATTTCCCTCATGAACATTGATGCAAAACTACTCAATAAAATACTGGCAAACTGAATCCAAGAACACATCAGAGAAATCATCCACCATGACCAAGTAGGCTTCATCTCTGAGTTTCAGGGATGGTTCACCATACAAAAATATATCAATGAGATCCACCATACAAACGAACTGAAAAAGAAAATCCACATGATCATCTCACTAAATGCTGAAAAAGCCTTTGACAAAATTTAACACCCTTTCATGATAAAGGTCTTGGAGAGTTCAGGGATAAGAGGAACATACCTACATGTAATAAAAGCAATATACCATAAGCCAACAGCCAACATCAAAGTGAATGGAGAGAAGCTTAAGGTGATTCCTTGAAAATCAGAACAAGAAAAGGCTCCCATCTCTCTCCATATCTCTTCAATATTGTACTTGAAGTTCTAGCTAAAGCAGTAAGACAACAAAAGGAGATCAAGGGGATACAAATTGGAAAGGAAAAAGTCAAATTTCACTATTTGCCGATAACATGATAGCTTACATAAGCAACCCCAAAAACTCTATCAGGGAACTCCTACACTTGATAAACGCCTTCAGAAAACTAGCAGGATACAAGATAAACTCAAAAAAATCAGTAGCCCTACTATATACAGATGACAAAAGGGCTGAGAAAGAAATCATAGAAATATCACCCTTTACAATAACCACAAAGAACATAAAGTATCGTGGGGTAATGCTTACCAAACAAGTGAGAGATCTATATAGCAAGAACTTTGCATCTTTAAAGAAAGAAATTAGAGGATACCAGAAAATGGAAAGTCTCCCATGCTCTTGGATAGGTAGGATAAACATAGTAAAAATGGAAATCCTGCCAAAAGCAATCTACAGATTCAATGCAATCCCCATTAAAAGCCCATCACTGTTCTTCACTGGCTTCACTGACTTTGAAAGGATAATAATCAACTTTATATGGAAAAACAAAAGACTCTGGATAGCCAAAACAACCCTGTACAATAAAGGAATTTCAGGAGGCATCACTGTCCCGATTTTAAGCTCTACTATAAAGCTATAATCCTGAAAACAGCCTGGTATTGGCACAGAAATAGACAGGTAGGCAAATGGAATCGAATTGAAAATCCTGATATTAACCCCCACACCTATGATTTTTGACAAAATATCTAAAAGTATTCAATGGGAGGAGGGAAGTATTTTCAACACAGTGGTGGCAAAACTGGATGATAGTGTGTAGAAGACCTATTAAGTCAGGGAAGGAATAGAGGAGAGAAGAGAAGAGAGAGAGAGAGAGAGAGAGAGAGAGAGAGAGAGAGAGAGAGAGAGAGAGAGAGAGAGAGAGGGCATAAAAGAGGGAGCCATTGTTTGAAGGGAAGACTGGCTCTAGATAAATGTCCACAGACCTACAAGACTGACCCCAACTAACAACTTTAGCAACAGTAGAAAGGCTACCATAAATGCCCTTCCCTGATAATGAGATTGATGACTAACTTATCCACCATCATAGAGCCCTAATCTAGTGGCTGATGGAAACAGAAGCAGACACACACAGCTAAACACTGAGCTGAACTGAAATCTAATTGTAGAGTGGGAGGACAATACCAGGCTACAGAAACACAGAAACCGCTGACCTGAACAAGGAGAAGCTAATGGGCCTCCAGACTCCAGACTGATACCTTGGAATACAGCATTAGACTGACTCAGACACCCTGAACATGGGTCTCAGAAAGCAAAGTCTAAGGGACTTCTGACAGTGGAACCATGATGTATCTCTGGGTCACAAAAGGACTTTGGGAGCACATACCCCATGGAGAGATACTCCCTTAACATAGAACAGGAAAGAGGGTCTATACCCTATTCCAAATGACTTGACAGATTTAGATGATCCCTCCTGGAAGGCATTGCCCTACATGTGGAGTAGGTGGATGGTCTTGGGGCATGGGAGGGTGAGAGAGGGAGAGAGGGAGGGAGGGAACTTGGAACGATATGTAAAATAAAAATAAAAAAATAAAAATAAACAAAAAAGCTAAAAGAGTAAATAAAATGTCATGACCAAGCCACTTATTGAAGGAATAATTTATTTGGAGCTTATGGTTCCAGAAATTTAGGAACCATAATAATTGGTACAGAATAGCAGCAGTGGCAGATGCAGAAACCAGAACAGCAAGAGCTCATGTCTTGAACAGCAAACAAAATGCATCAAGCAAATTAGAATTGATTCAAGTCTTTTTGAAACCTCAATACCCAACCACAGTGGCACACCTCTTCTAGTATCCATACCTTCTAAACCTACCCAAACAGGGCAAACAGCTTAGGATTAGGTATTCAAATATATGAATCTATGGGGATCATTCTCATTCATTATATCATGTTTTCAGCCACATCCACCACACTTTCCAAGATGTCACCAACTTATTCCTCCTGTCTAACTGACATGGCAAGTTTTCTTACTAGTCTATCTTTAAATCTCAACCATCATTTCATCATTTCTGGGATATCACATATAAGTACAATAATATTTATTTTTGTCCACATAATTTACTTGACAGAACTTTTTCCAGTTTTGCATTATCACAGATAACAGGATTCTCTGATGCCAAATACCATACCACTTTGTATCACTATTAAAAAATAACATTACATTTTTACCTACGTGTGAGTGTGTGTGTGTGTGTGTGTGTGTGTGTGTGTGTGTGTGTGTACATGTGTGCTTGCCATTGGAATCTTGTAGAGGTCAGAAAACAACACATAGAAATCACTTTTCTCCTTCTAACATGTTGGCCCAAGATATCAAACTCAGGTAGTCAGGCTTGGTGGTAAGCAGCTTTATCCACTAAACCATCTCATTGGTCATATTTTCTTATTCATTTCATCTATTTATCATGATTATTATGAATAATGATGTAATGCATGAAAGTATACAAACAAATGGTGTCCCTCTTTGAAGTTCTTTTGGCTCTTTTGGATACATTCTCCAAAGTGAGATTAGATTGCCTCACCCCACCAGTTGTTTTAATATCATAAGGATTCTCCAGGAACTCAGCCCAGTGTTTAGCAGTGGAATGTGGGTGACAGTCCTGTGGCTTGATCTTTGGGGAGGGGGGCTGGCAGTGGAACCAGGTGCAGGAACTGGTTTTTTGGGGGACCATTCCCTATGTTGGGATACCTTGCTCATCCTTGATGTAGGGGAAGGGCTTGATTCTATCACATTTGGTATGCCAGACTTTGCAGACTCCCCAAGGGAGGCTTTACACCCTCTGGCTAGTGGATGGGAGTAGGATGGAAGGAGGTGACTGGCAAGAGAAGGGTAAGGGGGGAGAAGGGAAACAGGAGTTGTTACAAGCTTGTTTTACATATCAATCCCAGTTTCTAAACCCTTCCACCCTCCCCTGCCCCACACACTGCCAACACCCATCCTATCCCCTATCTACTTCCCATGAAGGGGGAGGCCTTCCATGAAGAGTCTTCAAAGTCTATCATATCATTTGTAGGTGGGTCTAGGCCCTCCCCCATGTGTCTAGGCTGAGAAAGTATCCCTCTATGTGGAATGGGCTCCCAAAACCCAATCCTACTCATTCACTACCAGAGGCATCATAGACTGCCCAGTTCTACCAACTAACACCCACATTCAGGCAAATCTGGGCCAGTCCTATGCTGATTTCCCAACTGTGAGACTGAAGTCCATGAGCTCCCCCTTATTCAGATAGCAGTTTCATTGGGTTTCTCCAGCTTAGTTTGACCCCTTTGCTCATCACTCCTCACTGTCTACAACTGGATTCCAAGAGTTCGGCTCAGTGTTTAACTGTGGGTGTCTGCTTCTGCTTCCATCAGCTATTGGATGAAGGTTCTAGGATGGCATATAAGGTAGTCATTAATCTCATTATTGGAGAAGGGCATTTAAGGTAGTCTCTTCACTACTGCTTAGATTGTTTGTTGGGGTCATCCTTGTAGATGTCAGGGCATTTCCCTAGTGCCAAATTTTTCTTAATACCTATAATGGCTCTCTCTATTCTAGTATCTCTTTTCTTGCTCTCCTCTATTCTTTCCCTGACTCAATATTCCTGTTCCCTCATGCCCACCTCTCTCTTCCTCTTCCTCCTAACTCCTCCCCCCTTATCCCGATGCTAACAGTTTGCTTGGGAGATCTTGTCCCTTTCCCCTTCTCCAAAGGACAATATATGTCTGTCTTAGGGTCTTCCTTGTTTCTTAGTTTTTCTGATTGTGTGGATTGTAGGCTGGTGCTACTTTACTCCATGTCTAAAATCCATAAATGAGTGAGTACATACCATGTTTGTCTTTTTTTTTGACTGGCTTACCTCACTCAGGATGGTTTCTTCTAGTTGCATCCACCTGCCTAGGAATGTCAAGATTCCATTGTTTATTTCTGTCGAGTAGTACTCTATTGCATAAATGTACCACATTTTCTCCATCCATTCTTCAGCTGAGGGGCATTTAGGTTGCTTCCAGGTTCTGGCTATTACAAATAATGAACATAGTTGGACAGACGTCCTTGCTTTTAAACAAAACAAAACAAAAAAGAAAGAAATCCTTCTTTCCTCTTTCTATGACCGTTTCTAGTTACCTTTGTTCTGAAAGAACTTTAGTTATATACTTGAATTTAGTTATGTGTATGTGTGTGTGAGAGAGAGACAGAGACAGAGGCAGAGGCACACAGAGAAACAAAGACAGAGAGAAAGAGAGTTTTATGTGTTTGTGCACACAAAGAGGAAAAAAGAATATCTGGCTTCTGGCTTCTTTTTTTATTTTTTATTTTTTTATTTTTATTTTTTTTGTCAGTTAATCCCTTGTGACAGGGTCTTTGATTGAACACAGGGCTCACCATTTTTTAGACTGGCTACCATGAACCTCAACAATCCTCTTATGTTAGCCTCCCACAGAACTGGTGTTCCCGGAGACCCTGACCACAACTGACATCATTTGTGTATTTTTTAAATGTAAACATTTTATTGGGATCACCTGAAGAAAATACATGTTAAAAATTACAGAATCTTTCCTAATAGGCCACAGTTTAACTGTTGTTCATGACAGACTAGAAAATACAATGTTTTTATTTACAAATGTAGTCTCTGAGTTGGCACCATTTTTATTTTGAAGCAAACTCTTGGAAAGCAATGCAGACTAGCCTTGAACTTACCATAGCCTACCTTTGCCATTCACACACTAGATTAAATGTGTGTGCTATCTTGCCTGACCTCTCAACAAAACTATTCCCAAGCCTCACTAATTATAAGTCATTGCAAAGTTAGAAAGAAAAGAAACATACTGTACGTGGCTATGTGATAAGAATCCACTTTTAAGAAAGAATAGCAACAAACATTTTTAAATATGCAGTTTTGTGCCTTTTAATTGAGATACTTAAAATAAAAATGAAAAAAATTAAAGCATTTTCTAATTTTATAAATAGTTCCAAATTTAAAAGAAAATCAGTCACCAAGGCTGTTTAGAAAATAAATCTTCCACATACCATGACCTCTATTTTCTTAGTGGAAGATGAGTAACATGTATCTTAGCAACCACACCTGGACCAAGGGCTCTTGGGAGAATCTTGGCAGAATTCAAGGTAAGATGTGTTAAGACAGATTAGATGCCAATAAACTGTATGCAGGTTGGCCTCTCAAAAATATGTTTGTCCAAGTGGGGAAAAAGAAAGAAAAAAGATATGATAGTAAAAAGGAAAGAAAAATTTAATGGACCGCTCACTGCTCAGTTATGGTAAAAAGTAATGATCTAAGGAAAAAAGTATAAACTTTAGCAAAGCAAATTCTTTGTTCTGTTGGCAGCAAATAGGTGGAATATTTGGGCTTGATTATCAGCAAAAGTTAGGGAAACTGTGGTCAAAATAATAATAATAATAATAATAATAATAATAATAATAATAATAATAACAACATACACACTAACAAATTTTAAAAATGATTCCACAGCAACAAGATGGAAGACATTTTCATATGTAGAAATTGGAAAATGAGTATAAAAGACAGTCTCAAGGTTTCAATATTGTAGAAAATTCATAATTCTTCAGAATCTGACAGCTCTTTCTAGAAGAAGGCAAGCATATCTGAAGAGAGAGACTGGAGATTGGTTCATGAAGTTTACCAAAGGGAAGAGTGGAGACATCATAGACATCATGGAGAATGTTGTTGAATGATGGACACAAGAATTTAAATTAACTGGTGAGGCTGATGGTATAACTAAGTTAGATAATGCCTGCTTAGCATGAAGAACACCCTGGGTACGAGCCACACAAAAACAAATGAATAAAATAAAAAATGGTTATGGTATTTTAAACACTTGTAAGTAATCCTAACAATCAGGAGGCTGAGGAAAGAGGACCACTAGCATTTAGGACCAGCACAGGCAAGGTCTTTTTCCAAAAGCAATTGACAACAGCAACAAAAAAAGAGATGATGGTGATTTTAATTTGGATTTAATAGCAAGGAATTTTAGATCAACTTTCTTAGAGAACTGTTTCCTCATTGCAAATTCTGTGTTTTGAAGATGTTTTGTTAACAGAACCCAGATATTTATTTTTTCTGGGACAATCCTAATGTCTCATATGTATCTAATGGCACTTCTTTCCACTGGATAACTTTTAAGTAGTCAAGATTAAGAGAAAGACATAACAGATTTTCACTTGAGAGAGACAGAGACAAAGAGAGACAGATACCAAATGACTGACAATGGCTGACACTGAATGTCCCCAGTAGCTATTACATAATGCTATTATTTTTCAATGGAACCATGGTCAAGTCCTGCTCTGCACCCACCTTCCTTCCTTCCTTCCTTCCTTCCTTCCTTCCTTTCTTCTTTCTTTCCTTTCTTCCTTCCAAATATCTGTAGCTCAGCTTCAGCGGGCTCTAACACCTCAGACTTTGAGGGGAACCTGAACACTTGTGTACACACTTGTACACAGACCTGCATGAATATGGATAGTTAAAAATAATAAAAACACAATATTTTATTTTTTCATATTCAGTGTGTTTTTATTTAACTTAATGTAATTAAGTTTTAATGCCTTTTAATTTTCTAAGGAAAGAGATGGAAAGTGTGTGGATTTGGATGGAAGGGGAGGTGGTAAGGATCTTGGAGGAGATAGGTAGGGGAAATAGTAAAAAGACCAAATTGTATGAAAAAAAAAAGTCTACTTTCAATAAAAGAAAAAAAATAAGAAAATAATTCTTTAAGTATAATTAAATAACAAAAATGAGGTTACAAATGTTTGAAAAGTCTTATCAAAATAAAGGTCGAGAAGGGCATTGTGACTCATATCTGTGATCTTAGCATGCAAAATGCTTAGACAGGAGGATTTATCTGAGCCTAAGGCATAACAAAACCCTGTATTAAAACACAATCTCTCTCTCTCTCTGTCTCTCTCTTCTCTTAAAATATAAAAATTTTGTAATTTAAATGGAGTAAATAAAAGATTTTTAATGTGTTCCCCATAGGTCCTAAACATTGGTTTCCAGTTGCTAGGCCTACATCATCAGGTAGCAATCACCTTTAATCACTGAACCATCATACCTGTCCCTTTAAGAGCCTAGGAAACCTAGAGCCTGGGTTATTTGGGGATTTCAGTGGGGCCCCTTAAGCAACAACTCAATTGAATGCAAAACAGTCTTCCTGGTAACAAGAGATGACCTGCTGAGATACCATTATCCCCCATGACTATATAACTAGATGTCCTCATTAGGATCAGTTTCATACCACTGTGAGTTCCTCTATAGTTGAGGATTGTTTTAACTACTTTGGGTTTTGAAGTTCAAAACTTCAATTCTCACATGAAGTTGAGAATTGTTCTTTCAGTGGGTGGACATGGAGGAGCATGCACAGCAGATAATTACAATGACACTATGGACATTGAGAAGGATGGGTGCAGAATGGGAAGTGTTTGTTTTTTAACTGACACTCCACTGTATTTATTAGGGATCATAAGGACCAATGTAACAATTGTGTTTTTAGAAATGGATGTTGAAAATGCTAGGGAAGTGGGGACTAAGGCTACAGAAAATGTGTGGGTACCATAGTAAGTCCTTCATTGCTAAGTGGTCAATCTCAATTCTATAATGAAATGCTACAGAAAGATATATCAACTCTATGCTTCAGTCCTAGTCAGAAAATCAAACAGAAACATCTCATTCAGGTGGATATTAGCACATTAGAGTTTATATTAGAAACCTCTTTTAATCTCTCTTTATCAAAAAGACCTTCACTTTGGGTAAAAATATACTAAAAGGTATTCGATGCCCTCTGATTCAAAGAAAATGAGTTAGTAGTGAAGCACACCAATTTCAAATACAATTCCAGAGGAATTAGGAATAATATGTTAGAAACAAAGAGTAAGTCAGCTGTTTTAGGTTCTGGATTGATTTCTGAAGATCTCCATACTGACACAAACTGCTTTGTTTGATATGGACATTGAATAGTTGCAAAGAATACTGCACATGAGAGGAAATGTTTTTAAGAACCTAAGCAAACTTATTACATATTATAAAATATGTAGATATCAATAATGAAATATTTATGTGAATGAATGACTTTGCTACTTATAGCAACTACTAAGATACTTTTCTAAGCTCAATTCTGTGAAGAGTAGAGTTATGAAATTCATGTATTCTTTTCAAAAATAAAAAAATAATATAATTCACCAACAGGTTATCATATTAGTACAGAAACAAGGATTTAAATTATTATAGGGTTCTAGTAAAATAATGGCAAAAAAAATCATTAATACTTTTCCTATTTTGGATGTCATGCCCATTATTTTGACTCTTTACATTTTACTAATACATCAACACATTTGTGACAGAGAAAAGGCAAGAATAATAAATGACATTTTGCCAAACTGACTCTCTGATGGGATATTTGCGAGTCAACACATGCCCAGGTTTATTATCCAGAAGAGAAAATAAGTCAACCCAGAGCAAGTGAATACAAGAAATGTTCGTTTACCAACTGAACACCTTACCCAAGGCATGGTGTAGTCAGAAACTTCAGAAAGAATGAAGCTGACATAAGAATGTGATCAAGCCACCTAAAACACAACTGGAGACAGATAAAGATTGGCCAGAATCAAATCTGAGAATGATGAAAGCCACATAATTAGACATGGGCTGAACTTGAAAGAAGATGCCATAAAAGGTGCAGTGAGTGATTCAAAATTCTGAGAATAAATGACAGCCATAAAAGGAACTTCTATATCATCCTCTCCAAGGCTCAGAGAACATCATAGAAAAGAGATCAAGATTGGAAGATGGTAGGAGTGGGGTGGGGAGGATCCTGTTAAATACATCTTCTAGATAAGACTTGGGACCTGTAATCATGAACACAGCAGCTATGGCTATCTGTGACCTATAAAAAAAAGAAAAATAGACATAATACAGGATGGGAACTATTTGAGGAAAGAAGGGGCCCAGTAGGAGAGTGATAAGGGATGGTAATGGGGATACACATGTGAAATTTTCAGAATTTAACTTGAAAATAAATATTCATGAACATAATAAAGACTCAGTGCTATAATGTTAATAGTAATCATTTGAATATGATGGGATTTCAGGTGACTTTGTCAGTTGTTTTATATTTCCATATTATTTAGGCTTCTGGGATTATGAATAATATACCTTATCAGCAAAGAATGTTGTGCTTAACTTCCTCATAAATTTTGAAGATTTAAAAACCACTGTAAAATTATTAAATTTTATTAAACCTGTTATTTCCCATCTTATACTTAACTTGTCAACAGAACACATATTTTTTTGAGATTCATTTTCCTTTAGAGAAGAGATTATATTGTTCTAATGCATTTATTAAAAAGCAATGTTTAAGTAGCTCCTCAAAAATACCATAGGCAGTAAGTGAACATAGAATTTCATAGTTCTACTGCATGTCAATACAAGGTATTTTGGTTTTCCTGTCCCCTTTGAATCAAAAGGACATTGAAGAAATTGCCAACAGACAGCTATATTGCAAGGAACAGTCTAGCACAGTTCACTGAGAAAAGCAAATGTCTAGTTAATCATGACACAGTGTTAAAGTTGCCAGTTATCAAAGAAATGTAAATTAGAATAAAACACAATTATCTGCCTCTGAACTTAACAGTTTTACAGGATAATAGTTAAAAGGGCACAGAACAGAGAAGTTGAATATATATTTTATGGGAGTGCACACTGGAGCCAAGTTACAGAAAAACAGTTTCCATCAAAATGCTCACACACAAAAAAGTCAAATTACTCCTGCTTATTCATCATAAGAAAAACAGGACAATAGTGACATTGTTTAGTTACAAAGATGGCCACTGAAAAAATTCAAAACAATGGTCAATTTTTATAGTGCTTGTGACTCAGTGTAAATTCATCAACCTCTGGGCACCTGCTAACAATACTAGTCTAGCTAACTTCAAACTAAAGTTTATTAGAGTAGAAAATTATTAATAGCCAAGCTTTTCTGAAGTTTTGACAAAAAAAATTAGCTGATAAGCTTTATAACAAACAGAAAAACATATGTAGTCTTAAAAAAAACAAACAAACGAAAAACACAAAAAGATAAGTGCAAATGACAGGAAGAAAGTTGAAGCTTAGATGATGTGTAAGAATGAACGCTCCTGATTAATCAACCAATGAGGAAAAGGAGTCATGAGCACTGCTGTCTGTGTCCCATCAACACACTATTTCTTGGATGACATCTGGCTTTGTAAATTAATAAAATAAATGCCTGACTTTTGCTTCCCTATTCCTCACAATCACTAATATAGTATTTTTTAAGTGACAAACGAAAATAACACTATCCTAAAGGACCATATAATTTATATTGTCTGATAATAGGTATACTATTCCATGACACTAAATTATATAGAGTGTGTTATTAAACATTTCAAAAGTATTTATTTTAATTTTACTATGTGTATTTAAATGTAGGTATGTGTACAGGTTCCTGTAAAGGACAGTTGTCAGATCCCCTGTAGTTGTAGTTACAGGTAGTTTTGAGTTTCCTGGTGTGGGTACTGTTGTCTTAATGAGGATCTTCTGCAAGAACAACACATGATCTTAACCACTGAACCTACTATCCATCTCCCAGTTGTCAAAATATTTATATGCCCATATTGAAGATGAATTGGATAAAGAAGGGAGAAAATGCATTGAAGTGAGTGTTGCAAGTTATTTGATCACACTGTAAACCTCAGGATTGCATTGTTTACTGAAAAAAAAATTTCCAGTGCCTTGTGGCTGAGCTCTAACACAAACCTTAAGTTCAAGAGCTTTCTGCTTGAATATTGCAAACAGAATTAAATAAAGTCAACCATAGGTTAAGAGGCAGAACAAGCAACCAGTTGACAGGAAGTGAACTGACAAAAAAAAAAAAAAAACATAGAGAGTAAGAGGGAGTCAGGAGGATGAATAAAGAGATACACATGAAGTAGAAGGGTGAGATATTAACTTTGAGGTTTTGTTTGAGATGATGTAGGAGAAAGGTAACTTTTAAGAGGCATGAGTGAAAGGGGCAGGTCAGCCCCTGAGCTAGAAGGTTTTCACCCACCATCTGGCTCCTGAGTCTTTATTGGTAAAATCAAACAGTTGAAATTTAAGTTAAAAACAAGTTAATAATTGTGTTGTTATCCCTCTACATAGCTTGGTTTTTAGTGACTTATCATATATTACATATACTCTATATTTTATGTTATTCCCAGAGGGTGATTTTAAGGAAAAGAGAATTATGCTGCAGGGATGGAAAAAATACATAAAAGTTTCAAGCACAGTTACATTATTTTTAATCTATTTTCTGTCTAATAGATTTTTAATCTAATCTATTAGCCAAAGTGTTCTAGAGGAGCAGATATGATAGAACTAATGTATTTATTAAAAAAGTGATATGTCAGATTGGGTCACAGGATAAATTCTGAATAATTCAATAATGGCTGTGTTCCCAGTGGCCTGTCTGAAAAGAACATGATGTCTGCTTATTCCCAGAGTCTCAATCTTGCACAAAAGTCCTAGAAGAATCCCAGAGAACTAACACTGGACTTTAGTCCATGTTAGAAGCATAATGAAACTTGAGAATGAAATCATCAAAGGGCGATTTTCACAGCAGCAAAGAAGATGGATTCAAACATAGTAGATAAACTTGACAGCAAGAAGCAAAGGCAGGGAACAAAAAGAAAAACGCTTTCTCCCTAAACTCCTTTTGTCCAGGCTGTCATTGTAGGGTACTACTAATATTTAGGATGTATTTCTTCTTTGAATTAACCTTATTGAGAAAACCTTTCACAAGAGGGCCTAGTCTCTGAATTGACACCAGATGCAATTGAGCCAGAAACAAATATTTGCAACAATTATCAAGGTATTGTGGACTTTATAAACTAAAACTAAAATATGTACTCCACAAGTGGAATTTTAATTCAAAATGCAAATACTTGCAATTGATCAAGCAAAATAGCTGATAAATTTTTTAAATGAATTTTGGAGCATAACAATTTGTGCATAAGGAATATAAAAAATTATTTGTTTACTCTTAGTAAGTCTATACTCTGCTTTAAGAAGCAATGCATGAATCCCCACTCTTAGGCATAAACCCAAATGACCCACGTTTATGCAGCAAAGACATCTGTTCAACTATGTTCATAGCAGTGTTATTTATAATAGCAAGAAACTGGAAGCAACCGAGATGCCCCTCAATTGAAGAATGGATAAAAAAGATGTAGCACATTTACACAATGGAATACCACTCTGAGGAAACAAAACATGGAAACTTGAAATTCCCAGGCAAATAGATGGAAATTGAAGCAACCATCCTGAATGAGGTAACCCAGTCACGAACAAGAGGAACATGGTATGTACTCACTCATATATGGATTTTAGCCATATAGAAAAGAATCGCCACCTATAATTCACACTGCCAGAAACTAGGATACAAGGAGGAATCTAAGAGATTCATACAAGGTCCGTCACAGAAGGGGAAAGGAACAAGATCCCCTGTGCATATTGGGAGGGGAGGCAGTGAGTGGAGAGGGAGCTAGGAAAAAGAGAAGGGGAGGAGAGGAAAGCATGTGTGACTAGGAAGATTTAGTCAAGGGAGGAATAGATGTGAGAGAGAGAGAGAGAGAGAGAGAGAGAGAGAGAGAGAGAGAGAGAGCATAAAAGAAGGAGCCATTATACGTTTGAAGAGAAGACTGACTCTAGAAAAATGTCCAGAGAACTACAAGACTGACCCCAACTAACAATTTGATCATCAGTGAAAAGGTTACCATACATGCCCTTCCCTGATAATGATGTTGTTGACTAACTTACCACCATCATAGAGCCCTCATCTAGTAGCTGATAGAGGCAGAAGCAGACACCCACAGCTAAACACTGAGCTGAACTGGAATCCAGATGCAGAGAGGGAGGACAAGATAGCTGGGAATCCAGCATTGGACCAACTCAGACCCCCTGAACATGGGTATCAATTAGAAGGTCTGTTCAGTCTAACAGGCATCTGACAATGGAACCAGGATGTATACCTGGTGCACAAAAGGACTTTGGGGGCACTCCCCAAGGAGGGTTACTCCCTTAACGTAGAGGCAGGAGAGAGGTCCTAGTCCCTTCTCCAAATGACTTAACATATTTTGTTTAACCCTCCTGGAAGGCACCACTATCTCTGTGGAGTGGGGAGGGGAATGGGATGGGAGGGTGGTTGGGGCGGGGTATATGGGAGGGATGGAGGATCAAAGGGAAGGAGGGAGAGACAACGAGAGAGAGGGAACTGGGGTCAATATGTAAAATAAGAAAAAAAAGAAGCAATGCATGTTTTGGTGGACTGAGTACAAAAGTTGACACTTCAAAATATAGAAAAGTTCATATTAAGGTAAGAGTTATTTCAGAATTCCTCCTAAAATTAAAAATAATAAAGTATGCATTACACACATTATTCTTAAGCAATGTATTTAGTGACAACCAGAAAAATACCACGTAAAATCATAGACACAAAAAGAAAATGTTATAAATTCCCAATACTCCATGATAGTATCACACTGAACCTCATTAAAAAATTAACTCATCAAAATTCAAAAATATTAAAATGTAGTGAAATTAAAAATTCCATCAGATTCTTATTTGTCTATGCTGAGTGGCAAATGAGCTCCTTAGATCCACCACTTTCCTCTTCCTTTCCTCCCTCCACAGGTTACAAACATGTGTTACATATGAATGCAATTTTATAGTGTGTTCTGGGGACATTAAAACTGTTCTTACTGCTATATAGCAAACACCTTACTCAATGAGATATATCCCTGGGTTCCTTGTTCTCTTGGGAAAAGAGAAAGTGTTTGGACCTTTATTTTATTAATGCAAGCATTCATCTCATATGTCTAGTTGAGGTCTTCATACCATATATGATATACATCAAAGCACTTCCTAAGTAATATTTTCTTACCCAAAGCTCTTTCCTTACTCATAATATGTATGATTTTATTCAGTTCTTTGGAGAAATAATGACAAATATTGAAAGTCCAAATCTGATCAAATAACAAGTGAAAGGCATTATATAAAAGAGAGAAAAAAAATCCTGATTTCCCATGGATATCATTTTATTCATTAACTCAGCAACTGTCCCCTATCTACTTTTGTGAGTTAAGACTATCTTAGGTCATCAGAGCAGCACTAAGCAATATAAAATGAGTTTTAGCAGAGCAGATGTCAATCTATTAAAAAATTTTGGATGAGTATCATGGAAGACTGCAGAGGAGTCAAATGCATACAGGGGAAAGAAGTCTAAAACAAAAAAAAAATAAGCAAGAAAAATATTTACCCTGAGCAACACTGTCTATCATATCATATCTAGTGAAAGATTCAGGACTAAAAGATCTGTATTTGTGAAACTTAGTTTTAAAATAGATAGGAGATTCATTGGGGGGAACCAGTACATTGTTTTCAGAAAAAAATATGCATGAGAAAATTCTAGACATTGTATCTAGGTAATGACAGGGATTCTATCAGTCTCCAGTTCCATGACAAAGTCTGAAGATTAAAAAGATAATTTAATAGCACAATAAAAACAACATAATTAGTGAAGCAAGTATAGATTATCACTTAGATTGGATTTTTTTAAATAGAAAACTAAGAGCTATTTGAATATAGTAAAACATCCTAAAGTGTGATGATTTTATTAATCAGATAAATTAATTTCAAAAGAGGCCAAAGTATTCTTTAATGTAAGAATTATAAGATTACAACTCATAAACAGGAAACCAAAGTAATGATACAAATCATTGCATTTCTATGAAACCACTTAGAGGATAATCTATCACTATTATGCTGCTAGACGTTCATGGTATTAAAATGACCCCTGGTGACATATCATTCTACAAATAGATCAATCCATCTCTCATCTTTATTATGAGAACTTTTACTTTCAGCAGTTGGTGATTGACATGGTGGCACACAAGTAACAAAGGTACAGAGAATGAGAGATTTCTGAATGCTCAGACGTAAAGGAAGCAAAGACCCACCTTATTTTCAAGTTTAGTGTTCTCTACAGAAGACAGAGAATAAAAAGTATACATAAGTCTGATAAAATTGGTAACTGCAAAGAGGCATACCTTCTGGACACAGCAGTACATCTGCACATATTAGGTCACTGTAGTTGAAACTGCATGCACAAAGTCTGTGTGAGCCCAAACAAGACCATATGCCAGAGATAGGCACACAATTCAACCTCAAGTCCTGAAGGTATTAGTAGTTTTTAGCTTCTGGGAAAGATAGAAACAATTTTCTCTAGGAGCCAATGCCTGGGAGGTTTTCCACTCTCCAGTATAAGGCCATACATGCAAGAGCATATGAACAGCACAAATTGACCTTGAAGTATTTTTTTTAATATAGAAAAAACACATATTTAGATGAGTTGGAAATGGGGATAAATTAAGGGAAACTTTGGACAAAAATGCTGAATATAATCAAAACACTATGAAAATCTCAAAGAACTCCCTAAAACAGACATGATCAGTAACCTTCAGAAATTTATAAACGGGGTACATATCTAAATAGAGAATACTCAGCAGAGTATTTCAAATGGCTGAGAAACCCTTAAAGAAATGTTGAGCATCCTTAGCCATCATGAAAATGCAAATTAAAATGACAATGGAATTCTATATTACACCTATCAGAATATCTACTACCAAAAACACAAGTGGCAGCTCATGCTGGAGAGGATGTGGAACAAGGGGAAAACTTCCCCATCGCAGGTGGGAATACAAACCTGGACAGCCACTTTGGAAATCAATGTGGTGGTTTCTTGGAAAATTGGGAATTTATCTTCCTCAAAATCTAGCTATCTCACTCCTGGACATATACCTAAAGGATGCCCCATCTTACCAAAAGGACACTTGCTCAACTATGTTCATACCATCTTTATTAGTAAGTCAGAAACTAGCTAAATGTCCTGGATATCCCTCAATCAAGATAGAGATAAAATAATGTACATTTACACAATGGAGTATTACCCAGCTGTTAAAAATTACACCATGAAAATTTCCAAGCAATTGAATGTATCAAGAAAACAAACAAACAAAACAAAAAAAACAAACAACAACAAAGAACAAACAAACAAAATCATCCTGATCTAGGTAATCTAGACACAGAAAGACATAGTATATACTCACTTGTAAATGGACATCAGCTGTTAAGGATAAACATGGTACTGTTCACAGACCCAGAGAAGCGAAGTAAGAAGGAGAACACATGGAGTGTAGGGTACACATGAGCTCCCTGGGAAGGGGAAATAGAATAGATTTTGGGTAGACTTGGGGCAGGTGAGATAAGGATCTGGTAGGGGGTGGTATGTATGGAGGAAAAGTACTGAGAAAGGGTACTAGAGTGGGGGTCATTTAGAGGGTGATGTGGAAACCCAGTGCAGTGAAAACTCCCTGGAATCTACAAGAGTGACCCAAATGATGACTCCTAGTAATGTTGGATACAGAACCTGGACAACCAAGGCTTCCCACAGTGGGGCTGGGACCCCAAACCATCCACACAACCATTGATATACAATGTGTCCTGCCAGCAAGATATACAGGGGTAATTGTGGAGCAGAACCAATAACTGGTTCAACTTGATGCCCACACCACAAGACGCTGCCCACCCCTGAAACTATCTGTATGGAAAGGAACCAGAGACAAGGAAGTCCAGAGAACCAGGACGGAAAACAACACGAGTGAGAAAAAATTCAATGAATTTATTCGTAATGATATTCTGCTAAACTCATAGGTCAGTGCTTAGCTCAGTTATCGTTAGAGTGGCATCACTCAGCAACTGATGAGAGCAGATGCAGAGACCCAAAGCCTAACACGAGGCAGAGCCAGAGGAACCCTGAAGAAATGAGGAGGAAGGATTTTAGGAGCCACAAGGGTAGAGGAAATCTGGAGAACATGGTCCACCAATCAACTAAGCAGGGCACGTTGGGACTCACAGAGACTGAAGAGGCAATCATAGAGCTTGTGTGGGTCTGAACTAGCTCCCTCTGCATATATGTTATGTTTGTGTAACTGGCCGTTCTTGTGGGACTCCTAAGGGTGGAAGTAGGAGTTGTCTCTGACTCTTTTTGCCTGAAATTGTGATATTTTCCCTCTCACTGGGTGACCTTGTCCAGCCTTGATATGAGGGTTTGTGCCTAGTCATACTGTATGTCGTTATGCCATGTTCATTTGATATCCTGGGAGGCCTGGTCTTTTTTTGAAGATAAATGGAAGAGGAGTGGATCTGGGAGGGAGGGCAGGTGGAGAGAGGGGAAACTTCGGTCAATAAGTAACGTATAAGAGAAGACCAAAAAAAAAAAAAAATTAAAAAAAAGAAATACATATTTACATACAAATGAATATATGTATTTAGAATACACATGTATCTAAAAATGTATACAATAATAATCAATAATAAAAAAGAAAAATAAATGAAAAAATAATGAAAAAAGAGGCATGGATTTGAAGAAGCATGGGGAAGGTTATACAGAGGGTTTGGAGGAAGAAAAGAGAAGGGAGGAATGTTATAATTAAAATATAATGTAAAAAATAAACAGAAATTTTAAAAAAGAACTTTTAAACATAAAAGTTAAATTTTAAAGAGAGGAAAACAATGTCTGTAACCAGTATAAATGGAAGAACCTTTAGAAAAATAAAATTCTTTCAATAGGAATAAAGTTGAACTCAAGTTCTACAAGTACATTAATAACAATAGAAAAAGTGAGATAGGGTAACAGAAACATACAAAGGGAGTTGGGACAAGCATGGGAACCATCATGGGAGAAACAGTTTCATTCATCTGTATCTGACATTTACATTTTGTTTAATATATGTCTTGGTTAAGCAGATGTCTGGATTTAAGGTAGGATCCTTGGTTTGTTTGCTTTTCTAGTTGACAAGAGCCATAGGCAAAGAGTTACACAAAAATTTTTCTTTCCCCTTGCCCCAGGTCTGTAACAATAGGGCATGCTGAAATTTTAGCACAGCTTCTAATATCTGTCAGTAAGGGTTAAGCCCCAGCAGATAAATTCTTTGGAGCATGAGGAAAAACCTAGTAAATTTGCAACCTTCTGGCCCTGGTCAGGCTCCAGTGGCTACATGATTTTGAAAGAAGAAAAATACATTTAAGTTTAATATATTATGTTTTTGTTCAAAACAACAGTACATCCCCTCCTGAAGAAAGCCTGTCATGTCTCTTTTCTAATGACAGTTCAACATTCATTAATCACTGAGATTCATTTCCATGTCCAACTCTCTGGCTTCGTGCTGAGATACAGCTTCATAGATGTATAGGAACAACTGCTTGAATTGAACAGGGTAACAAATCTTAGTTTCACATCCAGCCATATTTCTGTCTTAATAAAGTTCAACTTCTGTATATTCAAGGAAATGATTCTTAAAATCCATCATTTCTTGGTGGTCTCTGCTGATTTGGTATGATAAGTAAGCATTCAGCCTGTTCCTGTTTGAACTGCATCTGGCAGTGTACTGTGGCTACTAAGTATCACATAAGCTTTGAAATTGGGGATTGCTACCTGGCAGAGGCAAGCTAAATGTATCATATATGCCCAGCAGCCCACCATGTAGCTATGATTAAGATAGGGGGAAGTAGTTTAGACTTACAACAGCACCTGCCTGTTCTACAAGTAAAGTCCTTCAGGGATGCCTTTTCAAATGAGGGACTGCAGGATCTCCAGTCACCCCTCCGCCCAGAGAGGAAGCAAAGATGAATTGGAACAAAACATTTTAAACAATCTGAGTTTAAACTTCAACAAAAATTCCAACAGCAGGCATTGAAGAGGTGATTAAAATCAAGATGTTCAGGAAATTAACTTCAACTTCATTAGAAGGGAAAACACAATGCTCTGGGGCATGCTATGTTTAGCACAGCACTGGTAATAGGTTTTTGAGGAATTGAACAACTGAGTGAAAGAGAATATGGCCCTTTATATCTTGACCTCATTAACACAACTGTCAAAATTTGCACACTGCCCTTACCTGCATATTAATAGCCCATCATCCACATCCTAGATTGGCCTCTATTGTAACTGAATCCTCTGAGACATATACATTTGGGAAGTATATTTCTTTCCCTACAGGAAATAGTTGAACTGTTTTTGTTTTTTCTTTTTTCTTTTTCCATTTATATCATCATTTTAACCATTCTAAACTGTAGAGTTCCGGTTTCTTAAACAGAAGGCCTTGTCTATGGGCTGTCTCTGTTGCTCTGCTGTTTCTTCTTCCCGTCCTCAGTAACTCTCGCTGTGTAGTATAGTTTGAATTCAAATTATGTAAACCATTCATCTTCCTCCTCTTCAAAACTGCTTTGAGCTGTTTGGTACTCTTTGGTAATATGAGTCATGTACAAGAAAGTTTCTTATTTAAAAAACTTTGGGATTTCAGTTGGGAGTTCATTGGTTGTGCAGGTTGCTTTGATTACTGTGGAATAACATATAAGCAGGTTTTGCTTCGTGGATTGTTCTTAGTATGCCCTTTAGATCAGCATCCCACAGCATCATCAGAGCCCTGTAGGCCATGTACATTTCTTAGCATGTTTTCTGTTGTTCTGCTCATTGTTTCAAGTCTGTGTTCCTACTTATTTCTCCCATCAATTGCATCAACATTTGCTTCCTTTCATATATTTGAGAACTTAGAGATTTGATGAACAAAACATTGTAGTGCTTAAATCTACTTAGAATGGTGTCACTTTATTATTATATGATGTCCTCCTTTGCTTCTTTGGACACTCTTGTTATTTAAACCTTTTTTTCTGTGAATAGTGGGTTCTTCTTCTTCTCTTTTGATTAAAACATGAATGAGCTATTTTCTACCCTTTGCATTCATCCTATGCATATTTCTAGGTAGGAAATTTGCACTTTAGAAAATTACACCTTTTAATTATTGTTTGTGTTCATTTGTGTGAGTTTACACATGTTAAGAGCCGGTTGGAGAGTTAGAGGACAATTTACCCTAATTAGCTATCTCCTTGAACTATTTGGGTCCCAGTGATTGAATTCAATTCATCAAACTTGGTAGCAAGTGTCCGTACTTCTTGAGCCATCTGACTAGTCCAAGTTTGTCTCTTTCCCAAAGTACTGCTGTATCCTTTTCAAAAGTCATCTACTCTGACTTTCGATTGTACATTTAAGTCCATTCAATTTTGAGTCATTACTGTCAGGGAATAACACATTGTTGCCATTTTTATTGGTTTGTATGTTTCTTGATACTCTTGCAGTCCCTCTGTTTACTCTTGCTGCTTTCTATTGGGTTGTGTGCCTTTATATTTTTAGTGATAGCTATTGACTTCCCTAATGTCTGCTTTAGGAAAAGCCACTATGTGTGTAGAAAATGCACAGACATGACCATTGCAACAACACACCCCCTTTTAAAGATAAAGCACTCTCTTTTGACACTAACTGGATTGCAATCTCTTGCAAAACTCTACCCCATATCAATGTCAGTTTTTCATCTTTGTTTACTTTTTACAGTTGGAATTGAAATTCTGTGCTTCAACATGACTACACTACCAGTTGCTACATCTGTCTGAGAGCCTACCTTTCCCTTAAAATTGTGTTCACCTTCCTGCTATCTGTATTTTATCTGTCTGTTTTCTCCCCATTTTTGTCTTCTGTGGTTCTTATAGACTGTGACTAGTAATAATAAACTCCCTTACTTCTTGCTTATTTGAAAACTCTTAATTTTTCATGGTAACAAATATGTGGTTTTTAGCACAGAAAATGCAGGAAAAGGTGAATAGGCACAGACAGGTTCACAGAGGGAAACAAAGCTGTCTGACACTGCAATTCGCAAGGATTCTGGAGTGATCCCTAGATACTAGTCTGGATGCTCATTCTCTTCCATGATTGTGGCAAAATGAGAGTGTTGAGAAAAGTGCATGTGAAAGGAGGTTGTATTGGTCTAAATAATAAAAACCCAGAGTCATACACAGAGGAAAATGATGAGAGATTAGAGAGAAGGAGCAAGCCACAGCCACAACTTATCTGCTTAGCATCTCAGCAGACAAGAGACTGAGTTCCTGTTTCTTTTATATGTTCTCTCTATACCTAGCCATTTCACTTCCTCTATGGTTAGCTAAAGGCAAGCTCCATTTTCTGACCTTCAGATAGGCTTTATTTATACAAGCGAGATATCACCACAAGTGCACATAAACTTATTACATTTGTCCAAAGAATATCTGCAAAATGTCTCAGATTAAAGTACATTTTCTATCTTGATATTAAATTCTTCCCAAATTTCAGATGCCAAATTATTTTCTACCCGAGTCAATGACGAGATAGTTTTACCATTAATCTATAAACAGCAAAGCCCAGTCACTTCCGGAAATGGTAAAGTGCATGAAGAATACAATGGCCTCCCACTATAACAGGAATTGTCTGGAATGGTCAGAGGACATTCATTTTGTCCGTTCTTAAGACTGTCCTGAATTCCATTTAACACACATATTCTTATTGGTGTTCCAATTTCCTTGGCATGTTGGTAATTCTAAACACCTGCTTCATCTCCACACACTTAAGCCCCAGGATCCCTCCTTCCATCTGAGCCAGAACTTTTGAGCAGTTGCAGGGGAAGCACTCTGACCAGGGCTTGATGCTGATTGAAGCTCTTGCTTTTCGTTTCCTCAGGAACACTACCACCCTTCTGTTACACAGATTACCAATTATTATTTATCCAGAGTATTCCTTTTCCTGAACTGCTCCCCTCCCAGGAACTAGGTGACTTGTTTTGCAAACAGCTGTCCAATCTTGAGGAAATTGCCTCCTTACTCGAGTTGATAAGAGTACCTGCCTTAGAGGCTGGAGAAATTAAATGAGTTATTGTACACATGCAGTGTTCGGCACACAGTTAGCTACTTTATTATCCTTACTGTGGGTACTGCTATACAAAGTGCACAATCATAAGCCACAAAGGATATTATAAAACATGAGTGTCTGCCCTATGGCTGCGAGACATTCTTATAAGAAAAAAAAAAACAAAAACAAAAAAAAAACCAAAAACCAAGCAATAGAGTGAGAGAATAAAAGCTTAGGAGTTTCCATGCCGGTATCTAACAACCACCTTTAAAATCAATTTCCAGGCATAAAACTTGACCTTGGTTTAGAAACAAATGGAATTACTTTGTAGGCCCTGCTTGTAAGCTTTACTTTCTAATGGCTGCTCTCACTCACCAATTATCTTTAGTAATTTAGATTTTGTTTCAAGGTCCCCACAGATGGCATTCAAACAAAACTGTCCAGGGCATCTATATGTAGTGAGAAATCTTCATCAACATATGCTTTCTCGGGGCCCTGTAAGAAACATTCACAGTTATGTGCGGCTTGCAGTTCAGGGAGGAGAAAGGGAAGGGTTGAGGTTGGCTCCGTATAACCAGACAAAGAAGCCTTTCATCAGTATGGACTCTGATTGCCTCTTTTTCTCAAACATTCTAATTATTTCTGCAGATTAAAAAGAAAACCACCATACACCTATTCAGATTACCTACTGAAATCAAAGACAGCATGAAAAGGAGCCTAAGATTAAAGGGCAAAATTCTTACCTTGGGTGAAATAACATTTTGATGGCTTTTTGGATTAAGTTAATGTTTTAGCATTCATTTGGAATGAGAGAGCATTAGAATAGATTGATAAGCTGATTGTTTTATCAGAGCATTGATAAATTGCATTCTAGGAGTTGGGAAGACGGCCTGGTTTCTAGATCCTTTTGAAGCCTAGGAATCTGGATGAAGTTCCCCAGCACTGCTATAAAATTCAAACATTCCTATGTACATCTGTAATCTCACTCTGGAAAGCAGAAACAGGCACATCCCTAGGGTTTTCTGGGCAGCTAGACTAGCTGAATTCAGTGAGCTTCAGGTCCAGTGAGTGACCCTGTGTCAGATTGTAATGTGTATATCAGTTGAGGAAGATGCCTGGTACAAACTTCTGGACTTCATACACATGCACAATAGATATATGCGACTGCATGCATAAGTCTGCACACATGACTAGATACTGCACACACTAAATTGTTCAACACTTTTTCTTACTTTGAGGTCTCTAGTTCTGCCTGTGTTATAGGCTCAAGCAAAGTTCATTACAATGGAATCATGTTTTTTCATTACACCTACAAAGAAGTTAGGATTCAGGAATGTATCACTTTGGAGGTACTATGTTGGTTCCCTGGCATGACCCCCAACATCATAGTAGTAAGATTAGGTTAAAGTGTTTTAGTTATGAGCTTAGAGGTAGAAAAATCTTGACCAAAATTTTAAAGTTTAGAAAGGCACACTTTTAAAGGTTAAGCAAAAAGCAGGTTGCCAATAAAGGAACTGACTGAGAAAAATACCTCGATTGCTTACATTTTGTTAATCTATAAAATGTTGCTTGAACATGAATGTATGTAGGTTCACTGGGATACTTTGTTTTTTTTATAGGAGATATGTTTATTTATGTAAGGATATGGAAAACATGTTGGTTTTTACTTGCATTCATTTACTTTGAAATTAGAGTGTGACCATGTTGTAATTTGTGTATTGCTTAAAGGATTCTGCCAGGGGGGCATATAAGCTATAAGGAGAAAAGTAAAGGAATGTAGAAGGAAAACACCAAAAAAGAAAGAAGGGAAACATCAGGGCAGAAGAATGGAACAGGAAAAGAATAGAGTACGACAAGCAACGGAAAAAATAATAGAAGAAACTTTTATCCCTCAGAAGAGAAATCTGTGTGTTTTTCTCACTGACTCTGCATTTCATTCCTAGACTCTCTGACTTGCAGAAGGCTGGGCCCTTTGCTGTACTAGAAGGGTTGCAAACTGCTTTCATCACTTCTTGAATAGTCAATTGAACAATGCTATTTTCTACAGCATGGCAGACAATATGCCGAAAAAAGCATTCTAATTCATTTTATATGTTCCCAACAATGGTAAGTAAAACCCAGGTTCTACTATCATGGTAATATTATCGATTAAGATCAGGGGTCACTTAACAAGTGCCACCCTGCACAAGTATATGTTATAGCCAACACCCAAGCCAATGCATCCCTTCTCCCTAGAGGAACAAAAACCTTGTCCGTGCTTCTTCATGGGTATATTACTAGTATTATGCTTGGAAAAATGACTGACTATAAAAGAAAGCCTCATACTTATAGAATATGTTACAGCATTGTTTCTTGGATCTGGAAAAGGTAATAACATGATTCAGGTTTTATGCCCACTTCTAAAGTCTCGGAGATTTCAAAACAACACAGTCTGATGGTATCCTGTTTAATTTGTGCCTTGATCCTTTTGTAAGATTTGCTTTTACCTGCAACAGTTATCTTTAGTTACCTGGCTTTAAAGCCAGCACAAATGATTTAAATAGCATTTATTATCCTCCAGTTTTTTGGTTTTTTGGGTTTTTTGTTTTGTTTTTTTTTGTGTGTGTTTGGGGTTTGTTTTTGCAAAGCGGTGTTTATGATATTACTATATTTCAGCTGCAGTGAGAATCTTATGGGAAAAGTTACAAGATTTTAAAGACTTAAAGCATTCATAAAACATTGAATTTATTATATACACAAATAGGCACACAGTTGTTAAAGTTCAGGAGTTTCTTTCACCTACCTTAATTTCTACTATTGGAGCACAATGAAATGTCAAATAGATCTATATTTTGTATGGAACATTATTTCCATGTTTCCTAGAATTCCATCTCTTCCTCTTCTCTCCTATAAATCTCTTCTGTTTTCTATTTCCATGAATCAACCCACTTTTCTTCATTCTTTTAATCTCCCTCCCTCAAAAGTTAAAAATAAGAAGGCAGCTATTTCAACTGTTGTAGAGCTTACTAGGCGGAGATCAACACCATTAGTCATTGTACAAGTGGAATGGTAACAACCCATTATCATCTGCAAAGTCCTTCTTAGCATTTGCCACAGAGCTCTGCGTGCACCAGGAGAAAAAGACCTTCTGAGTTAACTATGCAAGATGCATAAGCTCACAGAGACTGAAGCAGCAAGCACAGGATCTATACATATCTGTACACAGTCTCCATCATACACATTATAGTTATTGCCTTAGTATTTTCGTGGGCCTTCTGACTGTGAGATATAATAGTTGTTTGCATTATTTTATTATATTTTATTTTGTCATGTTTTGTTTAATTTCTTAGTAGTCTGTTATTTTCTAATGAGAGACAGAAAGAGAGTGGACCTGGAGGGGAAGGAAGGTGAGGGGAACTGGGAGGAATAGAGGCAGTACATAGTGTATGAGAAAATAATCTATTATATGACAGTTTCTTTGCATTAATAATCCTATGGCTTGGCTGTGTCTTCTGCCTCAAGATATCTTGCAAGACTAAAAATCCAAGAATGTAAGGGATATCCAAGTTCTCACTAAAGGCTTTACTAATGAATGAACACGTTTTAGGTTGGGGGGAGTTATTTTGGTTTGATATTGGTATTTCTCTGTAGCCCAAGCTGGCCTTCAAATCATCAGGTAATCAAATGGGGCCTTGAATTTCTGAAAACCCCTGCCTCAGACTCTTGAACACTGGGATCACAGAGGTGTGTCACCACATTTATTTTCTTAGTTCAATTTCTAGTTGGTATGATATTAAACTATGAGGACAACAACTTAAGGGAGAGTTTATTTTCTTATAGTTCAAAGTTGTCTATCAAAGCAGAAGGGGCAATGCAGGAAAGTCTTGAAGCACCTGGTCACATCACATCTACAAACAAGAAAGAGAGGGGCAAATACCTTTACTACTGTTCAGTTTCCTTTGCCCACTTATGCAATGAAAGATCCCTAGCAAGTATTAATACAACCCATAGTGGCTAGCTCTTTCCGCCTAAATTATTCAATGAAGGGACTCTTCCATCAGGGTCCCAGATGATTCTAGATTCTGTCACCTGGATAGATAACATTAACCAGCCACCATACCAATCTAATCCTTTAAAGCTCACTACTATCATGGAAAGGATTTAGTTCCTCATGAAGCAGTATATTAAGGGTCTTAGAGACTCACTAGTGGCTAGAAAGGGGCTCCCTTGTTTGTTTGTATAAACCTCTGCATAGCCCAGCTCACAGCACTACAGCTGGCTCTACTAGTGTAAAAATGCTAGGGAAGAAAAAAATGTAAGTGTCACTAAGATGGCAGGTCTAATCTTTTGGAACAACCCTCAGAAATGACACACAATCTTGCTTCTCATATTCTGTTTATTATAGACAAGTCACAAGGTTCATCCCATACTCATGGAGACTTTTATACAGCACAAAATGGTGTTAGTATAGTTCAAATATTAATATCTTGCCAAAATTTGTGTATTAAAATTCTGACTGTCTGATATCCTTCACCATTATTTCTTGATCATTGGTTATGTTTGAGCATAGTGTAGTAGAAGAGTCAATAAGAAAATTATTATTTATAGTTATTTCCAATTAATTTGTCCTACTCCAGTCTTTTTATCTGTGTAAAACACCCCTCAGAATTTTACCCCTGTCATTACTGAATTTGCTACATTTTTTTCAAGCACCAGTTTTGTACAAACTTCAGAGGCAAGACTTGTCTATAAATAAATAAGCATGTTGAATCCAAATGGTTGGAGGATGGAGGGCCCTGTAAGACCCTGCCATGGCAACCCTACAGAGGATTTTGTTTCCTTCTTGTCTTGTAGACAAAATGTCATCACCTGATCTGATTGTTTGTCTCGGTTTTTATTTTTCCAAGTTGGGTCTGCCCTCATTGATCTGATTCTTGTCATGCAAACACCTCTGCTCAACTCTATTTTTTCTTTCTTTTTTTTTTTTAATGTATTTACTGCTTATTGGGAGATTTCTGACTTCCCAAATCACTGGCTCAGGCTGAATAAATTGGAAAGCTTGGGCTGTGGACAGGGAGCTATACCAACCTCCCTAGCAGATTATAAATGATGTTGTCTCGCTGGAGGACACTGTATTAATGGGTATTATGGATAGGCCTGCTCTACTTCACAGCTGTGATTTCAAACCAATCACTTGTCTGAGACTGAGAGGATGGAGAATGCTGTGGGAGAGGAAATAGGAGTTACCCTGGTTTGAAGAAAAAATTACAAATAATACACATACTGACAAGAAATAAAAAGCAACTGTAGAGTCAAGGTATATTTGAAAGGGGATCAAACAAACCTTTTTTGTTGCCAAAAGCTATTAAGTATCACTGTTTGTTTCACTTCATGTAATAGAAAAGTTAAAAAAAAATAAAGTATGCTATTTTATGTATGTAAAATTATTTCTCTTTTAGTGAACAGAAAAAGTTTTGACCTATTAATGTTAAGAGTAAAGTATATTTCAAAGTTAAGGGAGCCTGGGACAACTATGTGGAGTAAATTAAGATGAAGAATAAAGAAGTCAGGTAGATAGTTGACTAGTTCATTCTGTCAGGAGCATTGGTAATAGATACAACTGTAGAAAGGGTAATGAAGAAATATGAGATAGTTGATACTCCCCTGAGCCTAGTTTATTATTTTAGTTATTGTATTTTTCAAAGTAAAATTAAATATAATAAATGTATAACTCAAATAAATCTTCAGCATTGAGAATCAAGATGGGTACAAGCTAAGCAGGTGTATTACTTTGATATTTGTAGTGCACGGCCATAAGACATTTCAGAGGAATGTGACAATAGATGTCCTACACTGATTCATGCAGTTTAGTGATATACCTAAACTCTGACTACAATGTTTGGCAATTTGCAAGCAGTGACAAAAATCCTGCTTCTTTCATTTTATTCTTCATTTTAACCATTGTATGCATGGTAAGGACCTGGGGAGATTGGCTAGTGGTTAAAAATATTTTCTTTGCAAGAATTAGCACTTGAGTTTGCTTTTCCAGGACCCACAAAATAAAAAGTAAATAAATTAAAACTGAGAGCTTGGGCCTAGAGTGATGACTCATCATTTAAAGGGTACTTCCAGAGGACTCATGTTGATATCCAGTCCCCATATCCCCATATGGTACCTCTGTAAGAAATATGTTACAAAGTGATAAAAACAGATGTGTGGCATCTTCCTCTGCACCCCGCATGCATGCACAGATGCCCTCATATGCACATGCACGTGCATATAAGAAATATTTATATGCTACATGTTTTACCACGTGAGATTAACAGAGTCTGTCTCTGAAGTCCTCAGATTTTCTTGAATATCAAGACACTTGAGTAAATCACTATCAAGTTAGATCTTAGAACGGATCACAGAATTCATTAATTTATCCCCCATAATGTGGAGAGAAAAATTCTGAACCATTTACTCTGCTGCAACTAAAATGACTTGAAAAACTATATCATTTGAAGCTAATGACAGCCAGCCATGTTCTCAATTTAGTGATCTTCTCCTAGGCATCAATTACAACTTGAATTTTCAGAGAGGCTAACAAATCAACCTCATCTCAAATCATTTTATGTAAGAGGGAAACTGAGTAGATAGCTTCACAAAGTTGTTTCTTTTATTGTTTAAGTCAAGAAGTATAAAGACAGAGGAACAGAGTATGAGAGCTAACCTAATTACAGCTGTTGCTCCTGGCTAAGAAACTGGGGGTTACTGTTAAATTCCTTAAGAACAGCGAGCAAGAGAATCTCAAGGTTACGCTATTGAGGTAGCAGTAACTTAAACATAAGGACAGTAGACACCTTCAACACCCCAGGGGCTTTTACAAGGATTCTCTGAATTGGTCTCATTTCTAATTTCTTTCTCCTGCACTGAAAGTAGAATGGGGCTATAATTGAAGTGATAAAACATCTCTATACAAAGTACTTTACTTAGTTACTAGGGGATTATAGTTAACCTCACCAGCATGTTGCTAAGGCAACACAGTGTTTGACAGACAGTTACCTGGAACCAGTTGAGTTAAATGTCCTCTCCTTAATCCTGGAAAGCATATTTGATATGCAGGGCAAGCCTTCTCAAGGGAACCAGAACCGCATACTTTCTGCACATCTGCAGTTAAAGCCAAATTAATTGATTTGTGGATAGAATTCCTGAGGCAACATCATTTGGCTGCACTTTGGAAGGAACAGCTATGGATGTCCTTGACATCTGCCATGGATGACTAATGCCTCACCCACCAGGACACCAAGAACAAGCAGATGACTGAAATGTGTTGTGTCCTTGGACTCTTTAATCAACTTTTAGCTCTGGAATCAGTGTGTCACTTACTGTGCAATCCTCTCCCACAACATGTTAACACCTCTTACACATTCTGCTAGAGAGGCCCACAGGGTGATGGCATCTTGATATATATTGGAACCATGGTGATCCTGGTAGATGTTCCTTCCATTAGACAATATTTATGGGACTTATATATCTCTATGGTGATCACGGATTGCAACGAGCAGCACAGGAACAATTAAAAGTTCTATGGCAGGTGCACTCTTTATGAGCTGTTATCTAGGTTGTAGTATAAGCATGTTCCCTTTTTAAAATGTGATATTCATTCACTAAGACAAGAAAGCCTTGGCATGTATTCTTTGTTGACTATGGCTTTATTGTCTTTGCTTCCATCCTTTCTTTTTCCTTTCTTCTTCTTGTATTCCCCATATTATTCTCTTCATCTCATTCATTCCCTTCCCCTTCCCAATTGGTTTTTAAATTTCATCTTACTCAGAGGCTATTTCTGATTTTAAACCAAGTACATAATTATGATGATAAAAATGGAAAGGTATCAATTACATGTAAAATATGTTGCTAAATAAATAATGAGTATAGTTATAGCTATAAAGTTTTTATTAATTTTAATGAACTTACCTGAATTTATAATGTAACACACACACACACACACACACACACACACACACACACACACACACAAATAACATCAGTCAAATAAAGATAGAAATTTGTCTACAATGTTGGGAATTTAGAAAAGAATGCTTCTTCCTTAACACAGGAAACCAATGTTTGGGAAAAGAAAGTGACACAAGTTGGGCCCAGTAAAATTAATAAGGCCCAAATAGAAATAAACTTGAGGCTTAGAATATGAGACAGACAGGATAAAATAGAAAATGTATCAAAGAAACAAAGCAGAAAAGAAAATCTACCTGTACATGAAGGCAGGACTCCTCAAATTTTAAACATTTTAAAGTAATAGTGGTGAAGTGGTAGCAATATTATTAGTAAAATCCAAAACCAAAATGAAACAAAAGAGTACGCAGTGCATGATTTGAAGAATGACGATAATATATAGATTGATTTTGTTTTACCTACTAGAAATGGAAACTTAGAAATGTATTAGAAAAAATGATTGAAGAAATCAACATAAAATGTTGATTCTACAAATGAATCTAACAATCAGAGAAGAGAGGAAATTAAGATATATAGTCTTATAAAGCTATACCATTTGGAAATAAGCATGAATGATGAATCAAGAGAAATAAGGCAAGACCTAAAATCACACATCCCTGGAAGGCTGGAAGAAGAAAACAAGCAGAGACTGAGCTGAGTGACAACTTAGAAAAGTAGGAGAGGAAGTAGTCCTAATGGCAAATGTGTCAGTGAATCTGAAAGGATGCAGAATTAGAAAAGATTGATGAAGCTAGATAGAGAATAGTTTTATGAATCACTTAATAACTACGTAATCCCAAGCAAGTCTGATTGTGTCTTTGTTCCTCCTTTATTCATAAAACAAAACAAACAAACAAAACACCACAAAGCTGTCCTTGGAAATAAATGAGGAAAAAAAAACCTGAACATTATCTCAAGCCAGAAAGGTGATAGATGTGTATTTTATTTCCTATCTCTTTTTGTGAATGTTCTTTCTTACTGTCATTTACAAAAGGACACTGAGACAGATCTAAACAGTCTCAGACCCAAGGCCTTTCAAATGTCTCCCACCACACTTAGCAACTTGCATCTAGAATCCTTTGATTGGTTTTGTATTTTCCTAGTTCCCAATGGAAAGCACCAAATTGGTCCAACCTCAAAAAGTTTCCTCCCTAAGAAAATCATCATGGACCAAAGCTTATTATGGTCATGTGGTCCTGAGCCATATCCCGCTGAAGATGTTGTAAATTCAGACTAAAATTGAGGTACAGCTATGTGTACTTGCTGTTTCTTGTGCCTGGTAAAGAGATGAATGCTGAGATGGATTCAGCATACATTCATCTTCTTTGTATGGTCTTATATTGAACAGGTTGTGTACTCAGCCTATTATAGTGAAATGATAATTATCAACCCTGGCCCGTGTCATGCCATTATTCACTGAAATGCAACAAAGACAGAGACAAGAACATTACTTCTGCTACACATTCCTTCCTCTGGCCATTAGCTATTACCATCAGATTGTTGGACTCCTCATAATGAGCATAGAGCAATGTCTAAAAAGGCACAGTATATTACTTACTTTGTATGTGACTTTGACTGTTACTTCATGTCTATATTTCATTATTTATTTCCATTGTGTGTTAAGTATTGCAGTATATTAATCAGTTTACTGATTCACTATGCCTAACAGTGTCAGATAAGTTTTAGATGCTCAGTGAACTCCCTGTTCCCTTTAGTAAATGAGCATGGAATGGGAATATTTCAGCAGATGAGTCAGAGTGAGGCAAAAGAAAATAAATCTGGAATAAAAGTTCCCAAGTTTCCTCTCTTATCCTCTCTCTGTAGTACCCTAGCTCTGTGGAGTTTTAATCTCAAATTTCCTTCTAACTTCAGTGTTTTAATATACAAACAAGTATATTCTATAACTATTATTATCATCTTTCTAGGTGTTCAAAGTTTTGAGTGAACTAAAATATAGGAAAATTACAAATTAGAAAATATTAAATGCCAAATCTCATTCAATCCTTGCCTTAGTCATTACTCTCAAATAATTGTTACAATATAATGTAACTCATAATATATATCTTTTTCAGAAATATCCAAAAGATGGATTCTGGGGGGGAAGACATACATTTATCTTAATCTCCAACACAGATTTCCTTTGCTCTGGGCAAAATATGATGAACAGATGGGCTTAGTTTTGCCCACATATTGTTTTTTAAATAATGTTGGAAATGTTTTCAAAATGTTTAAAATGAACGATGTATTCTTAAGAAACTTACACTTGCATGCTATCATCAAGTATTAAAGGAACATGTTAGGATTCAGTGACAACATTTAGAATAGTCAATTGTTTGCCTAGTAGCTATCAACTTTCAATAGATGGTTCTTTGTAGGCAGAGGCTTTATTGTTTACAGTATGTTTCTGGCTACTAGGAAATCAAGCCTGTGGTTTCTGCCATAATATACAATTAGCTAGCATACTGTTATTTATTATACAATTAACTCATTGCCTGCATTAACACTAAATGAAGAATCTCCATTTTCGTGAAACACTATTCTCGATTCTAAAGGTGAGTGGATATTACATAGAAACAGGCATAACTGTAAAATCAAAACAAATGTTGCTGCCAGCCTCTTAAAATATTAATCATTCATTTGTACATGCCACCAGCATAAAGACATTTATTTGGAGTATTCTAAATTTCACATGGTGTTTTCCTATTGTAAAACTAAAACTGATAACACCCATGAGTGGGAAATTTGGGCTCTGTAATGATCAATATAAACATGGTATTGACGGGATGTTTACTTTAGTCTAAGGAGACTGTTGTTAGCCTTATGAAGAATTATGTTACTATATGGAACTACAGAATGTATAATAACTGAACAACCTGGGACTGTCTTACAGAAGCATACTCACAGAGAGAATCATTTTTCAGTCATTTTTTTTTAACTTTGAACTTCAGTTGGTTGAGGAGAGAGACAATAAGAAAGAAGTTTATGGATGTATATGTATGAATATTGAAATGAGCTTTTGTATATAGAGAGGAATGAAGAAAATATAACTAAAAGAAGAAAAAAATCAAGAAGGTTCTATGTTCAATAAGAACCATTCTACATATTCTACATATTCTATGTAGAATAGATTCTACATATATTCAATGAGGGACAATAACCCTCCATTCCTTTGTTCCATTGTATCTTGGAAACAAGGGTGTCAAGCACGCTTTTGACTTTCTTGGGTTTGCTATGACTCTTTCTGAGTAACCAAGCTTGCAAAAGAAAAAAAATGGTATCAGGGTTGCACACTTCCAAATGGGAAAAATATATCTTCCTACTAAGACCACAAGTAGAAATATTCTAATACCTTAAATTTAACAAATGAGCTAAATGTTTTTATTTAATAATTTTTCTTATTTTATATATTGCTCCCAGTTCCCTTTCCCTCCCATCCTTCCATGCTCCTCACAGAGCCCCTATCCCATCCCCCATCCACTCCCCTTGGAGGGTGAGGCCTTCCATGAGGGATCATCAAAATCTGTCAAGTCATTTGGGGTAGGGCCTAGGCCTTCCCCCATGTCTCTCTCTAGACTAAGGGAATATCGCACCATGGGGAATGGGCCTCCTAAGTACATGTGTGCACTATGGATACATCCTGGTTCTATTATGAAAGGTCCCATAGACTGCCCAGCCCTCCAGAGACTCATGTTAAGGGGGACTGGGTCAGTTCTATGCTGGTTTCCCAGCTATCAGTTTGTGATCCATGAACTCTCCCTTGTTCAGATCAGCTGTTTCTGTGTGTTTCTTCAGGCTGGTCTTGATCCCCTTTGCTCACTACATCTCCCTCTCTGCAATTGGATTCTAGGAATTGGTCTCAGTGTTTAGCTGTGTGTGTGTCTGCTTCTGCTTCTGTTAGCTACTGAATGAAGGCTCTAGGACGGCATGTAAGGTAGTCGTCAATCTCATTATCGGGGAAGGGCATTTAAAGTAGCTTCTCTACTATTTATTATATTGTTAGTTGGGGTCATCCATGTAGGTCTCTGGATATTACCCTAGTGCCAGATTTCTCTTTAAACCTATAATGGCTCCCTCTGTAACAGTATCACTTTTCTTGCTCTCCTCTGTTCTTCCCTTGACTCAATCTCCCTGCTTCCTCATGTTCTCCTCTCCCCTACTCTTCTCCCCTTTTCTTTCTCCTAACTCCTTCCCTCCTACCTGTCTGCTCTCAAATTGCTCAGGAAATCATGCCCCTTTCCCCTTCTGTTGGGAACCATGTATGTCTCTCTTAGGGCCCTCCTCATTCCCTAGCTTCTCTGGTGTTGTATACTATAGAATGGTAATCCTTTGCTCTATGTCTAAAATCCATAACAGAGTGAGCACATACCATGTTAGTCTTTTTATGACTGTGGTACCTCACTCCTGATTATTTATTCTAGTTCCATCCATTTGCCTGCAAATTTCAAGATTCCATTGTACTCCTTGTGTAAATGTACCACATTTTCTTTACCCATTCTTCAGTTGAGGAGCATCTAGGTTGCTTTCAGGTTCTGGCTATTCCAAATGATGCTGCTATGAACATAGTTGAAAAAATGTCTTTGTTGCATGATGTCCATCTTTTGGGTATATGCCTAAGAGTGGAATTGCTGGATTTTGTGGTAGAATTATTTGATTTTCCTGAGGAACCACCATACTGATTTTCAAAGTTGATGTAAGGTTGTACTATCATCAGTGATCATCTAACTGTTTTCCAGTGTGGCATGCCTCAGTGACTTTGATCTAGAATGTCTAACATTTGCTTACTGGGTGCTTACTCTGACACAGCAATTCATACTCTGCTTACATTAAAATACAGAAAATGTAAAATGAACAGAAGTTGTTAGTATTCAGGCATTTATACTGGCCTGACCTTGGGGTTCTTACAAGTTATGCTCTCAGCTGTAGCCACTTAGAGCACCACCTCTGCATATTCATCATGGTTCCTTTTAAAAGGGCCCTGCCCACCTTCCATCCTCCTTCTCCCTTCTCTCTCTCTGATGGGAGATGTTATTCTGTAAATATGTTTCCCATACTGGTTAATTAATAAAGCACCGTGGCCAATAGGAAACAAGATAGGCGGGGCTAGGAGACAAGGAGGAAAGAGGAAGTAGTAAGGAGGAGTCAAGATGTAGACCAGGGAGGAAGGAAGATGCCGGCTACCATTCCCCGATAAGATGAGCCACGTGGAAATACTTAGATAAGTAGAAATGGGTTAATAATTAAGACAGAGTTATCCCATAAACAATAATGGTAACTGGCCAACAGGATTGTATCAAATACGGAGTATCTGAGTGTTATTTGGGGCTCATGTGGGGGCGGGACCTTGGCGGACTGGGAGGCCAGCGGGGAGGAACAAAGAGTTACACCTGCCTGTAACATCTCTCTCTCTCTCTCTCTCTCTCTCTCTCTCTCTCTCTCTCTCTCTCTGTCTCTCTGTCTCTTCATCTCTCTCCTTTCTCTTTCACGCTGCTCCTGTCTCCAGTGACCAGTTTCCCCTTTCCCCTTTTGATGATACTTTTCCCCTAATAAAAACCCCTCTGCTTGAACCCTGTTGTGTGATGTTTTTCGCTCACACTCCGTTTTTCCAGTAAAAATGGAATTAAGACTGGAATTTGCATTAAGGAAATGTTTAAGTTGTTCTCTGCTTATTTTGCTTATGAATGTAAACATGGCTGTAAACCTTGGCAGCTGCTAATGACTCACCTAAGAAGATACCTCTATTTGTTTAACAATAGGATTAATGTTGTGGTGATGACCAAGAGATATATGATTGTATTTAAGGCTCAGACCTAGTGTTGTAAATCTGGCCAAGAACCCAGGCTTACACCCTAGGGGAGACCTTCCCACTGTTATTTGGCTAAATGAACAGGACATAGTATCAAATTATCTTCTAAATTTTTGTCCTTAGTATAGCACGGAATAGTGCCATTTTCACCAATCATCAGAGAAAAGTCTACTACAGTGGATCGTTAACCCAGAGTCTCACAACTAGACAAAGTGTAGAGAGTAAGTGTCTGTGGGATGCTTGGCTGATGAGGGACATGTTTTTGTATAGTGTGTCTCACAATGTTCCAGTAACATGAAAGAGAGCAATAATATTGTATAGCCAGATGTCAGGGAGAACCTTTTTTACACAGCACCTTCAGGAGCTCACAGGACCATTGCACTCATGAACACAAAAGTTGTTCAGCCTAGGTGAAGCCAGTTAATACTCCAGCAAAGATGCTGGAGAGATGCATATGGCCCTAATTCTATCAGAGAGCTATTGACCATTGGTAGTTCCCAGGGAAAGGTGAGTCCGTTTTCTTCACCAGTGCAGCGTTTCCTCACAGAGGTCTCCCATACTCCTAAGTGTTGACCTAAATTCACCCACATTTAGACAGCTTTTATGGAGTCCGTCATTTATAAAGGAAGAAATAAAGATGCCAAGAAGTGTTTATTGGAAATGTTGAAAAGAAGTCAGGAAGAAGTTGGAAGGAGATGGATTTGATCAAAATACAATATGACATATATATATATATATATATATATATATATATAATGAAATGAAATGAAAATTTTACCACTATAATTTACCTTAAAAAGTGTTTAGGTATCTGCATTAATTATTCTTCTTTTTTTTTTTTTTTTTTTTTTTTGTTAATAAGCACAACCAAAAGCAATCTACAAAAGAGAGTGTTTTATTGAAATAAAGGAGACCAACTTTGGATGCTATTTTGCCAATTCATTTTATATATTTCTTTATCCATTTTAGCTATTATTTCATATGTACATCTCCCTTGGGAAAAAAATGTAACTTCTATAAGGGATATTCTTCACACATTTCTTTCATTTTTATTTCTGATCTCTTTCTTCTTTGCCTTAAGCCTGAATGCCAGGATGTTTCCCTTTACAAAAGAGGGAAGGGACATCCAGATAGGATAGTTAAGCAGGAGCCTGGCTTCTGCTTGGAAAGGTACTGTGGGGATCCACAGTCTGCTTGCATACCTTTTGACAGCTGCAGCTCTTATTGTTTAATTTCACAACTCTGCTTATGTTTTATTTATTTTTTTGCTAAGTGAAAATGAATTAAAGTTTAATTTTCTGTTGAAAATTGTTTTGAAATTTCAAAGCTCCTTGAAGTAACTTGAGATGCTCCAGGGGCCAGAGACTAGAGGTGGAAAATAGATAGGAGATTCAAAGACAGGGCTGAAACATGTGATATTAAACCCAGAACAGTGTTCCTAAGCATACTAATTCTTTACTGTGGTGAACAAAATATCTGCACATTTATCAGACAAACTTTAAGGTCAGGTCATTGTCTATGACATATTTTATTTAATATTAATTTCAAGTTCCATCCATTTCCATAAAGAGAAGCAATGGCATGCATTTTTAATGACTGAATGGTATTCCTTAGGTATGTCTACCATATTGTTTTTACCCATGTGTCAACTGATGGGCATTTAGGTAGACTCTTTTCCCTAGCTGTTATGTAGACATAGGGGTACAGTTGTTTCAATATGTCAATTGAAGACCTTTTAAATCAAACAAATGCTATATTTAGAACTTTTAAAAAAGATGTATTTATTTATTGTTATTTTGTATGTATGGGTGTTTTTACCTACATGTAGTCTGCATACCACATGCATACCAGGTACCAACAGAGGCTCACAGAGAGCATCAGATCACTTGAACTGAAGGTTGTGAACTGTCATGTAGATGCTGGAATTGAACCTAGGTCTTCTAGGAAAAGCAGCTGATATTCTTACCACTGAGCTATTTCTCTAGCAGTCTGTCCTCAGAGCTCTTAAAAGTAATAGCAAATGGTCAACCCTGCAAATATTTATACAGGTGACATTATCCAGACTTTGTACATGGCATGTACATATGCATATAAGTATGTAACAACACTTAATTAAAAAAAGAGGCCATGAATTTAAAAAGAGCAAAAGGGGGTATATGGTAGGACTTGGAGAGAAGAAAGAAAAATGATATAATTATATTTTAATCTAAAGAAAATAAATAATTAAAGGTAAATAGACAAATCAAAAATAAAATAATTGGAGCTACATGTCATTTTAATAGATTGATGCACAATTAAAGTTCATAAAAGAACAAATTATTGAGCTATACTCCTTTTATTATAATGTATTTGTTTTTTCCTCTGACAGAATGTGTAGTAAGTACAGAGCAGAAGGTAAACCTATCTCATCATTTAACCTATGATTGACCCTATATTTATTTATCTATTTACATCAACTGTTGAACTTACATTTCCTAATTGATTTCTACAAGTTTTGTTGAATCAGATACCTACACTTGTAAAGCAAACACCAAACAATGAGAAATCTCCCCCAGCACATAAGCAGGAAATTATTAATGAGGGAAGAAAGGAAATATCCATTTTGAATACATGGGTAGTTGAATTTGCAAGCCCAGAAATTCATGACTAGCTGGGCCCTTGGGCAGAATGCAGTCGACATAAGTGAGGGATAGAAATAAAACCAGCTTCGCCATGGTGATCAAGGAATACAAAGAGTGGTTATAAAATGGTAAGTGTTATATTAAGTAGTGCTTTATAGAAAAAAGCAGAATCTGAATTTCACTTCCCTTGTACTAAGGAGCCCTGTAAGAGGAAGGGCAACATTATTTGAACTTATCCAGTTTTAAATATAATTGGGTTATGAAGCTTGAGACCAATTAATTACATGAGTTATTTTCAGAGTCCAAAATATAGAGTAAAATCAGAGAAAAAACAATATATTTTGAATTTACCATGAAAATAAAACAAGTAAAAGATACTATACTGGGACATGGGATGGAGGGAGGACTCACAGACAGCTCATCATTGTTGATTTAAACAATGAAGCCCATAATCTTTACTCTTTCTAATGATGAGTGAGGGAGCTGAAAGTCACAGACACAAAGTGACAGTATGGTTTGGTTTCTACTCCATTAAACTGGAATGCCAGCTCAACATTTGAGGATATATAGCATGTTGTCAGCTATAACAATATAAAATTATGCTATGACATTCTACCTGGACTAAATAAATATAATCATAAATATATAATGTAAAACAATAGAGCAAAATTATAGCACCTAGGGAATGCATGCATCTTCAATGACAATGTATAGAGAGAAGACAGTGTAGGTATGTGTCAAACTTTCTGACACCCTTGTAATTAGAGGATTAAGAAAGCACAGCAGGATGGAGAGAGAAAACCAGGTGAATCTATAATGTGACAGTCAAGAAAATGTGTTCTAGATTAATGATTATTTAGAGGCTATGCAGGAAGGAATGACAAGACTGACCACCAGATTTGTATCATTGTACTCATCAGTTAACTTGACAAAAGTCATCAGAAGTCAAAAATCTATAGGCGAAAGAATGGAAGTTAACATTGGTATGAAAAAAGTAGAACATCTAGCTGTGAAGTATTCTCTGAAAACATATTGTGATGCTGAATTGGAAAGTGGTAATGTAACCAGGGGATTCAAATGAGGTCAAGGAGAGCTTGCACTGATCTTTGAAGAGAAAATTATTTTGAGATCATGAGGAAAGTGACATTAAGGTGCCAAGTGGTTGCTCAAAATCATGTGCTTGCTAAAGCCTACTGAGTTCTCATATATCCCTCTGTCTCTGTGGAATTCTTTATGGAATGTAGTTTCATACTGCCATAGGAAAAATTCAAAATACATGAATTTATAGGAAGAAAGGTGATAATGGGTTAAAGGTATTCAGATGTAAGGGATAAGACATCTCCCAAACTAAAGAACAGGAAGAAGACATAACCAGTGAGGGATGAACAAAAAAGTTCATAATAAAAGATTAAGGGGAAATAAAATACCATACTAAAAATCCCTCAATATAAATGACAGTGAACTTTATTGAAATGAATTTTAAATTAAACAACATCAACGAGCCAAAAGAGCCAAGATCCAGAGTAAAATGATGAATGCAAGACAAAATATTTTGTATTTGAAAAGTTTTTTTCCCACAAGTTTATGAAATGTGGTATTGCACTATGAATGATAATACATGTACAATTATTTAAGCAAGCAGTCAGATACCTTATCAATCATTAGGATCAATTTCTCACTACATCAAAGGATATAAAATGAGCTGTGTGGTAGCATATACCTATAACCCCAAAACTCAAGGCCTCTAGTTTGAAGAGAACCTGAACTATACAGGGAATCTGTGAATAAAAATAAGGATTCAAACTAACAAACCAGCATTAAATGGAAGGTAGCAATTAAATTTATCAGTGAAAAAAAATGTTAATGTCAACTGGAAGTAATAATATTACACAATTCCTGATAGGGCAAAATTCAAGGCATTTCCTTCATCCTCTTGAATTTCCCTTCAACTCACAGTTTTCATTCTGACCATAAGAAAACATAAGATAAATTTAAATAAAGAGTCACTGTACAAAATATATGAAGAGAGTTTTTCTGACAACATGAGCAGCTTGAGATAGTGTCAGAAATGTCACAAATAAGACGTATGACTACTTCATGCAGCATGGTATCTTCAATCAGCAGCTGGGACAGGAAGACAATGTGGTAAGAGGGTGAATCATGACTGTCCATTCAACTAGACCGAGAAATGCCAAGACTGACAAAGTATAGCTATGAGTGTATCCCTGAGAGCTCTAATAGATGAGTTAAGTGGTGTATTCACAAGAGGAATACAGTTTTGGGCATGATGAAGGTTATAAGGTAGGTCAAGTTGGAGAAAGCATATAAATAGAATGTTTGGAACTCCATTGTCTTTTTCTATTCCCTTTCTCTCTCCCCTCACCTTTTTTTTTTTTTTTTTTTTTTTTTTTGTCTCTTTCTGGTCCACTATTGGATAAAGAATCCCCAGTGACCACAGGCTTCCTACCAGACACTATGATGTTCTCCTCAGTTCACTAGCCCAAATGTCTATGAGTTAAGCATGTGACACCATGGGCCATGAGCCAAATCACAATGTCTTTGCCCTTAAAGTATTTACTCAGGAGTTTTGTTACACTCATGAAAAACTGGCAATCACATTTTCTAAAATTCAACTAATTCCTATGGTCTAATTAGTTCTCATAATAATTATTTTTCATAACAGTATTGAGGTTATGTCATTATTAATATAAGAGGAATTTGGGGATTTGGATATGGAGATCCTTTGTGTTATCTTTATAACTACCTATGGTACTAAATATAACATTACTTCAAAGTATATGATTGTTAGAGTACTTTTTATATTTTCTCATACATAATGAATTATAAACATATTAAATTTTTAAAAATTGTTCTATTGTCCATGCTGGTTATTGTGGCTTGGACTTTTCCAAGTTTAGCACTGTATTTAACGGCAGGGACCCTAGAGCTAATGTTCAGCTGTGTAATTACAAACATAAAACTAATTTCTCTGTCAGAGAAGAAGAAAAGTATTTTTTCCAGTTAGACTTACAGTCAAGTTGACAGCCAAAAATGACTAAGAAAGTTCTTAATGAAGAATTACCTATATCACGTTGGCCAGATAACACATGTGTAGGGAAAGGGGGCAAGGGGGACTGCCTTGATTGTTAATTGATATAGAAAGAAGACCTCTCTTACACAGGGATAGCACCATTTCATGGCCAGAAGCCCTGAACTGTATGAGTAAAGAAAGTCAGGAGAGTGCCAAGTGAAAAAGCAAAGAGCCTATCTCCTCTGAGTCCTCTTTGCTCTGTATGGTAATGTAGTGTGACTAGTTCCTGCTTTTATGTCCCCCAAATGATGGATTGTAATTTGAAGTTGTTAGCCAAATAAGCCCTTTCCTTCCCTGTGTATGCTTTTTTCCCAGTATTTTTTTTATCACAGCACCAAAAATGTAACTAGATCAGTACCTAACTCACAAGAGCCTTGTCTGTATGCAATGGCATGATAGTTACAGGGCAGCTAAGGCTGTTTCTGATGCATTCTAACCAGTGAGTGCAATGCATTTTAGCCTTTACTAGTATTACTAGGGCTATTATCATAATTCTGTGATTAGAGTTTACTGGTGTTAGTGTTTACTATTATAATTGCTTAACATATAGGACTTCTATATTTCTGTAGTTGACAGTATGGTGTTTGTTTCTGGGGCATAAAGATATCAAAAATCTGAAATCTAATGCGTATGATACGTGTCATAGTAGCAATTACAGTAGGTTGACTTTGAAACCAATGTCAAGGAATGAGAGGAGTGTATAAATGGCCCAGAGGTCAAAGTTCCTTTAATAATTGGTGTTGTATCACTCATTCACTTAGCAAGCCCTTACTAACCACCTTTCTTTGCTTAATTTCTGATGTTCTATCAGTTAAGTAGAAACACACACACACACACACACACACACACACACACACCACACACTAGGTGCTCAAGGCAATCTTAGTCACTCTCAAGATTTGTGATTTCCTGGGTTCCTTCTACTTTTCCACTTTTACAGAGAAATACATATATATTGTTAACTATGCAAATAGGAATGGATTTGGGTGCTAGCAAGAAAAGGATAAAGAAATTATAGCCATTATTTTTAAGAAAATCATGATGTTCTGCCTACAATAACATCAGTAAAATATCAAAGACTCATCCAAAACTAGAATACTAGGATCAGCTGACAAACCTGGAGAGCATGGACCATCATTCCCCGACTCAGGAATGGCGCCCTCCCCCCAAATCATTCACAAGATGTGGTCTTGGTGCAAAAGCATGATGTCTTTTATATTCCAAGTCCACTGGGGCCCACAGTCATACTCTACATGGGTGTGGAGGACTGGTGCCCCTGCGTACAGAATTGAGACAGCTTTTATAGGGTTATAACAAAGCCCACACATCGAAAACAATCATCTCATAGCATCCAGTGTGGACCAATCAATTTAAACTATGCAAGACCGCTTAGCCCCAGAGGTCTGCATTTGTGCAGGCTCCTGGGTGGGGTGACAAAGTTCATTTCCTGTGTTCAGTCACTCACAGGTGCTGTCTTAAATGGCCCTGTCCTAAACACCAAAGAATGCGACCTTTTGCCTACTTACTGCCAGGGGACAAGGTGTGGAATTTAAACTTCTAGCTTCCTGCGGTCAGTGGAGAGTTAGGGTAAATTTTTCCATCCTTACACAGCCAGCACAAGAATCAACCATCTCTTATTGTATTTGTTATAAATAACTATTTTCAAATTAAGAAAAGTCTATTTAACAACTAAATAGATAATTTTCTTTTAAAGTATTTTGCTGGAAAAGACTACAACTTTAAAAGATGTATTTAAAATATGAAATACATTTAAATGCCATCATTCTGGCTGTTGGGTTGAGGCAAAATTTAAATAATTAGTATATGTGAATAAAGTTTGCTAATATAGGCTTTTTTACCCAGGAGAATTTTCATGGAAAGCTCTTGCTGTTTGGCTGGGAAAAGGAAGTAGCCAGCAGTGCCAGATTTCTGACAACTAAAGAATGCTTTCCAGAGGCCAGTTTTACAGAACAAAGACATCACCACATAAGCACAGGGTATCCTAAATCCTTGATGATTCAGGATGATTCGTTGTTGTTGTTTGTTTGTTTGTTTGTTTGTTTTGCCACATTTCAGTGATGGATTTGTGATGATTTTAAAATGCAAACAATAGTAACACTAATGACCAACATTATTGGGAATTTACTATGTATTAGCAATTCATGATTCATTTTATTGGTGGTATTCCAACAACTTCTGAAATCTATTTAGCATTCTGAGCTCTCTATCAGCATACAGAAATTAAAGAGTTGAGCGGAGCTAAGGACAGCTCTTTGATACCCTCTTTCATTTCCCCCTGTATTCAAACACTGTATCAACTAACTTCTTATAAAAAAGGTAATTTGCACAAACAAAAACTCTTACTTTCCTTCATTTCATCTTCTCTGCAGGTACAAATGACAATGTCACCCAGTTCTACTGAGTAAGATGTAAGCAAAAGATGTAGAGATTGCTGTGAATACCTTAAAAAGTAAAATAAAAGAATGGAACACCTCGATTATTTTGAATTACATATCTAGGATGCAATTTTTGTTCTGGGCTGAAATGAACCAGAAGAGACATGTCAACAGAGAGACTGTGTTAGAAAGAACATCAGGAGTAGACAAAAGGGTATTACGGGAAGCTATACTGCTCTGAAAATGTTTGGTTTCTAGCACTCATGTCAGATGGATCATAACTGCCTTCAACTCCAGATCCACAGAATCCAACATTTAAGCCCAGCGATGGTGGTACACACATTTAATCCCAGCTGTTGGGAGTCAGACATAGGTGATCTCTGTGAGTTCAAGGCCAGCCTGGTCTACAGAGTGGGTTCCAGTACAGTCAGAGCTACACAGAGAGACTCTACCTCAAACAAAACAGACAAAAAACAAAAATCCAACACTTTTTTCCTCCACAAACACCTACACACACACACACACACACTCATGCACATATTTAAGGAGAAAGGAAGAAGGATGACAAGGTAGTAGAAAGTCATAGAAAAACAGAAAGATGAAGCAGAAAAATTTAGGAAACATTCTACAACTTCAAGAACTATTTCTTAGGAGGGACATGAACTGAAGGCAAAAAGGCAGATATGTTGACACAAGACTCCCAGTCCCAGCTGAAGACAACACCCATCTTTCACATAAATGTCAGATACAAACACAGGGATATGATGTAGCAATAAATTCTGTGAGGCATTAAGAAATACAATGTATCACTTAGCCTACTTTCAAAGTTCTAGCTGAGCCTGGGTGTGGATGGGGGAAAGGGGTGGAGTTGTTTGATACTGAACTACACTGTGGACCTGAAAATATGTTAGAGAACTGAAGGCATACTGTTATAATGTCTGGATGAGAGATAGGGATTGGCAGCATTCACAGAGATAAGAATACACAGACACACTGAAAAATGTAAGCAACAGTGATGGAGGTCTTACCTTTTTGTTGAGGAGATCACCTGTCACAGAACACTGAAGAGTTCTGAGCCCAAGGCCAGAAGATCCTTCATCTTCCTCAGCTGCCTCACTGCTAAGCAGGCTTTAATTCTTCATAGGGTTGTCAGCTCTCTGAATGAAAGCAATGCAGAATTCTTAGTTTCCATGGAGTAGTTTCCTGTAAAGTGGGGTCAGAAAGCATTCAGATCAGCAGGTGGAATGCCTACATGCATTCTATTCATTAAATGCATAGAATGTGGAGTAGTAGTCATTTGCCTGCCTCCTACCCAGTGCAGATGGAAGACAACCCTGAGCCTGGTTACTTGTTTCAAAAACAGTATTCTGCTGCAAGTGGAGATGTGAAAGATGCCAAAAGCTTTTTGGAGCCAGAAGCAGCTCCCAGTAAACAAGTGAACCATAAAAAGAGAATGTAACCTTGATATTTATAATGTATCTTTCCCTCAGCCTCTGCCCCCAGCCCACACACAACACCAACCTTGACAGAGAGAATGAGGAAGGACTAGAATAGATTCTATTCACAGTAAGCCTCTGCTCCCTTTATCATGCAGCTCTAATATTAGTCATGCAGAAAGACTCCCTGGGTCTTTGTGTTTGTTCTTTGAAATAAAGAAAAAAAAGTCCTTAGTATAGTTCTTAATTTACTTTAAAACTTCTCCATAGTTTGCTGCTCTAGCTTTAAAATAATATTTAATTAATCGTTTGAAAATATAATTGGATGTATTCTGATCCTATTCAATCCCCTTTCCCCAATTCTTCCCAGGTCCACTCCCACCTCCTACCCATGCAACTTCCTGTTACTGTCTGTTGCTCTCTGCTTGTCCCTCTGTCCCATCTCTTTTTGTATCTGTCTCTTTCTCTCATTCATTAAATGCATTTTCAGTTTCATAAAATGGGTGCTACTAAACAGAAATACAGGAACACCAATAGCAATCGTAGGTGACTAATATAGTTGGTGATTTTAATGTCCTACTCTCTTCAGTACAAAGTTCACTCTAATCAAAATATGCAACAAACAAACTTCAGAGTTAAATGCCTGGTATGAGCTTTACAAACGTGATTAAAGAAAAAAAAAATAAAAAAAGTAAAAAACAAACCATGGTGCAGTGAGTGAAAATTCTTGCCACGGAACCTAATGATCTGAGTTTTATACCAGAGAGCCACATTGAGGAAGTAGAATATGGACATCCACAAATTGTCCTTTGATTTTTGATTTCAACACACACACAAAGTCTCCCTCTCTCTCTCTCTCTCTCTCTCTCTCTCTCTCTCTCTCTCTCTCTCTCTCTCTCTCTCACCCACACACACCCTCTCTTTCACACACACAAGCACACATACACACACAAGACATAATTTACAGAATTTGGAAAACTAAGTTCACTCTTTAAAGCCAAAAATACCTTGATATCTGTAGTAACCCATGGCTCCAGGGGAGACTAGAACCCTCATTTGATGTGGGTTACTATAGATATCAAAACTGGATAAACATAAAACTATACATTTACATTAACTTGTCCTCTATGAAATATGAACAAGATGTGTCAGATCCAGATACCGGAAGCTTGTTTAATAATCATTGAGATAATCAATGAGAATCAATGAGGATTGCCACTACACAATAAGAGTGGATAAACAGAATGATAAATAGGCTACATTCTAAATGGTAGCAGACTTTTTACACCTTTAAATTCTAGTATCTCAGGACAATTAAGCAATACACATGTTAAGCCTCTGTACTTACAGACTTTTACAAACTTGTCAAAGTCTGATAGTAAATGGAAAAGCCATTAATAAAACTAGGTTCATACTCTCAATAGAAATTCTAAGCAATTTACCCAATTTTAGTGGTTAGATGTTGCTTGGACTTTCTATTTTGATTAGCTCAATGTATCTTAAGTTAGTGATGTTCCATTATGTAAAGACAGTTTTAGAAAGACTCATTATTTCACAGCATGAACTTGATTTGGAATCTCAGTTATCTTAAAACAGAATTATTTGCATGCACAACTGCTGATTAAGGTAGTATGTTGATTATTAAACAGAAATAAAAAATCTTTATAAGCATTAAAAGACATTGGTAGTTCATGCAATTTTATGAGAATCGTTGTCTCCAAGATTTAAACATATTTTTTTCTGGGTTACCTATATGATACTGGGCAAAACACAAACACTCAGAAAGTAAGAGAGTACCTATCAAACTGTGAAAAAAAATTCTAAGAAAAATTACATGAGAAATGGGACCTGTTTCAGGCACATTACAGAGACAAAGTAAACTAAACAGAAACAATCCTGAAAAGATGGTTTATGGGTAAGCATGAGTGAAAGAACCATCTCCCTCTATTTACAAAGATTTCCCTACAGTTCTGCTAAATGCAGAGGACAGAGCAGAGCACAGTGGCCAAGCAGCCATTTGGCAGGGAGTTGACATGAGAAGGGTGGACATAGATGGTCTGAATAATACATGGACTATGTCCTCATTTCACATTAAAAGAAAGATATTCAGTAAAAATGCTGCACTTATCTAAGTTTCTACAGAAACTTAGAAACTTAATATTGAAAATATATATGTGTAATATAAACTTGTATCTCATGTAGAAGTTTGTTTTGTTGGGTTTTTTCTTTCTTCCTTTCTTCCTTTCTTTCTTGCTTTCTTTCTTTCTTTTCTTTTGGTTTTTCAAGGCAAGTTTTCTCTGTGTAGCTCTGGCTATCCTGAACTCACAAGGTAGACCAGGCTGGCCTGACACTCATTGAGATCCACCCACTTCTGCCTCTAGGGAGCTGGGATTAAAGACTTTTGTCACCACTACCAAACCTTATGCAGAACTTTTAAAAATGCCTTCATTTTAACCTCTATTAAAAAATACAATCACTGGGATTTAGAATACAAAACGTACTGAAGAGTTTAATGTGAAAATACTCATCAAAACATTCTTCCAGTTATCTTCATATTATTATCATGAGTATATTTGTGGAGATATCTTCTCATATTCAATCATGTAGGCATTAACTTCCATACTTTCTTATTTTTCTTTTTATTGATTTTAGTTATTTGATAATTCTATGCATATAATATATTCTGATTACTTCCATATACCATCTTTTATCTCCCTCCCGTCCCTGTCATACCCTTATCCATCTTCAGGACTTCAGGGTTAATTTGTGAAACTTTTAATTCTGTTAAAGACATCTGTGTCAGATTTAAAGTATTTGTAGGGTCTCAATGGGGTCATCAGTGGATACACAACTAAAGCAATAATCTCTACTCAGAACCTACTAGAGTCAAATAATACAGCAGTCAAATAATAAGCTGTTCCTTTATCAATGCCTGACTGTCCTCAGGTTCATTCTTATGTAGACCCAGTGTGGGCATTTGAAACTACTGTGAGTTCCTTATTCTAGTTGCTAGACTTGCCAAGAAAAGGACATTTTTTTTTGCAGCCATCTCCCTATTTATTGGCTATTACTTGTTTTTCTTCAGCAAACTCCAAAATGTTTTCTGAGTGATAGAGAAAATAGTAAAAGTAAAAGTACTTGTATAGCAGTGAGTACTCATCCATCATGTATTAGCAACACCTTTTGTACTGATCTACTTCTGCATTTGTCACTGTTCACTGGAAAGAGGGGCATTTCTGATTAAGGCTGAGTTTAGCCTTTACCTCTGGGTATAAAGGTGAATATTTACTATACTTCTTTTTTAATAAGTAATAGTATATTGTAGAGATTTCCCATAATTCACATAGTTTGATATTTTTACCTATTTCTTACTTGCAATTTAAAGAGTACATAGATGAAATTAGCATGTGATTATGTAGCTTCATGAGCAGAACACTAGAGACTTTACCACCTTGCTTTAGAGTAGTACCTAATTGTCATATGTTTCCTTCTTGAAGTCCTCAAAGTAAACATTACTTTGACTTATTTAGTTATTCTTTTTACTTATAAACGTAGTTAGTGGATGAAGACTTGGTAGACTGCAAAGACTCTTAGGAGATTTAGCGACAAGGTCATGAAAATAAGTACCAAAGACTGAACACAACAAGGAAGGAGGATGTAACATATATTAAACATGGAGTATATATATATATATATATATATATATATATCTCCATCCAAGGAAGAGAGATGTTTGTGGATTTTCAACTCACTGTGTCATACTCAAGCCCTCCCAGTATTCAAGGCATGCTTCCCCCCTCACCTCCCACTCCACAGAGAAGGTAAGGGCTTCCAGGAGGGTTCAACAAATTCTGTCAATTCATTTGGAGTAGGGACTAGGCCCTCCCTCCTGTCTCTAGGTAAAGGGAGTATCTCTCCATGGGGAATGTGCTCCCAAATTCCTTTTGTGCACCAAGGATACATCCTGATTCCACTGTCAGAGGTCCCTTAGACTGCCCAGGCCTTCTAACTGAGACCCATGTTCAGGGGCTCTGAGTTGGTTCAAAGCTGGTTTCCCAGCTATCAGTCTGGGGCCCATAGCTCCTCCTTGTTCAGGTCAGCTGCCTCTGTGGGTTTCTCTAACCTGGTCTTGTCCTCTCTCTCTGCATCTGGATTCCAGTTCAGCTCAGTGTTTAGCTGTGGGTGTCTGCTTCTGCTTCTATCAGCTACTAGATGAAGGCTCTATGATTGTGGATAAGTTAGCTATCAATCTCATTATCAGGAAAGGGCATTTATGGTAGCCTTTCCACTGTTGCTCAAATTGTTAGGGTCAGTCTTGTAGGTGTCTGGACATTTCTGTAGAGTAGTCAGTTTTCTCTTCAAACCTACAATGGCTCCCTCTTTTATGGAATCCCGCCCCCCTCTCTCCTCTCATCTCTTCCTTCCCTTACCCAATCTTCCTAGTCCCATGTGCTTTCCTCTCCTCCATTTCTCTTTCTCCTAGGCAAGTATTCTTAACCATTGAGCCTTCTCTCCAGCCCTATCTTTTGCTTACTCATATGGAAAGGTGGTGTTTTATTTGCATTGGTATTATGGGATTGAACCTCCTTTGGAAAAGATTATAAGCAAAGCAACAGAACCTCAGGAACTTTTGCTGCAAAAATTTTATATTTTCCCATTACTGTTTCTTTTGAAATCAAATAGCAACCATAAAATTATAGTAGCCATCCTTTACTGTGATTATGTAGTTGTTACCTCTTGAAGGTAACTCCATGTCCCACATCTCTCTTCAATGAAGTTTTTATAACATTCATGCCAAATGTGAAGACATGGATTTTCTTATCAGTATTCTGACCATGAGAAAGCATTTCTCAAAGCCCTTTGGTGTTCATAAAACTAGGACTAGAAGCCTACATCACAATTCCTGGTATTACATGTTGTCAATTGAGTGATTATGTAATGAAAAAGAACATGTCATCACAATGTCTGAATTTATGGGACATCTGAGCCATTCCACACCACTGACCAACAGTTCTATATAATGGCACTGAAAAGATGGCTCAGAAGTTAAGAGTTCTTTCTGATCTTGCAACCAATTTAGGAAACAGAATATTGCCCTTACCTCCAGAATCAAGGTATCTGATGCCCTCTCCTGGGCTTCTTATGGGTACACACATATATACACACACATAACAATAAATCTAAAAGAAATGTCACATGACAAGAAAATTATGATAGTATGCTTAGTCTCCCAGAATCTATTTAAGGGAAGATTGAGCACAATAGAATACAAGATTTGTATTAACTAGAAGACTGTTATTACCACAAATGTCAATAAGTAGTTAGAAATTGTATGTATGAGTAGTGAGCTAGAACAATAATATATTGATATTCAAGGGGAAGAATTTACAGGATGGGGTGACCAATATACCAGAGTATCAAGGAAAATCATTTGATGATTTACTTCCAAAAGTGAAGTTTTACACTGGGTCTGAAACAACTACAACATATGAATGACAAATAATAGAGAAATTATTTGTAAAGCAGATACCCTCAAGTCACCCTGTGCATTTTGTACATGTTGTAGCTAAGGAAAGTAGTAGAATGATGATCTATTTGGAAAGCATGTCTTATCCTTGTAAACATGGCTATGCAAATTGATATTTAATGTGTTTTAAAAATGAACATAAAGTTATTAAACACCATTTTATGGAAAACTATCTATGATATGCAAATGGAATAACTGGCTAACTGCAGATTCAATTCTCGCTAGTAGTTTTAATAAACTGCCAAGCGGATCTCACTTATGAAATGATCTCAGGGAGAAGAGATGACTTAAATAATTAGGTTTCCTGAGTACTTTCGAGTGAGCAAGCTCCTTTCAAACATTTGAGGTCAAGTCAGAGTTAAAATTGGATTTAAGATTTCTGTCCATCCTGTTCCCTGAATGTCCCAGTCTTTCTTGACTCCCTATGGGAGGTCTTACCCTTTCTGAGGAGTGGATGGAGGTAGGATGAGAGTAAGTAGGGAGATGGAGAGGAGGGGAGGGAGGGGAACTCTGGTTGGTTCTGGGATATCTAAGCCTCAATGGGCCTGACTGTTGATCTAGACATGCACAATAGCTAACTCATGACAGCCAGTCTAGACTGACAGTAAGAGCATGCTCAGTAGATACCTCCTGACAGCCAGCCTGTGTTTTGTAAGAACATTTACAACATCTGCCAAGTCTGAAAAGAAATGAAGAAGACTTATGGAGAGTGATCCCATGATTTCAGCAGATGCCAGCTCAGTAGATCTTATCCCCTGAAGCAGCATTTGTGGACATATAAGGCATACCTCTTTTTGGAATAAACTGAGCTTGTTGTTTCGACTTTTTTCCAATGTCCGAGCCATTGGTGTCACACCTACTTTTCCCCACACCCAAGGGACACCCTTCCCATCAGGACCCTGAAACAGTTGATATGTAAAAATGAATAAAAAATAAAAAAAAATAAAATTCTTAATTAAAAGAGAAATTTAATCAAAAGAACAAAGTTTGCTCTCAAGAAGACAGCAGATGTAAGATTTTATACACTATGACAGAAAATATGCATTATATCCATTAAGGATCTTTGACTGGCTAATAGCACAAATGGTCTCTGCATTTTTAAGTAGAGTCTTGTTTGTTAGCAGGGAGATGATATGATTCACAGACTTGAAGTGAAGTCAGAGTACCCTGAGGAAGAATTAGAGTGAAGCTGCCTTTGGTGAGCTTAGCTATGAAACTCAAAACCATCTTTCTGGGGTCTTTTATACAGTGACTTTACCCAACACCCTCACATCTCTCATTGTCATTCAAGACCATTAACCCCAAAGAGTGCAAACAGACTTGGGTTAGCCTGCATCAGATGCATTCTTCTACTTGAAGAATGAATGCATCCAGGTGATGAATCATGGTAATTCAGAATAATTGTGAGCTGTGCATTGATTTGTATTTGTGAGCCATATTTGAAATAGCACATATGACTCTTTTTACTTCCTTCAAGTTGTTTCAGGTGCTATGTTTATTCATCCCAGTACATGGTCTGTCCCAAAACTTTCAGTGTGCATCAAAAATGACATGAAGAGCCTGAAGGGATGGCTCAGTTCCTAAGAGCATTTGCTGCTCATAGGACCTGACCTCGGTTATCAGTACTCTTATTAGGTTTGCTTCACATTCACCTATAATGCCAACTCTAGGGGATCTGATATCCTCTTCTGGCCTGTACACTCAATGGGGCAAACATTTGCATATATACCCACATATAACAAAAATTAAAATAAATCATATAGAGGACATATCAATATTTAATCACTGTGTTTATGAGAACTTTCTACACTTATTCTTGCTTGTAGATATTTTAATATAGTTTCACATGTAAAACAGTTATCACTTCCTTGCATGGTCAAGAGGAGTGAGACATGAAATAGATGTTTCTTAATTTCACAGCAACAGTGTACTAAAGTTAGGATTTTAACTGAACTCCTTATTGCAGAATTATTGCTCTAATCATAATTATATCTGTTCAGATAAATGTTTGCTAAACAATCTGATTTTTAAAAAACAAAAACTTGTTTTTTTTCTCTCAAATTCTAAATATTGTTGATCAAAAATAAGCTAAAGTTTGCCTACAAGTACACCTAAACAAAATTAGTCATTATTTGTTCTTTCAGAAGATGCACCTCTGGCCACACATGTTTCACCATCATTTCTGCATGCTTTTGTAAATCTGCACATATTTTGGTAATGAGGTTTTATTTTCTGTTTAGTAACATTTGTACAACTTTGAATACCAATTTAAGTCATCTTTGTTCAGGTGATGTCATAAAATTAGCTAGCATAAACTTTGTCCACTAGCCGATAATCTCATATTCAACTTTCTATCTCCTAGCTCCACTTAGATGACTCACCACATATTTTTTTGTCCAATTCTTCTATTAACAAATGTTGGCAAAATCAAACAAAAATAACAAGAAAGTCGCATTTCTAACCAGTGATATTCAAACAATTGGTTCATGTTTAACTTGGGTAAGAAATAAATCCAGTTCCTTGCAACTTCTGGTAGTTCAGCAGACAGCTGGACCAGTTTGCCTGAATTCAAGAGAAGTCTGTTAGCTGATGTTGTGATTCCTAGAATGCAAACTGTGTCCTTGTGCTTTATATGTGCAAACCTTGGTTCCAGGCATATACATCCTGCCATTTTCCTGACCAGACCTTTATTCAGGGAAACTATACAGGTCCTGTGTGTGTGTGTATGTGTGTGTTGATGTGGTGTGCAGTTATGAATGTGTGTGGATGTTTGTGTATATAGTCTTCATGTGTGTGTATTTGTAATTATGAGTACTACTTCTACTGGAATCTTGTACATATGTGGCATATTTGCTTGGCTCTATGATTGAACAATTAGAGTTCATAGCGTGACAGATACTTTAATAATTTTATCCTTGCAACATAATTTTTCATAAACTGTACATTATAACTCTATGTGTTGCTAGTGATATGTGTGTCAGCACCCTTCACAAATGACAGAAATATTCATTTTTCTCAGTTTTCTCATGCAGGCTGTCAAAAAATCAAATCAGCTCTGCCTTCAACATACATAAAAAATATGACCACTTCTTATCACTTACCTTACTGCTGACTGATCTAAGATACTACTATATCTCAAGTTCTATGATTTATATCCCTAAATATTTTCCCCCAATATTTCCAATTTCCCCATACACTTTCTAAATTGCAGCAGCCACAGAAACTCATCTGGAACCAAAGGGAAAGCGTGGTATCCATGTGGAAGTTTCGAGTGACCGCCCCTTCCCCCCACCCCCGCCATGTTACTCAGCATAAAATAAAAGTATTTGGAAGAGTATGACTAGCGAGGACTTGCTTGGTGCTATACTTTCTCTGCTATCTGATATCATTCTTCTATTACCTATTTTACTCTATTAGTTTTCTAGGGTAAGCATGACAAAATGCCTTCTAACAGATGACTTAATGAGAAATCTATTTCCTTATACTTGTGTAAGTTAGAAGTCTCAAGTCAAGTTCTCTCCAACATTCTGTGTACTGAGGCTTCTGTCCTTGGATTCTACATGACCATCAACAGTTGCATTCACATGGTCTCTCCTACATGTAACTATGTTCAATTTCCTCTTTTTGAAAGAACAACAGTCATGCAGGGTGAAAACTCACCCCAGAGACTTCATTTTAACTTAACTTCCTCCTATTGTATTCTTAGACATTAGTGTTTAAAGCATTAATGAATGAATGTTGGGGGCAAATAATTCAGCCTATAGCATCCATTCTACTCAGTCTGACTGTGCGATGTGAAGGTTAAAAAGCTTAAACCCTGCTCGCCCAGTGCTTAGGCATGGCTATTCCCTCTTGCATGGATAGATATAGCTTGCTCTATGGATGAATTTGTAGAGACCTGCGAAGTGCTGCACCTTAAAGATGGCGCTGGCTTCTGCCTTCCACCTTCCTGTTGGTGAGCCTCTCTGGCATAAACAAGCCCTTATTTGGTTAAGCCTGTTCAGCCTGTTTGCTTCTGCATTAGAGTAGACTATCTGCAGGGTCCACGTGGCTCTTTGGGGTTGGTCAGCACAAGGGGATTTAAGCCTGTGCAGGCATTTCCCCGGGGTCAGAAGAAACAAGTTTAAGGATCCTGATTAAAACTGCATGAAGATGATCTTCCCAGAGTCGCATCTCCCTTGCTGGTCGAGGTTGGGCGCTTACATGAATTTACCTCATTAGCCCTTCATAAATATTCCATCATGCTAGCACAGATTTGTCTATTTAAAAGTACAACTACTAAGCCCAGCACTTCTCTCCTTTTGTTGCTAGAATAACACTTCTTGTTTATTGCCTAGAGTTCCCAATTAGAAAACTGCAAGTATCTGAGAAGGTACTGAATCTCAAAAAAGCCTATAATTGGGCCTAGCATATAGTCAGCATTTAGTAGATATCTGTTGCAATGTTGATTCATTACTGTCTGAATTAATTGGCTTCTAAATAAGATCTAGAAATGTAAAAACGATTCATCTCTAAATCCAATTAGAATTAAGTTACTAGGGAAAAGTTCAATTTCGCATGGAAATACAAAGTGCTAACAAATGGCAAATGTGGTTATTCATAAAAAAAAATAGGTAGTATAAAATTAAATGGTAAAAGGAAATTTCCGTTGATTTGGAGGTAGGAGATCAACTTTCTGCAAAATTATGAATAAGATAAAATCACTTTATTAATTTTATTCTGTGTATGTGTTCAATGACTTATATACAAATGCATGTTATACATGGATTGTGTGTGTGTGTGTGTCGTGTGTGTGTGTGTGTGTGTGTGTGTGTGTGTGTGTGTGTGAGAGAGAGAGAATAGGAACATACGAGTGAATGGAAGCATAGAAGCACAATGATACCTGTAGAGTTGAGAATGTCAGGTGTCATCCTCAGAAACACCATCTATTTCTTCTGAACCAGGGTCTCTTACTGACTTGGAGCTGCAAATTAGGTTAGCCTGGTGGTGAGTAAGCCCCAGGGTTTCTTCTGTCTCCATCTCTCCAGTGCTGAGATGAGCATTCTCCACCAGGTGCAGCTTTTTATGTGGTTGCTGGGAATTGAAGTCAGGCCATTGTTCTCACACAACACAGCAAGTACTTTACCAGTTGAGCTATCTTTCCAATCTTTATTATGTTTCACCAAAAATCATTCTTTTCTTTCCAAATGGACAAGATTATATAATGCCTTTGAAAACAAGTAAGTGCTATTTCCCAGTCATCAAAGCAGGCCTGAGAATCCCATCCTAGGTCCTCAAGGCATTTCCTTGAACCAGTGAGAAGGGGCTGCCAGAATAGACATAGCCCAGAGCTATGCCAGGGGGAAGCACAGAAGCACTTTCCTTGTTGAGATCTGTCTTGCCCTATGCTTCCTGGAGCAGAATGTGGTTGTTCATACATCAGAAAGACTGGAGACTACAGACAGGAGGAAGAGCTAGAGTACTGCTCAGTAAATGTTTAAAGTGCTGGGGGCTCCAGGGATGCGTCTGGAGGGAGTGTGGCTATTTACCAAACAAAGCTAATATTATCACATTTCATATTTTGCCTGATCCCGACTAAGTGAGTGACATCAAAATGTACTCAACTGTGCCATTCCCTTGCTTCACTGGCTTTAATTAAGCTTGCTTTGTGCTTAGGAAATTAGTAAACTGTTTGCAGTTGAGGGAAGGAAAACCTAGACTATTCACATGGATAGATTTTTTTCCCCTTTTAACTCACAGGGCTCAGATGCCTTGTCATGTTCACACACTCTCTGGTGGCTACAGCACAGTGCTAAAACCCATTAGCAGAGTCTGCTCACCATGCTTGTGGAATGGAATTGCCACCTAAGTATGGGGCACATGATGGACAGCATCAAAGAAGAAGGTCACTAGATTAGGGCTGTTATCTGAGATCTGTCACTCTCAAAAGCAGACTATGCAGCAATGAGCAGCGAAGAATGAATCCCATTGCTGAGCTAACAGATGCAATACTGTGGAGATTTTCTGGCTTTCCCACCTCCAGCTCTGTTTCATGAGAGAATAGCTTGCTGGTGCTGGTGATTTGAACCCATGGCAACTTATGCTCTACCTATGACAAAGAAATAGTATCCTTTTCTAAATTTTCAGGCATGCAAAATAAAACTCTGGTGGCAGCAGCAATTCTGTATTTCTGCTGAGAGGTGAGGCAACGCTCAGAGTGAAATGTAAACAGAACTATTCCTTACAGTAATTAGAACACAATTTCATGTAGTTTAAGGGAGAAACACGATGTTGACTAAAAGTGATTAAGGCCTATAACATAATTGGCTGTACAGCAGTAATCTATAACTCCAATAGCCATAAACCAAAAAGGACTTGTTGTTACATTGTTACCACAATTAAAGCAAGAGCACAGGCTGTAGGGAGGGCCCAATAAACTCGCTGCAGGAATGATCCAAGGAAGAATATGAGTGGCACTAACACCTTGGTCTCCTTGGGAAGAACAGAGGTCCAGAGACTAAAGGGCCATCTCCCATTTATATATATGTTTGTAACAAAGGCAATGGTTAAGGGATTTCCATGATAGCAGTCTAGATTGTCTTGGTCTAGCTATGGATGTTTGATCATTGTATTGAGCCATTGTCATGGGATCCATCATACACACCTTTGTTGGTATCAATAAATTAGATATTTGTGTAAGGAAGCGTGCCTGAAACTTTTATATCAAATTGACACAAGCTTAAGTCATCTAATAGGAGGAAACCTCAATTGAGAAAACTCCTTCATAAGATCAATTTGTAGGCAAGGCTGTAGAGCATTTTCTTACTGGTGATTGATGGGGGACTTCCCAGCCTATTGTGAGTGGTGACACCCCTATGTTGGTAATTCTGGGTTCTATAAGTAGGCTGAGCAAACCATGGTAAACAGCACTCCTCCATGGCCTCTGTATCCATTCCTGCTGCAGATTCTGACCCTATTTGTGTCCCTGTCCTTTTTGTTAAAATCTAATAATTGTTTCCTCAAAATGGCATTCTCTGATCATCAAGTGAAAACTAAAACCCATAATTCATCCTTATGTGTCTCCCTGGTTATTTGCCTATTTGAGGTCTTTTACTTGCTCATTTCTGTATATTTTCATAGGCAAAACCGTGCTTTATTGTTTGGTATCAATTATACTAGTTTCTCATGACAAAGAACTGTTAGGTTACTAAATTTACAGACTAAAATATACTTTTTAAAAACTGTCACCTCCTAGAGGTGAATACATAAACATGAAAATATAAACAATCTATCCAACAGTATGTTAAGACAGGGAGAAAGTGATATCTCTAAAAATGTATGTGGAGGGGCGGGCAAGAATCAAACATGCAATAGTCTGGGTTACTATAGCCACCTATGCTGTGACTGCAGGCAAATCATTGTACTCCCAAATTAAGCTTACTTATCTCTTAACTAGTGGTGTTTTAGAAATAAAATTAGCTAATGAGTGTGGTATCAGTAATTATTTACATATTTCCTTTTCTTAATTGTTGACCACAAATTCCCAAAGTGATGCAATCTGATTAATTAGCCCCACAAAGACTAGTCTTTGGCATCCCAGATACACAGGGGGATGAAAAACATAGCCAAGTTGCAATACAAGAGTTCTTCTCTTTGGTTGCCTGAAGTCAATATATAAGAGGTCTCTTGTTGAAGGTGAAGAGTCAAGAGTATCACAGCTAATAGGGAAATCCATCAATGAAAACGGTTAAAGCTGATACCAAAACAGAAACAGTTTTGTAAAAATAAGAACATTGAAAGTTAGACCATAAAAACCTTGAAAAGATGAAAAGGAAAGAAAGCTCGAATTCAAAGTCACAAAGTGACAAAGAAGTATAGAGCAACAATCGATCAGAATGGCAGTCAGAAAGCAATCAGCTTCCAAGCTCTTTTTTTTTTTTTTTTGCACTGCAGGGAAGTTGTCTGCATTCTGAGTCTTGGTGTCACTGGTAAAATGTGTCACTGGTAAAATGACAAGTGGCCTGTCCCAGGCTTAATGCAATTGGCCACCTCTTTATTTGCAATATCTCAAAACCTGAATGTTAAATCTTTAAATTTGAACTAAATATTAGGATAAATAACTAACAAACTAATAAGTGATTCCAAATATCATTTTTCATTCGTGTTTCTTTAAATTACATACCCAAAGTTCACTATTTTAGACTGACCTTAAACTGTAGCCTTTCCATCAAATTTTACATTCTTACAAATGATTTGTTGCTGTATAAAAAAGTGTTATATCTTACTGGTGAGAAAGGAACAACAGAAGATCAACTTATACCAAAACTTTGCCCTACAGCTTCATTATGTATTTGATATTTTTTCCTGTATCTTTTGTGCAGCAACTTTAGGAATCTATGGATATTCCTGCTCTATCATATACTGGTCAAGAGCAGGTCAATAGATTTCTCCAAGAATCTCATTGAGTTTCTTGAGATTCTTAATAAAATTTGACATTTACTACAATGTTTGGAGAAATTATATTCTATTGGGAAATTTAGAATAATTAGTGAAAATGTTTGTGATTTAAATATGTTATAAATGTACAAATAAAATGTGCCCTTTCTGTGCGAATAAAGTGTTATGATTTATTTTTTAATTTGCAATTTGTATAATTTATACTAGAAAGTCATGCTAAAAAATGAAAAGAGAAAATTCAATACTGGAAGCATAGATCATGTTGTAAGTTGTGTTTGCTGCAAATCTAATATTAACAGTCCTGACTTGACTGCAAAAACGTTTATGAAGGATACTGGGGAGATGGATCAGTCAGTAATAGTTTGTCTTGGAATAACAAGAACTCTCAGTAAAGAATTGTGCATGATTTCCCAGATTTGTAAACCCAGAGCTGAAGGAGACAGGAAGAACCTCAGAACTTGTTGACTAGCTTATAACCTTCTTTGCTAGCTCCAGACAAATGAGAGATCCTGCCTCAGAAATCAGTGTAGATGGTTCCTAATGAATAATAGTTGAGGTTATATTTTGGCCTCTCCTTGCATAAATACACACACACACACACACAATACACACACACACACACAATCACACACTCATGTAAGATGGAGGGTGGATTCTTAAGGTCATGTTTTTATTGTTTTATTCCTTGTTCATCTTTCCTTTGAAAATCCTGTCTTCTTACAACTTCCTTCCTCTCATCCACCCACCTGTACCTTATTCATAGAACCAACTTAGTACAACAGTTCATGAAAATAAATGAGAACTTTCCAACTTAAGAAATTCCATACACAGAACTTATTGTTTTCTGTTACTGTACATTTATTCTCAAGCCACATTATTTCTTCTCTTTGTGTACATGTGAGTGTGTGTTCATATGTGGGTAAATACAGGTAAGTATGTACATGCCATGGAATATAGGTGGAGGTTGAAGGACAATCTTAACTTTATGTCTTCATTTTGGGCTTCATTGCGGGCATTCTTTCATATTCATGACTGTGCACACCACAAGAGCTAGCCCATAACCTTCCAGGGATACGATACCAACCCACCATAGTCTTCCCAAGGAAAAATTCCCCATATTAATTATCCAAAACCAAGTAGTCAGTTCTAGAAATATATACATGAAGGCATCTATGAACTGAATACTGCAGGTTGTATTTGTATGTTTATTGATGGAGGTTTTTCTAACCATAATGGCTAAATTAAGGAGGCAGTGAGTTTGGGAAAAGTTGACATATCGGGTCAGGAGAGAGGAAAGAGAAGGAGAGATGTTATAGTTATATTTTAACGAAAATGAAAAGATCCAGCACACATATGTAATGGATGACTACTTTTATGGCTCAGGCTGGCATAAAAACTGTTTGTCATACACTTAAATTATGACTAAGATACCCTGAGGAATTGAGAGTAGATAATTATGCAATTAAATGTAGCCCTTTCCCTTATTTATTAGAATCATTTTTGTTTGTTTGTTTATAATTAATTACTCTGGACAGTGCCTCATGTAGCTACGGTAGCCTTGAACTTGCTTTAATTTGAATTCTTCTGCCACCACTTTCAAATTCTGAAAACTACGCTTAATTTATAATGTTCTGGTTTCCCAACCTGTTCCTTCATACATGATGGACAAGGTACTCTACAATCCAAGTTACACACATCAAAGAAAGGCACATATAAACATATAACCTATGCCTTCACAAACAAAAACATCACCTACAGTGATCAGTAAATTAATGATCAACATTCTTTGAAACTCATTGATAGTATTTAGAGTCCTTTGTGATTTGTTATGCTCGGATAGAGCAGTGCCTTTCACATGCTTTCTATGCGTTGTCATACTACATACAGGTCATATATCTGGAAACTAACTGGTAGTGTTTATACCACTTAACCATGAAAGTCAGGAGAATTACTTATACAGCATGCAACGGACAGTTGGTATAAGACAGAACCAGGCTATGAACTCCTTCCTTACAAATGCAGTGTATCTGTCACCTTTCACTCTGCCATGTGCCTTCCATTGCCATTGAAACTTGACCATTATAGGGTCACATAAGTTGTCTGTGATATTCTTGAACTCAGAATGACTGGTAAAGTGAAGAAATGAAGGTAAGGAGAGAGAGAGAGAGAGGGAAGTAAAGTAAAAAATAAAAATATAAGATTCATCCAAAGGAAAATCATTGCACATTAATTCTGCACATTTTCATAATCTTTAATGACTATTTTAAATCACCATGTACTCAGGACATTAGGAAATGAAGCACACATACCTCAGCATTCCTTAATGTGCTTGTAGCTCATACTTGGAACTTCAATCCAGTATGATTTGTTCCCATTTTCATTAAATCTACGGCTTTTAAAATTTTTTATTTCCTTCCCCTGTAGATTCACCCATAAAATATGTTGAGGGATCATATCTTCTCTTGAGACTGCTCTTTTTTTCCAGGTACTATATATTTCAAAATGATAGCCCAGAGGTGGAATAGAAATTAAGTGGTGGAAGATGCATGGAGAGGGAGGCTGCATCTGTAGCTAGGAGAATAAAGTGAGGAAAGATTTGAAGAGGAAATAGGCTCTTGGCTTAAAGTATTGCCCTCTCTTAATGCAGGTGAGGGCTTGCACTTTCCAGCAGAGATGTATTTTCATGAAACTCTGTAGTTATTCACAGATCTTAAAGCCCAGAAAGTAAAGACTCAGCTAGAAAGTTTGAAAGCTTGTTAAAATTCAGATATCTCTAGAAAGCTTCTAGATTGAGTACACACCTAAGATGAGGTAAGGTTTAGCCAAAATTTCTGTGTCTGTGGGAAGTGTTGCATAATTGCTTATGAAAATAGACATATATTCAAAAAGGCTTTGAAAACCACTGCACCTGGTTACAGAGGAGGGAAAGAGAAACCCATGAATACTAAATACCAATGACTCAATAGGATTAAGCAAGGAAACTGTCCTCTAACTCTCTTACTGTTTGATAATTGTTTACAAAAATAACAAAGTATCCAGAGAAAATCATGAAGTGCCTTGTGGTTTAAGTAAACCTCTAAGCAATACAACCAAGAATAAAATCACTGTCATCAGAGGCCAGACACATGGGAGTGTGCGTATAGGGTCTTGCCATCAATTCTTAGGACCTGAGTTCAATACTCTGCACTCCAAGGAAAGAACTGTGCCACCACATTTTTTCACTAACCTCTAACCATATGTATGACATACAATACCCTACACACACTATTTCAATGCTTGCAACATGCTCCTTTTGAGTGTATCTACCATATGATTTGAAACCTTTATTTGCAATCTGTCTTGATAAAATCCTTACTTATTAAATAGCAACTAAACTAGGAATTAATTTCTCTAGTATCAGAACTTACAGAAAGAATCTAAAGGCTTGAATTCAAACTATGTGACTTTGACTGTCTCTTTAAACTGTGACTTTTGAAAAACAATTTCTAATGCTGAATTACACTAACAAAAGGGAATAGAGCTTTAAATGTTTAATACTCTGATGTATAGATAAATAACATGGTGACTTGGTAATTTTTAATATTCTCACAAATAACATGAATGTCATTATAATGACTCTGTATTTTTTAAAATAGCCATGTCTAATATGCAGCCCAAGGGCCACATGTGTATCTGGCCCAACACATTTGTAGATGAAAACACATTTATGTTACCATATCAAAAGCTGTTAACCTCTGGCTTGAACTAAAGCATAAGATATGTTTTTTTATCAAATATTATTCTGGATATAAAAAACGATGTGATTCGGTGCAAATAAAATATATGACTTTGAATTTATTTCTTACTAAGGAGGCTAAGCTGTCCTTAATATAGGCATGTTTACATGGTTGTCAAGGGCTGCAGAATGCTAACAAAACAGTAATTCATTCACTCTGTTATGGATAAGTATCTGTTCTTTTCCTAGCATTTTCCTAGCATTTGCAAACGAGGCTCTTGTCTCAGGTTGCATTGCCACAGATGCAAACCTGAAGCTGAAGGAAAATAAGTAACTTACTTATAAAGCAAATGATGTCCTAAGAAGCTAACAAGGGAACAAGAGAACCTAGAAAGAAAAAAAACCAGAGCATGGGCACAATTTCAGAGCAAGTCCCAGCCTTGACTTGGCCCTCTAGGAGTTGTGATGTGTACAGTCCATCTCAAGAACTGTAGCTATATTGCAACTCTGAAGACTCAATGGCCAGAATGGTTGGAAGAAGGATATAGACATCATTACTGACCCTAATAATCCTGGCTTCAGAATGACTTTAGAAGCATCTTCTTAAAGGTGGACCTAAGAAGCCCTGAGGAGCTGGCTTCAGAGCAGTCCTGTCCCAAACCCTAATCCAGTGGCTGTGAACAGAGACTTCTATGAATGTCCCTGGCTTCTGCATGGGCAGAGATTTATACTATCGTGTGGCTGCCTTTTAAATGGCTGACTAGGTTCTCAGGCTGACTGTCTGCATTATTATTATTGTTATTATTATTATTATTATTATTATTATTATTATTTTACATGTCAATCCCAGTTTTTTCTCCCTCCCTCTTACCCTCTCTTCCCGCTCACATGCACCCTGACCACCCTCCTCTCTCATCCCCCACCCCCATTCCACATGTAGGGCTATGCTATTCAGGTGGGGTCATGTAAATCTGTCAAGTCATTTGAAGTAGGGACTAGGACTTCGGAGACTGTCTGCTTTTTTTGAAAATGGCATATGGTACTTTCCAGAACCCAACAGAGTTCTGTGACATTTGATGTTAACAGTTTCTAGGAGAGTTGAAAATGAGGGTGGGGTATTCTCTTGATACAGCCAAAAACCTAATCACAAAAATATTTACAAAATAACAAAAAAATTAAATATGCCAAAGTAAAGGAATAATTGAAGAAACCACTTGAATAGTTCCTAGTCAGTAGAGCTGTGGTCATGAAGAGTATTATAAATCATGAAAAATGGTATCTATTCTTAAGTAGAAGTAGCATGCAGTAGTGGAAGGAAGCTGTGAAAATGAGGGAGAAAATGGTTACCCCAAGACAAGAGTCAAGGCAGTGGAATCATGTATCCTTTCCCCTCTATATTCTGAGCTGTTTTCAATATAAACTCTTATTACATTTAGAAAAAGAAAGTTTTCTCAATTGATAACACATTACCATTACCTTTAAAGGGGACAGTTTGAGTTCCCTGGAGCCATTTCTTTTCACTTTTCAAGGGGCTACTAGCTCTCTTGAAACCTACTACTTCCTGAGAGAAATGTATACATTTGTAAGTCACTGTGGACTTAGAAATTGTAGAGATGAAAATAGAAAAGCCAGTTTAAGCAACTACAGTGAAGAAGATATAGAGAGGTCTTAGAAAAGTTGCTTTAAGGGAACAAAACTAGTAGGGGTGGAAAGAAACTCAACCTGAGAAGTGTCTAAACCTGTAGCAGTCAAAGATAAAGGCTGTGCTAGAAGGCTGGTAAGCAATCTGTACATATCTCATGTAACACTGGGGACACTGCACAAGAGACAGTGATTAGTGCATGCTCAAGTCACCATCAGCCTTATAGATTGTCTTTTCCAAGTGACTGTTTTAATCTGATTCTCTTGCCTATTTATGGGGGACTAGAGTACTATAAAATCACCAAGCATACGTAAAAGATTTCACACCCCTTACACTCCAAATAAATAAGAGGAGATTTTCTCATTGAAACTGTTTGCAGAGGACAGTGTTACCCCCTAGACAGCATGAGATGTGATCTAGACAATTAAGTCACCATCACATCATGGGTTATAGGATACAACGGGATACTTTGAAATCTTTGTTCTACATTAATCAGTCCCCAAAGATGCCCCAGTAAATAAAGCATTTTGGCTGAGGAACATAATATATATATATATATATATATATATATATATATATATGTATATATATATGTGTGTGTATGTATGGATGGATGTATATATATATATATATACATATATATATATATATATATGTGTGTGTGTGTGTGTGTGTGTGTGTGTGTGTGTGTGTGTGTGTGTGTGTCCTCTTTAAATAACAGGGTATTCCCTTAAAAATACCACAGTAAAGAAAACTGTTTAATCATCACTTCCCCAACTCTCTTCCTCATTCTTGTCTCCAATGCATTGACTATTGTCCTTGAGCAAAGTGAAACAAAGTTTCTTGAATAGAACTGACATTTCAGAAGCCTTTGCCCTATGTTCTAGTGAATTTGCAGTAAACACTAACCACAGAAATCTGGATTAGTTGAGTTGGCTTTTTCAGGCAATGATCTTTAAGAGGTTTCAGCCAAGCTCACATCAAATCATAAATATACAGGAATCCTTCAAGAATGAATATCTTTAATGAATAAATGATTATGTGGAATCCTCCACTCTTTTAGAAACAAATTTTAACTTGACTTTCATACTTGTAGAGATTATACCTAAAATTAATATTTGTCTCAGGCTCCCATGTCAGTGTTACTAACCTTGATAACATGTTCAGGTCTTTCCAGGGGTTACAAAGCCTAGACACAAAGTGAGGCAGACAAGCAAAAGCCTACACAAATTTTTATCACTTACAAACTGCTCAGTAGCCGAAACTGTGAAGAGAAGTGTTCTTCATGCTATACTGTATTGTTAGTCATGTGATATGACATTTTGGAGAGATGAAAATTTGTCTTTCTAAATTTAGATGTCACCAAAAAGCAAATGAAGGATTCAACACTGAAATTATGACTCAGTGGTGTCTAACATTCACAACTCTATCAAAGTCCTCAGTTCAATTTATAACACTCTAGTCAGTCAGCTCAGAATAGACTCCCTTAAATCCAGCTTCAAGGGTATCCAATGTCTCCTAGCATCTGTGAGCACTTGTGCACAGGTGACATAAACACACACACACACACACACACACACACACACACACCCCCTAAAAAATTAAAAATCCATTGAAGTTCAGTTGCATGAGTTAAATGAGTTTATTAGAAGTTGTTTAAAGAGTCAATAATTACTATAAATAGCCATAATTTACTGAATTTATTTTATGGACTTCCATAGCATTTAGCTACAAAATAATTGGTGCAAACCCATCACTAATCAATGCCAAAAGACAAGTGAATATAGGCTAAGACAATATAGGGTACAAACCAATCTAGATTCTAGGAAAGTTCCACATTTGTGTACACTCTACCCTTTCCCTTAGCAGGATTGTACCAGCTTTAGCACATACTGAGGAACAATAGACAATGGAGTCTTAGTAACAATCTGGCAGGTAGAATAACCAAAATTAGGCAGTTTTAATATCCTGTTTGATGTAAATGAGTAATGCTTAAGAATTGAGCCCCAAATTGCAACTCAGGTAATAAAGAGAACATTTCCAACTGGAAAGCAATAATATTTTTCACTTTCATATAACAGCAATAGCTTTATGTATTTTTAATGTGCCTTTCTTTCATGCCAAACCATGCTGAAACTTTTTATATCATTAATTCATCTTTGTTGTCAGTTTATACAATTATATTGCAATCCTCCATTTTGAGCTTTCTAAAAATTAATGTCCATGTGAGAGGGCCTGTTTGTTTGTATGTACACCATAGGCATGAAGTACCTTCATCAGCCAGAAGAGGAAAAATCAAGTTGATACCAACCTGGAAGCTTAATTTCTACTGGCTAGCTTCTACAGGTGCTAAACCTTCTTATACATAATTCCAGAGTGGAATAAAAGTAATCATAAGTCTTATCTCTGTGTGAGTAGAGCAACAACAGCTTTGCAAGATGTAACCATTGATACAGCAATGGCAGGAGTGTCACCAATCAATTTCAAATTAGATTCTTGTATTTAAGGATCACTCTACAAGACAATACCCATTCCTGACACTGTTATCAGGTCCAAGAACCTATAGCTGAATTGATTGGTCATGGGCTCTAGGAAAGTACTTGTATTAAGTATTAAGTTGATGCTTCATAATGTACCATTACACCCCAAAGTTAGAGCACAAACCTTATCAATGATGCTTCTTTTTCTAGTAGATAAAGATTAGTGGAGACCCATAGCCAGTTATCATAAAGAGGACAAGAATGACTACAACTATATTCAAATAGCTCAAAGAAGGCATGAATATACTCCAGGAGAACAAAATTGAAGATTAAATAAGAAAGTAAATGCAAATATCAGGAGAGAATTAAATAAAGATACATAAACACTGAAGAAAATATTAAAATAGTTCTAGATTTAAAAAAACATTCAAAGATATTAGTTGTCACCAGTGCTTTACTCTCACTGTAGGTAAATAATACATAAATGAGCCTAATAGATATTTCAGAACATTCTACCCAAAGAGTAAAAACTACCCATTTGGACTGAAGAGGTGGCTCCGTGGTTAAGAGTACTGGCTGTTCTCAGAGGACCTGGGTTCAATTCCCAGAATCCATATTGCAGCACACAGCTGTTTGTAACTCCTGCTCCAGGGGATCTGACACCCTAACATAGACATGTAGGCAAACATCAGTGTACATAAAATACAAATATATTAATTATTTTTAAGTACACATTCTTCTCAGCTATCCATAGAATTTTCTCTAAAGTTAATCACTTACTAGGACACAAAGCAAATATAGGAAAATTGAAATATGCCATCTTGAATGTATTCTATCCGACCAATAGTAAAGTTAGATCAACTAGCATTAAATAGAAAAAAATTAATAGAAATATTTTGTAATATACATGTCATGTACATTTATTTTTATAAGTGGAATATAGGTGAAATACAAATCTGAATTAATTACCTACTTATTAAAAACCATGACAAAAATATGTAAATGACACAAATTTTTAATCATGGCTTCCCATACTCTCAGAGTCTGTATGGAAACGTTATAAGATTCTGAGATTTATTCTTACATGCAATTAAATGACTTCCCATATAAAAATATTAATAGTATATTATTAATTATTCTACTAACACAGGGTAAAAATGCTGGCAAAATGAAAACCTAATATAAAAATATTTTTGTAATCAAAGGTGAGAAGAGTGTTTAAGAAAATTTTCAGATTTTCTTCCTATCTGCAAACATATATTAATAACTTCTTATGCTTACATTATAATATGGGGCCCTAATTTTGAACAAAATGCTGTGTGGCATAAAAGATTCATTATGTGTGAGAAATCTATTTAAAAGTGATGATCTCTTTAAAATGGTTAACAAGATATTTGCATTTACATTTGAGAAAGCCAGATAATTCTCACTGAAATATGTAACATCAAAGCAATACAAAGATCAGAGAGTGATTCCTTCTATCATCAGTTGAGCTATTGAACCTAACTATCCAAGGAATTCTTATGAAAAAAAAAAACAGAATTTCAGCATTTTCACACTTGCAAATTATTTCTGAAACTTCATTATAATGCTGACACCAAAAATCAATTACACAGCTACTAATTTAGGAATCATGTACAGTATTGTTACTATTATCAAAACTCTGGCCAAACAGGTATGGTTTTCAAAATGGTGTTCTTTTTCCTTTGTTTCTGTTTGTTCAAAACTAATATAACTATTTTATTACAAGCAGTAGGGATAGGCACATGTAAGGAAAGTGATGGGAGAGCGGGAAATGCCCAGGATCCCCCATTGTTCTGAAACTTTTTCTAGACAACCCTTCAAAATAGCTATCCAGTGCTTTCCACACCAGAACACTCTAATTAAACCCAATGAGTTATTTTCTACCACTTTTCTGTGTTCTATCCTCCACATTCTGAGTTGTTCTTCTTAGTGAAGCCAGTCCTCCTGCAGAAAGAGGCAGAGCAGACCTTGTGAGCAGTGAATATGGTGCTGTCTAGATGCTAAAAGAGGATCAATCCAGTGAAGATAAAGACACGATGTTGACTGGAAAGTGTATTGTATGCACTACCCAGTAAAAAAGTTCAAATCATGTTGCCCACATACTCCCAGCTGTGTGGCTACCCACTGGAAACTGGTCCACCTACATTAAATAATGTTCTTAATGATGACCGAGTCTCCCATTCCCAGCAGTTATCAATTGACAACAGTTCCTCAACTAGGGGTGGGGCTTTGTGACCACTTCCCTGTCCCAATGTTGGCATTTTGTCGGCTTGAGATTCTGTGAGATTTGGTCATGATATCACAGCAATCACTGTAAGTTGGTATGTACAACTTCTCTGTTGTGTCCAGAAAACATTGCTATAAAGTAGCTACTATTAACCCCATTTTTTCCTCAGGTAAAGAAACTGAGTCTCAGCTTAATGTAGATTTATTTCATATGTGCCTGTCTGTCAAACTGTATAGTTTTTCATCTTAGTTTATGGTCACTTTTGTGATAGCTCCTTTGAGGGGTTTATGTGTTTTATTATTATCTTGACATGAAATTGTTTCCCTTTTTATTCTGTCCACAGATATGTTTAGTAGATGTGATAAAGAGGTATTCCCTGGCATCATCATGAAGAGTAATAATACTTATGATAACAATTATTACTCATTAATATTTGATGAAGACAAGCGCTGTGTCCCTGAATTTCTAATCTAAATGGAGTATTATAAATAAATAACCTCAGCAATTGGAGTGAGGCTTTTGATGGTGTTTGCTTTTGAGTAACATCAAGAAGATATTAAATGTATAGCTCATTTTCATTCTTTTTTATTTTAAATTAATTTTTATTTAAATTAAAACCAATCTTAATTTATATACTGTTCCCAGTTCCCTCTCCCTCCCATCCTTCCATTCCTCCTATCATTTCCCCATCTCCCCCCTCATCCACTCCTCAAGGAGGGTGAGGCCACACTCCTCCTGTATCTAGGCTGAGAGATTAGCCCTTTATGGGGATTGGGCTCCCAAAGCCCATTTGTTCACTAGGAATAAATACTGGTTCCACTGCCAGAGACCCCATAGACTGCACAAGCCTCCAAACTGATAACCACGTTCAGGGGTTTAGGTTCCCCAGAAGTCAATTGAATCTATGATCTCCCCCTTGTTCATGTCAGCTGTTTCTGTGGATTTCCCCAGCCTGGTCTTGATCCCTTTGCTGACCACTCCTCCCACTCTACAACTAGACTCCAGTTCAGCTCAGGGCTTAGCTGTGAATCTCTGCTTCTGCTTCCATCAGCTACTGGATGAAGGCTCTGTGATAGCATTTAAGGTAGACATCAGTCTCATTATAGAGGAAGGACATTTAAGGTAGCCTGTCCACTACTGCTTAGATGCCTAGTTGGAGGTCATCCCTGTGGATCACCTGGAAATTTCCGTAGTACTTGCCCCATCCATCCCCAATGCTAAGATTACAGGACCACGATGCTTCACTGACTGTAGCGTGTATGTTTCCGCCAGCCAGCCAGTCTGCCAATCTGGGCCCACAGCCGCTCCAGCCCCAAATAACACTCAGAGACTCTGTATTTGATACAATCCTGTTGGCCAGTTACCATTACTGTTTATGTGCTATCTCTGTCTTAATTATTAACCCATTTCTACTTATCTAAGTATTTCCACGTGGTCGTCTTATCAGGGAGCCGCGGCGGGCGTCTTCCTTCCTCCCCGGGCTACATCTCGACTCCTCCTTCCCACTTCCTCTTTCCTCCTTGTCTCCTAGCCCCGCCTATCTTGTTATCTCATTGGCCACAGAGCTTTATTAACCAGTATGAGAAACATATATACAGAATAACATCTCCCATCAACTGACCTTTTATGTAGCTGCCAGGCATCAAAATGCATGTCGTCCTATTTGAACAGAAAACTTTACCCAATGAACTGCCTCTCTTTCCCAAATATTGATCGGCATGAATATTTCAAATAACTAAAATAATAACTGTAGCCTTCAATGTCTAGCTAGTCATGACTATAAATGTTGATGGACGTTATTGCTTATAGAATTTGGGTATACATACTGGTCTAGTCATTAACAACTCTTTCTGATCCTGAAAACAATCAAGCGATACTCTGAGAAGTGCATATTCAAAACTACACACATGTGAGGTGTCCAAAGTACAAGTTCCCAGCCAAGGTCAAAGAAGGCAAAATTCTTTTTTTCAGCCACCATATCATAAACAGGTATCCTTTTGCAAAATAAAGCATGACACATGTGTATATGTGTTTAGTTTGTGATTTTTGTTATTGAAATGGTTTATAAGCAGTATGTTTAAACACTGCCTTACTTTAGCAAAAGAAGACCAAGGTATACTTTTATAGTTCCAATTAGAAAAAATATATGCGTATCCTACAGAGATTACTTCAGGCATGAATTATGGTGCTTTTTTGGCTGTGAATTTAATTTTAACGAGCAAAGGCTATATATTGACTAAGATGTTGCTAAGCACAAACACACATTTAAAAGTTTATATATTGATTGGCTAGTAAATCTTCTGGGACCAGAGACACTTGGGAACCTATCCTCTGTATATTCTACAGGAAAAAACGATGCTCTATTGGATAATTTAGTGTATAAGGCAGCTTTATGGAACATAAACTGTAATTTGAATAACATACAAGACATTATGCCAAGACCTGCAGATCAACAAATTTAAAGTAATTTGGAGGGTTTAACATTGCCATGTGTGCCTCAGCCACTATGGGAATGCATTGATAATGCCACATTAAGTGTTTAGTATTTCTGGAACCAGGAATAAAAGTGTGGACAGAAGTGTGAAAACAGATAAAGCTGCGGAAAAATCATTTTCAACAGACTGTGGCATGCATGCAATGTGAATGGAAGGGACTGACGAGGTGGTGTCCTATCTTTTCCATTACTTAACATGTCTTCCAAACTCTTCCTCAGACTTAAAAGCAATGACCACCTTTGAATAAAGTAATGGCCTTATTAAAATTCTTGCTAATACTCAAGAAGAATTTTATAATTTAAGGAGAAAGATTAGAAATGTTTTTCTGAAATTTAAGAGGCATTTTTCCAAAGAACTGAATAAATGCTTGTTTTTCAATACTAAAATCTATTTTAAACTTTATTATATAAAAATATTTCAAATAAAAAAAAATAATCACACAACAAAGTTAACTGGACTCAAAGACTACACAAACAATGAGCCCCAATAGAGTTGAGCAGTCAAGCAGGACTGAAGTTATAGAGCTTCTCATTGGATTTTGTGCTTTCAATTTCAAAGGTATTTTTATGCACATATTCTCCACCAAACTTGAAGAATCTGTGACAGAGTTGGAACCAGATAAACAATTAGCTTTTATCATCTTTCTTAACTCATACTCATTATCTACATCAGTTGCTCTTTACTCCTAATAACTAGCCTTTCTTATTCTTACTTATTCTTATTTCTCTACATCTTATACCACATCCCCACATGTGCATTCATACATACATAATACATACATACATACATACATACATACATGCATGCATGCATGCATGCATGCATAAAGTACTGGCTGAATTCTTCATATGAGGAAAAACATGCATGTTTTCTTGTTTGTTTGTTTGTTTGTTTCTCAGACTGAGTGTCCTCACTTAATATTATAGATTCTAAGTTAATTGATTTTTCCTACAAATTTTGTGAATACATTTTTCTTTATAGATGAAAATGATTTATGTGTGTGTGTACCAATTTTCATTATCCATTCATTTGTTGATGGATAACTAGGGTGATTTCAATATATTGCTACAGTGAATTAAGCAACAATAAACAGGAAAATGCAAAATTCTCTACAGTAGGGTATGGTGTTTTCTGGATTTATTCCCAGAAGTGAAATAACAGGGTTATACAATAACTGTATTAATTGCATACCCCAACACAAAGTTCAAATGGGTTTCTTTCTCTCCACATCTACTCTAATATATGTTGTCAGATTTATTGATGGTAGCAAATCTGACTGGAATAAAGTGGTTTTTCCAAATATTTTTAATTTGCTTTTCATTTCCTTGTTAGCTATGGAAACCAAACACCTTTTAAAATATTTGTTGGCCATTTGCGTTTCTTTTTTTTCTCCAGATCTTATTTTTCTGTTTGTTTATATAAGATACATGTTCGGTTCATTTGCTTATGTGTTAACTGACCATTTCCTTAATTTCTGCAATTCTTTGATTCTGGATGTTAGCCCCTTGTCTGAAGTATGGTTCATAAAGAATCTTTTCTGTTCTGCAGGTTGTTTGCCCTGCTTAGTGTTTCCTTTACACTAATGGTGTTTTCTGATTTTTAATTGTTAGTTTAATTTTCATGTAGTCTCATATGAATCAATAGGTGTACTATTCATAAGTTTTTTTCATACCCCAATATCTTAAAGAAGTATACACTATGTTTTCTTCTAGAAGATTCATTTTATAATTAATGTCTTTGATCTATTTTGAATGGATGTACAAAAAGAAAGACAACTGCAATTTCATTATTCTGAAAGTAGAAACCTAATTTTGACAAGAGAATTCACTGAATATGTTATCCTTTTCCAGTATATTTTTGCCTCTTTTGCTAAAAATTAAGTTGGCATAGCTTTGTCTCATTATTTTTAGGGTATCTTTTCTATTGACCTTCCTATTTTTAGGTCAATATCACAGTATCATCATCACTCTATAGTATATTTTGAAGTTTGACATTATACAAGCTCCCGCATAGTTCTTTCTCATTAGAAATTCTTTACCTTCCTATTTTCTTTTTTTGGTTTTATATGAATATTTTTACTTATTTTCTAATTATAACTTTGATAAATATTTTATTAAATCAATACACTGATTTTGGAAGACGCAATTTTATTCTGCTAATAAAGGAGCATGAACTATTTTTCCATAGTCTGGTATTTCCATATTCTCCTTTAACAGTGTGTTGAAGTTTTCATGTAGAGGTCTTTTATTTCTTTGGTAAAACATATCCTAAGTACTTCATATTCTGATAGAGTATTTCTTCACTTATTTATCTAAGGCAATGCTGATTTATAAGATAAAGGATATATATTTATATATCTTCTGAAACTTTACTATGTTTATTAGGTCAAATAGTTTTTATTTGACTCAATGGGACTTCTTGAGTAAGGAGTATGTCATACAAAAATGGGAAGAGCTCAATTTATTCCCTTTCTATTTTTATATGCTCTATGTCTTTCTATTATCTAACTGCTATCTTAAGCACTATAACAAATATGAAAGGAGGAAATGGACAATCTTTTGTCAAGCCTCATGTTAGAGAAAATGCTCTCAATTTTTCATTGTTTACTATAGTTTTGTCTATAGATTTGATCTATATATCCATTAATATGAACTATGATCTATCTATTCCTAAAATTTCTATAGTTTTCAGCATGAAGGCATGTCAAATGCCTTTTCAACACTGACTGAAATGAGTATGTGGTTTCTCTCCTTGGACATTTTTATCTTATAATACAAGTTTGTGTCAGTAGTATTTTAATACATTATTAGGATAAAAGATGAACACTGAAAGAAATTCCCAACTAAAGAAAAGGGGCTTGTTACACAGGTGTAACATGGCAATACTTAATAGGACTCAGAAAGTGTTCATCTCAGAAATAAATTTCTAAGTGGCCTTCTATTCCCCATTCTTCCCTGAATCTTGGAGAAGGAGGTAGTTTTCTGGCTATATTATAAAAACTTTGGCTTGTAGTCTTCCTTTTTCTACCCTGGGGACAACCCCTTTAGCTCTGTGTTGCTGTTGCTTGGCCCTGCTGATATCTGGTGCTTTAGCTTGTACTTCATAGTAAAAGAGTTTGGGATTCCATTTTTTCTAGACTTTATCAAGTCCCAGTTGAAATGAACAACTTAGTTGATGGCTATTCCAATTTTTCTGGGTGCCCATTCTATTCTTTGTCCCCTTGATACTTCTGTTTCTATTTTATTTTGCTTATTTATATGATTTGCATTTTACACACCCAAATTTGGATGAAGTGAAACTATTACAGATTTTGTAAATAATGTGCACTTTAACTGGGAAGTAATTATTTCTATAAGTTCATATTGAAGCTTGTTTTAATGCTAGAAGAGTTCAAGAGGAACTCTTTGCGGCAAATCTGACTCATGACTAAACAGTGATTGTGGGAGATTTAGTCAAAGTATATCTTCACAATGGGTGACAAGAACAGGAAGTATTCCCAACTCTGAGCAACTTACATGAGGATCTTGGTACTCAGTCAAAAATTTAAGTGTTATCTTGTTTGTGGCTCTAAATGCCTTTCTTTGATCTCTCATCCCTCTCTAATATTCTCTGCTCTCTCTCTCTCTCTCTCTCTCTCTCTCTCTCTCTCTCTCTCTCTCTCTCTCTCTCTCTCCAGTTCTTCTGACTTGGGCTCTTCATAGAAAAAAATTCATTTTCCAAACCCAGAAATACCCACAGGCTCCACAGGCTCTGCTCTTCAGACATTACATACCCAAACCCCATAGCCTTACTATGCATTGGAAAAGTCCAGGCAGTTAACTGGGACAGCCACAAATCGTACCTTTCTTTATAAGCCTTTTGCAGGGACCCAAGTCTTGATACGCTGCTGTCCTGACAGCAGAAAAAGAAATCATGAACTTTTATCAGTTTTTTTAATTGTTTGAGCAGGTAGGGTGCATTCATATTCTTACTGTGTCATAGAGAGAAGAGAAACTTGAACCTCATTTCTAATTGTAGAGTAAACCTTAATTTTCTTTAGAAATTGAATTTTAGGTCTCTATGGGAAGATGAGGGAAATAACATTTGCTTTATGGTTATTAGTCTCCCCTCAGTGTGTTTTTCTAGTTTTGTATAAATGAAAGCTGACTTTTCCTTTCCACAGGGACCCCCTTCTGCCCCTATCCCCACAGTCATGGTGACATTACATAAAATTCACTCATCATATTACTGGGTGGTTTTCTGAAGCTCATAAAACTCAGTTTTGAATGAGATATTCAAATGCATATTGTATCTTTCTCTTGAATTATAATTGTTCATGCTTCAGGAGGACAAGATAAAATCACAAGTTGAATATTCTTAGAGAAGCTAGCCATACCCTCCAGACTGAACATTCTGTTTCAAAAGGACAACATAGAATAAGTTCCCAGAAGTTAAACACTGGGCACACAAAGTAATCACATCATATTGTTCTGTGTATCTTTTAAATGATCTGTTGTCATTCTGTTTCAGAACTTTGAGTGGGATTTCCACATGGTAATCAAAAAAGGTCTGATATTAGAGTTTGTGTGAGTCTTTGGGGGGGTGACACTTGAAAAAAATTTAATCACTCCATATTAAGAATCAATGATACACTAAAGTAATAACTTTACAAAATCCATTTTGGTTAATTAATAAAGTCACTGGGGTTTTATATATAGAAGCATAGGTAAGGGTTACTTATTTGAACATAAATGACTCATGTGACCCCACTAACTAAGTAAATGACAGCATACTTCCCTATCATCTTAGTTGCAGGCCTCAATATCGATATTGTCCAGTACAAATATTGGCTCATTCATTTATAGCCATTGCAAAAAGGCACTCCACCGCATACCCCAGCAAGAAGACAGCTAAATCAGGATTACTTCTGCACCTGTTTTGGGATCATGTAACTGCTTCCCCAAAATTCATACTTGGCTCTGTTGGGCCATGTTCAAGAATAAATTGTTCTGTAAGACTTTTTCTGACAAGATAGGAAGAAAAACACACTCCCACCAGACAACAAACCAACAACAGACCAAAATAATAATTCCAGCAAAGTCCAATATGATAAATTAATGACTAGTATTACATCTTTCAGGAGTTAATGTGACAGATTTTTGTACAGGAACAAGGATGCTTCAAAGACAGCTATATTACCAAGAGCCAATCCCACACTAGACTAGGTCATTATTCATCCGTGGAGATATCTGAAAGACTTGCAAGAAGTTTTACATGCCAGATTTTTCTCTACCTGGAATTATTATTGCTTCAATACTCCTGCAGAGGAACCTTGTGAAGCTTTTTCAGTTTGAGATCTTCCTAAGACTTCTAGTAGCTTACTCCCTGAGTCTTATGGACACACCTCTCTTTCTGAAAGTGAAAATTTTGGTGGGTAGGGACATTTTCTACACAAAGAGTAGTGACTGAACAGTCATACTATATTTTCTTAAAGATCAATGAATACTTTTAGCTATGTTTTATATTTGAGATTTTTTATTCCTTCTTTAATAGAAAGACTATGGTAGAATATCTCTAATTCACTGTTTTTTTATTAGAATAGTGAGAGATTCATCTTTTCTAGGACAGATCAGGTAAGACCTTTTGTTCATGGAAGTCTAGGTTGACAAAGAAATATATTAACTTTTATCCACTGTAAAATCAAAACAACAAACAGATAATAATTGATCTTTTATTTGGTGACATCTCACCTAAGTAATGAAAATGGTATAAATTCATCCATGTACTTGCTGCATGGCACGTACTTTGCTTTCTGTTACTAGTCTAGATTTGCAAGATGCCTAATTCTTACAGAAATCTAACAAATCAAATGAGATGATGATTGGTGAAAACCAAGATACAAAAAACCCCCCAGCATTTTATCAATAGAAACAAAAACCTTTCTAAATCTTCTCTCAGTGAATAAACTTTGAAAACATCTTGAATGTGACTCAATGCATTTCAACACCAAACTAAAATGATATAATGTCTTACCACAGCAATGAAATCGGCATTCCCATAGGTCTTCATTCCAGACCTTCTATATTACTCTCAGACATGTAAGTTTGATTTTAAGTAGCCGCTTAGATGTCAGAAAAACACTTTGCCATTAAAGTTCTGAATTGCTCAACTTCGGTGGTGATGATAGGAAGATGAAGGGAGGTGCCCACTTAAAAGCTTAAAATGATATTGCATTCTGTGTACTATTAGGAATCGAGCTAAAAGAAATATATGCAAACACAACAAATGGACAAGAGCATTCTCAGGTTAGAGAATCCTCAATAATCTCTCGCATTGCATTCAGGTGAATAATTATGTTGTGAAAGCCAAATGAATTTTCCTATTGTATTATTTCAAACAATTTTATATTCACTAGGCAAATACAGGAAAATATAATATATTTTTATCTTTTATTTTCAATACTATACCTTCATCTTCCAGTTAAATCAGACACTAGAAGTAAATACACAAAATAAAAATGTAATGAATACAAACCTATTTGCAAATAAAGAAACATTTTCAAGAGTGAGGTCACATGTTTTGATGTTAAACAATGTAATGTTTATAAGTTAATTAACCATCTAGAGAAATTCATGTTGCCTCCATAACTGTTCATCCAGTGATATTCTATGTTAATGGCAAGTAACTTCCTTGGCTTTGCAAATCTTTAACCAACTGGTTGGTTTTCTTCTTCCCTTTCTAATGTAAAGCATGAAGAAACACTTAAATTTCAGATTGCATTTATTTCACAGAGTACATATTTTCCAGAGAACAATCTGTGGATTCCTGAAGTCGAGATTTTTAAGAATAGTTTATAAGAAAAATGGCTTATTAATATAGATTAATATATTATTAATTAGTTAAATTCATTAAACAAGCTACTAAATGTAAAATATTTAGAATAGAATTAGGAGTATGGTATGCATGCATGATCAAAATGTATTGTATGCATGTGTGAAATTTTTAAATACTGAATAAACTATTATATTATTATGAAAGTTTTTTTATACTTTCAAAGTATTCCTTTTTTAAAAAGACATATATATATGTATATATATGTATATATACATATATATATATATGTATATATATATAAGTTACCTGTAAGTAAGCATGCAAATCAAGTGCCTTCATGTGGCAGAGAACAACTTACCATAGACTACTCTTACACTCCTTTGTCTAAGTAGTGGGACATGGCATTTTCATGTGCAACAAATGGCTCCCAGATATAATCATATTCAGGTTGTCTGAATATCAGTACTAGATCCCTTGACCATATAACAGTGGTATGAACTCCTGTTATAGTTCTAGTTCATAGCCATAATCAACAACTCAATGCATTATAGGGATTTAACACATAATAATTAGTATAGTTTTGTAACAGATTTAAAAGTGTTTATTGTCACCACTTATAAGGAATGCATATTCAATAACATAAAGAACTATTCTGTATACAAGACAGAACACAAGAAAACTCAGATTCATCTTTCCTCATGCGTCAAATAATCACCTCTGCTATCCATAACTCTATGAGGAGTTTGGAGAGATGGTGCAGTGATTAAGAGCACTGGTTGCTTCTTTAGAGGGCCCATATTCCATTCCCAGCAAACACATGGGAACTCATAACCATCTGTAACTGTACATCCAAAGGATCTAACACCATCCACTGGCCTCCACAGTCACCTGTCATACAAGTGGTACATCGACATGTAGGCAAAAAAACCAACACTCATATAGTAATTTAAAACATAAAATGTTATTTAAAAATCTATTTGGACAGAATTAAATGAAGTTAACCTTGTGCCAAATTGTTACACTCGGATTTTGGGTTTATGTGTATTGGATCTCCTTAACACTTAGCACCACCCGAACATGTGCTAGATCTCCAACTCAATGTGTTTGAGCATAGACAAGAGAATCAGTCAATCTTCTGCCCATCATTGAATTTGACCTCATACCTTAGGGGGATGCAGATAAAAATGAAATCAAACTCTGTTTGCTAGAGTAGGATTTTCTTTTATTTTTGATTATTCAGGCATGGGTAGTCAAATATGTCCATTATCTGTAGTCTACAATAATGGCCATCCATAAATGAAGTTATAAGGACCTGGTAGATGCTCAAAAGTATTCAGAAGAGGAGCTTGGGGATTTAGAGAGGCCTACTACCCTTGCAAAGATCCTTCACAATAGCAGAGAAGCAGACAACCAAGTACTCAATGCCTTTTTCTTGTATCTGTCTAAGATATTTTCCAAGTTCCTGTCTGTCCTACTTAGAGTATGCATATTATTCACTGCACTTCCCTAAAACAAAATTCATGAAGAAATATCTTCATAAAAGGCCTTTGGCTCACTCTGACTTAACTATGAATAAAACTTTGACTCTTTGCACTGCAGGTCTTTGGCTACTCTCTCTGAAAATGTTGTTACCACTGGTTCTTACCTTCCTCTGATACTTCAGATTCTTTTTTTTTTTTTTACTACTTTGTTTTTTTAACCTTTTAAATTTTTCCCCCATCATATTTTTTTCATAAAAGCAATGAGAGAAAAATAATGAGAAAGAAAGAGATGGAAGGAATATGAGCTAACCTCTATTATTATAGAGTTATTTGTATCAGGAAACTCAAATCTTCATACTTCTTTTCATTACTTCATACTGCTTTTCATTAGCTATATCAAATGAAGATTCCAAGTTAGTATCTGGTTTACAGATGAATAATTCCATATTTCACATCTATTACTAAACAAATGGCTCACTCAGACATGAATCAGTTACTTTTCAACAGCTTCAGCACTGAGAGGTACAATATCATCACTTATTCAATCAATAAATTATTACCAACTGCCTTGTATCCATGACTCAGGTGCTAGGCATGCAGAAATGACTAAAGTTTCTGACATAGTGAACCTTTTTTTTTCTTTTCTTATTAGTCAGATATGCTAAATGTGTTAAATCACACACAAAATCAGTGTCAAAGACACAGGATAAATATTGGAGTCAAGAAGATCTCTGTAAATTCAAGGACTGCCTGGTCTACATAGTAAATATAGTACATTCTAGGACAGTGAGGGCTAGGTAGAGAGACCCTATCATAACCTCTTCCCTACAATATTAGTTCTTTAAGAGTTTTACACAGTATGTCCTGAACACATCCACCCTTTCCTCAAGCTTCTTCCCTGCATTGCAATATCCAGCTTTGTATTACTTTTGTTTAAATCCTTCGAGAACAGAATTTGTTATGCTGAAACAGTATTGGATGTGTAGTCTTCTACCATATACAGATTAACTATCTAGGGGCTACAGTTTCAAAAAAAAACTGTCTCTCTATTTCTTAGCACCAGTAACTGCCAATAGTTCCATGACCTATGAAGGGATTTGTGTCCAACTACTCTCTCTCTCTACTGGGATTTTATCTGGTCTGGACATGCAAAGGTTTTGTGCATTCTATCACAACCACTGAGTTATTTATGATGTGCAGTTGCCCTGCTGTATCCAGAAGGTGATGTTTCCTTATGCTACCTTAGGCTCTTAGACTTTTTCTGCCACAAGTTGAACAATGACCCTAAAGTTGGTAGAGTGATTGTGGTATGACTGTTCATTTCAGAGTCAAGCACTCTGCAGTCTCATATTCTCTGCCCCTTTGCCAGATGTGCACCACTCTGCCCATCACCATCTCCTGGGAATAGAGGCTGCCCAGGTGAGGGCTTGGAGATATACTGATCTATAGGCATAGCAATAAGACATTAGGAAATGGTTTAGTTACTAATTTTAATTAAACTTTAATATCATGCTTATTAAGCAGCATGATAGGAGTAGGTTCTATCCTAGGACCTAGGACCTATCTACCTATAGGTTCTTAGAGTAACAAAGGAACCAGTTATGGTACAGTTTTCATCCTGTGGAGATATCCAATTAGAAAGTGCTTGGTTATTCCCATGGTATCTGTGCAAATGTTGTACAAGTGGGCATGTCTTTCCAGGTTATTCATTATTTTCATTATTATACTAAAAGTGTTAGGAATTAATCATTATCCTTTCTCCTCTTGCCATGTGCAGAGTACCTTGCACATTATAAAACCTACCCATTTAGAATCATTCACAGGTACTCATTAACTAGATTTTGCTGTGTTCTACAACTAAAGTATGTGGTGTCCTCAGTAATAGAGTCTTACTATCAAATTTTGGAGGGTAACCAAAAACAACGTAAGAGCCTATAATGTTTGGGTTCTATGGGATTTTATTTTCTAGCAGTTCCAAAAGAAGCAATTCATATTTGACACAGGTCTTTTAATTTATTAGACTGTAGTATATAGTCGAATCATTGTTGTCCTGTTAGGGAACTTCATTTTAACTCTGTTGTTGGTATTGTTGCTGTTGTTGTTGTGTGTGTTTGTATGTGAATTTATATTATATGTAAAGCTTCTACACTAGTATGTTTCCATGTCTTTGTCTAAAAGATCTTTACTGTTATGCATCCCTGCCCCATTCCCCCATCTGCCATGCTGTCTACTAACTGATCCCAGCATTAAATTTTCCTGTTCCATTACCCATACACACACTTTAGCACTTTATACCAATGCATTCTATTTTTCTACTCCCACTGACTCTTAGAAATTTCCCAACTTTAATGTGTATCACCCATTAAAACACCTTAAGATTCAACACTAACAACCACAAATGAGAGGAAAGTTTGATGTTTGTCTTTCTTGTGTGGTTACACCACTGTGAATACAATAACAATGAACATGCATGAACAGGTATGTCTAGAATAGGATATGAAGTGCTATCCTCAGGAGCATATATTCAGGAGTGTTATAGATGAATACTATGCTGTAACTCTTTTTAAACATTATATGAAACCTTCATCTAGATTTCTATAGTGGCTGCATCATTTTGCATTCTGATCAGTAATGAATTCCTTGTGGGATTGATTATTTTTCTTCCATTTTTCAGCCCTGAAGAGTTGATAATGGATGGAGTGCTCACATTTGCCAGTATACTATCATCCCCGTGGATGAACCATGTTAGGTAGGTGAAAGAGTATGGCCCTTAGAAAAGAGTAGAAAAAAAGTCTGCTAGCAGGCATTGCGGGAGAGTCTGTTAACAGATCAAAAGAAAATTGTCTCAGGTATAAGCCTTGAGAGCATTCCCAAACGGGAAATGTAAATAACATAATGGGCTGAGAGTTTTCCATTGGAGCTGCCATTAGAAAGGGAACTTGTTAAAAACAAGAATGTTTACTATACTGTGATATACTGTATACTGTCATTACTCCCTAGCTCCTGGTCAGAATGTTCAAAACCCTTATACTCTCTGAAGTGATAAAAGGGAAACGGAGTCTTTTTTTCCTCATAAGAAGGTCCTTCATGTCCTGGTTGAGTTTATATTAAGGGTATGACTTTTGTGAAGCCCTGAAAGATGTTAAGTTGGTTGCCAAGGAAACCAACCAGATGGCTATAGAGTGGAAGATTCCTGCTCCATCCTCCAGCCTCTGGGGAAGGAAAAAGACTAGAGATGGAGTCAATCAGTCAAAATCAGTACTCTAATCAACCATGCTTGCATACTGTAGCCTTCATCAGAATCCCTCAGTGAAGGATTCTGAGCTACCAAACAGGTGTCAGTGCTCGACTTTACCCTTGGTCTCGCTTCCATCTCCTTTAAATTTTGCAATAAGTTAATAAATGTCAATAAATGTCTATGAGGCATTGTAGCAGATTTTTGGAAGGAAATACTGTAGGAGTACCCAATGTATAGCTGGCCAGACTCCTCTCTTGAGTTGCTTCTGTGAGATGTTTAGTCATGTCCATAAGAACAATAGCTAATGTAGGTTTTCAGGAAAACACACAAAGTATTCTTTGTATTTTCAACCTCACTAACTCAAAGAGAGCTATTATTCTTCTGGTGATTACTCTTTACAGTTGACAGTAGTGTGGCCTAGTCAGATCCTTAAGGTGCCCCAGGCAATGCTGAATCTGTACACAGAATGTGGCCAGAGCATCTTCTTGAGGTCTATATATTAAGGATGGAGAACTATTACTCATGTTCTCCTGACATGTTTGGGTTTCCAGAGTGCAGCTTCAGCTTGGTTGTTAAGTAAAACATACAGAGAGACCATGAAAGGAACAGGCCCTGAAGACATATGTGACCAAGGGGATGGAAGAAAAGCCACCCATTCAGTTGTCCTATTCCTTCTCAGCTCAGGTTTCTATTAGTATCCCAGCCATGTGTTAGCCACCTTGAGGTTTTCAAACAAGTTGAGCACCCACATAACTGTTCCTCTGGTTGATATCAGGTGAAGCAGAAGAACTATACTGTGGAGCCTGAGAAAACATGGCCTAAGAATAATGTGGTTGTTATATTAAGTCATTAAGTTGTTGTTGTTGTTATATTTAAATTAGAGATAATCTTATTTTACATATCAATCCCAGTTCCCTCTTCCTCCCACCCTCCCATGTCCCCAACCCATCTCCCATCCACTCCCCAGGGAGGATAGCCTTCCAGGAGGGATCATCAAAATCTGTCAAGTCATTTGGGGTTGGACCTTGGCCCTCCTTTGTGTATCTAGGCTAAGGGAACATCCCTCCATAGGAAATGGACTCCCAAAATCTGTTTGTGCACTATGGATACATCCTGGTTCCATGGCCAGAGGGCTCATAGACTGTCCAGTCCCTCTAGCTAACACCTATGCTTAGGGGTCATGGTTTGGTCCTATATTGGTTCCCCAGCTGTCACACATGATTTCCCACTTGCTCAGATCATCTTTTTCTGTGGGTTTTCCCAGCATGGTCCTGACCCCTTTGTTCATCACTCCTCCATCTCTGAAACTGGATTCCAGGAGTTTGGCTCAGTGCTCAGCTGTGGATCTTTGCTTCTGCTTCAGTCAGCTACTGTACGAAGGCTCTAGGATGGCATTTAAGGTATTCATCATTCTCATTATAGGGGAAGTGCATTTAAGAAAGCCTCCTCACTATTGCTTAGATTTCTAGTTGGGGTCATCTTTGTGAATCTCTGTATAAGTCCCTAGTGCCAGATTTCTCTTTAAACCTATAAAGGTTCCCTCTATTAATGTGTCTCTTTTCTTGCTCTCTTCTATTCATCTCCCCACTCAATTTTTCTGGTCCCTCATGTTCTCCTCTCCCTCCTCTTCTCCCTGCCTCTTTCTCCTACCTCCCTCTCTCCCCCCCCCCCATGCTCCCAATGTGTTCAGGGGCTGTTGTCCCTTTCCCCTTCACCAGGGGACCATGTATGTCTCTCTTATGGTCCTTATTTCCTAGCTTCTTTGGAGGTGTGGATTATAGTGTGGTAAACCTTTGCTCTATGTCTAATATCCATATATGAGTAAGTACATACCCTGTTTGTCTTTCTGTGACTAGGTGACCTCACTTAGTATGGTTTCTTCTAGTTCCATCCATTTGCCTGTGAATTTTAAGATTCCATTGTTTTTTTCCACTAAATAGTGCTCCACTACATTTTTGGAATCCCCTCTTTGGTTGAGGGGCATTTAAGTTGCTTCCAGGTTCTGTTGCTATGAACATAGTTAAACAGATGTCCTTGTTGTATGAATTTGTATCCTTTGGGTATATGCATAAGAGTTGCTGGATATTAAAGTAGACTGATTCCCATTTTCCAGAGAAACTGCCATACTGATTTCCGAAGTGGCTATACAAGTTTTCACTCTCACCAGCAATGGAGGAAGGTTCCCCTTTCTCTACACCTTGTCCAGAATAAACGGTCATCGTTGTTTTTCATTTTAGCCATTCTGATGGGTCTAAGATGGTATCTCAAGAGTTGTTTTGATTTGCATTTTGATTTGCATTTCCCTGACAGCTAAAGATGTTGAACATTGAATTTCTTGTGGGTCTTTCAGCCAGTTTAGATTCCTCTATTGAGAATTCTCAGTTTAGTTTTGTACTCCAGTTTTTAATTGAGTTGTTTGGTGTTTTGGTGACTAACTTCTTCAGTTCTTTATATATTTTGGAAATCAGCCTTCTGTCAGATGTGGAGTGAAGATCTTTTCCCATTCTGTGGGCTGCTGTTTTGATTTGGTGACTGTGTCTTTTGCCTTACAGAAGCTTCTCAGTTTCAGAAGTCCCATTTATTAATGGTAGATCCCAGTTCTGTGCTACTGAGGTTATGTTCAGGAAGTGATCTCCTGTGCCAGTTTGTTCAGGGTACCCCCCACTTTCTCATAAATCCAGACACACTGAACCTCTTAGAAGTCATTAAGATTTAGAGTAATTTATTATTTAGCAACAAAGCATTAAATACACCCAAACTACTATGCCTTTTATCCTCAACTGCAGGGAATGAAGGGGAAGTGTACAAGCCAACTATAGGGGTCATGTAGTAATATAAGGCCTCTGCACCTATCTCAGTTTTCCAATCTCAGCATATCAGCAGGGGAGCTAGCTAAAGACTTAATTAAAATGGCTATTTTATCAATAGTTATTTCCCAATTAATTATCATTATCATAATAAAGATGTTGAGTGTCAGCCATAGATTTTGCCTGATTATGTGACAATACTGTTCATGACCATGGCAGCATACTGGTCTCATATATATATATCATATAACATTAAAAAATATCTAAAGTCTTGAAATAGCAGCAAAATACCCTCTATCCTTTAGGTAACTTCCCCCCCCCCATCTCTTTAGGACAGACAAACATCATATCAAGACATCCCAGATGGGTTAGCTATCGTGACACTTAGGGCAAACCCAAATTCTTACACACTGATGTAAATCTAATATTTCATTTTCTATACCAGACACACATGAGAGTATATCATCAACATAGACAGAATGCAACCTGTTAAAATAATAATTTATTTGGATACTTTTGTGAAAGACCATAAACACCAGTATAGGAGGCTTTCCTCAATAAGATTCCTAAGCCAGAGCTGGGCAGTGGTGGAATATGTCTTTAATTCTAGCATTCAGGAGGCAGAGCCAGTTTGATCAGTGTGAGTTTGAGCCTAGCCTGGTCTACAAAGCTATACAGAAAAAGCCTGTCTTAAAACAAAACAAACAAACAAACAAAGATTCCTAAGCCAGCATCCCTGAAGTAGGGAGCAAATGAGCAAGAAGGGACTCAGAAATTGTTCTTTACTCCTTTATTCAAATTTTTGTTCACCTTCTTTTATTCTGTTTCTATTTTGTAGACTAAATGGCTCTTCCAGTCCATTTTGTTTTAAAGAAAATGAATGTACCAATCTCATCCACTCATACTCCATTCCAATTGCACAAAGCCTTTTACAATAAGATGTGTTAAATAATTCAATGAACAGATTATTATTGCAGTGAATTAAATAAATGGACGTGGTCTATCTCCAATACCCTTGTGTAAAGCCTGTTTAATTCTATAATCCCATTGGATGCAATGTTCTTAAATGAACACTCTTAACTTGTATGTTTTCCCCCATTCTGTTTAGAAATATAATAAGAGTTGAGAAACATTTGTTAAGAAAGCATTAATTCTATTTGAAGATTCTTAAGGAGAATATTAGAAACATAGAATATGAATTCTCATGTATGTAATTTGCTAATATAATTACAATGGAATAGAGTTAGGTGCTTGCAGATCTTTAAGTGTTAATTAAAAACCCAATAACTTGATGGCTAGTAATACTTAAATAGTAGGTTAATGATCCTACAGTTGAACCATTGTCATTTACTAATCACTTAATTCAGTCAATATATGTCAACAACCCGTTGTCAGCAAAATATCCAGAGTTGTGCAGTCCCTAAGCTTTAGATGGAGTGTCCCTTGGATGATTCATTGCATTTTTCTCTGGGGATTTCAAGGCAGTCAGCACCACTCCTTCAATTTTGTTCCCTAAGGGATTTTTACTGTCATTGATTTTCCTACCTCCTTAAATAAAAAGCATGGTTTTCATGTTTCAAGAAAAAATAACTATATACCTGTAGAAAAATAGACACCTCAAATCCATTTAGTATGATTAAAATGATTTTAATCAAGCAAAGTTATAAAGGTGAACTGTGAGCATCAAGAAGGTTGATGCCAAGCATGGGCAGGATGGTGTCAAACAAGGGTTGATATATTTTATAATGACAGAAATCCATGGGCACACTGGGCACTGTGGAAGGATGTGAGGGTGTCAGTACTTTATTCTTAAGCCAGCAAATGAAGTGAAAAGACAGAAAAAAAAATGTTCTTCTTTCTTACAAACATAATTCAGGGTTGCTCCTAGGGTAACTCTCTTGGAACAATGTAGGAATGCAGAATGCTACCTTGTCATCATATTTACACCCATAAAGAGTGAAGCACTGAAAAAATGCTCATCAATTGTAAAATGTCAATAACAAAATACTAAGTTAAAACAGGAGAAAGCAATCTGACTCACACCTCAATCAAGGAATCAATATTTACATTTATAGTGTTAGAGTTTTGATGCAGTAGAGCTATTCAACAGATAGCACTTCAATTTGCAGCCGTATCTATTTGGCACTTAATAAGAAAGAAAGAAAGAAAGAAAGAGAGAGAGAGAGAGAGAGAGAGAGAGAGAGAGAGAGAGAGAGAGAGGGTGAAACGACCTTATGGTTCTGAAAGTCAGCTGGTCTTGAGGTGGGCTTAGCTCCAAACTGTAAATTAAGATTCAGGTTGGATTTTGCAAACCAATTTTTAACTTAAGACTAAAATACCAGCACCATTTGAAATACAGAATTTCTGTGGAGAAGGCATGAGTTCAAAACATGCGAAGCTTTGGGTAATGTCAACACATATAAATCCTTAACATAATGTGCTATGCTGTATCCCCTCATACTCTGCAGGCTTTGGCAAATCAGTGGCTAAATTCAATGCTGATATGGTGGTGATTATACGTCTCTTATGAGGACTAGAGGAAGGAATAACCATAAGGAACTAGTTTCTAAACAGTTATAAAACTGACAACATTATACAATCAAAAAAGGAATAACTATGCATTATGTATTACTCCTGTGTGCTCAGACAAGAAGCTCAGACTCCAATCCACAGAACATTATGAAAAAGGAAATCAGCCTTCTGGAAATAAAAGGCATGAGGGAAGATTACAGTAAACATTACAAGAAAAGTAGTTAGCAAACTCCAGAAAGTGACAGATAGTACAGAGCAATGACTTGTTTTGCTCCATGTAGAAACTGTAAGCAACAATAAAAGTTGATGGATAACAGAGAAAAACATAAAACTCAGATATAGTCATACATTTCACATAAATGCAATGTGTGGGCTGTTGATCGTAACTTGAACATATCACACTGATGAAACTATCAGGGCTATTTTAATAATAATTACAAATCTAATGATAAAAAGACAATATCATGTGCTATATTTAGTATGGGTCTCATAGTATGGGACAAGTTATTGGTTGGGCACTCCAAAAATTTCTGTGCCATCTTTGTCCCAGCATATTTTGTATGCAAAGCAAATTTTAGGTCAGCAGTAATATGATAGGGTTCTGTTCCCAGTCTCTCCAATGGAAGTCTTGCCTGGGTACAGGATATGGAGACTTAAAAGTTTTTTATGGGTGATGGGTATTTTAGTGCATTATTCTTTTTCCTCTTTGAGTTCTTTGAAATTTTATGTATCAGACAAGCAAAAGGAGAGGAATAGGAGGAGGACAAGATGAGAAGGAGAAAGAGTAAGAAAGGAAAAGTGAGAGAGAGAGAATAGAACAGAATGAGAAAGGAGAAAAAAGGGCAAAGGAGAAAGGGGAAGAGGGGAGGTAAGAGGAAGTGAGGGGAGTGGGAAGGATGCAGAGGGGGAGAGAGGGGAGGAACAAGGGACATTTTATTATACCAGACAGGTGTGAATGCTATTAAAGTTACTGTGGTCTTTTTGCCTGAATACTAAGTGTATGCTCTGTGATAAGGTCAATAGCTGTCCATCTCAATATGAGGGTATAGTAGTGGAAACTGACAACAACAAAATATGTGCATTTCAAACACCAAATGTTACAAATTTCAAAACATTTTCCTTTAGAAATGTAATGCAGTATCAGAAATCCTGTCCTTACAAAACAGCAGAAACTTACCCCAAAATGGGATGTGTTTAGATGCTCTCAACACATAGTTCCTTTAATGATGACACATGTGGTCTCCTTGACCACAGCACTCATTTAACTAGGAGAGATGGTAAAGACACTTCTTTAATCCATAGACAGCTACAATTTTATTTCCTCTATAGAAACAGAGTGACTCCTGAATGTGACTGTATTTTCTTATGGGAACGGCTAGTGCACAATGAAAACCCAAATGTCATTTGAGATTCTCAACAAAAGACAAGTTACTTTTAGGACCAGTGACGAAAATGGAATTGGGAAGGAGCTGCCATTTTAAAAGCCACCCATACAGATACAGGCAGCAAATATTATCCTCCGAACAAGAAAACATGAATGGCTACCCTTTGTGGCATGTCAACCCACAATGAAGGAGATCATTACTTCTCCTTAGCACTTGAAATAATAACATGATAATGGCACTCCTTAGAAGCACTCAGAGGAAATATTGGCCACAATTATCTGCCTAAATTGTTTAATGTTTCTCAGACTTGAATTGCTTTGGTAGGGTACATTGCTAGAAACATGTGTCCAGCTTGATTTTCATGTGGGCCAACTTTTATTTTTCCCATTTTAAAAAATTATTCATATTTCTTATTTTAATTATCGATCCCAGTTTCCTCTTCCCCCTCCCTGCCTCCCTCCCTTTCTTCCTCTCTCCCACCTTCCCATGCCCCCTACCACCCTCCCTTTCTACCCCCCACTCCATATTTAGGGTGATGCCTTCCAGGAGGGGTCATCTAAATCTGTCAAGTCATTTGGAGTAGGGACTAGGACCTCCCTCCTGCCTCTAAGTTAAGGGAGTATCCCTCCATGGGAAATATGTTCCCAAAATTCTATTGTGCACCAGGGATACATCCTGGTTCCACTGTCAGAGGTCCTTTAGACTGCCCAGGCCTTCTAATTGAGACCCATGTTCAGGGGTCTGAGTTGGTCCAATGTTGAATTAGCGAAATGTCACAAAAAGGATACCAGGTTGGAAATATGCAGATCCTGAAGTCACAAGATCCTGGCCATATAGTTTGAATCTTTTGAATACCTTCTCCTCTTCTTGGAACTTGAAATGGTCTGCCCTTCTTCAAATTACCTCAGTGAAGATTCTGTAAGATTTAAGTCAGTAGATTCTATCTAAAGGGATGCTCAAAGAATTTAAGTCTAATACAAATTATTAAACAAACACTAATAGATGTAGATGAACTTCAAAAATTGAAAAACACCATAAAATAGCACAGTCAAAGGAACAGCAATTTTGTTTATGGCAAAAATGAATTATTTTCAAATGTCTTAGTAGCATTTTCCCAAAGAACTACTATATTATTGGTGAAAAGGTTTTTTTCAATAGGTCAAATCTAAAACCATTCTATACTTCGGAAATCTAATTGAAAAAGATGTGGAACTCCAGTGATAAACAAAGATTTCAACGTGATATTGTCTGGGCCCACAAAGACCACAAGCTACTAAACGAGAAGGGATATTCTGTGAATTAAATCTTAGGCACCACAAAGTGAGCAACTCGTTTCTTGCTTTAAATGCCACAGAAGCTCTGTCACTTTTTCTACATGACTTCGCTTCACAGCCATACAATCCACATTTTATGCGCAAATGAGTGGAATCAGAGGGAATGTGTATGTTCTTTGTGTTTCTGGCACCTAGTTGCCACTTTCAGTCCAAAATATTCTCGAATCTGGCCAACTTTACTCAGCACATTGGAAGAATCAGTTTCTCTTGGCGAGATTCTCAGTAAGTTTTCGGGCACAGAGAGAAAGGTTTTGTTTACAAATTCAGTAGGGAGAAAGATCAAAATCCAAACTCAAAACAGTCAAAAACTCTGCTCCACATGGAGTCACACCTCCAGCTTTAGAATGAGAGCTGGCTACACTCAGTGAGAAGGGTAATTTTCTTTTTCAAGCAGAGCGGTTTTCCAGATAGAGAACACACTTGCAGTACACTTGCATAGGTTGACTTTTTTTTTTCTCCCAGTCTTACACAGAGATTCCGAATTCTCTGAGGATTCCCGTTTAAAAAAAAAAAAAAAAAAAAGGAATACCCTTAGCAAGCAAACAGAGGCTAAAGCTGCAAGACTCGTGAAGGCTATATGGAAATGATCACACCAAGCATGTCGCTAGGTCAGATCCCATTTCAGAACTATGTACCTCAAAACCAAATGGAACAGGTCTGACTTACAGATTACCTTCCATTTCTATAAATTAAAAATGGCAGTTCTCATCAGTTCTAAACAATTATGAGAACAGAGTAGTAAAATACCATCTTGTGTTGAACTTTTCATCTTCCAAAGTGTACTATTCTGTTTACGTGCATTCTGGTTTATAGGAATTCCTCCTTCCTGACAGTGTTTTAGACTGTAAACTGTGAACAGTAATACTAGGCAACAGGCTTTCAAGGAAGCTTAAATTCCAGTCACTATTTTTGTCTAGGGATAATGAAAGGTCAAAAGAAAAACCTAGGAAAGTGCAAATATTTGTATTTCAAAACCATCATCACTGGACTTAGAACTTCTAATTATTTAAATGAAGATAATAGTTACAATTATATAAAACCTACATGGAACTAAAGTACATAAACATATATTAAGTATATAAATACTTATGCAAATATTTAGATTTGTACATATATACTTACAAAATATACAATCATAGTAGTTTACCAGACCATCTCCAAAATTTTGAAAAATAATGTGATGAGGAGACACCTGGAAGGGGTGTCCCATCACTAAAAGAGTCACAAAGTGAAATTCAAAAAGATGGATACAGTAAAAGTGAAATTCAAAAAGAGATACAGAGACAGGAAAACACATAGACCTAAGTGTTGAGAAGGGGACCATTTGGGGACAGATGCTCCCTATTATAAAATCAGTTTCAGTACATATTTATTCAGTTTTCACTCACAAATATTTTTGAGTAGCACTTATGGGACAGAAGACAAAGTAGTAAACAATTCAGCTACTGAATTGAACAACTTTGTTCCATAATGTAGAAAATATGCAGCATGACTATTTTATGTCAGCAAGTGATATTCTCGGTGGGTAAAGGAGATGTTCTCAGCCCTAAAAACTGTGTTTGATGTATGAATCCCACAAGGTATCAGGAGAGACCCAAATCCTCCAAGAGCTGTTCTCTTACTTATGCACACTACAACACACACACACACACACACACACACACACACACACACACACACCCTACATCATCAAACTTTAAATGACTAGCTACTAAATATTTGAATTGTATAGATAAAATAGCCAAACAAAAGAAAGGCATGAGATTATTGGAGTTCTGTGTCACAGGACTGTTGGAGCAAAGGAAATGAGTGCTCAGAATTTTTGGAGTACATTCTGTTGATCAGAGGGCCTACTGATTTACAGATGTCATGTGACTCTCAAGATCAACAACCCATCTTCAAAGAATTGAGATTCTGTTCTATTTTAATGCCTGAGCTGCTTGCTGTGATGATAGCCCACTTGGAACCTTGGCAGCACAATTTGGAGACTGTATCACAGAGCCAAATAAGTACAGAATGAGAAATTAGAAAGTGAAGGATAAAGGGTGTTGGTGTCTTGGGTGTCAATACAAACCAATAAGACCCATTCAACAGAGACCATATCTCAATGTGTTGTTGTGGAATATTAGTTTAAGTTACATTCTGTTATATTGTGAAATATTGGCTTAATGGTGCAAAGATGTGCTGCATTCTTATATGTTACTTTTGTTTAACTCTATAAAATTGTGTTATTTTGTCTGTCTAAAACACCTGATTGGTCTAATAAAGAACTGAATGACAAATAGCTAGGTGGGACAAATGATAGGTGGTGCTGGCATGCAGACAGAATAAATAAAAGAGAAGAAGAGGAAGGAGTGAGAAAAGGAGGAGAGGAGAGTACCAGGGGTCAGCTACCCAACAACACATCCAGCCATGGAGTAAGAAGGAAAGAGAGGTATATAGACTAGAGAAAGACAAAAGTTCTAGGCAAAAAGTAGATGGGATAATTTAAGTCAAGAAAAGCTGGCCATAAATAAGCAAGGCTAAGGATGGACGTTCATAAGTAAGAGTAAGGTCTCTGTGTAGTTTTTTGGGAACAAGGTGGCAAGCTCCCCAAAGATTAAAAAAAAAAATTACACTACAAAGTATGACTTATGAAAGATAACTAATGGCTCAGTGTGTGGAATTGGCTGAATTGTAGGGATGCCTGGAGAATGCCAGTTAATTTTCATTACATTCAACTATGTGAAAACTAATAGTCACTTATAATAAAAGAGTCATTTCTTGGAGAAAAAAACTGATTTTTCTTTTCCCAGCAGATATCAATAGGAAACACCTTTTAGTAAGGGGTTGAAATTTCTCTTTCTCAGAACTGGAATTTTATATGGTTTGAACCTCTTCAGGTCTTGTGTATGACCAGTAACCACACACAAGGGCAGACTCCATGCACAAGAATAGCTGGTCAACAAATTGGACTCCATTTTCTATAGGAATTTCATTTTACTTTACTATTATTTTGTATTTATATAAATCTTCATTCTCACAATTCAACTTCCTAGTGTATCCTGATCATATTTCCCCTCTCTTTATCTTCTCTTTTTAGTCTCTACCCAAACGTCATCCACTCCTCCCCATCCACTCCCTCTCTCTATCCTTCAAAAAAAAATGTAGGCTTTCAATATATATCAGCCAGCCATGGGATATCAAGTTTCAGCAAGTCTAGGCATCTCCTCTCCTTCTCTCCTATTAAGGACAGACTAGGCACCCCAGAAGGAGAAAAGGGTCCCAAGAGCAGGCACAGAGTAAGAGACAGCACTCACTGACTCTGACAGGGTTCTCACAAGAAGACCAAGCCACTCAATTGCAACAGATTTGCAAAGGACCCAGGTCAGTCCCATGCTAGTTCTCTGGTTGACAATTCAGGCTCCATAATCCCACATGAGCACAGATAAGTTGACTTTGTACTTTTTGATGTTAGCCTTGGCCCCTCTGCCTCCAATGATCCTTCCTCCCCCTCCTCCACAGAATTTCCTAAAGTCCACCTAATGTGTGCTGTGTGTCTCTGCATTCATTTCCATCAATTGCTGAGTGAAGCCTCTTTGATGACAATTGGGCTGGGAAGGATATCTTTAGGAGTCATCATACTGACTTTGTTTTTATTTTTTCCAGTCATGTTTGGTTATATCCTAGATCTCTGGGATCCATTTTGACTTCCATTCTCATTTTTAGAGGAAGATACAGATAAGAGAGTGAAGAAAGACAGATAATGAGGTGAGGTATGAAGGGAAGTAGGGAGAAACTGGGAAGAGTTGGGGATGGGAAAACATAATCTAAATGTCAAAACATGTTACACACAAATATTTTTTAATAATTTTTAATTAAAATTTGAAACATACTTGTTTTACATGTTAAACCTAGTTCCCGCAACCTCCTGCTCTCCCCTGTTCCTCACACCAACCCCCATCCCATCTGCTTTCTGCTACCCAGGGAAGGTGAAACCTTCTATGGGGAGTCTTCAAAGGCTTTCATATCATTTGGAGCAGGGCCTAGGCCCTTCCTCATGTGTCTAGGCTGAGGGAATATCCCTCTATGTGGAATGGGCTCCCAAAGTCCATTCATATACTAGGGATAAATACTGATCCACTATCAGAGGCCCCATAGACTCGCAACTAACACCTGCATTCAGGTAGTCTGGGTCAGTCTTATGCTGGTCTTTTAGCTATCAGACTGGGGTCCATGAGTTCCCCTTGTTCAGGTCATCAGTATCTGTGGGTTTCTCCAGCCTAGTCTTGACCCCTTTGATCATCATTCATCCCTCTTTGCAACTGGATTTCAGGAGTTCAGCTCAGTGTTGAGTTGTGGGTGTCTGCTTCTGCTTTTTATCAGATATTAGATGAAGGCTCTAGAATGACATATGAGGTAGTCATCAATCTCATTATCTGGGAAGGGCATTTAAGGCAGTCTCTCTACTATTGCTTAGATTGTTAGTTGGGGTCATCCTTGTATATCTCTGGATATTTTCCTAGTGCCAGATTTCTCTTTAAACCTGTAATGGATCCCTTTATTATGGTATCTCTTTTCTTGATCTCCTCAATTCTTTCCCTGACACAAATCATTTTTAATTACAAAATATAAAAAGGAAAGGAACAATAGTGAAATGTGAACACACTAAAGAGATCCTTTTCAGAGTACATTTTAAGTAATAAGGTCAGTTTAAGAGAATACCCAGGTGTGGGCCAAGAGATAGATTCACTGAAAAAGGAAAAGCAGAGTCCTATCAAGGACAAAATCATGTAAGATTCAAAGTGAACATTAGGGACATTATAGGATTTTCCTATCTCCTTCTGCTTCTTTTTCTTTTATGAGCCATTTTGATCTTTCAATAATGTACATCCTGCTTCAAGTTTCAGCACTCAACATTTCATCCAAAAGAGATGTTCATTTAAATTGTCACCCTGCCATGCCAAAAAAAGAATTTTGTTCTAGTGCTAATCACCAAAGTAACAGATCTGGCAACTGTCTTTCATATATATATATATATATATATATATATATATATATATATATATATTCCATGTTTATCTTATAAGAGAAAAATATACCTAGTACTTTAAAATAAATCTAAAGGTCTTTTTATATTTCAGACAAATATTCTTTTACACATACATAATTGTCACCAAAGCATAACATTAATGGCATGCCTGGTATATACCTAGTATGGAATAGGTGACAGATACAGAGCATTGGATGAATGTATTTTGTCAATTCAGCTGATTAGGTAGGGTCTTGGAACACATTTAAGTCTTCACACGCACACACACACACACACACACACACACACACTCTAATCATTTGCTGCTTATCTGAGAAACATTCAGAAAACACACACACAAAATGATACTATGAATTATAGTCTTCTCATGTGATTCCAACCAGAAGAATACTAAGAATTCTGTGTTTCTGGACATAAACCATGATAAAAGTCATTATTCTGCAAATATACCTCTCCAAACAGAAACTATAAAACAGAATAGACAAAAAGAGTATAGCTTTACACAAATCTCAAGACATTTGTTAATATAGAATAAATTAAAAACAATCTCAAGAAATTCATATTTTATCAGCCTTGATTATTTCCCATTGTTCTTTCATTTTGACGATATGGCCTGTTTTATTAGGTTTATAAAATTGTTTCTAGTGGACAAGTTTTCCACTAAGATCTATGTTACCCACTACTGTCTTCAACACAATATGAGAGACATAAGCTACCACCAATGTCTACATACCAGCTGTAAAACAAAACACTTGATAATGACATAGGTAATGATTTGTCCAAGGCTTATATTTAATACTCATTCTTGGAGAGAGAGAGAGAGAGAGAGAGAGAGAGAGAGAGAGAGAGAGAGAGAGAGAGAGAGAAGAGTAAAACAATATTCTGTACTACATGGTAAAGAACCATAAAATTACCAGCACTCTTGTCCTAATTTGTCATTTTCAGAAATGTTAATTTATGAAGGTATTCTGAGTTCCACATTTCTAATTGTTCAGTTATGACTCTACCCACTTCAACAGAATTTTAGAGACTCAATAATGATGTGGGTTATGGAAATGGTCTGTCAATAGCAGGAAAACCTTTACCCAGAAACATAGCTACTTTAGTGCTATTAGCTCTTGGATTAAATTTATTATTAAAGAGAAACCTGGATGAACAAAACAGTATGATTCAGCCTTGGCAGTAGTGATGTTGCATATAGTAATACTTAAAACTTTCCATACATAAAATTAGTAAAAATTATTGTACCACATTAAAGAATCAAATAGATAATTTAGTACTTTCAATTTTTGTTAAATCATAATGGGCAGGTTTTATTGGTTTGATAAAATGTTTGCATTTAATTGATGACACTGACAATTGCAAATCAGAATAAAATATAATAAAACAGACTGCTTCTTCACTTCTAACTTGAGATAGGTCTTCTCTGTAAAATTATGTTTAATGGCTCATGAAGTGAAATGCAAATCAATCACAAATGAATCATTGATAATACAAATTCTGTGACAACATAATGCCAGTCTTTGTATCCCATGCTCAAATACCCTGATTCCTACAACATAGATTTTCATTGGAATGAAATTTAGGACTTTTAGAAATATTTCTTGAATCATCTTTTATGTTTCCCTAATAGTTTTGATCAAGTAGTATAAATAGATATATAAAACAAGCTTTGAGAAGAAATGAACTTTACATAATGACATATGCTTATTATCAAATAATTCTGAGTAAAAGCTAAAATTTTTATGAGTGTTTGTTCAGATTAAAGAAATAAATATAAAGAAACTCAATACACTAAAATTTACAGCATAAAATTCACTATATAAATTCTATAGTTTTCCACAGGACTTTAAGATTGAATCTAGTATTTTATTAAATCTCTATATTCTCAAGAGTGTGTAAGCATATGTGGATGTTGTGTGTGCACATTTCCATATGTATTAAGGTGCAAGCATATGCATGTGCATATGTAGATAGAGACTAGATTTTAATGTCAGTGTCTTCCTCAATCTCTCTCTACTTTTTGTGGTAAGAGAGGAGGACCTCCCACTGAAGCTTGAACTCATCCATTCAGCAAGATTCTTGACCAGTAAACTCCAGGGTCCCTCCTACCAATGCGTTCTTAGCACTAGAATTACTTTTCAGCTGTCAGGTCATGCTTTCTACATGGGCACTGTGAATCCAAACTCAAGTCCTCATGTACTCCCCCCCTCTACCATACACCTAATTTCCCTGTTCCTATCCCTACCTACCCTCAGTCTACCTCTTTGAGTCTTCCTTGTCTCTCTGTGTCTCTGGATAGTAGCATGATTATCCTTTATTTTACAGCTAGTATCTACTTATCAGTGAGTAGAAACTATGGGTCTTGATCCAGATGATTTTTCCAGTTCCATTCATTTCTTTGAATATTCCATGATGTCATTGTTTGTAACAGCTACTTTAGGACATACTGGGTTGCCTTGTTCAAAATACAATGGGATGTGCCTAGTCTTATTATTATTTTATATACCATGCTTGGTTGATATCTCTGGGAGGTCTACCCTTTTATGAAGGGAAAGAAAGAGGAATGGGTCTGGGGAAAAGAGGAGTTTAGGAGGAGGAACAGAAATGAGAGTAAGGAGGGGAAACTGTAGTGAGTATGACAGAAGAATATGACTGAAAAAACAAAGAAGAAGAAAAATTAGTTTCCTCCAAAGTAGTCTCACTGGGTATATATGGTTGTTTGAAATAAAATGCCCCCCCAAAGGGAGTGGCACCATTAGTAATCGAGCCTTGTTACAGGAAGTGTGTCAGTGTGCAGGCAGAGTTAAGTTTATGTTCAAGCTACTCACAGTGACAGACCACTATCAGTTGTCAGCAAGAATTAGGACTCTCATCTACTTTTCCAGCACCATGATGATAAGGGACTAAATATCTGCACTGTAAGTAAATCATTCCAATTAAATGTTTTCATTTATAGGAGTTGCCTTGGTCACGGTATCTCTCCACAGGAATGTAAACTCTAACTAAGACAGTATACAAATCGCTCCTAAGAATGTACCCTGTGCCTAGGAGTACATGGTCCACATGGAAAGGACTCAATGGATCTATGAAGTTCTTTGTCTATTTAGTCAGGATATTTATTTTTATTTTATTTTTTATTAGCTTACATCTCATTTTTGTATATTTTTTGATATTTTTATGTAAATTTGAAACAAGCTTGTTTTACATGTCAATCCCAGTTCCTGTACCCTCCCATCCTCCCCTGTTACCTCCCCCTACCCCTATACCATCCCCTTTCTGCGCCTCAAGGTGAGTGAGGCCTTCCATGGGTAGTCTTCAAAGTCTGTCATATCATTTGGAGCAGGGCTGTCCGTGTGTCTAGGCTGAGGGAATATTCCTCTATGTGGAATGGGCTCCCAAAGTCCATTTGTACACTAGGAATAAATACTGATCCACTATCAGAGGCCCCATAGACTGCCTAGTCCTCCTAACTAACATCCACATTCAAGGAGTCTGGTTTATTCCTATGCTGGTTTTTCAGCTATCAGACTGGAGTCCATGAGCTTACCCTTGTTCAGGTCTGCAGTTTATGTGGGTTTATCCAGCCTGGTCTTGACCCCTTTGTTCATCACTCCTCCCTCTCTGCAACTGAATTCTAAGAGTTTGGCTCAGTGTTTAGCTGTGGGTGTCTGCTTCTGCTTCCATCAGCTACTAGATGAAGGCCCTAGGATGGCATATATGGTAGTCATCAATCTCATTATCAGGGAAGGACATTTTAGGTAGCCTGTTTACTATTGCCTAGTGCCAGATTTCTCTTTAAACCTATAATGGTTTTCTGTATTATGGTATGAGAATGTGTGTTCCTCTGAATCTAAATCTTTCTTGTTCTTTTCTTTGCCTCTTTTTCTTCTGTGTTTTTGTTTTGTTTTATTCTAGTTTATTTTATTTTTATCTTATTTTAACTTATTATTCCTTATATGGCTATTTCTTTCCCAACAAGAGAAAGAAAAGAGGTGAATGCAGATTGGAGGAGTCAGGGTAGGGAAAACTATAATATATATTGTATGAAAGCAATCTCTCCTCAATAAAAGAAAAGTAGAAGAAAAATATTTTTAAATGTACATATAATTTTTAAAGTGAAAAATTTTAAAGTGAAAATGATGTAAACCAAGTAAATTTTAATAACAAATTACAAAATTTCTCAACAATTCTTGAACAATAATGAAATAATTTAAAAACCTTAAAACATACATATAGAAATAGAGTTATGTAAAGATGATTGCTTTAACAATAAAATAAAATGTTTCCATCTAATAAAAGAACTCAATACCAAAGCCTGAAGAATGGGGGAGGGGGGAGAAATTATGGGAGCTGGAGGGGTTGATGGTAACAGGAGAGCCCAATCAAGGCAATCAACTAAGTGGGACTCATGGGAGCTCACAGAGATAGGCTGCAATTGCAGTTACATGGGTCTGTCCCAGGTCTTTGACATATATGTGATGATTCTTTTCCTTGTTGTTTGGTGGGGGTACTCCTGACATTGGGAGTGAGGGTATCTCTTTCACCTGTGCTTGGGACACATTAGCTCCTACTGGGTTGCCTCACTCAGCCTTAATGTGATTGTTAGTGCCTGGTCTTATTGTTTCTTGTGCCACATTCATTTGAGATCTGTGGGAAGCCTGCTGTTTGCTTCAGAAAGACTGGATGCCAGGGTCTAGGGGTGGATGGTGGATCTGGGGGAGGCAAGAGCTGGGAGGTGTGAGGGGATGTATTGAATAAGAAACAAAATTTTTAACAAATAAAACAAGGATAAAAAATTAAATAATTACCCCTTAGCTTTTAAAATCTAGAATTAATAACAAAAAATCCAAGGATTTATAGTAGAAAAAGAAACCTGATGCTGCAGAGATAATGCGAACATCTCCTACTGATGCACAGTGGGCCATGTTTACTCATCTACGGATGGATTTCATTTGCACCTGTTAACTGGGCAAGCTAATAAATATAGAGACAGCTATCTAACACTGTTTTACCCTCCCCTGTTCATATGCATCTGTTAATAAATTTTCTGCTAATAGATCTACTGCAATTTTGTCTCTGCCATCATCAGCCTAAAGATTTTCTGTGGTCAGAAACATAACTCGAAATGCTACTGGTGTTAAAGCAGCTTCTGATTTAGGTTTTTTTTTTTTTTTTTTTTTTTTTTTGAGGCAGCTGTGAAATGCCGATCTATTACATCAATTTATTTTTTTTCTGATAATATGTTAGTTACATTTGGATCACTGTGACCATAATGCCTAAAGGAAAAACTGGAAGATACATTGGCTCACAGCTTCAGAGTGTTTCAGTCCATCACAGGAAAGAAGGAAGGTGGTTTAGCTCAGTCTTTTGATGGGAGATGTCATTCTGTAAATATGTTTCTAGGACTAGTTAATGAATAAAGCACTGTTGGCCAATAGGTGGGACTAGGAGACTAGGAAGAGAGAGGAAGAAGTAGGGAGGAGTCAACATATAGAGACAGCTAGTCTAGTCAACATGACTTGACAGAACAGAGGTCTGGGCCCTCTCTCTGGTAAGATGAGACCACATGGAAATACTTAGAATTAATAGAAATGGGTTAATATTTAGGACAGAACCAGCCGATAAGAAACACTAGTAATTGGCCAACAGCATTTTATCTAATACAGCAGTCTCTGTGTGTTATTTGGGGCTGGTGTGACTCAGGGACAAGGCGGGGGAAAAACTGCTCATAACAGTCTTTGGTAGTGACTTGGTATGGCAGAGGCTGGTCACATCATGGCAGACCAGGTAGCAGACAATGAAGTGATATCTTGGCATAACCTTATTATTCACTTGCTCAAGCTAAACTGGCCTTCATAAAAGGCCAATCTTTCTAAACAGTACCAGTATCTGGGGAAACTTCAAAAGGAGAGCCTGTGGGGACCCTTCACATTCTAACCACAACTTATTTTTTTTCTGTTCTCCCACATCAGGTTTTTCATGTTCTGCAAGGTAGAAGGTGGGTGTGGGGGAGGGGGCTGCTAACCTTATGGAGTTAGCTCAGTTCTCTGGTTCTTTTCTCCATTCTCACAGTTCTGTGATGTATGTATGAGTCAGCATCAGTAGCGGTTGTGCACAGCTTTATACTTACTGCCTTGAAACTGAACTGTTCCAAGTCCCTTTTCACAAAGTCAAACACCGCCATGAAAGTTCTTCTGGGACTGCCATTGATATCACTCTAGTGTATAAATTTATCTTGACTGACAGGCAGTCCTGCTGTTGTCATTATACACCAAACCATGCTTGCACTGATCTTATCCTGACTTAAGTTGTTCATGGGTTTATTTGTACCAGTCCGAAGGCTGGGAAAGCTATAGGCTACTGATGAACAGCTGGCCTCTTTGTTAAGTGTGGGGATTTTGGTGACCCCAGTAAAAGCATCCTCTACAATGTTAGGAAAACAGGTCCAGATGCTATGGCAGTAAGACGGGTGAATAGTCTCTAAGACACTCTTAACTCTCAGTTGTACAGTGTATCTTCTCACTCATCCTAAACTTAACTTCTAGCATTTTTGCTGTTGTCAGAAAGTCTCCATGATAACACACACACAATTTCTTAGCCTTGGAGCTAATTTTATATATTTATAGTTTAATACTAATCTTTCCCCATGTGTTTAAATTTCTTTCAACTGCCAAACACAGCATCTTCTATCTGCGTGTGTAGAACTTCTTGCAAATTTTAACTTTCAATAACAGATCTCTATAAATTCATGCCTGTAAATGATAACATAGATAGATGATTATCTACATATGTTTGTGAATTTGTAATATACCTAGATTTTTTCCCTCTGTTTATATGTTTTGTTTTCAAATTGTTATAAGTCTCAGAAAAAAGTCATTAAACAGGCATGAAGGTTTCTAACCTCTGCTATCCAAAAATCAATCACACATATATTAACTAAAAACAAATAGTTGTAGCTAAAAGATTCTGAATAATTTCTGAATTGGAGCAGCCTATAGATGTTTAGTAATCTCCATCAAATCAACCAACTAAGAATTTCTTCCCCTTTGAATGAAATGGTTATTTTAACCTGATACTCTACTCCTTACAAATTTATTCCACTTGCTTTATAGTCCCAGATAAAAAAGGAAAATGGTAAATCTGTATTACTCTGACAGGCAGATATCAGACTCTGGCAATGATAAATAGTGTTTATTCCAATGCCTACAGAAATACTACTGAGACACATAATGAGTGTTTTCAGTTGCTGTATCAATTTCATCTTGCACACTTAGCAAGTAGTCAAGAGCAAAAAGAGGATAGACACTCTGGAAAACCATGGATTTACTTGATACTACCTGATAGTTAAACATAACAAGCATTTATTACATATCTACCATGTGTTCTTCTGAAGCACCATAGGAGTTATAAAAAAATGATATGGCCCAATGTTTCAAATCTCCTTTGATGGCATGAGGTCTTGATAGCATATGATTTTTATTTCATGTTGTTAAATAGTAATATCAAAGATTATATTTGCAACGAACCTTGCAGGAAGCAAAAGAACTACTTTTTCCCCCAAAACAACATTTTCTTTCATTTGTTGAAGCAATCAGTTCAAGCATTGAATCTTTAAGCATTTGGAATCTCAAAGAAGAAATTCCATTGACCACACGTGTGCAGAGAACCACCTATTTTTATTCTTGCTACATAGAATCATAAAATCCTCACACAAAAAGCACTAACATAGGACCTTATTCTTTCCAGATTTCCAGTGACAAAAATCTCCCACTGAACTTTTTAGTAATATAGATTTCTAAAGCTCTAGCCCCTAGAGATTATAACATAAAATCTGGGTGTATCCAGGCCAGCCATACTTTGAAAAACCATTTCAAAAGATTGTGACTCTTACCTAGGTTAGAGAAGAGAATCTAGCCCAACTGCAGCATTTGTTATGCAAATGTGTTCTGAATGTCTGTCCCCAAAGTGATGCTATATAATGTGTTTTAATACACATGAAATATGAATCTGACTTTTAGCTACAACTTACTAGTATGGTGTGTGTGTATATATAATATATATACACAATCTTTGTATGTCAGTATATATTTACTCACAGTGTGTGTGTATGTCTGTATAAGATGATACCTATTAAGATTTCTCTCCAAAAAATGAGATAAAAGGTCTTTAGAGCAGATGACCTAACAGAGTTTCTCTTTTTAATTTTTAATATTATGGAATCTACATATCAGCCTAGACCATTTTATTTATAAAATGGTTATTAAAGTTTGTTAAATGCATTCTGGACTGAATGAAATCCTTTTTTAGTTTAACTCAAAACCTCTCTGAAATATCAAATCTAATGAATTATTATATTTCCAGGAAAACTTATACATATAAATCCTCAAAACATAAACAAGAATAAGCATCTGCCTCCCAATCTTCAAGATTCTTACTTTTTAACCTAGAAAGATTCATATATATTACTTTAATCCTCCATTTAAAGAATTAATCTCCAGGCTATAAGATGAAACAAGCCCTTTTCTTCTCAAGTTATTTTTGGTCCTGATGTTTTATCACAACAGAAACCCAAAGTAGAACAGTATCCTTTAACATATATGTTACACATAATGTTGTCTTAAAAATGTTAAATTGTGTGGCTTAATAAAGAAAACTCTGAGGGCAACTAAGAGAGAATGCTTAAGTTAGAAAGCTATAATTGAATTTAAAAGGTACCAAGAAAGATTTCTACAGCTTTGCTTAGAGACACCAGCAAACAACACTGTATGTAGAAAATAAATAAAAATCAACCTTTCCCTTAACATGCTTAACTCAAAGTGAAAATTGAGAATAAGCTACATGCATGGTTTTAAAGTTAACCATTAATGCACGGTATATTCTGCATCTTGGATAACTTTGTGGATGGATAACCTAAGTAACAGACATATAGGTTTTACATGGTTATCACCAGATAAATTGAGTAAGTTCCTTTGGAATCCTTAAATGAAAAGATTCTTTTAAACTTAAAATGATCAATTTTTTAAAGAAATTCGGGGAAGTCTACTGATCTGTTCAGAAGAACTAAATCTACTAAGGTTGCATTCTGATACACCAGACTTCCATGGTGATCAAATACACCCAACAGCTGTTTCATGTCTACTAAAACATTGTTAGAAAAGCATTTTAACTTGTCCTGAGGGATTCATATGTTAAATGAAAATAGAAATCACATTCTGTTCTAGAAAGCAACTTTGAAAAACCTTGAAATGGAAATGTTTGTAATGAATAAATGAAAATTACTAATCTCATTTCCTACTTACTTCTTCCCACACAAATTTCTCTTGTGGATATATTAATCTGCTACATGCTAAGCTTTTGGAAAGGGGAAATTTGGATGAATAGGATCTATTATTCAGTTGTATGTGGAGGCATGGGTTTAGCAGGAACATGTGTAAGTTGTGTCTTAATACCTTTCCTTTTCTTTCTTTTTTATTTTTTTATTTTTGTTGTTGCTGCTGTGATTAAAAAGTCCCTGAAAATGACAAGTTAAGAAGGGAAGGATTTGTCTTGGTTCACAGTTCTAAGGAATGGTTGATCATGTTAGAGAAGTCAAGACAGAGGCTGAAACATCAGGTCTGATCACACCCATCATTATAAACAGGCATCAAGGAATAATGCAAGTTTGCTACACCTCAACTCTCTTTGTCTGATTTCTATAATTCAGGTTCTCCATCCCAGGGAATGTTTACTCCCAGGAATGAGGGGAGTCTGCCTATAACAATCAATATAATACTCCATAGTCAGCTCTTTAAGGTCAGGATTCCTTTGAATTGAAAAACTTCATGAAATTACTTCCTAGGTACTTCTTCCTTTATTAACTTCCCTCAAATGTGTGAAGTTGTAGCCTTGGCCTCTACAATCCAAAAACTATTCATCAACCAAATTCCTGTCTGGGCCTTAGCCAGGGGTGGTGTCCTAACTTCATCTAGGCTTTCACACTGTGATTAATGCCTCTTTTATCTCATTACTCAAGATTCTCATTGTCTTCTTAAATTAACTCATCCCTCAGAATAAATTGCAATAGGGAGAGCTATGTGGATTATCTTAAATTTTATGGCAGCAAAGATAAATTCTGTTGCAAATGAAATTACAGATTACCAGATTATAAAAACTGTAAAATACCTAAAAAAAATCTCCACAATTTAAATTACAACAGTACATTAAGTAAACTTTAATTTCTTCAGCCCAGCTCCTCTTTAGACTGATTGTGGACACTGGCATGTCCTGAGGATCCAGAAGATACAGACAACAATGTGTGGTGGGTGTTTTTATACTGAGTGAGAGAAAGCCACTAAGTGGTGAACTGATAAACATATGGACAAATAACTCCAGGTTAAGTGTGAAAAATAACCCAAGTCCCTGACTGGATGGGGCTGCTAGGGGAAACCAGGTCACAATTGTTGAGATTCCAAATGCTGTCCCAAGTTCAAAGATCTCTATTTACTTCTAAAGAACAGTATAGCTCTAAATTACAGTAGGGTTAAGGGAGATAAAGGTATGCATTAGAGTTTAAAAAGGGAATAAATTTTAAAGGCAAGAAAATACAATTAACATTCACAAAGGATAGGATGAGGAACCAGCACTCAGTGGATAGAAGACTTGTTATCCAAGCATGGGATCTCTAGTCAGATCCCCAGAAACCACAGAGAAGCTGGGCATGAAGTATGCCTTAAATACCACACTGGGAGACAGTGAGAGTCGGATAGACAACCAGTCTAGCTAAAGCAGCAAGGACCTTGTTCAATGAAGAATCTTGCCTTCAAAAGCAAGGGGAAGAGTGATCATCAACTTCTGACCTCTAACACACACACACACACATATACACACTCTACTACACTTCTAAAGAGATGCCATTTCAGGAAGAAAATTTCCTCACCATGGGTTTTTTGAATTCGAAATTCCTGTGGGCATCTACAGATGCAGGACTTGGAGTTTCTTTCTTTCTTTCTTTTTCTTTCTTTCTTTCTTTTTTTTATCAATAATTTAACTAACTGGCTATACTTTAAGTTAATCTGAGGAAACAAATGAGATATGTTAGGGAAAAAAAAAAGGTCCTCAAATGGGGACAGAAAAATAACTGTTGGTAGGTTTGAGAGAAAAAAGAATCAAAATAACACAAAGAAAACCTTAGTCTCTGATGTTTGACATAACAATCAAGGCCCTCTATGGCCTAGCTATAAGAATTACTAGCCTAAGAGACAAAACATGGCAAGCAGGGGAGAGCATGGTTTACATTTTTTACCATGACCTAAGTATTAATTAAATTTAATTTTAAGTGCTACATAAATGCTAGCTAGTTTTATGTTGTAAGACCTTTGATAGCATGGTCCCTCGTATTTTCACTCAGGAAAGCCCCCCCCCAATCACTGGTGAGAAGCGGTCTTGATGCAAATGCATGAGGTCCTTTATATTCCACTATATTGGGCCATCAGCCATACGCCATGCAGGGTAGAGGGCAGAGCGACCTCCGGTACAGAATTGAGACAGCTTTTATAGGGTTACAACAAAGCCCGCGCATCATGAACCAATCACCTCGTAGCGTCCAGTGCAGACCAATTTATTTAAACGATCCAAGCCTGCCCTTAGCCCAGGAAGTCTGCTTTCGCACAGGCTTCTGGGTTTGGCGACAAGGCTCATTTCCTGTGTTCATTCACTCACAGGCTGTTATAAACGTTAAAGTAGGTGATTGTCAGCTTGGGATTTAAGACTCCCAGCTTCCTGGGTTCACTGGAGAATTAGGCTAAATTTTTCCATCCTAACAATGTCAACTTGACACAAGCTAAAGTAATATAAAAGGAAGGAGCATCAATTAAGAAAATGGCCTCAAAAGATTCAGCAAGAGGACATTTTGAGTGGTGCCATCCCTGTCTGGTGGTACTGGATTTTATAATAAAGGAGGCTGAGCAATCCATGATGAGCAAGCCAGAAAGTGGCACCCTTCCACAGCATTTACATAAGCTCCGGCCTCCAGGTCAGAGCCTCGCTTTAGATTCTGTCTTGATTTCCTTCTATGATGTAGAAGTTTAAGGCAAATAAACCCTTGCTTCCCCAACTTAATTTTGATCATGGTGTTTCATCACAGCAACAGTAACCCAAACTAGGACAACATATATACATTTTGCACACACACTAACTTCTCACATCTCCTACTTCCCTGCTACTTCCATCTCACCAGAAATCTCTCACATTCATGTCTATTCATTTTGTTTGAGGCTGACTGAGACAAATCTGGACTATCTGTGTGATTTTGGCTTCAGGGGTCTCCTTTGGAATCTGGTGAGCTCATCAGAAGCACAGATAAAACAATTGATTTCCCTCACTCTGAATCAGTCAAGAGTCAATATTACTTCAGAGTTAAAATGTAGGGCCCTATGAGGTCATCCACCTTCTTTGACTGGTTGTTGACAGGGCTGAAGACCAAGTTTTAAAAGATAAATCTTATAAATAAGCTATTAGGGCTGGGGGTGAGGCTGAGTTGGTAGAGGGCTTGCCTAGCATGCATGAAGCCCAAGATTGTATACTCAGAACAATATAAAGCGTAAGGTGGCAGCTCATACTTTGTGGGTGCCCATAAAGATGGGTTGCACTCCATCTTGGCACAAGGACAGAGAGTTCAAAGCTGTCAGCAAGTCATAAGACCTAAAGGTCAAAGGTGTGGCTACAGAAGGATGCTTTGGCTGTTTTAGTCCAAATAACAACAGATCTGAATCTTAGGTGTGGCTACTCCTGACCTCAAGGCTAGAGAACAAGAAGTTGGAGCTAAGGTGTGGTTACTGAACCCTTAGAATAAGTAAGGAAGAAAAGTCTGTTGTTCCATATACATGATATGATACTGTGTTCCCCTTTTTGGTTATGGTATATAAGAGTAGTAAAAAATAAATCCATGGCATTTCAGTACTGACTTATCTGCCCTCCTGACCTTTATTCTGTCTGTGTCTTTATTGTCTATAGCTAGCCTTTCCCTCATCCACACTGCCCCACTCAGGTATGGACTTGGGGCCACTGGGCTGGCCCTGATTGCAGGCCCACAAAGACCACTCCCGATAATACTTGTAATCTCAGCAATGAAAGATGGAGGCAGGATGGTGGAAGGTTCAAGATCATTATAAACGAACTTGTGCTACATGAGATCCTAAGACCCTATCTCACAAAAAAAAAAAAATCAAGAAAATATAAAAGGTAATAGAGGGAATGGGTTATTTACAGTATGCCTGTGAAATAACAATTCAATAAAATAATTTAGTTAATGCACAATTTAATTATTACTAATATAGACAATTAAACATTTTTTAAATCATAAAATGATATACAGTTCTTTCTCTTTCTTTATTGGTATTCAAAACCTTATCTTTTTCCTTATCAAGTGACCTAAGATTTACCAAATTTACTTATAGAGGACTATAAGGAAGTCCTGTTGTAATAGAATTTATTTCTGCAGTGACCCTTGTTCCTGGAGAAAGCTGTAGGGAAGCTTGACTGCAGCATGTATTCTCAGAACCATGGCTACAAACATAACTCCCACTCAGAGGACAATGTTCATGAGGGAACAGAGTTGGGCATCCTTGCCATCTTCATCCTCAGATGATTTTTATTTGAAGGGAAGTCACCTCATAGAAAACATGTACACTCTTGAGTAAATACACTTTCCACTTAGGTGATCTCAGCTATTTTACTACTAACTCTGTTCCTACTCCTACCTTTGCAACATGTAAAGTGCACCAGAGAGATAGAGACAGAGAGAGACAGACAGAGAGAGGGAGGGGAGAAGGAAGGAGGATGGAGAGAAGGTTTAGGGGTGGGATGTATTATTATTTGTTTCCACTGTGCTAATGTGGTCAGAGGTATAATTACTGAAGGGGCTTGGGGTGTAATTACTGAACTGTTCTCATGCACAGTGGTGACAACAAACACACCACTCACTTTGTAGATGTTAGAACCACTTGGGATGTGATAAGCATCCTGTGTTTGCAAAGCTCAAATACTGTACAGAAGAAGTTCTGCCTTTGCAAATTACAATGACCTGTTCCATTCAACTCATTCTGGTTTTGTAATGAGAAAGTCCATTAAGCTTGCATAGCTTTATTCTGTGAGTAGTCGACAAGTATGGAAGAGGATGGGGGCAATTAGATGATTATTCTGCAGTATATTGCATTTTTCTTTTTTTCATGAAGCCTCAGATTTGTGAAAATCCTACCTTCATCTGTTCCTACCGATACCTGGAGAGTTCATAGCTGTCCTTAAACTGAACAACAGAAGTCAGGTTAAGACCTCAGGGGAGAATGGCCATGCCCAAAGCATAATACTGAACATTAGTGGTGCTTACACTAACCAAAACCACAATTTGTATCTCTTGTCTCCTGTATTTCTTACCCTCTAGATCCAGACATCACCCCTGCCCGCTTTCCCCAAACACACACAGTCATTAGATCCATCTATGCTCACTGATAGGGGACAAACTATTTCGGCAGCCTCTATACTCGTCAAACAACACAGATGGTGCCACTGATTTTTTTTTTTCTTTTTTCATACCTACTTTCATCTCTTCAGTGTCTTCTCTTGGCCCCTTTGTGACGCAAGGACCCTCAGCCAATACGCTGCCACTTGCCTCACAAAGGCAGGAGCAACGAACACCTGTGCTCGAGCTCCAGGCATTCAGGCTGGCTTGGACTCGGGTCCTGCTGCCTGCGCCAACGCCAAAAGGCTCAGAAAGCGAGCCCTGGTAACTCCACCACTCATCATGGCCAGCCAGTTCTGCGTTCCTCTAGCCCCACGCCTCTCACCCCTTAAACCGTTGAAATCCCACTTCACAGACTTCCAGGTGGGGATCTGTGTGGCGATCCAGCGCAGCGACAAACGGATCCACCTGGCTGTGGTCACAGAGATCAACAGAGAAAACTCTTGGGTGACAGTAGAGTGGGTTGAGAAAGGAGTCAAAAAGGGAAAGAGGATCGAACTAGAGACTGTATTTCTGTTAAATCCAGCTCTGGCCTCTGCCGAACAACAACGGTCACACAGATCCCTGCGCACAGTGTCTATAACATCCCCTACTGCCTTCGGGGACCAGCGTACAGCCACCAAGTGGATTGCGATGATCCCACACAGAAATGAAACACCCTCAGGGGACAGCCAAGCCCTGGTGGTCCCCAGCAACCCTTGTCTGATGAAGCGAAAGAAATCCCCCTGCTTAAGGGAAATTGAAAAACTGCAAAAGCAGCGAGAAAAGCGCAGGCGACTGCAGCTAGAGATCCGAGCTAGACGAGCGCTTGACATTAACACTGGAAACCCGAACTATGAGACCATGCGTATGATTGAGGAGTACCGTAGGAATCTCGACAGCAGCAAGATGCCCAGCCTGGAGCCCCCAGAAGACCACCGGATTTGTGTGTGCGTAAGGAAGCGCCCTCTTAATGAGAGAGAGACCACCATGAAGGACCTAGATATCATCACTATCCCTTCGCACAATGTGGTCATGGTGCACGAATCTAAACAAAAGGTGGACCTGACCCGCTACTTGGAAAACCAGACCTTCTGTTTTGACCATGCTTTTGATGACACAGCATCCAATGAGTTAGTTTACCAGTTCACTGCCCGGCCTCTGGTGGAGTCCATCTTCCGGAAGGGCATGGCCACTTGCTTTGCCTATGGGCAGACTGGCAGTGGGAAAACCCACACCATGGGTGGAGCCTTTTCCGGAAAGGCCCAAGATTGTTCTAAAGGAATTTACGCCCTAGTGGCCCAGGATGTCTTTCTCCTACTGAGAACCCCCGCCTATGAGAAATTGGAACTCAAAGTCTACGGGACGTTTTTTGAGATTTATGGCGGCAAAGTGTATGATCTGTTAAACTGGAAAAAGAAGCTGCAAGTCCTAGAAGATGGAAATCAGCAAGTGCAAGTTGTGGGACTGCAGGAGCAGGAAGTGTCTTGTGTGGAGGACGTCCTCAATCTGGTGGAGGTTGGAAACAGCTGTCGGACTTCCGGACAGACTTCTGTCAATGCCCACTCATCTAGGAGTCATGCGGTGTTCCAGCTCATCCTCAAGTCTGGAGGCAAACTGCATGGCAAGTTTTCCCTGGTTGACTTAGCAGGGAATGAAAGGGGGGCAGATACTGCTAAGGCCACACGAGAGAGACAGCTGGAAGGGGCTGAGATAAATAAGAGTCTCCTTGCCCTGAAGGAATGCATCAGGGCTTTGGGGAAGAACAAATCTCACACCCCATTCAGAGCCAGCAAACTCACGCAGGTGCTGCGGGACTCCTTCATAGGCCAGAATTCCTCCACCTGCATGATTGCTACTATCTCGCCTGGAATGACTTCGTGTGAAAATACCCTCAATACTTTAAGATATGCAAACAGAGTCAAGGAATTAGCTTTAGAGGCAAGGCCCTACCATTCCTGCCTCTCTCCGACTGACCATGAAGTACCACTAGTGTTAGAAAAGGATGACACTAATTTAGAAAAGTCCCTTCAGGGGCAGGGATTTATTCAAGTACCTACTGTACAGAATGTGGAAGAGAAAGCAAGCAATGAAATCGCCTTAACAAAGGACTCAGCAGCTTCATGGAGGAGAGCTAGCCAGTGGTGGGAGGCCATCCAGGAGACAGCGGATGGAGTAAACGGTGATGTGGATTTTTGCATTGCTCAGTCACTGTCCATTTTGGAGCAGAAAATCGGTGTTCTGACTGAAATCCAAAAGAAGCTCCAGTTGCTACGAGTTGACCTCCAAAAGAAAAGCCAAGTCGAGTGACATGTGAGGCCAGAGATCAGGAATGAAATCTTAGATACAGTTCTGAAGTTTCTACCTCTTATTACAGGAGAAATCTGTCCAAATTATCTAAGCATAAAGGTCCCCTGGAGAGCTTACATCTTAAATCATCCTGGTCAAAAATGTCGTCTTTTTTTTCTTCCTCTGTATTTCCGTATTGTCGTTTGCTTTCCTCCTGTGTGTCACTGTAAAGATTTTACCATATCCTTGTCAGTATTGACAGCTGGCAGTGTTATAAGAAACTTTTTTATTGTTATAACTGGGGTAGGGGAATGCTAATATAATGTGGATCTTGACAGAGTTTGCTAAATATTGCATAATATGAGGAATTGCCTCTCACACAAATAATTACCCATTTTTTGAAAAAAAAAAAAATTAAAATAGTCCTGAGGTTGAGAAACCCTGCTGTAGGAGAAACCAGCTGCAAAATACTGTGAATTAAAGGGGTGAGCAAGAGGCAATCAGATACCAACTTACAAATCTTTCTCAGTCACACTGTTGTATGGATTCAATTGGTTTCTGAGATTGAGTCATTCTGGGAGGAGAAAGACAGAAGTTTGAGACTAAGTGTGAGAGCCTAAAATTGAGAGGATTTTGATCTAAGCATTTCAGTTGTAATTATTGCAATTATTCCTGAGTCTGTGTGTGTTTGTCTGTATTTCAGTGTGTTTCTGTTTGTGTGGGGAATTTTGACGTCTTTAATTTTTCACACATTGTTATGCTTTTCACTGATATACTTTATGAAAAAGAATTTTGACAAAGGTTTCAAATTGGGGCAAGAGTCAGCAAACAGAAAAGTTCCCATATAAAGGGTAATATAGTCAACAACTGCCTAAAGCACATGAAAAGGTTATGAGAAAATTTAATGTATTGGGTAAATTAAATATGGATAATCATTCTAGATTCGAGAGTCAAGAAATCTATCTTTTAAAATGAAGAGTGTTAATTTAACATGGGAATGGGACTACAGTGATTTACTACACATAAAAATTAGTGCCATACTATCAAAAATCTTGTGGCTCTAAATCTGTCAATTTTAAACACATTTTTAAAGAACTCAAGTGATTTACACAGAAAGCATAAGACAAAGCTGGGAAACCGGGGACACAAAAGTGTAGCCTCCAAATCCTGGAGCTGCATTGAGTAGGAATAGCTTATTGTTTCAAACTCTAATAAAATGAAGGCCTGAGAGGAAGTGATGACAATCATACATAAATGACTATACTAGTAATCGAATACTAGGATCCTATGAAGAGCAGTGAGTGTTGAGACCAGCATGAACCTTCAGTCTTTAGTAGCTCATATACTTGTCTTTAAATATGTTTCACTATATTGATTGATTTCTTTAGATGTAATTGCACATCGCTATTAAAACAACTGGAACTTTTTAAATCAAATGACTGTTTCGTTAAGTAAAAACTTTCAACACAAAAGAATGGGACATCCACAAAACATGGAATAACAAGCTACCATAAGAATAGGCACTTACTATCACATCAACGCTGAAGGAAGAAACCCAGAAGGAAATGGGTCACACAAGTAGGTGAAAAGAGTCAGAGAAGACAGCCCTTGATCCACTGTTAGGAATCTCATAAGAACATCAAGCTATCCAAACCATAATATATATGCAGGACACCTAGGTTAGACCTCTACAGGCTAGCCCCTGTTTTCTGCAAGCCCCCATGACTCCCTGTTAGTTGATTTTGTAGACCTTGTTTTGTGATGTTCCTGACCCCTCTGGTTGCCTCCTCTGCAGGATCCCCTGAACTATGCCTAATGTGGAACTCTGTATCTGCTCCCATCAGTTGTTGGATGTCCTCTGGGAGGCCTGCTCTTTTCTGAGGGAGTACAGAGGGAGATTGATCTTAGGGAGAGGGGAGGTGGAGGGGAGTGGTTGGGTGCAGGGGAAGGAGGGAAAATTGATTGGGATGAACTATACAAGAGAAGAAAAAATTTTATGTGTGTGTGTGTGTGTGTGTGTGTGTGTGTGTGTGTGTGTGTGTGTGTGTAAAAGCTTGGCCTGTGGGCAGAGGAGGGCAGTTCAGTGGGTAAGAGGTTTGGCTGTACAAGCAGGTAGATGTGAGCTCTGAGCCCCAACACCCATATTAAGAGCAAAATGTGGTAATTCTATAACATTAGCATGGAAGGGGAATTGAGTATGAATCAGGAGATTGCTGGATGGTATTCTGGTTGAAAAGTGACAAGATTCAACTTCAGTGAAGGAACCTGTCTCAAGGGGAAAAAGTGGAAGCTGATAAAGCAGGACACTTGATATATTCTACTATACTATACAACCACTGGCTGGGAGTGTACAGACAAGCACAGATGCATGACAATGCACACACACACAAACACACAAGTGTTCACATATTCACACGTGTGCATGCACAGAGTCTACCCTCACTTGTAACTCTTACTGAGATAATTTACAAATTCTTAATGAAAAGAAGGCAGTTGATTTCCCCCCTCACTTTCTCTCATCATTATGGCATTTACTGGTGTTTTTATTAAAAACATTGTTCTTCTTGTGATTTCAAGTACCCTAAACAGTTTTGTCACACAAGTTTGGATAAACTACTTGGTGTTTCAGCATTCTGATAGCAATTATTTCCTTTTCTAACAAGTATAATATAAAGAGCACAAACAGCCATTATGATTCGATGCTTTACAAAGGAAACTCACCTGAGTGAGGACCACTCACAAGACATAAATCATAGTGTTCCAGAAGCTTCCTCCTCTCTTCATTGCAGTTCGTACTTAGTCCCTATATTAAAGTTAAAGATAGTAACTTATTCATGTGAGTAGAATAATGTTTCAGTTATGTGTGTAACCCTGGCTGGCTTCCTTCAATCACAATTGTGTATATTCTGACTTTTGACATTGCTCAGTCTGTGTGTGTAACTCCTAAGTCTGCAGTATATGTAAATCAGCAAAATGGGTCATCCTAAGGAGTTTTCTAAAAGGATTTTTTTTTCAACATAACATTATCTTACTCAACAGTGTATGTTAATGATGCTTAAATTTTTACCAATGTGATAGACTCATATTTGTATGCACATAAATATATATTTGTGTGTGTGTGTGTTTACATACATCTGAAAGCTACTAGTTAACATATCAGTGCACAATAGTTACTCACAGTGGCATGTTCACTGTAGCACATAGACATGTCATGTAATCAGTCATTAACCCATTTACCCATGATTGGGTAAGGAAAATATGCATACATAGCAATTTTTATTAAGCCAAAGAGAGTGAAATTGTGTTCTTTGAAATGAATTTGTGCTTCTATATATAACTAGTCTGTTTTCTCTTGTATGTGGAATCTATGACTAAAAATAGGCAGTGGCCAAAGGAGAAAAACAGGAAAGGAGAGAGGAGATGGTAAAAGATAAAGTTTTACCATCTGCAGAGGCAGATGGATGTTTGTGAGTTCGAGGTCAGCCTGGTCTACAGAGCTAGTTCCAGGATAGGTTCCAAAACAATACAAACAATAAAAAGAAATCCCCTATATTGAAAAACCAAAAAAAAAAAAAATAAAGTTAGAATAATTAGCTGAGCCCACAGATGGACTACTTGATTGGTTATTGAATTCAAAGTGCCATTCCCTAAAAACATATACACACAAATTAACAGAATGCACTCAGCAGGTTGGGTATATTTATACCTGTGCACCTTATATGGTCTGTGATTGAACTCCCAGGAGTTCTAATGTACATATCTGCAGATACTATTTAAAAGTCTCTCCAGTAATGTGTTATCTCTCACCACTTCTCCCCTTGAGTTTCTTCAGTTCATCTATTCTCAGTCAAATGCATGTTACCTTGTGCACTGGTCTTAATAATTTTTCTGGACCAATCCTTGTGGCTTACTCCTGTCATTCCAGAGAAAGTAAGGCAGGCTAATGACTTGTTTATGACCCGCCTGGTGTACATAAGTTCTAGGACTACCTGAGCTACACAGAAGATCCTGTCAAACTAAACAAAATATTTCTTAGGATTCCATATGGCACTTGATGGGAAAATATCTATCAAATAAAATATTCTGTAATGAAACATTCTCAGGAAGCAAGTCAACTGTAGTTCACTAGGAGAACTGTTGACAGTTTGCACAGATGTCCTGCAGTTAAAAAGGAGGATTGTAAAGTAAATTAACACTAATAAGATTGTAAGGAAAATGTCAGAGCTCCCAATCTGAGAAAAATAAATACTCTTAGTACTTTGAAAGCATCCATTTACACACAAAAACCTTGGCATGCTAATTATAAGCTATGCTTATCTATTAATTAAAGTAGATTTTCTCCTATAGTGGACAGACATTTTTAAATTACTGTGTGAACTTGCAACTAATAAAACCTGGCATTAAAATTCTAAGCTACAGATTTCATATCTGCAAAACTTCTTTCTATTATGAACTTGCAACAGCAAGTTTGCAAACTATTCTATTACTTTCATTTACTCTATTTTTTAGCATCCTACATATAGAATTGATTGTGCGTGTGTGTGTGTGTGTGTGTGTGTGTGTGTGTGTGTGTGTGTGTGTACATGCTGAGTAAGTCAATGGATGATTGGATGATTTTTTCTTTGAATTTTGATTACAGACTTAAATATTTCAAAACCAGAAATGTAGTTACTAATGTATGCTCCCTAAGAAAATCAATGTCAAAAGTTTCCTGTTGTTCATAGTGTAAGATATATCTTCAAAGCAAGCCTGTCATTTATAAACTATTCTTATAATTCTTTTTATTCTTTAAAGGAGCAATTGCTCATAGAAAACCTTATCATTTTCTTGAAATGTGATGTTTTTTATGCCATTTACTTTTTAATCTTAAATAAATGTAATCTTAGGAGTTAAAAAGGAAAAAAAATACAGAATGTTTTAATGGTTCAAACAGGGTATGGAGCCAAGTCATAACTATGAGTAAAATTGTGAAGGCTGCCTCTGAAGTTCCACATTTGACATGATCCTGATTGCTAAGGATGTGCCTTCTAGATGGACTGGAAGTGCCTAAATGGTGCTATGATTTGAATGTCAGTTGTCTTTCCTGACTCCTTTACTGTTATTCAGTTGTAGATCAGGAAATATTGAGATGTCATTCCTTGGAAAGTAAGTGGCTCGTTACTAGGGATCAATACAGATCTTTCTGGGTAAGGGGAATACTGACCCTCCTGTTTTTTTTCTCCACACACCTAAATACTTGCCCTCATATGTTTCCACCATAGAATGATGACATGATGACATTACCAGTTGGGTCACTTACCATGGACATTCTTTATCCACTCAATGAGCTAAACAAACTTCTTTGTATATGAGCCAGTGCCATATATTCTGTTACAAAGATAGAAGACATACAAAAGATATCAATAAAAGGAATAAAATGATTCTTGGGAAAATGAGGAAATCATAGCAACAAATACAAATAGTGTTACACTGAAGTAATTGTCAAGTTTTGACATAGTTACTTTATATACCATGCTTAGGTTCAGGTTGTATTTGGTCCACAAGGATGAAAAGGGAATATGTACTGGGCCATCCTAGAGAATCAAATCTGAATTCTTTATTTTCTGGTATCTGCACATGGGTTTAAAAGTTGATATTAGGAATAAAGACCATTGAGGAAGAATTATCATACCTGAGAAATCAGATTCTGGGTTTGTTTTAATTATTTGGCATCTGGTAGATATGTGAATCCAAATGTGTTTTGACCCTCTCTAGGCTTCATTATTTTCTCATCTGCTTCATAAATGTGAAAAATTACTATTAGTACTTATTAAATTAATCTCACAATTCTTTTGGATCAACAACATAAGAAGTATTAATAAAAGATTTTAATCCTTTATATACTAAATGCCAAAGATAGAAACATGGGCTTAAAGTAGTCGTCCCTATCCTTAATGAATTTATAGTTTAAATGTGAAGACAAATTCTTACAATAAGGAAAAAAAAAATTTGTTTAAAATTCCAGGTTAGTGAACAAAATGCAGTGAGTAAATAGAAACAATTTGTTAAGATCAAATGATTTGGAGGAAAGCTGTCACAGAATGACTACATTAGTTAGTTTTCTTGTTGTGACAAAATACCTGGCAAGAAGCAATTTAAGGAAGGGGAGGAAGCAGTGAGGGAGGGAAGGAAAGAGTGAGGAAGGAATGGCCTGCTTGAATTTCAAAGGGATAAAGTCCAAAAGAGTGGGAAGTCTTGGAAGCAGAAGCCAACATGTGGCAGATCACTTTGCAATGGCAGTCAGCAGGCTGACAGTGAACAAGTGTGTCCAAGCTATAATGCCTCAAGGCCCATCCCCATTTATCTACTTCCTCCGTTAAAACTTCACTTTCCAAACATTGTGTTGTAAGCTCATCATCAAAGTTCAAACGTGAGCCTATGGACTTTTGCCTTTTATACCTCAGTAGTGGCCCATTCACCAGTGTACAACAATGCTGTGATGATGGAGGTACCTTACAGTTAGATGACAGTAAGGGCACTCAGGGAGGCAAATCAACAGAGTCCCTGAGCGTCAAGGACCATTAATTAGAAACTTGCTTAGAGTTCTCTTTCCCCTCTATTGTCTTTAAGAGGGAGTACAACATTTTTTTTTGATGTGTGTCATGTTCATATCACATCCTATTAGTCAGTGGTACTTCATAAGTACTCAAAATTCATGTGGGAATAATTATACTTTATATCTGCTTTAACCATGTAGGATATAAAATCAAGTGAGTATATATATATATATATATATATATATATATATATATATATATACATATATATGTGTATATATGTGTGTGTGTATACATCAATTGTCTTTTTGGAAAATAATTCTGTCTAATGACAGATATTAAAATTTCCATATGCATTGACACTTGGAGGCCTAGTCTTCAGTATTTGTTCACATTGGTAGTAAGCATTTACATGCCTATACAGCATCTACCTTACTCATATATTATCCATCTAGATGACCAACAAAAACTCCACAGTGCAGCAACTAATGCTGTTTCTTTGATTTAACTACAGGGGGCATCTCAGTCTTTAGTCAGCTACTGTTACACCTATCCTACATTTAGTCATAGAAGCCAATATTTGACTCTTTTCTGACACCTGTGAGTGACCTTTAGCTTGATAATTTGCTTCCAACCATTGCTGGACAACATACAATGTTCTCTATGCTAATGAAGGATAGGCCAGCAATAAGGAGCCCAACAAGAAACCTGGTTGAATCAGTTTCTGAATCCTGATACCAGTGAAGAATCTCACCTGTACTGTATGGCTCAAGGGGTATCGGGAGCAGTCTTTGTAGGGCTGCAATGGGAGCCAGCCCAGTGGCCCCAAGTCCATACCTGAGTGGGGGAGTGTGGATGAGGGAAAGGCTAGCTATAGATGATAAAGAAAAGACTAGAGATAAAGAATAAAGGTCAGGAGGGCAAATCAGTCAATACTGAAATGCTAAGAGTTTATTTTTTTTTTTTTTAACACTCTCACATAACTTATCCTAAAAGGGAAACACAGTATCTTGTATACTGAACAAATAGACAGACTTTTCTTCCTCACTTATTCTAAGGATTCAGTAACCACACCTTAGCTCCAACTTCTTGTTCCCGAGCCCTTAAGTCAGGAGTAGCCATACCTCAGATTCAACTTCTCCTTCCCTAGCCTTGAGAATCAGACCTCAGATTTAGGTCTGTTATTTAGACTAAGACAGCCAAAGCATCCTTCTGTAGCCACACCCTTGACTTTTAGGTCTTATGACTTGCTGAGGACAGCTTTGAACTCTCTGTTCTTGTGCCAAGATGGAGTGCAGCCATCTTTATGGGCACCTACAAAGGGGAAAACAAGACAAGGATATTTCAATGTTGAGTTTAACAGTCAATTTGACAAAACTGACTGTTCTAATGAGAGATTTTCTAGATTACATTGGCTTGTGAGCATGTCTGTGTGAAAAAGACAATGTGGAACTGGGTGACACCATTACCTTAGATTGGCAGCTGTATTATATAAGGGTAGCAAAATCTAGTTTAATACACAGTATATGTTCATTTGCTTCTTTTTTTTTTCCTCCTCATAATTTTGGATAACCCATGACCAACTGCTTCACGTTCTCACCATCTTGCTTCCTTGCTATAGTTGATTGTAACTTGGAATTGGGTGCTAAAGCAAATCCTCTATCTTGCATAATATTTTTTGAGGGAATTTTATCACCGTAATAAAAATGAAAGAAGCACAGACTTCCTATGTGCATTAGTGTACTGGATCTTTTTTGATTTTTCTGTATCTTATTTGACAGGCACATAGGAAAAATGTTTATGAATATATTTTACAGCATGATGTTTAGAAGATTATACCTAAGCAAATAAAATGAAAAAGAAAGGTGGCATAGTCTTTTGCATACTCATGAGCCACCACAGTCACTACTGTAATTTTTAAAAGTTGATTTTAAGATGCAAAGTTAGTATATTGGTCTACTTTCTTCCCTCTGAGTCTCTATATTAACAAGCTTCTCATTGAAAGGCATGTTCTCACCATTCTTCAACTATTACAGAGGGGATGAATCTGTAAGGAACTGTATTGAAGGAGAAGGGTACCATAAAAAGGTATATGTACAAGAACCAATACTTCAAAATGAGAATAAAAAGACCAAAGAAATAAACCACATAATTTTTTTTGACACATCTGTCCTAAGCCCTTGGTACATAGAGGAAGCAAACATTTGCTAACTAATGGCTTTTACTTTAAGAAACAAACATTTGCTAACTAATGGCTTTTATTTTAAGAAGCAAACATTTGTTAGCTAATGCTTTTACTTTAAGATGGCTTGAACATTCCTTATGAGTGCAGTCATTCAGAAAAGTATTCAGAAAACAGAAGTGCAGAGGCAGAAATCCACGATAACCAGTACTAAAATATGAAAGAGGCAATAGTTCCTTTGTACAAAGGGTTAAAAAATGTGAAGTCAGAAAAACAAAGACAAAACCAGGGATGGGAAGAAAGAAAGATACAGAAATCACAGGAGAAAATGACTTCAAAGGAAGTGAGTCATTATCCACGTTAAAAAGAAAGCAGTGTTGTAGGATAATGACTTAAGAGCAGTGGTGTTGAGATGCCAGGTCATTAATAACCTCTGAGCCACTGGGTTGATACAGAAGTCAGATAGCAATGAGCTGAGGAGTTAGAAAGCAGCCTGGATAATAAGAGTGAAAGTGGTTCATAAATCCTAACCTGCTTTACAAATACAATTAGGAGTTACAGCTTGTTAGATTCAGGGCCTGGTTGTCCCTCATTTACCAAATTCTGTGAGTTGACCTATTGTAGTTCTGTTTATCAAGTATACACAAGTGGGACTTTAGTAGAATGTGTTATATTCCATAGAGAAATTAAGAAAATGGATGATAAATTTTTCAGTCTTCTTATGACTTTATTAGTTTTCTTTCAAGACAGGTCCAAAGAGGTGCATCAGTGTTAATCTCCAAATATCATCCACTGTTTCTCTAAGGTCAACTTCCCTCTACCAATACTATAGCAATTTGATCTCAGCTTCTTCAACAATTCTGATGTGTTTCTTTGAAATTGACAAGCCACAAGATCCAGAATGCAGTCATCATTTGACCATTCCTTATAACTGGTCTCGATCACATTTCTTTAAGCATCTCTTTCTTCTTGGCATTTCTATCCCAGATTTCCATTTTTATAGCTATTCTGTCAATCAAATCTGTTCACTAACCCTTACATGGACTTAAGATATAATTATAATCTAAGAGTTTGCTTTGCCTCTTCTGAGAACATATTTTATGAATAACCTTTTCCTAACTCTCCATGTAATGATGCCTAATTGCTGAAACATAAACATGAGGGCTAAAAATAAGTAATTTTAAACTGGTTATATTGTAAATGATTCAGAAAATAATAAATTGAGTATATTAATTTGTTTTTTAGGACACCAGCAGATATTAATATTTAAGAGATGCTTCCACTGTTTGAGATTTTTGTACTAGAACTTTTTAACTTTTGTGTTATGCAAAAGGGTTGTTTATGAAAAAAATCAAATGAAATAATTTCATATTTATTGGCAAAACAGTGACATCTATTGTTCAATGATATAAAAAAATGGAATTTGGAACGAAAAGCAATGTCACACTTTATGTATTGAGTTCCAGCTCAGTGAAAACTAACATAAATTCTTTGTTTTAAAATACTAATTGGTTGTATCTGATATTTTAATATGAAATCAAAGCAGACTGAATATCTAGACATATGACATTTAGTCATGATTTAACAGGTCCAAAGTCTGTCTTGCAGAAGAAATAAGACACTAAACAATAGAATACAATACTTGAAAAGAGATGTCATTTCTTAGTTACATTTTTCACTTAAGATTGAAAATTGATTAGTGTGAAAGCCCAAACTGGACTCTGTACTTAAGATAAGGTACTATTTTCATTCCATGTCAGTTATTAATTAAGCCTATCAATTTGTCTATTTACCTACTACATTGATAAAAGTTTATGGTCTATAACTTTATGAAACTTGTCAGAAGAAGTAGTTTCTACCTAGGTCTTAGGCATATGGATGTGTGCTGTGCATGTGAACATGAATTCATGTGTGTATAGGAACATGTGCAAGTGTTAATGTATGCATATGGAGGCCAGAGAATAACCTCTGGTACCATTCCTCAAACCCCATTAATCATGTGGTTTTGAAGCCAGTTTTGTCACTAGCTGTGTACTGACCAGCTATGCTAAGCTGGCAAGCCAGAAAACCTCAAGGACTTCCTGTCAGACACCATATCCATCTGTTTTTTATTATTATTAAAATGGGGTCTCATGAAACCTAATTTGGCCTCTATCTTTTTTTTGTAATTAGCATGCCTTGAATTCCTAATCCTTTAGCCTCTACCTCCTGAGTGCTGAGATTATAGATGTAGTCCATGAAATTTGGCTTAGGATTCACTTTTCTATAACTGTTACTAACAGTTGTTAAGAGCCCGAAAATCAGGCTTTTCATCAGCTTCCATATACAACTTAAGTGAGGAAGTGTTTATCCTATGTATAATTTCAGAGGAATCCATCCATGACCACTTAGCTCCATGTTGTTATGCATATAGGAAGGCAGCACAACATGACAGAGAGTGTGTGTCAGAGCCTGTCCACATGGTAGACTGGAGACAGAAAGAAAACAGGAGACTATGTGTTGTTCTTTTGTTACAGTTATAAGAGTAAAAGCTAGAGAAGGGGTGCGGGTGAGTGGTGGTCCCCAGGTGAGGGTCCCCAGTGAGTGGGGCCCCAAGGTAAGGGACCACGTGGGAAAGCACAGCACATTTCAATGCCAGTGAGGGTGACCCAGGTGGGTGGGAGTAACAATAATACATCAGGCAGATAGAGCTTGAATGAGGAGTTTATTTAGAAAGGGGAGAGAGAAAGGAAGAGACATAGAGGCACCAGGAACAGAAGATGAGAGAGGGGAAAGAAAAGAAGAAGGGGGAGCTGGTGGCCAACCAAAAGCAGAAGAGAGAGAGAGAGAGAGAGAGAGAGAGAGAGAGAGAGAGAGAGAAACAAAAGAGGAAAAGGAAGCAAAAGAGAGAGTGTACTTGCTTTAACAGGGAAACCGAGTCCCCTATGCAGCCCCTTAATGAGATGACATGGTCATGTGTTCCCTCCCATCATCAGGGGGCGGGGTGAGCAGACTGCTGGTTTCCAACACTATGGAACCAGTTTAACTTTCAAAAGACTCTCCATATAGATCCTACATCCCAAAATTTTCACAACCCCCAAAATCAATATCATCAGCTGGCCATCTCCTATTCAAACTACCATATTCCATGTCTGTCCTACAAGGCTTATACCATCCCCAAACGTAAATGTGTGTAGTTCATCTTGGAGAGTCTCCAAAGTCTTAACTATTCTAACACTAGAAAATAAGTCAGTGTCCAAAGTCTCTTCTGATACAAAGTAAATGGCTAGCTGTGAAGGTCTATCAAGTCAAAATGGAATTTGTATGCTTTCAAGATATATTGGTTCAAAATAAACACTCTCAATGTGATAATAAAATATTTAGAAAATATCCTATTTTTGAAAAGAAAAAAAAATAAAAATAGAATAGCTAGCAAGGGGTGTTCAAAATAAGACCAGAAGCTATAAAGGAAAAGATGCAATCCTATAGCTCCCTGTCCAGCATACAGTGTCATGTTGTGACTTCTTTTGGACATAGGCTTGCCAGCATGTGACTGACTGATTGTAATCCATATGGCCTCTGGCTTTGCAGCCTGAGTGACATTTCCATCATCAGATATACTTCATATGTCAGACACTCTCACCAGTCTTCACCTTCATAGCTTCACATCACTGCCAAAGAGGATGTGTTCAGGAACTCCAAACCTACCACCCACTGCCTAGCTTCATAGATGTTCAATGGAATCTGTATGGAAGCCTCCAGAACCTATAACATTGGCATTCTGTGTGCCTGTAAAAATAGTTTCAGGTGAATTGCACCATTGTCTGCTCCCAGTTCTGTCAAGAGCAGGTCCCGCTGGACCACAGCTGCATTAATCTCTTAGTGAATGAGAAATATCATAGGTGCTCACGCTCGCTCAGACTCTCTGCTTTCAAGGTAAAGTCTTTTAAATATATGCACGTTCTCCTACCCTTAAGCCTACAATGGTTAAGTCTGCTTAGTTCCACAGATGCCCTTGGGCAGTATTTCCCAGTGCATAGTGATTGATTTCTTACTGATGCTAATTTTTTTTAGAAACAGAACCAAACCTTCCCTAACCAGAACTTTACATGGGCTTTTCTAACCAAACTAGACGTTTCTCAAATATTTTCTCTGTGCTCTATTTTTTTTTCTTTTTCTCCTAAATTTGGTGTAATAGTGAAAAAACCCAGAAGACCTTATGGTACTGCTTGAATATTTGGATTCCTTGAAATTTTCCTACAAACTCAATCAATCCACTACTTTTAAATGCAGGACCACACAATTCTTAAAGCCATGGAGACAATGGAGCCACGTTCTTTGCCAAAACATAGCATGAGTGACAGCTAGACTACTTCCAAAGAGGCCTCTTTCTACCTGAAAGTACACAGACTTTAGGGCCAACACATAAAATGAAAAGAAAAAAAAAAAACCAGTCATCTATCAAATTTTGCCTCCGGCATTTGAAGCTTTCTTTTTCCATATTAATATTTGAAAACTTTATTTTCTAGATATAAAGGCTTCTCCATTCAAAATGTTATTATTTCCAGTTATGTTTTTCTTTTTCTTTTTTTTTTTTTTACAAAATATATTCTGATTACAGTTTTTCTTCCTTCTGCTTCTCCCAGTTCATCCCCAACTCCCCTCTCATTTGGTTCCAATCTCTTTCTGTCTCTCATTAGGAAACAAACATGCTTCTAAGGAATAATGATATGCTAAAATAAAAACTAACACATTGAAATTGGCAAAACAGAAGGGAAAGGGTGAAAGTGTTCAATGCACAAACCTATCTGGTATGTTGGCCTTTATTGTTAACTTTAGAGAACTCACAGTCAACCCAAGAGACACATCCCTGGGTGTTTCCAATGATGATCATCTGAAGGAAGTTGGTCGACCTGTAAATTGATAGGCTATTCCCACATAAGGCTTGAAGAAGCATGGTGTTTCTTGCCTACCCTAGCTTCTTTAAGTGAAGTACACCATACTCACTGTGGCTGCTGTTTTCTGCTGACCCTAGACTCCAGCTACTTCATTCTTCTTACTGAGATAGACCAGCAGTGGTTCTAAAGGGAACTTCCAGGTCTCTAGCAGAGCTTTGGGACTTCTGATATATCCAGTTTAGTGGATTGAGCAGCTATTGAGTTCTCTTCCTTTCCTGAATGTAAATATCAGTTGTTGGACTACACAGTCCCCATTGAAATAACATTATAGTAAATCTCCTAGTTTAATCCCCATGCATTCTACTGCTTCTTCTCTCAAGAAAGCTGCCTATCACACTGTGGGAGAGTTAGACTTTTAAACCCTTGTAGTTAAGAGTGTTAATTAGTACATTCCATGTCAGTACTCTAAAATTTAGAAAGTAGACTTATCCCATCATCCTGTTACAAGAATATGAAAAAAATCAGAACAGATGATCAATTATACAATAATGTTATAAATTGCCAGCATGCTTTATGTCATGTGACCATGAGCATAACATAATTGCATTAAGGCTGCATATGAAGGTCATTGGTAGAATGCTTGCCTAGCAGGCATGTGGCTCTAGGTTCAATATCCAGCAGGTCTAAGTGAGAATCTGAAGTAGGCTAGCACATATCAACATGAATGAATTCTTCAAATAAAAGAAAAAGTGTATTTATATGTCTGCATGCGTATGCATGTGCTCTCTTCTACAGAAGATTGTAGACGACAGAAGCCTCTGACTTACCATCTTACTCTATAAGGAAGGGTCTCTCACTGAACTTGCAACTTGCCATTTCAGAAAGCAGGATAACTATCAAGCCCAGAGGTTCTTCCTGCTTCATTCCCCAGTGATGGTCCATTTAGACAGACACTTCTGTGTGTCTACATATTTCCAGCTGTGTGGTAGAGATGTGTTCCGTTCATCACACTTGTTCAATAAGCCCTTAGGCCAGCTAGGCCATCCCCTTATTCTGGTTTTACTTATTTTATAAAAAGCTAATGTGAGCAAAGTAAATCAAAATCATGAGCTCTTGTAGAGAAATTTTAGGCTCAGTACTTCTGTGAGATGAGCATATTTGAGGCATTTAAGTTTCCATAAAAGTGGGCACCAAAACTCCTATTCTGAGTCTCAAAGAACAAAGTGAGTGTCTGAATTCACCTCCATGTAATCATTCAAGAATAGAAAACTGAGGTGCTATGGGGAAGGAGTTTTATTTTATGAGCAAATATATTTATTAGGTAAAATTGGTTTTATTTTTTTCTAGAAAAGATTGGTTAATAAAGTGAATGTGATTGATTATGTTTTCATTTATCACAAAGTAATGAAGAAGGAAATAACACAAAGACATCCAGACATGATATTAAAAGCATTTCCCGGTACATTGGATGGTAGTTAGTAGTTTCTCTGGAAACCTAAACCTTAATGTGACTTCAAAGAGCTTGCAAGCCAGAGGTTCAGTGTGGATTGTGGAATGCTCGGTTACCCAAGAGCCCTGGGGACTGATAATGGAAGGGGGAAATTGGGTTTTTCCATTATTACATGAAGTCTCAGCCTCTGAAAGCAGTTTTTCTTTTACCATAAAAAAATGTATTTTTAAGTAAGCTCCCCCAAATCATAAAGAACATCAAACATAGTTTTGAACAGAGGAAAAAAAAAAAACCAGGCTTTATAGACAATGGAGACTCAAAAAAGTGTAATTTGAGGAAGCACTAGAAAAAAATGCAAAAATGCTCCTGTTTCATCTCATTTAGAGTCCCTTTTTAAAATTCACCTGTGAAACAGATCTTTTGTGGTTCACTTACACAACATCATTCAGTAGGGTCTTCATTAGCATTCATAAACTCTAATGGAAGAATCTGTCATTTTTCATGTAGACAGAGGTGAGCCTAGCATAGTACCAATAGCATGGTCAAGAGACAAAGACTTGATCCTAAATTCATTCTTCATCAGTAGCTCTTCTTTCAAAAGTCAAGCTCCATGAACATGCTCCCAAGGCTAGATAGCATGTGAGTTCAGAAGTAAGGGACTACTTTTTTGAAGCACTGGATATAGTTTGTTCCTATCCTCTTGTTCCAATATCTCAAAGTCTGACCTTGTATCCCATTTTAAAGTGCGATAATAATATTAATACAAATACATACTTTGTGAGTTTGTATTACTGATGTAATAAGATCTTAATAAATGTAGTAGCTTAACAAATACAAGGTATTATGCAACAGATCTGCAGGTCAGATCTTACTCTTACTTGTCAGGCATGGGTTTCACATGAATGAGCACTGAAATGGTCTGGCAGGCATTCTCTGAGTTTGTAGTTTGAGCTAGTTACCCACATGCATATTATCAGTACATCACATGTATCAAAATAAATATAACCCTGTAACTTCCTTGGATGAGATCAGAGTCAGGAACCAGATCCTGATAAGAGTTAATGATACATGTTTATAATCATTCAGGAGACAGAAACAGGAGGATCTCTACAAGTTCAAGACAAACCTGTGTTTACTTGGCAAATCACAATCCAGATAGATCTACACAGTGAGACTATCTCAGATAAGAGTAGGGAGGTGTGGTCAAATATATGGGGAAGAAAAGAACTGAGAATAATATTTTAATAACGTTATACTTCCTGTGAAAATGAAGTTTAGTTTTAATTTTAAATATTACATTTTCTACTGTAAATTTTTATATTTTGATGTCTATGTTCATACAGTTAGACTTCAAAATAATTAGGGTACTAGCTAGGTGTTGTTGGCACGCACCTTTAATCCCAGCACTCAGGAGGCAGAGACAAGAGGATCTCTGTGAGTTCAAGGCCAGCCTGGTCTACAGATTGAGTTCCAGGACAAGCTCCAAAGCAATACAGAAAAAACCTGTCTCAAAAAAACAACCAAACCAAAAATAAAGTGTATTCATAAATAATTATAAAATTATGTACATTCACCTTCCAAAAAGATAAATAAGTATAAAAGGTTTTATGCATAAGCACATTAAGGTCTAGCTCTCTAAAGTCATTAAGAGCAAGAATATTGGTCTAAGTCAACTGCTCTTTGGATCCACTGCAAACTGTGTTAAACCTGACTACAGGATTCTCCTTCAGATTCTTTTCTATCACACATAAACTGAGAGAAGCAAACCAATATTTTATGCTGAAAATTGTGTCTAAAATAAGTAACTAGTTTAGTGTATCTTTAGAAAATAATTTAGTGTCAGGTTTCTGAGAGAATGTGTAATATTTTAATTGTTTTGTGTTTGATTCACATGCTGATTAACCAAAATAGTGACATTAAAAAACAGCTGCACATGCTAGTTTAAGACTTAATGTGTCTCTTTTGAGCCAATTAAAATTTACACCTAATGGAGAACTGAATGTTTAGTCCTAGGATTTTGCCAATAAAAATAGATTCTAACACTAAGGACGATGAGTTATTATAATGAAACAAAATGATCACCATGAGCAAAGGCAGCATATCATATGAAGACAACTCTGGACATGCAGAACACATCAAAATTACCCAGTGCATCTACTGAACAAACCTGAGGCTGTTAAAATGTGCTGTTACAGTTTCCTCTACAATGCAAGAAAATAAATGCTCTCATTTTTCATGTGACCCAGTGAAGAGCAAAGAAAAGAACAAAGATATGACCATACAAGGGAAAATATGGGGAGAGAATTTTGATGATGCAGGTATAATTATGTAAATAATCAAAGTAGATGGTTTACTCCAAAAAAGAAAAGAAATATTAAGTTTAAAAAAGTCATCACAAGTGCTACATATACAGTCCCTGGTCAGTGTTAGAGGACAAATACTAAAATATCATAGCAAAAAGAAAAAACATGGCATCACGGCAATCATCTCTTTTTATTTTCATGGGGCCAAAGATAATCAGGTACAAAAGCAGTATCGCTTTCATCAAAACACAACCCCTTGACTTCTTTTGTGTTGCTGACATTTGCATTATGTAAGAGCTATAGGTTGTAAGAACTCTTTCACTGAGTTTTGGGCACGGGACAACAACGGTATTCTTCCTTGGTAACTCTACAGATGTTTCAGAGGAAAATATTTTATAAACAGTTTGTGAAATTTATTATTTGCCTTAAAAGGATTGCTTTTTCCTCTTTAAAGAATTATTTCTTTTGTTTGTTTGAGATTATATTATAATTACACCATTTCTGCATTTAAACAGTCCATTTCTATGCATTCAAGTTTTGACTCACTAATGAGGATTTTTAATAGTGTTTTACTTGGGAGTCCCCAGAATCAGACCTTAGTGTGAAGTTTTGTATGTGAAATAATATAGTAAGATAAAAACTTGTAGTTGCAGTTCAAAAAAAAAAAAACAGAAGAAGCTAAGCAAGGGTACAATATGGACATAAAGGAACAAAGGTCATTCCAACCTCATCTATTGTTACCCTGTGAGATATCCAAGCTTTCATCACATGCTTATAGCATTCAGATACTGGCCAGGCAACTCTAAAGAGAATGTGATTGTCTGTCTCCTTCCAGTCATGAAAATGTAGTTCTCAGAAGCCCAAGGGCAGTCCCTTGCTACTTGGAGGCATTTCAAAAAAAAAAAAAAAGAAGCACAAAGTTGGGAAAGAGACATGTTTGGAAATCCTATGGCAAGCTGAAGGGTAGCAATAGGGAGTGGATCTGATTTAAATACATTGCACACATATATGCATAGTAAAGTAAGCATAGTTTAATAACAAAATAATAAGTAAGCTAAAGGAATAGAAGCAAAGTCAAAACATTGTGCCCTACAGTTAAATGTTGCTTCCTCTCTTTCAAAGACGATAAAACTGAGGTTGAAAAATGAAATAAAACAAATATTTAATGACATGTGTCAACCTTTATAATATCCCCCTTCGTGCTGACCACTTACTCCCTCTCCCAACCCCCACATATCTGGCAGCTCCTGATCATCTTAATCTCTCTACAGTTTTGGTCTTCCAAATCACACAGCTCAAATCACACAGCAAGTAGAAAGTACAACACACAAAGGAGACCCTAATGTAGTTGCAGGTTTTAGTACAAAATCCATACTGTCTCCTCAGATCTATAAACTATACTACATTATTGTAAGATATTAATTAATAATAAAGAGACACAATGAGTGGGAAAGTAGATTAGAGAAGATCTCTCTGGGCCAATTGCAAGCTCAAAGTTATAACTGCTCTTAAAGCATTCCATTTGTTAAAATCAACGAGTGGCATGGCCTGTACATACTTACTGATAGGTAAAGGAGTAAGGCAGATTATATGACATTCGTTGGGAATTTCACATTGATCTTGCTATTTTCACCATTGTATAACCCTATATGATAGAATTATTTCTATTAACACTTAGTGTATACTTCATAATAAAATAGAACCTTGAGTTTAACGAGAACCACAGATATTTCTGCTTTCATTGAGTTTTCTTGTTCCTTTTGCACTTCTATATCCAATTAAGCCAGTGGTCACATAGAGGCTCTGGCAAACAATGTCAATCAGTGAATCAGGTCAGCTGTGACAGACAATGAAAAGGTGACCCTCTGGGGAATGGCTTCTGTCTAAAGGAGGCAGCCATTTCTCAGCACAGAATATTATCGCCACAGGGATTTTTCCAAATGCAGCCAAAGATGAGAATGTTTCATATATAGTTTCCTACCTTTAACTATCAACCCCAATTTCATAATATCTCCCATGCATCACACACCATACAGACACACAGATAGGAGGAGGAGGGAAGGAGTGTGAGAGAGAGAGAGAGAGTCATATTTTCATGGTAAGCAAACTCTCATTGGTCATCTGAAATAAGCCAGCAGGACTGATGAGATATAAAGTATGCCTTTCATCTTAAGTCATTCAAATTTAAGGGCTGGAAAGATAACTGATAGGATGCTTGCCTTGCATGCATGAGACCCTGAATTGAGTTCCTAGCACTGCAACAAATAAATATATATTCAAAAATACTGCTTGAAACCATGACAATGTGGAGGTTCACTCATGTATTAAGTAACTATGTCTTTAATATGTTTGTTTGTGTTTGAATTGTTAGAAATATACTTGTATACACAAAGTATACAGTAGATAACATAGCTATGATCTTCAGTGTGAGATCCCTAAATAATCAAAGGCTTTTGTGAACTACAAATTTTTAATTCAATTATAAGAGATATATTGTTTTCTAAATCAAATAAGATATTTTGGTTTTGAGTCCTATTCTAAATGTTGAATTTTCCATGAACATATAACTGCTATCAACATAAAGTTGAATTATTAAAGAAAACAAATCCGATTTTCTGTGATCGTGGTTGAAAATCAAACTCCATGACTGACAGTGAGTGTGGCTGATCATCAAACTCAAAAAATGATGGTGGAAGATCTCCACATCCTTTTCTATCAACTATCTTTGAACAAATAGTAAGCACATATTTTTCTATCATATAACATCATAATGAGATCTGGAAATTGGGAAGCAGGAGTGTATGATTGCAAACTCAATAGAATTATTTATCTTATGAAGCAACATTGGTGTAAGAAAACACTGAGAAAAAGAACACTAACTTCTTAAGGTATATTAAATGCCATATAGAAAAGGACAAACACAACCCTTAATTATATTATGAGGAAAAATAGATAGTGTTTGCTGAATTGAATAAAAGCACAAGAAACACATTAAGAACCAAGGCAGAAGGAGAAATTCTAACCTAATTGCTAAACTAGTGAGACACAGTTATTAAAGAACAACAGAGCTAAGGCTGAATCCTCAGATTATAAACTCACCAGAAATGACAGGGTTATGACATCAAAGAGGGAATTCAGCAAATTTAGCAGCTGTATTATTCAGTTATCTACATTTCCAGGAAACAAACCTCCTAATTTGCATCTCATTCCTCCAACATACTTAGCAAATAAATATCTGTGGGCCATGTCACTTCAGGGGGCCATGCTGAGACTCTTCACCCTTCACTATCTCAGGGAAAGCTGGCCCTGCCTCTATCTGGAATACTGAAGCAAGATAGCTGGCCTGAACCCTCAAGGAACAGATGTTCCCTGTACTCTAGAGAAATGAACCCACCCCTCACCACAGATGAGGGAGAACTTCCCCTGATGGCATGGTCTTAGGGAAACTACTCTGCCCTGTCATCTGGGGGGGGGGTGGCCCCAGTGGCTCAGACCAGTGACCAGCTCAGCTACCATCCAGACACTTGTATTGGCTCACCCTAACATCTAACCCATCTCGGACATTCTGAAGCTTATGAAGGGACTGGTTCTGTGGAACAACACCTGCAAGATCTCTATGAATCAATGTGGCCATAGGGTATTCAGAGGAGTCATGGTGAGGATTCAGTGATGATGGTGTAAAAGAAACCAGGGGTCTTGAACCAAACCAGTGACTCATTGCAATAGACATTTGTTAGAATATCTGATAGGATAAAAGGTTGTACTATGTGGCACACTACTCCCAATGCCACCAGGATGAATGAAAAGGTGTTGAAGAGTTTGGAAGGAAAAGTGAAGATGTTTTTGTTTTGTTTTTGTATTTTGTTTGCAGGAAGGTTGTTTTGTTCTTGTTTTTGTTTGCTTGCCTTGTTTTGTTTTTGTTTGATTTGATTTTTTAAAACTTTCTTTTGGAGGGGATGCTGCAGGGATGAGGGGGGAGATATGGAGTGACCTGGAGGTGAGTGGAATTAGGATGCATGATGTGAAATTCCCAGAGAATCAGTAAAGAAATTATTTTTAGAAGCAACAAGAAAATATCAGTTCTCAGAAGTCAAATGAGACACTCAAGTGTTGAGTGACTCAACTCCCAATATTCAGTCTTGGGTACATAACTTAGAAACTATGGGCACCAAAATAGAAACAATTTTACCTATCTACATTAATAACAGTTAATAATATTAATTTCCCCCTAAATATTACACAAGCAAGCAGACTATGTTAATTTTAGTATGTAAATGACAAGAAAGATAGGATGATATGTATAAAGCACAATAACATATGTGAGAAAATGTCATGAGGCAACACTAAAGAGAACTTACAGATTATCATATTCATTGAGTTTTAAAATACTGCCATATATATTAAATTTCTATTTAAAATTGTGTACATATATGAGGTGCTTTTGTATTTTATAGTAATATTTCCCCCAACATAGATGAGGATAGATCATTTTTGTTGTTGAGTGTACTTTAAACATATCTAATGCAAAATGTCCTTTACTGTTAGAGAGATACAATTAAGCCTTTAGAAAAGTTTTTGAGTCATTAGCTAAGTGCTTCATATGTCCTTTAAACCTAAACATATATGAATTTATATGAGTTGAATGTCTCAAGAAATACATGTGCTGAGGTAGAAAACAACCTCTAATTTCAGAGATTATAGAATTACTGGCTATGGATGTAGTGTTTCAAGGCAGAGATATGTCACTGCTCAGAATAAGGTTGGTAAGATAGGGGAGCAGAGGGAGATCATTACACAGAAGAAGAGTTTTGTTTTTTGGAAGAAGGAAACTAGTATTTTGGATAAATATCAGAATTTACATGCTTACTTGAATATAGATTGTGTAGAGGGAAACAGAGTAGTATAAGACTAAAAAAAAAAAAAGCAAAATGTGAAGAAAGCAGTCAGTGATAACAGGGTCCTTTGAATATTTAAAAGTGGTATGGTAATATGGAAAGGGCTCTGCATTTTAAGCACTATTCTTCCTAATAAAGAAAATAGGACTGTAAGAGCACTGCATAATCATAATGGGGCAGAGTGGAGGTGTTTTAGAAATATGGTGAATATTTTCAAAGGAAATTTACTAGCATATGCCTTTCATAATCCCTTTATGGAAACCAATAATATCAGGGAAATACAAAGGAACACAAAGGTGTAATTTAAATTGTGTATACTTGATACAGCCTTGTGTCTACCCACACTAAGCGTGCATGCTCAAAACAGAGGGCAGGAGTCTACCTCTCACAGTGCTGTCTCCTAGAATTACAAACATCCACATGATGTCATTCTGCAGAAAATTTCTATCCGTGTGTTGCCTGCAGAAGGTATCCATAATTTTCTTTGCATTTGTTTATTCAATTTTCCATGATCTTAATCTGAGTAGCTATCTAATTTATTCTCTGAGGATAGAGTAAAACAGCTTGTCTCTTTCCTGAGAAAAATAGTGGACCAAATTATTTATTTCTAACTTCTTTAGAAGCTTATGAAATGCAAGATGAAAGGTCAGGATTAATTATGAAAAATGGTGTGAATTCCAACAAAAGAAATGTATGTTAATTAACAAAGGATATATGCTGCAGTCATTGCCTTACTAATATTCAATAAAACTTGATGAGACCAACAATGTCTTATTGTTATGTATGCTGTGATAATGTTGATGTTAATATTGAAATGCATACGATGCTTGGGTAAGATTTCTCCTCACAAGTACTTCTCATGGGCACTTGTGCTTCCCCTTTTTCTAAAAAGTAATATATGATCATTTGGCATTGGATAATCAATTGGTGTGCATTTCCCCAAGGAAGCCCATTTGGTCCATTCTCAGCAATACTGAGTTGCATATAATGAAATGTTATCTCACATCTTCCTTTAGATTTAATTGCTTTTCTCTCTTTTACTTTCTCTAGACATTTGACACAAGTGCCTACATTGTTGATTTGGAATCTTCTGTTTTATCTTAAATGTATTACTTGTTTAAAATGTCTCTCCTGTAACTACTTTAACCACGTTACAAAGGTTCATGTTCTGTATTACTACTTTTATTCTGTTTAGTATGTTTTTGTCCTTATAAAAGCATGTGCATGCATTATCGCCTGTAATCATACAGTCATAGCCAAACACGTTACAGAACTGTGAACCTGTGGAGGTCAGAGGACAAGTCTTTTTTGATTTTATCCTCTTCTGGAACCTTGTGGGAATCAGCAATCCAAATCCATTTTCAGGTCTACCCTGTACAACCTGAGGCACCTAGCTCATTCTTTTGTTGGTTCTGCGACTCTTTATTTTCATTTCTCTTCCCTTATTTTCTCTTCTCTCCTTCTCCCTCTTCTTCTCTTTTCTTTATGCTTGTGCTAAACATGAACTATGGGCATTGTCCATGTTAAACAACCCTTTAACTATAGGCCGAATCCTCAGTATTTGGTATTTTGATAAAAGTTCTAACTATCACATGCCGTGGCAGGAAACTCACAATCAAGATGAACCCACCTTTGTCCTTCCTCTGTCTCCTGGGAGCTAAGATTGCAGTACCATGTTAAGCACAGACTAAAGCTTCTTAAACATTTGCTGCTTAGATTCCAAGTATTTACATTTTTCCTGTTTTTTTATTGCTATTCTAGATTTATTCTGTTGTGATCAAAGCACAGTCTGTCATTTCAGTCTTTGAAAGTGGCTGGTAGGTTGTTCTGAAAATACCTACCAAGTTTTAAATTATTTCATTTTGGTTGGTATATGTATGTGTGTAAACATGGATATGCTTGTGTGTAGGTAGAGGTCAGAGGACAGAGTTGGGCGCTGGTTCTCTCCTTCAACATTGCATGCACCTGCCTAGCTGGCCTGAAGCTTTCAGAGTTGCCTGTCTCTATTTCATGTCTCCCTGTAGGATAACAAACATTATAAATATGCATTCAAATACCCCATTGTACAAGAATTCTAGGAATCTGAACTTTGACTTCACAGTTTTGTGACAAGCCTTCATTACTAGGCCATCTTTCCTGCACTCTATCAGATTTAGCTGATTACACTGTTGCTGAGTAATAAATATATCTTTGGTGACTTTCTGTTGTTTTGTTTTGTTTTGTTTTTTAAACAATGGTTGATAGACTAATAATTTCCAAGTCTAATTATGGATCTAGCTCTTAATTTTAGCTATATCACTTTTGTCTTAGATATTTTGTAACTGTTCATAGATCTACATTATAGAATTTCAGTGTCTTCATGATAAATCAGCTTGTCATTGTCCATGCCTCTCTCTATATCCAGTTTGGCACTGAGGTTGGCTTCATCTGACATCGTAGACACTTGGCCTTTTTGCCAACGTTTTCATGATGTGGTTAAAACAGCATAACCTGAGTGTCATATCTGTAGATTCAGCCAAAAATTCACAAATACTAGAAAATAAAACTGCATCATCACAAGTACAGACAACAGTCAATATTCCCCAAGCAATGAAGTGCAACAATATTTACATAGCATTTGCATGGTCATTATTATAAATAACTTAGAGATGGTTAAAATAAATTGGTAGGCTGCATGCAGGTTATATAAAATATACCCTTTATCTATGACTGTGAATGGATTTGGGGATCCATGTACTTTAGTTTCTACAGGGATTCTCATAACTAAGCTTTCAAGGATCTTGAGGAATGACATGGCATTTTATAATTTTAACTTTAGCCTTTCTATATTATATGCAAAGCTAATTATAGAAATCAGAGTAAAATTGTGATTTTGATAAAACCTGCTTTTATTTTTCCCTTTGAGTCTTCTGGGTTTTAAATTTTTTTTATAGTTGAATTCTTTATGTTTTATATTAGGGAAGTCTTGATTTAGTCATGTATAATTTTTGTTGGTTTGCTATCTTTGTGGTTGTTTTTGAGACATGGCCTTACTCTGACAACATGCTGGCCCAGAACTCTCCATGTATATGAGACAAGTCTTGAACTTGCAAAGATCCTCCTTCCTGTGCCTCCTACATGCTGAGATTAAGATTATATGCCATAATTCCCCTTCACAAAATTTGATTAGTATACTCCCAAGTAGAACTGCAGTTTCCTCACTCAGCCTGGCAATATTTGCCAGGAATAAAATTGTTAGCTCCTATGATGGACTCCATTGGTCACAAGAGTTAGTGTATCTTCATTGACATCTAGCTCTGGTAAAACTTTGCAAATCTCTGCCACGAGTCCCCTGACATTATTTCAGTAGAAAAGAACACTGCCATCTTATGACTGCCAGGTTGGCCTGAAATTGAGATCTCTACGCGTTCTCCACGGATGTTGTATGAATATGTGAGTGTTTGTTAAAAAGCAACATAAAGTCTATCCTTGTGTGTCCTGTTCTGACACTATCCACTAAGTGTTGATATCATTCCTTATCACAATTCCGCAAAGATGACAGTGTGGGCATCCACTTAACTATGGGGTATGTCAGTGATCAGATATGCTAGTAGACAATGCAGTTATTGTGTAGATGTAATATTGATAGATTATCATTTTTCTACTCAACTTTTAACATAAGAAAGGATGTTTACAGCTACAGAAACCCACAGAGACTGCTGAACTGAACAAGGGGGAGACAATGGGCCCCCAGACTGATAGTTGGGAAACCAGCATTGAACCTACTTAGACCCCATGAACATGAGTCTCAGTTAGAAGGCCTGGGCAGTCTAAGGGACCTCTGACAGTTGAACCAGGATGTATCTCTGATGCACAAAAGGATGTTGGGAACACATTCCCCATGGAGGGATACTCCCTTAACCTAGAGGAAGGAGGGAAGGCCTTGTCCCTATTCCAAATGACTTGACAGATTTTGTTGATCCATCCTGAAAGGCATTACCCTCCCTTTGGAGTGTGTGTGTGGGGGGGAATGGGGTGGGAATGGGGAGGGTGGGCAGGAGGCATGGGAAGGAAGGAGGGAGGGAGAGATAGAAAACTGGGATTGATAGGTAAAATAATAAATAAATACATAAATAAAAGGAAAGAAAAAAAAAGGATGTTTATAGAGGGGGTTGTGTTTGAGTCATTTGTCACATCCAGCAACTTCAACTCTAATATATGTGGGTTAACATGAACCAGTACAATGAAGTAGGTATTTAGCACTATGTTGTTCCTTAGATCCCAAATTCTCTTGCTTCTCTACCTTATTCTCTCCACCAATCAGAGAACCTCATGTTGTATTTGGTTTTATATGAATGTAGTAAATAGAATAAGAAGACATATTCCTGTTTCATTTCCCTAAAATGCAGAGTTGTAAGAACTTTTCAAATTGTTAATGCAAAATTTATATCCTAAGGTAAGTGAGTTTAACCAGTGAGGAGTATGACATGGACTAAGGAGACAGCACAGTGGGTAAAGTGCTCACTGTGCAAGCACAAGAACGTGAGTTCAAATCCCTAGCACTATGTAACAGGTTTGCAGCATCAGTTTTGGCGTAAGGGTGAAGACAAGATGATCCAAGGGCCTCAGTAGCAAATCAGTGTATCTGAAAGAGTAAGATCCACATCAAAGAAAATATCTTGTCTCAAAAAGTAAAATAAGATGTATAGCAATAGAGGAATATAGCTGGTCTTCCTCCAAAGCAAACACACCAACATACATATGTGGGTACAGGAGTACACACACACACACACACACACACACACACACACACACACACACTTATACAGACAAAGAACCAGAATATGACCTTAGGACTTGTGCTTCTAAACATACAAAGGTGTTTTTCATGTACCTCTGTAATATGATGTGTATATGTGCACACAGGCATGTACAAGTGTGTGTGTGTGTGTGTGTGTGTGTGTGTGTGTGTTTTAAGTGTGTGTTGTACCACATGTAAAATACATGTATAAGACACACATATATGGATATAGACACATACAAAAAATATGTCTATATATGTAAATGTATATATACATATACATGTGAGTATTTATATAAATGTATTGGTTTCAGTCCCATTTTGTGTGTCCTAAGTTTTATGTTATTACATAAAGTCTAGAACGATAAGGTTATAATATTTGGTTTCTTGTCCTTGGCTCTTGAATTGAAAGGCAGACTTTTCTTATAATGTTGGCTAGCTTTAGGGTTCAGAAAGCAAAGGTCCACTCTCTCATCTTCCCCTGACTTCCTCTCACCTACTCCTTTTCCTCCAAAATATAATCCATAGAACCTGGAATTTATATTTCCTCTGGCCCATCATAGAAGCTATTGTTCCCTCACCTTTCTGTCTTGGGGCTAGTTTTAACAGATGCTCTGACCCATCCTGTCTGGTAGTAGATCATATGACCTTCAAATCAGAGACAATACTGCCACAGGGGACACACTGCTCTACTGATATAGCAAGGGGAATCTGAACAGGCAGGCTTGCAAAGTATTGCCACTAAAGCTATTAACATAAGTTATATCTTTTCTGTCCAGCTGGACTCCACCACAGCTGTCCACACATCTCCTATGTTTATGCAACAATCCTCCCACAAAATACAAGAGAATTTAGAAAGCTCTGGGACAGTTGAAGTTGGAAAGAGTTGATCAAGAATGAAGCCACTGACTTTGAAGATGATGCCTCACAAAATCTTGAGGGTAAAAGAAGTGGAAGTCGCTATATTTGAGATCCTTTAGACATATATACTGTGTGTATGTGTATAGACATAGATATAGATATACATGTATAAAAATTTTAAATATTTTTATAATAAGTGACAAACATGATTTTCTTTAATTGCATTTATCATCATTACCATCATTCCAAGAGTCACCCCTATTTCCTGTCCACCCAGAACTTCTCTTTAATATCTTCTCTTTAATATCAAGTCCAATTTTTGTTGCTCTTGGATATGTGGTGTTCCAAAGGAGTATAGTTGATCCACCAGAAAACACACCAAAAAAAAAGACCAAAAAACAAACTAAAACAAAACAATTTTCCCTCTCCCAACAGGTATCCATTGCCAACAATTCCTCAGCTAGAGTAGGAACTTCATACCTACAGTCACCCTTCACGCTTGCATTTTGTCTGGCTTGAAATTTCTCAGAATTCATGCAGACTGTCATAGCCATTGTAAATTCACATATGCAACCTCTCTGCTGTGCCCACAAAAAATAGTTTCCTCATAGCAATCCACCACATCTGGCTTTGACACTCTCCACTCTTCACCCACTTCTGCAATGATCCTTGAACCTTGGCAGGGTGGTGTGTGATATCAATGTCATATTTGCAGTTGATTGTTTCTCTTTATCTCTTATTCTCTGGGCCTTGACTGATTGTGAGTCTCTGTGTTAACTTCCTCTTAATGCATAAAGAAGCTTTTGTGATGAGGGCTGAGAGATGCACTAATCTATAGGGATAGTACTAAGTCATTAGAGTGTATTTAATACAATATCTGTTTAGCATATAAATAGTTTCTACCTCAAGACCTGTGATCTGTCTATCCAAAAGTTCTTGGTCCCAATTATAGTGCCAGGTATGAGTTTCATCTAGTTTCATCTTGGGCAATGGGCATTCAGTTCAAAGAGAAAGTGGTCGGTCAATTCTCTAACATTTTCAGCATTATTTGTATAGGTGAATATATCTTTCCAGGCATATAGATAATTGGAGCAGAGAGGGTTCATAGCTGTGTACTGAAGATTACTTTGTTCCTCAAGTAGGATGCATCACACCATCCAGCACCGTGTAAAGTAGCCAGTAGCAATGATACTTACAAGTAAATAGTAGCTTGATATTTCCATGTTCTGTGACTCAAATATGTAGCATCTTCAACTGTAGGATCATAACATCAGTTAAGCTACATGAGCTACTCCGTCAAATTAATCAAGTATGAAAAGAGGAATCTCAATTTCATCTGTTAAGAGGTCAGTGTTTCCAAACACCCAGATTTTCCTCTGGTCTTAAAGTGTGGCCCTATTGTGGCACTGAGTCCCCAACCCCTGTTAAAGCTGATAGGTGGTATTTTATTGCAGTTTGGGGGATGCTATCTCACTTGATGTTATTTCCAAGTAGAAGACATATGAACTATGCTGAGTTAAAGAATTCTCAATTGGATCCTACCGCAAAGCTTGCCCCTGGTAAGTAAAAAACCCCACACATTTTAAAGCATGATCTTTGTTGTGACTGTATAGTTGGAAAACTATATGTTTTCTCTTTACATACCCCGAGTAGCATGGCTGAGAACCATTCAGATCAGATACTTTATCCTATGTCTAAAGAAAGACCATACAATTTCACCATAGCTGTTGGTCTTCATACATGTTTATAGGCCTTGTTCATCAATCTTTGCCTACAAGAGAAGTCATAAGAACAGAAAATTCACTATAGCTGAAGTACTCTTAGTTTATATGTTTATAGGTTATAGTCACCGTTTGGGGTGGCTTGTAATTCCATCAAAACCAATCCAAAGATGAGAAGTACCCAATGCAGTCACCAGTTTGCTACTGCCAGGATAACTGAATGTATTCTCATCAACTAACAGCTTATTTTTTCCTTTATATTCCCATGCTCACTTTCCAACTGCAGAATTCCACACCTGAAGAATCCAATCCCTTCTGCTCACTTGGCAGCCACTCTCAGGTTGTTCATTACTGATCTTATATACTGGCTCTCAGAAGTTCTTTGTAAACTATAACCTATAAGACAGGTGGATAGGAAATTTTCAATGCCTACTATTAGGCATTGAAACCCAGTTTCCTAACTTAGAGTAATCTACAACTATTCAATAGCTAATTTCCCATTCTAAGTAGCTAGCCTAATCCTGACAAGATCAGTGTGCCTGACAAATCTTGCCATTTCATTTCTGAAGTATCTGTCTTCAGCTTTAATTGTAAGTCCAGTCTAAATAACAACTTATGGATGACTTCCTTGGTGACCTCCACAAAGATCTCGTATTTTACTCCCTCTACATGAAAGTAAATAAATAAGAGACATTAGCAATGGCTTTAATGATAGGTTTGGTAAATTATCTTATTTATGTCATTTTTCTTTCTCATATATTTTATAATCCATGAATGCAAATATGTTAGGTAGCAAGCACACATCCAATCATATAGATAAGATTGCAAATAGGTTTGTTCCGTAAGAAATTGCTGAAGGACTGGAGACTTGACTCAGTGGGTAAGAGCCCTTGTTTCTATCAGAGAGCCTGAATTTAGTTCCCAGCATCCACATGGTAGCTCTGTAATTCATGATCCCTGAAATTCAGTGCCCTTTTCTGACCTCTGATGGTTCAGATGTTACGCACATACATATATACATACATACAAGCAAAACACTCATATTCATAAAGTAATTAAAGTAATTGCTAAGATGTAGATTTAATCTTTATATACACATACAAATGTAAGTATTTCTTCATGTGATATATGGTTATATATAATGGAAGAATGTATATATTTAAGGTATAAGTACATGTACTGTATATGGACAGAAATAAAATATAACTACTTCCATGTATCCTGTATGGGAAACTAAATGATGTCTTAATCTTAAGCAACTTTATCAGGGATATCTTCCTTTGTAAGTCAGGCAATTTCGAAAACCATAATTCCATTATTCCTTAGAAAAGAGGAAAATCAGGAGTCCATATTATATGTTCATATTTTTTTTCAATTTGACCCAACTGTGTAAATGTTTCTTTGCTCTTGGGTTAGTAACTGCAGAATTTTTATTTTCCTCATGGGCTAAATTTTCTTGGGTATGATAAGCATCCTCTCCCCTTTATTGATGCTATGATAAGCAGCCCAAATTACTATGCTTTCTCCAAATATGTCACGCTATTGCCTGAGGCACTCTATCTTCCCATTGTTGAAACTGCTGACCTCATTCCACCTGTTCCTGAGAACCATGAGCATTTCTCAAACTATGCCATTGTGAAATATAGTTTAGATAACTAACTTGCTTAGACTGCAGTGTGAAAATGCAGAAAAGTTACATGCATTTTATATAAAATCTCAGAAAACAAAGTACTAAAGCCTATGGTCAATCAGAAGACAGGCTGGCAGCAATTTAGTCATCTAAACAAAATTTTCAGAGGTATTAATATGTCATTGCCTTTAAGAAGTCACATTCAAACTTGATCATAAAGATCTTTCAGCATTCCTCACAGTGAGTTCAGTAACATTTTAATATTGAAATAGACGATTAATGCAGCTTGAGTTACTTAAGTATATTTTTCTTCTATTGAATAAACCAATTCCTTGGATACTTAGTTTGTTCACCTCAGTGTGTCACAAATGAGTTAATGAGCTCATTTTTTGTGTTGTTTGTAATTGTTAATTTTTACATTTGTGGAGAATGTAACACAATCTATGTTTGTTAGGTACTATGAAGAATAAAAGAACATTGTTCTCTATGACTTTATAAACTCCATAAGGAATAAAGGATATTTTGAATTAGACATAAAGAGTTTGGACTGAATTTGTAAAAATCTCATTTTGTCCTCATGTAAATTATATTGAAATTGTGTAATTAATAATAATTAATAATAAAATGTACAATAGCATACAAAACAGAAATTGTGGTATCAAATCCCAGAAAGATATTTTAAGAATTGGGAGCCTTTAAAAAAAAGAGAAGCTATTGAAAGCAGTTCAAGAAAGTTGTGGCTTTGTATGTGGTCAGTATAGAAATTATCTTGCCTAGACAACAGTAAAAATACTCAAACACTTTTATAGTAGTAGCATTACAATAATTTTCAGACTTTAAAAAGGATTACATCATTAAAAAATAACATATCTATGAAAACATGCAAGAAAAAGCAAACAAGAAACCTACCAGAAAAAAAAACTATAAAAATGCTAAAGAATATAGAAGATAATCTTCATGGAGAAATTTATAATACTTGTAAGTGGGACAATTTACTATTATGAGGACCAATTTTAACAAATGAATTGTTAACATCATTGCAACCTCTGTCAAAGTATATGAGAATTGTAAGTATAATTTGACAAGCTAGTTGCAAGTTTCATATTGCAGAATAGGCCTGCGAAAGTGACGTCCACCCCAACTGCCATTATGAGCATATACTTATAGGACATAGTAATTTGACTATAATTCAGAAACAGACATTTAAATCAGTAGTTCAAAAGAAAGGGTCCAGAAAGAGATCTCTGGTTATGTGACAATTTAGCCTTTCCTACAAGTGAGGTTTGAAATCAGCAAAGGACGAACATTTAAATAATATCAGAATCAGTGACTATAGAGAAACTGTGGAGTTTAAGTTAGATTAACATAAAATAATTTTAAAAACAAATCTGAGACATGTTTGACATTACTGCAATTACTGTTAAATTCATAACAAGACAGGATGAAAAGAGGTAAGTATTGCTGAGCCATAATGACATGTCCCCTGGAGGTGGTTTTCGGGTGCAGCCAGGATCCTACTTATAATGCACTGACATCCATTCTGCTTCCAAGGGACACAATGTATTTACTAGTTTATCAGCTGCTTTTCCATAGTCATAAGTTAAGCTCCATTTGATATATATATATATATATATATATATATATTTGTATATATATATGTGTGTGTATATATATATATATATATATATATATATTGATACCTAATATAGGAATATGGATGTGAGATTTGCCACAAGAGACATATTAGAAATCCATTGCTGTGTGACTTCTTATCAACTGCTCCAAGGAACATTCTACTGTCACTTTAACAGAGGAAAACTTTGTCCCTTACTGCATGATACCCTTCTTCCACCCTTAGAATTATCACCCTATAGTGTATCTTTTCACATATTGTAGGATCCAGGCAATCACTCCTTGCCAACTCATGCTTGGTTCAGTCCCTCTCTGTTCAGATGCATATCTAACTTCCTGAGCCTTGAAAGTTTTGTTAGCTTCTGCAAGCATCCCCTCCAAAAATGGATGGTTCAATTTAATGGAAATCACTATACTTTGAACTCAGCAAAATGTCTTTCTTCTTTGTTGGCTAGTCCAGGGCTGGCTTTGGTGGAAAGAACTAGAGGTGGGCTCTAAAGTTAAAGGCTCAAAGAGAAACATTTCATCCTCTTCCATCCCATTTTGGATAGTGTTACTGCATCCTGAGAGTGTCCTCACTCTGATTATGCCATCTCACTCTGATCTAGTAATTCTTCACAGAAGCTAAAATTTTTAGCCAGGTGAAATATGTATTTTCCTAAAGCTCATAGAACTTTTCCTTATTGGGGCTGCTCGACTGCATCAGCTCCCTCTGGGGCTCTCTTCCACAGAGGCGTGTGCCTGGCTCATTAGGTACCTCCTTCTAAGATACCTAAGGCTCCAGCCCAGATATGCAAAACCTCTTATCAGATTATGTTCCAACTCATTGAATGCCCCCTCCTCCAAAATGCCAAATTTAAACAATCCTAATCATTTTATTTTTATTCCAAAGCCTCAGGAATAGTGAAAGATTTCCGACTATGCTAAAAATATTATGCTAGAAGATCCTGTTTCCTTTTGCGATACTGGGTTAACCGTTTTCTACCTTCCCAAACAATGCATGTGGTTTCTATCTAGCAGAAACTAATACAAAAACTACTAGAGAGCTAAATTTGGTCTTGAGTTATTCCTTAAAAATCATCTTTTCTAAATAAAGCAAGACACTATTTACATTGTTCATTTTGACAATTCATTTATTCAGCATCTGTTGCATCCCTCTAATGTGTCAAGAACTGCCTCATGGGCATGAGGATACAAAAAAGCAAGAGACCAAGGTTTGCTCTCCTAAGTGTTTACTTTACCACAGGGGAATGGAAAAGCAAATATGTATTTATAACCATGGTATACTGTAAGTGCTATAATAAATGGTAGAAAGACAGAATATATTAGGGAAAGATAGATATTCAAGGAGATGAGGACTAGTTTCATCTTAGTACAAAGGCCATGCAGGTATTGTGCAGACAGCTGGAAGAAGGGATTATACTTTTGGAAACATAGGATTGCTAGGTATTGGTTAAAGTAACTTGTGCATAAAGCAGTGAAAAGTTGTGGTGATATTTGAAAACAAAAAAGTCTCTGCCTGGGAGTTTAAACTTTACCTTTGCACTACACACCTTTAAAAATAATTCACCACAATCATTGAAAAATAGAAAGAATTCAAACAAAAGTCCAGTTTCTCTTGAGATATTAGCCCATCTACCTGCATTGGGCTCATCATATTCTGTATTTTGAATATTGGCCAAAGCTGAGTCATTAGTTCTCTTTTTTGATGACACTCATTCTCTTTTGGGAAACCAAAATTCACTTTTATATATTATAAAATTATTTACCTGGCCACCTTCAATATGAATTTAATACCAATTGTCATAAGCAGGAAATATTTAACACATTGATTCCATGACTAAATGTTTGGTTTACTGGAATGACTAGAGTAATACAACACAGGACTAGATAAGAGTGAGGAGCATGCTAGATGGTGAAGCATGGAAGGCAGCAATGAAGGCTAAAGCCTTTAGGGAAGTAATGGCAATGGAGCACAAAATAAACAGGGACAATGATTTTAACAGCAAGTTTTGGGGCATGGAAAACAGGATTTTGGAGATAGCTCAAAGGGAAAAGCACTTTGACACCCAAGAGTGACAAATGAGGTCAGATTCCATAGCACCTACTTTAAAAAAATGTACACTGTAGTGTGAATCTGCAATTCCAGTGGCATGATGGGAAACACAGGAGAACCTGGGGGATCCACTGGCCAGCTAGCTTTCTGTGAGCAACAGTAAAAAAGAGGTCCTGATTCCAACAAGGGGAAAGGTGACAACACTCAAGGTGGTTTTGACCTTCATACACAGATCATGGCACATGCATGGCCATAACCTCCACTTTCCCCCCTTTCTCTCCATTACACACACACACACACACACACACACACACACACACACACACACACACACTGGGAGATGTTATTCTGTAAATATGTTTCTCATACTGATTAATGAATAAAGCCCTATTGGCAAATAGCAAAGCAAGATAGGCAGGGCTAGGAGACAAGGAGGAAAGAGGAAGTAGGAAGGAGAAGTCAACATGGGGAGCCTGGAGAGGTAGAATGCCAGTGCCACTCTGGCCAGTAAGATGAGCCAAGTGGAAATACTTAGAATAGTAGAAATGGGTTAATCATTAAGACAGAGCTAGACCATAAGCAATGATAATAACTGGCCAACAGGATTGTATCAAATACAGAGTCTCTGCGTGTTATTGGGGGCTGGCATGGTGGCAGGACCTGACCAGCAGGGAAAAAAACGTGCTCTTAACATAATGGTGTCAGAAGTGGAACTGAAAACTTGAACTTAAAACTTAACAAAAGCTTAAAAAATAGTTTTTAGAAACAAAAGAACAGAGACAAGCAAGGCTTCTTGGTAGCAGCATATTTCTGGGTTGGACTCTCTTTTGTGAGAGACAAGTAAAGATTTGAGCGGCTCATTTAAGTGAGGTTTCCTGAATTAGCACAAGCAGCAAAACTGCATTGCTTTTAAAGAGCTCTGCTAACAATTCATTGGTGTGTATGAGGGCTGGCAATGAAGGTATACAGTGTGTTTTATTGGCTTGGGAGACAAAAATAAACAGGATACAATGGTTTATAAAAGAAAAAAGGAAGTAGAGTAACTGGGTGTGGTGGCACACACCTTTAATCCCAGCACTCCGGAGACAGAGGCAAGCAGATCTCTGTGATTTCAAAGGAAACCTGGTATACAGAGTAAATTCCAGGACAGATAAAAGTTACACAGAGAAACCCTGGCTCAAAATATGTAAAAAGAGAAGTAACAGAAATAGAGTAATACAAAAACTATGAAAAGATGGAAAGCACAGAGAAACTTGGGATACTATACGCTATTCTATTGTCTTTAAATTGTTTGAGAAAAATAACAACAACTGTTAAAACAAATGCTGCTGGATTAATTCAATTTATATATTTTAAAAATGCTTTGACTCCAAAATTTAAGTCCAAGGACAAGTTACTGAGGAAAAGGATTTCTATTTTTGTTTCGACAGAAAATAAAAAGCTGTGAATTCCTTCCAGACTGATGTGGTTTGATCAAGCAAGACCCCCTGAAACTGTGTCCCAGGTGATCCACCACTCAAAACAGTTGTGACAATCCAGACTTGCAGACAACAGCCAAGATTTCTGCATCTTCTTGGGATCCTCATGATAGCACCCTACCAGCACGAAGTAGTTTGGAAAGAACGACACCCAAATTCCCAAATATTTTTTATAAATGTTTGTTTTCATTTAAATGTGATTGGTTATAAATGGTTAATGGTCACAACCAATATTTTTCAAAGGTAAAAAGCGAATTATGATATAGATATAATACTTTGTTTTGGAATGGATTTTCATTTACTGATACAAATTTAAGGTCAATATTATATGTATATTTCTCCCCTTGTTTAGATATTGTGTTTATATAGCTGATTGAAAAATGTAATGTATAATTTAGTACAGATTATAGAGACTTACCTATGATAGTCAAAACTTGGAGTTAAGTTAGTTACGATTTCTAGATATGAAGAGATGTATTTGAGATGAACAGGCATTCTTCAAACCTTTCAAAGACCTACAGAGTATGGCATTTAAAATGGTTTAGGGTTTTCCTTGGCAGTGAGGCATTGCTCCTGGTAACACCACCTGCATCAGAAAGGAAAATGGACATAGAAGAAACTCGTTATGGCTTTTATTTGAACAAGGTACTGCTCTTGTCTAGACTGTTTGACTTTATGCTGTATAAACTGGACATGCAAGACCCACAGGAAAAGTGACTGCTGATGCAAGATGGACATTGCTCCAGGATTCCTGCTTCATTGAAGAGGCTGCTAGACAGTCTATAGGACACAGAGAAAAATGACTGACAAACTGCCAATACAGATGGACAGTTTCCTGCTTTGCTGAAGAGTCTGCCAGACACACTATGGTCTATGGGCTGAAGATGGAACATTACAGAAGAACTTTGGGTGACTGACCAGGCAGTGAGTTGTCTCTGTCATTCTAGAGTTCATATATTATCCTTTTGTGGTCCTTGAAGGAGTTGAAAACAGATAGTTCTGGTTATAGTTTTCCTTAATTAGGATTAAAGATAAGTTACATATAGGACTTCAGACTCACAAAGATAGGATAGATGATATTTTCTTTCAGTCTTACAAAATGTTAATGGACTAAATATTGTTAACTGTGATTCTTATTTGATAACTGTTGTGTGATATATTTTGCTATGTTGAGGTTAAAACTCTTATTTTAGACAGAAAAGAGGAGATGATGGGAGATGTTATTCTGAAAATATGTTTCTCATACTGGTTAATGAATAAAGCTATGTTGACCAATGGGAAAACAAGATAGGTGGGGCTAGGAGACAAGGAGGAAAGAGGAAGTAGTAAGGAGGGGTCAACATGGAGAGCCCGTAGAGGTAGAACGCCAGCACCGCTTATGCCAGTAAGATGAGCCATGTGGAAATACTTAGAATAGTAGAAATGGGTTAAACATTAAGACAGAGATAAACAATGATAGACAATGATAGAAACTGGCCAACAGCATTGTATCAAATACAGAGTCTCTGCATGTTATTGGGGGCAGGAATGGCAGCAGGATCAGGCAGGCTGGCAGAAAACAACTAGCTACACACACGCATGTTATTGGGGGCAGGCATGGCAGCAGGATCAGGCGGGCTGGCGGAAAACAACTAGCTACACACACACACACACACACACACACACACACACACACACACACCTTATATCAATATATCATACATGCACATAAGGATATTTGTTTTTTGAGACAGGGTTTCTCTATATTGCTTTGGAGCCTGTCCTGGAACTAACTCTATAGACCAGGCTGGCTTCAAACTCAGAGATCCTCCTCCCTCTGCCTCCTAAGTGCTGGGATTAAAGGCATGCACCATCAAAGCCCTGATCATATAAGAAATTTTTTAAATTAAGAAATGGACAAGGGCATTGAGGGAAGTACATTTGTTTGTGTCTCTGTTGCTGTGATAAACAATGATCTAAACAAGTATAGAAGAAAGAATATGTTTTTGTTGCTTGTTTGTTTGTTTGTCTTACACTTCCACATCACTGTGTATCACTGATGGAAGTCAGGCCAGGAACTCAAAATGGAACCTAAAGGCCTGTAATGTGTTTTTCCATCAGTCACCAGCTAACAAATTATGACATGGAGACTTATTAATTATGAAAGCTTGGCTTGTAGCTTAGGCTTGTATCTATCTAGATCTTACAACATAAATTAACCCATTTCTATCAATCTACATTTTATCACATGGCATTATCTCTCTTCCATCTTATGCCTCCTGTTTCCTTCCCATGTCTTCTGACATCCTGCATACCTAGATTCTCCCCCTTTTCCTTTCTGTCTCCAGAAATCCTATGCATAAATCCTGCTTAGCTATTGGCTTTTCAACTTTTTATTATACCAATCACATCAAATACAGTGTACAAATATCCCACAACAGAGACCAGAACTGAACGAGACACCATGTGGTGACAATGTTCACTGGCTTGCTCTTGGACACACTTGGGCTACCTCTAATACAACCCAGGGCCATCTCCCAGGAATGGAACTGCTACAGTGTACTGGCCCCTCCTCCATTTATTAGCGATCAAAAAAAATGCTGCCACAGACACGGAGACTACAGGCCAGCCTTATTGTGACAATTCTTCATTTGTACTTCCTTCTTCCCATGTGTGTCAAACTTACAACGGGATTGGTCATCACAGGAAGTATGGATAAATAGTCACAGAGTTTGGGTCATTGTTGTCCAGGAACAGTAAAAATGTGAATATGCAATTATGGGAAAAGGGTGTGTTTGGAAATGCTTTGGCTTAGACATAATAAATTTGAATTGTCTCTGATAATTCTAGGAGGATTTCCTGTTGAGCAGCTGAATAAGAAATGAGCGTTTCTGAGTCACTAACTTAGGGATGCTACTGTAAAGAATTACCCGACAAAAAAAATATATTATTACTCTCATAGGACACTATAGTATAGTGAAAGATACATATGTACCCCACAAAGAACTGAAAGAGTAAGCTAGACTACTTCATAGGAAAATTCTCACAAAGGAGTGAAGACTACAATTCAACAACTGGCAGACAAAATATAGATTCAATAAAGAAGATGAATTCCCAACAAGTTGTCAATAGTATGCAGTGTCATTTTCCTGATTAGGAATTCATTTGGCTGTTTTCTCTTTCACGGTTGTCTAGTGAGTAAAATACTGTTTTCTAAGAATTTAAAAACAGTAAACTGCATGACTTACAGAAACTAACTTTACAAGGTAACTTTGTGTTTGCAAATATGTATTCATAGGTCCTGTGCTCACACAAAATAAAATAATTATGGTATGCAATGTCTCTTGGCATTTTTCTAATTAACACCATAGTCAGGATGTTGGCTACACTTTGTTAGTATATGATTAATAATGAGATCAGATGCATTATGTTTTAAATGCATTTAATAGGCAATTGTTTTTAAAATCATCTTTGACTTGTACTTTAGAATTAGCCCAATGCTCTTTTAATTATACAATATAAACTAAGAAACAGAGGACAGAGTTTTACAGATTAGGAGACTCATAAAAGAAGTAAATACCCAGAGGTCTTAAGTTTGCATCCCATTTACACAAAGGGCTTGGCACAGAATTACCACCTATCCCTATTCTGATGCTGGTGGCTAAGTAATAGTGATCTCATTACTCTTTCTGCTCAAATTCACACACACACACACACACACACACACACACACACACACACACAGATATATATATATATATATATATATATATATATATATACATACATACATACATTTTGTTTTTTTCTTAATTTTAGGGCTGAAACATCTACCCCTAAGGTTCACTGAACAGTTCTCCATTTCCCTGCTTGTCATTGTCTAACCCTCCTTTTCTTCACCACTCCCTCCTAAATCTGTTCCTCACATTGGAATTGTAGTATTTACATCCAGGCTCCTAACTTGTGTTTTTTTCAAGATATGATAGCTTAGTTTTAAACAATAGGTTGTTCAAGACTGCACTGGTCTCCTACGTTCTGAATGACATGGAATAAAAAACTGGAATTTCTTCACACTGCTAACCTCTCCACAGGTACAATCAGTATTTCACAAAAACCTGGTATTGTATTTCAGGCTTGTGAGAGCCATGGGATTTTCCTGAGCATATGACTGTCTGATTCTTTTCAACAGGGTTTCCTGACTTGTTCTTCAAATGAGGTTGCTACTTCACTTCTAACCCACACCAGAGATTTCCAGAGTTGAATTACTCAGCAATTGCTTCGGGCATCTACCAGCTGACATGACTTTTAAGTGACATTTGAAGAAAACATTAACTATAAATCTTCATGGTGTCAAGTAGATTGAGGAGATGGTGAATTATATAGTACAGTCTCTATTTATTGATGCTAATGTCAGTTTTCTTCAAATAATGCGATACATTCCTGGAGATCTCTTCCAATTATCTATAAGAAAAACATTTTAAAAGTTAGTGTGATCAGATTTCCCATCTGTATTAGTTAGAGATTTTTATTGCTGTTATAAAACAGCATAAAGAAAAGCAACGTGAAGAGAAAAAGAATATATTTACTCCCACAAGTCACAGGTCACACTGTACCACTGAGTAAAGCCAGGGAAGGAACTGAAGGTGGGAACCCGCAGTCAGGAGCAGAAACAGAAGTCATGAAGGATGCTGCTCACTGGCTTACTCCTCATAGCTTGCTCAGCCTTGTGTCATAGGCAATCCGTGGTCACCTGACCATTGCCTTCCAAGAGGGATCCATAAAACCTGTCGAGTCATTTGGAGTAGGGGCAAGGCCCTCCCACTTGCCTCTAGGTTAAGGGAGTATCCCTCCATGAGGACTGTGCTCCCAAAGTCCTTTTGTGCACCAGAGATACATCCTGGTTCCACTGTCAGAGGTCCCTTAGACAGCCCAGGCCTTCTAACTGAAACCCACATTCAGGGAGTCTGAGTCGGTCCAATGCTGGTTTACCAGCTATCAATCTGGGTGTCCATAAGCTCCTCCTTGTTCAGGTCAGCTATCTCTGTGGGCTCTGAGCCTGGTCTTGCCCCCATTTTTTTTATCACTCTTCCCTCTCAGCAACTGGATTCCAGGAGTTAGGCTCAGTTTAGCTGTGGGTTTCTGCTTCTGTTTCCCTCAGCTACTAGATGAGGGTTCTATGATGGCAGACCCCTACTAACAATCTGAGCAGCAGTGGAAAGGCAATCTTAAATGCTCTTCCCTGATAATGGAAGTGTACAGATGGAAAAATTTAGCCTAACTCTCCACTGACCCCCAGAAAGCTGGAAGTTTAAATCCCAGACCCTGTCCCCTGGCAGTGAGTAGGCAAAAGGTCACATTCTTTGCTGTTCATGACAGGTCTATTTACAACAGCACCTGTGAGTAAGAGAACACAGGAAATGAGCCTCGTCTCTCCTCCCAGAAGCCCACACAAAAGCAGACTTCCTGGGCTAAGTGCAGGCTTGGATAGTTTAAATTAATTAGTTGGCACTGGATGCTATGAGATGATTGGGTTACGATGCATGGTCTTTGTTGTAACCCTATAATAGCTGTCTCAAGTTTGTACCCAGGGTTCCCAGTCCTCTACCCCCACGTGGAGTATGGCTGCGGACCCCAGTGCACTTGGAATATAAAAGACCTCACTCAAGCTTATACATCAAGACTGGTTCTCGTGAGTGATTTGGGGGGCAGGGTGCCTTTCCTGAGTCAGGGTATGAGGATCCATGCTCAGCAGGTCTTTCAGAAGATTTTTCAATGAATATTCACTGTCCAAACAAGCAAATTGCTAACCCTCTACAGATATTTCCTAAAGAGATACCTGAATAGATTTAGAAAATGTAGATTAGGTATCCTAGAATCAGGATGTGATCCCTGTATTCTTAAGAATTTCCCGAGAAAATGAAATATTATAGCTCTTATTTAACAAGTTATTTATAAAATATGTAGAAGAAGGAAAAGAATGCAATATGACACAGCTCTTACAGGACATCTTAGACTTACAGATAGATGCATGGATATACCACTCACACAGGCACACACAAACACACAGGCACACATGTACATACATGAGAGAGAGGAGAGGGAGAGAGACAGAGACAGAGACAGAGAGACAGAGAGAGCAGAGAGAGGATAGAGAGGAGAGAGATGAATCGACAGACCAGAACTTCTAGATTTCCTACTACCAGAAGAGTCAACATATTCCTGTCTGCCAAGAGCTCAAGTGTAACACATGGGGCTGTAATGATGAAGCTATTCCGTATCACCCAGGAGACTGAGCTCACTGAATTTGGAGGCTTTATGATCCCACCAAAACAGAAAAAAACTATGTAGTCAGACAGTTTCTCTATAACCAGCATAATGACAGAAATACCTGCAACTCACTTTATGTCTGCTTACCTGAGATTCAAAAGTCCACTCCTTTACAAAGTCATTGTAGGTTGAAAATTACCAAAACATCATTTTCTGATCTTCTGATCATTAATCACTGGTATTGTTAATAGCCTGGTTGGAGCCGAGAAATAGGTTGTCTCTCTGTGTGTCTATAACTATGTAACTATATCAATTGTGAGAAAAGAAGAAAATATGGCATTGTTAGTCTAGGCTGTTCTGGTAGGAAATATCAGCTGACCATTGGCCTCCAATTCAGAAAGATATATACCCAAGTGCCTCTGGCATATGGCTTGGGCCACTCTCTGGATCAGACAAAGAATATTCAGATTCCCCTAACTCACCTGGAACAATCTACCATTGTCATCGGATACATTACCAAGATGTGAAAGCTCTACCATCCAAAACAATGTTGATTTTTCAAGAACTACACTACAGATGTCCCTGTAGTAAAGGAGGTCCCAGATCCAAAGGCAGATGGCACATATGCTGATAAATTAAATATATCATGGGTTTCATTGGAACACCAATGTAGGTTGATACTGGCTTTTGGTATAAAGAATAGTTTGAACAAACTACTTGGTAAATTATTATGTCACAAGAAAACAAAGAAAATAATTTCACATGTCAGCCAATCATAGACCAAGAACATATTTATTCCCAGTATTTGAATTATACATTATTCTGAGGACACAATAAATGTAACACTGCTGTGTAAGTATTTTATTGCTAAGGTCTCTCTCTCCCCCTACCTCTCCCTCTCCCTCTCTCTCTCTCTCTCTCTCTCTCTCTCTCTCTCTCTCTCTCTCTCTCTCTCTCTCTCTCTCAGTACTCCTCTGTTTCTCCCTTAGTTAAATCCCTTATATTTATCTTTTTAGGATTTTAAGTTTTGAGTTACATGGTGAAGTGGTTAAAAGCCTGAATTTGGAAAGCATTTCATTTTTGTGCAAATAAAGCATTGCCTACATGTTTCCATTCAGTATCTATTTTGCCTATCACTAGTTCTTTGAGTGTATTTAGTGATTTTAATTTTCTTGTTACTCTACAATTTAAGAACAGGACTCCTTCCTTTTTTTCAGCTTCTGATTTGTTACACCTAGGTAGTATTCTGTCAATTAGTATAAGGAATATGCTGATGAATAACTCTGTGTATATAAATTTGCTTTAAGACATGTATGTATGAAGAAAGGGAGGAGGAATCATATGAATAAAGGGGATCAAGAGTATGTTGAGGAAAACCACAGAAGCATCAGACCTGAGCTAGTGGGAACTCATGGACTATGGACTGACAGCTGGGGAACCTGTATGGGACTGATCTAGACCCTCTGAACATGAGTGACAGTTGTGTTGCTTGATATGTTGTGGGTGTGGTGGCTGGCAGTGCCAAGGACCTATCCTGAGTACATGAACTGGATATTTTGGAGCCCATTCCCCATGATGGGTTACCTTGCTCAGCCTTGATAAAGAAGGGAGGGGCTTGGTCCTGCCTCAACATGATATGCCAGACTTTGTTGATCCGCCAAGGAAATCTTTAACCATCTGAGGAGTGGATGAGTGGATGGGGAGTGAGAAGGGGGCAAAGTGGGAGGATCAAGGGGGATGGAGGAGGAACTGGGGTTGGTACATAAAATAAAAAGTAAATTTTAAAAATAAAAATAGAAAAAGGATATATATGTGTTTATATACCTCTCCATTACCTTCATTTAAAAATAAATCATTACTTTTTTGTTCCACTTTAATTTTAGTGATATAGTACTACTAGCACACCAAATGATGGAGAAAGGGTCTTTTAAAAGTTGTGTGTTTATTACAATTGTGAACTCCCAACAACCATGTTTATTTATACAAGCCCTAGAAAGACCAAGCCAGGCAGTATTCCAACATGGATGAACAGAGGACCCTAAGGTTGCATCCCTAGCAGAAGAGCCTATTGAAATTTGACTGCTATTGGAAAAGAGGTAGTTATCTGGGGAGGTGAGTGCTCATTTATAGGTTTATTTGTTCTGGTGGGTGGTTCCACACCTTCCACATGCAGACAGCACTGATTGGACTCACTGGGATAGACTTTTAAAAAATAATATGACAAGAACTTATAAGGGAAATGTTGGGGTATCTAGAGAAAGATGCAGAATTTGGGCTGATTATGATCAATATGCATTGTGTACATGTGTGAAATTTTCAAATAATAAACATGAATATTCAAAAATATACAAGTCAACTGCCTTAATGAAACCTTTTAATTTAATTGCTGTTTTAATGAGTAAGCTAGCACAGTGCTATTTACAAATTTTGATTGAGCTCTGTATTGAACACACGGGAGTGAAGTTATGGAGCTTAAAAGACTCTAATCACATTAATTAAAGCCAAATGTAAATGTAGGGACTTAGACATGTGAAATTTCTTTTTCTCCATCCCAAAGTTAACTGAACCTATAGATACTAGAAAGTTAATTGTATCCTTCATTTCTATTTTTCATTTCATTTCTTTTTTCTTGTGAACAAAATTATAGGTCTGATTCTAAGGATTTCCATTGTTTTAAACATCTTGTTGGGGGGAGTGGCCACATCCTTTGTTTTTCTGGTACAAAAGGTGTCTTAATTAGTAAGTGTCTCTTGCTCTGGACACAGACATCTGGGTTACTAGACAACTATCTGTTTCTTATAACTCACAAGCATCATATCATACATCATAAATTGAAAAAGTATCACCGCTCTATTTGACACAAGGATGAACAAATATTTACAATTGATGGGAGTAAAATCTTCACACGAGAGTTTGGTGGGGCAACTCAAATTAAGGATAATAAATTGACCATGTAGCATGTAAGTGTAAGAAATAATTGGGAATCCTTCCTCCCTCCAACTGAAGGATTTTCAACAATAATTTGTTACCACACCATAGAGATCAAGTCTGAACAGGGGTCAGTGTGGTAATGACTGTGGCCTATCAGTGAACAAACTATCTGAGCAACAAGAAGTTTTCTTATTGGCCTTGACTATGTGACTGACATCCAATTCTAATTTGCTAATGTAGTAAATCCCTTTCTGTGTTTCTTATTGGTTCTATATTCTGATGATTAAGAAAAATGGATGTACATCTTAGAGCATGAGCAACCTGAATAGAGATGTAGATGCCATAACTCCATCCCATTACTCACAAAGTCTCTCAGCTTGTAGGCATGTTATTTTTCCCTGCCAGTGATGGATGGCATTGATTGCCCAAATGATCCACATCCATGCAACAAAGACATGTGTTCAACTATGTTCATAGCAGCTTTATTTATAATAGCAAGAACCTGGAAGCAACCTAGATTCCCTTCAACTGAAGAATGGATAAAGATGTGGCACATTTACACAATGGAATCTTGAAATTCACAGGCAAATAGGTGGAACTTGAAGCAACCATCCTGAATGAGGTAACCCAGTCACAAAAAGAGGAACATGGTATATACTTACTCATTGTGACCTAACAGATAAAGCTTGTCTGAACATCAGTGTGCAGAGCTAGCCCCACTAATTAGCCATAGATGCTAGACAGTTGTGGCACACACCCTTAATCCCAGCACTCAGGAAACAGGAAGAGGGATCTCTGAGTTCTAGATCACTCTGGGCTACATGAGATTGATCCAGTCTAAAACAGAAACAGAGCCAGGTACACAATTTCAATACCAGTACTTGGGAATCACATGTATTTAATCCCAGCACTAGAGAGGTGGAAACAGGAGTGATATGGCTGGGCAGAGAGGGGAATATATGGTGGGATAAGACAGGAGCTCATAGCATTAAGTCTGAGGATTCATAGGGACAGGATCATTCCTTTAGTCTAAGGATTCAGTGTTACAGAGAGGTTGTTCCCGCTGGCGCCAGCCTGCTAGCCGCCAGTCTGGGCCCACAGCCGCACCAGCCCCAAATAACACTCAGAGACTCTGTATTTGATACAATCCTGTTGGCCAGTTACCATTACTGTTTATGGGCTAGCTCTGTCTTAATTATTAAACCATTTCTACTTATCTAAGTATTTCCACGTGGTCGTCTTATCGGGGAGCCGCACGGCAGGCGTCCTGCCTCTTCCCTGGGCTACATCTCGACTCCTACCACTTCTTCTCTCCTCCTCCTGGTCTCCTAGCCCCGCCTATCTTGTTTTCTATTGGCCACAGGGCTTTATTAACCAGTATGAGAAACATATATACAGAATAACATCTCCCATCATCTCCTCTTTTCTGTCTAAAGTAAAAGAAGGGGTTTAACCTTAACATAGCAAAATATACCATACAACAGTTATCAAGTAAGAATCACAGTTAACAATATTTAGTCCATTAACATTTTGTAAGACTTTAAGAAGATATCATCTATCCTATCTTTGTGAGTCTAAAGTCCTATATGTAACTTATCATTAATCCTTACTAAGGAAAACTGTAACCATAACTATCTGTCTTCAACTCCTTCAAAGACCACAGAAGGATAATATATAAACTCTAGAAATGACAGAGACAATGCATTGCCTGGTCAGTCACCAGAAGTTCTTCTGTAATGTTTCATCTTCAGCCAATAGGCCATACTGTGTCTCCAGACTCCTCAACAAAGCAGGAAACTTTAAACTGTCCACCTGTATTGGCAGTAGTCAGTCACTCTTCTCTATATCCTGCAGAATGTCTGGCAGGCAGCCTCTTCCATGAAGCAGGAACCCTGTACCAATGTCCATCTTGAATCAGCGTCACCTTTTTGTGGGTCCTGCATGTCCAGTTTCTACAACATAAAGTCAATAGTCTAGACAAGAGAAGTACCTTGCTCAAATGGCTATTCTTGCCATATTAGAAGCAAACTCCATAATGTTTTTCTTCGATGTCCATCTTCCTTTTTGATGCAGGTGGTGTTACCAGGAGCAGTTGTGCCTCACTGTCAAGAAAAACCCTAAACCATTTTAAATGCCATATTCTGTAGGTCTTTGAAAGGTTTGAAGAATGCCTATCCATCTCAAATACATCTCTGTATATCTAGAAATCCTAACTAACTTAACTCCAAGTTTGACTATCATAGGTAACTCTCTAATCTATACTAAATTATACATTATATTTTCCAATGAGCTATATAAACACAATACCTAAATAAGAGGAGAAAAATACATATCATAAAATTGATCTTAAATTTGTATCAATAAAAGAAAATCCATTCCAAAGCAAAGTATTCATATCTATACCATAATTCCCTTTTTACCTTTAAAAAGATTGCTTGTGTCATTAACCAGTTATAACCAAGCCCATTTAAATGAAAACAAGCATTTATAAACAATATTTGGGAATTTGGGCGTCGTTCTTTCCAAACTACTTCCTGCTGGTAGAGGGCGCTGTCATAGGGGTCCAAAGAAGATGCAGAAATCTTGGCTGTGGTCTGCAAGGCTTTGTCTCAATTGCTTTGAATGTTGGATCACCTGGGGAGCTGTTTCATGGGGTCTGGCTTGATCAAACCATATAAGTCTGGAAAGAATCCATAGTTTTTCATTTTCTGTGGAAACAAAAATAGAAATCCTTTTCCCCAGTAGCTTGTCCTTAGGCTTAAATTTTGGAGTCAAAGCATTTTTAAAATATATAAATTGAATTAATCCAGCAGCATTTCTTTTATCAGCAGTTGTTATTTTCTCAGCAATCAAATAATTTAAAGACAACAGAATCGCGTATAGTATCCAACATTTCTCTGTGCTTTCCATCTTTACGTGGCTTTTTTATTCATCTATTTATTCTACTTCTATTTTTATATATTTTGAGACAGGGTTTCTCTGTGTAACTTTTATCTGTCCTGGAATTCACTGCATACCAGGTTTACTTTGAAATCATAGAGATCCGTTTGCCTCTGTCTCCCGAATTAATGGCCACCATAGCCATCCATTTAATTCCTTTTTTCTTTTTTAAACCATAGTATCCTGTTTCTTTTTCTATCCAAAGCCAGCATATTTTTTAAAACACAGTGTATACCTTCATTGCAGCTCTTGTACACACCAATGAATTGTTAGCAGAGCTCTTTAAAAGCAAGGCGGCTTTTTTGCCGCTTATGCTAATTGGAAACCTCCCTTAAAGGACCCGTGCAACTCTCTGTCTACAACAAAACAAATCCAACCAAGAAAATGCTGCTACCAAGAAGCCTTGCTTGTCTCTGTTCCCTTGTTTCTAAAAACTATTTTTTAAGCTTTTGTTAAGTTTTAAGTGAAAGTTCTCAATCTCAGTTCTGACACCATTATGTTACAGCAGGTCTCCCTGCCGGCCTCCGGGTCCTGCCGCCACGTGGGCCTACAGCTGCGCCAGCCCCAAATAACACTCAGAGACTCTGTATTTGGTACAATCCTGTTGGCCAGTTACCATTATTGTTTATGGGCTAGCTCTGTCTTAATTATTAACCCATTTCTACTTATCTAAGTATTTCCACGTGGTCGTCTTATGGGGAGCTGCGGCCGGCGTCCTCCTTCCTCCCTGGGCTACATCTGGACTCCACCTCCTACTTCCTCTTTCCTCCTCCTAGTCTCCTAGCTCCACCTATCTAGTTTTCTATTGGCCACAGTGCTTTATTAACCAGTATGAGAAACATATACAGAATAACATCTCCCATCAATTCAGTAGAGGAAAGAGGTCTTTACAGTGCCTGGCTCCTATACTTGTCTGACATTTTATCATTTAGCCTGATATATGACTATTAGAACTAGTGCTACACGAGATGACAGGGGGAACTGCATTATATTTCTCTATATACCCTCCCAGTCAAGCTCTTTTCAGCTATAGTTTGTCAGTAACTGTAACCACATACTGCAGCCACTCTTGGATCCATAGTTCTGAATTGGGATCAGATAAAATGGTTTTCTCTCTCTCTCCAACTTCCCCCAAGCTAGTAGTGGATCCCTCTCTTTTCTTTCTATGGCTTGGGGCTTTTCAATTCTATATGGTTCCCTTACCTTTGGAATGATCACATCCTTGACATCCGTTTGAAATGCCTCATTTATTTATGACTCTGAATACAGTTATTATGAAGGTTGTTTATATTTGATAATTTTAGGCTTGTTTTGGTCTTGCACATATGTGTCAAGGCTGTTGTAATAATGAACTCATGACACCTGTAGCCACCTCTACAAGACTTGCACAAGATCAGGTTAATCAACATTCCAGTATGAATGGGTGAATTTATGCAGGCTGTGTCTAGAGTTATTGACAGTTGATGACTGATTGGGCAAACTGAGTTTTATTATTCTTCCGAAGTGTGACCAATGCACCAACATTAATTACATTAAGTGGCTTTAAAAAAAAGAAACTATATGAATTTGGGTGAGCAATGAAGGGCTATCTAGGAGAAAGGAAAGACTATAGTTATAACAATGCATTTCATATGTGCATGAAATTCTCAAGGAATAATTAAGCAAAAGTTGTTACTCAAAAATCCCATAAACTTTTTCACTTATCCATATGAACCAATTAAAATAACAAATTTTCCACTGGCCAAAAATATTGGTGAGCATTTATTTACAATTTTTTAAAAGCAGATTTCATGGATGTTAGGGGTTCGAGATTCCAGTTATACAATAATGAGAAGGGATAATTTAAAGCTAATTGTTTCTTGCTAACATATATTTCCTATACCACAATGATGTCATTCCTGTCTCATTTGTATTGATGAGTATGCCTCTGTTTACCAAGGACAACTTTAGCTCTCTCACATGTCTCTGTCCATATGTCATACCCCATGTTTTATAATAACAATTATATGTAGAACACAAGTACATGCCTCTTATAATGGCAATATTAAAATAACTTCTCATATTTGATGGGAGATATTCTGTAAATATGTTTCTCATATTGCTTAATGAATAAAACACTGTTGGCCAATAGGAAAGCAAGATAGGTGGGACTAGGAGACTAGGAGGAAAGATGAGACCACATGGAAATACTTAGATTAATAGAAATGGGTTAATCATTAAGACAGAGCTAGCCGATAAGAAACAAGTAACTGCCCAACAGAATTATATCTTATACAGAGTATTTGCGTGTTATTGGGGGCTGGTGTGGCAGTGGGCCCAGGCCGGCAGGGAAAACCTACTCATACACATATTATATTCATTTCTAAATATTCAGTATAACGAAATGAAACTCTATGTAAAGGGAAATTACTTTTGAAAATAGAGAATTTAGCAATCATTGTACAATTGTGCAAAATTTATTTATGAATTTAAAAATTGACACAGAAAGAGATGCCTTAACAAATGGAAATAATTGATTAAAAAGTGGCACATGTTTTGAATGAAATATTAAGTAATAATTAAAAGTCATCCCAGGGCTAGAAGATGACTCAGCAGGTAAAGATATTTGCTGCCAAAAGTAAAGACCTGAGAGGAAGTACATGGTAAAAAGGAAAATAAAAACAACCCTTGTAAGTTGTACTCTAATTGCCACATGCATGTGGCAGCACAAACACCCCTATTTGAGCAAACACACACACACACACACACACACACACACACACACACACACACACTGTAAATAAATAGCCACAATGTATTACAAAATTTCAATTATCTCATATAATATGAATAATGTAAGTTAAAAAGCCTTTTGTAAACACATACATACATACATACATACATACAAGGATAAATAATAAGATAGATATAGAAACATATGTACTATGTTATTGATGTTAGTTACTCTTGGCCTTGTAGAACATTTCCCTACTATTTTAAAACAATCTAACATCCATAGATCTGTTTAACACATTTTGTATGTTTATATTTAACATGTTACTTTTAAAATAACATAAGACCTCAGGTACAATGCACCAAGTAAAAGCAGGAACCTTTAAATGTGTGACTTTAACAGACTTCATGGCATCACTAATACAAATCTCAAGACATTCTAGAACTCAATTGCTTGAGTAACACAATTTTAGATTGTGAAAACACTGACACTATAGAATGAGTAGAAATGAAAAAAAACTTGCAAGTGGGAGCAATAGTCATTTGTCCCCTCTTTACCTTTCTCATTTCAGGTGATAACTAGACCTTTGCTGAAGTTTGTTTCTGATACAGTTAGTTTGAATGAGGTAAACAACATATGTATCAAGCACTCAATTTTGTAGATTTCATGTTTTATTTATGATTATTGTTTTAGATGCTATTTCCTCTATCTTTCTACTGAATCCCTTCCAGAAAGACTCTTTAGAATAACAAAATAATATGAACAACAGCAATTGTAGTTGGAATATTTCCCTCTATGCAACTGACACTGTTGACAGGAAGTGAGAATTTTGGCTTGGCTTGAAGGCTGCATGTAAATAAAAATCTAAATCACTCAGGTTTTCATTACTGAGCTCTGTCTCTGATGGAATTCTTTGCCACCTCATCCCCCACAGGAAGAAGCTGACAAAGGTGCTAACCAATTCCAGAATATTCAATTAACTATGCACCAAGGTGACACTTATGTCCAGTGGTGCCAAGGTTGACTTTTTTAAATTCAATTATTTTTCCCATGTGAATATTGTAGATAGCACTGCTGGCAGACACATCTTTTCTGATTTTATAGTTGGTGATTTGTTATATTGCAAATGTTTGTTTTTTCCATCCTGTCTTTTAGGAGAAGCTACAGAATTCAATAACACTAATATTCATCTGAGGCTTTCAAGCCCACAAATGGAACTTTGTACAGACTACATCTCTTAATAATTCACAGCACTTTAGGATGAACAATATTAATGCCTCCATTTCACAGGTAGTAAAATTGAGATTGAACTTGCTTGGCAGGCCTGGTAAAGTCCTAGGGTAAAGTGGATAATAAGATTCAGGGACACAATACAGGCTGAATGAGGTTTATTCAGGGAGAATTCACTTACACAAGAAACAGATGACCACTTCAGGTTCTCACTCCAAGGATGTCCTTGGATTGGCTAGATTCCACTGGTCATGCCCACACTTGCCTCCACACCCCAATGGGTGTGGTCAGTACAACAGGTGTGGGTGGGGTGGATATCTCACTACAATTTCCCTTTTAGTCTAAAGAAAAGATTTAGGCCTTATACATAACTATATACAAGGACAGTAAATATTAAATATGCTCTAAGAGAAAGAAAAGTAAGAACATACACACTTAAGGCCTATTGCCAGATATCAAGAGCAAATGGCAAGAACTACATATCCAGCCCTAGGGTGAAGGCATAACAGAGATTACTATGTAGTTTTTCCAGGCTGGAAGGTTAACTCTTGTACCTAATATTTCTATCTAGGAAGAGAGAGAACAATAATTGTGACAATCTAATCTTCAACCTCATCAAAGACCTGAGAATGAATATAACGATACCAGGGTAGGAAGGATGTGCAGGTGAACAGTTTCCACAAGATGCAGCGACAACAGAAACAGCAGGCTACCTGGACTATCACCCAAAGTCTCTCAGCAACATCAGGGAAACCAGCTTTGGCTGAGGCCTAGGGTATCTGCCTGGCCAACAAAGCAGGGAGGTAGAAAGGCTGTCTTACCGACTTGTCAAGGTTCAGCAGTCTTCTATGTTTTTCTCCTGCAAGCACGGTAGGACAGCATGTCCAAAGTCAGTGGTTGAGGTGGGGGCGGTTCTTTGCCCAAGAGTCTGTCTCCAACCTGGAAGTAAGAGAGTTCATCAGGCCCAGACCTAGACTCCACCTGCCTCCACACATCAATGGGTGTGGTCAGTACAACTGGTACAGGAGGGGTGAATATCTCACTATACCAGGGTAAACGAGAGAGTTGCCTGAAGTGGGATATTTACTGTGTTTGCTTCTGTGGCACTGACCATACTCATTGAGGGGTGGAGTCAGGGGCGGAAGTGAGCAGTCGGGCTTGGTTTTGGGAAGACACTCTCTTGCTGGCAGGACACGGAGAGAGGAGCATCCAGTTTTAACTGCTGTGTTCATCTGTCTATGTTGTGAGTTGTTTCTCCCTTAATAAACATCTATTCGGCCTATTTGTTTATCCTGACCCTTATTAAACCCCAATAGCTTCCATTTTAATTCATGTACTTTTTCTTAAGTTATTATGCTTGTTTGTTTTTTCCTTATGGCATGTTGCCTTTCCATTTGAAAACTCTTGTGATTAACTTTCTTTTATAGTTTCTAATTAATGAAAATTACTGTGACAATTCCCTGAATCAGATGGAAATTGACACTATTAATTTAATAATTCCAGGACTACTTGTGCTTTGTTGCTTATTTGTTTAGTAACTTAGAAAGTTCTTTAATTGTGTTCAGCATGTTTGAATTATTTAAGAGTGAAGAATCTGATCATACATAAGCTTAGGGACAGCTGTTTTCTAGTATGTCTCCTGTGCCTTTCTTTCCACTATGAGTCACTCATGATCCAGACCCTCTCATCTTAGTTTTAACACAAGAACAATATGATCACATAATGTAGACAAGATAATACCTTTTGTTTTTAAACTCTTTTTTGAGGGATGTATTAATCATTTTTCTTCTTTTTATGATACTATGCCTCACTAAAAATGAATGGCAGAATAGGAAGGAGCTTGTAGCTTGGCTCTTCACATCCTTCCGGATTAGGAAACAAAGCAACCATTATCATAAAGGGATGTGAGCTGTTCTCTCAAGAACCACCATTCAAAAACATACTACCTCCATCCTAGTCCCTAAATGATTCACAACCTCATGAAACAGGGCCACGAACTAAGGACCAAGTGTTCAAGTGCATAAACCTATCTTCTACATTCCATTCCAGTCCATAGCTGTGCAGTGCCAAAATGAATTTTATAGTTACCATGTAATATGTTGTTAATAAAATGTATATATTTATAGGAGGCAATCAGTATCTTCCCTCTCATCTTCATTGACTGCAGTCTTCAAATATTAAATTTTCTTTTCCTTGCATTAGAACACTAGAGATAGCCAAACACTTGAAAATAATACATTTCTATCAAAATATTAATAACAAGGTAGCATATACTGTTTATACCATTCTATTGCATGCCTGGTTACAATTGATAATATATTACATTTTAATGCAGCATGGAATATTCTAAATTGGAGTTGACATTATCTGCTGTCAGTTTTTCTAGCCATCCCAAAATATATATTGATCAAACAAAATTTTTTTTTTAACATTTCTTTTTGTGAGGCACAATCTCACTCTGACAGTCTAGGTTGACCTCAAACTTACAGTTCTTCAGGATGAACTCTGAGGTTTTGAGGTATAAGACTATCATACACCTTGGAGTGACCAGAGAACCTGCTGTTGATTTTTCTAATCTCCATTGAGGATATTCTCTGGGTTATAGATATATATAACCCAAGTAATAGTGGTATTTAAATGGCATTATTACAAAATAAATATGAATTATTCATAGCAAAAATTAAAAGTTTGGAATCTTCATGAGAATTCAGAAGATTTAAGAGACTGGATTCTCCATTGTTTGGGCAATAATAAACTTTTGTGACTTGAGAGCTGATCCATTCAATGTAACAGATCTGTAGGCTGACATCCTGTATTTGTTATCTATCTGTCAATGTGATCAAATTGCACATTTTACATCCTACTTCTGCATAACCAATGTCATAATCTGCCCTTACTGGTAATACACATTTGCAAACATTTCCTACCCTTTGCACAGTAGACCTATAGAGGTAGACTCACTTCTGTCTTTGGATCACAGAACAGAGGTCTGTGTCTTGGTGCTTTTTCTTCTAACACCAACAAATACCCACAGGGGAGACCAGACTTATATGCACACCTTTTTTATTTCCTGAATATCTTGTGTTCAGTAGGCTTTCAGCTGTGATTTCCTTCTTCATTTGCTATTGCCTGCCTTTTCCTATTTAGCTCTGACTATCTGCATTGTCATCTTTAGTTATCTATCTGATTCTTACCAGTCAGCAAATCTGTGAAACTCTATAGTCTACTCTAACCTACTCGGTACATTGTTTCCTGATATTTACCTTAGGTCTTCTTTAAAATGTCACTCCCTCATTTTGTTTCAGCTGCTGATTCCAAAGAGACTGGCTCAGGAACTGGGGATCTATTTGTCTCCATGCATAAAGAAAAAATCATTACTGTCACCCAATAGACATGTTCCTGTTCAAGTTCCCAAGCTGAAATCCAACTAGCCAAAAGAAAAGCTATAACAAAACAATTACCTGGAAAGTAAGTTTATTCCATCTCATGCATTTAAAGAGAATTACTTAGGGAAAAAATTAAAGTATCATTGCAAAAGTAAGAGACCTAAAACTTTCAGGCCATTGTGCTTAGGGGAGGTGATGGGAATTTAAGCAGACTTGAGAGTCATTGTTATTCTCTGGAAGTCTACCATCTGTGTTGCTGGGTCTGTGTCCTATTTTATAAGGCTGTTATATTGGTATTTATACTGCCAAGAAGTCATTCTCCCATATATTTAACTCGATACCCATATCTTCATCTCTTTGTCCCCACTTACCCTCCTAAACATTTGTTTGTATTTTCACTAGACTTTTATCTTAATGGCTCTATATTTGTATTTTTATATTAAAGGTGAAGTAAACTGCTACATTCTCTTTAAAGATATAAGGTGCTCTTAGAGGAAATAGTGTTAGCTGCCTCTAGTAGACATCACCATGTCCCGGATTCATCTTCACATCACATCTGATTTTTGAAATAACAATAATTAACATAGTTTATGGAATTTTGTAATCTGAGAGAATGACAATATTTGAAAGTAGATGTGCTAACCAACAGAATTAAAGTGATGGAAGAGAATCTCAGGTGCTAAAGATAAACTAGAGGAAATAGATTCATCAACCAAAGAAAATCGTAAATCCAACAAATCCTTAACACAAAACATCCAGGAAATGTGGGTCACTGTGAAAAGGCCAAACCTAAGAATAATAAGCATAGAGGAAGGGGAGGAAGCCCAGCTCAAAAAGGCTGAAAACATGTTCAACAAAATAATTGAGGAAAACTTTCCCAATCTGAAGATGGGCATGCCCATGAAAGTACAGGAAGCATACCAAACATCAAATAGGCTGGACTAAAGAAAAAAGACCCCTTGGCATATAATAATCAAAACACCTCACATACAGAATAAAGAAAGAATATTAAGAGCAACGAAGAAAAAAATGACAGGTAACATATAAAGGCAGACCTATCAAAATTATGCCTGATTTCTCCATAAAAACCCTCAAAGCCAGAAGGTCCTGGATAGATGTTCTACAAGTACTAAGAGTCCACGGATACAGCCCAGGCTACTATACCCAGCAAAACTCTCAATCATTATAGATTGAGAAAGCAAGATATTTAATGACAAAGCCAGATTTTCACAAAACATATCTAAAAATCCAGCCCTACAGAATGTGCTAGAAGGAAAACTCCAACCCAAGGAAGTTAACTACATTCACAAAGACATAGGAAACAGACAATCCCACTTCACCAGAAACAAAGGGTAAAGCAGGACAAATATATTCATAATGCCACTGCCAAAAACAAATCAAAACAAACCAGCATTAACAATCAATGGTCCTTACTCTCCCTCAACATTAGTGGTTTAAACATGTCTATAAAAAGACACAGAATGGATACAAAAACAGAATTCATCCTTCTGCTGCATACAACAAACACATCTAAGCTTCAAAGATAGACATTACCCCAGGGTAAAGGGCTGGGAAAAAATCTTCCAATCAAATGGACCCAAGAAGCAAGCAGGTGTGGCTATCCTAACATCTAAAAAGTTAGACTTCAAACCAAAATTAATCAAAAGAGATAAAGACGGTCATTTCATATTTATTGCAGGAGAAATTCATCCAACACAAAGTCTCAATTCTGAACATCTATGTCCCAAATACAAAGTCACCCACATTTTTAAAAGAAACACTACTAAAACTCAAAGCTCACATAAAACCTCACACACTTATAGTGGGACACTTCAACACACCACTCTCACCACTAGACAGGTCCACCAATCAGAAACTGAACAAAGAAACATAAGAACTAACAGAAGTTATGTCTCAACTTGGTTTAACAGACATCTATAGAACATTCCATCCAATCATAAAAGAATATACTTTCTTCTCTGCTCCGCATGAAACCTTCTCTAAAATAGACCACATACTAGGTGGCATAACAAACCTCAACAGATACAAAAGAATTGGAATAGTCTCCTGTATCTTATCAGACCACCATGTTTTAAAATTGGAATTCAACAATAACACAAATCACAGAAAACCTGCAAACTCATGGAAACTGAACAATGTGCAATTGCACCACACCTGGGTCAAAGAAGAAATAAGGAAATTAAGAACTTCCTAAAATTCAACAAAATGAGGACACAACATATCCAAACTTATGGAACACCTTGAAAGCAGTGTTAAGAGGGAAGTTCATTGCACTGAGTGCCCATATGAAGAAAACAGAGGATAGTCACATTAGAGAATTAATACCACAACTGAAAGTCTTAGAACAAAAAGAAGCAATCTCACCCCAGAGGAGTAGACACCAGGAAATAATCAATTTGAGGGCTGAAATCAATAAAATAGAAACCAGGGAAACAATACAAAAAATTCAATGCAACAAAGAGTTGGTTTTTCAAGAAAATCAACATGATAGACAAACCTTTATCATGCAAATTAACAAAAAGTAGGAGGTACCCTTGAACAAATTGGTATAGGAGACCACTTCCTGAACATAACTCCAGTAGCAAAGACACTGAGATCAAAAATTAATAAATGGGACCTCTTCAAACCTAGACGCTTCTGTAAAGCAAAAGATACAGTGGACAAGACAAAATGGCAGCCCACAGAATGGGAATTTTTTTTTTTACCAGTCCTACATCTGACAAAAGGCTGATCTCCAAAATATACAAAGAACTCAAGAAACTAGTCAACAAAACACCAAATAGCCCTATTAAAAAATGGGGTACAGAAGTGAAGAAAGAATTCTCAATAGAGGAAAACAAAGACGCTGAAAGACACTTAAGAAAGTGTTCAACATCTTTAGCTATCAGGAAATGCCAATCAAAACAACTTTGAGACTCCTGCCAGAATGGCTAAAATTAGAAACACCATTGACAACTTATATTGGAGAGGATGTGGAGAAAGGGGAACACTCTGCAGAAAAAAATAACGAAATCTTGAAATTCACAGGTAAGTAGATGGAACTTGAAGAAAGCATGCTGAATGAGGTAACCCAGTCACAAAAAGAGGAGCAGGGTATGTACTCACTCATATATGAATTTTAGACCTAGAGCAAAGGATCACCAGCCTATAATTCACACCACCAGACAAACTGGGATACAAGGTGTATTCTAAGAGATTCATATATGGTCCCTCACAAAAGGGGGAAGGGACAAGTCCCCCACAACACATGGGAAATGGGGGGCAGTATGGAGAGAGAACTAGGACAATGAGAAGGGGAGGAGAGGAAAGCATATGCGACTAGGTAGATTGAGTCAGGGTAGAAATAGAAGACAGAAGAGAGAGAGAGAGAGAGAGAGAGAGAGAGAGAGAGAGAGAGAGAGAGAGAGAGAGAACAAAAGAGGGAGCCATTATTGGTTTGAAGAGAAAATTGAGCCTAAAGAAAGTTCTAGAGACCTACAAGACTGACTCCAACTAACAATTCGAGCAACCTTAAAAAGGCTACCATAAATGCTTTTCCTCCATAGTGAGATCATAAACTAAATTATCCACCATCATGGAGCTCTCATCTGGTATCTGTTGGAAACATAAGCAAACACCCATAACTAAACACTTAGTTGAACTAGAATCCAGATGCAGAAAGAGGGGACAAGACCAGGTTGCAGAAACACACAAAGACAGCTGACCTGAACAAGGAAGAGCTAATGGGCCTCTGCAGACTGATAGCTAGGAATCCATCATGGGACTGACTCAGGCCCCCTGAATATGGGTCAGCTAGAAGGCCTGAGCAGTCTGTGGGACCTCAGACAGTAGAAACAGGATGTATTCCTGGTGCACAAAAGGACCTTGCAGACACATCCCCCATGAAGGGATACCCCCTTAACCTAGAGACAGGAGAGAAGTCCTAGTCCCTACTCAAATGACTTGACAGATTTATATGACCCGACCTGGATAACATAGCCCTACAAGTGGAATTGGGGTGGGGAGGTTGGAGGGGAGGGTGGCCATGGTGCATGTCACAAGGGAAAGAGGGTTAGAGAGGAGAAGGGAGGGAAGAAGGGAGGAAGGGGGGAAGAGAGAGGAAACTGTGATCGACATGTAAAATTTTAAAATTATATTATTGTTACAGGCAGGTTTTTCCCGACAGGATTGTATCAAATACAGAGTCTCTGAGTGTTATTTGGGGCTGGTGCAGCTGTGCTGAAAGAACATATGTGTTTTAAGCTCATGTTTTGGTTATGAAAGCAATTCAGCTCAACGCTTTCATCAAAGCTAATTCAGGAAAAAAAAGCAGGTCCTGAACCGTGAAAGCTCGGATCAGTTATTTTTAGCGTGTCTCTTAATTTTTCTGTCCCCTGACTTCTTGTCTTATGTGCCTAAGTCTTGAACAGGTAGATGTTCAAGGGGATACCACTTCAGGGGATGTCTGTGGTAGATAGGCCATGGAGGAAGTGTCAGCAAACATGAGAAGGCAAATCCGACCATAACTATGTAGACAGTCCACCCAAACTGTTCAGCCACGTACCCGTAGATAAACCCAACTATTGCAGAAAAAAAGAATAATTCCCTGAAACATCTGTTCAGCTATCTTCTGCCCCTTGTAATCCATCTGGGTGGGCAGCAAGCTCAGACTTTCCAGCATGATGGGCGCAGAAGACTGACAAAAAAGCGGGGATAGCCGATTCTTGTGCAGTGTGGCTTGCGGGCCGCTACACCCTGGCCGACCTGCAGAGCCCCTTTTGTTTCCACAGAAAATGAAAAGCTGTGGCTTCCTTCCAGACTAACTTGGTTTGATCAAGCCAGACCACCTGAAACAGCACCCCAGGTGATGCAACATTTAAAGCAGTTGAGACAAAGCCTGGCAGACTACAGACAAGATTTCTGCATCTTCTTTGGACCCCCATGACAGCGCCCCCTACCAGCAGGAAGTAGTTTGGAAAGAACGACGCCCAAATTCCCAAATATTGTTTATAAATGTTTGTTTTCATTTAAATGGACTTGGTTATAAATGGCTATAACCAAAAGCAATCTTTTTAAAGGTAAAAAGGGAATTATGATATAGATATGAATACTTTGCTTTGGAATAGATTTTCTTTTATTGATACAAATTTAAGATCAATTTTATGATATGTATTTTTCTCCTCTTATTTAGGTATTGTGTTTATATAGCTCATTGGAAAATGTAATGTAAAATTTAGTACAGATTAGAGAATTACCTATGATAGTCAAAACTTGGAGTTAAGTTAGTTAGGATTTCTAGATATGCAGAGATGTATTTGAGATGAATAGGCATTCTTCAAAGCTTTCAAAGACCTACAGAATATGGCATTTAAAATGATTTAGGGTTTTTCTTGACAATGAGGCACAACTGCTCCTGGTAACACCACCTGCGTCAGAAAGGAAGATGGATATCGAAGAAACATGTTAGGGAGTTTGCTTCTAATATGGCAAGACTAGCCATTTGGGAAAGGTACTGCTCTTCTAGACTATTGACTTTATGTTGTAGAAACTGGACATGCAGGACCCACAAAAGGGTGACTGCTGATGCAAGATGGACATTGCTCCAGGATTCCTGCTTCAAGGAAGAAGCAGACATTCTGCAGGACACAGAGAAAAATGACTAACAAACTGCCAATACAGGTGGACAGTTTAAAGTTTCCTACTTGGCTAAAAGTCTGCCAAACACATTATGGCCTATGGGCTGAAGATGGAACATTACAGAAGAACTTCGGGTGACTGACCAGGCAATGAGTTGTCTCTGTCATTTCTAGAGTTTCTATATTATCCTTCTATGGTCTTTGAAGGAATTGAAGACAGATAGTTATGGTTATAATTTTCCTTAGTTAGGATTAAAGATAAGTTACATATAGGACTTTAGACTCGCAAAGATAGGATAGATATTTTCTTTAAGTCTTACAAAATGTTAATGGACTAAATATTGTTTACTGTGATTCTTATTTGATAACTGTCATATGATATATTTTGCTATGTTAAGGTTAAAACCCTTCTTTTTATTTTAGACAGAAAAGAGAAGATGATGGGAGATGTTATTCTGTAAATATGTTTCTCATACTGGTTAATTAATAAAGCCTGTGGCCAATAGGAAACACGATAGGTGGGGCTAGGAGACAAGGAGGAAAGAGGTAGTGGGAAGGAGGTGTCAAGATGTAGACCGGGGAGGAAGTAAGACGCCGGCCGTGGCTCCCCATAAGATGACCACGTGGGAATACTTGATAAGTAGAAATGGGTTAATAATTAAGACAGAGCTAGCCTTAAACAATAATGGTAACTGGCCAACAGGATTTTATCAAATACGGAGTCTCTGAGTGTTATTTGGGGCTCACGTGGTGGCAGGAGCGTGGCGGCAGGACCAGGAGGCCGGCAGGGAGGAACAAAGAGTAAAACCTGCCCATAACATATTATTAATAATAAAAAAAAGAAAAGAAGTAAAAGAAAGTATATGTGCAGATAATTTCTTATTTATGAATGCTTAGTTATATTATAAATGCATGCAAATTAGTATATGTATTAGTATTTATGTATATACCATTCATTGAATGATTTGGGATTTTAACAACAAAGTGCACCACACAAATTTTGAATTTTTGATTTATCCCTTTCTTGCTGTTTCTTTATTCCATCTTTCTATGTCTCTCATTGGTGGCCTCTATTGCTGCTCTCTGTCATTACCCTGCAAAGTGGCTCCCTGTGCACAGAAATCACAATATATATGTATATATATATATATATATATATATATATATATATATATATACACACACACACACACACACACTCAACACACACACACACACACACACACACACACACACACGTGGCCAGTTGTGATATTTGTGATATTTCAACATATGCTACAATATGTACTGATCAAATCAGGGTAATTAGCATTTCCTGCTCATTATGTCTTTTTGTAGGAACCTTTGAGTTCTTGTTTCTTACATCTTCAAAAAAATAACAACAGCTCATTGAGAACTTTGTAATGTAGCATCTTAACATATTTATTCTATATATTTGTGTCTTGATATCTATATCCTTTATCTTAAATGTGTTTGACAGTTAATGCCAGAGTTTATAGGTCATGGAATATGTCCTACATAGTGACTGTCTCCTGCTTTAAACTATTCAACATTCATGTCCCCCTTTAAATAATATGCTGATTTCTTTCTGAAAAATAGCCACATTAAATATTACATATGGTCTTCCTGGGTACAAAATCCAAGTACTTCCACCTAATAATTGAAGACTCTTCTCATTGTCTAAACGTGCCAGTATTGGCAGCTGATCAAGGAGTGGCTACATGCTACTTAGTGTCAAGACTGAGTCATGAGTAAGTAGTATGACATGTAGTAACAATGTCTTTATCTGAGGATTCTGTTTAAAAACTTGCAGCTGTGGTTTAGATATCTAGATATATTGAGATATCTAATTGAACTCTGTATCTGCAAACATCTCTCTATAAAACACAATCTACAGCAAGTATAAGGTACAGAAAAATGTACTAACCTAATGTTTTCACACATTTGCACTAGAGCCAAGCTGTAGTATGTATAATAAAAACACAGTGACAGATATTGGGGTTCAAGCTGAAGATCAGAGAGCAAAGCAGCCAGACAATAGAGAACTCTTACTTCTACCAAGGATGACAATCCTATCATCAGCATGACTGCAGTCTGAAAATAAAGAGAGACCTTGAACGCCTTTTGGTTATTGCTGTATAGTGCTGGGATTAAAAGCATTCAACATCACCACCCAGTTTTTAATGGTTATTTAGTGTATCTTCTGGGATTAAAGGTATGTACCACAACTGTCTGGCCTCTATGGCTGTAGCTAGCTTTGCATTCTGATTTTCAGTCAAGCTTTATTAGATCATAAACAAAATATCATCACACCAAGCTGCATTGTTCTGCTCTGGTTTTTTCAATTAGTTTAAATATTTTGAGAACAAAGATTGTTTATCTTCCATTCTTTACCCTGAAAACATATTATAACAGCAATGCCTATACCATGGGATTATATGCTCACTTAAAGCCTGACATGGGTTATGCTTTTCAGAGTTAACCATCTCTTTTCAGAACTGTCATTTTGAGTTTACCTCCTCCCCCACAACACACACACACACACACACACACACACACACACAACAACAACAACAACAACAACAACAACAACAACAACAACACCAACACCACCACCATTATCTCTTTGTAAGGTCCTGCATCATTTTGCTTATGACAAGTTAGCAAATGTACCTCAAAAAATATTCCTGAAAGAGGAAAGTCAATATTAGCACTTTAAAGGTAGGTAAGTGTACACCACACATCTTCAAACACATTGGATATTGTTCTACCAAAGGTCATGCTAAGTGAAAAATGCATACTCCTTCAGTCAACATCTTGAAGTATTTGCTGTCATAACTGCAGGGTCAACTTGTCAGGATCCTGCTCTTGTGAGCATCTCAAGACTTGCTGTGAAAGAGCTTTGCAAAGTCCATATTTTCACTGCCATATCTCAAACTCACTAGCTCTTTACCTTTGGATGAGATACTGCTATAATCTGATTGATTATATATTTTTATTTAAATTTGAAACAAGCTTGTTTTACATGTCAATTCCAATTCCCTCTCCCTCCCCTCCTCCCCTTTATGCTCCCCAGAGAGGGTGAGGCCTTCCATGGGGGGGATCTTAAAAGTCTGTCATATCATTTGGAGCAGGGCCTAGGCTCTCCCCCATGTGTCTAGGCTGAGAGAGTATCTCCCTGATTGGTTATATTTAAAATCCCCAAATTAGGAATTTTGCATCAAATGGTGCAAAGAACTCTAAAGTTTTCTAATATATTTGGGTGTTTTCCCATTCAATATTGACTCACTGCTCATGAGTAAGGCAAGGAGAATTTGTAATGTTCTAGAAATTCTGTCAATTCTATTGGAGTCATCATACTTCACAGGGCTGTTGGCCATTTTCATTGTGTTTATATTACTTTTTGTATTTCAGTAAAAGAATCACATACACTGAAATGCCTTGGGACAACATAAAGAAATGTCTTGGAATGATAGCTACTTGAAAGCAATTTAAGTTGCTGGCCACCTCTGCTATTCATTAACAATAACACTAACCGCATGCTATTCTCTCAGAGTTTATTTGTAAGATTAATGGTTCTAGATAAAATATTTTACGGCTTTGTTCTGCCTAAAACATTATATCAGTCAGAATGAAAACGGTTTTGAAAGTGTTTCAAAACTGCTATTGTAGACATGATTGAGCGTTTTAAGGTAATTTTACAATATTAGCATGTTCCAGGCAGAATTAACCATTTTAAGATGACTTCAATACTACAAATATATGTGTTGAAGAACAAAATGACAAACTAGGGAAACTCAAATTACTTTGCTTGCTAGGTAAGTGCTTTAAAATTTTTTAAATTTATTTTATACGTGTCCATGTTTTGCCTGCACGTATGCATGTGCAACACATGTGTGCCTAGTGTTTGCCCTGGTCAGAAGACAATGATCCCCTGGCATGGGAGTTACAGATGGTTGATGCACCATGTGTGTATTTTGAAACTGAACCCTGGTCTTTTGCAAGAGCAGCAAATGCTCTTAACCTCTGAGGTCTCTTTCAGCCACTTACATAAATGCTTTTGACAAATAGAAAAGCTGTATCTGCCTTTGTCTATTGGAACTGAAAAATCATGGGTATCATAGCTATTTTGCTAGGACATAGACTTCTAACCTGCATATATCATAGACAGGAAGGTGAAATATTTCAAATTACTAATGCAATCTTTAAATAGCTCCTCAACTATTCTCATGACTCTAGCTTAAGAAATATTAAGAGTTGAGTATGATGGTTCATGCTTATAATCCCAGCACTGCAGAGACTGTAATGGGGGTACACCAGCTTGGCCTAACCCAATCATCACCAGTGACTAAAAATAAAAATACCATTAAAAATCATCATTCGATTGTTATTTCTATGTGATGGCTGTGCCACTGCACTAAAAGCTAACTAACACCTTGGTTCATCTTTTAAAACTAAATGCTGTTATTACCCATTTTTAAATAAAAAGGAAGAAATAGAATTTCTAAACTATTAAAAAACCATAGCACTAGTTTTACTTGGGATCAATATACTATCAAAGACATTTTCATAAAAACCAATATTTAGTAGTTTTATTAATACAAATGTCATTTCTAATAGATCCTTTAAACGCTTGGTTTCAATGAGAAGTCAATGGAAAATGAAAGCATTAAAATTAAAATTTAATAAAAGTATTTTACAAAAATTTTATTAGAAGCACGGGATTGAGTAGCTCTGGAATAGAAGACACACTATTAAACTGTCACTTTCAATAAACCTTCAGGTAGTTGTAGAGTGATCTTGAACTAAATATGACATACTCAGGATAATATCTATTTACATACATATGTCTTGATGAAGATTTCATGAAGATATAAAAAAAGTTTGGAGGAAAAGTTTCCAATGTGGGCATTTGTTGTAATATTTTTTTTAGGTTGATATGAACCTAACCTCAATATTTTATGTTACATCTTTGATCAGACCTATTCACATTTAATTACTTCCTCTCAACACAAAAGAAACCAAATATTCTGAATTTATTTACAAAAACATCACTATCATTTGTGTGTGTGTAAGATAGAGAAAGAGAGAGAGAGAGAGAGAGAGAGAGAGAGAGAGAGAGAGAGAGAGAGAGAGAGACAACATGCTCTTGCATGTCTGCTCCAAGGTATACATGTGGAGTCAAACAACCATTTGTGGGACTCAGTTCTCTCCTTCCACCTCGTGGGTTTTGAGATTCAAACTCATGTCACCAGGCCTGGCAGCAGGTGCCTTTATCTGCTTATGTATATTATCAAACCCAAATTTCTTAAATTTTCTCTTCTCTATCCTCACAAGTGACCATATTCTGTATACCTTTACCACATCATGATAGTGGAAAGAGTGCGAGTAAGGCAGAGACCTGAATCTGTGTCCTTGGTACTTACCTAGGACTAAGTATATTGGAATTCATTTTTCTATTAATAACCTTTTCTTTTGTTTTTTTTTTTTTTTTGTATTTTCTCTATACTCAGGTAGGAATAGAGATAGAGGTACTGTATCTGTATTTGATAGTTGTCAGCATCAGACTTCACAGACCTGTGTATCAGCATTATTTCAGCTTGTAATAAAGAGATCCAGTATTTGAGATCATTGACCCCATTCCTGGTAGCTTGCTAGAGCTCCTCCATTTCATAATGGCTACAAGGTTTGTTCCATGGATACCTAGATTTTCTATCCTTCATGCCACCTACTCTCTACCACTCTCTTCTTTTGAACCTCATTTTTTTCAGGTTTGGCAACTCTTCTGAACTCTTCGGTTGTATCATGTGGCTACTACCACTGTCACTGTTGCTGTGGTATGAAATTGTGGCCACTTCTTGCTTTCTAACATTTATCCTGTGATCTTTACTACTAATGAAGCATCTACTGCTATATGTTCTTATTACCAACTCAGTCCACTCTATTTATGACCCATATTGAAAGAAAATATAGATGAAGAGAAAGCTTTAGTGGGGCTAATGTGTCAACATGAGAGGGGGGATAACACAAGAGTATATCTCCAAGCCAAGTCAAATGGTAAACAACATAACCTACGTGTATAACCAGAAATAGAATGCTTGTACCAATCACAAACCGACTCTCCTACTAATGAAATATTGTATTCTGTAGGCAGGGTTTTTTGGTGGACCACCAGTCATCTCTGTCCCACCACCTGGCTCCGAAATAATAACAGAGACTTATTATTAATTACAAGTGATAAGCAGATAACTTGTTGCTAACTAGCTCTTACGTCATATTTTTTAAAGACAGAGTTTCTCTGTATTGCTCTGGAGTCTGTCCTGGAACTGGCTCTGTAGACCAGGCTGGCCATGAACTCACAGAGTTCTGCCTGCCTCTGCCTCCTGAGTGCTGGGATTAAGGTCATGTACCACCAATGCCAGGCTTAATACTTATATCTTAAATTATCCCATATTTCTCATCTATGCTCTATCATGCCCTACCACTTAGTGGTACTTTTTATTTGCATGGCATATTCATCTTCAGCCTCCTCTGTGTCTGACTGGTGACCCTACTCCCAGTGTGCTCTTACACTCTATTTTACCTTGTCTCCAAGTACTCTAACTAACCTCTGCCTTTTCAGATATTGGCACTTTATCTTTTGTTAATCCAAACCAAAGGCAAATTGTCAAAGACACATTTCACAGTGCACACAAACATTATTCCATAACAGTACCACACTAGTAATTTTGTCATTGTGCCTGCAAAAGTCTTCAGCTCTTTTCTGGTCAACCAAGAGAAGTGTTCATTTTTCTGTCATGAATAGAAAGAGCTGCAGAAAAATGTATACTGTAAATTGATTTATACAGTTGTGGTAGGAACTGCACTTTCTGGAGCCAGAGTTGTGGTTTGGTAACAAATAGCTTTGATTGTTGTAAACTTTTATCTAAGAATTGCTGGAGTATTTAAAGAGCTCAGTGCTGGCATGAGAATAGCTTGGCTAACTGTGTAACTGATAGCTATTGGCTCAAGCATTCAGAATACCAAGGGAGAATCTAACACCTGTCAATTAGGGAGTTAAATTGTTCCATGACTAAATATGCTCATAATTTTCAGAAAAAATATATCTCAAAAGGAATGCTGAAAATAAGGACTCACCATTAACACTAATAGCAGTTTTTAAACAATATTCAACAGTGATTCAACAATAATTATCAGTTTCCCAAGGTCCAATGGTGAAGTTGGTCCCCATGCACTTGTTCACTTCCATAAGAAATTTCCATTTCACACTTCCTGTGTGGAAAAAAATTGAAGAAGGCAAAGAAAAAATTAGACAAAGGCAAGTTTTAAAGTACCCAGGTGTGTGTGTGTGTGTGTGTGTGTGTGTGTGTGTGTGTGTGTGTGTGTACATGTTGTTAGAATAGAATAGAATAGAATAGAATAGAATAGAATAGAATAGAATAGAATAATCAAGTAGACTGACTTGGAACTTAGAACATTTGTTTTATTTTCTAATTTTATGTGTATCAGAGATGTTATTGCATAATTCTAATCCATTAGGTTTGGAAACACTGGAAAGGTGTGCAGTGATCTCTATGGGAAAACAGGAAGAGAAAGTAATACAGACTATTACACAATTTAGGAATGCCATAATTGACAAAAGCAATACACAGTAAACACACACACACACACACACACACACACACACACACACACACACACATCATTATAGGACTCAGCAATGTCTCACACAATTTTTGATGCAGACAATAGCATTTACAAAGACAGTGATACCTAAAATGAGACCTGATAGGTGTTTGTTAAAATGTTAACCAATAGAAAGTAGAGGAAGTGGTAGTGTTCTCAGCATCACAGTTTCCTCAAACTACAGAGCAAAATATACCAGTTAAGCTTACACAGAACACTGAAAACAGCACTTAGCTTCATTGGTTTGGAAAGCCAGCTGCTAGTTGGCAATTTGAAATATTTTCTTTCCATTGGGATTATTTAGGGGTTTGAGTCCAACAGGAGTTGGACATAATCCAGGAAGGAATGGAAGAAGCACCTTAAAGCAGAAGAGAACAATAGAAAGAAAAAAAATACCAACCTTGTGTTCAAAGCACTTCCATAAAATTGGAAAGTTTATTTAGAGGTTGTAATAAGGAAGGTTGATTATTTCATTATCAGTGAATTCTGGGTTAATTTAACAACAAAATAAATACACCTATTAGAAGAACATTGGTTACTTCTACATGAAAATGACTTAAAATTTTTCCTTAAAGATGGAAAGACATTCCTACATTCAGTCATGATTAGTCACATTCATCTACTATTTCAACATTTAACTGAAGCCTTGGAGAAATGTTAACTCCTACTATACTTATGAGGTTGGGCTTACACAACTAAAGAAGATACTTAAAGTTTTTTTTTTATATATGAAACTGGTTAAATGTTCAGGCACTGTAAGTTGAATATTAGTCTAAAATTACCAACACAACTACTTTATGGACATTAATGAATATATTTGTTTTTGTACAGAACATACACATATGCTATTTGATCACTTTCTACTGATTATGAGAACCTACACACATTTTTATTTCATTTCTTCTGTTGTTTATGCACAAATGTAATGAAATTTTGACAGACACCAACACACATGTTCCAGGGATTCCATACACAGCATATTTCATTTATATCAGTTTAATTTATAAAGTCTTTCAGAAATTAAGACAGGTATATTAGAAACATATAAATTATATGTAGTGATGGGAGACAAAGTGATGTTTTGACATATTTATGCCATGTAATGTACAAATCTGCTTTGCAAGAACTTTATATAGGGTAAATATAAATAGTAGATTGAAACTAAAAAATAGTCAACTACTTCCAAATGAATGCCTATATGTATGACAAAACATAATCTTCTAAAAATTGTTACAATTAAAAGAATAAAAAGTTTCCTCTGCTTAGTCAGCTTTAAAGGTGGGCATTATTAACACCATGTGGTACACAATAGGCTTGAAATAGAATTGTTTCAATTTTTAAACTTTCACGAATGTTCTACTAATTAAACACTATTAGAAAATAGTCATATGCTTCAGAAAACCAGAGTGTGTAAAAATAGAATATATTAATTGGACAAAGACATTGGTTCCATTGTATCATTCTTCCATATATGTTTATTTGTACTTTGATCATATTCATTCCCAGTAAATTTTATTCACTCCCTACAACTCCTCACTCTGTGTTTCCTTAGTAGACACTCTTCTTCTTTCATGAACTTCCCTACCAGATTTGATGTACAGCATATTTTTCTTAGTGAGTCTAGCGTGTTTCAGTTAATGAGAAGTTCCCCCACTTCATCCACTTTCCTGCTATTTGGCTGCTCTACTTCTCTGCTCTTTCATCTTTCACCCCCTAATATTTGACTCGAGGCTTTTATTATTAAGACTTATTGGGACTTACATTACTATTTGCATCCATATTATGCACAAAGAATTAAAAACCTGCAAGTGACTGTTATACTTAGAATCACACTTTCAACTGACAGGTCTAGAGTCAGATTTTGAATTCTCTATGTCTCAATAACCCTTGTAAAATATTTTCCATGTATGACTTAAGCAATGCATAATTTAGATCTCATGACTATATTTAGATGATAATGTGGTACTACCTACAGTGCTGCTCCCATGGTATCATATTATCCAATGATGCTTAGCTTCCAGGTTTGACAGAGTTCATCATTAATGCTTGCACAACAAAAATCTAATAACAAAATCCTCATAAGTATCCCATTTGATAAATAACCAATGAAAAATGTATATATATATACATATATGTATATATGTAAATACATTCTCTTTATTATAAGTTATATTAAAATTAGAAATAATCTATTTTACATATCAATCCTAGCTTCCTCTCTCTCCCATCCTCCCATAACCCCCACCTACCCTCCCATCCCAAGCCCCATCCACTCCCCACAGAGGGTGAAACCTTCAATGTAGGATCATCAAAATCTGTCATGGCATACGGGGTAGGGATATTTTTGGTGTTAAACATGATCAACAAAAAAAACAATTCTTTCATTTCAACAACTGAATTGCTACAATATTGGTCTAATATCTTTACTGTGCATGGGATATTTGAGAAAATATTCCCACACTTTAAGATTAATTATATTGCTTCAAGTTTTAATTTGCCAGAAGTCTACATGATGTCTGTTCAACTTGGGTCTCAATGCTCATTTAGATTCCACAGAACTACATTAGTTTATGGGAATAAAGCCTAAAACTTAATGAATCAGTCTCTGACAAAATGAGGATGCAATTGACCTCTCTAGGGGAAAAGCAGTATACTTGCAGAATGTTCCATATCACTGAATGCTATAGACAAAGGAGTTTAGGGTGGGGGTGGTTGACATGTGATGAGAACAGGTCATGGTAAGCACCAAGTGTTTCCTCTATTATCACAGTTAGAAGGGTGGAAGATAGGAACTTCTTTGTGTTAAAATGATTACTTAAAGAGGGATGGTTTTAAAGATACATAACTTTTATAAACATCTACATATGTTATAGTTCATCTATTAGAATTTTCTTCTTTGTCAAACAATAAAAATTCCTCTCTGTCTCAGCAAAGCATCCCTATTAACTGACATTAAATCAACTTGAGAAATAAAAGCCCACACCAAAACATCTTTTAACTTATTGTTTAAAATAAGTTCATTAGTTGAACTAGTTGGGTTCACATCTTTTTTTTTCTTGGTCATTGTGATGGTTAATCTTCACTGTCAGCTTGACTGTATAAGAAATTCCCAAAGTTTAGTGATGAGTGGCCCCGATTGTTCTGTGAGAGCATTACCAGAGAGGATTACCAACTGTGGAAGACCTGCCCTCAATTCAAGTGACACTGCTCACAGGCCAGGGACCCAGAGGGAATAAAACCCACTCCATTAGCAGAAGGAATTTCCCTTTGCTTCCTGGCTACCCTGCTATGAGCTGTTCTCCTCAGCCATGTGCCCCTCAACAGGATATCAAGAAGAGTACAAATTTGTGGTGAGCTTTTACTATATAGTGATTTAAACACAAATTCTAGCACCATAGGAGTAATCCTGCCTAAATACTTCTAACCCTACAGGTGCCCATAAAAGGCAGAGCACACTTAGATTTATGTGGCATCAACTAAAACATAGCTTCCAGTCACTCTTGTGGTTGGGTCATTTTCATGGCCAGCCTATTTGAAGTAGTAAGAGCCTCTGTGAATATGGTCAGCATCTTCTAGTGACAGCCCAGACAAAGGAGTACACAAGAAGGAAAATATTTATTACTCTTGCCCTTACTTTTGCTGGCAAGGTATCTACCCTGTTGCTGTACCATTTCACCACAGACACTAGAACCAACTCCCTTAGGCTTCCAACACAGGCTGAAGTCTAATAGTTCTCCAGGAATTCTCCAGGTCTTCAGTGCTAGATTAAGACAGATAGGACATCCAGCCTTGTGGACTGAACCTCTGCTAGGTTTTCAACTTATGCAGGGTGAGATGGCCATTGTTGGACTTCCCAGAGTATGTCCTATAAGTCAATCTAATACATATATATATATGTGTGTGTGTGTGTTTGTGTGTGTGTGTACATATGCATGTATGTATGAACACATATGTATGTGTACATGTATATAGGTTTGTATATATATATATATATATATATATATCTTACCAGAGAGAGGTTCCAGACCTATTCTCTCATCTCTGACGTCTTGACTCCTCTTTACTACAACTCCCAGAATCCTCCTTGTTTCCTAGTCCTGTATATCTTGCTTTCCTATTGGCCAACAAGGCTTTATTCATTAACCAATAAGAGAAACATATATACAAAATGATATCTCCCATCATGTACGTGTGTGTGTTTGTGTCTGTGTCTGTGTGTGTGTGTGTGTGTGTTTCTGTTACTTTAAAGAAACCCAACCCTGACTAATCCAGGTTGTGACTGAAGTAGATGATGATGATTGGATTAGGCTGGAATTACATAGATTTGCGTATGCTATGCTGCTGTTGGCCTGAAAGATGAGAGAAAGGAATCTGGAATGAATGGGGTCAGGGGAATTCAAATCTGGGAAAAGTTGATTCTCTCTTAAATTTTTTCAAAAGTGCATTATCCTGTTATTACCTCATTCTAACTAATGGATCTGTTTTGGGTATCAGATTTTCTGAGCATTAAGAGAGTCAGTACATTTTAAACCTCTAAATTTGTGTCAAAATATGTTAGCTTTAGTAGGAAGACAGAACAAAATATGAACCAACCAGAAAATACATAACAAGAAGAGCAAGATTTGGTCTACAAACTCTGGTATTAAGCATGCTTTTGAAATGTTTGTGCCATGGTGCTAATTTCTTTAAAATGTCCCCAGGGCTTTCCTAGCCTGCTACATTAAAGAACAGTATCTACCACATGAGCTACACACATCAAAGAGCTGCATGCCTCTGTTTTTGGTTTTTGCTGGTTGCTTTGTTTTGTTTTTCAAGACAGGGTTTCTCTGTGTTAACAGACCTGTCCTGGTACTCACTCTCTATACCAGGTTGGACTCAAACTTACAGAGATCTGCCTTCCTCTGCTGTCCTAGGGCTGGAATTACAGGTATTTGACACTACCACTTGGTGAATCTGGGTATTCTAATTCTCTAGTCTCATAGAGAGAGAAGATGAACTTTCAGCATTCAAACCATATTTCATATATTTCTTTGACATTTCAAAGCCAAGTTCACATCCATCCTGACGCCTTTAGTTCAGAAGTCTGAGATCTTCCCTGCAACCCCTGCCCTCTGCTTGCTTAACCCATCCTACATTTTCAATCTGTATTCAGTTGTAAATTCCCTGTTTTGGGAAACAAATCAATTATATGTTGAAATTTTTTATGTTGTTTATATATTGAAGAGGAACATCAATTTGAAGGGAAAAGTGTACATGCCTACCTCTGCCAGCAAGGAAGACGCGACTCCAGGAAGATCTTCTTCAGTCAGTTTTAATCAGGATCCTTGAAACATGTTCTTCTGACCCGTGGGAGCCCAGGGGATCCCTGAACCAGTTTAAATACCCTTGTGCTAAAGCCAACCAACCCCAGTGAGCTACGTGGACCCTGCAGATAGGCTACTCTAACATGGAAGTAGACAGGCTGAACAGACTTAACCAAATAAGGGCTTGTTTATGCCAGAGAGTGCTCACCCTTGGGGAGGTGGAAGGCAGAAGCCAGCACCATCTTTAAGGCGCTGCACTTCGCGGCTCTCTACAGAAAAGGTGTCAGACATAAAAAGCAATGATCTCAAAGTATAAGCTTCTACAGAAATTTTAAGTTAAGACCTGACCTAGGGAAAACCAGGTTTTTCCCCACATAGCATGTCACTGGGTATCAACCACACTCAAGAATAGGACCCAAGGCCAGATGTAGTTGACAAACACAATATGTACTCTATATTATTTTGTGTGTTCTTTTTTGAGTTGTCATGATATATTTTTGCCTTGATTTATTTCTTTTTTTCTTTTCTTAGAGTGAGGAATTGAGGGGAAAAGAGAAGCTGATATTGATGTTGGATAGGTAGAGAAGTGTAGAAGATCTAGTATGGTTTGGGCGGTGAGAAAGAATATGATCTAAATAATTTATATTAAAAAATCAATGTAAATAAATTGAAAAGAAATGCAACTAGGTTGGGAGTGAAATTCATAACTGCTGAAACATGTTCTCCCTCTTATCTTTCTTTTGTTCTCATTCATCTCCCCTTTCATAATTTTTAATTTAAAGATAGTTCAAGTGTTTATTTGGGGGCCTTTTTATGGCCATTTCATACTCTTTTTCCTTTCACTGGATCTCATTCAGAGTCATTAGGAAGTGGGTACAAGAAGAAATGAAGACACTTAGTTATCAAACTATTTATCACACATGGTCTTGGCTGTCAGTGACCACAGATAAAAAGGAAATTCCTGAGGAAAAAGTGTAGAAATTGAAATAACAGCCTTAGTTGAGCCAGCACAGTACCAATCTGGCTTAGGCAAGATGACAAAAAAATCTGTAAGAAATAAAGAATTGCGTCCAACACAAGTGAGTCAGAAAGCTACCAGGCATGAAATAAACAACACAAATTAGACAAAACACAAAATTCGAACCAAGCATTACAGAACACAGTGAACAAAAAAATGAACTTTCAAAGAAATAATCTGGTGTGCTATTATAAATTAAAGAATGAAGGAAACAATAAGTTAATATGAAAATTAAAAGGACTGAGTTCAGAGAAAAAATTCAGATTTTAGAAATTATCTACTTTTCAAAATTGAGCCATTCAGTTATGGAAAGTTTTCTCTTATCTTTGATGACATGTCATGCAGTGAAGTCCACTTTGCACCTTATTTATAGTTTATGCATGAGTGCTGTTTGCATTGGGTGTCTTTTCATGTTGTTTTTATAATTTTATATTTTCATAATGAATTATTATATATTATTTTCACAGTTTTGGCTAGTACTTATTTAAGTCTTCTGGATTTTTTTCTTTATTTCCTCCATTCTCTATTTGTTTTTAATTCCCTTGTTCCTGTCTTCTTCCTTGTATTAAGTCAGTAGCATGTTTTAAAATTTCTGCTTATTAAGGTAAATTTTGTACTTTATGATAGAAGTCCTAGTTCTGAGACAGTAAGTTCATAATACAAAGAATTTAATACATATAAATTGACCTGGGAAAGGTAGAACTGAAAATACACTTTAAGATTCTGAGAGGATCTATGTTGAGTTCTTTGATCCATTTGGACTTCAGTTTGTGCACGGCAATAGACATGGTCTTCTAACACCGTCATCCAATTGTGCCAGCACCGTTTGTTGAAGATGCTTCCTTCCCCCATTGTATTCTTTCAGCTGTTTTGTCGAAAATCAGGTGTTCATAGGTGTGTGGTTAATATTGGGATTTTCGTTTCTATTCCATTGGTTTACCTGTCTATTTTTGTGCCAATACCAGGCTGTTTTTAGAACTATAGCTCTATAGTAGAGCTTAAAGTCAGGGATGGTGATGCCTCCTGAAGTTCTTTTATAAATACAGCTACACTGAAACACTTAGAAAGGAAAGTAGGAGGTACCCTTCAACAAATTGGTATAGGAGACTGCTTTCTGAACATAACTCCAGTAGCACAGACACTGAGATCAACAATTAATAAGTAGGACCTCCTCAAACTTAGAAGCTTCTGTAAGGCAAAGGACACAGTGCACAAGACCAAATGGCAGACCACAGACTAGGAAAAAATTTTTATCAATCCTACATCTGACAAAAGGCTGATTTCCAAAATATACAAAGAACTCAAGAAACTCATCAACAAAACGCCAAATAACCATATTAAAAAATGGGGTACAGAATTGAAGAAAGAATTCTCAATAGAGGAAATCAAAGAGGCTGAAAGACAATTAAGAAAGTGCTCAGCATCCTTAGTTATCAGAAAAATGTAAATAAAAACAACTTTGAGATTCCATCATACTCCTGCCAGAATGGCTAAAATTAGAAATACCAACGACAACTTATGTTGGAGAGGATGTGGAAAAAGGGGAACACTCCTCCACTGCTGGCGGGAGTGCAAATTTTTTGGAGATCAGTATGGCAGTTCCTCAGGATAATGGGACTTTGCTTACCACAGGACCCAGCAATTCTACTCTTAGGTATATACCCAAATGACCCACATCCATGCAACAAAGACACGTGCTCAACTATGTTCATAGCAGCATTATTTGTAATAGCAAGAACCTGAAAGAAACCTAGATGCCCCTCAACTGAAGAATGGATAAAGAAGATGTGGCATATCTGCACATTGGAATACTACTCTGCAGAAAAAAATAATGGAATTGAAATTCGCAGGCAAGTGGATGGAACTTGAAGAAACCATCCTGAATGAGTTAACCCAGTCATAAAAAGAGGAACAGGGTATGTACTTGCTCATATATGGATTTGAGACCTAGATCAAGGCTCACCAGCCTATAATTCGGAACACCAGAGGAACTTGGATACAAGTGGTGTATTCTAAGAGATTCATATATGGTCCCTAACAAAAGGGGGAAGGGACAAGTCCCCCGTAGCACATGGGAAGTGGGGAGTAGCGAATTGAGAGAACTAGGATAATGAGAAGTGGAGGAGAGGAAAGCATATGTGACTAGGTAGATTGAGTCAGGGTAGAAATAGAAGACAGAAATGAGAGAGAGAGAGAGAGAGAGAGAGAGAGAGAGAGAGAGAGAGAGAGAGAGAAACAAAAATAGGGAGCCATTATTGGTTTGAAGAGAAAACTTAACGAAAACTTAACCTAAAGAAAAGTCTAGAGACCTACAAGACTGACTCCAACTAACAATTTGAGCAACCATGGAAAAGCCCTTCCTCGATAGTGAGATCATCAACTAAATTATCCACCATCATGGAGCCCTCATCTAGTACCTGTTGGAAACAGAAGCAAGCATCCATAACTAAACACTGAGTTGAACTAGAATTCAGATTCAGAGAGAGGGGACAAGACCAGGTTGCAGAAACACACAAAGACAGCTGACCTGAACAATGAGGATCTTATGCCCCCCCCCAGACTGATAGTTGGGAATTCAGCATTGGACTGACTTAGAGCCCCTGAAAATGGGTCTCAGCTAGAAGAACTATGCAGTCTTAGGAACCTCAGACAGTATAAACAGGATGTATTTCTGGTGCACAAAAGGACCTTATGGACACATTTCCCATGGATGGATACCCCCTTAACCTAGAGACAGGAGAGAAGTCCTAGTTCCTACTTCAAATGACTTGACAGATTTACATGTCCCAACCTGGATAGCATAACCCTACAAGTGGAATGGAGGTGGGAGGATGGGAGGGGAGAATGGCCAGAATGCATGTCACAGAGGAAGGACGGTAAGAGGGAAGGATGGAGGGAGAGAGGGAGGGAGAGGAAACTGGGATCAACACATAAAAATTTTTAAATTATATTATTAATTGAATAAAAAAATTAAATTGGAAAAAAATTTACATTTAAAAAAAGATTCTGAGAAGATCTCAATTTTCAGGGAAAACCAAATCTGTTTAGGAAAGTTTTGCATGTTGAAAATGACTTTAAATTTTTCCATTAGTTGTATTCATTGTGCATAATTCTGAGTTTTGTAAAGAGTTTTCATTCAGGTATATCATGTGCATGCCATGTTTCATATCATGCCCTTCCTCTCCTACTGTCTTCCTCCACTATGCTTTTCCTTATTTCAGATAGTCCCACTTCTGCTTCAATATTACTTGTGTGCATGCATGTGTGCATGCGTGTGCACATGTTAAGTAAAGTAACATGTGTGGGCATCAGATGTTCAAATTTTCTATTTTAACTTTAAACTTACAAGACAACATATATCCATAAACTTAAGGGCAACCCTCCAATTTCACATAGAAATAGATACAAGTATTAGCCACAATGCTCCCTATATTTAATCATCTCTATTCCTACATCAACAAATAGTTCAGATGATGTGTTTCCCCAGTATACTCTTGGGTTTTACTGTTAATATTAACTCCTCTGTGGCACAATAGCTGTTAATTTCAAAACAGTAATATATATTGAGCTATATAATATAATTATTTTATACAAAGACAATGAGGCTATCAAATTTATGCAACTAGCCAATTAAAGAAAATAAAAATCATGTCTATAAGGTAAAGGATCAACCTTATGTTTAGCTTACTTTGGGAAAATGTTAGATGATAATGAAGACAAAATAATGGGTTGGCATTATTAGAAAAAGCAAGTAAAAGAAAGCGCCACAAAAGGCAAGAAAAATTAAATCAATATGGTAAAATTTTATACATTATTTCTGGTTTGTTTGAAATATCCTTGTTCGTTTATGTGTTTTGTAGTTGTTAATTTCAAGAGAACAAACAACGCAAACTCTTATGAATTCCTCCCCATGTGCTCCTTGCTGTTCTCCTCTAGTGGATATCAGTCTATGAATGGTCTTCAGAGTCTTTTTTAACAGTCCTTGATAATAACAACTGACACCCAAGTGCCAGCAAAGTATCTGTAAGAAGTACAAAGGAAAATGTTTGAAGAAAAAGAAAAGATTTTTATCCCACACAATGTGTATTTCATCTCTACCAGTACTTTGGGAGCTGCTCAAGAATATTTTAGTTCCAAAAATCACAGGAGCAGCTAGCTTTATGAGTATGAAAGATAATTTCTTTTTGAAATTATTTCAGATGAAAAGCAGTGGAATCCAATAAACCCCTCAAAGAAAGTAACCTAAATATGGGTCAACTTGCTCCAGCAACAAAAATACTTCCAAAGTAGAAAGGGCTTATATTCATGCTTCTGCTTACAGTTTTGTTTTAATGAGACAATCAGATTTATGATTAAAGGACAAAGACATGAAAGCTATACTTGATGTTCTACCTTATTTGTTCTTAATGTAAATCAGTTGAAAAGAGGGCAAAGATATTTCACTAATTATTACAATCATAGCTGGAATTCTATGTTGAGACAGGCATTAAAGACCTGAGTTTCTCAGACAGAATTGTTGAACAGGAAAATATATCATCGGTGATGCTAAATAAAGAAACCATTTAAGGATGTGGGGAGATAGATAAAGGCAATTGTGCAGACTTAAGGACTTAAGTTTGAATCCCCAGTACTGACTATAATAAGCTTCATTAGTGTGTTGTGAAGACAGGTGAGTCCCAGTAGCTAATTGTACAGCCAGCATTCCCTAAAGGGTGGAACATCACGTTGAGTGTGAGGCCCTGCCTCGAGGGTCTTTAAATAAAGCAGAAAGTAATAAAAAAAAAAAAAAAGCACATTTGGCCTCCTACATAGATGTCATACAAATTAGCATACAAACAAACTAGTCACCAAAGTTTGGAACACCTTTCTGGATCCAGGCCTCAAATCTACCATTTTGTTTTGTGTTCTGTACATAAATAAAAGAATAATTTGGTGGGCTTCATGAATATCTTAAGAGTGACTTGGACAAGATTTTCTATCTCCCTTCTGAATTTTTTCAACACAAAGGGGGAACTGAAACCTAAGGATGTTTTTTGGGTGGAAAAGACTGTTGAGAAAACTTGTCCATTTGTTTTTCTGTTGTTGCCTTTGTGTGACTGTAATGGAATTGTGTTTGTCCTCTATTTCTCTTTCTCATTGGCAGTCTTTCTCTTGGTAATAGAAAAACTCTGATAGTTTTAAAACTACTGTTGACTCTTCCTGGTGAAACTGGTATAAGATATGAGAATCTGAAACCACAGACAATCTATTGAAGTAGACCATGATTATGTAAAAACAACAACAATCCATGCTATGTTTGTTGTTATTAACAATGCACTGTCACTGAAGAAGCAAACCTTTACTTATCAAATTATGACTGGAGTTTTAATGCTTGTGGTAATATTCCATCTATCTCCTGTGAGACAATGAAGCAAAGGTCAGAGAACTCATACTTAGCAGTTCGATGAATGTTAATTTGAAAGGTAAAGTACCAGTAGAATATGTTCCATTTTCTTAACTCTTATTTTAGTGGAACAAATATTCTGGGACTGGAATTGTCTACTAATCTGAGTATCATGTAGCCCAATTTTTCAAAGTTTAATTTCCATGCTTTATAATTTTCATAATTTCTATTATAGCTTTTAACTTTAGAACAGTGTTACAATACATATGTATTCATATCATACAATAAAATACTACTTCCAAAGCCTTACTATTGTAATTACCCCCCATGTTTATGAAAAATCCACAAAGAAGAAGATTGAGTTCACATACTTGGAAAGAGGGTGTTAGAAAATAATCTAACTTCCTAGTATCTTACAGGAGTTAACAGAGGATACCCAATGGACTTCTTTACGGGGTATTAAAGGAGATGAATAACATCAACAGAGTTACAAGACAGAAAAATTACTCTAATTAGAGTCATCATATGTGCTGTGGTTTGAATAAATGGTCACTCAGGCTCTTGTGTTTGAGTACTTTGTTTCCACTTGGTGGAACTGTCTGGGAAAGATCAGAAGACCCATATTGCAGGAGGTGTGTCACAGAGTATGACTGTGAGCTGTCAAAGTTTACTGCCATTCCCAGTGAATTCTCTGCTTCTTTATATTTGAGATCCAGATGTGAGCTGTTCACTTCTGCTCTAGTGTCATGGCTGTCAGCCTGTTGTCATTTTCCATGCCATGATGGTGATACACTCTTATTCCTCTAGAATAGAAAACCCAAATAAATATTTTCCCTATAATATGGCTTGGTTATGATGTTTTATTACATCAATTAAATGTAACTAATACCCAAGAGCAAAAACAAGAAGAGTAACATCCTTCAAAGGCTTTTTAGCTTCTCTCCCAATAACTTCCAAAGCAGAGGTCATGTTGGATATTAGGATACCTGGCTGTCATCACTACATGACTAGATGTCATCAATAGAGAAAGGCCAAGTTCTGGATGTGGAGGAGCATTCAGTTCTGCAGACAGCTTGTTCCTTGGTGCATTGGTAAGTTTTTTAGAATAGGTCAGATTTAAAGGTGAGGTTGCTTTGGATATTGCCTAGGTGGAGAATAAGCAGGATTCACTTTCTACTTTCCCCTAAAACTATCCATTATGATACAATCATTGTATGATGTGTGTAGATACTTGAATGAAGTGAAATTATTTAGTAGAAGAATGGAAAAAAAATCACCTAACTATATTTAGTTTCTATACTCATGCACACAAATAGTATAATATGAATTTGAATAATAAATAATTTGGTTAAAGGTGTTACACACATTCTCAGAAGAAAACTTTCATAGCCTGATTTAGTGGAATGATACATATTTCTCTTTGTTTCTAGATGATCAACTAACCTGGGATGCTATTGAATATGTGTTTTTAACGTTGCAGAGACAGATAAAGAATCCACTTTGTGGAGTCCTTTCCCTTAGAGCCAAGGTTCCAAGGTTCCAAGCAAGCATTACAGAGTATATGCAGAATTAGCCAACCCTCCCAATGCTTTTGGCTCCCATCTGTATCACCTTTTGTAATAGCATCACATATCCTCAGGGAACTATTAGAATTTCCTTCCAAGCTAATAAAAAGATATTGGCAAGAAGTTTGTCAACTTCTTAAGGTGTCTCCTGTCTACCAGTATTTTCTGATGTCTCTTTTAGTAAATTAAATAAATGCATTTGCTTATGAAAGAATTGTCATCTTTATAGTAGTAATGAACACTTAACCAGAAATAAAAGGTTCTTTTTCTTACCAGAAACATTTTTGTTTCTTCATTCTCTCAACACATATTCATTTTGCTCCTAATATTAATTCTGCAAGCCTTTGTTCTGCATGCATCTATGTTTTATGCTAATTACTAAAATTATGTAACATGAGGCAGATATAACCTTACCTCAGGTTGTTCACCAAGTTATAAGGAGTAAGACACTGTGCAATGTGATTTGATAGTTATGTTTCCCATGGAGCAATTGGGCAAAATGGCAAGAACAGCCTTACTAATTGAAAATAGTGTCTCCTAAATATGTACATTCTCCTACAATATGCACTTTACTGATCCACTTGATGACCTAATCTGTCTTCCATTGAAGCAAGTTTACATAACATGTAAGTGAACAGTCCTACCTGGTTCAGGAATTATGAGTCATGTTTGAAAAGGACTTGGAGACCTGATGTTGCTAGGACTAGTTTATTGGATGGATGGTGGTAGCTCAAGGTTGTAATACCAGTAGAGGTCAACCTTGTCTTCAAAGTGAGTTCCAGGACAGCCAGAGCTATTACACAGAGAAACCCTGTCTCATGGAACCAAAATACAAAAGTTCCCTACCCCAAATAAGTGAAAAGAATAAATAATAATAGACTATTTGTTCAGTTAATTGTCCATAAATACTCTATTCTTCAAGCAAACATTTTTCTTAACCACCTTGGCATTAAACCAGAAATATGTCAAGCAAGCACAAAGGAATACCGGGAAATATACAGAACATAAACTTAGGATTTAATAAAAAAAATACCATGGAAATAGCTGAACAAGTAACAAAAGAAATAAATGCTTTTCTTAATATGACAATAAGGAAATATAAATTGGAAAAATAGGCAATGTCAAGGCTTTTATGGTTTTAAATAAAAGGGTTGAGATTTTAGTCAAATGACATATTTGAGTCATGGACATATATGTTTAGAGTGATGGAGATTGATGGGTGACTGACAGGCTGAGAGAAATAAATATATATGAAGAAATTCAATTTTTCATGGTCCTTAGGAGGTGTCCCAAGTTTCACCTAATGGCATCTCATTTACTGTAACACTAGAAGAAGACCAGAGTAAATATTTTCAAGATAGCTGTTTTGTGACACAGAACACTGGAGATTGACACTTTAGGGACCATGCCTAGGAGAGAAAGTATGGTGAGGCATCCATGATACTTTGAATGAAGACAATTGAGTGCATTTAAATCATTTATCTGAATTTATTGTGGTAAAGTCATGAATTATGTTTACTTTGCACTTGCAATTAGACTACAGAACAGATGGTAAAGATTTACAGAAACATTAACATTCTACATAAGAAAGCCTTAATAAATTTGTCAATAGGAGTCTCTGGGGCAAGGAGAAAATGTTTACATGCCAAATAAGATAGGTAGTTAGGTTTGAGGGGAGGCATAAACCAGAGGAGGGAGGATTTTCCACCTCTATTACAGAATCTAAATCCTGAATTTGCAAACATTTTTATTGTTACACAGGCTCTAGACAATTTCAAAATTTGTTTTTCTAAAACTCACAAATGATGCTAAGAGTCAATTTGCCAGAAAAGATGTCTAGGGGAAAAATAACACAAAACATCTGTCTTTGAACATTCCCTAAACAGAATAGCATCAGGTCATTTGGGATTTAGCTTGTGTTTGAAATACAAGTAACATAAACTTCCTCAAGCTAGAAACATCCTCATTCTTAAAATACACAACTTTTCTAGCCTCAAGAGCCATACACTGGAGGAAGTTGTTATGTCTTAGATCTGAAAAGTTTGACACAGGCTCCTATGCTTATCCACATAGTCCCCAGATGCTGGTGCTATCCTGAGGGTGTGTGGAGCCTTTGGAACTTGAGGCCTAACAGGGAGACACAGGCCAGGAGTGATGAGCCTTGAATGGAGGTAAAGTTCCCTGATCTACCAAGATAAGAGATACTATGCTGGATGTTACTGCTACCATCCACTGACTCACTCCTGCTACCATGCCTTTCCTCCATGTACCCTGATAGAAGGAGCCTCATCAAACCAGTCTTCCCTTGATTGATACCTGTCAGATCTTCTGATACAGCAACAGGAAAAATAATACAAACCGTTAACATTCAAACACTCAGTCAAACATAAAAGCATTTATTCAGCATTCATTATCCCAGAAACATATCTGTGAATTGTATTCATACTGGAAAAAAGTCTATTCTCCATGCCACTGAATTAATATGAGCTAATATGAGTAGAATCCAGAAACTTCTTTGGAATGGCTCTAGTATATTTCCTATTTTTTTTTTTTTGCAAATTTTAGTGAATTGTAATGAAAAGTAGGAAAGTAGAGTCAATAGAAGATCATAAATACACCAGCAACATAGTCTCTGCAAACAATATATGTTAGGAGTTGTTTTCCACCAGCCTGCCTGATCCCAGTGCTGCGTCAGCGCCAAATAACACACAGAGACGCAGTATTAGATATAAAGCTGTTAGCCTGTTATTAGTATTTTTATTGGCCTGCTCTGTCTTAAATATTAACTCATATCTAGTAATCTTAGTATTTCCATGTGGTCTTATCTTACTGGAGAGAGGGGCTGGCATTCTGCTCTCCCCGTCCTACATCTTGAATCTCCTCCCTACTACTTTTTCGCTCTTTCTTGTCTCCTAGTCCAGCCTAACTTGCTTTCCTATTGGCCAACAGTGCTTTATTCATTAACCAATATAAGAGAAGCATATTTACAGAATGACATATCCTATCAAATATATTGTTTTAAATCAATAATTCTGAAATAGTTTGACATTTTCATGAAATAGTTAAAAGATCTAGACTAATCTTAAATACTTTACAAAAACAAATCCCAAAGCTAAAATTGTACCCTAACCCCACAGGTAAAATATGAAGGAAAAAACAGGAAAAATTCTAGACGAGTTTGTAATTACCAAGGTTATTTTTTAGGTACAAGACTTAAAAAAGGACATAAAATAGACACCTGTAGTTAATATTTTAAATTTCTGTTTTGTGAAAGACACCATTAAAATAAAAAGACAAGAAGAAAATATTTATAAGACATATATCTGAAAAAATACTATTTGTCCAAATATTTGAAGTGCACTTAATGCTCAGAAAAAAAAATGAAAAATTGAATGTGATGGACCAATGCTTGCACAGATACCTAACCAAAGTTTACATCATGTGAACAAACATTCGAAAGTGGTCAATATCATGTGCCAATAATATTTGGCAATTTCAAATAGCAGTGGGACATCAGTAAATATTTGAAGGGCCTAAGTATAAAACAATACAATAAAAGTAAATTCAGGTGAGAATATAGCATTTACTATTGTCAGTAATGAGAAACCATAATACACCCTCATTTGTATATAGTAGAACAGTTTCTTCAATAACCAGATATGCATTTAATATATGACCTATCAGTCATGCTCCTTAAATTTGATTAAATGCGTTACAATTAAGGTCAATACAAAGTATAGATATCACGGTTTTGATAAGGATCAGGAAAAACAGGCTGAATAGATGTTTATTCAGGGAGAAATAACTTACAACAGAGACAAATGAACACCAGTAGGTTCCTGGTTCCAAGGATGCCACCAGATGCTCCCCTGCCCCCATGCTGCAAGCAAGAGATTGCAGCAAGAGAGAATTCTTGGGCCCCTTCCCCAGACCTAGTAACCCCAGGTCATGCCCGCCCCTGTCCCCATCCCCAATGGATTGCCACAGGTATGGAAAAAGTGAATATCTCACTACATATAGATGTTATTAATAAATGATTAAAGTATGTAACAACAAAAATGTCCTTCAGTGGATGTGTTAGCTGTCATATATTAGTTAATTAAATATTATTCTGCATTAAGAAGACGTGAGCTATATAGTCATGAAAAGACATGTGAATGTGTAGTCCTAAACAAAAGAAGCCAAACTAAAGGGTTGCATGAGTACCATTCTCATTAGATGACATTTTCAGGAAAGCAAAATTTTTATAACAGAAAACGACCCATGCCTTCTAAGAATAAATCAGTGAAGCAAAGTAGATTTTCATGGCAATAAAAATTACTTCATGACATCATTACAATAATGGATACATACTATTATACATTTGACAAAGCCCATAGATTATGTAATGCTAAGCATCAAGCCCACTTTGATTGACATTACTTCGGTGGAGGAAGGATCCACTCTGGTTGGTGATGATGATAATGGGGAGTCAGTGCCTGTGGGAGGGAGGCCATGGGCATATGGAAATTGTGGGGGCTTCTGCTCTGTGTTGAACTCAATTTAAAACTTTAAAATGTAAAAGAAAAAGTGTAATGGATGCCATTCACTAGAGTGATTTCAGAGTGCATATCAAATGGTGAAAATTCTGCAAGAGAAGTTTTGTATAATCTATCCAGCTAAGATGACATGATGCTTCACAAGGGGCTTGTGTCAGATTTCTAACCCATACACTTCTACCTTTTAACATAAACCTGTTTCTTACTAATAGGATATTAAGGCTACCACAGATTTGACATTTATTAACAAGAAATATTTAGATAAAGGTTCTACTTCATGCCAAGTTTATACAATCATGGGTTTTGAAAGAAGATAACAATAAATAATATAAACTGGCTGAGACTGGATTTTTATCCAGCTCTGTCTGACTTAAAAGTCAAATGCAAATTACTCCCCCACTTATTTCTTTTTGTAAATTGTCATGTGTATACATGTCTGTTTATGGGAATGCAGTTGCATTTTGGGGGTTGGATGTGTGGATGAGTATGCATATGTGTCTGAAGGCCAGAGATGAAATCCAGGCATATATTCTCAGGTGTTGTTCATCTCTGGCTCTGAGACAGGGTCACTTTCTTACCTAGAGCTTGCCAAGTGGTATTGGCTGGGTAATCAGCAAGCAAGCGTGGGAGACCAGTGTGTTTCTGTTTCCCCAGAACCAGAATTACCGGTGCATGCCATTACATTCAGTTTTTTACATGGGTCCTGAGGATCATGTTCAGGCCCTCATGCTTGTGTGGGAAGCACTTACCAGCTGAGCTACCTCCTCTATTTGTCTCCTACTTGCTTAACAGTATTATTTGCTCTGTTGTTTCTTCATGAGTGTCCATGTAACTTGAACCAAATTGTTTGAGTTTAGTAAAGACATTCATAGACATTTCCTGGTAACAGTCACTCTAGACTTGATTTCAAACATTCTGCACTTTTTGGATATTAATGTTCTACATGTATTAGCCCTGTCACTGTGGCTAACATAAAACTTTCAAGTTATATTTCTCTAGCAGTAATTTTGCTGTAGGGTTGGCAACAGAGTACTCCTGGCATTTGTATTTTGGTCTCTGATGTCCCCGTTAATAGATTATCCATCTGGTATTCTGTCATATATCACTGTGTAACTATATTACTTGTTTTGGCAAAGCCTGAAATCAGACCATATGGATTTCCAGCAACACATAGATACTATAATTTCGTTAATTTAGCCCATTTAATATTTTATGTATGTATTTACTTCAAGAATAAACTAAAAATAAGTTTTCTAATACTAAGACCACATTAAATACAAGTCTCAAAGAATAACTTTGTTTCTTTAATATTAAATATATTCCAAACATCATAGTTATACTAGTATTTATGTTTTATAGGTTTAAACATGTTATAAACAAAAACAATGAGATTTGTATTAACATAAATTTAAACCAAAACTGAACATACATTCAGAAAAAAATTTTAAACAAAAGTTAAATGAGAAACAGATATCTTGATAGCATAGAATGTATAAATACATAAATTAATAATTTAATAATTAGACATTTATCCCATCTTTACTGTTAAATGAAGACATTAATTTACTACCATAAACAATGATATGCAAAATGCATTTGAAGAAATATATCTAGAGAGATACACAGTTTGTCTATATCAAGATCTGATTTGATAATTTAAAAAACAAAAGGAAGAAATACAGAAATAGAACAAACAACCTTAAAATCACTAACATTCCACATCTATCTTAAGTTAAAGGAAACGAATAAAATCCTTGGAACACAAAGCAGAATCTTGTACATGCATGCTTTATTGAAAGATTTTTAGACATAGAACATTTTCTGTCTATGAACATGCTATGTGAACATTTAGTAATAAAGAGCTTTCTAATCCATGTTGCTGAAAGAATACAGTATTGGTATAAAAAGACTGTAAAGACAGCACCACAAATTCCTCTGTTTCATACATATACTCACACAAGTTACAAAACTCTCTATTTTATAAATGTACATGCCAAAATATTTGCACACAAATCTTAGAAAATGAAAAAAATTATCAAAATAAGCCCAGAAATTAATTAAAACAATAAAACACTGTGATCAAGTGAACACATTCCAAGAGTAGAAGTGGTGTTTATTATCTGAAAGTATTGCCTTATGTCAATGGATCTGTGGTAAAATTATCATCTTGCAGTGACTGTAAGAGTCTTATATATCACATTAGAAATTGTGTCAGTTAATAGTGTACCTCTAATAATAACAACATTATACATAAAACAGATATTTTCATGAACAAATAGCAGTATATTTCTTAAGACAATGCCGATATTTATCTTAAGACTATATCCAGTTCTTAGTTGTGAAAAGAGGAACACAGACACAAACATTGTTATTTTTCATTATTGAAAATACATTTTTAAAATCAGAGTGAAATCTGTATTAATGGTAGAATGCAATTCAGGAATGGAGTCTTGTGTGAGAATTCTGAGTGCTTGTGAGAAAACACCAAAAAAATCAAGACAAGATTTTTGTGACCTCACTTTCTACAAAACAAAGAATTGTTCATGGAACGTGTTTGTGTGCTCCCCCTGAGTGTGGCACGGGGAACTGAGTTAATTTCAGTTGTTGTTATTTCATATGATTCCATCTAAAAACGTGTTTTTGACATGTGTGGTTTGTCTTTGTGATTGCACACTATACTCGGGGGATTTTTCTTATCCCCCAGATTATAAATTGTCTGATGCTATAAAAAAGTTGGCTGTTTCATGAGACCTTAATCTGTTTAATTTTTAGGCTCTGCTCTCCTAGGTTCACGCCATCAACTAAAGTCATAAACCTACTAGGATTTATCTATTTTGAAATCAGCTAAATTTATAATACCCTAGCATCTTTAATTTATACTATGATAGACAGGAACAATACTACATTAACAAAAATAGACTGTGGTATCTGCAGTGATATTTTAAGGATAAACCATCTCTCAAGAGTAAAAATTTCAAAAGTGTATGTTTATAGAGTTCCCTCCCTTAACATGATGCTAAATTTTTTCTCCCAGAAGTTTCTCACAAGTTCCAGATCATGCCTGTGTAACTTCTACTCTGATTTCAAATACAGTATGTCTTTAATGCTTTTATTTGAACTTCTGGTAGAACATTTATCATAGATAGCATACACTTCCAATTCATTGATCTAATTATCATGTTCACATGTATCACACCCACATTTTCAAAATTGATTTCATCTGATTCTGAATTTTCATTGTTTGAATTAATTCTAAGGCATTATTTATTGATTTTTTTCTGTTGCTATGACTTTAATGAAAAATATGTAAAATAAAGAAAAACATTATACCTATTTTTATAAAATATGTGGTTTTATTAGTTATTTTCACATTTATTTGTCCTTATGAGTGTATGTATGTGTACACAGGTGTGCTGTGGTGCTGCTGTGGGTATCAGAGAACAACATCTAGGGATTTATTTTTTTCCTTCCACCATATGTCTTTTGGTATTTAAACTCAGTGTGTCAGGCTTGACAGTGAACACCTTAACATGTTGAACCATCTCTCCAGCCTTTATGGTTTTTTTTTAATTGCCTTTGTAACTGTTACAAATAAGAGTGTTATGATGCTAGTAGTGCGCATGCCCTTCCCTTGCATCTGTTTTCCTTGTGTGAACACAATGCAATATCCCTATCTTGTTGATGTGGCTAGCTCAGTCCTTTTGTTGCCAGGTAGTGTTCAATGTTGTAAATATTTCATATCTAATAAATGGCCATCTGGGTCAGTTTCAGTTTTTGGCTAATAAGAACAGCACCAAGGTGCATATTCTTCACCATTATTTTGTAGACATAAATAGTAATGTATCTTAGATACCTGCCTAGGCATGGTGAATTGCACGAGAAACATCGATTAACTATTTGTAAGAAACTTCTGAACAGTTTTCCAAGGTGATCTATTTTTCAGTAGTCATCCACAAAGTTCCTTTCTAATGTCATACTCATCAATATTCTAGTGGCTTCATAATCATATGTAATTGTGTCTTTAATTTGTGCCTCTAATAAATAGCACTGTTGAACATTTTCAAAACACACATTTTGATCAGTTGGATAGCCTATTTGGTGAATTGTCTTTTGAAGAATTTTTTCAAACTCATTTTAGAAAAAAAATGTAAATTATTTTTGTGACCCTTATTCATTTGCAACTGCTATTTCTTCCTGGTTGCAAAAGCATAAAGCCACTATTACATTTAATAAGAAAACTGATCCACCACTAGAAATGTGGTATGGTGTACAGATTACACAAAGGCTCCATTTATTCAAGTATTAGTGTTCTATATTATATCAATTATCCACATGCTTCTGTTAGTCAGCACTCAACAATCTCAGCCCCCTGCAGTGTTTCAGGGCTGAACTACATAATTTATGTGGTCTGTGAAATGCCAGATATCATGATATATCAAGAGACTAAAAAAAGTATTCAAAAGTTTCTACTTTTTCTTACAGTTTGATTCTTCTTAGAAATAGTAACTAGGAAAGCCTTGTGGTGTATGAAAGGAAGGGCAAAGTTAAGTCAGTCTAGTCATTACATCTTATGGCATTCCTGAATGGAAGCAGTGCTTCCAAGACCAGCAACAGCATTTCACTAGGCAGTAGTGCCTGCAGATATCTGCATGATTACTGGGTAGGCAATCACCAGGCCCAGAACATAGAACTAAATAAACCTTATTTTTCACTGGATTATTTGCCTACACCACAATCATTGCAATGTATAATTGGTAGTAAATGATTAATTATAAAATATTTATACAAATATCAAATTCAACCAAAGATAATATGCTTCTAATTCATCAGATTGACAATTTTCTTGACACTATTACAAAGTGGCCAGAAGTGAAGACCCTGGTGAGATTGCAGTTTCTTACATGCTTCTTGGAAGGCAAACGAGCAATAGATTTCAAAATTTAAAATACGCATTCTACTTGGAATAGTAAATCTAATGTTAAGATCCAGAGTTGGAGATATTCACATGCATACATTTATATAAATATGTATATATATAACAAAATAACATTTATACATATTATAACAAAATCATGATCAATGTACCCTGAAAAAAAAATAACTTTATAGAACCAAAGGATAACAACATAAATAACTTTCAATATAACATGCATACCGTGCAACATAGATTTAATTTAATTATTAAAATTTATATTGTACTCAAAGTATGGGATGCTATGCAGCTGTCATTAAAATGAGCACAATTCTCCTCTCGGAGTATATTGAGATTTGTAATGAACTTTAAAATCAAAGAAGAAAGTATCATATATTATACACTATTGTTTATATGAATAAGTGTGTACAGAGCTCTATGTATAAAACCTAGAGTAATTATTGTATTCATCAACATTCTGACTGTTTTACATAATTTTGAGAAATGAAAGAGTGAGAGAAGTAGGAGTAAATTTCTTTTAATGTAAGCTTTCAAAGATTTGGGAATTTTTAAATTTTATCAATTTAACATCTTGTAATTAACATGTTCACAAATCAAATAGCTATAAGTATAATGAAATTATAAATTTTCTAGTAGCCTAATACATAAATATTTAGTAGGTTTGAGACTGTGGTCAACCACACAAAAGCAACTTTCAAAATAGAAAAAAAATTCATTAAAAAAATAATAAATCTAAAGAATTTTCCACTCAATAAAACACTGAAAATTAAAAGTTAATGAGCAAAAAAAGTTTTAAAGCCATTGGTATAAGCAGAGAATTAACATTCTCCAAACATAAATAGGTATTACAAACTAGAAAACATGTTTAAAAGTATGTTAAAGGATGTGATGCACTGAACATCTCAAAACAGGAATAGTAGCCAATACCTATTATCACAGTAAACTTGAATAACGACAGATAAATGTCGTCTCCACCCCTCATCAAGAAAACTTCTTGAAATACACAGAAAGCATTACAGGAACTACAACCAATCAAAATACAGAGTTGTGGAGCACAGTCTACTGATACAACTACAAAACAACATCTATACCTAAAGCTCAGGGACCGCTCCTGAGGTGTAGATGGAAAAGCTTTAAGAGCAAATGCTAAGGGGGTTTACTGTGAGATTGTGTCTTAGATTTGTCAGAGAAGCGACATCCATCAAGTCTTATGATCATGACATAAAAAACAAGCCAAAGCATAAGCTGAATAAGATTAACAACAGAAACACTCAAGTGGACTTGAAAGAGTCCAGTAGATTGTACCATTTCACAGAAAGAAAAAAAAAACTATAGAAAACTGAAGAATGTTGAGAGCAAGAGAAATTGTCTATCTCAGGGAAGACCCCACCAAACAGTTGTCTAATACTGAATGATCAGTCTTGAAAACACATATAAGTAGAATTATCCCATCTAAGCAGGCTATATTTAGGAATATATGTTTATAGATATATGTACATATGCATGCAATATTAGTGAAAAGAGGCTATAAATGTAAAAGTGAAAAAAAGTTACAGGAGGAGGTTAATTATAATTAAAAAATAATTTAAAATATTTTACAATCAACCAAATGACAAATGATAAACAACGTGAACATGCAAATATTTGAAAAGTTTCTCTTTTCCCTCTAATATTGTTAGTGAATAAATGAATTTTAGAAAGAGTACTTTCATTACAGCTTTAATGAAGCTGAACCCCATGTGTGGCTTTTGTCAGGTATGTATAATGGCAAACATTCCTCAAAGGCAGTGTTACAATGCATACTTGGGTAGCTAACAGAAACTACTTCTGGATGAGAGTACTGAAAACAGTCCAGTTTTACTCTCAACTGAACACACATTCTGAGTGTCTCTTCTTTACATGGATGGACACAAGGGTGAAACATAGTGGGCCTTGCTTAATAGAAGCTTCTAATTATTGGGAAGGACTTTGCTGATTCTCTACATCATCCATAACTAGCAACTCAACATTTACAAGGCAACTGAAAAGTTAGGCATAATGCTTTAGACCAGTAATCTCAGCAGGTAGAAAGAGGGTCATGAGTTCAAAACCATTCTTGGCCACATAATGGATCAGTTTTTATCCCTAGTGTATGAATGGTCTTTGGGAGCCCATTCCACATAGAGGATACTCTCTCAACCTAGACACATGCGGGAGGGCCTAAACCCTGCTCCAAATGATGTGACAGACTTTGAAGATCTCCTATGGAAGGCTTCACCCTCCATGGGTCGTGAGGGAACTGGGGTTGACAAGCTTGTTTCAAATTTAAATTAAAAAATATATTAAAAATCTTGTCTCAAAATGAATAAATAAAAGAAATAGGGAGAAATGAAGAGAGTGAAGAAGAGCAAAAAAGGCAGGGAGGACAAGAGACTGGAAGCAAGGAGAAGACAAAAGAAGAGAGGACCAGATAAAGGGAGAGCATATACTAGACAGTCAATGGCTTTTATTTCTCAGTATTACCAATAGCTGGCAAATTAATCTTGCTGTCACCAGTGCTTTCTCATTGCTTAGCAAGCAGCAGAACAAAGACAACTTAGAAAAGTAAGCTTTTAACTGGGTTTAAGGTTTCAGAGGGTTATAGCCCATGATAGTAGAGCTAAGGCATGGGATCAGGAAGCACTGAGAGCTCATGCCAGCAAACAGGAGGCATAGAGATGCATGTGAAATGCTGGGAGTCTGAATTCTCAAACTCTGACCCCAGTGATATACCTCTTTACACCTTCTATTCCTTCCCAAGAACTTCCAGCAAGTGAGGCCAAGTATTTAAACATGTGTGCCCATGTTAGTGAATCTCATTCAAACCAGTGCATGGGACTTCTTTTAAAAATTCTAAAATTGATAAATAGAGATTGTACTTGAATCTAAAGTAAAGCCTCATAAAACAGAGACTGGGCGTCACTTTGCAAGAAAAGATTGAGTCAATCCTATGTCTTATGCTGTTTGAAAATTCCACCTCAAATATTAGAATTTTTCACTGTTTCAACAATTTAATTTCACTCCTGAGTTTTCAATTTTTCTTGTTTTGTCTTCTTAAAATCTAATATCGAGGGAACTATTCCTATTCATCACATATTTTTTCTTTTATTAATGTCTTTCCCTGGCCTTTGAAATCTAATTTCAAAAGCTCAAAGAAGTCAACCTTTCTATTGACTTTTCAAAGAGTAAGGTTTTCACTTTTTAAATAACTTTAATCTTAATTATTTCTGCTTTTTAAAGGTATTTTCTTGCAAATCAGCCTGTTTTTTCCTCTTTTTCCTGCATACTGCCTACAGAAATCCTACTTTAATTACAGCACTGTTGAAACTTCAAAAGAATGCCTCAGCACAATGGATGTATTCTTTTTTGCTTTAATTTCGCTTGATAAAATTTTTCTTCACCTGTCAGGTTTAAAAAGTAGAGAGTTGGGTTTTCTTGAACCTTGTCTGATAGTAAAGTTCCAGTTCAGGCACTGTGTAGCAAATCTGGTAAGGCTGGGATCGTACACCACTCTTTATCTCAAGGCATGATATATGCTGTCATTCTCAAAATTTTCATTTTTTCATTAAAGCTCTTCTGTCAAAGGGGATATGTACGATATGCTCATACCATATACTACATGACTCTAATACCCCTTATGTTAAATTAGGAAAGAAGAAGAAGGAGGAGGAGGAAGAGGAGGTAATGGAGGAAGAGGAGGTGGAGGAGGAGGCAGAAGAGGTGGAGGAGGAGATAAAGGAGGAGAAGGAGGAGGAGGAGGAAGAAAAGGAGGAGAAGGAGAAGAAGTAGAAGTAGAAGAAAAAGAAAAAGAAGAAGAGATGTCAGAGATGTTAATTAATAATATAGCTGTAATTAAATCACAGGGAATATTAGAAAATAGAGGAGTGCTGAAAGATTCCATGCTAAAGCTGCCATGGTGGCTCACAAACATAACACCAACTCTGGGAAGCTAAGGTAGGAGGCTTGCTGTGACTTGGAATTCAGCCTGACATAGAAAGTAAGACTGCTTGAAAAATAAAAATAACCAAATAAACTATCAAACAATAGAATTCATAAGGATTACACTATTGCATTTGTTTTGAACTTGCAGAGTATATTGTGATGATACATTGTGCATGATTGATTAAATTCTGCCCGATGATTCATAAAGAAAAGACACTCACAAGCCTCAGAAGCCAAGCATACCTTTAATCCTAGAAGCCAGAAGCTAGGAGGTGGTGGTATCTACCTTCAGTCCTAGGACTCAGAATTAAGAGGTAGACAGATCTTTGTGAGTTCAAGGCCACCCAGATCTACACAAGAGTAAATCAGTCTAAAAGAGAATTATAGCTCACACCTTTAATTCCAGAATTAGGGAAGTATATAAGATAGAAGCAAGGTCAGTAGAGGCATTGATTCTCCAGCCATCCTGAGGTGAGGCAGAAGTTCAAGATTTGGTGAAGAGATCTTGTGTGGATCAGCCCTTTCAATCTGAACTAGACATGAGAGACAGTGACTGACTGCTTTGCTTTACTGAACTCCAGTTTGAAGTTTGAACCCAAATATAAGTCTCTAGGTCTTTTATTAATCCATGCTACAGTATATACATATATTTATGTGGTGTTTAATTTAATAAGCACCTGTTCCTTACCTTCTTCCACAAAGACAAATTCTGGTTCATGAGAGCCTTTCTATCGTCACCTCCTGCCAGACTGCACCCTTGATATACTAGCTGATTTCTAGTCCTTAAAATCCACAAGTCCTCAAGGATTGAATTCATATGTTCTAACTGCTGATGTTTTAAATTTTGTTTAAAACAGGGAGTTCCTATTCATCTTTCCAAGATAATCTGCTTCACATTATCCATTTTCTTACATGATCTCTTTTATGGGTTATTTCACTTATTCATTTATTATTTATTTTTGAGATAGTATATCTTTTCATTTTTATTTGTTACAGTTATCTGTAGTAGTACTTTTTCATTAGGACTGCCAGCCTGAAAAATAATTACCCAGAGAGTTATTAATTATGAAAATTTGGGTTTTAACGGGCTTGTTTCCAACTAGCTCTTATAACTTAAATTAACCCATATTATTTTGATCTACATTATACCATATCACTTGTTACCTCATCTTTATACTGCATTTCCTGTTTCCTGTGTGTCACAGTGGTGAACCTGCCTTTCTTCTTCATACAGTCATCTCTTTGCTTGAAGACCTGCCCCTATTTTTTCCTGCCTAGCTACTGAATGATCAGTTCTTTATTACACCAATCACAGAAACACATCTTCACACAGTGTACAACTATCCCCCAACATTTCCCTGTTTTGTTTAAATGAAAAAGGAAAGCTTTTAACTCTAACATAGTGAAATTCTACACCAGAAGAACAAATATCAAGTAAGGATTACATTCACAATGTCTAGTTCATTTGTATTTTGAAAATTCAGGGAAAATATTCCATTTTCGATCAATTCTTGGTGAGTCAAAAGGATTGTACCTAATTTGCTTTATATGATACATAACTAAGGAAAACTGTCACTATAACTATCTAGTCTTCAACTTCATCAGAGACCTGAGAAGGTTTAAAAACAAATACCTGAGTAAACAGGAAGGGCAGAGCAAGCAACTTCTAAAACTATATAAATGATAAAGATTTATGACTGTGTGGACAGTCAACACAAGATTCCCCTACAACACTGGAGCATTCATCTTCAGCCTATAGTCCTAGAATATCTACATACCTTTTGGTGAAGCAGGAATTTTTAAAGACTTCCCTCCCTTGCTTTGGCAAACTTTGGCAGTTATCTTCTTTTGTGTCCTACTTGTCATCATTGAGGCAAGGACAGTTTCTTGCCCAGTTGGTAACTTCTGACACAAAATAAACTCCATATAGAGGTTCTTTAATGCTCAACATCTCTGAGGTAAATTGGTGTTGCCAGGAGAAGAAATATTTCACCCTCCTGAAAAGCCTTATGTTATTAAACCATCTTAAATGTTATTTTTTTTTCTAGATCTCTGAAGCATTTGAAGACCCTATACCTAAAATATATCACTGTTTGACCTTGAAAACATACTTCACATGGCCACAAATTTAATTACTAGATGACTACAAACATTATAAATTTCTGGCCCTTGAAAGTTATTATTACAAACTATTTATGGTAACAAAGAAATACAAGTTAGTGGTTAGCCATCTAATAATTGATGGCTAACCCTAAGGTTTCTATAGCTTTTATAAAACACCAGGAGCGATGTAATATGAAGAGGAAATGGTTTATTTCTATTTAAACTTCCATATCACTATCCATTACTGAGGGAAGTAGTGGCTGGAACTCAAATAGAGCTGGAACCTGGAGGCCAGAATTTACATAAAGACCATAGAGGTGTGCTGGGTTTTTCCTCTAGCTTACTCAGCCTAGTTACTTATGTATATTAGTGTGGCATTCCCAGAAGTAACACCATCCAAAATGAGTGCACATCAAGCACTAATTAAGAAAAAGGGCTTTATGGGCTTTCCTATGGACAAACTTGCAGAGGCATTCTTCTCAACTGAGGAAAAGTTAATCTCAGCAAGACAAATTAGTGTTTTATCCCCTCTCTCATATGTGGGTCATAGTTTCAACATTGTTTTTATGTTGTCTTGGAATGTCTGCACAGACCTGGAACCTAGGAAGGTACAATGGGGAGGACAGGTATGAAGGGGGTTAGGGAATAGAACTTCTTTGAAGTGGAAATAGAGAGGAAGAGTACTGCAGTGATGAGGTTCAAACAGGAGAGAGGTGTGAGGGAGAGGAGGAGGTTGAGGACTGTTACTGCAGGTTTTTCAGGTTAACCAAAGCTAACAATGTAAGAATGCATGAAAACTTTCAACTACATCAGTGATTTTTTTTAAGTACTCATTCATTTTCATTGCTATAAACAATTTGTTTCTTCAGATCTCACTAGAATTTGTAATTCTGCATTTTTTGTCAATTTCCTGTTTATTTGGCTTCTATTTTCATTGTTACTAAAAGATTGACTTTAGTTTGTGTATGTGAGTGTTGTCTGTATATACATATGTGCATAACGGATGCACAGTGACCACGGAGGCCCAAAAGGAATTCACTTCCCTGGACCTGTTAGTTGCAGGCTTTTCTGAACCATTGTGTAGGTAATGGCAACCAAACCTGGTTGAGCCAACTCTCCTGTCTATTTTTAATTTGGTATAGGTTGGCCTTGCCTTTGGGAAACTATTCTACTTCTGCAGGAAGGACTGTGGGTATGTGCTCTCATGCCTGACTTATTTGGTTTCTTGTGATGTTTGCCATTATGGAGGGCCAGTGGACATTTATTTCCTCCTACTCTGGATGAAGAGAGCTGAGACAGGAAGGACAGTTTTTTTACAAGGCCTTTCTCTTGACCTGTAAGCATCATCTTCTCCTTGTCCCTTCCAATAGTAACTGTGAAGCAATTTATCTCCTAACCTCCTCTTAATACCAGTCTTGCTGGACAGTGGTGAAGCTTGCCTTTAATCCCAGCATTGGGGAGGCAGAAACAAGAGGATCTCTGTGGTTCAAGGCCAGCCTGGTCTACAGAGTGAATTCCAGAACATGCTCAAAAGCTACAGTATACAGGTTCAAAGTACACACACAGACACACAGACACACAGACACAGACACACACACCTACCTTTAGGAATAGAATTCACCCTAATAAGCATATTTTAATTCAGTTACCTTTTTGAACACCTGAATTCTAAATAAAGCTGCATTCTGAGTTACTGGAAACTGTGATTAATTTCAATAGAAAACTTTGTAGATGATGAAGAGGAACAGTAAGTTTATCTCATATCCTTACATTTTATTTATAATTGTGTTTGTGTGTGTGTGTGTGTGTGTGTGTGTGTGTGTGTGTGTGTGTGTGTGCATGTGTGTGTGTAAATTCAAGTGTGTGGATAGGCACCTACAGAGGCCAAAATAGGCTAATAGGAAACCTTGTAGCAAGGGTTACAATCAGTTGAGAGCTGCCTAAAGTGGGTGCTGGGAATTGAACTCTTAATCACTGTGCTATGTATCTTTCCCTTATCTTATACCCTTATTGCCTTCCTTAGAATTTTACACATGGCAAGTGCTTTTACTAATAACAAAAACATTTGTAAAATAAGTAGTTAACTATAGTATTTATTTGTTTATTTGTAAGGAATGAGAAACAAGGCAGTTGTGATCAACTTCGTCAGTTTGAAAAAGTATATGTAAAGTAAAAGTATAGCGATATTGGCTTTCTAAATATTTAACAGTTGAGATTTCTCTAAGACACTGTGGTGGCTTTGTTTTAAATGGGCATGTCAGGAAGGAGTTATTTAACACACTTTCACTTACAGAAGCCAAGAAGAAAAGTCCTGTAGTTAAAATCTATGCACAATTTTCAAAGGCTTACAGTTTTTGAAGGACAGTGCTCTTCAGATTTAAGTTGCAACCTTCTTACAAATCAAGCCATTCCTAGTAAATCTGAAGAGTAGATACATTTGGAGTTAGTTCTTGTTAGACCAATAATCATATAGCTTCTTCATAGCTTTCTCTGTTTCAGAATAATTATGAGAATTAACCATAAATATTAATTCCTATTCAATATGTATGTACTCTGGAATCCCGAGGTGTGAATAGCAATATCTTATTACACAAGCCAAAGGATTCATTAAGTGCTCTGGGGTAATCTTTAGAGAGTACATTAAAATTCAGATGTGTTACTATGCATATGAGAAGACTGCAAAACTTTAAGACGTGTTTCAGAAATAACTGGTGAGTGATTTCCTGGAGCAAAACTTATTAATCAAAACATCCAAATGAGGATCGGCATGAAGAAAAAGAAAGTTAAGTGATTACTTGGAGAGGAGTTTCTTTACAATTAACCCAAGATAGTGCATGCATGTGCTTGTTTGTGTGCGTGTGCACGTGCCCCCCCACACACTCGCGCACACACATACATACATACACACACACACACACACACACACACACACACACACAAAACCAAACCACAACACCATTTGATTGTTTTGATATGATGTTTTAACATGTAATTTTTTTTATTTTTAACTTTTATTTTTTTATTTTAATCTTTTATATATATATATACATATATATTTGTTATTTTTCCTAATTTTACATATTGATCCCAGTCCCCTCTCCCTCCCTCCCTCCCTCTCAGCCCCCTAATCCCCCTCTCATCCCACCCCACTCCCACTCCACAGGGAGGGTGATGCCTTCCAGAAGGGATCATCAAAATCTGTCAAATCATTTGGAATAGGGACTAAGCCCTCCCTCCTGCCTCTAGGCTAAGGAAGTAACCCTCCATGGGGAACGTTCTCCCAAAGTCCTTTTGTGCACTAGGAATACATCCTGGTTCCACCACCAGAGGTCCCTTAGACTGCCCAGGCCTTCTAACTGAGACCTATGTTCAGGGGGTCTGAGTCGCTCCAATGCTTGTTTCCCATGTACTCTTGTCAGCTCTCAAATTCCCTTCCTCTGCCTCAAGATCCCTACAAAGAAGCAGTGGCTGGGGGAGGGGTATTTTTTTCTTTTTATTTTCAAAGCTAAATATTAAAGTTTCATTCGTCATTTGTGTGTGTGTGTGTGTGTGTGTGTGTGTGTGTGTGTGTGTGTGTGCGTGCGTGTGTGTGTGTGTGTGTGTGTGTGTGTGTGTGTGTGTGTGTGTGTGTGTGTGTGTGTGTAGCAGGATTGTAGGGGTCACTGAGGCCAAAATATAGAACACTGACTCCCCTGAAGCTAATGTTCCAGACATTTGTTAAACACTCAAAGTAGGTCCATCAAAGGAACTCCAGTGTTCTGTGGGAGCAGGAAGCATTCTTCGCAGCTGAAACTTATCAGTAGCCTAGGAGAGCCATTTTAATTAACTATAGATGTTGCAGAATTCTGACAGTGCACTTCACCTAGGGAGGTTTCATTGTTTTATTTTCCCTTGTGATTTTTTTCTCTGCTTGATTTGTTTTGCTTTTATATTAGTAGAGATTTTATATAATTTTGTTAAATATTACAAGGAATATCATTTAAGTATATAGCTAACAGAAGTTTGTTGATTACAGTGGTTTTATATGTCATGTGTTATTGTGATACAATTCACTATTTTGTTGTATAGTTCTAGTATCTTGACATATACACAGATACATGTAACTCTTTTATGATAGTGAAACAAACAGTTCCATTACCCTAAAAGCCACCCTTGTGTTCTGATGTTATAGTCACACTATTCCTTCTAACTCAACTCAAAGGAGACAATGATACTTTTCTGTTTTGGGATTTCCTTCCTTCCTTCCTTCCTTCCTTCCTTCCTTCCTTCCTTCCTTCCTTCCTTTTGTTTCTTTTTAAATTTCTGTTTTTCCAGACAGGGTTTCTCTGTATTGTTTTGGAGCCTGTCCTGGAACTAGCTCTGTATATCAGGCTGGTCTTGAACTTACCTGCCTCTGCCTCCTGAGTGCTGGAACTAAAGGTGTGCTATCTTAAGTGAATAGACATCTTTTCATGACACTCCAGAAGAATAAAAGCAACACACAAAAGTATTATTATATATTATATTCATGTTAAATGCATGTATACATATATCTGAATTATTGCATGCAAATGTGCACATAATTTTATAGACCTTTCTTAAAACCTAGGGTCAATTAGTAATATTTGTACTGATAAGCCAGCTGCATTTTGGGACCTGTAGAATGAGCACAGGATGTTCGTACTAATGTTCATTGTGTAGTATCCCAGAATCCTGTGAAAGACTCAGAGGATAATATATAGAGAGAAGCTTTAAATCCTCTGAGAAAGTTTTGTGTAAATAATTCGTGCATTTGCATACCTCATATGTATGTTAATAGCAGTGTTTCCCTGTAGATATCTTCCTGCCAGGGGCACTGTTTTCTAAAGGTGATATTAACTTATATTTATTTTGTGAGACAATAAAACAACACTGATGCATCAAAAGGAATCACATAAGGCTCAAAAATAAAGTCACAGAAGGAAAAATGATGCATTATTTCAATAACCCTTTACATTTTTATTGCTCATTTCATCATAAAGATCAACGAAGTGCTTCAACTAATAATAAATGCAGGGATCATGCAACCTCTTGCCTTAACAAATTATCTCAAGAAGACAATAACCATATTTACACTAACTCAGCCATAAAGTTCAGTGATTGAACATCTGAAGTCAAAACCTCAAGAAAAGTCAGGAGGACAGACTCAAGGAAGTGATCCAAAGCCACATGCTAAAGTGTTGCATCTAGAAATTTGTATGTCCTTTAACAAATGTAGACAAAATTTGCATAATTCAATTTCTCATTTTAAAATTCATTTTTCCTCTAAGGAAATGATCACAAATGCTTCAATGATATGTACAAAGGGCAGCAGGGAGAAAACTGACATATTTTCTACAGCTATTCTAACTTTACTCATGAGTGAGTGATAAGACTGTTTCTATAAGACTTCCTGGCTCTTATACAATGTGAGTTTTACATGGTGTATCTGTTGCAAAGCTTTTCAGCTCCAGTAATGTAACAACCTCTGTCAGGCATGTTGTTGCTAGGTTACTATTAAATAGAATTACTGTAGTGTAATATATTCTTAATATATTCATAAAGGAAGAGTCTAGAGATAAGTAAGAAAATAATTATAACAACTCTGTCATGTTTATGCAACTTGACTCACTAATATATAGCTGGAGGTATTATCCAAGGGGGAGGAGAGAAAGGTAGATTTATTTTCCATTTTGAATACTCAGTCAGTGACTGTTTCTCATATATTCTAAACACTTGAAAGCATTTCAATTAAAAGAGATGATTAATCCACACATCTGATTTCCTTGATCTCTCCCAATCAGTATTGCATTTGATTGGCTCAAACACTGACATTTGACAAAACAAAATTATAAATGATAGAGTTACAGGAGACCTGAGTTAGATTTATTTTAGTTTATACTTAAAAGAAGTGAAAAATGTCTCTGCTTAGAGATTGCACACTCTTTGTTAATTGCCCCTTAAAACACTGATCTTAAAACATCTGCAAAGGACTCTGAGTACTCCACACACTGGTTACATTAACCATCATTTTAGCATTGTTACCACTTGACTAATCATGAGATGGCTAAACTGAAAATCTATGGCTTGGGTTTGTTATCAACATTTTCAAACATTTTTCATAATTCTACTTATGAATTTTATTAGCAACGAGAGTAGAGAACTATGAATTCATAGATGACTGAAGATCATGATGAGCATGTAAGGATGTAATTATGTTCCCCATTAGAAGGAGGGCCTAGCTGTTTAAGAATTAGTAGTTGCAAGGATTACAGTATATACTTCTCACTCTAGAGCAGTGGTTTTCAACCTGTGGATCACAACCCCATTGGATGTCAAACAACCATCTTCCAGGGTTCATGTTTCCTTCATATCACATAATTTACATGACAGTCCATAAACGTAGCAAAATTACAGTTGTGAAGTAGCAAGAAAAAAATGCTTTAATGGTTGGGGTCACCACAACATGAAGACCTATGTTAAGTTATGTTAAGCTAAAGGGTTGAAGCATTAGAAAGGTTGAAAAACACTGCTCCAAAGGAACAATTTTAACTCGTAAATCTCAAAATCGGTTTCTTGTTCCAGGTCTCCAAGTATTTCTCATTTATACACCAGAAATGGGATTAATATACTAGACAATGGAAAATTTTGTAGAGCAACTGACTCCATCTATAAATTTGGAGAACATGACCTATCAAATCAACTAAGCAGGGCTCACATGGGCACACAGAGACTGAAATGACAAGCACAGGACCTTCCTGGGTCCTCCGTGTATGGTGTGGCTGTTTGCTTGGTGCCTATATGGGAATATAACCTTTGCCTGCTTTTAAAACTCTTTTCCTCCTATTAGGTTGCCTTGTCCAGCTTCAATATGAGGGCTTCTGCTTTGAGTTATTGTATATTTTCATCCTGGTTGGTTGTCATCTCTTGGAGGACTGCTTTTTTCTGAAAAGGAAATGGAGAGATAGAGGATCTGGGTGAGAAAGGAGATAAAGGAGCAAACTAAGAGGAGTGGATGGAGGGGAGACTGGTTGGGTTGTATATGAGAGAGGATCCATTTTCAATAATAAAAGGAAAAAATTAAAGCTAGAACCAATGTCTAAAGGACTTTTCAGCACCTCTAAAGTGCCTGTTCTGAATTCAGACTTTCTCTCATTTTATCAATCAAGTGAAAGCCGCCTCCCCCAAAAAACCTGTCAGGAATGAAAAATAAAATTTTTGCTACATTCCACTTTTTGAAAGTAACTGAACAGTATACAGAATCACCACTGCCATTCTGGCAATCTCCAGGAATAGATTTGAGTAGGATGGAGGTCAAAATGTGAAATAAACTGTGAATTATGCATGCTTAAAAACATGTAATTCAAAAGAGTCAGAGAGCAGTGATGTGTTTCTTCATTCTATACTGAGGATGGAATGACCAAAGAAAATTGCTTTCAATTATCTCTCTCTCTCTTTCTTTCTTCCTTTCTCTCTCTCTCTCTCTCTCTCTCTCTCTCTCTCTCTCTCTCTCTCTCTCTCTCTCTCTCTCACACACACACACACACACACATATATGTGTGTGTGAACATCATGAAATGGTCTCAGTAGCCAATATTTATCTACATGTACATGGCATACACACACATGCACAAAACTATTTACCTATCTGATAATAATATAAAAAGAAGAGGCCATAAATTTGAGAGGGAATTGTAGAGGCACAGCAGGAGTCAGAGTTGAAAAAGAAATGGATAGAATTATGCAAATACTTGTACATGAAACTCTAAAACAATGATGATAATGATAACAATATTTAGGTTATGATGAGGAAACCCACAGAGACAGTTGACCCAAAATTGCAGGCACTCACAGACTCTATACCAACAGGTGGGGGAGCCTGCATGGGCCCCAACCAGGCCCTCTTTATGTGGGAGACAGTTTTTAGCCTGGCCTATTTGTGGAACCCCTGAAATTGAGTTCAGGATCTATTCCTAGTGCATGAGCTAGCTATTTGAAGCCCATTTCTATATGGTGGGATGCCTTGCTCAACCTTAATGGGGATAGGGATGGGAGGCTTAGTCCTGCCTCAACTGAATATGCCAGGTTTACTTGGCTCCCCATGGGCAGCCTTACTCTTTCTGAGGGGGGATAGGGGTGGATTGGGGAAAACTGGGGGTGGGGAAGAGAGAGAACTGTGGTTGGTGTGTAAAATCAATAAAAAATATTTAAAAAGGAAAAAATTAAAATACATGTTTGTTCTTGTCAAAAAGAAATAAAAGGTGCTTGATAAATGTTTAAATATTACTGATATCATTTCCATAGTAAATATTAAAAATCAAAATCCTCAAAAGTTTTAAGAGTTCTAACTACTGAGAGTGCAATCATTTTAAATACTTAGTTCTGTTCTCCTTCAAAGCATTTCCTTCTGAATTGAAAAGCATATCAAGATGAGTAGACCAAGCTTTCCATCTGGTGCCCTTACTCTTACTATTTTCAAATGTTCCTCAAAATCTCCAATTGAATTTTAGCAAAAATAAGTAAGTAGAAGAATTACAAAAATGACTACTGAGCTAGGAACACAGGAAGTCACAGAATAAATTCAAAAGTATAACTGAGCAGTGATGGAATTGTCACTGGGAAACAGATTGTGATGGAAGTTAGTAGTTCAAGTGATTTTCCATTATTCTATATTATTTTAATTTTATTAACATATTTTCCATTGATTCTTTGGGAATTTCACATCATGCACCCTGATTCTGCTTACATCCCAGTTCCTCCATATTCTCCACTAACTGCTGAAATCCCTCCCCCCCAAAAAACATTAAAAAACAAAACAAGCAAAAACACAACAAAAACAAAGCAAAAAAAATAAATAAATAAAAATCTCTTACATAAATTTGCCACTTAAAATTTTGAGACTGTAATTATGTATCTATTAGCTGACACAAATTTGGTTATATATAACCTTTGAAAAATAAAATATACTCTATGGAATATGTCTAAAGACTCTAGCGCTGTGCCCTTTGTTAATAAAAAGGAGAGTTCCCTCACCTTGAGAGTGGACACATGCCCAAATAGCAATAACACACCAGAGTTTTCTTCCAGGTCTTACTAACTGGAAGTGACTGTGAGTTTAAACAGGCACACACTCAACTGCTAACAACAGAAAATTTGATTTTGTTGAAAAATTAGCACATGTTGAATCTGGTATATGGAGTATATATTTGCAGTGTAAAATAATATTTTACATTTTTACCTTATGTTTTTTGTATATGACTTCAGGTTCTAACTCAGATCTCAACTTATTAGTCTCTTCATCTGAGATATGCCTAGAGATGCCTGGGATTTAGGGTTCTTATAGACAAGTAGAATTTCCACACAATTACTATTCAAACAGTTCCCTTTGGTCTCCTCTGTCAATAAGACTGTGGATAAAGAGTTTCACCTCTGGGTTCTTTGTATTTTAATCTCTTGGAAATTGGATTGTATGGTTAGATATGTTGACCATATCTACACTGAGCTGAGCCCCTGGGGATAATGTAAGTTGGTCAAGGAGAGGAGTACACAGGCGTGGAGTAGCATGTCAATGATCCTCTGTGTTCTGAGTCAGTAGTATTGTGTTTCCATACTGGATGCTTATGTGGGATTCTTCATCTGTCAATTACATTTAGAACACCACATAAATGATACAGTTCAGAGTTCCTTCAACATAATTCACAGAATTTCTATCCTACAATTATATGTCTGTTAGAGTGATTTATGAAATAAAAAGCAAACAAAACAAACCTAAAGCTGAGTGTCCTTGAAAGAATTCTACTATGAGCTAAAATATCCTTTGTACGCCACTACATTACTTTAGTGTGGGGTGTGTGTGTGTGTGTGTGTGTGTGTGTGTGTGTGTGTGTTTCTTTTGCTAATGATCTTGGCTTAATTTCTATCATCCTTTTATTGTTTTAAATATGTTTGCACATTTCTCATCCCACTATATCACCAGGCTATGCTCCAGTCCAAAAGCAGATACCATCCATTTTCAGCAGAACAGCAAAATAGATTTACAATGATCTCGAGCTATCTCCTTTCCCCTCTTGGAGGGCTTAGAAAAAGCCACATGCCTATATAGGGTATGAAAGCATTTCAGGGAAAATTTCTGCCCCATATTAATTATCATAATCTCTGCTCAAAGTTGTTTATGAAGCAGCTGGACTGTCCCTGTATAAAATAGGTAAAGTCCATCCTAAAAATGTCATCTTCTCAGAGTCTACAACAAATTATCTTGACATGAGTTCATAACCCAAAATAACTCACTTCTACAGATGTTTAATATAAAAGTGAACAATTTGTGAAGTGGGTAGAAGACTCAGTGTGAAATACTTCCTGAATAAGAATGAGGACTTGAGCGCAGATCCCTGGGACCATGTAATAGCTGGACATGGCAGTGCATGCTTGTGACCCCAACTCTGGGAGTACAAAGATAGGGCTCCTGACTCTGAAGCTTGTATCTAGCAAGTCCAGCATAAACCATGAGACCCACACAGGCAAGAGCCCCTATCTCAAGCAAAAATTTGGAGGGCCATGGAGAAAGTCATCCAATTCATATTGTTCTCTACATGTCTGTATGTGAGTATAGACACTAGATACATTCTTGACTGCAATGCATGTACACACACACACACACACACACACACACACACACACACACACAATTTTGAATCTGACCATTCTTTACTAATAATTTATAATTGTGAATTAAGAAAGACACTATACCTCATGTATTGAAAATGTGCCTACTCTGTCAGGCCCATAGGTCTCACAGATAAACAAGATTTGCCTTGATTAGCAAAAAAGAAAAAAATATGGAAATAATAGACACACAAAAGTTACTATAAATGCAATGAAATAATAGAGAAAACCTTTCGTGTGATGTAGTGGGGGAACAGTCTTGGATACTTTTGGATGTAATAAAGAAGCCTCAAGACTATGCATGTTCAGTCATGAAAACTGTATGAGTTAGTTAAATAAAAGACGTTGAAGGGTCTTCCAAAATGTTAAATGGCATCCTGTAGTGAGATATTCACCTTGTCTGCACTTGTGGCTTAGACCACACCCATTGGGGTGGAGACAGGGTTCATCGTGACCTGGGGGAAAAGGCTGAGGAGGGGGTCGAAGAGCTCTCTTGTTGGCTGGACACCAAGAGGAGAGGACCCTGTGGAACCTGCTGTCTGTGTTGTTATTTCTCCCTGAATAAACATCTATTTGGCCTATTTGTTTCTCCTGATCCTTATTAAACATCAATAGCATCCATTATAAGGGAGGAATGCAATGTTTTGTTAAGAGATAGTAGAATCTATAGAGCCTCTAAAGACTAGGAAGAGAGTCTGGCAATGAAAATCTATCCTGGAAGTAACTTATGCTAATGTGAAAGCATTTGTACATCGTTCCACGAATTAGCAAAATGCCTCAGAGAACTACAGCTGAGATGGGTGCCACCTCCACCAACCCTGCTGATTTTTACATGTGTCTCGAGATGGCTTGTTTGGGTAAACTTCTGCTTCCAAATTGATTTTACATTTGCACTTCAAGAGATTATTTTTAAGGAAAAGTATATGTAAATTACAGAGAGGCTGGTGTATTGAATGCACCTTGTCTTCAAACATTCTCAAAATATGGCTGAGAGTATTTTTAAGCACATGTGTTCACACTGAAATTCAAATAACTAAATGTTAACCTATTTCAGCAAGTTTGAGATGATTCCGTCTCTGGCAAGCACACAGCTCATTTATCGAGGCTTGCATTTTACTGACACTGGCTTTAATGAGGTGGCAGAGACTTTAGTTCTCACTCTTTTATAAAGTGGTTTAAGAATTATGCAGATCTGTCTCTAGCACTACCGTTGCTACACCTAATTGAGCTTTTTATACTCAGTTAAGTGTTTTGATTTTTTTTCCCCCTCAGCATATTTTCTGGCTTCCAAGTGCTTCAAGGTCCTTTCGTGCATCTGCAGTGTTTTCCACACCAGAATCTGAAATGTGGTCAGCTACCATTCATGAAGTGCCTTGGGATTATGCTGATATCCTGTCTTTTGAGGCTGAAGCGACCACAACCTCAGCATACTCTGAATGAATTAGTCGAAAATTCTCTCTTCAACCTCCCCTTCTGCCTCTGTATTTCCTTCTCTCCCCCATCCTGCCCTACCTCTTCCTCCCCTTTCATCGCCCTCTTTTTGTCAATGTCTTTTACATATACAATCAAGTGATAAAGAGAACAGGAACCCAAATTATTGCCTCTATTTTATTGCTGTAAAATGAGTTAGACTAATTTTTTTTATTATTATGGCAACTTCAGCAGAGAATCTATTTCTTTCGATCCTGGTCCCCAGTGTTGAGAGAAAAGCAGTACAGAACTATTTCACTCTCTCAGGCTAGGGTTTTCCCATAGTCTAATCAGAAATCATCAGCAATACCAGCTGCTTCTAACTGCAACACTCTCAGCACCCTACAGCTTATGTAGCACTTACATAGATTAATTTTACAGTAGCTTATAAGGCTGTTATTAATGTCATCTCTAATTTGCAGATGGAAAACTATATGCATTCAAAATCCACAAATATTCCCAAACAGCAGAGAGTAGTTGGAATAGATAATATTCAGACTAGCAACAACATTTTCGTTATATATCTTCATTAAACATTAAGTGATTTGTAGACTTTTAAAAGAACCTACTAGTGTGCAGGCCACTGAGGGATGATTTGGTAAGGAAAGTGCTTGTAGTGTATGATCTTAAGGTTCAGACCTCCATGTAAAAGTGTACACATACACACACACACAAACACACACACACACACACACACACACACACACACACACACACACAAACCATAGTGATATTTTGTTTATAATATAGCAGAGCTTGTCTGGAGATCAGAGTGCAAAGGTAGCCTCACTGCTAGCCATAGAGTTCAGGCAGCAATGGTGTTCTATGGATTGGGAAAACTTCTCATCTGGTGATCTGGAAGCACTTTCACATGCACAGCATCATTAATAACTAGGGAAGAGAAATAAAAACTGCAGTCAAGCATCTTTGCCCTCATTGGCTGGAGTATACTTAAAGTCTTACATAGCTAGGTGTCAAGGAAGACAAAGAATTGGAGCACTGTAGGATCATTTCTTCTAAATACAGAAAAATTTGAAGCTAAGATGCAGCAGTTCCTACCCTGAACCTCCCTGACAGACAAAGGTATGCAGTTACCTGGACAGACACAAAAACATATTTGATAAAAAATGTGATAAAAAAGAATTGAAATATAGCCTAGAAATAGGTACAATATAAAAAAGAAAAAAGACCATAAGTCCGTTCATTAATGTCAGTACAAGTCACCCAAGAGAAGCTGCTATCAAAATTGTATGTGCAAAATATTACAATGACATATTTTTAAAGAATGCAAAATGAAGCTGTATTACAAAGACACATATTAAGTGCTAAAGGTATAACTGAAAATAGAAGAATTTGGGCAAAGGTCAGAGCATTGATAGTCTGCATTGCAGAGACAGGCTGCTGTCTAAACAGGATTTTATATAAAATAGGCAGTAGCCTACCTTTCTTGGAATAGTTCGTCATTACATTATGGCTTTCTAGAGGTCTTTATATTTAAAACTAACTTTTGAAGTATCTGCATATTGAAATTGCTTTTTAATCATACTATAAATTTCTTTCCAATGCAAAACTTTAAAAAAAGACAGAACTGAAAAAAATTTATTTGCAATGAAAATGGTAATGTTATGTATATATATAATATATATGTATAATATATATATATATATATATATATTATAAAACAGGATTTGGCTCTATGGAGAAGATCCAAATGAGGATCAAGGCAAATTGCTGTAGGACCTGCCCTTACCAATTTAGGCCAAGGTTATTATAAACCATGGGATGAGTAATTACTCACTGAGAAGTGATAGAACCTGATTAATTCATATGACTGACTGCTGGAGTAATAGGCACAAAATGCATCCCTGAATATGACCTGTGGTGAACATGGTTCCTGGAGGTAACTGGGGATAAACTGAAATAAAAGATTAAAGTTAAGCAAACTAGATGTTACAAGAAAAGTATCTGTCTGTTGTTGTAGGTGGTTCTCAAAGCACCTAGGTATAAGCAACTTTACTCAATATAAACCAGTTTTGGAAAAGCAGTGAGTGAGTCTGTTCAAAGATTCTAATCCACAAAATGTGCTAACAATTTTTAAAAAAAATGTGTTTTACTGTGATATTCATAACATAGAATCAGAAGTGTTTATATAGCATCATGCAAAAGGCTATATTAACATTTAGAGAAAGGACACCCTTCCTTGAGGAAAACTCCATAATAAAGCTAATAGAGGACTGCAAATGATAATCTGACCTTTAGTCAGACTTTGACATACATACACAAACACCCCCCCCACACACACAAATAAATAAATAAACCATTTTAGATCTAAGTGATGAAGAATGCATGTTTTAGCATTAACCTAAACCTCTAAGATTTATATGCCTTTAATGGTCTCCAGGCTAGATTCAATTCAGAGCTAACCAATGTGAAATGCTTCAATGAATCAGACAAAGCCATCTTGGACAATAATATGGAGAAATCTCAGGATCAACACTGAAAAATGAACAATGCAGGTACACATAGTATTTGCACTCTTCAGGACATCTACTGTCACCAACCATGGTCATCTGCCATGGATAATGTGAGAAGAACTGCAAAGACACGTGACGAGGGTGTCATGTAAGTCAGCTTGCTATAATTACTTCAATTAGTATTTTCCCACAATTACTGAATAATGTCTCAAATGAGAACAGTGCGCTATGGAGGCAGGGAAGGTTATTGCAATTGTCTTAACAATATGTTGGAATGCAGGCTTTCTACTTCAAAGGCATATTAAAAGTACCTTAAATTAACATGGATGTGCAGAAGTTTGAATTCTTCATGTTTTAGGGAAGCATAGATTTGTTTTTCTTTTTTACTCTGTGTTTGTTTGGTGAAGTCACACATTTATATAATATTAAATATTATATAATTAATATTATTAAATTGATTAAATACAACCTCTATTCCTCCTTTCAGTTCCTGCCCTATCACCACCACCATTTTCTCTCTTAACATCATGTGCTCGCCACCATTTTTTCTCCCAAAATTTATTCAGGTTTGGTGAATGGTGAGTTCATGTATGCAACAGAGGTGTCCTGTTCATCAGCAAATACCATTCTTACTGCAAACCTCTACTTTCCCTCACACTGTTGACTTTTCTACCTTCTGCCAGGCTAATGCCTTGTGAGGAAGTGATGAGATATGTATTCCCATTCAGAGCTGAACACTCAATGGTTCCTTATTCTCTACACATTAATCATTGTATTAAATGTCATTTACTGAAGGAAGGAGGAGGAGGGGGAGAAAAAGCTCCAATGAAGGGTGAAATACTTACTAAAACATTGGTATTAATATAAGAACTTAAGGGTGAGTTTACTACTGGGTCCATACATCAAAGTAATAGTACTGCAGCATTTTAATTACTTTAAATTGTTATGTTAAAATACCAAGATAAAGAACTTATTTTGGCTTACTGTCCCCAAGGCACAGCATCCATCATGGTGGGGAAGGAATGGCAACAGAGATCATATTTCATCCACACACAGGAAGGAGAGGTATTGAAGAGATGATACCATAAGTTCTCAAAGCCCTCTCCAGTGAAACACTCTTTTCTCTAATATTATCAATAATAATATAACTATAATGACTTTAATGACAGTTAGGAGAGATTTCACTCAAATATCACTACATAGTAGAACACATAGAAGCATATAAAAAATGGTCACTGTAGCACAGAATCAATTCTCTATTGAGTTTTTTATGCTATAATTTGCAGTAAAAATGACAACATTGGCAACTCATTGGAAAGGTAAAAATAAGGATTTTCCCCTTGTTATCAGTGTCTGTTCTGAAATCTCTCCTTTGTTACAACAGTCTAGGACAGAAAAATTAAAACACACTAAATGGGCCCATGTTAAATAGCAATATCTTCCAACATCAGTGTCCTCAAGTGTTCAGTTATAATGATTCTTAAATCAATCACCTGGAAGAGTAGATTGCAGTTCCAGTGACTGTGACACACACTACGAGTTTCCTTAAGTTCTCTACATGATGAAGTAGCTTAATGTCTGATCTACCAAATCAAATGTCTGTTTTAATACCTGAGGATATTCTCCATTAAAATATAAGATGGAAGGAGCACTTTGGCTCCCTTATTTCCAGCTGATGGGCTTATGAAGTGGCACTTGTAGTCTCTGAAGCTTATTTGGATAATTTAGAAAGCATAAGGCTCCAAATGAGATAATGGTGGTGAAACTTCGAAGGGAATTTCCTGGGGAAGACTGTCTGACTATATGGCCAAGAAAAGTCACCTTTCCCAGGGTCATACCCTAAGTCCAGTAGACTGACCCAATTGTCCCAAAGTTCTAGAATAAACCAAAGATGATTCCTTAGAATGTGATGGAAATATGTTAAGTGCCAAAAAATGTAAAGGTCTAGAGTATGGAAAATGGTTTGTGCTGATTCTCTATTCTAAAATATAAATAGCTCTCTAAGCACAAGATAACCACCACACACATTCTTGACAGTAGTGAGCTTGTAAGATGAAGCATGGAGATTAATGATGTTTGTTCTTTAATTTTAAAGGAAAATTGTTTATTATTAATAAAATGAGTATTCAGAACCTGAGAAAATAGATTAAAGTTATTCATGAAAGACCTGTTCCATTCTGGAAGAGATTACTTAAGCTTTGATACACAGAAAAAGGAAAGTCATAAATGGTTACATTTGTCAATTACTTCCCTGAAAGAGTTGGGTACATGTACATTGGTAGAGCAAGGGAATCCATAAATCTCAACATTATCTCACAACATCTATAGCTTTATGGTTGATGTAAGCTTGAGTTGGGCAAGTTTAGTGATAGATTATGTGAAGTTTATTCGTTAGACAAGTCAGAAGGGTAGCTGAGGTAATTCAATATTAAAGGGCATAATAAAGTCTCAAATGATTTTGGCTCTTGACCTTAAGCATGCTGTCTTGTTACAATCACTAACTATCCTATCAAACAAGTTGAATTAATCTGCAGGTGTTTAACATAGATATACACTGTGGGAGACTTATTGTCTTTAAAACTGACAATGGAGTTAAACCTTGATTCAGAGGGCAGCATCTGCATTCAGCTGGCAGGAATAATCCATAGAGTTTTCTGGCTGACTCAGAGAAAGATAGACACGGGGAGGAATAAGGAGGGTCTTGGAAGGATTCTTACATCTTTCCCAACCAGGAAAGTGGAGAAGAGAGTCAGTTAATTGCTTTTCTGTTGCTCTGTGGAATTATCAGTTTTATACCTTAGAATCTGACTCCAGATCTTAATATATTAATAAAACAATAAAAGTGGTTACTATATTTTTAGCTTTTCCAGAGAATTCTACCTCATCATGAAAGAGCATTATTTGTAATCTTTAAATAAAAAATTATATTATAGGCTTAGCAAAACTTGCCATGTCATTGTCCATTTTATGGAAACCTACTGCATAGAAGTATACTATGTCCTTTCATTGGCATATTTAAGTACTAAGCTACCTGTCATTCAGTATTCATTTTGTCCTATATTTAGAACAAAACTAAGCTTTCTAATGACGACTTGTCTATACTTTGTTATCTCAACACTTGAAATATTACATAAATATTCTCAGTGCAAATAAAACATTGTCTCATTCAATACATGAACAATTTAAAAGCTATAAAGAATAGTCAACATGATGTCTGATATACCTGTCACCTAGCAAATTATCAATACATAACTAAATTTATTAATGGATACTTGCTTTTACAACTACCTCTCCCTGCCCTCAAATTTGTGTGTAGATTCTTACCTATGTAAATACAGTGTACTCAATCTTCAAAATACTTGTTTATATTTAATTTCAGGGCTGATGACTTAGTATTGGATAACCAATTGGGGGGAGTTCTTCCCTAGAGAAGACTATTTGTCCCAATCAATTCCTAAATTGCCTATACTTCTTTTCCCTTTCATGATAGCATTTCCATAGGTGCTATTTTTTTGGCCATCCTTTAACAGTCATAGTGATGAGACCTCATAGGTGTAACTTCTCTGACATTTCGAGGAGATACAATTTCACATAAAACTGCCTGTTATTCTGTCTCTTATAATCTTTTTACTTCCTCTTTCAATATGATCCTTGATCCTGTAGTGTGTTATAGATGTATCAGTTGGTCTAGGGCTCCACACTGCCACCGAAATCCACGCATAAATCTGAAATGAAACAACTGGTTGTAGTGTAAAGTAGGTGGTTAAAAAAAACTCTCAAAACCAAAACTTCCAAAGTTATAATCATGAGTTCTTTTACTTGTCCTGCTAGCCCAATAAAAACAGTGAAATGTTTTCAATATTGCCTATGTACAAAAATTGTACTGCTAATATGATATCATAGTATGCCAGCTGGTAAGATATTTCTGGACCCTCTTTTCTACTTGGTCCACTTGTTAATATGCTTTGGAGCTGAACTTCATGAAAGTTACTGCTATAAACTGTTGTCTGAAAAGATTTTCCTCAGTGTCATGATTAAAATGGCTGCAGATGATTTAGGAAAGCCAAATAATTATGAAATCTAGGAGATCATAGCTTGTATTCCTCATGTTGTACTCATCAAGTGTTACTTGAAGAAGCAGAACCAGAAAAGCAAGGTGACACAAAAAAGAAAAAGAACAATACACATGCCAGAACTCCATCCTCACCCCTTTATTAAGAAATGCAGTCCTTTGGCATGTCCTTTCCCCCATTTTCAACAAATTCTGATACTAACATCCTCCAACATTCTTTACCATTTTATGACCAGAGGCTAAAGAGGCACTTTCTGCTGTCTCTAAGTAGTTCTTTTCTTACTAAGGATCTTTACAGCTAGAGTCCTGAAGTCCTATCTCACCACAATTTCCACTTAATCTAACCCAAAAGTCTAACCCAACATGCCAAATTTTATTCTTTTGCAGATTAGAATAACCAGGAAATGACATATTTGCTTTTTTCTATGACTTTTCTTTTCTTCATATGTCTAGCCAAACAATATTCTGGCATCTGGATCTATTTCTAAGTAATTCTATTGCTAACTTTAACCTTCTGTGACTGTGCAGAACACAGCAGCTGCTCCATTCCATGGGTGATTGTGGCTGTGTTGACATAAGAGTACTCATAACCTGCCTTTTCATTCTTCCCCTTCTGAAATCACAGGCTTTTGTGAGCTATGGCTATCCTAGAAAACAATAACACTTCTCTGGTAGCAAATTAGTAGTGAAAAACTAAATTTTATTCTTCTGTACATGTGCTATTCTCAATTCACTTCTGAGACACGATATGTACATTTTTTCCTACATAAGCAATTTTTCAGTTCTCTACATGAAGCAACTAAGAATCAGAGATTTCCACGATCTTATCTTTGAAATAAATTATCTGTCAAGTTGACTTGACTTGCCAAGCTTAGGAACAGAATGTATATATTAGAATAATGTCTTATCATCAAGGTTTAGACTCAGGACCAGCTCAATAGAAAAAGTTATATGGAAATGAAAAGAAGCTTTTATGTCCTCATTAAGCACATAATTCTTCCGGAATCTCTGTGTTCCACAGTTTGATTTTTTTCTTATTTTTTTTCCTTTTACTGTGTTTATGGTTACTTTATTATATTGTCATGAATTATTAAATTATTGGCCACTACTGATTACCTCAACCTCCAGCCACTTTTCCCTTGAAATCAATGTGAGTGATGAAAGTACCAATCCTTTACCCACAATATTTACTTCTCTAGGAAGCAAGCCTGCTTCCTAAAGCTATTCAGAAGCTCCCAACCACCAGTCCTCTTATGAGCATGTGAAGGCTGTTATTTCTGAGAATCACAGGGGTTTAAGGTCCATATGACAAAAAATAGAAACAGATCAAATCCTGTTACTATGTTATGTAACATTTACTATGTTATATGTAAGTATATAGATATTTAGGAAAGGAGTCTGATATCTAGAAACTGATCCAACATCAACAGATAAAAGCATAATGTGTATTACAAACTGAGCTGATGCTTACGACTGGATTTCATTGCTCTTTTATTAGACAAAAACAATCTCACAGAACAACTACCTAAGACAAGTCTCTCAGCAAAGTAAGATACCAAACAGCACAATTTGGTGAATGAGTGATTGCTACTTCATAAAAATTTCATCTATATTCATGTTGAACATTACTCCCATGAGTTAGATTTGTTAGAAAACCTAAGCATGAAGTTTTTACTACTTTATAATCTAAGCTATACTTCTGATTCCATAGAAAAAACTCTATGAACTTTTTCCTCAAAATCCCAAATCCTATACTTGATCTGTTTAATATTTACTGATTAAAATATTCAATATCCCTTCATGGTATGTATTCTTTTTTGCTGAAGGGAATAATTATATTTATATATTTTATTTATAAGTAACTAAATATGCACATGTGCACATTAAATAAATATAAATATATATGGATATATTTATGTGTGTGTACAAACCATTATTTGCCTTAAAAGTATATACTTGTAGATTTACATTTAAAAATTCAATAAACCATGCATCAAGAGATGTTTTTCAAAATTTCTCATGTATTGAACATCTATGGATGAAATCTGATCTTATTGAGTCATGATAGGTTACAGTACTGATAACAGTGTATCTACTAATCTGATGCTGGATTTTGAAGCACACTGGTCAGGAAATTAGAAAAGAAAGGTCATTATGACGTTAATGAGAACACATCTGTCATTAGTGACAGCAATATGAATTTAAGTTTAGCTAAATATAGGAAGTCAGTTTCATGTAGAAAATATTTCCAAGAGTATTTTTCTAAACACTGTTGTTAAATTGCAGATATTTATTGTTCTGTACTTAGAATGCAATTGTCCCTCATAGCTTGTGTATGTAGCTTGTGTTTTTTTGTTGGTGTGGATATAGACTTGTAGGCTTTGTGGTTTCCTATATCCAGAATAACACCCATGTTGCTGTCCTGTTGCTTTCAAGGTATAGGAGCAAGCATAATGTCTGTCGGCATGCCACCATACACATCATAATGCCTGCAATGATAATGAACTGAACCTCTGAAACTGTAAGCAAACTACCCTAATTGAATGTTTTTCTCATGAGAGCTGTCATTGACATACAATCATGGTGCCTTTTCACAGCCATAGAACCCTAAGTCAAAAGTTGTTTCCAGTAGTAGGGTATTGCTATGGAAGAACTGACCATGTGTTTGTTTTGAGTAATTTGGACTTTGAGTGTTTGGATTAGGAAAACAGTGGAATGTTTTAAGCGCTATTCTAATAGGAGCATGGAAGACAGTGGTACTGACAATGATTTGAACTATGAGGAGTTGGCTCAAGAGGTTTCAGAGAAGAATTTTAGTATGTGGCCTACAGACTGGCCTTGTAATATTTTAGTGAAGAACAGTGGCAGCTTTTTTCCTTTGTGCAAGGATTATGCCTGAAGCTAAAGAGAAGAGTTATGAGTTAATTCCATTGGCAGAAAAATTTGAAAACAACCTATTATAGACTCTGTTGTGTAGTTATTAGTGGTAACTCCAAAGAAGGTTTATAATGAAAAGGAGCAAGCTGAACAGGACCATTCCAAATGTAAAATTATAAAATGTAAAATTTAAGGACAAAAGGAACACCAAAAAGTAGAATGGAACTAAGTCCCATGTTTAAGTAAGAACTCAGAAAAAGAGACTGGTGAAATCAGGGAAAGATCTCACCCAGCTAAGTTTCCAACTTGTGAATTAAACAAAGGCTTAGAGCCTAGTATGGTAGTGCATTTCTTTAATTTCACCCCGAGGAAGGCAAAGAATTGCAGATCTCTGATTTGAGGCCAGCCTGGTCTGGAGCAAATTTCAGGGCAGCCAAGCTTAGGCAGTGAAGTACAGAAAGCTAGTTAAGATATAATATAATTGAACAAAAGGGCCATGTTCCAGCCACAGTAAGCAGCAGAACTTGGCAGCTTCAGCAAAGTAGTTCTGGCTTTAGAATTAAGAACAGAGGAAATAAGTTAAAGAATTTTCCTCAACACCTACAGAAAGGTACTAAGGCCAGGCATCTGTCAGGGGTGCCTCTAAATGGAGGCCTCATAAAAAGGGCAATTTGTGAAGTTGTGAAATTGAAGCCTGGATTGATTTGAAAAGTCCAAGATGTTAGAGATGCCAAAGCCATGGGATATCTGCCAAGGAGAGCTACTAACAGGGGATACAACAAGCCCAAGGGAAAGAAGTGTGGTTCAGTCAACAAAACTGAACAGAGTTATATTTCTGAAGATCATTTTGACATCAGACACAGAGATATAGCATTTGGAGTTTTCCCAACTGGATTTTGGCTTTGCTTTGGTCCATTATTTCCTCACTATGATCCCTTCCCTATGTTCTGGAATGGTAATACTTTTTTTCTCCATTATATGTTCAAAGCATATAATCTTCTTTTTATTTTGTGAGGGATTACAGTTAAGAGATTACATGAATCTTTGAAGAAATTTTCAACTTTAGACTTTGTGTTGAGACTGTGATAGACTATGGAGAATTTATAATTGGACTAAATGCATTTTTCATTATGATATTTTTTCAAGCTCATGGGAGGCAGGAAATGGAATGTTGTATTTCTAATGCAATTGGTCCCCATAATCTTATAAGAAATAACACTTGTTGGAGAGTGTCCTTGTTGGAATGGTTATAGCATTTTTAGAGGAAGTGTGTCACTCTGGGGGTGGACATTGGTGTTTCCTATACTCAGGATGCTACCCAGTGTCTCTGTTGTCTTCTTGTTACCTGAAATATGTAGCCAGCATCATGTATAGCTGCATGATAACTTGCTCCCCATACCCCTGAAATGATGATGAACTAAACCTCTGAAACTAAGTAAGCCATCTCAATTAAATGTTTTCCTTTAAAGAGGTACCATGATCATGGTGCATTTTTACAGCAAGAGAAACTATGACAACTGTTAAAAGAGCTGAGAAAACAAGGGAGTGAATGTAACTTGGTACACTGAACACACCTACTGACAAGATCTTGATTTCTATTGTTCTTATCCCATCAAACAAAAATGAACTTTTAAAAAAATAGCTCACTATATAATCAAAGTAGGGGATGTAGAAGATGAACCAGAAGTTTTTTATAGTGTCAGAATTTAAGAAAGCACTCACAGTTGAAGCAAACATTATGTTAGGGACATCCAGAGACACAGAGGACAGTAAATAAAATGCCTAATGGCTAGTACTCAGCTGACTTAAGAAGCCAAAGAAAATGTTATAGAATATCTAGCAAATACAAAAGGACAAAATTTGGCAGGTTCATTTTGATACAAGTAAATAATTAAAGAAATAAATAAGTAATTTGGGTAAAAGAAAATATCTCTTACAGAAAATGTCAAATAATAGATGCAAATATCATGCCTTTAGGGAAGGCATGTATTATACCTACAAGTGAGAGAAGGAGAATGGTTTTGTCCAATGGAAAGAAAGAAGGACACCAAATACAATGAAAGCATTTAAGCCATGCTGCCTCAAGTCTTATGATCATTAAAAACATCAACAACAATGTCATATTGGTAACATGACATGTCATACTATGAATAGTACATTACTACTTATTTTTTTTCTGAAAAAAATAAAAGAAGGGAAATCAGAGAAATCTTATCATAGGGATATGTCACACTACTCCTGATTTTCAAAACTGTCAAGATCATCATAAACAATGACATCCTGAGAAAGTATTCACAACCAAGAGCCTAAGGAACTGTGAGTAATACATTTAACTTGCCACTGTGGTCAGGATTCTGAGACAATAAGGAGAATTAAAATAGATGTGGAAAGATCTGAATACAGGTTAGATTTGACTGAGTATAGTGTATCACCATCTCTTTACTAGTTAAAACAACTGGTCATATAGTCAAAAGAATATTAACAGTAGAGAAATTGGAAGTCCTATTTTTATATTAATGTATAAATATAAAACTGTACTAACATGAAAGAAAAATTTATTCATAAAGGCAAAAAGTAATCCCCTCAAAAGCAACAACTGAACCCACAAGTTGAAACCAGAATATGTGCTCACTTGTGTCAGTTCATGTTTCTCTTGACCCTAACAACTCAAGTATCTTTTGAAGCTATATTGTTTCTTCATAGAATCAGGCCTGTAAACATTGAGCCTAGGAATTCATGAAGCTGAAACAGGAACTTAGGGAAACTCATACAGTCATGGCCCTCCCCCTGAGAAAATGAAGTGGACAGCAAGTTAGGTGCTGTTACTTTATTGTCTTTCAAATCTCAGTCAGGAATTTTGCCCGCATACCACCCTGAGCAAAGTCAAAGAGTAGAGAGAATCCAAAAAACAATCCTTAGTGTAGCAAAGGTGACAGATATATCATAAAACTATCAAGTACATGCAAACACTCCAACACCTTTTTTTAATGAGGTAATAGTGTCAGCACTATAAATTAAACGCAACCCAAGCAATACAGAGTAGACTAATGGACATCAAAGTGTTAATTATAATTGGGTACCATTTCTCTAGTATAGAATTTTATAAGAAGGGGTTTGTCTTAGTTAGGGTTTCTATTGTTGTAAAGATATACCATGACCATGGCAACTTTTATAAGGAAAAACATTTCATTGGAGTGTGGCTCACTTATAATTCAGAAGTGTAGTCCATTATCATTGCAGGAAGCAAGACAGTATGCAGGCAGATATGTTGCTGGAGAAGGAGCTGAGAGTTATACCTTGATCCACAAGCAACAGAATATGGTCTGAGATACTGGGTGTGGCTTGATCATATATAAGATATCAAAGCCTGCCTCCCCAGTATTACACTTCCTCCAATCAGATCATATCCACTTCAACAAAGTCACACCTCCCAATAGTGCCATTCCCTATGAGCTTGTGGGAAATTGCCACAAGGGTATACCAAGATTTGAGAATTAAGACTGACTCTAGGAGACAGAAGGCAGAAGGCAGAAAAACAAAAACAAAACTAACAACAAACCCAGTTAGTGGGTATGAAAAAAGACAGGTTGTCACAATGCCAAGACTCAGAACTAATTTAAATTAAAAAGCAAACCTCACTTTACACAGAAAGTGTTTATTTTACCATAACAGGTATTGACATTCTTGTTTGTTAGGCATGCCACTCAAGTATAGCTATTGTGTGTTTTAAAATTTAACATACACTTAAAGATTCTTTGGCTGTTTTCCAAAAGCAATTTACAAGTAGGATTTCATCAATCTGATTCAATCAAAACAAATATGAAAATTTAATTTTACATCTTGACTCAGCATTGAACAACTGGCAAGAAATCATTTCTTTTACTGAATATTTGTCAGGAATACTATTGGAATTTTTGATGATGAGAGAAGAAGAAGATGTAGTAGAAAGGGAGATTAAAAGGTGTCCATAGAACATAGGCAACACGAAAGTGGCAAGGTGTATACAGCAGTTTCTGTCCTGTGAAGATGCAGGTTTCTGTTCCACCAGCTCCCACCACACTTTAGCCACAAATAAGCATGGAGACATATTAATTATTTAATAGTTGGCTGATGAGTAGAGAATCTTACTGGCTAGCTCTCTCTTAATTATTAACATACAACCACTAATCTATGTATTTCTACATGGCCTTATCTTACCAGAGAATGCCTGGCACATCCTATATTCCTGGTCTCTACATGGCGTCTCTTCCTGCGATCTCTCTGCCTTCACTCCCCAGAATTCTCCTGGTCTTAAGCCTTGCCTATCTTCCTGCCTCTATTGGAAAATCATTGTTTTATTCATCAACCAAGAAGTGAAATGTCCCATCAGCCATGCTCTGTCCTTCAGCCTTTCAGTCCCAAATAAACATACAGAGGTTTACATTAACTATAAACTGTTTGGCCCATTTCTCAGGCTTATTATTAACAAGCTCTTATAACTTAAATTAACCCATAATTCTTATCTTTGTTTACTGACATGTCTTTGTGCCTTTTCTCAGTAAGGCATTCTCATTTTGTTTCCTCAGTGTCTGGCTGGAAACTCTTGGCTGCTTTCTTCTTCCTAGAATTCTCCTAGTCTGGTTACCCCACCTATACTTCCTGCATGGCTACTGACCAATCAGCATTTAATTAAACCAATATGACTGACAAATCTTACAGTGTAAAAGAGCATTATCCCATATGAGCAAGGTGACTACTAAGGAGGTATAGGAGGATGAGGGAAAGCTGCAAAGCAAGGGGTGTGGGGGGGGGTAATCAACAAAACCAAATATTATGATTAAGCCATAATGAAGCACCTTACTATGGTAATCACAGACAAACAAAATTTAAGACTCATAAGACTCTCATGAGTTTTGGGTTGTCTGATATTGAACTCATTACCAGAATGTACAGATTTGGGGACAAGGAGGCATACATAATTATAGTTGATCTCTCTGTTCATGGTGTCTTAGAAATAGTCTTGCACAAAGGAGAAGCCAGTTTTAGTTGAAATAATCATATGATAGTGTGGGTGACTTTTCAGAGAAAATAATTTAATGAGAATTTAAAAGTAGATAGTATAAGTGTATTTAATAGGAAGATATAAACTTGAGAGTCAGATAAGTCTATTATTTTGGCTCAGAATTAGTTATTTAACTTCTAAACTGAGAAAGTTTACAACACCCTCCTCACCCCCACACACACATAGAGACAGATATCTCAGACTCCAACCCTGAGTATCCTTCAAGCTGCTTGACATATTCAGATAGAAATATGGTAGAACTGGTAGACCAAGAGGTATCCTAGTTTTTCATCTACAAATAAATAAATAAATAAATAAATAAATAAATAACTTGCTGTAACTTATTACTGTACATTAATTCCAAATCAATTATTCTAGTTATTTATGCTAAACCTTTGACTTTAATCTATCATTTTTCCCTCAAATTAACCAACTAGTTCATCAAGCACTTTTGTCAGCTTTATTTTTAAAGTATTTTTGAATCGACAATTGCTTACCATCTTTATTCTAATCATTGTAATCTAATGAACTCCATTTCTCACCGAAATTTTGCCTGTCTTTTGCTCCTGCCATTCTCTGGCTACAGCACATCCTCAAAAGAGAAGCCATTGTTTACTCTTTAGAAATCAACTCAAAGTTGATATCAATATCTTGATTGTGAGATACAATGTCTTATAAAATCTACTCCTGTTACTCACAGGTGAATGTCATGTCCTTGTCTCTGCCACTGCTTCAACTTTCAATGATTCCAGCCACATCAGTACCTTTAGGGTTTAGTTACATTTATAACAGACTAGAGCTAACAAACATAGCCAAACTAGAGGCATTAAATAAGGCAATGTGTGTGAAGAGTTAGACTCAGAGCAGAGTCTGGCTTATGGGAAGTATTTTACTTAAGTGGACATTGGCTACTAGCATTTCCAAATGCATTAGCATCAGCATCACCACTATTATTGCTTCCCAAGGAAACAGTTTTCCAAGAATTTTCACTTTGGTTATTGACTGATTTAACCACATAACTCAAAACTCTTGTAACTATTTCCCAAAGCAAACATTATCTTTCAAGCTTAAAATTATTTCATGAGCTAGTATGTTTTTATTTATATCTGAGAGGAATTATGAAAATTTACCTTTGAGATTATTCTGAATTTTGAAAACAGCTCTTACAAAACATTGCTCCTTTGAATACACTCACCTGATTGTGTATTTGCAAAAAAAAATAAAAATATCAACTCTATAACTGCACCTATGCTTCCTACAGTAGAGTGTTATATTTTCATCTAATACTTAGTTTTTGTATTGTAAGACACATCCACTTTTAAATATATTTTGACTTTTTATTGCCTCTTATTACACAGTAGCTAAACCAGGGTATGATGCTGACTACCTCAAGAGGCTTTGGTCAACAAGGATCACTCACCCTGAACACAAAACCTTGTGATTCCTGTCATACAATCAACTTTTCTGAGGATGGAAGAAGTGGAAATCAGTGAGGACAGGGAATATTTCATTCCAATGGCAGTGAGTTGCTGGCAGGCAGGCTGCCTTTTTATGTGGTCCTGTTTATGTGTAGAGAGCCTCGTATCCCCTCACTGATTGTCTATATACAAGGACAATCACTAGATGTCCTAAGAACCATCATTCTATATCTGGTACCATTTTTAGAAAATTAGGGAAGTTCACAAACTGCTCAGGTAGTTTCCCACAGTTTCCCAGGCTCAGTCCTTGAAGGAGGAATGTTCTTACTCATATCTTCTCAGGGACAATTATTTAGGGAAACCTTTCTTTTAAATTTCACCTCTGGAGAGCTCAATTCAAAAACAAATACCTGTGTTCTTACATGATACAGAAGGCAGAGTCTATGCCAAATTTTATACATATTTAAAAATATTTTATAAATTGTATTTACAAAGTTTAACAAAATTATTTAGAATAAAATTTTAAGTAAGTTATAAAATATATTCAATAATGACACAGAGAAACAAATGCATAAATAGACAGATACAGCAAGAGATATAATCCATATCTCTAGTCATTAGAATTTAAGCATTGTGAGGGCAAGACAATTTACATATTTTTGATGCATCTGCTGCATTTATAAGACTAATTATAGACTACATGAATGAATTATTTTCTTGTAATGCATAACATCTCTATTATCTTAGGTGTGCCTACCTATGTGTGTTTATATGAGTGAGTATGAATGTGTATATGTCCTGTGTATGTGTATGATTTTGTGTACTTCTATGCATAGAGCATTCAGGAACTGCAAGAGGACATCAGGTGTCCTTTGCTATCATTCTCCTTATTCCTTTGACACAGTGTCACTCACTGAATCTCAAGCTCTTGTTTTTCCATACACCTCTTCCTGGGCTGGGAAAGTGGGCAGTGAGCTCCAGCAAACTCTCTGTCTTTGTCCTAGTCAGTGTTGGGGATGTAGAAACACTTGGTCATGCTTAACTTTCTCATAGCCTATGAAGATCTAATCTTAGATCTTCATGATTGTGTGACAAGCCCTTTATCCACTGTGCCATCTATTCAAGCTCTGTCATAGTATCTATCATTTTATTAGTGATACATATGAAGACTATTCAAGTGATAAAGTATAAACAGATTTATATTGGTAGCAAGAAGCATACTTCCTCCTCATATATTTTCCACATCCTCCTACTTAACTGGCATTTTATGCCAGATTTTAGAGACATATAAAGACTGAAGTGGAAATAAAGTGTTAAATGTTGAAGTGGATGTAGGTGGTTCTGTAGGATTCTTTTTTTATTATTAGTTTTTGATAAAATATACTTAAGATTGAACTAAGAGTAATATCCTTTCATGCAGATTTTTCTTCTTTCTTTCCTCCTTCCTTCTTTCCTTTATTCCTTTCTTCCTTTCAGTCTGTCTGTCTGTCTGTCTGTCTGTCTTCTTTTGTTACCTCTACTCCCCCTAAAGGGATTGTAAAACCATATGACTACCCTCAAGGATTCTAGATAGAAAGAAATATTAAAGCTTGGCAAAGCCCTTGCTTTCTGCCATGAGCTTCACCTAAAGGACGTGCAAGATTTGCAGTCCCTTCCTTGAGATTTTTCTAAAGCTGCAATGTTTGGGGCCACACTGGTAGGCTCTGTGTAGACTAAAATCTGCATAGACCCTGGCAGCACTACATTTTCTCTCTGCCGGCTCTTTCTGATCTAACCATTCTGTAGTAATGCTTATCCCAAAATTGTTTTCTAGAGTTATCATAGCAAGTGATAACAAACTTAGAACAGTTTTATTTTTTAAAAAAAATATTTTACATATCAACAACAGTTTCCCTTCCCTCTCCTCCCACTGCCCCACTGTCCCACTTATCTCCTTCCCTTCCCATTCACTCCTCAGCATGGGTAAGGCCTTCCTTGGGGATTCAACAAAGTCTAGCATACCAAGTTGAGGAATGACCCAATACCTCTCCTCTGTATCAAGGCTGAGAAAGATATAAAGGTATCCCACAGTAAGAAATGGGTTCCAAGACAAACAAACAAAAAACAAAACAAAACAAATAAAAAAAACCAGTTCACAGTTCAAGTACCTGGGATAGGTTCTGCTCCCACTGCCATTCCCCATCACTTCAAGATTCATAACTCTTACCCACATTCAAAGGGCCTAGTTTGGTTCCATGTAGGCTTCCCCAGTTTCCATAGTCCATAATTTCCCACTAGTTTGGGTCAGCTTTCTGTGTGGTTTCCCCCATCATGCTCTTGACCTGCCTTGTTCATATGATCCCCCTACCTTCTCTTTAACCCTTCAACCTTGCTCATAGGATCTCCTCTTCTTGTCTTCAACTGAAATCCATGAGTTCAGCCTAGAACTTGGCTGAGGGTCACCTGATATACATAAAGCTAAGGCACTTGTACATATAAAGTAAAAATTTTAGGTCAATAACACAAAGTGGAACTCTGATGGAGGATGCCCTTCTGTATGCTGTGAGTATATGTTTATCTTATTGTTTGATGAATAACACTGTTTCAGACTATGGACAAGAAGGATCTAGTCAGGCAGGAAATATTGGTAGGGCTAACAGATGAGGAGAATGCTAGGCAGAAAAATGAACAGAGTTGTTAGGTATAGACCATGTAACTTGCCAGAGCACTGTAGGTAACACACAGCCTCACAGCAATACATGGTTAACAGAAATGGGTTGATAATTAAGACAGAGCTGGCCAATAAGAAGCTGGAGCCATAGGCCACACAGTTTATGATTAATAAAAGCCTCTGTATATTTACTTGGGAGTGAAGTGTGGCAGGACTGGGCTAGACAGAAACTTCCATCCTACAGAATGGGAAAAGATCTTTACTAACCCCATTTTGACAAAGGGCCTATCTCCAAAATATGTAGAGAGTTCAAGAAACTAGACACCAAAATGCCAAATAATCTGATTTAAAAATAGGGTACAGATCTAAACAGAATTCTCAACAGAAGAAATTCAAATGGCTGAAAGACATTTAAGGATTGCTCAACATCTTTAATCATCAAAGAAATGCAAATCAAAATGACTCTGAGATACCATCTTACATCAATCAGAATGGGTAAGATCAAAAACTCCAATGGCAGCTTATGTTGGAGAGGGTGTGGAGTAAGGGAAACTCCCCTCCTTTGCTTGTAGAAGTACAATCTTGTACAGCCACTTTAGAAATCAGTATGCCAGTTTCTCAGAAAATTGAGAATCAATCTTCCCTGAGACCCAGCAATATAAACTTAGAAGTTAATGACACTTAGGTTTAGTATCTCATTGTTCTGTGGGTCAAGTACCCAAATGGTATCAGCTGAAGTTCTGCATCACAAGTCTGAAAGATCAACTTTTTCTAGACTGGAGCAAGTGAAAGAAAGCCTCTGACTTTACTCAAATAGCTAGCATGATTGAGATGCTTGTGTTGTACTCACAGTAACTCTGTGTCCTGGCTGCCATATAGCCAAATGCCTGTTGCCCATCCCTCTCACACTTCATCAGTTCTCTCTGGCTTTGTTTCTACCACACTCCATGAGTGCTGGAAAAGATTTTTCATTATCAGCACTCCCTATGTTTAGATAGAACCTACCTAGACAATCCAGGATATAATCATTCCATTTTATCATCTATAATCTTCATTATGCCTGCAAATTCCCATTTCCTGGGTAATTATAATCAGGTATCCAAGAGAGAAAACTGGAGAGTTTGCAGAAGGCCAATCAGTCTACTGTATTTCTTTCTAATGAAGTTTGCCAGATGCTCCAAGGATCTCTGGGGTTTTCTCTAAAGGGGTCATTCTGGGACCTGATAAAGGCATTTAGGTAAGAAAGGCAACTTGATTACTATACTGTACCCACTGGACAAAATATCCTTTTTTGTGACGTTTTTTGAATTAAAACATCTGGATGATGATGTATCCATTTCTTGGTAACTCTCTGACACAAAATGAGGTCAAGGCTCTGGACTCTCTTGGTCCATCATCAAGCTTTGTGAGAAATGTAGCAACATGGCCTGATGAAATAGCTAAGTGATTAAGAAAAACATGCTGCTCTCACAGAAACCCATAGTTTTGTTCCTAGCACCCACATCCATTGCATGGCTCCCCAGGGAATGCAACTCTAACTCCAAGGCATCTAATTCTCTCTTTTGTACTCCAAAGGCATCTTCACTCATATGTGCAGATACTGCCTTCCACACAATTCATAAACATTAAAAATACACCTTGAAATACATGGCTTTTTCTCACCATGGAGAAGATGCATTTTTTGTTTTGTTTGTCACGAAGAACACAAATACAAGCACATATAAAGTTATAACTCCTAGAGCTGGAGGAAGAGATAAGCTAACAGAGCATGAGTACCTGAACTGATCACACTAATGTAGAAATGACAGTCTTAATTTTGATGTATAAATGCACCTATGAATTTCATAATGTAGCTTCAATAAAATAATTTAAATAAAGATTAGCCCACAAAATACTTGCCAAAGGCCACCATATGCATTTATGCTTATGTAATTATAAATAGTTAGATCATGTGTACTTATGTAAGTAATACAATAAACTCGTGAATTATACTCATGTTGGATAAATAATCATCCACTGTTATATCATGAATATTTATTTTATGATGAAGGCTTTTATGGCTCTTTTGAATTCATAAGTCATCATTTCATAGTAGATTAAGTGGTGTACAGGGCTGGAGAGATGATTCAGTGATTAATAGAAATAGTTGTTCTTGTGAAGGATCCAGATTTGCAGCTCTCGCACATTGGCTCACAATCACTCATAAACCCCATTTCCAGGGACACTGATCCTCTCTTCTAAACTTTGTGGAATATACATACATATATATATATATATATATATATATATATATATATAGTGTGTGTGTGTGTGTGTGTGTGTGTGTGTGTGTGTGTGTGTGTCTGTGTGTGTGTGTATAAAATGTATATATATATATATATATATATATAATTAGGTTATATATACATTAAAGGTAGGCAAAATCTTCATGTATATTACAATAAGTAGATCTAAATAAAAATAATAGTTTAAAAAGTTTGTTCCCAGATTTATGCTAAAATTTTCTAAATATAAAACAGTAAACACCTTATTTGGCAGTGAATTCATTCTGTTTGAAATTTCTTCCTTAGTTGCCACAGACTGCTCAGTGGGTAGCAGGTCTGTGAGGAGACCAAGACTCGGATGACCAGGTCAGGAGTGGCTTCTGCTTGATACACAGACACAAACACACTTGAGGAGGTTTGCGAACTGCTGCAAAGTTTACTTCAAAGTATCAGGTTTTTATGCAGAAAGAACTAATCTTGGTTACAGTTTAAAGATAAACAAACATACTATAAAAATGTCAGCAATTCCTTTTGAAGTATGAGATAGTAAATACATCTAAGCAAGTGCATAATTGAGAGCTTCTGTCTATTTTGGCCTGCTTGTGGTCAGCATATCAGAGATTTGATTTACTGAGTAAAGAGAAGAATTGTCTTTGAACACTAAACTTTTAATAGCAATGATTCAAGAGCCCTAAGATACCAAGTTAGAATTTTGTAGTAACTCCCACGGTAGCCTAGCTGCAGGTAGGCTGATTACAGGCAAGGTCACATTGTGGGCTGCTTCCTTACAGCTTTAGCCCTAATTGTTTATTAGGCCTTGGGCTGACATCTGGCACTGTGGGTTTTATGATCGGGGGCACAGAGGTCAACATCCATCCGCTGAATGTTGGTCTGTATCTCTTTCAGTTCCTGAAACTATATCTAAGTGTTTTCTAGGCTTCTCTGAATTAACAGTGGAGCTACAGGCTAAAATGTCCATAATTAAAAGGCATTATTGTATAGCACAAAACACATCTAGCACCCATTCCAAGCAGCCAGCCAAGTAAGCACCTGCAGGGACCTGGACCACTTTTCCCCAGGAGGCGTAACCACGTGTGGTGCGAACCTCTGGACAGGTAGCCATTGAGATTTCTCTCAGCATTGCTACACTGTCTCCACTGGGGCTGGTGTGGCACTTAGTAACAATGTTTTGGCTTTAAATATATTTTAAATGTCCTTACACTTATTTTAATATATTTTTGTGATATTTCTTTTATTCCTCCTCTAAATATTTTATTACTTAGAGATTTATTTCAGCTTTTGTTTTAACTCTGTACATATCAATGCATTGCTAGGTGGATTATATTCTGACATACAGAGGGAAAGTAGTCTATTTAATAGTACCTCTCTCTCTCTCTCTCTCATGTTCATTTGTGTGTGGGCATACTTCTTGTGCTCGTACTAATTTTCTCATACCAAGTTCTACATATTCCAAATATTTAAACTCTAGAGAAACTGACTTTATTTATTGCTGTAGTGAAGTGTATGTGTGTGTTTCTATGTACTGTGCATTTTTTGTCATTAACTTTTGATGTTCAGGAAGTGCCTATGACCTTTTACCACAAGAAATTCTCATGTGTTCTTAAAGTCATGTTTTGATATTTCTTTTTGGAGAACTTCCTTCCCCTCACTCTTAGGCAGAATCAAACTCTTGTTTATATTTGAGACCTTTGTTGTCATGCCCAGTTGTGACACCACCACCACCACCACCACTTCAGCCCCAAATAAACACTTGAAGACTTATTAATTATTAAACTGCTAGCCAATGGCTAGGGCTTTCTAATGGTTAGCTCTGTCTTAATGATTAACCAATTTCTATCAATCTATATATATCCACATAGTCTTATCTTACTGGAGAATGTCTGATGTGTCCTTTCTTCCCAGTCCTTACATTCTTTTGGTGGGCTCCCTCTGCCTATCTTTCCCAGAATTCTCCTCATCCCCTGGTCCCTCCTATCTTCCTGCTTCATTGGCCAGTGTTTTATTCATCAACCAATAAGTAAAACATATATACAGAACAAATCCTCCATCAGACCTTAGTTCATAAAAATTGTTTTGACTCCTGTCTCTGATTTATTCTTCCCAGTAAATGTTTCAAAACTGGTCAGTGAATGCCTTCTATACAGCTGCTCCCCAGCAAATAGACAAAAAGAAATTCACATCTCATTTCCATGCTGACTGATTCCTTTTCCTTAACACTTTCATCACTTTTTAAAAATATACAAAAATATAGAAGCTAGAGTCACAATTACTCAGGCACCTACATCTCAGAGTAAAGGGCGTTCAAGAGGTTTTGTTTTCTTTGCAACTCTTCTTATTTTAAAACAAAACAAGCTAGATTTGGTGCTGCAAATCTGAAATCCCACTGTTTGGGAAACAGAGGCATGAGGACTCAGAGAGTTGGAGACCAGACTGAGCTACGTAGTGAATGCACCTGTCAAAACTTTAAAATAAGGAAATGAATAAAAGAATAGCAAAACACACAAAACATTATCAATACCATGTATGTCTTCCACCTGTCTCTTTTTCTCTCTTTCCTTTCCCAGATTTGACTGATACTCATAACAATGTCTGAGGTTTTCATTCTCATTTATGCTTTTGACATTTACAATACATATTTTAAAACATAAATAATATACACTGTTGGGCTACAGGTTAAAATATGCCATGAATTCAGCTACATAGAAAAGTGATTGTGGAAGAAAGCTCAGAACATTCAAGGCCTCATCCAAGGGGATCAAACAGATGGCTCCCCTCCCCCTCCCAACCACTTTCTGCAAGGGGTACAATCAACCATGAGCTCACCCAGGACCTCTGGGCCCTTAGTCCTACCACAGTCAGCATGTATTGATGTTGCCACAAAATACCACACAGACGCCTGGGGTCTATGCCACCATGTAAAGTCATGAGGGTGTCCAAGGCCCATGCTCCTACCAGAGCCATGCTGATTTTAGTAGTAGCCTGTGCTGCCTCCATGGTCATGGTGATGCCTGGCACCTAACTGCTGCTGAGGGCCATGTCTAGGTCCATTGTCCCACTGCAGCTGGAGTCTTTGGTGATATCCATGGCCTGTGTTAGAACAGGTGGTCATTGGAACATGCTGTGCTGAGCCCACCTGCCATGAGAGTAGGTAAGCTGATCCAATCCCTATGTAGTGGCATGGAGGAGAGAAAGATACCCTCTCCCCTTCACCCATTACCACCTGTGACAAATGACAGCACTAGCCCCAGGGCCACAAGACCACAAGAGTGAGAGAGCTGGCCCTGACTCTCTTGCTGGCTGTAGCATATAGGAGAACAGACTCTGGACCCTATCTGAGCAGCACACTGGAGCTGCTCTGTTGTTGCATATGCATGCTGACTCTGACCACACCCTACCCCGTCTGCCATCCATTGGCATGGATGAGGGAAAGATTCCTTCTCACCTCCATGTTACGAGTAGCTCCCCCACCCCCACCACCTGTTGCCTGGTCCCGCTCTTTGTTCCTCCCCACCTGCTGCCTGGTCCCACCGCTGTACCAGCCCCAAATAACACGCAGAGACTCTGTATTTGATATCATTTTGTTGGCCAGTTACTATCATTTTTTTATCAGCTAGCTCTGTCTTAATAATTAACCCATTTCTACCTATCTAAGTATTTCTACATGGTCATCTTATTGGACAGCCGGCTGGTTGCTGTTCTCTTTAGACTCTCTATGCTGACTCCTCCTTACTTTTTCCTCTTTCCTCCTCATCTCCTAGCCCCGCTTATCTTGCTTTCCTATTAGCCAACAGTGCTTTATTCATTAACCAGTATGAGAAACATATTTACAAATTAACATCTCCCATTACCTCCACCCTTTGCACCCTGCTTCAGGTGAGATAGCTGACCCCAGGGTCATAGGAGTGAGAGAACTAGTCCTTCCCCTCACCAGCTATAGCACACAGTAGAGCAGGCCCTGGTCCCCTCCTGGGCAGGATACAGGACTGATCATGTCATGGAGGGTACAGGTCAGCCAGCCCTGATGATATGAGACTGGGAAAGCTGACACTGCCCCCTCCCCACTATGCACCCTATAGCAATCAGGAAAGAAGGCCTTGCACCTTGCCTGGGAAGTGCAGTAGAGCTGGCCCTCGTGGTTTGAGTGTGAGTGAGCCAGATAGGAAGATGAGAGCTGGAGAGTTGGCCATTCTCCTTGCTGCAGACTACATTCATAAGCTGCCTGAGGCAGTGCTGTGGAGCTCACCCAAGTAGTAATGATGAGGAAAAGCTGGCTGCCACCCAGGCCCACACCAAGCTTATCAGTTGGCCCACCCCAACACCCACCTCATCTCTGAACTGTTGGAGGATGTAAAGAGGACAAACTACAGATCCAAGACAAGATCTCCATGACACAGGACAGCAAGATAATATCCAAGAAGATCACCAGTGAAAGCCCATTATGAGTAGTGCAACAAAAGCCAAATGTCTCAAGTAATATCAATGACTCCAGTGACTTGTGGCAATGAACACTTGTAAGTAAAGATGAAAGGACTATATATATATATATATATATATATATATATATATATATATATATTTGGGTTTTCTTTTATTTTTTGTGTTGTTTTATGGAAAAAGTTCCAGGGGTAGAGGGAGGTTGCAAGGGGAAGAGAAAATAAGTGGGATTGGAATGCCTGACGTGAAATCCACAGGAAATGAAAAAAAAGTTAAAGACTTGAAAAGTAAGAAAGGCAGGGAGGAAGGGAGAGAGGAAAGAAAAGAAGGAGGGAAGGAAGGAAGAAGGGAGGGAAGGAGAAAAAGAAGAGAAGTAAGAAGGTAAGGAAGGAAAGAAAAAAAGGGAAAGAAAGAATGAATGAATGAATGAATGAATGAATAGGTGATCATTTTTTATCACTGTTTATCATACATGGACAATGGAAGAGAGAAACTGCTAAATCTTCTAAAATTGTCAGATCTATCCAAACATTTAACATCATAAATTATTTTGGTATGGTTATTTTTTAAATTAATCAGGCTTCTTTGGAGAAATAAAATAGAGATATAGATCTAAGATCATCTCATACGGTTATGGAGATGAGCAAATCCAAACTGCTGAGAGCAGACAGTAGGCTAGAGATCCACAAGACCTAAGTTTCTAGTTTGAGACTGAAAGCCATCTGCTACAGAACTGTACATCAAATTCAAAAAAAAAGAAGTCTTCTGCATAGTCAGGGAATAATAGGATAATGGTGGGGAAAATGCTCTTATACACTGTAAATGTTTGTCACTTGTATTGGTTTAACAAAATGCTGATTGGTCAATAGCCAGACAGGAAGTATAGGAGGGGCTGACAGACTAGAAGAATTCTGGAAAGAGGAAAGACAGAGATAATAGTTGCCAGTCAGAAGCAGAGGAAGCAAGAAGCCTTACTAAGAAAAGTTATCAAGCAAAGTGATCAAACATAGATAAGAATTATGGGGTAATTTAAGTTGTAAGAGTTTATTGGTAATACGCCTGAGCAATAGATCAAAAAGTTTTATAATTAATATAAGCTTCTGTGTGTTTATTTTGGATCAAAGGGCTGTAGGACCAGGTGGGCCAGAAACATTCTCACAGAAACACCCTGATGACTGTTTACTATTGACAACAAAATTGACATAAAATTAACCAACACTCTTCTCCAATTCAGAATTTGATACTTAAAACTATTTTCTTAACCTTCATGTGAAAGTCATTTGGTAACCTTCCTGAGATCAGCAGAAATATAATATGGCTAACATGTGTCTCCCACAACCTTCTTTCCTTCCTTGCTTGCTTGCTTCCTCCCTTTCTCTCTCTCTTTTTCTCTCTCTTTCTTTCATTTTCTTTCTTACCTTATTTTTTTTTTAGATAAGGTTTATTTTTTGTGTATTTTTGTCTGTCCTGGAACCAGCTATGTATATCAGGCTTGCCTCCAACTCACAAAGATCTACCTGCCTCTAGATTAAAGGCATGTACTACCACCACCATCCAGCTTCCTAAAATATTTGTTTTGGAAGATAATAAAAGTCTCATACATGAGTAGTGTATCAACCTTAGGCACATTCATGACCTCTGACCTCCATCCTTAGTCACATGTCTGCCTATACACATGGTATTATGAAAATTCTATCCAAACATGCCTGTCTTCTATTGACTAACCCTATAATCTTACCTTACCCAGTAACATTACCTTTCCTCAAATTGGTCTTCAGTTTCTTTGCATAAATGGCCCCATCTCTCCTTTTCCTTAGTGTCCCTTAGGCAACAACCCTAACCTTTTTCTACATCCTTGTAATCTATGCCATTCATTCTTAATTGAATTCATGCTTAACCCAGTTTGTGAGATCTTAATTAATCCTTCAAGCCTTCCTTCAAGCCAGCATCATACTTGAAGTTTTACTTTGGTTAAATTTCTAAAATTTTAATTAGTCCTCCAAGGCTGCCTTTTGAACTTTATCTTTGACTCTACAACTTGTGCTGCCATTTTTTTTTAAGATTTCAAGATGCCCTCTATTGTAAAATGTCCTGTTGATAGTGACTTTCCTTGTTTCATGTGGAGGAGTTGACAGTTCTACAAAAAAATATTTCTTTTTATAAAACAAACCATCATAAACCAACTGCCCAGAGAAAGCATTTATACCTACAAGTATATAGCACTTTATTTTCAATGCACAATCAAAATTTGAATTAAAAAAATGTTTTCAGCCAGAGTTCAGTTTGCTCATTCTGTTTTAGCCACAAGTTAGGGGGCAATATTTTGTTCACAACCTGTGCATGTATTTCCTATTATGTTCCTCTTCCATATGTATTCTAATCACCTAGGGTTTATATGTTCAAAAATATAACCTACAGTAGATCATATTAGGAGATGTACTCCCCTTAAAAAAGGTCAACTTAGAATTATTTATTATTTGGTATTGTGCATATGTGTTTGTGTGCTCACGTATGTATGCATGGGTGCACATATGCTAAGATCAGAGAACTTGTGGGAACATCTTCTGTCTTTCTACCATGTAGGTTCCAAGGACTGAATTCAAGTTGTCATGTTTTGGTTGTACTTAATTAAGGCTTCTATTGATCTAAAGAGACATGATGACCATGGCATGTTTTCTTATAAGGAAGACAGTTAATGGGGGTGACTCATTTATGATTTCAGAGGTTCAGTCCTTTGTCATAATGTTGAAAACATGGTGGTCTGCAGGCAGACATGAGAGTTCTATATCTTACAGACAGCAAGAAGTCAACTAAGATACTGTCCTGAGCATAGGAAACCTCAAAGCCTGCCACCACAGTTTACACAAAGATGATCTCAGCACCTGGGATCACACACCTTTTATCCCAACATTAGGGAGGTATATAAGACAGACACAAGGTCTCTGTATCAGGCATTCATTCTCCAGCCATGTTGAGAATAGGCTTGCCCCAGCTCAATTGGAGGTAAGAGCTCTCCAGTAGCTTGTCTGCTTTGCTTCCCTGAACTTGAACTAGAGGCAGACTTTGCTTTTCTGAATCATCAGGCAAGCTTTAATAAATCATAGATAATATATCATCACAATGTCAGATAAGCAATAACTAGTAAGTTTGTCATAAGATACATAGTCTTTATATAATATATATATATACTTATTTTACATATCGATCCTAGTTCCCTCTCCATTCCTCCCTCCCTCCGATGCCCCCCGATACCCCTCTCATCCCATTCCTCTCACTACACAGGGAAGGTGATTACTTCCAGGAGGGATCATCAAAATCTGTCAAGTCATTTGGAGTAGAGACTAGACCCTCCATCCTGCCTCTAGGCTAAGAGAGTATACCTCCATGGGGAATGTGCTCCTAAAGTCCTTTCATGCACCACAGATACATCCTGGTTTCACTGCCAGAGGTCCCTTAGATTGCCCAGGCCTTCTAATTGAGACCCACATTCAGGGGGTATTTTGAAGAGATAAGCTCTCTTGCTGTAAGAAAGGAAAAACAGGCTATGGTAAGGTTAAAACTATGAGTACTACTTCTGTTTCTCAAAATCATCATTTAGATAAAAATTTCCTATCTCAGAAGAATTTCCCAAACAATTTTCTAGGTAGCTTAGACAGCATCTGTTGGAGGACATTGGGGCAACCTTCAAGTTTAAATTTCCCTGGATTGAGCCACCAGTGTCTTTTACAGTGTCTCACACAGATCAAGCAAACTGGCTATTCCAGAAAATACTGTAAATAAGAAGTCCCATATGTCTACATTGCTAAGTGCCAAGTGATTTATGTGCTTCTCCAGTGCCAAGGTCATGACTTCAAGTCTGTCCTGGAAAAGGGATCATTGATAGCATGGAAGATGGAAACTCTCCAACTAGGGCAGAATTTCTTTCTGGTTTATAGCTTCTCTGGCTAGCATAGTTCTCAGAAAAGAAAAAAAACATAGTTAAGTACTATGTTTCTGCACATTATATTTCCTTTTATTTCTGATATAATTAATTTCACAATGCATGCTATATTTAGGTATGGAATTAATTCTAACCACATGGGTAGCACTTTCTGACCTCTACTCATACAGAAAGAACTGAGCAAGACTACCATTGAAAGAAAAAATGTGCAATGAGAGTTAAGCTTTATTAAGCCTCATTGCCTACCATGTCTCTCTTTAAAAGCTGTGAAACCACAGCCATGTGATGTGCCTGGCCTCTTTAGGTAACTACTGTGGTTAGCTCTGCCCTCCAATCTTCAGACAAGCTTTGTTAGGTCATAAAGAAAAGATCACCACAGAGAGAGTGAGAAAGAAAGGAAAGACAGGGAGAAGGAAAGTCACATATAAGTCATCCCAAGTCTTACTACCAAGGCATTGAATCACCTCTTACCTTCCTGCTGCATTTGTGGGGCTGCTGAAAATAAGAAGCAGGGTGATTCAGTGCAGCCCCTGGAAGTTGTCTGACAGAACTCTGTTCCAGTGTTTGACTGAAGCTACTTATATCTTGTGCCACTTTCTTTAGTGATTCTGTTCCAAGTAAAGATTAATGCAGTTAGAGCATTTTGCAGAAATAGTAAATCACCCTTGTAACTTATTGTGATGTTGGTCCTTCCTAGCTTGTGAGTCATTCATGTAGCTCCCCAGCATTGCTTTCATAACCAGATATTGTTTCAGTGGTGGTTAATCATTCCTACTCAAGTTAGAGTGAGATCAAGGCTGTGGTAATAATGAGTTTTTATTAAAATCTGTAGACAGTTTTCAATTATAACAGAATGTGAAGGAACTCGCTACCCCAATCTTTTCTCACATGAATAAAGACTGAATTTTAATAGTTCATATTCAGTTTGTGGTTCAAATCTCAGCGAAGAACACCTTTATGGCAATGAATGTATTCAATTATTGCTCTTTCCACAACACTCTCTCTCTCTCTCTCTCTCTCTCTCTCTCTCTCTCTCTCTCTCTCTCTCTCTCTCTCTCTCTTTCTCTCTCTCTCTCTCCATATTAACTGCATTAAAAATGGTACTTTTCTTTATCAATGGTAATTGATAGTCACTCTAGTAAATATCATAATCAGGAAGACTAATATTCCCTTGGTCCTTCCGTTCCACACAGACCTATGTGCATTACACACAAGCTGTCAGATGAAGGTAATGGCACTTCTCTCTGACCTCAAGACCATTTATATAGACTCACACAAGAGCAGCATTCTGCCAGGTGTAGTTATATAACAGATTAAAGCAGTGCATGCTTTGTATTCCTTGAATATTCAGTGCCAATCATTTTGTGCTGACTCACAATGCTCCTCTTCCAAGGACAGTGTTAGCCATCTTGGCCCATACCACATATCCACACCAGAGCCATGTTATCTAAACAGAAACTGGATCTTATGACCTTCTGTTCCATACAGCCATGTTGGTAGAAAAAATATTTTAAGGAGCTTATAGTACTATAGTATATGGTTTGCTTTTCATGCTGGAAGAGGGTGTTTGAGTCACTTGAAGCAGTTTTCCTAATTGTGAAAGCATAGACCAAAAGCTATTTAAGCTCCAGGACACTGTAAAAGTATATAGCATGCAGTAGAGTCCCAGAAGGACTACTGAGGAATGCAGTTCAATCATCTATAAGGACCACATGTTGTCCTTGGGCTTTTCAGCTGATGCTTATTTAGATGTGAGAAACTTTACTTAATAGTAATAGATAAAGCAGCCATTTCATTTGAAGCTTACACTCTTGGAGCTAGACTACTGTGAATTTCAGTTTCTTTATTAGATACAGTGCTCCCAAGAAAATTTATATTTCAAGTGCCCAACCAATCTCTGGAGTAAATTTAAGAGAAATCATCCTTGAAAATATCAACCTAAAATTTGACTGTGCATCTGACACCCCTTTCTGCTGAGTTTTGCTTAGTTAAGATGCTAATGTACCATTGTGAGTCTGGCTAACAATCTTCAACATCTTCTTCCTTGGTATGCCTGAAGAGGCCTGTTGACTAATTGTCAACAACAGCATGAAAATATGCATGGTAAAACAGAGATCCCTAGGGATAAATCATAGGCAAAGGACTTCAGAAAAGCCTTAGATGTATTGAATACCCTGTCAACAACATCTTCTTTTCAAGTTGCTAGAGCCCTACCCATAAAGCTGGAAGAGCTAAATTGAAAGCCTTGAGTTCATGTCTATTGTTGATATTTTCTCTCCACAGTTAGTCCTAGTTTTATCCTGTCCTTTTTCAAAGGCTAAAGAGATTATATATTACCATAATCTTCCTTGTTAAGAAAGCCAAAGGAAAAATGGAAAAGAATGGAATGAGATTCATTAGCAGTCTAATATTAATTGTTAAAAGACCTGGTCTCTTGCCAAAGCTGTTGGGTTTAATACATAGGATTCAGATATTAAGAACTTTTAGGGGGAGATGTAGTTATAGAAAGTCATCTGGAATAATTTAACAACTATAATCACTACTTCTCATTTACATGAAGACCTTAATGGGGGTAGGTAGTTCATCAATATAGTGATTGTGTAGCATGTGCAAAGCCCTAGATGAGATCTTGAGCACCACACGAAACAGGCATAGTGACATAAACCTATAATATGATCACCCAGAAAGTAGAGGCAGGAAAATCACTGCACAGTAAATTCCAGGTGGAACTAGGATACATTAAAGTCTGTCTCAAAACAAGCAAATTAAAAGAATTTCATGGCATTTTTCATGCTAACCTTCTGGATTTCATTTATTTATTCATTGTTGGTTTATTTGCCTCATAGAAATGGACATGCTATAAAACTGATAAATAATCCATGTTGACATATAAACATTTTAATCATCATGCTGCATTTATTGAGTTTGGGAAGAGATCAGCCTCTAATATGAGTTTATATTTATTCTTCCTTTGGTACATCAAGAATGGAATAGTGTCACCCCTGAAAAAGGTTTAAGGCAGCCTGAGTTTGAAGTTGCATCTTCACTCTTACACTCTAGCAAACGGATGTACTGCTGTACAAAGTCTATGTACCTCTAATGCACCCTAACAGTTCACAGGAAGAGAGTCCCAATAGAAAGTTCTGCAATGTGGGAAACATCCTCTGTCTGTGTGGTCAACTATGCAGCTACTCAGCAAATAAAATAAAACCAGTGCATCTGAAAAAAATGGGCTTTAAAACCTCAGCTTCAAAAGCTATTGGCTCCCACATGGGACAGGGACAATTCCAATTCCACTGTATCAGCATCTTTTCGCTTACTTTTCTTTTTATTATTATTATTTTATTTAATTGTTTTTCTTATTTCACATATTGATTCCAGTTTCCTCTCCCACTGAGCCCCCTCATCCACGCCTCAGGGAGGGTTGGGCCTTCCATAAGTCATCATCAAAATCTGTCAAGTCATTTGGGGTAAGGCGTAGGCCCTCCTCTGTGTCCCCAGGCTAAGGGCATATCCCTCCATGGGGAATGGGCTCCAGAACTCCATTCGTGTTCTAGAGATAAATCCTTGTTCCACTGCAGAGGTTCCATAGACTGCCGAGGCCTCCTAACTGAAGCTCACTCACGTTCAGGGGGTCTGGGTCGGTCCTATATTGGTTTCCCAACCATCAGTTGGGGTCCATGAGCTCCCCCTTGTTCAGGTTAGTTGTTCTGTGTTTTTTTCCAGCCTGTTCTTGACCCCTTTGCTCACCAACTCTCCATCTCTGCAACAAAATTCCAGGAGTTCGACTCAGTGTTCAGCTGTTGGTGTCCACCTCTTCTTCTGTCAGTTACTGGATGAAGGCTTTAGGATGGCATATAAGGTAGTCATTAATCTCACTATCAGGGAAGGACATTTAAGGTAACCTCTCCACTATTGCTTAGATTGTTAGTTGGGGTCATTCTTAAAGGTCTCTGGATATTTCCCTAGGACCAGATATCTCTTTACATCTGTAATGGCTTCCTCTATTATGGTATCTCTTTCTTGCTCTTGTCTATTCTTCCCATGACTCATTTTCCTTGCTCCCTCATGCCCACCTCTCCCCTCCTCTTCTCCCCTTCTCTTTCTCCTAATACCAATGACAGTTTATGCTGGAGAGGATATGGAGAAAGGGGAACACTTCTTCACTGTTGGTGGAAGTGCAAACTTGTACAGACACTTTGGAAATCAGTATGGTAGTACCTCAGAAAAATTGGAATCAGTCTACCACAAAATTCAGCAATTACATTTTTAGGCACATTCATGCAACACAGACATCTGATCAGCTATGTTCATTCCAGCATTATTTGTAATAACCAGAACCTGGTAGCAACTTAAATGCCCCTTATATATAGAAAATGTGGTACTCAGCAGAAAAAGAAATTTGCAGGCCAACGGATGGAACTAGAGGAAACCATCTTGAGTGAGATAACCCAGTCACACAAAGACAAACAGGCCATGTACTCACTCAAATATAGATTTTCTACATAGAGCAAAGGATCACCAGCCTACAATTCACACTGCCAGAGAAGCTGGAAACAAGGAGAAATCTAAGAGGAACATACATGGTCCCCCACAGAAGGAGAAAGGGACAAGATCTCCTGAGAAAATTGGGAGCGGTGGGGGAAGGGAGAGGGAGTTATCTTACTTCTTAATAGAAACTTTTAAATTTTTCTGGCAAAATTAATAGTCCATCATTGTATTAGCTGATAAAACACGATGCATGTTAAATATGTGATATCATGTAATTGTATTTTCTGTGATTCTTATTTCACACACACACACACACACACACATACACACACACACCTATCTTACTTTCCAGTGTTCAAATATTCAGAGTTTTGGAATTTAATGACAAAAAGATTCATAAGTATCAGAAGACATCTCAAAGCAACTAAGCACCTAAAGCTTTTCTCCTGTTCATAGTGACAGTGGGGACTAATTTTTATTCAGCCTTGGTTTTTAAAGTTAAAAATGTTATCAGGCCCATATGAGAATTTGATTTTGTGAGGAAAGGTACTGAAATAAAGTGAGATTTTATACATACATATATAAACACACACACACACACACACACACACACACACACACACATATATATATTATATATATATATATATATATATATATATATATACGAATTCATTCTGTGTGCATGTGAGGAAAGATGTCACAGATAAGGGAATCAAGCACTTGAAAGGATCTCAAACTCTGTCTTCCAAACTCAGTTCCAACCAGTCAGGAGGACTGTGATGACAATAACCAAGGTAATGAATTTCTCTGAACTGAAGACAGTGTATCTCTAAAAGGAGATATTAATTTGTGACTTTAAAAGCCATTGTGAAAAATTAAGAAAGATAATGCATGTAAATAGCTACAGTCATTAGTAAGCCTTGAATGTATTCATTCTTAGTCATTCTCTTTTTAAGCTTAATAGTTTGAAATGTAAAAATTAATTGAAGCCACAAATGTTCCAGAAACATCCATCCAATCTTACATTTATTTCTCTGAATTAAGAGTTCAGTATGACTTTGTTAACATGCTTTAAAGGACCAGGGTATTTCCAGGCCCCAGGCAGATGCTCACACACTCTTAGGAGAAAAAAAATAGTTATTTTTCATAAAATCCTCTTTGGTTGATTCCTTCATTATGATTGGGCAAAATGCCACTTGCAACAGATGGATATGAATACAGGCAACGAGAGAGGCTGTGTTATACCCCGAGTCCTGGCATATGTGGTAGACTCCCTTACCAGGCTGTCAAAACAGCTGCTGTGTGTTCCCTCCACCTGCAGTTATGAGGTTCTGCCAAGGGTGTCCATACTCAAAGAAGCATCAGGAGCTAGCTGAGTTTTGCAGGTTGGAAGCCTCACCTGTTGCTCTCTGAGTACTAGGAGGCCCTTTTCAGATCTGTCTTTCAAATCCTGGAGAATGAATATTTTATTTAATCACTCAAACCCATCTAACTTTCCAATAACATTGAGAAGAAAAAAGAAAGAAAAGGAGAGATACTCAAATCTGAACTCAACAACTTAGTTGTGGTTGAAATTAATGTGATATCTTGGATTCTGAGCATCTCTTCTTCAAGGGGAAATAGACAATACTTGGTGGGACTTTAGTGATGAATAATAATAATAATAATAATAATAATAATAATAATAATAATAATAATTCAAAAAGGACACATATAGCTGGATGCCATAATTGGCACTTCCCTGGCAGCTGTAATAAAATACCCTGAGTGAAGCCACTTACGGGAAAAAAAAGAATTTACTCTGATGTTGGGGTGTAGTCCTACTTGGCCGGGAAGTCATGGTGACAGGAGTGTAAGGAAGCTGGTCACATAGCATCCATAGCCAGGTGATGGAGGGATAAAAATATTACCAAATCAACTAAATGTCTCCACCATCCCCTTTTAAAATTAATTTTTATTTAAATTAAAAACAATCTTATTTTACATACCAATCCCTGTTCCCTCCCCCTCCAGCCCTCTCATTCCCACCCCCACCACTCCCCCATCCCACTCCTTAGGGAGGTAAGGCCTCCCATGGAGGATCATCATAGTCTCTATCACATCATTTGGGGAAGGACTTAGGCCCTCCCCTGTGTATCTAGACTGAGAGAGTATCCCTTCATAGGGAATGGGCTTTTTTTTTTTTTTTAATTCAATCTAGGATCCAAGCCCAGAGAGTTTCACCCACTTTTAAGTTAAGTCATCCTACTTCAATTAATCTATTCAGGATAATCCTTCCTGGGTAGGGCCAGAGGCTAACTTAATCAAGAGGATCCAGTTATAGGTGTGCCTGGGAGCTTGTCTTCTGTATAATTCCAGATAGTGTAGAGTTGACCATCAGTGCTAACCACTGCAAGTATTAAGATTTAGTTCCTGGTTACTAAACATCAAGTGTGATTCTAAGAGCTCTATAGGTGTTACAAATCTATTCCTCATATTCAACTCAGAAATATATTTTCATAAAGTACATGCCCCCCCTCAAAAGAAAGATAGTAAAATCTAAACACTTAGTCCCAGATAAGGTACTTTAGAGAAATGACAAGAATAAAACTCTGGCAGTTCAATTCCCAGACCCTGCATACTTAGTCATTACTGTAGGAATTAAGAGAAGGGTAATATTTTTATGAGATAAAAAGGGATTCACAGCCAATCGGTGTGTTAATGAAACATCCATTTTTGAAAAGCAAATGACAACTGTGGGGCCCATGAAATATTTCTACCTGGCACATCCTGCTTAGGTAGGAAAAATTTGCAGAGGAAAGACTAGGTCAAAGTCACTCCTTTTTACAAAACACCAGAAATTATGTTACAAACGTCAAAATAATTACAACCATATTAGAAACAATGGACATAATTTAAGTAATTGAGAAAATCTGTAAAGAATTTGCTATTTTAATCCTTGACAGAAAAAAATTAGCTAATGGATTTTGTATGCTTAAAATGACATTTGCTACTAATCCCATTCTGTGTTTATATGGGGTTTTATATACATTTCAGAAACATAGTCTGACCTGATGAAATGGATTTTGTTATATACAGAAAATATTAACTCCTCCTAGGGATGAGGTTGGTATCATAAGTATATTTAAAAACTTTTTGTTGTTGTTGTTATTACTGCTCTATTCTGAAAGTGTGACAAAATACCTTACATAAGCTTCAAACAAGAATGAGGTTTATTTTTTACTCACTGCTTCAGGGGCTATCAGTTCATCATGACAAAGAAGGCCCAGTGACTAAAGTATTTTAATCAATAGCCATAGAGCAGTTGGTGCAGCTTTCCACATCCTGGAGGAACACAAAGCAAAAATACCTTAACAGGAACCAGAAAGAAGTCAACACCAGTTTCAAGGTCCATACACCCACCAGTTTCTGTTAAATAAATCAGTTTCCCAAATTCCACAAACTCCAAAAACAGCATCCTTGGGGGCTGGTAGGATGTCACAGAGGTGAAGAACTCTCACTGTTTATTTGGAGGACCAGAATTTGAGTTCTAGCATACACACTGGAAAGTTCACAACTGCCTGTATATCCAGGTCCAGGATATCCCATGCCCTTTCCTGGCTTCTGACGGTACCAGTATGACTATACACATATACACATATACACATATATACACATATACACATATACGCATATACACATATACGCATATACACACATATACGCATATACGCATATACACATATACGCATATACGCATATACGCATATACGCATATACGCATATACACATATACACATATACGCATATACACATATACACATATACACATATACACATATACACATATACACATAGGCAAATGGATAAAAAATAAAATAAATAATTAAAAATAAACAAAAGTATCCCAGCTGGCAACCAAGTATTTAAACACATAAGCCTGTGAAAGACATTTCACATTCTATGTTGTTGTTTTTATTTCAAAAAGGCACTGTGGACCTCACATGGAGAAAGCTCACTGGGGCTAAAGCATATGTAACAGTATAGTCAGTCATTAAACTTAAGCAAATAGAGTCCACATTTTCCTTCTTTGAACAGCATTTACGATAGGTGACATGATGCTCCATATTAAATGTAATGAGCACTCAAATAAATGCTCTAATTGAATAGGAAGCCTGGGATGGAACCAAGCTGGATGGAATCAGAATGAAACAGATATACACAATTAGTAAAAGGGCTATGGAGGGAATGAATTCAAAGGAACTGAATGGAGAAAGATGGTGTAAAACAAGCCTAAGGAGGAGAGAGACCTTGCCTTCATGAAATTCTGTCTACACATTTCAGTTTGCATCAGGATGAGTTCTCATTTCTTGTGCCAACATCTTGAAGCAATAAGAGGCCACATCATAGACACCCTTCTGTCAGTCAGGCTTATGCTTAGGGGACAAATCCATGGAGAGAGCAGATACTCAAAATAAAATTAGGAGCTGACATGATGCCTCATGCCCCCGTAGCTATAATCCCAGAACGTGGGCAGGAGGCAATGGCTGGAGAATTGCCATGGGTTTCCGGATAGTCTGAACAACATAATAGGTTTGAGGTCAGCTTGGGTAATAGAGCAATATCTTGGCTCAACACACACACACACATACAGAGAGAGAGAGAGACAGAGAGAGAGAGAGAGAGAGAGACAGAGACAGAGAGAGAGAGAGAGAGAGAGAGAGAATAAGACAGAGACAGAAATAGAGATACAAATACACAGAGGTGGAGACAAACAGGGATACAGATACAGAGATTTATAATAAGAAACATATCACAAAATTATGAGAGCTAAGATATCCCTTGATCTGAAATTTGATATTGAAGATGCAGAAAAGAAGGTCAAGAAAAGTGGTACAGAAGCAGTACTCTTTCTCTCCCCCACCCCTGTGTGTGTGTGTGTGTGTGTGTGTGTGTGTGTGTGTGTGTGTGTGTGTGTTTCATTAGCATGGCTGGATAATCCAATAATAGCCATCAAAACCTTTGAAAGACTAAGAACCCAGTACTTGCTCAATTTGTGAAGAAGGCTGCCTTAACTACCCCAATATGGAGTAGGCTGAAGGTCTGAAAAGTTCCAAGATAGTCAATGATGTTTGTTCCATTTTTGAAACCCAAAGAAGTTGGAGTTTTATGTCCTCCAAGAATGGCAGCATGAAGCAGGAAAGCAAGCACAACTGTTTTTTCTTCAGATAGCTACATTTATGTTCTACCCAAAGGTGTCACCTGCTGAGGGTGAAGTTATTCACCCTTCATTTAATTATTCCTGGAAGTGCTTTCATAGACCGGCCCATAAACATTCCTTTTTAATTGATGCTATATTCAGTCAAGTTGACAGTCAACATTAACTCTCACATAAGTAAATTCTATTTTCACTCAATATGTATAAGAACAAAAATACAAATGTCCATATGACAGAGAAAATTCACCCTTTTGTCCATCTTTTTATTTGTTTTTATCCAAGCTTTTAATAGATAGACTGATGCCCATCTACACAGGTGATGGTGATTGTTTTTGTCCACTTAACCAATTCAACTGCTAATGTCTTGTGAAAATACTCACATGTCCTGTTGTATCTGCTATTTGGGGACCCACTGGTCTCATCACATTGTCATGCAATGTTGGCCATCACAAAATACAAGAAAAGACTAGGGGAATTATTAAGCAGGTGGTAGATGGAGAAAACCATAGCAATAACACTGCCCAAACACAATTTAATGCTCTCCTTCCAATAACAGACTGCTGCAAAGCAGGTGGTTTTAAAAGGTGCATATATGGATGAGAATAATAATTTTTAAAAAGTGAAGATATACTTGCTGGAGGGACAGAAGGAGGATATTTTAGGATGAAGTTCAACCATTGCCCTCCAGATAATCAAACCCTGTCCTTTTCCTTGATGTAAGAAATCTACTGTGACAGAGGACTGTTTCCTACCCTGGACAGAGGAGAACACCCCCACAAAGCTTATGACCTTAAGAAGGAAGTCAATGAAATTAAACAACTATCACTTTGAAAAGATCACAATTTGAATCAATAATGATAAAACATGAAAAGGTCAATCATAGTACAGTATAGTTCTTCTCTACTGTTACACATGATGACTTTGGGTTGTATCATTTCTGGTATTGTGCATTGACTGGTGTGGAAATCCATAGTTATATAGCTGCTCATAAGCCTCTCAGAGGACTCTTCTTGAGCTGTCCATGCTCTGGGTAGAATTTTTTAGTGCTATCCCTACCCACAAATATTCTCTAGCACTTCTTAGGGGGATTGTTGATTGGAGTCACCCATGCCCATATAAGCAATCAGAATAAATTCATTAGTTAGCCAAGATGGATGTGGACAGAATTGTTTCTTTAGCCCTTTCTTTATCTGGAGAGAACTGACATTTCTCTTTTTTTGTTGTTTTTCTTTGTTTGTGCATTTGTTTGTGTTTTGTATTGGTTTACTGTTGTTGTTGTTGTTGTTGTTTTGACACAGGTTTCTCTTTGTGACATCTCTGGCTCTTCTGGAACTTGCTTTGTGACAAGGCCTGCCCTCAAACTACAAAGATCCACCTGCCTCTGCCTCTTAAGGTGTGCACCATCACCACCTATCTAGACATTTCTTAATGTATCCCCAGGAAAAGTCATACAAAATTAATCAAGAAAGAAAAGCAAAAGAAGAAAAAAAAAGAACAAGAGAAATAAATATTACAAAATCAGCCAAGATCAGTTGAAACCCTTACAAATGGATCTTATAATAATGAAGGGCTGGAGAGATGGCTTAGTGGTTTAAAAGCACTTCCAGCTCTTCCACAGGACCCAGGTTTTTATTTCCTGGCCCTACCATAGTGCCTTACAAATGTCTTTTAGTTCCTGAGATTCAGATGCCCTCTCCTGGCCTCGGTGGGCGTCAGGCATGCATGCATATTAAGAAAGTACAATAAAGTCTACATGCTAAAAAAAATGAAACAATAGAGATAAAGCTGATACAATCCTAAAATATACAAATTACTGAAGCTCAATGGGAAAGGAATAAGTAATTCTATATCCAACAAAGACACTGAATTCATTTTTCAGACATTGTAAGACATAAAATCTCAGACCTAGCAAATTCTAGAAAAGACCCTAAAAAGATATAATGCCACTTACACAAAACTATAAAAATTGGTATCAGAGAAATACACATTAGAAAAATAACAAAAGTGACTATCTAGCATTTATTGATGAAAAAGTTTATAAGAAGTTGAATTAAACAATAAAGAGAAGTGGAAAAAATCAGTACCATATTTAGTTTAATATGTATATAAAAGCCTGGATCAATATTTGAAAAATCACTCAATAGAATCATTATATGAATGACTAAAGGAAAATAGAATGACAGAGAGTATGGGAAGGACATAAGATTAGGTTAGTAACTTAAGAAAAAGTACACTCCACAGATACAAAACTTTCTCATTAAAAAGCATCTTTGTAAACCAGGGACAGAAAAAAATTCTGGTTAAAAGATGTATAGAAAACCTTACAGGCACAATCATACTCAATGGTGAACAGTGAACATTTCTTCTTCATTAGATTTAGAGATTATAATGGCATAATTCCTATTAAAAATCATATTGCAGATTTTGTCAAAGAAGAAGCAAATGCACAAATTAGAAAACATGAAAGAGAAATTGTTGCAGACAATGAATGTCTTAGTAAAATATGATAAAAGTCCAATGAAAAGCTATTGGGACTACCAAAATGTATCAAGGTTGATCTGTATTAGATAGTTATAGAAAAGTCAACTATATTTTGAGTAGCAACAACAGAAAATTAGAAAGTGAAATTTTGAATTGGGTTTTCATGTGCAGTAAAATCAAAAATTGCAAAATTTGTATTATAAATGTAGCAAAATGTATTCAGATTTTGCTACAAAAATATGGACAGAGTAGACTACAATTCTTTATGCTTGTGGTTAACTATGGTGTATATACATAGATGTGTATATTTATTAAAACATATTTATGAACATCAGGAATGAGAATATTATTTTATTTAAATTATCACTCATAAAAAGAAATTAAAACAGAAAGAAATTCTAATCTACTGAGCTACCAAGCCAGATGTGATTCCTGTTACTTTGGGGGAAAAGTTCTAATAGAAAAAATTCAATTATTTGCAAGCAAACACATAAGCATATAACATCATGTTATTTCATTTGACTAAATGATATGATTTTATTTGGGTGAAGAATTTATACAAATGAGTCCAAAGAGGAAAATAGAGGAGAACGGAAAAAATGTTTGTCAAGCTCATTCATGCCATTACAACCAATTAATAGAAACCTTAGTATTTAAACAGCTTTCTGAGTTAAGCAGATGAAGGCTCTTCCCAGTAAGAGGGCATTTAAGACGGAGAGTAGACAAGATCAGTGTCTCAACATGGCTCATTTAGTTATGCCAGAGGCAGGAGAAAATCAATTGATGATACAATGAATGGAAAAGTCTGGTGCAAGGGAAGAGCTTGATATTGATATCTAATTTGGAAAAGATAGACAAGCAAACCCTCTGAAGCCATAGCATCCTAACAGATACCTAAGTAAAGAGAGCAAATCGAGCTTAGCGACAGAATAAAACAACAAAAACAAGTGGTAATTGCTGCACCCCCCCACACAAAAAGGAATTTATAAGCAATCTGTTTCTGAGTGAGTTAGTTGTCCAGTTAGAGAGAGAAGAGCAACAGAGTGCAAAATAACAGTAAAATTCTGGGGACAGAAGTGAGGTCAGAGAGGTGGAAAGAGCCTCACCATCCAGCCTGAGAGGATGGGAAGGACAGCAGAAGCGGTTCATTTGTGTTCAATGTAGACACTATTAGAAAATTTGGAACCATGCAGAAGCACAGTCTTCTAGTTTTCCAAAACAAATCTACCTTTTGAGTCAAGACTGTTTTCAAAGGATTAGTAATAAAAGCAAAGTGATCAGCCAGGTGGCTCATGTATTAGTCCAGTATCAGCCAGGTGGCTCATGTATTAGTTCAAGTATTAGCCATGTGGCTCAAGTGTTAGTCCAGACGAAAGAAGAGAAATGAAGAGCTTGAAGTATTAGCTGAGAAATGGTTGTTATGGAAAAAAATACCGAGTTATGATGGGAGATGTCTTTCTGTAAAAATGTTTCTCGCATTGGTTAATGAATAAAGCACTGTTGACCAATAGGAAAGCAAGATAGGTGGGACTAGAAGACTAGGAGGAGAGAGGACATAGTAGGGAGGAGTTCCAAGTTGGAGGACGAAGAAAGAACTCCAGTTCCTCTCTCCGGTAAGATAAGACCACATGGAAATACTTAGATTAATAGAAATGGGTTAATATTTAAGACAGAGCTAGCCAATAAGAAACTAGTAAATGGCCTACAGCTTTATATCTAATATAATGTCTCTGTGTGTTATTTGGGGCTGGCACTACCGGGGGACCAGGATGGCAGGAAACTACTCATAACAAAATGGTGCCGAACATGAACCTGAGAACTTCCACGTAAAACTTGACAAAAGCTTATAAAGGGATTTCAGACACAAAAGAACAGAGACAGAGACGAGCAAGAATTCTTGATAGAAGCATTTTTTTTTTTTTGGTTGTACTCTGTTTTGCTAGAGACAAGCAGAGACTTGTATGGCTCCTTTAAAGGAGGTTTCCTGACTCAGCATAAGCAGCAAAAACCTTAAGGCTTTTAAAGAGCTCTGCTAACAACTGAATGGTATATAAGAGAGCTGGCAATGGCACTGAGCATATCTCCAAGCCGACAACATGCTGCTGGATGGCAGCGCAGACCAAGGTAGTGAGCACAGCTCTCATTTCTGGCAGTAAAAGTACCCACTGCCATCTTTGATAGACTGCAGCTAATATAGCTGTGGTTTTCATTTTAGGAATGTTGTTTAGCAGATAAAAGACTTGTGGCCACAAAAAAATAAAGATTTACAGTAAAGACTGATTCAGATTAAGAAAAACCTCTAAAGGTTTACAGTATGTTTTAAAATATATGTAAGCTTGGGAGAGAAAGAGAAATAGGATAAAATGGTTTAAAAAAGAAAAAAAGAAGTAGAGTAACTGGGTGTGCTGGTGGCACATGCCTTTAATCCCAGCAGAGGCAAGTGGATCTCTGTGATTTCAAAGTAAACCTGGTGTACAGAGTTAATTCTAGGACCTATAAAAGTTACACAGAGAAACCTTGTCTCAGAAAATGAAAAAAAAATAGAAGTAATAAAAATAGAGTAATAAAAAAAAGCAATGAAAAGATGGAAAACACAGAGAGAATCTGGACACTGTACAGTATTATATTGTCTTTGTATCACTTGACTTCTGAGAAAATAACAACTGTTAAAAAAATGCTGCTGGATTAATTCAATTTATATATTTTAAAAATGCTTTGACTCCAAAATTTACGTTCAAGGACAGGTTACTGGGGAAAAGGATTTCTATTTTTGTTCCACAGAAAATGAAAAGTTGTGGATTCCTTCCAGACTAACATTGTTTGACCAAGCAAGACCCTCTGAAACAGCCTCCCAGGTAAGCCAACATTCAAAACAGTTGGAACAAGCCAGCCTTGCAGATTACAGATTACAGGATTTCTGGGTCTTCTTAGGATCCCCATGACAGTACCCCCTACCAGCAGGAAGCAGTTTGGAAAGAATGATGCCCAAATTCCCAAATATTGTTTATAAATGTTTGTTTTCATTTATATGGGGTTGGTTATAAATGGTTAATGACCACAACAAATCTTTTTAAAGGTAAAAAGGGAATTATGGTATAGATATGAATACTTTGTTTTGGAATAGATTTTCATTTATTGATACAAATTTAAGGTCAAATTTGTGATAAGTGTATTTGTCCTCTTGTTTAGGTATTGTGTTTATATACCTCATTTAAAATGTAATGTATAATTTAGTACAGATTTTAGATAGTTACCTATAATAGTCAAAACTTATAGCTAGGTGAGTTAGGTTTTCTAGATAGGTAGAGATGTATTTGAGATGAATAGGCATTCTTCAAACCTTTCAAGGACCTACAGAATATGGGATTTAAAATGGTTTAGTGTTTTTCTTAACAGTGAGGCACAATTGCTCCTGGCAATATCACCTGTGTCAGAAAGGAAGATGGAGTTTAAAGAAACACATTATGGAGTTTGCTTTCAATATGGCATGACTAGCCATTTGAACAAGATACTGCTCTTGCCTGGACTATTTGACTTTATGAGGAATAAACTGGACATGCAGGACCCACAGAAAAGTGACTGCTGATACAAGATGGACATTGATACAGGGTTCCTCCTTCATGGAAGAGTCTGCCAGACAGTCTACAGGACACAGAGAAAAGTGACTGACAAACTGACAATACAGGTGGGCAGTTTAAAGTTTCCTGCTTTGCTGAGGAGTCTGCCAGATACACTATGGCCTATAGGCTGAAGATGGAACATTACAGAAGAACTTTGGGTGACTGACCAGGCAAGTTGTCTCTGTCATTCTAGAGTTTATTTATTATCCTTCTGTGGTCTTTGGTGGAGTTGAAGCCATATAGTTGTGGTTATAGTTTTCCTTGGTTAGGATTAAAGATAAGTTGCAAATAAGACTTTAGACACACAAAGATAGGATGGATGATAGAATATATTCTTTAAATCTACTAAATGTTAATGGACTAAATATTGTTAACTGTGATTCATATGTGATAACTATTGTGTCATGCTATGTTAAGATTAAAACCCTTCTTTTTATTTTAGATAGGAAAGAGGAGATGATGGGAGATGTCAGTCTGTAAATATGTTTCTCTTATTGGTTAATGAATAAATCACTGTTGACCAATAGGAAAGCAAGATAGGTGGGATTAGGAGACAAAGAGGAGAGAGTAAGGGTAGGGAGGAGATCCAAGATGGAGGAAGGAGAGAGAAGAATGCCAGCCCTTCTCTCTGGTAATAAAAGACCACGTGGAAGCACTTAGATTAATAGAAATGGGTTATTATTTAAACAGCACTAGGTAATAAGAAATGATAGTAATTGGCCAACAGAATTATATCTAATACAGCATCTCTGTGTGTTGTTTGGGGCTGGTGTGGAATTGGATGCAGGTTGAGGGGAAAACTCCTCCTAACAGAGTTATTCACAATGGCATTTAGTCATCAAGGAGAATTGGGGGAGACATGGTAGGAGCTTTGGTGTTGGGTGTGGTAGTTGCACCGACTTATTATCATAATGCCCAGAATAAGAACTCAAACTAAATGTTCGTTGCCAAGCACATGGGGAAAAGACAGTGTGATACAGATACAATGGAATATTAAACAACCAAAGAAAGCATGAATTCATGTTATTTGTTAAAACATAGATGGTCTTGGTGGACATTATACTAAGTATGATACAAACAGCAGGTCATCTCATTCATGAGAAAACACTGTTTCATAAGTTAAGGTAGAATACTTGTTTATCCTGCACAGAGCTCTAGACTTGATCTTTACAAATATGTAGAAAACATATTTTTGGTCTTATAAAAGATAAAAGAACAGAGGTTACTAGAGACTGAAAGGATTAGGAAAAGACACCATCCAACTCAACAGACACTTTACTGTTAGACAGACTTCTAAGTTCTGCTGTTTTATGGCACATTAGCTAATATAATGAACAGCCATGCATTTTACATTTTAAATTGTTAAAAAGCTGGCTTTTTGAAGCCCATTACCTATGGAAGGATACATTGCTCAGTCTAGCTACATGAAGGATGTGACAGAATTTGATGATTCCCTCAAGGGAGGCCTCCCTGATGAGTGGATGGGGGGTAGGATGGGGAGACAGTGGAGGGAATGGGAGGACTAGAGGGAGGGAGAGGGAACTGGAATTGGTATGTAAGATTGTTTTTAATTAATTAAATTAATTAAATAAAAATTAATTTTAAAAAAGACAGGAATATGAGTTACTTAAAGAAATAGTAAAGTGATAGAATAATTGCTTTAAGCTAAGACTTAGCAATTCAGAACTGAATCAATAATCACATTGTACCTCAATAGTATGCACAGCTCTTCAGATGGAAACAAAATTTTAATGTATATAAGGGGTGCTATAAAATAGACAGTTACATGTGAAACCTCTATGTAAATGTGGGATTTAACCATGTGTAAGTAAGCATTTGCTCTGATTTGAAGCATAAGAACAAAGATAATTCACAGAGCAGGGAACATGGATGAGAACATATCCTCTTCTGTGCCAGTTCATTTGGAAGACAGAGTCATCTTTGACAAAAGAGATTTCAAAGGAGTAGAAAGTAAGGTGAGAAGAAAATCAAACAAGTGTGTAATATCAGGAATCCAATAAACAGAGCCAACAGGGGACTCTTATGCAGAGAGGGCAGACACTTCCATAATAGGTTTGAACACTAGATGCAATATTATGTGGACCCAATGCTTTGCAGTCAGTGGGTTGGTGTGAATGGAAATCTAAGTGAAGAGTGGAATCTAGTGACTTGGATCTATGAGTGTAGGCATTGAGCTCTCAGAGGGGAAAAAAGAATACCCTAATAAAGTGGAAGCCCTAGAACATATTTAATAATCATGGATATGAGCCCATAGGAAAAACAGATCATGGAGTAAGAAAGAGTAAGAGTGATTACAAAGAATCTCTGAGTATTCAAGTCAGGGTGTGTGGAAACATAATTTGTAAGTATAAGAGCAAAAAACACCCCATGCTAGTTGAAAAGAACATCAGAACCCTATTGTTTGCAACATTCTACACGTTAAATAAAATAAAATCAAGAAATTCAAAGGTAAATATGTATGAGGAACTGTTATGGTTTGAATGAAAATGGCCTCCATAGGCTCATAGGAGTGTCTCTATTTGAAAGGATTAGGAGGTGTGCCTTGTAGGTTAATGCCTGTTGGAGGAAGTATATAACTGGGATTATGTTTTAGGCTTTCAGATGCCCAAACCAGACCCACTGGCTTTTTTTCTTCCTGCAGCCTGCCTATTCAGATGTAAATCTCTCAGCTACCTCTTCAGCACCATGTCTGCCTATGTGCCTCCATGCTTCTTGCCATTCTGTTAATGGACTAAACCTCTGAACTATAATCCAATCCCAATTAAATACTTTCTTTTATAAGAGTCGCCATGGTTGTGGTTTCTCTTCGTAGCAATAAAACACAGACTAGACAACTGAAAACTGGACACCAAAGGACAAGGAGTAAAATATGACTGAAGCCACACACTTCATTTTTATACTGCTATTTCATAGAATAAATATATATATATATATATATATTCAGTTTTTAATTGAGAGATATTTCTACAACCTTATTTAACTTTGAACAAAAATTTCAAAAATATCCCCTCAGGATTTCTGGGAAAGGCCCAATAGGAATTTAATTGTTTTAAGCGAATGAGTGACACAAATAGCATTATTTCAGAAATCCATTCCTTTCAATAGATTTTGAACTAGAAGAAGGGTAATGCCACCAAAGAGTCTAGATATGTGGTTGAAATAAAAATGCCTCTTTGGGGATAGTTCTTTAAGTACATTTTTAAAACCTGACTTTCATTTTCCTACTAAAAATAAATAGCTTCAGGTGGAGCTGCCCTCGTGGGAATCACAGACTATTTGTGTAGGATGAGGGTCAATACTGGTCAAGAAGAGTAGTTTGTAAGGAATTTTCATATTACATATAAAGGATGTTTTTTCTATAGCAACAGAGTTGAAAAGCAAGAATCTGCATGAACTGACAACCTTGTTGAGAAAGCTGATCTAAGCAAATGAAGGTGTTAAGGAGGGAAAATATAAATGAAAAATGAAGGCAGAGTGCTTAAAGCATTCAGCCCATGGTAAAAGAATTCATGGCTTTTGTGAGCTTTGTTTCTATATGAAACAGTAGATCTTAATGTTTGTCTAGATCAGTAAGAGTCCATATGAACTAACAGTATAAAAATAGCTACCTAAAAATGTATTTTATGTTGTGAATTGATCCTGGATAAGCTATAACATGAAACTGTAGTCATTATTAATACTGTCATCTGTTATCTTAATGACTTATTTATTTTTTTAATTTATTTGTTTATTTTACATTGTAGCTGAAGTTTCTCCTCCCTCCTCTCCTCCCACCCCATTCTGGTCCCACCTCCCAGGAAAGGGCAGGTCTCTCATGGTATTCACAAAACATGGAATATCAAGTTTCAGTAAGACTAAGCACCTCTGCATGTACTAAGGCTGGGCAAGATGACCCAGTATTAGGAGGAGGGTTCCAAAAGCCAGTGGAAGAGTCAAAGATAGTCCCTACTTGTTAGAAGTCCTAGAAGAGGAGCAAGCTATAAAACTGTAACATATAGGCAGAGTGCCTAAATCAGTCTCATGCAAGCTCCCTGGTTCAGTCTCTGTGAGCTCCTATGAAACCAGGTAAGTTGATTCTGTGAGTATTCTTGTGATACCCTTGCCTCCACTGACTCCTACTCTCTTTTCTACCCCTCTTCTACAGGATTCCCCAAGATCTGCCTTATGTTTGCCTGTGGGTCTGCATCTGTTTCCATCAGTTGCTGGATAAAGCCTCTCTGATGGGCTAGACACCAATCAATATATACAAGCAAAATACCCTTAGGCATCATTACATTGACCTTTTTCTTGTTTGTTTGTTTTCCCCTCCAGTGATGTTTGGTTCTATCCTAAGTCTCTGGGCTACCTGGCCTGTCAGTCAAGTCCTTATGCACTCCCCCCCAACCTCCTAGTTACAAATTATTTCTGGGCATACAGATTGTAGTATAGTTATCCTTTATTTTACAGATAATACACACTAATGAGTGAGTACAAACCATGTTTGCCCTTTTGGGCCTGGGTTAGACCAAACTCAGGATGGTATTTTCTAGTTTTATCCACTTTACTTTAGATTTTGTTGTGTTGCTGTTTTTAACAGCTGAGTAATAATCCATTGTGTAAATATACCACACTTTCCTTATCCATTCCTCAATTGAGGGGCATCTAAGTGGTTTCTAGGTTCTGGCTATTAAAAATAATGCTGCTATAAACATAGTTGAACAAGTGTCCATGTAGTATGAATGAGCATCTTTTGGATATATGACCAAGAATAGTAAAGCTATGTCTTGTGGTAGATTAATTAGAGTTTTCTCAGAAACCACCATATTGACTTCCAAAATGGCTATAGAATTTCACCCTCCCACCAGCACTGGAGGAGAGTTCCTCTCGGCCTACATCCTTTCCAGCATGAACTGTCACTTCTACTTTTGAACTAAACATCAACAAATAAAAGAATCTAATTAAAAACTGGGGTACCGATCTAAACAGAATTCTCAACAAAGGAATCTCAAATGGCCCCAGAAACACTTAACAAAATGTTCAGCATCCTTAGCCATCAGGAAAATACAAATCAAAATAACCTGAGATTCAATCTTATACCTATAGGAATGGATAAGATCGAGGATTTGTTTATTGAGCCAATTATTGCTGACGCTTTAGAAGCTTTAGCAAAAATAAAATGTCAAATCTTTACTCTCTTGACCTCTAATGTGTATGAACATGGAAAATCACAAGCCAGCATTACATTAAAATAAATAAATAAATAAATCCATCCAGTATGTTTCAGGATGTAGTCAATGGTCTCAACCAACTAATGTTAAGGAAATATGTATCCATTAAATTGAATATGTAAACTTCTCTTCTATAGTCCATGTGAATCTTCTCTTATCTATAGATACCAAGAATGACAGAAGACCAGGCATGACCTAAGTGGACATTGACTAAGCATCTCCTGCCAGATAGAGTGTCTTAGTTTCTATTACTATGATGAAACTTGGGGAGAAAAGGGTTTATTTCATCTCACAACTTGTAGGCATCATTATAGTCATCATCCAGAGGCATAGGGCATAAATTCAACATGGGAATTTCAGAAGAAAGAACTGATGCTAAGGCCATTGAAGAGTGCTGCTTCCTAGCTCACTTTTCATAGCTTGTTCAGCCTGCTTTCTTTTAGTACTCAGGACCACCATCCACAGAGATGGTGCCAACCACAGGTAGCAGGGATATCCACATCAACAATCAATCAATAAAAATGTGCTATAGCTTTGTTCACTTTGTCCACAGGCCATTCTGGTGGGAACATTTTCTCAATTGAGGTTCTCTGTTCTAAAATGACTCTAGATTATGTCACATTGACATAAATCTAACCAGAAAATGCTGCTTCATTGTAACCTGCCTAGATGGATTTGGATGCAGCTAAGCCACAGAGAGAAGATAACAGTTCTACTTCTAACTAAACCCATAGCAGATTTGGAAGCCAAGAAAGGAGTTCTTATGTCAAAATCCTAAGGATATGCACAGAGTCCCTAGTCATAACTATGCCTTAAAGAATAAGGAAAATAGAAAAAGAGTAAAAGGCTATTCCTATGCTGTTTTTGTGATTTACCATCCGCTAACTAAAGCACCTTCAATTAAATCATTTCAGATTTCTGTTGTATTTAAGAGTTTGATTGCCAGAATACACTAAACCTGAAAAAGGAAGGCATGTGACTGATTTTTCTCTAGCAAGAAAAAGATAATCTCCTGACTTTATTATACATACCAAAGGAACTTAGCTGATATATATATATCCATAACTGCTTATGGCTATGCAAATTCATTAAAATACAAAATGCTAAAATATTTGTAACTCATCCTTATTACCCACATTCCAAGAGTATGTGTGGGTAGAGTTCACTTCAGATAGTGCACCAAAACTTTTCTTTTTCTTGTAAAATTTCCATTAACTAGACAGTACTGCTCTAGGAAATGCATACTTAACTTACTTAGTTTGACAATGTTTCCTCTAAGAGTAATAAACTAATAAAAAAACAATACTACTCATGAGAAGCCATATAAATTGTTGGTCAAAGTGATCCAAGAGACTCCCAAAACAATATAGGCTATTGCTGCTACACGTAGCTGCTTCTTAAAGGTTGAAGGTAAGTCCCTATCATTGAAGACACAATGTACTTCAGACAAATGACCCAAAAGTATCAAGCCAGATCTGACTTAAAAGCATCATCCCTGAGGTCCAGAATTTATAGTACTAAAAATAAATAAAACTGCCAATATAATAAATAATTCAATAATTCTAACCAATTGTGAATCCTATGACCACAATCATGAGCAGCATGGTAAGGCATCCCTATATAGGTTGGTAGTAATCAACATCTGTCTAAATGGACTCAGGTCCTTTCAACATGGAGTGAAATCATCCTTGGTTCTGGAAACCATGGAACTTGCCAGGTCAAGTGATGTCATTCATCTCTTTGAGAAGCTTCTACTTCTATTTTACTAAACCAGCATAACTCTTAACTAAATTGTAAATACTTAACCTTATAGTCACAGATATATGTACTTCTCACTGCATATTTTCTTTGTAGTGAACAGAAAGAATTACAAAATAACACAAATGGTAATAATACAAAGAAAAAATTGTCACAGGGTGTGATGGACAAATCTATAACACACCTCCAGCATCTAAAGCACAGGAAACATCTTAGAAGAAGGGATATAAAATTTGTAAGAGCCAAAAAATCAGGATGTTTGGGGGAGATTTTGACTTCTAGACATGACAGGAAACCTACATTCATGATATATCAACAACATATCTGCATAAACAGAACTTGAGCCATGTCAACACCAAAAGACCTCCTATACTAGAAGTAGAGAATATCACAGAGCTTTTCACCTAGACAAAGAACTACAGGCAACTGAAGATTGCTGAGAGAAGGAATTGATGTTGCCAAGTTGAGCCTCCTAACTGTTTTTCCAATTCCAAATGGTGAGCCCTTAATCCATATACATAAAGCAACAGTAAACATGCTCAGAAAAGTGTATTTACACATTTATCCATGTATATGCATATGTAACAATAATTAAAGGAAAAGGAATCCATGAATTTGTGAGGCAGTGAGGAGGACACACAAGAAATTATATTAGAAGGAGGAAAAGGAAAGAGTGAGCTATGTAATTATGTCTTGATTTTTAAATATTCTTCAGAATATTTAAATTAAACAGTGCTGTTTTTATGCTTAAGGAGCATTCTGATTGTCTTATAGCAGCCCTGGCTATCCTGGTACTCATTTTGTAGACCAAGCCTACCTTCAACTCATAGAGCTCTGACTTCTGCCTCCGAAGTGCTGCCTTTGAAGGGGTGCCCCACCACTTCCAGCTGCATTCTGATTCATAAATAGTGCAGTAGTGTTTCATAAAGCCATTACATATCTTAAATACAATTACATAAATGCAACCAAGATGTAGAATATACAAGATATTCTTTATTACCCCCCCAAAACCAAACTATGTCTGACAAGTCATTTCACCTATAAAGGGTGATAATAAAATGTTAAATAAATATTAAAGTAATTAGTTGCACCAAAAAGATAATAGTTTCATGGATGAAGATATATACACCAGTTTTTCCTTTTGCTTTTTTTCCTGTAATAAATTTAAATTTGGATGGAGGAACATAGTCAAAGAATCCAAACTGTCAGACAGGAAAAGTATTCAAGAGATCTACTATGCAGCATTGTGACCATGATAGTTGATATTCATTGTAGATGTGACCAAATTTAGAATCACCTGGGATATTAGGTACAACTCCAGGTATGCAAAGGCATTCCAGTGGAGATTAACTAAGGAGAGACATCTGTCAGAAATATGAATAGCGCAATCTCTTGGGTAAGAAGCTCAGACTAGATAATGGGGCAAACAGAACAAGCCTGAAGCATTGCTTACTTCCTCTCACTACTCTGACTTCCATGATGGGCCAAACCTCAAAATACTGGACCAAATAAAAACAATCCCTTATTCCATTAAATTGTTATTGTCAGGTATGTATATTAACACAAAAATGACCACTGTGGGAACTTATTTTTTGAAAACTGATGGGTTAATTTGGGTCTTCCCATGACACATAAAGTCAGCAAACATCTGTTAAGCAGAATATTATAAAAATCCTATTATCTCCATCTTCTTTTCTTCTCCTCTTCTTTGGTACTCAACTACTCACACAAGTAAATAATTCCTTTGGTTTCTAGCTCGTTATGTCTATATTTATTTTTGTATTTGATAGAAGTAAGTAGTTATATTTCAATATACATATATTTCAAATTGTACACAGTATTCACAGCCTGTTGAATAACTTACTAATATTTCTAAGTACTACATATAGAAATATGATGTTATGATGAAACTCATCCAGCAATGAGAAAATGGGCAAATAAACAAAAGAAAATCAACATGGATAGTTTATACATAGAACATATGAAATGACCGAGAAACAGAAAGATAGAAATGGTTGACAGATTAATAAAAGGAAGGAAGAAAATGAAAAAAAATGATGCAGAATAGATACTAAGCAACACTGAGAGCACAGGGATATAAGGTGACTGAAGAAAACCAGGTAAGAGATGGTGGGAAGCACACTAAGAACATGGAGAAAAATAAGCAGCAGATTAAGATTGTAAATTTTTAAAAGAAAGAAAAGGACACTGCACCAGATGGATGCTTGGCTTCCTTTATAAACAAACAATAACAAAACCAAGTTATTAAATTTAAAATAAATTTTAAATGCCATGATTAAATATTTAACTCTACATATAGAGTATAAGATGTAGATTATTAGCAAGGTAAATTTTATATATATGTAATTTATATCTATAAATTATATATAATATATAAAACAAACTGAGTTGTTCATATGTCAGTTTTAGAAGTCCATTGGAGTTTCTGAAAACTCTGCCACCAGGTTTTAACATTGGCGTGTAAATGAAGAAAATTGTCAATTTTTAACACCTACTTGTAGGTGACAAGACTCTTCTTTAATTAGAGGCTAATAGGAGGCATGACATTTCTAGCCACTGCACATGTATGACCATTGCTCTATTGTCAATTCTTCCAACTCTCATGTTGTAACTATTCTTGCCAAACTGAGAGTTCATCCACTCATCTAATCTTAACTTATGTATCACTCAGAAGTGATATGTTTATAATTTTTTACATTGCTTATCATCATAAAATATATGAATCAGTATGTTGTATATTTCACCATTCTTACCATTCAAACTATTGCTTTTGGAGTTTGGATACTACTATAAGTAGTAAAGCTTGCATTATGGGTGTTTAAAGTAAGACAGTAATTTGTTCCAGTTTATTAAGCAAAAATCTACTTATTCCAGGGTCATTTATAAAGTTATAAGCTTCACTGGGACACAGCTTATGATTTAAGACAATGTGGAGGAGAGAGTTATTAATATCTAATTTAATTTATAAAAACACTCTTCCCCACATTCATTGCCTAATATCCTATCAGACATGCATGCCTCAGATATGATGGTAATCTGAATTCACAAAATGGAAAGACTGATGGATCTTAATCAATTACATCAAGGTCCAAATATCTCAGCATAAAGTTAATTGACTCTTAACAAGAAAACCAATATTAATTCTCACTAAAGAGTTGACTGTCTTAAAATGACAATGCACTTGATGGGCTAGTCGGTGAAAATATCAACACAACAGTTCTCACGAACTGAGTTTCTGGAGAGCTATATTAAAGAACAAAGACAGCAACTTTGGACTGAGGTATTTCCTTGAGTGTGTTTTCACAGTAGTAGTCAGATCATGAACATTTATCATAGAGTTCAATAGGAAATGCTCCAGTCTTTTCAACTTCAGCTGTCATCAATGTCCTGTACCCAATGGTGCTATGTAGGAGCTGTCTGTTATCACTGTTTATTATTGTGAATTGTTAAAGAAATTATCTAGAAAATTTTAGTGTTACCATAATGTGGATTGTTTATTTATAGATGAAAGACCAAATGCTTTCAATTTTTTTCTTTTCTTATTTATCCTGAAAACTAAGTCCTGTGCTGATTTGCTTTCTTATTCACACATTTGAGAAGTTCAAAGTTGGGTAAGCTGCCTTGATTCAGCCAAGTTTGTCTCACAGTCTACAGTATAAATGCTGACATGCTTTTGATTTTCATCTTCAAACAAACAAATGTTTTACGACACTACTACAGCACAATGATACAATTCATTTTCTTCTACAGTTAGTAAAATATAACAAGATATAAGCATCTATTTTCAAACAGAAGACATTTGTAAGAGGGAGAGAAGTATTCTTCATCAAAGCCTCTTTTCCTTTGAATTTTATTAAAAAAAAACCTTTGAAAAAACTCATGTATGTATTTTGATCATATATATATATATATGTGTGTGTGTGTGTGTGTGTGTGTGTGTGTGTGTGTGTGTGTGTGTGTGTATGTATGTATACTCCCCAACTCCTTTCCTGTGGCTTGCCTGCTTTCTCAATTCATCTCTATCTCAACTTCATCCCTTCTCTTATTTTGAAATAATCCTAAATCCACATGCATGTGGCTACAGTCATCTGCTACATCATGGGAAACCTACCAATGCCCATCCTTCCCCCCAAAATGTGACTCTCCCTCCCTCAGCAGCCAACAACTTCCCATAGCTCCTCAGCTAACAGTTGGATATTAGAGGTCTCTCCCTCTCCATGCAGAGATTTTTTAACTAGCTTCACTTTGTATAAATAACCAAAGCTGTTATAAACTCATTTATGCAAAAGCCACAGCATGTCCAGTGGGCAGCATTGCACACCATTCTTTAGGATCATTTACAACCTTTCTTTCCTCTTTCATGATATTTCTTGGGGTGGGGTGAGGGTGTGTGTGTGTGTGTGTGGGAGGGGGGGTGGTGATATAGATGACCTTACTTTGGCTGAGAGGTCAGTCACTTATTCTCAGCATTTTAAACAGTTATGAGTCTCTTCACTAAGAATAAGAATGTTTTCTGCCCAAGGTTAACAACATAAATGTATAAATAAGAATATAAATATTTACAAAACAGATTGAGAAAATGACCAATTAAAAAAACATCAATTGCTTCTCTCCTAAGGCCATGGTTTTGACCATATTTATACTACAAGAATAATTTTTAAATTGTTTTTATTTGCACATATATTTGATAGTAGAAAATCTTGTTTCTTAGTGCCATGAGCTATGAATTTGGAAATGTATGCTATCATTGAATATATGACAAATAAATTACAGAGTTAAGGTTTGATCCCATATTCATCATTCAATTTTTGTGTTAAGCAAGTAACTAATGGAGTGAGTTATTCCCTATAGGTTTCAACTCAAACCCAGAAAAATTGACAGTCTGTTTATAAAAAGCTTAATTCTGTTCCATGAACCAATTTTTGTGTGGTTCTGCAACAACTCAAAATAATATGAACTAATGGTTCAGAATTTTCCTGTACCTCCAAGAAATTCAGCATTACCTATGGAAGTGGAATAATAATGTAACTAGTATTTAAATACTCTTTTGACTTTGTTCGATGTCTAATAAGTAGACAATACTATGAGTATAAACACAGAACCAGAAATTTTAATGCCTGCCTTTTGGAATTCTAAAGCACTTTGCAAGGCCCTCTCAACCAGATTAAAAAATAAATATCTCAAATAGCCTTGGTATGAGAAATAGCTCTGATTTTAGCAATATTTTAAAATAATTGTGTAATAAGGCTACCCTCCACAGAACAACTATATCTCATAGTATAAGCTCATACATTTTTCCTAACTCAGCAACCCCAAATATGTCTTCGTAAAGGGAAAATGACTAGGATGATGAGGATGTATTTGGTCAATAAACATTACTGAGTGCATTCTCCTCTCATAATGTCCTAAGACCCATGTGGTAGTGACAGTGAAGAAATAGGGAAGTAGATGGAATAAATGGGTCACAGAAAGGAGAGACATTGAATAAGGGAAGCGATTATAAAATTCTCTCTTATACTCAGATTCAAGTTAAGATGAGTAATCACTTGCATTGGAGTCTAGGGACACACTTGCAGGTTTTTGCCAAATAATTTGGATGTGACTCTTTATTATTTAGCTGACCATGGGTTTTATTTGATACTTCTGTCTCTAGAAAGTTATATACCTTACAATAAAGACCATGTTTTTCATGTTCAATGAAAGATGAGAAAAACAGCTCTGGTGAAGTCCAAAACACATAAAAGAGCCTCGGACAGAATGTCTGGTGAAACCAACACTCAAAACTCATATATATCTCTCCAGATCTGTCTGTAATGATATTCTACTGAGTTGTGTTATGTTGTGTTGTTGAGACAGCATCTCGTACAGCCTAGGCTGGCTTCCACATAATATGAAGACCAGGATGACTGAACTTTTGACTCTTTCACTTTCATCTCGAGATGCCTCCATTCACCAGGTCTAAGATTACAAGCATGAGGCATGATTCTGCCTTTCAATTAGCTTGCCTTTAGGTATAAATCATCTTTCTGACAGATGTTCTTATTTGTTACAGGCTGTCAATTGTTCGTCTGGGTTTCATCTTCCAGTAAATCATTAAACTTCATTTTTGCAAATGGGCAATACCTTGAAGTACTCCAGAGTCAAAGGCTTTTATTAAGTTTATGATTGTAATTACTTAGGACTGGGGAAAACAGAGTCATATACAGAACATTTGAAAAAGTTTCCAGGGCTTTATAGTTTAAATGTATTTCAAGGGAACAGTGTTTGTGAAGAAACTTTTAAAATTTAGAAAGGCTATTTTAAGATTTGTTTTTAATGGTTTTTAAAAATATTTTCTCAAAGTCTATCTGCTTTCCTACCTTTTTTGATATTGTAAATGCTTTTTCTGTATCTGAGAACTGGGCTTCAAAAATAAAAGCTGTATCTTTTAATGGAGACAAACAAAAAAAAAGTAGTGTTGCCTTGGCAACAAGAACCACAAAAAGTCCCCAGCACTTTCTGCAGGTTTCTTCCTAAATCAGAGAGAATAAGGATCTGCAGCTGGACTCTTTCATTTTAAAAACAATGCACTGAAACTCTCTTTGGAACAGAAAAAAATAATATAACATGGTAGCTTAATGGTATGGTTAATAGGCCCAATGAACATGAAAATAAAACAATATTTGTGAAAGGGTATATCATTTGGCCACATAGACAAGTTGGACTATACATCTGTTCCTTATGCAGTGTTAGTAAAAAGTGAGTTTGGGAAAGCTGTGCATGTTAAACTATAAAAGAGTGAGATCTGTGACACCAGAAAATGTATCATGTGTATTCCCCTAAGCATCCCTTTGCCTTCAGTTCTCAGACATGCTCACACAGATATTATGATTATATAAATTCATTAAATACAAATATTTCAAAATGTATTTAAAGAGAGGAAAATAAACGTTAGTAAAAACAACCACTTTCCCCATTATTCAGGATTTTACATTATTGCTGAAGTTTGAAGAAGTGAATGTTTGGATCATATGTCAGTAAGTCTACCCATTCCTAGGTTCAATCATTTATGAAAGTAATATGGGTTGCATGTGTCCGCTTGCTATATTAGAGGCTTAAAATAATACAATATATGCTCAACATCCATGAAGAGTTTGCATTCCAGATAGGAAATGTAATAAACAAATGTAAAGACCATTAAATGATGGAAATTACAATCATCTTTACTGTTATCTATGATGCTTCTTGGTATGGAATATTCCTTTACACTGTGTAAATATATGTCACCATGATTGGTTTAATAAACAAGTTGACTTGCCAACAGCTGAACAGGATACAGTTAGGTGGGAAAGTCAAACTGAAAATGATGGGATGAGGAAGGGCAGATTCGCTGAAGACACAGATGTGGAGGGAGCAGGAGATGAATTTACTATGTTAATAAAGGTACCACCACATTGGCAGAGCATGAATAAGGAATATGGGCCAACTTAGAATGTAAGAACTAGTTAGTAATAAGCCTGAGCTATTGGCTGAGCATTTATATTAAGACTCTGCGTCAATTATTTGGAAAGTGGCCACTGGGTATTTGGCAACAGGTAGTTGGGAGAAAAACTTTGTTTGCAGCTCCTCTTTTGCCTGACAGAGGTTTAGAGAATCAGAACCTCTATAGTCTATCAGAATAGTAACATCCTTTCAGTTCCATCTTACAAATAACTTCTAATTAATTCCTTATTCTCTCACATTCATTTTCTCTTTACCTTCAGGCTTTTCTTATTTTCATTAACTCAGAAGAAGCTTATTTATATCCCTGTTAGATGCTAAACATTATCCTAAGCTTTAGCAATTAAAATAAAGTTAAAAATATTTCTAATCTATCTGGCAAGACAGACCATGAAATACCCACCATTACACATGCAGATGCTGCTTGCTTTACATGTGATGGAATTGCTCCTCAGTGAACTCACAAAAGGTTGAGAATGTCTTTTATACACATACCCATACCAAACAATGGAACTCTGTAGTATTCTACACCACAGAAGGTAGTGTGTTTTCCTCCAAGTTTGTGTGACTAACAGGGAGTTGTACTCACTGCTACAGCCCATCTTCTTCAAAAGGAATTATAGAGGGTTCTGCTAGCACTGGAAAAGTTCAAAATTAAATGTCCAAAGTTTCTACTAGATATCTATAAATTTCACAAATCGTAGAACTGATAAAATAATAAGTTATACTAGTATGTATAGAGAAACACCTACAATTATATGGTTATATAAATGGTTGAGCCAATATTAATGCAGAGGATTCTTTCCAAAACCCAGTCTCACTGTGGACATTTTGTGTATTGAAAGAATCCTCTACTTTAAACATCATTTCTATATCAATTAGGTCCCTAATGATACTAGGGAATAAAACTAGTACCAAAGCCACTTAAGGAAGGAAAAGTTAGTTTGAGCTCACAATATGAGGGGGGAGTGGTGGTTAGTTCATGGGCAGAGAAGGCGTGGCCAGATGAGTATAAAGTAGATGGCATCAGAGTACCCTGTCAGAAGGAAGAGAGACTGATGCCAGTATTCATGTGTGCTTCTTTTGGTTCTTTTTGTTCCCCATATCCCAGTCATGGCCTGATGCTATCCACACTCAGTGTGAGTCTTCTCTCCTCTGCTAAAACTCCCTGAAAAAGAAAAGAAGTCTCCTGGCCACTTACAGAGGGGTTGTCTAGGTGAAGCCAAATCCTTCCAAGTTGAGGGTGAATATTAACCTTGCCAGCCTATGAGTTTAGGTAACTCCCCACTTATTCCCTGGCCCCCATTATAACTCTGGGTAATGATGGAGATTATAAAATAGGTCATTTTTTCCTTGAGGTTTAATCTATTTAAATACATAATCATATTATAATTAAAACCCACAATTTTTACCCTGTTGTTTTCAAACTTATTAGAGCTTGAACTGCTGTTGACTAAAAGTAGAATCTGGATTGTGAAGTGATAAAACTATTTCCTTCAGCAGTTGAGGAGTCCATTTCTTCAGATGAAAGTGGGTTTTGTCCCCCATTGGAAATCACAGTGTTATGCTATACTATAGTTCAAATTCTAAGAACTATCTTTGTTTAGAACTTGATCGAGTGAGGTAACTAGAGAATAGGAATGGAAACAGGAAGGGAAAATGAGCCAGAACAGAATCTAAAGTTTTAGAAGAAGAAGAAGACTATAATGATATTGTAATGCATTAAGCTTTTCTTCTGTAAGTCTAAAGCCTTCAGACTCTGCTGTCTTAACCCAAACCTGCTCCCAAACAACAGATCACTAGAACTTCACCCATGGTATAAGTCAAGGGAAATGCTTCACTTTACTTACTCTTTGTTAATCCTCCTCTGTTATTGGTCAGCTAGCCCCAAGTTTACTCCTTGTTTTAGGTTGCTGAAACAAGTTGTTGTGAATGAGGTAAGCAAAAGCAAAAAAATTTATTTCCCACCAGTGCTGTGGATGAGAAGCTTGAAATCAAAGCAGTAGAAGATCTATGCTTCCTACCAGAGCTCCAGAGAGGAATATCCTCATCATCTCTTTCAGAGGCTGGTGTTATCAAGTGTTGGTTGGTATGCCCCATGGGCCACTTTCAGCCTATTTTATATGCACTTGGATAGAGTGCTAAAGTAAAAGAAAATCTGTAATGGTTGCCTCTGTCAGAGAACACTATAGTGTTCACAGGCCCAGTGACTTTTCATCTTACTGTCTCACAAAGTAAAGATAATTTGTGACTTCAAGAGCAGAAACATTAGACAGAAGCCCCGACTACATCTTCTGGCCCCAGGAAGTCTAAATTAATTCTGAATATGCTATCCATTATATCAGTTAAAGCTGCCTATAACACCCTTTAATACTGAGCAACACTTCCTTGAACCTACAGCCCCATGCACCTAACATTTTTCTTCCCATTTTCTGAATATCATGTATCTTTGTCTCTTCCTTATGGAAAACATAACTTTTTCATTTATGTGGAACAAGATCCTCACTAGCATCAACATGTAATTGATTTTTTAGTAAGTGTGAATTGAATTCAATCCACACAAGTAGAACATTTTGTCTTGGACTAGAAAAGTGCTATCATGAAAATGGCATTGGGGCATTTTTGTCCTTTGACTACAGCATGAAAGCATCTTACTTCCCTTTCAAAGATAAACAGAATCAGTGATGATTTTGTCTGTTTGTGTTGCTCTGTTTGTTGTTTTATTTCTTCTTTCTAGTAGAGACATATTGATTGCCAGATAGTCTCAAATCACAAGTGATGTTGTCTCTCTTTTTTGTATAAAACACACACACAGCATACAGAGAAATGGCTCCCAAATGTATTGACATGTGTTCTTCAAAATCTCATGGGCAGTTTCTCTTGAATTGCATGGAAGCATTTCTTTCTTGAATACTTGTTAACTGGTGCAACAACCTGTGGACTGCTCTCCAGCTCCATACAATTTATAGACTAAACAACTTTGACATTCACTCTACTTTTATTTCCTTCCAATTATTTCAGTACATTTTATTAGGCACTATTGTTTAATTTGGTAGAGTTAATTCAAAGGGAATTAAGTAAACAAATAAAGCAGTAGGAAATTAGAGTTATGATTGCAAAATTCAGTATTTACAGACCCTGAGAATCTTGAAATGCATAATCATCCTTTAGAATATTCTCAAGACTGGCCTTATGTGTGGATCATTAGAAATGAAACATTTTCATTAAATGTGTACATTTAGGCATCTCCATATTTAGTTCATCACAATGTTGCAAAACTGCTTTATTGTCACAAACTTTTCTGTAGAAAAAGAAATGACACTGATTTCAACCAAAATACTTCTAATATAAAGGACTAATGTAAAGGCTGAAGCCACCTACCACCTTGATGTGTCAATTTTATTTCAAAGTAAACCTTCAGTTTTTTTACCAAGTGTTAGAGGGGTATGACAGAATGATTCTCTTAGGTAATAGGACCCATTTTGAGGAAGGTTTCCTCATTACTTAACCTTCTTACTATATGACTGCCATGTAGCATTAAAAATGCCTCTCTTGAGGTCTTGAGAGATGGCTTAGTAGTTAAAAGCACTGTCTGCTTTTCCAGAAAACCTGGCTTTGATTACCAGTGCCTACAGGGTAGCCCCAAACCATCTGAAACTACAGTTGAAGAGGATCCATTGATCGCTGAAGGCACCAGGCAAGCACATGTGGCACATACATACATGCAGTAAAAACACCCACATACATAAAATAAGTTTAAAAGGCTTTTTGGAGTTCCTTCCTTGTATGCGTATGCCTAATCTATCTGGTGATATAGGAGTTATCATAAAGTGGTGAGGATGGGGGTGGGAAGACATGAGAAGTAAAGAATTTCCATGTGGAGGCTGAGGACTAGGTCACAAGTTAAATTTATTATCCAGAGGCAAAATCATGGGCCCTGAGAATACAACCAAGGAATACCCGTCCCAAAGACCAGAAAGTGGTGGTTCCAGTTTCTCCTAAATACTATACCTATGTGTCTTGGTGTCCATGATTTCCAGAGGCCAAACTGGCTGTTACTTGTATAAAGAACTTTAAAATCCTAGAATTGCTAAGAAAGCAACAGCCAGAATGCATGCCTCCTATTTCTACAGTCTCTGTTACATTTGCTGTTTTATTTATTTATTTTTTGTGAACTTTTTAACTCATTTGTTTCTAGACAAACACAAATCATTCTCTCAACCTTCTTTGGAAAAGGGAGCTTGTCTCATTAAAGAATTTCTTCTTCAAAAGGTTGCCTTAACTGCCTTCAAGCTAACAAAAGGCTTTTCCAGCTTGGCCATTCAAATTTATCACTCAGAAAAAGCAAAGATACGAAAACGTCATTGAGGTGTATTTTGGGGCATTATTTTCAATTCCTCTTTTAGGGCAATTTCAAGATGCTTTTATTATACTGACCTTTACGAAACAGATTGTCAGCAATATAGCTAAATATTTTAATATTGGTGGGTCTAGAATAGCCCATTTCCTTTGAACAGCTGCTGCTTTGGGAAGCCTGGGGCTGCTCCAGATTCCTCTGAGTCTGGCAGAGGTGCAGAGCTCAAGAGAAAGCAGACGTCTGCAGAGAGCCCCATTTCTTCTAATTTAAAAACAGAATTCCAGCAAACACATAAATAGTTTTCCATGAAACCGAAGTAGAATTTGCATAGGATCAACCCAGTAATATCTAATCCATGGTGACATTTTCACCAAGTATTTGACAGTTTGCCCTCTAGTTAATAGTTAGACTTGGAAACATGAAATGTACCTTGTTAAGAATATTGTAAAAGTCAAGGCAATGCCAGATCATGATACATTTTAAGGTGTTGAGGTAAGCAGAAATAAAATGCTTCCTCTGGAAAAAAAATATTTTCCCTGAGGATAGATTAATTACATAATAAGAAGTTGGAATTGTCCATAATTTCAACCAATATTTTGTATAACATTTTTGTACATTACCATGCACAAGTTTTCTCCCTAGATATTTTTTTTGCAATCTCATTTTTATAGGATTGAGAAGATGGGATACAAACATATTAATAGAAAATATATTACTTTTCAATATTATATCTGGAACCATATTTTTGAAAACTACTAGATGCCCAAGCACCAAGAAATACATGCATTGACCTTGCAAGTAAATTTGAAAATATCTATCAACAGACAAATATTCTTGTGGTTTAAAAGAAAATTGAGGATTATACAGAAAATATTGGTGACCAAGAAATATTTAAAGTCATTAAAGAATCTTGAACACATCACAGAGGCTTCAATAATTGGACACACTTATTTCCTACATGCTTTACCAGCTCTTCTTATGATTCACAGACTTAACCCTGTCTTTTATTGCTCCTATAGTATAGAAAAAGGCTACGTGAATTTTCATGAAGGCTAAAACCACATGAATCATTATAATATAAGCTATTATAGCAATCATGTTTTAATACATCAAATAGAGCTGTTAGCCTTGTTGCAGTGCCTTCAGCTAGCAGATAGCATAGATATATGTAGTTCTTGGAACTAACAAATTGTTTATACAATACCACAATATATTAGGATAATTCTTATAATCAGAAAAATATCATCAAATACATTTATAGCAGACATTTACTGATTAAACTTTTAAATGAAATTAACCTTTACAAATATCAGGAAGTAAAATACTTACAAACAAAAAAAGATCTGCTCCAAATTTACAATGCACTATTATTAATATAGGAAACATTTTTGCCTTTATATATTAAAATCTTCTACATTTCCAATCATCTATCCTGCTAATACAGCTCTTTTTGTTTCACTTGAAGAACACAGAGTGGGAATCTTGGACATGAGAAAACCTCATAGCAATTGCAAACACATAACTTTTGATAGAAGCAACCCCATTGACATGAATGGCCCCACCCACAGGCACAATACTTTGTACAATAATAGTTGGTTGCTGCTTTCACTAAGAATTGATGAAACCATAATGAGTGAGATAACCCAGATCCCGAAAGAAAAATATGGTGTGTACTCACTCATGGGTGGATACTAGACATGGAACAAAAGATAACCAGCCTGTAATTCACAACCCCAGAGAAGCTAGGAAGCAAAAAGGACCCTAAGAGAGACATACATCAATACCTGGAGGAAAGAGACTAGATATCCTGAGCAAATTGAGAGCACGGTTGTGGAGGAAGAAGGAGAGGGGCAGAGGAGAATATGAGGGATCAAGAAAACGAGGCTAGGAAAAACAGAGAAAGAGAACAAGAAAAGAGATACCTGAATATAGGGACCACTATAGGTTTAAAGAGAAATCTGGCACTAAGGAAATGTCCAGAGACCCATAAGGAATGCCCCAACTAAGAATCTAAGCAATAATGTAGAGGTTACTTTAAATGCCCTTCCTCTATAAGGAGATTGATGGCTACCTTAAATGCCATCCTAGAGCCTTCTCCATGTAGCTGATGGAAGCAAAAGCAGACAACCACAGCTAAACACTGAGCTGAACTTGAATCCAGTAGTAGAGAGGGAGGGGTGATGAACAAAGGGGTCAAGACTATGCTGTTGAAACCCAAATAAGACTGTTTTTAATTTAAATAGAGTAAAAAATAAGTATTAAGTGGTAAAAAAAATGTTGTAAAATGGTCCACCATGGGTGAACATGTATTTTCACAGCTGTACATCCCTGCTTATGGTGAACCAGTTCAGAAAGTTTGAATGAACCTTTGCATCTTCCAAACGATACAAGATGCTTTGCCAAGGATAATGCATCACATGGTAACTCCTCTTTTTTACTCTCTGCATTTTGCCTTAGTGTTTTGCTTGCCAATAGGCAAGTATGGGTGGGCATTTGGCTGATGAATAAATTGGCATGGACTAGAAAGTCAGCAAACAACATGTATGGCAAGGTTCCTAATGCTACAAAACATGCTCTCACTAAAAATGTACCAACCTTCTTCTAGCCTCAGGTATACAAGTTAATTTTGTCAAATAGAGGTTGGTACCAATGAGTCCAGATTACAAGTGTTTGAGAAGAAAAGTTTTCTTTATTTTGCTTCATAGTGAAAATGCAATTACATTTTTCTCTTTGAAGTCATGGGTAGACATACCTGGTCAACTTTCCAAATTTTGGAAATACCTGGCCAAATGTGGTAATACGTATGCTGTAAAGTTATATGGCATATGAGTGTAATCCCAGCACTCAGAAAACTAAAGCAGAAGAACTGTGAGTGTGTGGCCAGACTGACTACATAGTGAATTCCTATCTCAAAATACCCCAAACTAAAACCAGTAAGGAAGATGGAGGAGGAAAATCCTCTGAAGACTGCAATTGCTTTCATCTTTTATACCAAATTGTTTTAAAAGCTTAAACAATTCAAGAATTATAACTTTGGGTTAACTCCTCATCTTTATGAAAAGTATATATAACAACCATATAATCAAAGGCAAAAATTGGACTCGAAGACTGACAGTGTGGCAGACACAGTAGATAAGTAGATTCCGCAGGGCTGGAGATTCTGCTCACGGACCAATAAAAAGCTCACACTCCTTTGCCTTCTTGCTCATTCTGCTAGTACTGCAAAATATCCACTCACCTCAATTCTGACCTCACTATGTGATCCAAGTTCCACTGGGTGTTTGAACTCAGTTCTTCCCTGACAGTGTAGATCACTCTTTACCAATCCAAGCTTCACTGTTAAAACAAAGTACTTGGCCCCACTTTAGACATTCTGGGTCAAGTTTTTTTTTTTTAACAGCTTCCTAATTGCAACCATACTTCTGGTCCAAAAACTACACTTTTTGCACTGCTGGTTTTTATACAACTTAAAACTCCTGGTTTTAGGTAAGTAGTCTTAATTTCAAATATTATCCTCCAGTTACCTCTCAACATTGTAGTTTCTTTTACATTACAAAGCATTAGAGTATTTGAGGTGGCTGAAGTAAGGAAACATCAATACTTGAATGACATTACCTTCTCTCTCATTGTTCTTTCCTACCCAAATGCAGCCAATCTTTTATTTAGTCCAGGGCATGGGATTTGAATTAGTCAACTCACCCTATAGAGCTAAAGGCTGAGTTGGAGCTTTATTAAATCAATTAAATACATAAACTTGTGAAGAAACAGCTTGTTCAATTAAATAAATGGGTCCTTCCATCATAATAACATCCTCCAAGTAGACTATTAGGAGTAGACACCATCTTGAGATGCAACTCATTTCTTGATCCTCTCAGCTTTGGTCAGAGGGCTCTTAATGAGGAAGAAGGAAAATAAAAAAAACACCTTCCACTTACTCCTGATACAGATAACTCAAGGAGAGCCAATTTTCAGAAGTTCCTCTAGTGATAATAGCAAGTGTTGAATGAGGCTGCACTCCAGCTTATCCAAAGGGCTGGAGGGGCAAGTGGAGAGGGTGCTATTTTAATATCTGTTTGGTCCTCTCTGGTTCCCTCAGGAAAATGAATTAGTCTTGCTTTTCAAGCGAGAGAAGACATGCTTTATTCCATCAAAGAATGTAGGAAGTGAAGCTTTAAAATCTAAAGCTACCCACATTAAAGATGTCTTAAAGTGTGTAGGTGAAAAGAAGTGATGGGTAGATACATAATTGATAGATGATAAATAGATAGTAGATGAAATACATTATATAAATAAATTAGACATGCTGTTTAAACTACTTGAAAGCAGGTTTGGAGAGCAAAAATGCCTTTCTTTGTTCTGGGTCAAGATGGACCCCTAGCTCTTTAATGAGGAGGTGGAATATCAGGAAGCAACTAAGGGTAATACCATTGCATTCTTGAAAAGACATAGGGAGTCTCCAGTGGAGGTTTCTATTGTTTATCCCATACTATAAAAACATAGGGGAAAGTAAGAAACTTTCCAAGGAGGGAAGACTCAATCAAGACTCCTTTAATTTCTAGAGTCAATTTCTACTGGATTTGGTAAGACTTTAAAATTTTCTGATGCTTCTTCTGTCTGATCTTTCATTCAGGCTACTCTGACTATGTCAAACCCTGATTTGATGATGCCTTGCCAGTAGTCTACTGCTTCTGTCTATTGTTTGCTTTTTGTTTCTTTCCTTCTGCTTAGTATACATTTAATGTATCCATGAAAATAGAAATCGTAACTATCATCAAAGATAAAGAGTTTGTTGTCTGTAAATGTCCTGTTGGTTCGTAGGTTAGTTGGGAACATAAGAGACATTAAATCTCACAAAGAATTGTAAAAGAAAAAAAATAGATAATTTTATGACACTTTGGGACTGGCTACTGTAATTATTTTAACTACATATAATTTTTAAACACCACTACATATATTTTTACATGAAATATATGCTTAAAAATAATAGGACTAGGATTGTCATTCAGTTGGTAAAGTATTTCCTTGGGCATGTGGGAAGTCCTGAGTTTCACCAGCACCTAGGAGGTAGATATCAGAGAATCCGAATTCAAGGTCTTCTTTGAGTAAATAGTGAGTCATTGTCAGCCTAGCCTAGGATACATGATACCCTACCTCAAAATAAAAACAAAAGCAATAGAGACCAAATCCTTTTTGTTTGTTTTCCAATCCCTTCTGTTTCTCCAGAAGAGGTTACACAGTAAAATTTCTCTGGTTCCTGCTTAGATTTTTTTCCACAGTATTTAAGTCAAACTCATCACTTTCAAGCAAGAAAAGGAAATATTCTGCCACTTAGCTGAATCCCCAGCTCTCATCTTTTTGAGACAGGGTCTCACTTCTACAACTGTGTATCTGGGGCTAACATTTTACTTGTATCCTTCCTCCATCAGCTTCCCCCAGTGGTCTGATTAGAGGCTCATTTGATCCCATTCATGTCTCCTCACATAAAATCACCAAAATGTCTATATAAATAATACTCATACTACTAATAATAATAACAACAATAACAATATTGTTTCCTCAGCTTTTCCTTCTTTGGAAATCTCTAATTTGAGCCATGTTTAAAATACATTTGTCTGACAGAATATGATAAATTAGATAAAAGCTAACCTCACTCTTCCTCTGCATTCACTAAGCATTGCATCTTTATAGTTGCAAGTTGACATGTAGGGAAAGACTAGGAAGTATCTCACTAACGAGAGTCTACAACCTCATTGAAATTTGGTAGTGTTAACTGCACATTTCTCAGCACTTTAAAAAATCTATTGATTAAAAATAAACTACAGAAAGACTAGTCTGTACAGGTAAAGGCTTCATTCTTGCACTAGCTCTAACTCTCGATGGAGAGTAACAGAGTGAGCTGTGTAGATGTTTGTCATGAGAAGGCACTCATCAGGGTACAGAAAGAGAATGCTGGACACCAACACAGCCACAAAACCCTCCACCTCCAATCTGTCCCTGCCAAAAGATGTGCTGGGGTAATGATGGTACAGAACTTGTGGGAATGGCTAACCAATATCTGGTTTAACTTGAGGCTCACTCCAAGAGGGAGAGTCCATGGCTGACCCTGCCTAGATGGCCAAGAAACAAAGTTTGGAGAGTTTCAGACATAAGGGAGAATCAAACATGACTGGCAAAACAAAACAAAAGTTAATGAAATGATTCCTATGCTCATAGACTAGTACCGTATCCAGTCATCATCAGAGAGGCTTCCTGGCTTCCTTCAGCAGAAGATGGGAGCAGGTACAAAGATGCAGAGCAGACATTTTGAGGAGAAATTTCATGTGGTCCCTTCCTTCAGAGGTCGGATAGATGGATCCAGAAGCCCCTTGGATGAGGGTAAGGAAAAATTGTAGGTGATGGAGGACACCAGGAACACATGGCCTACCGAAATCAACTAAGCAGGCCTTACGTGGGCTCACAGATAAGCAGCAATTCCTGTGTTAGGTCTGCGAGAAATCCCATAGAAGACAACCATCAGCAACCAGCAAGAGTGCTATATTAAAATTTCTAACAAATTCAGGTGGCACATGGCAACAGCGAGAGAGGCTCATGGGCCCCAGTTTTAAACTGTGCTAGGGAAATTCCAAGGAAGAGAGATTAGTTTGGGGGCTGATTGGAGGTGTCTCTAGTAGTTAGGGACTTTCCAGGGGCAAGGTAGGGAAAGTTATGTTTAGCTGCTTGAATTACCAGAAGGCTGTGGTCTTCTGCTGAGTTAGTAAAGGGCCAGGAGGTGCTGGCTGATTGTTTGCACCTGAGTTGTAGTTTTATCTGAAAACTATTTGCTCACCTCCATCTACCTTCGGTAAACTGAAACTAAAGCCTGGTCGATGCCAGGGGCTATTAGAAACCTGTCATGGCTTTAGTCTGTCTGCCTGACCCTTGGCCCTCTCCCTGCATGGGTCTTCATTGGGTCCTGTGATTTTGTTAGGGCTGCTAGCTTGGTGTTTCTGTGGCACTCGTAACCATGTGAGAGTGTGTCTGACTCCCTGCTCTTAAAACTCTTTACCTCCTATTGTTGCCTTGCTCAACCTAATACTTATGTATCTCTAATTCTTGTAATAAATGAAGTAGCATGCAAAATATTTCTAATATAGGTACACTTATATTTAGTCTTAATTGCAAAGAATGTGGATATTTGCAACATTTTTAACAATACTCCTAGGGAAAAATCTAATTTACCTTTTAAGGCGGCATGAAATTTTAGTGATTTTAACCTACCTAATTTTCCATACACTGAAACTCACAAAGAACTCTATATGGGGGAGAATAAATATTGCCTTTGTGCATTTGTACTTGACATTTGGGGAAGATGAAGCATCGCTATCACCATAACTATTGCCAATTAGACCTCTCCCTCTATAAGAGTTTGTGGATCAAATGTAAGAGTTCGACTTCTCCAGTGCCATGCCTGCCTGCCTGCCTGCCTGCCTGCCTGCCTGCCTGCCTGCCTGCCTGCCTGCCTGCCTGCCTGCCTGCCTGCCACTATGCTGTCACCATGTCAGCCATGGACTCTAAGCTTCTATAACCCTGAACCCCTAAATTAAATTATTTATTTTATAAGTTATCTTGGTCATCGAGTTTTCTCATGGTAATGGAAAAGTACATTTTCTATCTAAATTTTATACCTAATCTTAATAGCAACCTTAAGAAATGGTTTTAGCTATACTTACTCATAGATTTAATCCACATTACTGAATCACCACATCCTCCACCTTTCATGTCAGTTCATGTTCTCTGAGGCCTGCTCTATTTGTCTCAGCAACTCTTTATTCTTGTTCTTTCAACAGGGGCTCATAGTTGTGAACAATGTAACTGCAGGTCTTTAAAAATTTCATCAGTGCTTTTTAAACACCCATCTTTGAGAGAAAACTCTAGCATCTACCTTTCCGTATTTGAAATAAATCATAATCTTCTTTTGTTTGGTTGTCTCGTGTCTTCTTTATCAACTAGATGCCTATAAACTATAAAGCAAGAAAATACACAGAAAGAGACTGCTTTCTCTCTATAGATGATTGTGTTTGTACACCTCCGAGCTCTTGTACAACTGTAATTAATGTAATAATTAAAAAATCAATGAAGTAGCTATAAAGTCCAATTGATTTATTGAGTTTGTTCTGAGTCAGTAAATAATCATGATGTAGGCCTTCAGGGGTTCAGCTGAAGACACAGGGCACTGAGTGGACCTTTCATGATAAGTGTACATGATAATTCTGACGGAAAGGACCACAATTTTATAAGGTAAAACAAATTATAGGTATAGTAAACACCTATTTGGGGTTCCAGCCTCAAAATAATTGTCATATATCAATTTTTATATAAAGAATAGAAACATGTTTATAATACTTCATAATAATTCATGGGTTTTAAAAACAACATAAGAAAGTATTCTTCTCTGTGTCATCAATAGGAGAGATTTGTATTCTGTTTAAAAATATGATTATAGGAAGGACAGCACACAAAAGCCACCTCTAACTACACGGAATACAGAAAGAAGGAACCAAGTACATTTCCTACTTCTGAACTTGTGGCCTGGAAGATTCTATGTTCATCACCACTGAAGCTATTTTTAGTCTGCTCATATGGTCTCCCAGGAAAAAGCAGCACAATAGCTAAAGTGCATCATAGAAAATTAATGACTATTTACTTTACAAACCAGTTGAATTTGCATAAACAGAGCTTTGGCTCTCTCTATGCTTAATTCTATTTCTGATAAATCAATATACCAAGAACTACTATAACTTACTTTCTTTAAAAGTCTGCAACACAAATTTTCCTGCCACAATCACTTCTAATGCTCAAGAATAGCTGTTCACTCTGTCTTTTTCTCACCAAAATTGTAAAAGTAGAAACAGGTGTGCTTTTACAAGGGAATGGAATAATTTTTAGGATGTGTACAACCTAAAAGTTCTTTCAAAATTACCACTTCTATAGCAGTATTACTACAAGAAGAAATACTTTAAAACAGGAGAAGACACAAAGAAAGGTGAAATTACAATGGCCTAATGTTCATATTCTGCCCTCTGTTAAGTACTCCATTGAAACATCCTTATCTAGGATTTCACATAGAAACCAATCCAGTGCTGGGGATAGCCAGTAAATGATAACGCAACAGAAAATTCGACATCTACATATGAGAGCCTTACAAACATTTTTTTTTTCAACATGACAAATAGTGATTTATTCTTTACAGTCCATACAATTGATATGGGTAAAGTAATTGGGCCATCTGTCTGCCTGAATTTAAAAAGAAATGTAGATTTAGAATCTGAGTTTATGACCATGGAATAATTAAAGTTGCTTGTTTATGGGGCAACATTCTACAAGATCCAAGCAGCAACAAATCAATTCAAAGAATACTTTATAATTCTTCCATTTATATTTACCACTGAACTTCAATGAGCAAGATTAGTATCATTATTTTTTCTTTAACCGAAGTGGGTTAATTTGCTTGGTTATAACAAATGTATATATATGAATATCATTTTTAAATTTTAGCTGTTAATTACTTCTAAAAATTGAGTATAAATTCATTTGCATGGATGAGGAATGAATTTAGAGAAACATGTTTATAACAAAGTATTCTAAACACAAGGAAATATGTTTCTTGTTATGGTAATAAATAAAATAGTAATAAAAGTTAAAATATTGTAAATTATTATGTCTAACTTAAATACTGATGTTTTCTCTGGGATTTTATCTCTGTCAGTTAGCTAACATGATTCTAAGCAACCTGAAATAAGGTAATACACAACAATTTTTTTTTATCATTGTCAAACTCATACATTAAAATGATAGTAAGTATGAACTTAAAATTGAAATCCGTGATTTCAAAAAAGATTAATGAATCTGTTTGTTGTTGTAATAATTCAGACTGGTAGTTATTCTACACAGATTTTGAGAAGGGATTGAACTGAAGGCATCACTTAAATCATATGTGTGACCTGTGACATTTTAGACTCTCTGTAAGTAGTGTTGCTCTGCTGCAAACATCTGTATCATGAGCAATGCACAATTCTCATGCAGCTGCCAGCAAGCCTTCCCTACCGCAGTGGATGCATTTGTCAGTCATTTTGTCAGAGCAGTAAGAAAAATAACTACTACACAATAAACTAACTGAGGTAAAATCCCTGTTCCTGTTTCCCTCAGTTTTTACAATAAATTGTTTTTCCCAACATCCCCTAAAAAAGTATATACTTTTAAACATATACTACTACAGTTTGATTTGTTTTCTATTTTCTTACATTACATTACATTTTACTTTTCATCACCCTTTCCACCAAAGTCTTCAAGAGAGCTTATATATATATATATATGTATATGTATATGTATATATATGTATATACATACATACACACACAGAGAGACAGACAGACAGACAGACAGATAGATAGATATATGATGGGAGATGTCATTCTGTAAATATGTTTCTCTTATTGGCTAATGAACAAAGCACTGTTGGCCAATAGGAAAGCAAGATAGGCTGGACTAGGAGACAAGGGGGTTTTGGGAGGAGGTAGGAGGGAGACTCAAGATGTAGGACCAACAGGGTAGAACCCTGAAACCTCTCTCTGGTAAGATATGACCATGTGGAAAAACTTAGAGTAATAGTAATGGGTTAATATTTAAGAGAGAGCTAGCCAATAAGAAATGTTGGTAACTGGCCAACAGCATTATATCTAATACAGCATCTCTGTGTGTTATTTTTTGGGCCTGGCATGGCTGGGTTCAGGCTGCTGGGAAAACAACTCTTAACATATACATACATACATACATACATACATACATACATACATACATTTCTTATTTTGCATATCGATCCCAGTTCCCTTTCCTTCATTTCCTCCCATCCCCCCCGATCCCTCTCCCATTCCATTTAATATATTAAACACACCACATATTGGATGTATTTTTACCACTGAGAATTCCCTTGTACTTTGGCATTACATTGTTTTTTTTCTGATCTGGATTCCTAGGCTATACTGAGTCTGGGTATCATTTTTTGCAAAGCCTGTGATATAATTCTTTTTCTTGAGCTGTCCTCTATATCTTGTCAATTCACTACCTGTTTCAGTGAGGGAATGTGCCAAGGGCTTTCAGGTAAAGGATTCACTCCGGTAACTCTTAGACAGGACTTAGATAGCTACATGTTTTACTTCATTCCTTAATTTGGATAAATTGCTTACAGGGAGTGCATGTTGAATATTATCTTTATCAGATATTTTAATTTTCATAATTAATACTTTAACAAGTTCATAAAATGTATTTCTACCTTATTTACCACCCTAACTCTCCTCCCAGATCCATCTTTTATTCCAATCACCAATCACCACTCACCTAGACTTATATTTTCTCTCTCTCTCTCTCTCTCTCTCTCTCTCTCTCTCTCTCTCTCTCTCTCTCTCTCTCTCTCTCTCTCTGTGTGTGTGTGTGTGTGTGTGTGTGTGTGTGTGTAAACAAAACACCCATGAAGTCCAGTTTGGGTTTGCAAATTGCTTCTGCCCCAGGAGCCTTTCCTGGAAGACGGTGGCATGGTAGCCATGCCAGATATAATGGTTTGAGTGATAATGGACCCCATAGGCTCATAGGTGGAACTGTTTGGGAATCATTAGGAGGTGTGGTCTTTCTGGAGGAGTTGTGTCACTGGGATGGGATTTGAGGTTTCAAAAGCCCAATCCATGCCCAGTCTTTCTTTCTGCATACTGTCATATGCAGAAAGGTCTAAGTTACTGGTCCAGCATCTTGTCTGCCCGGTCTTTGGCTTGATAATCATGGGCTCTCTGAAACTGTAGGCAAACACCAATTAAATCATTTCTTTTAAAAGTGATGCCTGGTCTAGTTATATTTCCATTGTAATAGAACAGTAAATAACATACCATGTTCCACTCCATTGAAAAAAATAACTTCCCCTCTCCTGGCAGAAATAAAATGCCAATAACACCAATTCTTTACATTTTTTAGGTTGTGATAAAATTTCCTTCCAACATGCTAAGCTTTTGGTAAAATATTTTCTGTTTGGCAACACTTGGCTTCCATGGCAATGAAATATTTAATCTTATATTTGGAACGTTATTCTTTCATTTGGAGCATTAGTTTTTTCAATTTCTATTTCTTAGATATTGGAGCTGGAAGAAAAACTATTTTTTCCATTTTTAGTGATTGCTTTTCAAATTCTTTTATATTTCCTTGACATTAACATAAATCTTTCAACTATTCTATATTTTTATTTGAGTTTTATAGCAGTTTCCCTGTTTTTGTTTTTTTTTTTTTTCTGAATTACTCTTCAACTGATTTTTTTCTGAATTAATCTTCTTGCTGGTTTGTCTTACTACTCAATGGGAAATTAACTATTAGTTTATTTGTTGGTTTGCTTATTTGGGGGACACTATGGTGTACTTGAGGAGGGTACAGGATAATTTGAGGGAGAGGTTTCTCCCTTTCCACCATGTGACCCCTAGGAATCTACCTCATATCATCAGGCTCAACTCTTAATCAACTGAAGTTTCTTGCCTGGATGAAAATATTTCTTTGAATGTCTGGTGATAATATGTTTTTTCATAACTCAGAACTGGCCATGAAAGTAAGTTACACATGCTACCGTAGAATTCGGTATGCTTTTGAATAAATTTGGTTCATATGAAGCTGGCATAGTAGGGTTAACATTTCCTGAATCCCTGTTGTCATTGTTTCTTAGAGAAATTTTTCATACCTCTAGTAGCAGCTTACCATTCCACCTGATGTGGGGTATTTTGAGAAACTGTTAACACAGACAGCATCATTTTGGTTGTTGAGAGAATAAAGGGAAATAGGTACATCTGTGTTCATTATTTAGATTTTTCTAATAATTGTTTTCAATAAATAAGTTCACCCACTGTTCTTCTTTGGCTACTGTGGAATATCCTGTGTGTCTGTTGACAACCAGAGCCAGAGAATAATCATCCATAGTTCCTTCAGCTTTTCTTTAAAGGGAAAGACTTAATTCATAATCATCCTTTATAATATTTGACATTTGAGTTTTCACTTTGGGAATCCAGTCTATTAATAACCTATTTCAAAATACTAAGTACTGTACAAAATTTCTCTTGCTTTCAACCTTCCATGCTTGAGAATTAGAAGTCCTATTTTACATATGTTAACTTCAATAGGTGACTTGTAGACATTTGATATTTACTTTTTCCTACTTTATTTCTCCAACTGTTTTACATTACCCAAATGTTGTATGCATCTTTCACAAACAATATACATTTTTTTCTTGTCTGTTTTTTCATGTTTTACCTTTGGACTTTCTCTATGTTGTCCATGTATATGTTTTACAACTGGAGAGCATGAAAGAAGAACACATATCTGGAAACAGTCTTCTTCTCAGGTCAAGATAAACAGACAAGCTTATACAATCACTCTCACCTTCAGTTTTGTCATAGCACCAACAATGTTTGGCACTATGGCCAGTATGATGGGATTGGGAAGGCAAAACCAAGGAACTTAAAAGAAAGTTAAATAACACTTCTAGGGAAAGCATGATGATACATTTATGAGCTCTGAAAAGATTCAGCTAGATGAATTGTTGCATGATATATAGTTACCCATCATCTAAGGCCAAAGACAGCTGGGCTTTTTTATCACCAAAAACACAAAATCTACTACCTACAGTACTACAGTATTGACGCATGGTAACACTTCAGAGAATACAGATTGAGGGCCGTGGAAATGTTTCAGTGGGTAAATACACATGCTTGCAAGACCAAATGACTTGACAGATTTAGATGACCCCTCCAGGAAGGCATCATCCTACATGTGGAGGAGGGGCATGGGAGGGTAGAAGAGAGGAAGAGAGGAAGGGAGGGAGGGATGAAGAGGAAACTGGGATCGATATGTAAAACAAGAAAAATGAATAAATGAGTCAACAAACTGAAGAACTGAGTCTGATTTCTTGAACTCACATGATGGAAGGAGATAACTATTTATTTCAACTCTCTTTTGATCTCTACAAGCACACTATAACATGAACACATAACCAGACACACACACACACACACACACACACACACACACAACACACGCATGCACACAACACACAAACTATAAATAAATAAGTAAATAAATAAATAAATATAAAAATTTACAATATTTAAGAAAAACGAAAACTAAATCGATCTTGGTTTTCGCAACCTGAATCCAGGCATTCAAGTTTAAATGTCCTGGATTGAAAACTGAAGACATTTCTTCCATGTTTCATAGCTACACTTATTGATTATCTCAGTAAATATCAACCCTGGACCTGAGGTATGATGAAAGGGATGAGCTGTACTTCTGAAAAGTACTGATGTCTTAACTGTTAAGAAGAAAGCTCTAAAATTGCTAATTTAAAATAAAATAAATAATTTTTAAAAGAAACTATAACAAATAGTGCAAATGTTATTGTTATTCCCTTACTAATAAAGTATTTCCTGCTTAATAAAAAGTAGATATCAACAAAAAAAAAAAAAACTCTGCCTTAGCTTTTGCCTGACAACTACTAACATGCCAAATGCCAATTGGTGTGCAGTGATTTTTTTGTCAGTGAGCTCTGCTTAATTAGTTGTGCTAATTTTAGTAAAGAGCATGTCATCCCTGAATCAGGAACAAAGTCCTGTGGCTATGAGGAGGTGTTGAATCATTCACTAATACTGTGAAGCAATGAATGTAGGGAGATGAATTGAGCAAGGACACAGCACACTGATCTGCAGGAATCAAAGCACCACTGTAGGCTTGAGGAAAGGGCTCAGGGACCAGTAGATAAAGAATATGTCACATAAGTACATAGTTAGGAATCTCAGCATCCACTTAAAACCAAGATGGATGAGATGGATACGGAGTTCCATCCAAAATCCCAGCGCTTGAGAGGTAAAGACCAGGGATCACATGAGCAAGCTAGATAGATAGACTAGCCAAACTGGTGAACTCTGAGTTCAGTAAAAGACAGTTGCTATAGATAAGTTTAAAGTTTAAAGTTATAAAGAAGACAGCAGCCATCGACCTATGGACTCTTGATAGAGACCCACATATATGTGCTCACACAGATATTAACTTGCTCTTCCCTCTCTCTGTCTCTCTCCTCTCTTTTTGTCTCTCTGTCTCTCTCTGTGTGTCTCTGTCTGTCTCACTCTCTCATTGAAAACTTAAAGTGCATGACTCCACAGGACAGAGACACAGCAGTGATGCTGGGTGTGTTTACATGTTCTTTACACTCAGGGAAATAGAATACAAAGCTTCTCAATGCAACTGCATCATAGTACCCAAGCATTCTTTCAACAGCACTCAGCTTGAACATGCCACCAGATAAATAAGTGTTGTTGATACATTTCAAGCCTGAGATTTTTCCTGACTTTCCTGACTTTAGTATTCACTGAAATTCATCATTCCACCATAACTAATGCCTAACAAGACACATGAGAGAGATGTGCTGCTTGGATTCCTATAGGCAGAACTTTGATTTCCAGAAGTGTTCTTTACAGAAGAAGTGTAACACAAATAACCTGGTATACATTACTTCTTTGCTGAAAAACAAAATTTCATAAAGAAATAAGATTTTTCAAATGGGAATATGGAAGATTATAACTCTATGCATCATGCCAGTACTAATAATATTGTTCATCATTTAAAAAATCCGTTTACAAGGACATGCTTAACAAGCCTGTCCATATTTATAGATTTCCTGACCTTAACATGATAAAAGTGAGAAGACAGCTTCCCTTGGTGAAATTATGGTCCAATGGGAATTATGCATAGTTCTCACCTCTGTTGAATCCTCAATCAGTAGTGACAACAGAATACAGAGGTTGATGGGATAAGAAATTTGGATCTAAAAGTATCTTTACTAGTCTAGCTGAACACCAATTATGTCCTAAAGAGCTTCCTCTTTGTTTTGCTTTGCATTTCTTTTCTCCTGATCTTCTGACCATCAGCTTAAGGAGTATTTATGGCTCTGTTACTAGGTGACAAGATATTCTTGAGAGTGTTATGGCCACAGATGTGCTCAGGATCTTATGAGTAGATACAACAGTTATGTAGGAAGCAGTGAGGTTAGTGTTGCAGCACTTTATACAATGACATTGGGAGGGTTACTTTGAGGGATTAAGATGAAAGGGAAGGATAATTAGTAGAGACCTAAAGCAGGAGCTCCTTCCTTCTCCCTCACTCTATGGAGGTACCAGGCAACAGAAATTGAAGAAGCAATCATATTGGATCAACACACTTTATTAAAACAGAATTCTACCTGCAGTATATGCTGATAAACATATATGTTAAGTTCACAGCTGAATGTTTTGTGCTTCTTTTGTTTTATTTTGGGTCAATGGGTAGTCTCATGTATCACATGATCAGCTTACCACAGCCTGGGAAATTCCAGACTCCTGGATGATGTACATTATTTTTCCTATTAGAATCACATAATAAGAGCTTTATGAAAAGATTAAGAGTAAATGATCTATCAAGCAATATTGTGGAAGTGACATATGAAAACCTTCTGACTCCAAACTCCAGTATCTGCTTTCTATTCTGTCACTAAACAGAAATTTTGCTTCCTTGTCTTCAAACTTCTAGCACCCAAAAAAGAAAGTTTCCTACCATTTATCTGCATCCCATGCCTAGAATGACACACCATTCTCTAGGCCCAAACTATACTTTGTATTCTGAAATTGCCATATCATATGATACCTATCAGAATTCACAGCTAAGTTTGAATGTATGAACATCTTTTTCACTTACCCTTAAATCATTTAACATATATATATATATATATATATATATATATTAAACCATTTAACATATATATATATATATATATATATATATATATATTGTATGTGTGTATTTGGTACCTCTCATATATTATGTGTGTATATATGATATATGTGTGATAATTATATCATATATATGTGTCTATGTGATATATGCATGTATATGATATACATATGAGAGCTACCAATTATTGATAACTATCTTGTTTGTTATAATAACTTAAGCATCTTCAGTAATAATAACAATTCTACTACACTGAATGAAATTTTACTATAATTTTATATCTTCCTATGACCACTGTATTAAGAATTTCAAATCCATGGGGGACATGTAAATCATTAAAATAATGTTTGCTGAGATATGAGAAATCTATTAAGCATTGTTTCCTTTTTGGTCATATTATGTACCAACAGTTAAGTTATTGGCATGGGAATTGGCTAAAAGAAAAATAATTAGAGAAGGGAATAAAGGTCAGCAAACCAATCATTATCTTTGTATTCCTCATGTATTGTGATATATCTGATAACTCATAAGCACTCAAATGTTTGCAGAAATAGAAGAATGATTAGATGGGAGCATGAACAAATAATTAAAGCTTGCTCAAGTAATCTTGGTGTCATTTATACAAGAACATGGACATCTCCAAAGAATTCTATCTAATTTTTGTATTACTTTAGAGAATGCCTTATTAAAGAAATACTCATGGACCTAATTTCTATTTGTACATTAAATGAAGTCACCTCTATTTTTATGTTTAACTACAATTTTGAGATTGCTTGCTACTTCATTACTTGAAGGACTGTGCAAAAATTTTCTGTCTGCTTCAACCTTTCTCAAGACAATTTAGCTGCCAGTCAATTTGACTTCATTATTTCTAATTCTTTTCTTCTTATTGAAAATAGTTTTTTCCTCTCACATAATATATCATGGTTATAGTTTCTCTTCTCTCTACTCCTCTCAATTCCTCCCAACTACATCTTCTTTTTGTCTCTCATTAGAAGAAAAAAACAGGCTTTTAAGGGATAATGATAAAATAAAACAAAACAAAACAGAAACTAATACATCAGAATAGGACAAAACAAACAAACAGAAGGAAAATACCTCAGGCAACTGACCCCAACTATCCTCATAGAGCCCTCATCCAATAATTGATGAAAACAAATACAGAGATCCACAATCATGAAGCAGGCTGAGCTCTACAAATCCAGGTGAAAAGAGGGAGGAGGGAACATATGAGCAAAGGAAGTCAAGATAATGATGGAGAAATCTACAGAGACAGCTGTACCAAGCTCATGGAAACTCATGAGCTCTAGACCCACAACTGTGGAGACTCCAGGGAACTGAACTAGGCCCTCTGTATGTAGTGTCAGTTGTATAAATTGTACTATCAAAGGAGCCCCTAGAAGTAGGGTAGGATGCCATGCTCAGTGGCAGTAGGACCAGGATATAAATCTGGTACATAAGCTAGCTTGTTGGAGCCCATTCCCTATGAAGGAATGCCATGCTCAGTCTTAATACATGGGGCAGGGGCCTGGCCCTGGCCCTGGCCCTGTCCCAACCTATTGTGCTAGACTACTTTTACTCCTCATGGGAACCCTTCCTCATGAGGAGGAGTGGACTGGGGGTAGGCTAGAGTGGGGAGGTGAGAGGGGATAGTAAGAGGTGAGGGAGACTGGGATGAGGTTAAGGTATGGGAAGGAGAACTGTGATTGGAGTATAAAATGAAAAAAAGAAAAGGCACATGAAACAGATATAGATATAGATTTAGAGGACCACTCGTTAGCACACTCAGGAATCCCATAAAAACACTGAACTGGAACCTGTAGGGTTAAAGGAGAATATATATATATATATATATTCATATATATACACGCATATGTATATATACTACTATATATATTATAGATACAAAGAAAATTTAAAATTCCTTACAATATATTTTGAGAGAAGGAAGCTCCATAGCTTCTATTGAGTTCATTTTCTTTTGGCCATCTAGAGCTAGGCATGCAGAATACACATAAGAGAAGCATTTCCCTAGTGAGACTTGCTGGAAGAAAACTAATTCTTCATTTATAAGTGGTTATCAATTCAAGACAGCTCTGATTTAGAGATGGATAAATGTTTCCACTTATCCTTTCTGGTCTAGGACCCCACCTAGTGCAGACCTCTTCAGTCCCTGTGCTTGCTGTCTCCATGTCTATGAATTCAAATGGGCATCAGTATTGTTAATTTAGAGGCTTTTGAGTGTGTGTGTGTGTGTGTGTGTGTGTGTGTGTGTGTGTGTCCTCCAGTCCTCCATCCCCTTTGGCTCTTATACTCTTTCCACATCCTCTTCAGGGAAACTCTATAGGGAGAAATCTGATGGAGACATCTCATTTAGGGCTTAGTGTTCCAAGGTCTCTCCTTCACTGAATATTGTCTGGCTCTGAGTCTCTATATATGTTCTTCTCTAATGATATCAATGAGTATAGCAAAATTTAACTAGGAAATATTTTATTACAATTTTTATTTTATTTGGGACAGTAGTATTTGGTTTTATTCTAGATCTGTGACCCATCTAGTCTCATATTCTTGGTCACCCAAGTAGTGGCAGGTATGGGTTCCATCTCATGGAGTAGGCCTTAAGTCAAATCAGATATTGGTTGGTTACTCCTGTAAGGTTTGTGCAAACATTGCACTAACATACCTTTCAGGTAGGGTGTCATTGTAATCTTAGACTATGTGGCTGGGTTGGCATTTTCATCCCCTCCCCCTTGGTAGTAAACAGAGTGTGGTCCTATACCAAAAATGTTAGAATGTAGGATGAAGTCTCCATGTAGGCACAAGCTCAACTTCTCCAGATTCAATGAGTTGTGTAAGCATTGTCTTTAGCAATGGGGTGTTGCCATCTGTTTGAAGAGATCAGATTAAGATCTTGGTGATGGGAGGGAGATGCCATTCTGTAAATATGTTTCTCTTATTGGTTAATGAATAAAGCACTTTTGGCCAATAGGAAAGCAAGATAGGTGGGATTAGGAGACAATGGGGATTTGGGAAGAGATAGGAGGAAATTCAACAAGTAGGACCAAGAATGCAGAACTACAGACCCTTTGTCTGAACTCTAGACCCTCTCTCCGGTAAGATAAAACCACGTTGAAATACTTAGATTAATAGAAATGGGTTAATATTTGAGACAGGGCTAGCCAATAAAAAATGCTAGTAATAGGCTAACAGCTTTATATCTAATACAGTGTCTCTGTGTGTTATCTGGGGCTGATACAGCTGTGGGACCAGGCTGGCAGGAAAACTACTCATAACATCTTGGCAACGGCCTGAGTTGTTTAGAAGTTCCCGTGAGAATCCATTATCTGACAACAAATCTATTAAATGTAACCCAGTACTACCACTGGAAGCTTCAATTAGTGACAAGAGCTGTCTAGTTGAGGCTCTTTCTCTGGTGTTATTTGGTGATTTCATTTAGGTTCCCTTCAAATATGCAAGTATTTATGAAGCTTCTACCATATTAGGTTCATGTACTATCCCTCAAATGGTCCTTAATTTTAGTCTTTTCTCCCTGTGTCCCTTCCCTCATCCTACTCTCTTCCCTTCCTAACTTGATCCTATATTTTTATTCCCCACATATATACACACATACATACATACATACATACACATGCATACATACAAAATTTCTATTCTATTTTTCTTTTCTAGAAGAATATATCTGTACTCCTTTTATATTTGTATCACTTTAAGTTTTTTTTTTCTTTCTGTTCTGACTTCCTTTCTAAACAACTGACCCTTAAAGCTACTGAAGAGAAAAACAAACAAAAAAATGAGATGTTGAGCCACAGTAAATCAGAATAGGAGTCATGCAAGGGTGTAGTGAGGAGGTGATTATGATGCAGTATTTGCTGAGACATGTACTCAAAAGGAAAGGTGATTGGTTGGCTGGATTTAGAAGACTAAATTAGAACAGGGACTGAAGGTATTGATAGCTAACTTTGCACCCCAGAAGGAATATGTAAATATAGAAAACCAAAACTTCAATGTGCTACTAGAAATGGGTTGTTTAATTGGATGTTTAATTTGGGGTATCAGTGTGAATTCATGGGATTAATAAATTGCTGTGGGCCTTGATCCAGACAGGACCTAGGACAAATGTGTGAAGTTGGTGCCAAGAACAGATGTGGCTACCTTTCATCAGTCAAACAAATGGCTCCAGGTAGCTTGATCCATTGTAATTTATATCACTTCAATGGTCTCCATGAAAAACTTTACAACCTGTTTTTACTTTCTAAGTTTCTAAAAAAAAAAAAAAAAAAAAAGAAGAAGAACAAAAGAAAAAGAAAAGAAAGAAAAAAAGTTACAAAAATTACCAGTTTGTTCTTGGTCTTTTTCCCCTTCCTCTCCCCACTTTCCCACAGGTGGCCATTAAGTTTTTTATCTATATCTCTTTCATCAGAAGCATAAGCAGCTCTGTGAGATACAAAGGAAGTTTTCTAACTATGCATACTTACAGGTAGAACAGTGTTCCCAGTGTGCAGCACATCCAGTTACAGCATCATGCAGGGTGAAAAACAAATTTGCCTCCTGTAGTTATACTTACATCTGTACCATCAGGTCTGGGTTCTCAGGGTCAAAGCATGAGACTGAGCTGGATAGATTAATTCTACATTTTATATTGCTCTGTCCCCTCAGGGGACATACCAGATTTTCCCATTTGTCCTATAGGCAACATAATCTGGAAACTTACTCTGAATAGTTGACACAGCTTTTCCCTTGTCCTTATGCCAATCTCCCTTAACTTCTTAGAGTATTGGCACAGCTATTAGAAGTGTGAGAACTGTGAGTTTCTGTGATTCTGCTTCATTCCCTGTTCCTTAAACGTCCCCATTAACTTCTGATACCATCTATCTAATAGTATTTATTTCAAACCTCTTACAGTTAAAATCACTCTTTCCAGAACAGTTATGCAAATATGTAATATCAAACTTCATGACCTACTGTGACTCATTCAGGCCAGCAGTATGGCTAGCATAGTGAAAGCAAGGAGAGCATGTAGCACTCACATTGTCAGGGTCATGCCCTGAATTATACAGTCAACAGTCAACAGGCCCTTGCTAAGTGGGTCGTGGTCTCAAGATGTCTTACCACAAGGAGAACTGTTCATGCTATTTTCAGGCATTTTTCCCCAAAGAAGTTGTGTGACTTTGAGAATAAGTGATATACTAGTGATAGATATGTAAACAGGTAATACATGCGTGACTAGGCATGGAGATACTCATTTTGTATGCAAGCATTGTCTTAGCACAGTGTTGTCTGATGGGAGATATCATTCTATAAATATGCTTCTCATAATGGTTAATGAATAAAGCACTGTTGGCCAATAGGAAAGCAAGATAAGCAGGACTAGGATACAAGGAGGATTTGAGGAATTAGTAGGGAGGATCAAGATGTAGAGACTGGAGAGAACAGAAGTCCAGGCCTTCTGTCCGGTAAAATGAAACCATGTGGAAATACTTAGATTGATAGAAATAGGTTAATATGTAAGACAGAGCTAGCTGATAAGAAACTAGTAACTGGCCAACAGCATTATATCAAATACAAAGTCTCTCTGTGTTGTTTGGGGCTGGCAAAGCAGAGGGACAAGACTAGCAGGTGGGAAACCAACTCTTAACAGCTGTCTCCATACATTTATAGATATCTAATGAGAGATTGTACTTTCTCAGAATAATTATCACAGAATAATGATCACTTAGAAGGAAGTAAATCTCTCTAGGTTCTGGCATCAGGTCAAAAATTTAAAAAGCAACAAAATTAAAATATTTTTAAGCCTCTTATTGCTACAAGAAATAAGGTTATCAAATATTATTTTGAAAATATTTAAATATAGCAAAGCCAGAATGTTGAAATTCCTAGTACAGAAACTGGAAACACTCAGGCATCAAAATCAATAATTGTAAATCACTGAGTAACATACAGATCTTTGACTCCATGAAGATGGATTCCTGGAAAACAGGATGTTTGTATAGTTTGAGACTGTATCTTAATTAGTGGGAAAAATGGTTGAGTGTTTTTATACCAGAGAAGTTCTTTAAACTCTGGTTTAGTCAAGGAATGAATAAAATTAATATTAGCAGCATTGGGATAAATTTAAATTGTATGAGTTATGACAGAGAAGGAGGAGGAGAAGAAAAGGAGTTAGAAGCAGAGGAGGAGAGAGAGGAGGATGAAATCAGTATTTGATATTATTGTTAAAGAACGTTACTGTAATTTCTACAAAATTACAATACCTGTTCTTCAAAGTTTCAATGATTTAAAGTCAAGAAAAAAAATAAATATTTGTCCCTAAAGGGACATGGTAACTAAGATGAGTTGCATTTCATTGTTGATACTGTTGTAGGTATAAAAGGTATTTTTACAAAAACAGGGAAAATCTAGGCAAGGGTTATAGATTATACATTGTCTGTGTCAACAATCCATAGCATAGCCTTCTTTTGATGTTTGTACTAGACAAGGTGCTATGCCCCTGTTTATACAAAGAATAAGATAACTAAAAGGTATGATGGCATGGAAGTTTGCATTTTCTCTTCCAGAAAATTAAGTTCCTTGTGTTGTATTTACATCCCTAATTTTTTCAAGCTCTGAAGTGATTCCTTCACAAGAAACATTTCTACCTATAACTCGTTTTTCTTGTTCATAAATTACCAGAAAAATGATAAGACAAACTTCCTGCATTCCTGTTTATTCCCTTATAATTGTCTATAGAAGAAGCTTATATGCATGTGACTTTAAAGTCAAATCTGAAATTAACAGTACTGAAATAGATAAGGAGAAATCCATTGCTACATAGTAATAAATAGTAATAACATGAGTCATTAAAAGGTTGTTGAAATAGACATGGATGCTTATAAGAAGTTATTTCAGTTGAGTATCATTGGCAGATTTTCTTCCAAATACTTCATGCTTTCTACCAATTGCATAACTTCCAGCTTCATCATCCACCACCCTTTATCTTACCTGTGAACTCCCAGTGCACAGATGTTTTCACATCAGTCCCCATTCAAATATTTCAAATGCCGAACCCATGCTGAATACCCCCAAAGTGATCCATCATTGCAACCAAACAAGCTGGTGAGATGTTTTACAAAATAAGATTATTCCACAAAAGAGCTCACTAGTCAATGTCCAAAATAGCACCACCTCAACTTATCTTCTGTTTAGTATCTATTTTGAAATGTAAAAGTGTATAGCTATAGTATTAGAACTTGATGTGTACCATCAAATTAAATTCAAGAAGGTTAGTTTCTAAAATTAGAATTTTTTCCAGTGCAACTGTTGGATATGTTTTCAATATAAACACTCACAAGCTGGAGTAAACATAAACACAAGAGAGGAGACTTCCCTGAATCTATCCATTCATACAGTGGATTTGTGGTTTTGAAAAGTCTGAACTTTCCTCAATTTACAATTGGGCCTGAGTTTCCTAAAAGGACAATGAGAGGGATAGCACATACAAGGCCTAAGCCAATCCCAAAAGTGCCTCAAGACAGTGACCAAAAAGAACAGTTACTGTAATCTCCCTAAAAGATACCCTGCTTTATCAAAGTATGCCCCAAAATGGAACAACTATAAAGACAGATGATTAAAAATGAACTAATGTAGTTATAGCCTGTTCAAGTGTTTAAGATAACCTCACTGTTTCTAGAATTCCCCTAGCTAAGCTTGAAAGGGGACAGCATGCTCCTTTCTGTCACCTTTTTTTCATTTTGTACAAATGGTATGCCTCCAAATGCTGGAATAAATGTTCTTTGCTTTTACATATTTATTTGGTCTAGGTTCTTCTTCTGAAATTCTCAGACCCTTACAATTTTGTTCTTAAATTTCAGGGATAATGCAGAATAATTTAAAATAGTCAATCAAAAACAATCAATCATAGTTTTTAAAAGATTTACCTGTAGATCATTTGATATGTGAATTAGTACATCACTGAGTATGTTAGATTTTTTAAACTTGACCCTTTCAGCTAATGAAACCTAAAAACAGAGTCACCTAAATCATGAAGTCATTTCTCTTATGAATACACATATTTTTCTATGTAGTGGATTGTTATTTATTTTTCTTATTTTGTATATTGATCCCAGTTCCCTTTCCCTCACTCTCTTCCTCTCTGCCTCCCTCCCATGCCCCCCAACTACCCTTCCATTGCCCCCACTCCACAGAGAGGATGATGCCTTCCGGGAGGGGTCAACAAAATCTGTAAAGTCATTTGGAGTAGGGACTAGGCCCTCCCTCCTGTCTCTAGGTTAAGGGAGTATCCCTCCATGGGGAATGTGCTCCCAAAGTCCTTTTGTGCACCAGGGTTACATCCTGGTTCCACTATCAGAGATCCCTTAGGCTGCACAGACCTTCTAACTGAGAGCCATGTTCAGGGGGTCTGAATTGGTCCAATGCTGGTTTCCCAGCTATCAGTCTGGGGGCCCATTAGCTCCTCCTTGTTCTGCTCACCTGTCTCTCTGGATTTCTGTAGCCTTGTCTTGTCCTCCCTCTGTGCATCCGGATTCCACTTTGGCTCAGTGTTTAGCTGTGGGTGTCTTCTTCTGTTTCCATCAACTACTAGATGAGGGCTCTATAATGGTGGAAGTTATCATCAGCATCATTATCAGGGAAGGGCATTTATGGTAGCCTTTCCACTGTTGCTCAAATTGTTAGTTGTGGTCATTCTTGTAGGTCTCTGAACATTTCTGTAGAGCAATTTTCTCTTCAAACCTATAATGGCTCCCTCTTTTATGGTAACTCTCTCTCTCTCTCTCTCTCTCTCTCTCTCTCTCTCTCTCTCTCTCTCTCTCTCTCTCTCTCTCTTCTCTCATCTATTCCTACCCTGACTCAATCTTCCTAGTCCCACGTGCTTTCCTCTCCTCCCCTTCTGTTTCTCCTAGTTCCCTCTCTACTCACTGCCCCCCCACTCCCAATGTGCTCAGGAGATCTTGTTCCTTTCCCTTTCTGTGAGGGACCATTTATGAATCTCTCAGGTTACTCTTTGTATCCTAGTTTCTTCAGAGTTGTGAATTATAGGCTGGTGATCCTTTTCTCTTTGTCCAAAATCCATATATGAGTGAGTACATACCATGTTCCTCTTTGTGTGACTGTGTTACCTCATTGAAATTCCATCCACAGGCAAGCATAAAGCACATTAAAATTTTTGAACTGCACAACATATTCCTTTGTTTGTACATGAAATATTTTAGACAATATGTGTTTGCCATGATACTTGTTAGAATAACAGTTACCTACGTTCTGTTCAAATTAATTCACAAGAATTCTATCAATGCTGCTTGAGTACCTTGGCATCTTTGAGACATGAAGTCTTCTGTATCCAGTTAGGAATAATTATAGACTGAAAAATTTAACACTGTTCTTATTTTGTCAATGATGTATCACTAGAGTCCTTTAAAAGTTGCAAGAATGCAGGGTATGTAAAAAGCAAAAGATCTAAGTGCCTCAACTTCCAGTGATAATGAGTACAACAGTTTGCTGAAGTGGCTGTAAATCAAATGTACTGTAGCTATTAAAGAAAACCCATAAGACATTTGGATAGGGTCCTGTAAGATTTCTGCCTTTCAGAAACTGCATGCAAATGAAGACAATATTTCCATGCTGTCATCAGGGAATGGTGCTGAAGTTGAGTTTCACCTAGTAGAAGACAAGGCAGGGACATTGCACCTGGGGCATGGTGAATATCAGCTCAGTGCAACAAGAAGCCTGAGATCAAAGGTTTTAGTTGAGGCTACAAAGCTAAGGAAACATGTTTTTCAGACCTGTGTTATTTGTACTTGACTAACTCAAGATTTTGTTTTTCACCATATGGAATGTGAAAATAGGGGTTGGAAAGGTGTTGATAGCTCTTCCAGAGAACCTGTATCCAGTTCCCAGAGTACAGGCCATGTGACTCACAATCAATCTTAACACCAACTTCAGAGGATTTTGATTCCCTTCCTGAACTCTACAGGCAATAATGCATTCACACACACACACACACACACACACACACACACACACACACACACACATGCATGCAAGCGGACACATGCATGTGCACATACCAACAAATGCACTCAAGCACACATATAATTATAAATAATGAGAATTTTTAAAAAAATAAATACATTGAAGTTAAAGAAGACATTTGGGAGTTAAGTCCAGATTCTAGACCTGCAATAGTCAAGTTCCTCTTTAGGTAAAGCTTAACATGCAATGAAGAGAGAGAAGGCAGTTTTCAGGCTTTCCCCCACAATTTTCACATTCCTATTCTTTCTTTCCATCTAGTGTAAGTGTAGACTTGGGGGATAGAGAGAGAGGTCAGCATTTAGGACCACTGATGGATGGATTTCTCTTTGATATTATGTTGTTTGGGTATGGAATTAATTTTCTTTATTATCTGTTTGAAGAGATGTTAATGACAATTGACAATATTGAGAGAATTAAGCTCAACCTGTTACCATTTACATGACATTTTGTCGGTGGTTAAGGAAATAAAGGCTAATTCAAAAACTGTGATTGTACTGCACAAAGGTTAATATCGAGTTTATATCCATGATATCTTGGCAAACTAGTAAGAGTTCAAACTTGAAAATTACAGATGTCAGATAATTTGTTATATGGTAGTATATATTTCCTACTGGGTAGCCTGAAACCCATCTATACAGAAAGCATTCTGTGCAGCTTTTAAAACATCTATCATTTCTCTCTTGAGAAACCTGTGTGTCTTTTGCAATTTACTCATAAGATGGAAATCACGTAAGTCATTTAACATAAAGGACATTTATAAGATGTCTGATGTGTATCAGGCACTGTAAGAAGAAATATGGGGTCAATAGTGTTCAAAGTATGAGTGATCTCTGACACTCATAGCTTGTAGTTTGGTGGAAGGCATCAGTCCCAATAGTGTGTGGGAGAAGATATTGAAGTCTGATACTGAATAATGAAGTTCATTCCTAGGCAGGAATGGAGGAGGGCAAGCCAGGTACTTTCTATTCTACTCCATTCATTTAAGTACAATTCTAAAATGTGTGCGATTTTGATATTTTGTTTGGTCCGTTAACTTTCACATGCCACACCAAATTAAAGATTGTAACAACAATACTTTTGCTCCTAATTCTGTAAGTGAATCAAGTGATTGTTTTGGTTGTGATCACCTTGGCTCATTGCTACCATCAGTTGCCAACTTATCTGGAACTGCAACATCTGGGATGGCTTTACTCTCATGTCTAGACAGCCAGCAAAGACAGACAAAGCATCTACGAATGATCAGGCTCTCGTCTTCTAATGGCCCAGTTCCCATTTTTGGGTTTTTCCTATTTTGGCCTAAGGATAGCCAACAGAAGGAGATGAAAAGATCAAATTTGCAAGAACTGTTTAAGCCTTCATGTATGCCAAATTTGCTAGTTAGTGCCATCTAGACAGACCAATGCAAGCCATATGGCCAAGCACAGATTTAAAGACTGATGTTTTTTTTTGATAGATTAATTTTATCATGAATTTGTTGACTGTTCTTACTAAACATTGTTGAGAAGAGAACCAAACTTTGCCTTCTGAACCCCATTTTAGTTTTTCAACTTTTATTTTCTATGGTATGTATACGAATGTTTTTGCCTGCATGTATGTAAGTATACCATGTGCTTGCAGGGCTAGTGAGGCAAGCAGAGAGTAGTGGGGTCCCTTGGAACTGTAGTTGTCTTTGTGAGACACTATGCGGGTGTGGGGAAGCAAAACTGGAACTTTTTTCTTTTTGCACACACATGTACTCGTGTGTGTGTGTGTTAGCTATAGATTGAATTTAGGATTTTTCCTCAATAACTTTCTATCTCATTGTTTTTAGAGACATGTTATCTCACCAAGCTTGAAGCTCAACCATTTGACAAGCCAAAGGGGCCACTGAACTCTAGAGATCCTCCTGTCTTGTGTCTTGGCTCCCCATTTCTAGGACAACAAACACTTATTACAGTGCCTGTTTTATCGCAGCACCTGCTGAAGATCTCACTTCATGTTCTCCTGTTTGCACAGTAGACAATTTACCATTGGACATGGCTCTTCAGCCCTGAATTTTAAACCATTTACACTAACTTAACAGTTCTTTCTCAGGTCTTTTCTGAAGGACTTGTTCTCCAACAATGTCTGGCAATAACACCAGCTGATAGCATTGCCTTGTTCTTTAACACTTAGCACAAGTTTACTTTTTGCTCAGGTTATTTTTTGTATTACATAGGATGAGAATAATATTGTGTCTAATTCTAAATTCATTATATCTAAATTGTTTCCAAAGAGCTGTCTGCTATCGATTTTCCTAAACTCAGAACTGTTCCTATTCCTTGATGCACATGCTTTTATCCTTAATCTTAAAACCACTAGGATTTTGTTAAGCACTTCCTACATGATTGCCTTGTCTCTCCAACAAGAAATTAAGCCCCTTAAGGATCAAGGTTATTTCTTTTATGTTTGATCCTTCATCAAATGACCCTTATTCTCTTATGTATATACCAAATGAGGATTCTTCCTGAAATCAATTCTATGTGCTTTTTATAACTTCAAATAGGAAAATCAAACAAAATTGGGTATCCATCAACTTTTAAGAATGCAAAATACTTGTCCATTCCATTATTTCGATTTTCAACCAATAAATGCAAAGTAATTAAGATAATAAAGACTGTTGGAAGGAGATCATAGAGCCACACTTGCTACTTACTCTCTAACCTCTACATACCTGCGATGGCTCACATGTGCACATACATGTACACAGGTGTATTGTATGGAGTACAGATTTGAACAAAGAATTCTCAATAGAAGAATCTCAGATGGCCAAGACACTTTTAAATAATTGTTCAGCAAACTTAGCCATCAGGGAAATACAAATCAAAACCACTCTGAGATACCATCTTATACCTGTCAGAATGGCTAAGATCAAAAATACTAATGAAAGCTTATGTTAGAGATGATGTAGAGTAAGGGGAGCACTACTCCAGTGCTCATAGGAGTGCAAACTTGTACAGCCACTTTGTAAACCCTAACGGCAGATTCTCAGAAAATTGGGACTCAATCTAACTCAAGACCAAGCAACACCACTCTTGGGCATATACTCAAAGGATGATTAATAATGCCATAAAAACACTTGCTCAACTATGTTCATAGTAGCTTTATTTACAATAGTCAGAACCTGAAAATGACCTAGATGACACTCAACTGAAAACAGAAGTAGGAATTGCAGTACATCTCCACAATGGAGGATTACTCATCTGAAAAAAAAAAAAAAAAAAGTAAAATTTGCAGGCAAATGTATGGAACTAGAAAAAATAATCAGCCTTAGTGAGGTAACTCACACTCAGAAAGACAAATGTTATATGTTCTCATTCATTAAATGGATATTAGATGCAAAGAAAAAAAGATAACCAGGCTGTAATCCCCAGTCCCAGAGAAGCTAGGTACAAGAGGAGCCTAAGAGAGACTCATGGATCTCCCAGGAAAGAGGAAATAGATGAGATGTCCTAGATAAACTAGAGGCAGGGAAGCAGATAGGAGGATATGGGGGATGGAAATACGAGAGTTCAGATTTGTCAATTTGAGGGCAGGACAGAGGGAGACACTAATGAAAGAGATATCTTGATAGAGGGGGCCATTGTGGGGTTAGGGAGAAATCTGGTGCCAGGAAAATCCAAAGGAACTCACAAGGATAACCCCAGCTAAGACTCCTAGAAATAGTGGAGAGAGTTCCAGAACTGGCTATCTCCTATAATCAGATTGGTGACTACCCTAATTGTCATTATAGAGCCTTCATCGAGTAACTGGTGGAAGTAGATGCAGAGATCTGCAACTGAGCTCCAGGAGTCCATTTAAAGAGAGGAGTGAGGGATTATACTAGAAAGTGGTGTGGGTCAAGATCATGATGGGAAATCCCATAAAGACAGCTGATACGAGTTTGTAGGAGGTCATAGTCTCTGGATAGGCAGCTAGGGAGTCCACATGGAACCACTTGGAGGAGGAGTGAATGAGAGGGGTTTACAGGGGAGGTAGTGCCAGAGAAGGAAGGTAGGAGAAGGAAACAGGAGGAGGGGAAGGAGGGGAAACAGTGGTTAGTGTGTAGATAGATAGATAAATAAATGCTCAATAAAAATTAAATTCTTTAAAATAAGTAAAAGTTTTTAAAAAGCCCACTTAAACAGCAAATTGTCAATGTTCTCAGCAACATTATTTGTTAGATATGTTGTGCTCTACACCTTTAAATAAAAAATGTGACATTCAGTTATCTGCCTATTACTGATGCTTTGTTCCTATGCACAGGACAAGAGCAACACCCAGTTACATTATTGCCAGTGAATTTTTGACTCTCTTCTTCCTGTGAAGCTACACTTAGGTACAGCACTCCCATTTCCTTAGTGATTTTCTTTCTCTGCTTACCACACAAAACTGTCTCAAACATGTCTATAGACCTCAAAGACTGAACATTCTCACTCACTGTCTCTTGCTTGTCAGTTTCTTCTCTTTGAATAAAAGTCATCAACTGGAAACTGTTTTCTCCATGAAACTGACTGACGTCAGCAGAGATTCTGCCCATCTGATATGATCTTTTTATACTTGCGTATACTCACCTGAGTTACAGTATGGTGGTAAATTTACTATCCAAAGATGCCCTTCTATTGGGTTCTGTCCTTAGCAGGTAAATATATTTAAGTTTCTCTTTCTATAAATCTCAGTTGACCCTATATCTACCCTGACTCTCTCTCTCTCTCTCTCTCTCTCCCTCTCTCTCTCTCTCTCTCTCTCTCTGGGACCAGATTGCTTGTACTTACATCCTTCCACATTTATTATATAATAGCATGCGTTTATTATAATTACTATAAGCAGTTAGGGCACAGCCTATGTTTTTCTTCTCTTCAATAGTTTATAACATAGACCAAATATTAATCCATATAAAATATTTTAAGTGTCAAGAATATCTATTGCTAGATAGTGCTGGAGATTATAACCAATTATTATTATAGCCTCAGAAAAACTTTCTAAAACAAGAAGTAACATAGAGTTCATTTATTTCCTTGTATCCCTACTATTTTTCTGTGTCAAAAAGCAGAGAAGGGGAAAGGGACAAGACCTCCTGAGCAAATTGGGAACATGGGGGAAGGGTAGAGAAGAAAAGAAGAGGATGGGGAGAGAAGGGTACGAGAGAGCAAGAAAATTGAATCATAGAAAGAATAGAGGAGAACAAGAAAAGAGATACCATAATAGAGGGAGCCATTATAGGTTTAAAGAGAAATAGCACACTAAGGATATTTCCTGAGATCTACAAAGATGACTCCAACTAACTATCTAAGCAATAGTGGAGAGGCTACTTTATATGCCATCCTAGAGTCTCCATCCTGTAGCTGATGGAAGCAGAAGCAGACACCCACAGCTAAATGCTGAGCCAAAGTCCTGGAATCCAGAGAGGGAGGAGTGATAAACAAAGGGGTCAAGACCAGGTTGGAGAAACCCACAGAAACAGCTAACCTGAACAATTGGGAGCTCATGGACCCCAGTCTGATAGCTTAGAAACCAGCATAGGACTGACTCAGACCCCCTGTATTTGGGTGTTAGTCAGGGGGACTTGGCAGTCTGGTAGTATTTCAGTATTTATCCCTATTATACGAATGGACATTGAGAGCCCATTCCACATAGAGGGATGCTCTCTCACCCTAGACACATGGATAAGGCTTAGCCCCTGCTACAAATGATATGACAGACTTTGAAGACTCCCCATGGAGGGTCTCACGCTCCCTGGGGAGCAAAAAGAGAATAGGATGGGGGTTGGGATGGGAACAGTGGAAGAGGTGAGGGTGAGGGAACTGGGATTGACAAGTAAAACAAGCTTGTTTCAAATTTAAATTAAAAAATGTTATCATAAAAAACGTATTGTCAAGACATAAATACCAAATTAAAAAAAAACATGAAAAAGATTTGTTGACTGAGTACTGCCAATCAGGACAACAACAAAATGAAAGGATTCTCAAAGCCATGTTCACTTGGACAAAGGAAGCATAGATATTTCATTCTGGATGCCTATACATATTCACAGACGAAAACATTTCAGGGGTCAACTTCATGCAAGGTCATAGTTTGAAAAGATGGATTAAACAATCTAGATTTGCTTATTTCAAGGTCATATTGGAAACTCTAAAGTTACAAAAAAGAATGTCTTTGGGCATGCTCAATTTGCCTCACAAAGATGGCAGACAAAAATGTCATTGTGAAAGCTCAGTTTATGTTATAAATTAGGCAGAAAGAGACAGCTTGAACATGCTCATTTTTTTTCTTCCAAATATGGGCTTATGACTGGGGGAAAAGGCATTTTGGACATGTTTTAATGTAGGAATTTTCCCCTAATGTAGCAAATAACACATATACCTATCTTAAGACTATACATAAAATAAAATCCAACCATGGGTACACTTTTAATGACCCTCTCTTGTATATATTTTGAACATTTTACTTCTCTTTTACTGTCATTTTTCATGCTTTAGTAGGAGAAACTACAATTAAACATTAAGTTACAACGATGTCCAATTTACCATGATAGTCTTCAAACCTAAACTATAATACATAATCTCTATCGTATTTCACAGGACTCTCCTTTTTTTCTGTTCAATAAAGTGCATTCCATTTGAAAACACTCACTACACCCACATGAGACTGCTCCATGTGTAATGGTCTTTGCAGTGCTTTCTGCTTCACCCAAGTAGAAAATAGAGTGATCAGAGGAGACTTTGCAGTATGGTGACAGCCACTGGGGATGATTTCCTTTATGAAACAACCCTACCTAGTTTACCCTTAATAATAAACTTCCAATCCTGAAAAGCTATTTGAAAGATTTCCTCTGGGTGCTCACATGTGGGAAATGACAAAGGACAAATATGTAAGCCTTCAAATAAGAAGAGATGTCATGTTTAATGTCTTCCAAGTGCTTGGCACTTAAACTGATTGAGTCTGATCATATTGTATGGTTAAATTTCCTATCCAGAGGTAAATAATTGGAATGACATAATGTAAAGGTGAGATGATGAGACATTTCCAATCTGAACGAATGGCTTTTTTTTTCCTTCTCAGATATTACAGAGCCAAACCATTATGTCTTGGTTTTGTGTGTACCTAAAATGGAGTGCAGGTTTTGTTAATTTTTTTTTTCTTTTCTTTCTCTTCCTTCCTTCCTTTCTTAAGTTTTTCTTCACTGATTCTAGTTTGGGGTAGAAAACAGTATCACTTTCTTTGTTTAAAAAAAAAGCCTTTTATTTTATTATCTATTTGCTGTGGGACAAACTTTTCTGGGGAGACATAAAACACATATCTAGTCATCCCCCAAAAGAGAACCCATAACAGAACAAATCAATGATTTCATTGACGTCCAATTTGGTAAACCCCTGGGATTTGGATTGGGATTAGTAACTGGAGTGTGTGTGAGATATTTAGAGGAAAAGCCGTGATGCAAAAGTTGGCATTCTGGTGAAAGCCACCCCAACACCAAGACCCAGCACTGGTGAAGACTCAAAGAAGCCCCTACCCTCTATCTCTACACAGCTTGCAGACAGATCTTCATTCTCAGCATCTCTCTTCTCTATGATTTTGCTGGTCAGAATCTCCTCTCCAGAATGATTTTACTCTATTTTATATGACTCAGAAGGAGCCCTTGGAAACCAAGGTTATGGTCTCCTAGTCATGTGACCTTTTATTTACCTCCTGTTGCCAGGGAGCCTCCTACTCCCTCTTGAAGGAAATGTTTCAATTTGGGAGACACTGATACAGAGCATCACTATTGCCCATTACTGAAGAAAAAAGTCATGTATTTTTCTAGTTACAGATATTTTTCAGGTAATGAAAAACTACTATTTTTGAAGGTTCAATTTTTTTTTAGTGCCCATTACTGAACTTGGCATGTCATGCAAAATATCGTAGTTACCCCTTAGGAAAAATGAGATAACCAGACATGTGCAAAAGACTTCAATTAAATACCATATTAGAGACAGATGATTTAATAAAAAAAATAGGTTATGATTTCATTTATAACTCAAAGCCAGCCTTATTGTCCTTGATCTTAGCTGACATCGACAAGATTCTTTTGAGGGACACTTCTATTCCAGACATTAGCATAGAGTTTCTCATTATAACACTGGCAAGTCCCTAATATAGTGATTTTCTAGATAATAAAAAAAATAGAAATGGAGCAAGCAAGATCAAGAACTCAGTGTCCTTACTTTGGCACTAAGGAAGGGAGTCTGGATTCAACCCATGTATATCTGAATCCACAATCCAGTCTTTCTCTATCCTGGCATAGAACCTTTTTACTGAGAAAACAACTCCCTTTACTCTCCACCAACAAAACCTCTGCTTTTCCTCCCAGTCTCAGCTCAAATATTATTTTTCTGATATCTTTGCTCTGACAGAACTTGCCAAAAAAGTTATGGCACATATGTGTTTTCTTGCACTGTGAAAATAAGTAGCAGAAATATGATAGATTAAGAATGCAAAATAGTCACTCATGTGGTCTATTACATGACCCAAATCTGGCTGTATTAACCTCATTTTACAGTATCAATTGAAGAGATGTTCTCAGAAGTTCCTCATCTGTTGCACTGTAAGCTTTGATTTAAATGTAAGAACAGAATTGTACATACAAATAGCTTTGCATTGATGAAAGAGCTGGAATTATTTTTAAAAATTTTAAGCTTTCCTTTACCAGTGGAAGTTTTTACACATATTTCTTTAACATCAATTTTAGTGTTGAATCTGGTACACAGCTTTTGGAGGTGTTTCATTTGCTTCTAACCCCTAGTTCCCTATTCTATACTTTTGCTGATTTCCTCAACAAGAAACTTATTAAGCACTTACAATGTACTCAAGATGATATTTTCAAAGGAAAAATTCATTTTAGAACTATTTAATACATTACTTTTTTCATGCTTAAGATTCAAGTTCTAAATGATTCAATTCTTTCTTACTATATAATCAAACATTATACCATGTCTGATATCACCATAAGCACCCCAGCCTGGATGGTCTGCCTTCAAGTCTTAGAATTATTAAATTCTATATCATGACTTAAGAAAAAGCAAAGATTTTTGTTGTATACATTCAAGATTTGATCAGTGAGTCTATTCAATGAATTGAGTAAAGGATAGGTGAGCAAAGGAGGAGGATAACAAATTTATTAAGTATGTATGAAGGTATCACAGTAGAAAAATAAGAATGCTCAAAATCTCAATGAGCTCTAATGGTTATAAAGAGAGAGAGAAGAGAGACCACACAGGCAACTTAGAGGCAAGTACCCAAGTATTAGAAGAATGAGTGCACCATGAGAGAGGCAGGTGGGAAGTCCAATCAAGGTGTGGCACTTCCTGGCATTTTCTCAATTATTTGTTTATTCTTGCAGCAATCCAATTGCTTACTATTCTCCATTCCTATGATAAGAAAAATGTTTCCTATCTAGGAGGATTTTTTATGGTCCCTTTGAAAGAATCTCTCTAGGAAAAAATCATCCCTCTATTTCCTGTCCCCCAAATACCCTTACTGTAAAGAAATCGGCATATTATGACAGGGTATTCAGGGGTAGCCATTCTTGAATCTCACAGTAAACTCATGCATAGTGTTCTTTATGTGACCTACAACATTCACAGTATCTTAAAAATATTCTTTTTCTGTATCTCTCATTGTGCCTGTCTCTGTGTTTCTTTCTATCTCTATCTCTATCTCTTCATCCTGTGGGGTGTGTGTAGGGGGGGTTATATTGGAGAATGATATCTCTCCAGATCCACAAATATTATCTCTTTGATTAAAAACAACTTTTTAGATGATTACTACCGCAGTTTACAGAAGAGAAAACTAAGGACAAAAGTCCACTGACCTATACACGCTTTTGCCACTAGTAACATGTGCCAAGCTTCCTATTGCCATGAATGCCTATGCCCCACCTCTGTGATATATTGTCTTTGCTTGGTCTATGTAGCAATTCATTCTTTTTGAATATTTGAAATTATTATTCTGCAGAAAGTTTCTTTCTGTCACAGATTGTATATGTGCACACAAAATCATGCAATTTGGAAGTGGGAACTTTTGCCAGCAATCCATGAAATTTGTATACTTTGACCTTCATATTCCTAATGTTGCATTTGATGAATAGTAAGTACTTGATACTTAAAGATAAATAAAATTTAGTCAGTGTCTGTGGCAGTGTTACAGGCTTCTCAAGACAGAGAAATAGAACACTTTCTTCCAGAAGTAGTTTATCATGCCATCATAGAGGTCCTCAGTGGATTGCTATCCAAAGTCTATAGCCACAAGTATAGCAGAGTTGTATCTTTTATAACATTTTAGCTACTTTACCTCCCATAATTTGCAACTTAATTTCATTGGGTGTCTAAAAGCTATAGGGCAATTTTCCTAAAAGTGGTGAGAATGTGAGGGAACTTGTAAAAGTTATAAGTATGTACAGACACTGGACAGGCCAGATCACTGTTTATTTGTTCTCTTCTCAGCCCCTGGGTCTCCTACCAAAACAGTATAGTATTCATTAATAACTATGAATCTCATTTTCAAGGATTTTCTAGCCTGGTGCCAAACAGAATCAGGTTAGCACAAGACTCTGCCATGATGTAATAGTGTACTATTTAAGTGCAAGCTGTTGGAGACCACAAAAGATAGAGCCATAATTTCTTCCTTTTTGGAATCCCGAAAGGCTTTTTAGAATGTATCACATTCAAGGAATGGACAAAGTTCTCAAGGCAGAGAAGCATCTAGGGTGAGTTCTTGTGTAAAGAGAACTGTGAGGTGCAGAGACATTCAAGGAGAGGTGAGACCTAAAATACAAGTGAGTTGTGTACAGAATCAAATGTCAAGGGCTTTGAAAGAAATGATTGAGAGTAGAGCTTAGGAGGAAAGTTGAGGTCATTATGACTCTGTGCTAAGGATTAGGAATTGTATGGGGAAAAGGAAGTCAGAAATGGTACAATAATCTTAAAACTATTTTCCATGTGCTTTATAAAGAGCAATCAAATCACTAAACGGGCAGCTATTTCTCCCATCTTAGGATTTAGTTATTGTAGCACGGATAAAAATTTCAAAAGGTATGCCACCAAGCCCAATCTAATATAAATGGTTTTAGACCCACTGGGACAATGGGCTGAAATAAGACAGAAAGATGACTGAAATGATTCTTGACATCAGAGTAATTCCAGCAAATCTGTGTGATTCATATTAAAATGCATGCCATGCTGCACTGAGACAAAACCATGGGACATCCCCAAGCCCCACATTTGTGATCATCTCTTGCCTTTATAGCTTCATTTCATGTAATTTTCCAAATGAAATGTACTGGCCAATTAAATTCTTCATCATAGGAGTGTCTAAATTTATTGTGTTGATCATAACAATATTAAGTGTGGTCTATGCTTTTGTTTTTTTAGAAAAGAAAAAATGTGAAATATTCTTTAATAAAATCATATGCCAACAGCTTATAGATGGCTTGGTCTATATAAATATAGTCAGTAAAATATATAATATAATACATATATTATTATATATAAATATATATAAACGTGGTCAGTAAAAATTTAATTAAATGTACAGAGACCTTATGCATTGGATATAGAAACTGAAAAACAGAAAAGTTCATAATAATGCAAATCCTTTCTAGTTTAATTCTTTTAGAACTCTTAAGTGAGGCACTGTCCACATTCCACAGAGACAACAATAGTCTTCTGACCTCTTTTTACTTAGGGAATTGGCTTGACAAAGACTACAATTATAGTTCTTTTCTGCATCTTTGGCACTAAAACATTTACAACTCTAGAATGTCAAATGTTATAAATGACTGGTGCCTCTTTCTCCCAGTCTCAGACTGAGAATAGAGACCTAGTTTAAATAGTAATGATTTTCTATGCTAATATCCTCTGGTACTTTTCCATTAGCTTATTGCAGCATCCAATTCTCTGGCTTCTGCTCCATCAAATAGGTGGATGGATAGATAGATATAGATATAGATAAAGATATAGACATAGATATAGGCATAGGTATAGATATAGATATGTAGATATATAGCTTGGATAGATGGATGGATGGATGGATGGATGGATGGATGGATGGATGGATAGGTGGACAGAGGATGGACAGATGAAAAGACAGATTCAATGATTCTAGTAAACTTGTTCTCATAACTTTGATTTTTTTTCTATAGTTATCTAAAAGAAATAATATATCAGAAAAAAATGCTTTTTATCTTCAAATTGGGTACAATCCCCAAAACACAACATTCTTGAAGCTAATTTGATGAAGCATAAAAGCTACATTTTTGAGGCAATAAATATTTACAACACAATAATTAACTATGATTGTTGAGGAATGTGGCAACAGTATCTTCTCCTCGATGCTCACATAAGGTTGTTTTTGATATTTAACAACTGATGGCTGTAATTGAGTTTAGAATCTTCAATTTTTTATTGATTTTCTCAGTTACATTAAAAAGAAGAATTCAAATACACATGGTATTAAAAATAATTTAATTCCTAAATAATAAGAAGTCTAGAGACAGACAGCTGGTATCTCTGCTTCAGTGACTCCAAATGTTAGTTCCAAGACTCTAATTCTTTTGGCTTTTATTTTCTCATGCTTGCTATATTGCTGCAAATCCAAGCATCATCACCATTGAGTAATCCAACTAAAGAAAAGAGGTAAAATAAATGCTGCTGTCAACATCTGTTTTATTAATAATAGAAAAAATCTTTCTCAAGTACCCTCTTCTCTAATCATATCTATTCACAATACATGATCCTGAAATGTGCCCTATGACTGCCTGTAGCAGGAAAGCAAATAAGAAAACATAGCCAAGGAAAAGTAAGTGGAAATAACTATTGCGATTTTCAACCAAGAAAACCTACACCAATAAATATGTTAATATTCTAAATAAACAATTTTTTACAGGAAATTCTACTAGTAATAAACTTCTATGATAATAGAACAAATATTTTAAGGCTTCAAGCTCCTTCACAAAAATTATCATATTGTATTCCAGTCATTGTTTTTATTGAATGATAAACTTGAAATTTCATGACTTTTATTTCATGGTGGTAAAGACCTCCTACCATCCTGCCAGAGGTAAAAGTAAAAAGCGTTTTGTGTCTCCATCAACATCACTAAGCTCAAGAAGATCATGGTCATGTGACAAGCAAGGAATCAGCTGTAAAATCTACAAGACTGCAGAGCACTTTGGAGCATGGTAACAACATAGCTGAGATGAAGTCAAGGAACAGAAAAGTAGGATCTAGCTGTGAAATATACTTTATCCATGCACAAAATAATCTTCTAACATCAAACTAGACAGAAAGACATTCCTAAAAGTCACATGTGGCTTGAAAATACATAACTGTGATTTTGGAGTGATCTATGCAAGATGCTGGCCTGTGGGTCCAAAAATATTTATAATAAAAATGCAAAAAAAAGCAAAGTTGAAACAATAATGCCAAGGTAAATTGTGTTGTTGTTTTGAGAAAGATGCATACTTTAAACTTTCTATTAGTGTTAATTTATGAGATCTTCACAAAGGCCTGAAAAATAAGTACTGCCCCTCACCCAATTTTACAGATGAGGAAGTCTTGGTTTATTTACTGAAAGTTACCTCAACTGTCAATACCAATAATTAAAAAAAAATTTATCAGACTCTTAATAAGTTTTTTAAGAATGCTATGACAAGTAAAACTAAAGAGGAAGAAACAAAAAAATGACTTTGTAGTGTTTACTATTTATGTACTGGGCTTTAAAGTTGGGTGTAGTGTTGGTTGACAGGAATGGTTAGAGCACAAATGTAGCTGAAGAAAATCAATATCATGAGTAAGGAGATAAAACTGTGCAATTGGGGTAGGTCACTGTTTCCTTCTACATTAATAGAACAGTGGAGGGTAGTCTCTAAGCTAATCACATGGGCCCACTGACCTTGGAATAAAAAAAAAATTGGTTCTGCTTCATACACATGGGATCACCTTGGACAAAGTCTTTAATATCTCTGAGCCTCACATGAAGACAACAAGTCCTGTAGTAGTGTTGTATGAGAGATGACATAAAAATACAAATGTTCAAATTAACATTAACTAAAGCTGGGTCTGAGAAAAAGTAGGTCATGATTGTATTCTAAAGACATACAAATTGTGGCCAAAAGATTTTCCATCGGTGGAGACATCTGGAAAGGAGTGAGCAGAGCTCTGTCTGGAGCTCATTAGACGAAGAGATGTGGAATAGGTTTTATTATGAGGGAGAATTAAAAAATGAATTTAAAATTATTTAAAATCCAGTTTAATGAGGAAGCTAAGTGTGGTGGGTCTCACCTTCAGTCTCAGAATGGAGGAGGCTGAGGGCTGCATTGTAAGTCCCATATTACCTTAAGCTAAATAGTAAGGTCTGTCTTGAAAATAATAGTAGAGAGAAAATGGGGAAGATATGAAACACTCACACACACACACACACACACACACAGACAGACACACACACATCACTAAGTAAGCAAATAAATAAGCAAAAAACCTTAATGTTTAAAAGTTGGAAACAGTGAAGAGACTACCCGCTGGTACCTCCATACGTAAATGCAGCTGATTTTTATCTAAGTAAGACCTGTGTCAGCCTTCTCAGTGATTCACTGAAAGATTTAAAATGTGTATTATTTGACAAAAATCTAGGGCAATTTCTCATACCAACAGAAGAGCCATTCCATGATGAATCAGGACTATTCATTAGCTGACACACTTCTTGATAGGAACCTGTAACAGAGACCTGATACTCCTGAAAACACAGATTACATTATTTGTTGCACAGAACCTTAATCCTGAGAGAAAGAAGACATCAAAAGACATCCTAATTTGTTTTCAAGTTCATTTTGAGTACCACTTCAGTCGCTAGGCATCAATCATTGCACTGAGAGATACTGAATTTCAAGCTCAATATAAGAAGAAGAAATTGATCACATTTAGTCATTCAAGCTAACTCTGAAAGAAAATAAGTACTTCATACTCTTCCTCTTCAAGAGTGTGGGTCCTACTTTTAAGAAGCATCTACTTTTTCCAGAACCTGTTGAGACTTGCCACAAACTAGGTAGTTAACATCTCAGTGTTGGTCTAGGGTATCGAAAAGAGGGAGGACTGTTCATAGCATCGTGTAAGCAAATAGACCTCCCAATCCCATGGTATTACTATATTTGTATAACCCACATACAACTTGCCCTGTAAAGTGCACTTTTAAGTGGAAATGGGTATCAGTGAGTAAGAGACTGGTACACAGGGCAGACATTTTTCTTTCTTATAACCCAAATATTTTATTTTCTACAACACACCACAAAGCATTCAGGGCATAAGATTGCTTAATGATATAGTTGTGTGTGTGTGTGTGTGTGTGTGTGTGTGTGTGTGTGTGTGTGTGTGTGAAGGAGAGAGATGGAAAGAGAGAGAGAGAGAGAGAGAGAGAGAGAGAGAGAGAGAGAGAGAGAAAGAGAGAGAGAGAAAGGGAGAGAGAGAGAGAGAGAAAGGGAGAGAGAAACATGTTTTAAAACTATACCTATTTCATGCTTCTCAAGGTGACAAATACAAGCTTTAAAAAATGAATAAATTTGTAAAACATACCTTTAACAACAAATCTTTGTTTTTTTTCTTATTTCTAAGAGGACATTACATTTAAAAACAAAACAATAAATTGCTAACCTGTTTTAGGTGATCTACTAACTACCTACAACTTCTCCATCATATATCTTGCCTCTGCTACATGTAAAGCAAGTGTGTTTTCTTTGGCTAAGATATACATAACATCCCTGACAAAGGATAACATAACTTACCATTTTTAAACTTAAGATGATGAAGAATAATGCACATTAAGGAGAGTCTTACTTGCCTACATTCATTATTGAGCTGTACAAAGTAAGGAGTTTTGTTTTACAGATGTACATGATGTCCTCGGCTCATACAGAAACTTTACTTTGAATTTTGACTTTTTGTCATCTCTCATATTGGCAACATGTACTAACATGCTCTTGTTTTCTTTCATGTGTTTTCTTTCATGATGTGCACCCTGAACTGCAAGGCTTACATCTTAGATATAAAGGGTAAAGATTTGTCCTGTTTGCCTAATTGGAGGAAAATGAGTTAGTAAAATGACTTTGTATGCAATAAGTGTTATTATATTAGGTACAACCCAGGCTACTAAATAATGTTTGAATAAATACTGTGCAAATGCTTAGATTCCTTTTGATAATAAAAATTCACATTTTTATAGTATCAGCGAGAGAATTTTGGTGCCCTTCTAACTCTAAAGAACACACATTTCCTTCCACAACCCTCCTCATGAATTTTCTGATTTTAAGGCTTAGTTTTGGGTCTTACAAGCATCAGGAAACACATCATAGGGAATATAATAATCAGGAAAAGATTTTCAAATTAGTGTTCTAGTCTTTATAAACAATGTATATGCATAGTTAACAACCCAAGTCCCATTGGAGGATAGGAGGATGTACTACACAATCTCTCAAATTCTGTGAGTGAATTGGTTCTACAGCACCAACCTAACTATGAGTGTTCACTAAGCCATTTCCTTATTTTCTGAAATCATGACATGACTTGGGAAGGAAGTAGGCTCCAGTGTAGAGGAATACATTTAAAAAAAATTGGTGAAAAGTTGTATCTCTATCCATCTTAGAAATTCCAGCCCCAATGAAAGGAAGATCTCTTTAAATTCTTTCCTGATGGGAGATGTTATTCTGTATATATGTTTCTCATACTGGTTAATAAAGCACTGTGGCCAATAGAAAAGTAGATAGGCGGGGTTAGGAGACTAGGAGGAGGAAGAGGAAGTAGTAGGGAGGGTCGAGATGTAGCCCGGGAAGAAGCAGGAAGCCTGCCGCGCGGTAGGGCAGTGGCCTATGACTTCTGAGAAGTTAGAAGCTTTAGAAAACCTGGTTCAGGAACAGCTAAATGCTGGGCATATCGAGGAATCAACCAGCCCTTGGAATTCTCCTGTATTTGTTATCAAAAAGAAATCTGGTAAATGGAGAATGCTTACAGACCTGAGAGCCATTAATAAAGTTATCCAGCCAATGGGCTCTTTACAGCCTGGAATGCCGTTGCCTTCTTTGATACCTAAAGAATGGCCTATTATAGTTATTGATTTAAAGGATTGCTTCTTCACTATACCTTTACAGGAACAAGATAAAGAGAAATTTGCCTTCACGGTACCTAATTATAATAATTCTCAACCAGTGAAGAGATATCAATGGAAGGTTTTGCCACAGGGAATGCTAAATAGCCCAACCCTGTGCCAATATTTTGTACAAAAACCACTGGAAATAATTCGTAAACAGTTTCCACAATCCATAATCTATCATTTCATGGATGATATATTGTTAGCTGACTCTAAAGCAGACATATTAGAAAAAATGTTTGAGAAACTGAAGGAAGTTTTACCTCGCTGGGGATTACAAATTGCACCTGAAAAAATACAAAAAGGAGAGTCACTCAACTACTTAGGATATAAAATAGGTCTACAGAAAATTAGACCACAAAAAGTACAGATCAGGAGAGATCGCTACCAGACTCTTAATGATCTTCAAAAATTACTAGGAGAGATTTCTCAACTGCAAACTATTATTGGAGTTGAAGGGCATGATTTGAAAAACTTGAAAATGGCCCTAAAAGGGGACCAGGATTTGAATAGTCCCCGAATACTATCAGCTGAAACGGAAAAGGAATTAGAATGGGTAGAAAAGAGGATATTAGAAGCACATGTGGACCGTGTGGATCCAAATCTAGACTGTATTCTGGTTATATTACCATCTAGAGAATATCCTTCAGGGATTTTGACGCAGAGAGAAGACATCATATTAGAATGGATATTCTTACCACATAAACAGAATAAAAAACTAAAAACATATATAGAAAAGATCTCTGACTTGATTTTAAAAGGTAAATTAAGACTTCGTCAATTAACAGGAAGAGATCCAGCAGAAATTATTGTACCTTTAACTAATGAGGAAATTTCCTCCTTATGGAAAGATAATGAATATTGGCAGAGAGCATGCAATAATTTTTTGGGAATAATTAGCAACAATTATCCCAAAACTGAAAGAATCAAATTCATAAAGAAGACGATTTGGATCCTTCCATGCATTGTAAGACAAACACCTATCTCTGGAGTTCCTACATTCTACACTGATGCAAACAAATCTGGTAAAGCAGGATATAAATCAGGAGAAATAAGCAAAGTAGTTCAAAGCCCTTACAATTCTGTACAAAAGGCAGAATTGTATGCCATTCTCATGGTACTTATGGATTTTACAGAACCCCTCAATATATTTACTGACTCTCAATATGCAGAGAGAGTAGTCTTACACATCGAGACTGCAGAATTTATTCCTGATCATACAGAATTAACTTCATTGTTTATACAGTTACAAGATACTATCAGAAATAGGAAGTGGGAAGGAGGAGTCGACATGTAGCCCAGCGAGGAAGGAGGACGCCAGCCACGGCTCCCCGATAAGACGACCACGTGGAAATACTTAGATAAGTAGAAATGGGTTAATAATTAAGACAGAGCTAGCCCATTAACAATAATTGTAACTGGCCAACAGGATTGTATCAAATACAGAGTCTCTGAGTGTTATTTGGGGCACACGTGGTTGTGGGACCATGGCGGCAGAACCAGCAGCAGCCAAAAGGGAAACCTGCCGTAACACTTTCCAGACTGTCTCCATAGCTGATTAGCCCCAGATAAACACACAGATGCTATATTAATTATAAAAGTGATGGCCAATGGCAAAGGCTTCTTACTAGCTAGCTCTGTATTAATTATTAATTCATTTCTATTAATCTAAGTATATCAATGTGATCTTATCTTACCAGAGAATGCCCAGCGTGTCCTATCTTCCCATTCTCTACCTGGTGTCTATTCATGGTGGCCTCTGCCCACCTCTTTTTATAGCATTTTTCCTGTCTCCTAGCCAATCCTATCTTCCTTTTTCTACTAGCCCCATTTTATTCATCAACCAATAATAGAAACAAATTTACATGACATCCTCCATCATCTCTCTATGAGTAACTAAGTTTCCACTTCTCTGAAATATGTGAGCAATGCTTTCAGATAGCTCGGACATCAAAAAAAGAAGTATGGGGGGGGAAGAATGGTTGCCTTGTATTGACACTCGTAAGATATGCTAAACCTGACATCTTTTATGTCCCCAATTCCATGCAGCAGCCACCTTGTGGGACTGTAGTTCTGAGTATGGAACATCTGGAGCTGCGCTTTAATTGGTGTTTGTAATAGTTGCACAGCTGTTTGAAACAATTCTAACTATGTTAATCAGGGCTACAATGATGCTTATTGCAAAATCTCTCCAGAAAGGCCAATTCGTGAGGATCTGTGATTGATTCAGGAAGTTGCACAGTTCATTTCCTGGCTTAGTGTCACACACAAATCAAAAGCCTAAAAAAAAAAAAAAAAAAAAAAAAAATGATGTAGCTAAAACAAACTCATATCATCAGTCTGAGAATATTTGACTTCAGAAACATTGACAGATTGTTATTTGACATGTATAATCAACCTGTTACAAAGGAGGGCCAATAGCAGTTTTGTAAGAAGCTGATTCAGCAGGAAAATATGGGAGAAAGGGTTGTGTAGCTATGAAAAATAGTGCCTATGGGTAATCTCTTCCCCTCAAAAATAAGTGTGATTGTAGTAGAAAAAGAACAAGAGAGAGAGAGAGAGAAAGAGAGAGAGAGGGAGGGAGGGAGGGAGGGAGAGAGAGAGAGAGAGAGAGAGAGAGAGAGAGAGAGAGAGAGAAAGGAAACTACATGGGGAAATGTTTTCATCTTCGATGTTCAGTAAGTGTTGAAAAAATTTTGTCAACACTGAAAAGATATGTTGTAATGACTGCTCGACCACACCCAATTTGGAGACTGCGGGAAAGCCATTTTGTCATCATGAGCCTCCTATGTCTCCCATTAGTAAAATAAAAACATTAGAAAAGATTGATTAGTTTTTAAGTCTGCTGCTTCCCATATTTTTATAAAGATAAGTCATGTGGTTGCTTAGCATGAAAAGATATACATTTCTAGATAACAGGGCTCCACAAGAGGAGGATAAGGAAGGGAATTTACAGAAACGGTCCTAGAGCATACCTGCTTTGGTCACTGAAGAGGAAGCTCCCTCCAAATGAAATATTTCAAAATGGGCAAAAGGAGAGGATGAGACTGACAACAGGCAAAGCTTTGGAGACATATAAGAAGGAAACAACAGCCAAGGGAAAGATGCAAGGGGAAACAATGACACAAGGAATTTTATCTAAGACTTGATTATAGCATATTTTTACATTAACATAAAAGAGTGAAAGTACTATAACAACTGAGTTAGACACACACACACACACACACACACACACACACACACACACACACACATTCCAAGTGACAAACACAACAGAAAAATAGCAAAGGAAAATTTAGAGTGAAGAAGAAGAGTATAGGAGCTAAGTATCTGCCTTTCAACAATCACAGTGTAATTCTTACATGGTATCAAATTCAAAGCTCCTGAAACTGATAGGAGCTTGCCATGTAAGAAATTTATTAAGATAAAAATGAGTGAAAGAGGAAATTAGTGACCCCAACTATGAATCTAAGCAACAGTAGAGAGACTACTTTAAGTGCCCTTCCCCTTAAAGAGTGTGATGACTATCTTAAATGCCATCCTAGAGCCTGAATCCAGTAACTGATGGAAGCAGAAGCAGCAATTTACAGCCTAGTACTGAGCTGAACTTCTGGAATTCAGTTATAGATATAGAGAAGTAATAAAAAAAAGGGGTCAAAATCATTCTGGGAAAACCCACAGAAACAGCTGACCTGGACAAGTGGGAGCTCACAGACCCCAATCTGACTGCTGGGGAACCTACACAGGACTGAATCATGCCCTCTGAATGTGGGTATCAGCTAGGAGGCCTGGGCAGTCTATAGGGCCTCTGGCAGTGAAACTATTATTTATTCCTAGTACACAAATGGATTTTGGTAGCCCATTTGCCAAGTGGGGACACTCTCTTAGCCTAGATACATGGGGGAGGGCCTAGGCCCTGCCCCAAATGACTTGGCAGACTTTAATGATCCCTCATGGAAGGCCTTACCTTCCCTGAGGAGTGGATGGGGGATGGGATGGGAGTGATCAATGGGGGGACATGGGAGGATGGGAGGGAGAGGGTACTGGAAATGTTCTGTAAAATAAGATCATTCCTAATTTAAATAAAATTTATTTTGGAAAAAAAGGAAATTAGTTAAAAATATTTTAACAGTCATTTTCAAGGGGATTCAGCAGGAAGTTATGGTTGGCTATATGCCTTCTAAAATAATTTAACTTTTGAATGTTTCATTTTTTTACTTGTATCTGCTGTTCTGTTCATATATGTGCAGTGTACTTGTTAGTATGTGTGTGGACATGTGTGTAGTTTTATGGGGAAGTCTGATGTTGATGCAGGAATCTGCCCAGGTGGCTCTTATATCTGAGTCCGTATCAAATCCAAAGTTCACATATATAGCTCGCTTTGCTTGCTCCCTGACATTATTGCCCTGTCTCAACTTCCTAAAGCTGAAATTACAAGTGAACCACCCTGGTCTCCCAGAATTCCTGTGGGCTGTGGAGATCCAAACTCCCTCAGGGCTTCTTGCCTGTATAACAAGCATTTGACCACTGCATCACCTCCTTAACCCTTAATTTCACATTTTGACAACGTAGACAACTTGCTCTGAAAAAAATAAAATCTAACCTGATGGTAAAGAAAGTTTCCCTCCAGACTTCAGTAATGAATAGGAATTTGAGACAGTAAGGACTAAGAATCAGGTTTGCAATAATACAGTTCTGGGAGTAAATCTACAGAGGCATTGTTTCTCCTATTTTTATCACACACACACACACACACACACACACACACACACACACACACACAAATTATACCTCCCCTTCTCTATCATTGGGTTTACACGGTTGAACTTTTGTCTTTCTGCCATACATTTTATGGCAGTCCAAATTCTTCCTATATTAAAAAAAAAAACACTCAAATTTATAAAACATTTAGTTCCTTCTATCTAGCACTTTTGAGAGATTGTGTTGGTGTTCCTTTTTAGGGGTGATAGACGAGTCTATGAGTTGAGTTCAGGCTTTTATCTGTTCCACACAAGTTCTCTCCAAAGTTCCATTCCTCTAGTCCAGGCAGTTTATAATGTGAGCATGGTACCAAGTCATAATGTATTACCCCGCCCCGTTCACATGTAGGTGTGCATTCATGTAGGGGAACATGAGTGCATGAGTGAGCAGAAGCTTCTACCTGTCTTTCCCCTCTTAGACTATAAGATAACCATTCCTGGCCTTATTATTTTATTTCATTTTTGAGTTCTGGGGATAGAGCTCAGGTAATCATTTTGCTCAAACAGTTCATCTGTTGTACTATGACCCAGCCCCCATGCCATGTCTTCTTCTTCCATATATCAACACAACACATTTATTGAGCTCAAAGAGATTCACATATCCTCAGGGAGACAAGCACAGAAGGATGGACATGTTAAGTATCTGTTCCACCACGTGTGGTTATCTGCCCTTATGAGAGAGACAACAAAAGCCAGGCATAATCTCAAGTTCATATATTGAAATTTAGGTGTTTGTGGAGTGAAGATGCTTCATCTGAAAGTGAGTACTAGGCTAATAATTCAGTTTTAGCAGTCTGATTTATTACTCTCATTTCCATGAGACATAATAGCCATGTGTATCTTTCTCTCTTCTGCTCATCTCATCTTACATCTCTCTCTTACACAGCACAAGGTCCCATCCACAGCATGAGCTGCTGTGCCCTGGGCTCTGGCATAACAAGATCATCAGAAGTGTGTGCATTATAAATTCTCAAAGAGCTTCTGCTGCTACTTCTACTCTAGTTCCACATGATGCTGCCATTTCAGCATCTTGAACTCTTACCCTGTGTGCTGGTTACACCCTAGACAGGACAAGTGAAGGCTTTGTGACATCAGTGTCTCTCTGGAGAAGAATGGAAGACCATTTCCCCTGAAATTCATGTCTGCCCTAAAGGAGAACATGCCTGTGCTCTGCACTTAGTCCTTGGACCCAAGTTTCTCATGCTACAACCTGGGTCATGGTGCAGCCTCACTTGTCATTCACTCGATGTACCCAGTGATAGTATCTTCACGTAGCTTTGGCCTCCCATGGGCATCACATACAATTTTTCTCTGTACACGGTTGCTCAATAAATACTTATTGAATTGAAATGCTTGCTCTAGCCTTCTTGTTGAGTAAAGCACTTCCTCAAAGGCAGAAACTACATCAGTGTCTTATTACCCTATACATTTCCCATTTGTCTCAGTTTGGTTTTTATTGCTGTGAAGAGACACCATGACCATGACAACTGGTATCAGGAAAAGATTTATTTGAGAAGCTTGCTCACAGTTTCAGAGGTTCAGTCCATTATCACCATGACAGGGAGCATGACAAGGTGCAGGTAGACATGGTACTGGAGCTGCAAGTGCTAGGTCTTAACTCAAAGACAACAGGAAATCTACTAAAAGTTACAGAAAGGGAAGTGTAATTGGAGGTTTCTTTCCTGCCTACCAGTTCCTGCATAACCACTCTTAGGCTTGATATCACTTAAAATTTCTTGGTCACCGACTCAGGCATGTTACTGACTAACTGCCACAAATAAGTTAACCCATTTTTACTAATCTGTTGCTCACGTCATGGCCATAGCTTACCAGTAATATTTTGGCATCTTAGCCCTTCAGCAGCTACATGGCATCTCCCTGATTCAACCTTTTATCTTCCCATGTTTGTTTAGATTTCCCAGCCAGCTCTATTCTGCCTGGCTATTTGTCAAATCAGCTTTATCCATTTGCAACATATTCACAGCATACAGAAGGACCTCCCATGACATCTCCCCTTTTCTAATTAAAAATGAAGGTTTTAACTTTAACATAGTAAAATTACACATAACAATATAGTTATCAAGCAAGAAATACAGTTATAATATTTAGTATATTTGGCAAAATTAAAGAAAATACTCCATCATCTATCCTATCTTTGTGGATCTGAAGCTTTATATCTAATTTATCTTTTATCATGAAAACTATAAGTATCTAGTGTTCAACTCCATCAAATATCCCAGAAGGATATAATATTACCTAAGTAAATAGGCAGTGTATTAACCAACTTCTAAAACTCTAGAAATGACATAGAAATTGGCTGCCTGGACAGTCACTCAAAGTTCTTCTGTAACATTAGGGTATCGATCTTCAGCCTATAGGCCAGGAGTGTCTGACAGATTTCTCAGTGAGTCAAGAACTTTGAAGGACTGTTACATATATTTTGGCAAAATGCATTAACCACCTTCTTCTGTGTCCTGCCGAATGCCTGGCAGACTCTTTCATGAAGCAGGAACTCTGAAGGACTATCTCACCTCTTTTTGGCAAGATCAGCAGGCATTGTCCTGTGAGTCCTGCATATCCAGTTTATACAACTTACCATCAAGTAATTCAGACAAGAGTATTTTCTTGGCCGAAAGGCTAATTTCACCATACTGAAGGCAAGCTCTATATCAAGTTTCTTTAATTTCGTTATCTTCTTGAAGTAGTTGGTGCTGTGTAGAGAGCTGCGAAGTGCCACGCCTTAAAGTGCTTCTGCCTTACACCTTCCCCTTGGTGAGGGCTCTCTGGCATAAACAAGCCTTTATTTGGTTAAGTCTGTTCAGCCTGTCTGCTTCCGCGTTAGAGTAGCCTATCTGCAGGGTCCACGTAGCTTACTGGGGTTGGTTAGTGCAAGGGTATTTAAGCCTGTGCAGGGGTCCCCCGGTCTCTCGCGGGTCAGAAAAAACATGTTTCAAGGATCCTGATTAAAACTGCATGAAGAAGATCTTCCCGGAGTCGCGTCCCTCCTTGCTGGCAGGGGTAGGCACGTACAGTGCTGCAAGGAGCAGACAAGCTCACTTTCAAGAAAAGCCTAAGTTCTTAAAATATTTTAAATGCCATATTCTGTAGACCTTTGAAGTGTTTGAACATTACCTATGCATCTGAAATATATCTCTGCATTTCTAGAAAACCTAAGTAGTAAGACTATAAGTTTAAACTATTACAGATGACTATTAGTCAGCTTTTCATAATTATATATTACATTCTAATTGAACTGTATAAAATGCTTTAAATGACACTAGAAATATACATCCAGTATAACAAAATTGATCTTAAATTTTTATCATTAAACCAAAATTCCTAAAAATGCAAAGCTTCATTTCTATATCATATTACCTTTATTTCTTTAAAGACTGACTATGACATTAACAATTTATAATCAATCCCTTTAAAGAAAAACAAACATTTATAAACAATATTTTGGAATTTGGGCCTATGTAGCTTTCTAGACTATTTCCTGCTGATTGGTGAGCACACAGATCTTATGGGGACCCTGAGAAAATTTAGAATTATGGTCAAATCCTGTGTGGTTGGCCCACCACCCCAAAAAGCAGTCCTGAAGCTGTCTTGAATGTTGAATCACTTGAGCCATTGTTTTAGGGGGTCTTGTTTTACCAAGCCTTATTAGCCTGGAAGGAATCCACAGTTTCTCATGTTCTATGGAAATAAAACAGAGTCACTTTTCCAAAGCAACATATCTTTAGACCCAAAGTTTGAAGTTAAGATACATTTAATATATATATATATTGTTAGTTTAGCTTAGCTTAGCAGCTCCCACAATAAAATGACTCTCTGCAGTTAACTCATTAGCAGTCAAAATAAATCAATGAAGACAGGATAATATACACAATCCAGATTATCTGTATATTTTCCATCTTTATATGGCTCAAATAATAATTTTACTCTATCTGTCCTTTAAGGACCTCAGTTTATTATCCTTAAATTATATATAATATATATATATATATATATATATACATATATACTATTTTATCTATGACTCTGTATATCCTTTATCTCTATATTCTTTATCTCCTCTCTCTAAAGCCCATGGATATGTATCAAACACACTTGTGACCAGTTTAAACGCTTTTATTTATTTATTTATTTATTTATTTATTTATTTCTGAATCTGTCCTTATTGTGTATCTGCAATCCTTTTCTAACCAGGAGAGTTTTTTTTTTTTAAATCCTAAGTAGATGTGGCTAGGACTAAAGTGAAAGCTTTGCCTGTTGGCACTACCCCACTAGGTTTTCAAACATGGTGGACGAGGACTTAGCAATAAGCATCATGCTTAGCAGCCCCCAATGCTGTCATGCTGTCATCAGGCATTATGCCAATAGCCCAAAACCACCTTTTTTTTTTTTTTTTTTTTTTTTGTCTGTAAGTGCTCTCTAGGAAGACTTCCTGAGAGAGCCCTTAGTGCCACCTGTATGAACCAGGAGACCCCCAAAAAGCTTGTAGCCATATCATAATGCAAAACACATTTTGTTGAACTTCTAAAGTCCTCAAAGTCTATCATGGTCTCAGCAGTTTTTAAAAGTACAAAGCCTCTTCTGAAATTCAAGCAATCTCTTAACTGTAATTTCTAATAAAATCAAAATCAAAGAGCAGATCACATACTTCCAAAATATAATGGCACAGGATATATATTACCATTACAGAATGTAGGGAAGCAAGCATAGTGAGGAAGTAACGGATCAAAGCAAGGCCAAAAGCCAGCTGGGCAAACGTCAAACGCTACATCTCCATGTGTGATGTCAAAATCCTGTCCACATTTCCAACTCTGTTCAGTTTTGTTCACTGCAACATACTTCTTTCTCGTGGGCTGTTTTCACTCCCTGTAAGCAGATCTCCTAGGCAAGTGTCCCATGACTCTGGCACCTCTAATATCTTGAGTTTCCCAAAGAAAAGGCAATCCAGACTTTGAGTTTATAGCTCCATGCAATGGCCTCTTTACTAGGCATCCATTTAGGGACACCCCTAACACATGCCTAGCCTCAGCAGCTTTCTTAAGGCAGGAAAGTAAATTCTATAAACTGTTTCTTTTATCCTTAATTGTAAAGCCAGAATCATGTGGCTGAAGCTGCCAAGTTCTGCTGCTTACTGGAGCTGGAATATGACTCCATTGGCCAATTACTTCTTCATCAGCTTTCTGTCCTTCACTGCCTAAATTTGGCTGTCCTTGAACTTGCTGTTTGAACCACCCTGACCTCCATCTCAGAGATTGACCAACCTCTGCCTTCCCAGTGCTGGGTTTATAGGTGTGCAACACCACACTGAGCTCTAACCTTTTCTCCAGTTCCTTTTTACAAGTTGGAAATTTAGCTGAGTAGGCTCTTGTCCTGAGACAACCACTCCCTTTATTCCATCGCCTTTCCTTTCCTTTCCTTTCCTTTCCTTTCCTTTCCTTTCCTTTCCTTTTCTTTTCTTTTCTTTTTTTTTTTTTTGTATTTTCTAACATTATTTCAGTTCTTGACCTAAATCTCATGTGAGACATTAAAAAAAAAATTTAAAAGATACAGAGAATCACAAGCAAACATAAAATTGCCCTAACATTCCTCATCCTCTTTGCCCCAAATAACTGTGGTCAATTTTTAGGTTATTCGTTCTTATAGCTTTAAGAGAATTATGCATTTTGTATTTTGCATCCTACTATGTTGTTAACATTTTCTGCTTGTCTGGTTTTATTATATGTTTTCACTGAGCTTGAGTTTATTTATTAGAGTAGAAATTTGGAAAATTTATAACTTTGTGGAATCCAATTCTTTTGTGTACTGAATGGTAGAAAGATAAGATTGATATTTAACTGAAAATCATGTGATGCAGTAATTCTTTTTACTACTCAAAATGAAACTTTAGTGATCATCTTCTCAAACCCATTAGTTTGCATAAATTCTACAGTGGGGCCTATGAACCAAACTGGCTAGATTTGCTAGTTACCCAAAGAGCTAGGTCATGGATATCAGTTTCCTCCCACCAGACAAAAAGCATTTTATTCTATGGCATGTTATTTTCTTTTTGTTGTTGTTGTTGGTTTTTTGTTTTGTTTTGTTTTGTTTTTGCTGTTGGTGTTGTTTCTGTTATGATAATATTTTTAATTTAAATTTAAAACAAGCTTATTTTACATACCAATCCCACTTCCTTCACACTCCCCTCCTCCCCTGCCTCCCTCCAACTCCCATTCCATCCCCTTTCTCCTCCCCAGGGAAGGTGGGGCCTTCTATTGGGGTGTCTTCAAAGTCTGTCATATCATTTGGAGCAGGGCCTAGGCCCTCCCCATAAGTCTAGGCTGAGAGAGTATCAGTCTATGTGGAATGGACTCCCAAAGTCCATTTGCATACTGCAATTGGATTCTCTGTTTATATCCTTGAACAAATAAATTAGCTCCATTCCACTTCCTGGTGCCCTTTTTCTCCTCAAATATTTTCCCATGTTCAGCTTGCTTCTTTTCATTGTAAAGTTTCATTAGAATTACACTAATAACCACAAGACAGTCTACATTAGGCTGTTTTGAAATTTCCTTTGCTAACAGAATTAATCGGAATCACTTCACTTTAGCCACAAGCAGACTCTTCAGACAAGTGCAAAAGGCAGCCACTCTTTTCACCAAAATAATGCAAGAATGTTTTCTAGACAACATACTAAAATCCTTCTCTGAAACTTCTTCAGCCAGCTCCAGATATTTCCCTGTTGTATACCCATGTTCCTACTAGTGTGCCCCATTAAGCAGTGCTTAAAGCAGTCCATTGCTTTCTTAACACAAAGAACCAAAGTAAAAACTACTCTAAACAAAAGTATGGTCGGGTCTATTACAGCAATGCTCCACTCCTGGTACCAATTTCTGTCTTAGGTCATTTTTTATTGCTGTTAAAAAGAACCATGATAACTTTATCAAGGAAACATTTAATGTATATGTCCACTTATAGTTTCAGAGATTCAGTAAAATATAAGTATGGCAGGAAGCATGATAGTGTGCTGGCAGACATAGTACTGGAGATGAAAGTGCTACATCTTAATTCAAGGGCAAGAACAAGTCCACTAAAAGTCACACTGAGGCTTGAACAAAAGAGACCAATAGCCTGCCCCCACAGTGACATACTTCCACCAACAAGGTCTTTCCTCATAATAGTGGCACTCACTTTGGTGGTTATCTTAGTTTAGGTTTTCTATTGCTGTAAAGAGACACCATGACCACAGCAACTCATAAAGAAAATATTTAATTGGTGTGGGTCCAATACAGTTTCAGAGGTTCAGCCCATTATAATTATGACAGGGAGTATGGTGGCATGTAGGAACACATGATGCTGGAGTAGCTGAGAGTCCTACATCTTGATTCAAAAGCAACAGGAAGTTGGCTGTCACACTAAGCGAATCTTGCAGAAAAGAACTCAAAGCCCTCCCCCACAGTAACACTCTTCCTCCAAAAAAAAACAAACAAACAAACAAACAAACAAAAAATACATTCAATCCAACTTCAAAAGTCCCTGTATTTGTCAACAGTCTCAGACTTGTTTTAATGTCCAAAGTCGAAAGTGTCTTCTGAGATGCATGATAATATCTTAACTATAATAACCCATAAAAATTAAAAATAGAAATAAAACAGATAACATACTTCCAACTTAAAAATATTACAGGATGTACAATACCAGCACAAGAACCATTTTATTTCGAACTACCATACAATTTTTGTCAAAAATCCACTCCTACCATTTCTAGAAAACTGAAGCTTCTAAAATCCACATTCTCTAAACCAGAGCCACAAAGGAAATTAGTTGAAAATAAAGACATCAATTCTTAAAATTCTGTTTGTTCTCTATGGATTATATGATGAGAACCTTATAGCATTAATTGTCAGAAACCAAAGTAGATACTGGATTTCTTCTAGCAGCTGAGACACAAAACTATACCAGCCATGCATGGTTTCCTAGTAACATGAAACTGATGGAACTGAACTCTTGCTATGTAAAAACAACCAATTGGGATCTGCCTGAAAATTGGCACATCAGAAAATATGATATGGAATAAAAACTCAAAATCCTGTTGAGAAAACTGAATTTGGAAAAGAAAGTTGTGACTGCTTTTTTTTTTTTTTTTTTTTGTCAAATTGACTCTATCTGGAATTAAAACTCAAAAATGGCTGGGCACACCTGAGTGGGAATTTTGTTTACTTAAATCATCTGAAGTGGGAAGATGAATGACTAATCCAGATCTTTGAGGTAGGAAGACACACTTTTTAAGCCAGACCTTTTGAGATGGGAAGACCCACCTCTAATCTGGGTCATACCTTCTGCTGGAAGCCAATAAAAAGAAAAAAAAAAAAAAAGAAGCAAGAGAATCCTTTTTCTTTTTGCCTGCTTGCTCTGACCCTCACTAGCAAAGCCTATTCCTTCACTAGCTTACTTCTTCAGGACTGTGATGTATACTAAAGATCACCTGTGACATCCAGCTTTGTGTACTGAATAACTACTGTAATTTTAGACCTTCCATTCATAAGAAACTATTGTTGAATTAGCTGGACCACAGCCTGTTAGTCATTCTAATAAGTCTCCTTTCTATATATAGAGAGAAATTTATTCTATAAATTCGGTTACTCTACAGAACCCTGACTAATCATAAATGTTTTCTCTCAAAAGAAAATTGCAATATCTTAAAGTCCTTATAATGTGAAAGTTGATAGGCATGGGTCAAAAATGAAGACACATCATGGAAACATACAACTTGCTATTCATTTAGTTTCATTCAACCATCTATCCATTCATTCAACAAATATGAACTGAATCCTAACTACAGAGTATGTGGAAGGTGTTGAGTTTTCCAATATGTGGTCTAATATAAGATTTTGTAAGGCAGGGGAATACATATGGAGAAACCCTCCAAAGAAAACGATATTCAATATTCTATTGAGTCCCCAGAATGAAATTAATTAACTAAAACTGAGACATAGCTTTATTCACTATTTTTAGAAATGGCTGATTCTCTTTGCAGCTTCATTAATGTATAAACAGAATAGCAAACAATATATTTAAAGAATACAATTGAGAAGATTTGACACGTCTTCCTCTGTGAAACCCACACTGCAATCAAGATAATGAGCATATTCTTCAACCTCAAAGTTTCCTTGTACCCTTTTATGATCCTCTCTCTCTCTCTCTCTCTCTCTCTCTCTCTCTCTCTCTCTCTCTCTCTCTCTCTCTCTCTCTCTCTCTTGTGTGTGTGTGTGTGTGTGTGTGTGTGTGTGTGTGTGTGTGCGTGTGTGTGCGTGTGTCTGAATATGTTTGTCTGTCTGTCTGCCTCTATGTCTCTAAGATTTTCTACTCAGACAGCAATTGGTCTCCATTGTACCACAATAGATTGATGTACATTGTAAAGGGTTTTACAAAAATAAAAAGTCTAACTATACTATTTCATCTATCTTTGTTTTCATTCATAAAATTTCTTTAAGTAGAATCCATGTCCTTGTATTTATCAATCATCTGTTCTATTTTTATTACTGAGTAGGATTTTACAATACAGGTAGATGACAGTTTGTTTCTATATTAAACATTTGAAAAGCATTTGTGTGCCTTCCAGATTGGGGATTTTAAAAATGCAGATTCTATAAACATTTATGTACAACTCTTTTAATAGACATGTGATTTCATTTTTCTTGACATTTACCTAAGAATATAAAGGCTTGTTATAACGGTGGATGAATATTTAATTTTAAAATAAAGTTCCAAATGGATTCTAAAAGTGGTTGCAGCATTTCACATTCCCTTTATCAATGTCTCAGAGGTTCAATTGCTCTAGTTCCAGTCATCCCTTCTATGCTCAATAGTGATAAATATGGTCATCCTTATAAATATATAGAAATATGACTTTGGGCTTAAGTTTTACTTTCCTGTTGGCTAAGTGTATTTATCCTATCTTCACATCTTTTTACAATTTCTATATAGCACATATGTACAATGAACTGTCTGCTCAAAGATTTGTATTTATTTTAATTGCACTGTTTGCTAGTTATTGACTTTTGCATGTATACAAAATCCCTCACAGAAGGAGAAAGTAACAAGGTCTCCTGAGCATATTAGGAGTGGGGGGAGCAGTGAGTGGAGAGGGAGTTAGGAGAAAGAGGAGGAGAATATGTGAGACTAGGAGGATGAGTTGGGGGACGAATAGAAGAGATCAGAGAGAGAGAGAGAGAGAGAGAGAGAAAGATCATAATAGAGGGAGTCATTATAGGTTTGAAGAAAAAACTGACTCTAGAGAAATGTCCTGAGACATACAAAGATGATTCTAACTAATAATCTGAGAAACAGTGGAAAGGCTACCTTAAATGCCATTCCCTGATAATGAGATTGATAACTACCTTATATGCCATCATAGAGCCCTCATCTAGTAGCTGATGGAAACAGAAGCAGATACCCACAGCTGAACACTGAACCAAACTCCTGGAATCTAGATGAGAGGGAGGAGTGATAAGAAAAGGGGTCAAGACCAGGCCACAGAAACCCACAGAGACAGCTAACCTGAACAAGGTGGAGCTAATGGACCCCCATACTGATAGCTGGGAAACCAGCATTGAACTGACTCAGATCCCCTGAACATGGGTCTCAGGGGATCCTCAGGGTTAGAAGGCCTGGGCAGTCTAAGGAACCTCTGACAGTGGAACCAGGATGTATCCCTGGTGCACAAAAGGACTTTGGGAGTACATTCCCCATGGAGGGATACTCCCTTAGCCTAGAGATAGGAGGAGACCCTAGTCCCTACTCCAAATGACTTGGCAGATTTTGATGAACTCCCCTGGGAGTCATCACTCCCCCCTGTGGAGTGGGGGATGGGATGGGATGGGAGGGGGTTGGAGGGAATGGGAGGGAGGGAGGGATGGGGAGGAGAGGGAAATGGGATAGATATATAAAATAAGATTTGTGTTTTTTAAGAAACTTTGCTATTTCATATACGTTCTCTAATTAAGAAAAAGTTGTCATATTGGCCTGGGCTTCTTTCTTAATCTAGCTCCTGTGGTGAAATAACTCTACCCATTCCTGATATTTGATTTCTTGTGTTTTCTTTAATTTTTCTTGATTTATTTGACCATCTAGTTATATATTTTATTAGACACTAACACATCCTTATCAATTTACTACTGTTCATTGCTAGTATTTCTCCATTTTGATTTTTTTATTTTAAGTTTAAATTTTTATAGGTTTATTTTAATTGTATCTCAGTTTCTGACTTCTTGAAATAAAAGCACAACCAATGTTAATGCTTCTATTTTTCTTATTTTGTGAAACCAGGATTTAGTGTAAAAATAATTGCTCTATACAAAGTACATCATCTGCTTTATATAAATTTAGCCATTCTGTGTCTAAATTTTCATTTGCTTCAGCATGTTAAGCGATTTCTCTTTAATTCTTTTTTGATTCATGGGTTATTTATAAATATGTTATTTAGTTCCTAATTAGTTAACTATTTTTAAGTTTTTTGTCTGTTAGTTTTATGTTTATAGCACATTGTGTCCAAATTTCAAGAAAGGAATTGTTCTTCAAGAACAAAAAGGAAAGTCTGTACATTCTTAAATAAAATGTCCCATTTTAATGAGACTCCTGCAATACTTTCATTGCTTTCAGACAGTACAACAAGGAGGTCTGAACAAAGTATGGTAAAGGATGCATCAAGTAGAAGGCAAGCAGAGCAGAAAGTGGTATGGCACTTTTGCAGGTTACCCTGATCAGACACCCCTTGGTGGAGGAGGTGAGAAAATGCAGTACCATCAAGCACAGGGAGTCAGTGAGTAACAGAGCATGCAGACTCATTTACTAAGGAAGTTATACCTGCCTTTATACCCCCTCCCAAGGTCTTATGGGCTGAGGTGGCTGAATCTGCTGTATGTCCTTTTCTCATTGGTGTCTCTGGGTTAGGTGTCTCTCTGTCATTATCTCTGAACATTGAGGCAGTCATGGCAGCTTGGCTCAGGGAGGAAGTGCTTAAACATGTGGGCTGGCCTGGGTACCAGGACAGGGTGACTGTGTCTTGGGTAAGCTGGCCACAGTTTCTCCTACATAATACCATTAGAGCTAATGCTTGGTTTTTCACTTTTAAGTATTTTATATTATTTTGAATGCTCAAACCACTGCTTTGCAATTTAACTTTACTGCAAGATTAAATGCTCACCTTGTTTCTTATAATTCAAGTGTCAAGATTACAAAATAATAATAATAATAATGATAATAATAATAACAATAACAATAACAATAAAATCCAAGCACAGTAAATCTTAGTCGCTTATCATTCCTTACGAACTTCTCAAGGTTAATTGTCTTGAGTGGAGCGTGATGTAAATCAAAATGTTTCGTAAAGGGCAAAAAATATTTCTCAGTTGTTCTCAAATTTAAAAATGAAGAATAGATGTTTATAGTGTATTCACAACTTTTCTCACAAGAAAGATTTCAGAAAAGCATCTGATAATAGTTGTCTTCTAGTGTCTCTTGCATCTCTTGAAGTCACTATGCTTTTCATCGACATTTTCTTTCTACTCTTTTCATTGCCACCCAGTTAACATCTTACCTTGCCAAATGTCTAAAATAGTAGATAAGGGAAAAAAGGTCTTACAATGCATCAGCAGCATCATGAACCCAGGGAATTGAGATCTGGGAGATTAGTCTTCAACTGAATCCTTAAACCCTGAGGTCTATTGACATCAAAACATCCTGGCTAATCATATCAAACTTGAAGCTTTTGAAGTATAAGGTTGCTACTTAAAAATTGTCCAACAGCAAGGAGCAGTAAAACTGCAAAGATACTATGCAGAAAAACAATTTAAAAACAGTCTAAACAAGTTTTTATGGAGCAAATATTTATAAAAGCAATGCTATTGTGCTGAATTATTAAAATGCAAAAGTGAGTCTACATAGATGTAGCATACTCATTTAAGGAAAGGATAAATATGATTCCTAGGTAATAGCTATCATTAAATTAAAATAAAATTTTAGTAAATATCTGGATGTTGATGATGCAATGAATCCCTGTTAAATTCAGTATATTGTCTATGGTAGAGATTAGGCAATATTTGGTTTGGATAGAGGATAATGCACTTATTTCTTAGTTTTTTTCATGAATATAATTTTCAGACTTTTTAATTTAAAAGTATCTAGCAATTTCATCATCTGTCCCTGAGTAACTTAAGTCTGAGAACTTTCCCTATGAGCATGACCTGTGTTGGAATGAAGAAAGTCCTAATTTTTGAAGGATTTTTCTCTGAGTGTGGGAAATGTCTTAGATGAATGCATTTTTGCTTACATATACAGACATATAATTACCTTATTTCTGCATCTCTTCCTATTCTTGGTGGATGTAACATTAAGGAAAATGAGGAGAATAAGCACGTGCTTCACAATAAATTAAAAATGCTATTCAAATATATACACTATAAGCTAACACTCTATACACATTGGAATATTTTCTTCAGAGCTATCTTGACTGCTTTGTTTCTTTGTAAGCACCTACAACATCCAAGCATAACAAAAGCTGTTTTTCACTGTCACTCATAGCTATTGATTTTCTTCAATGTTAATAAAGGCAGTGACCAGCAGAATGCTACTTTTGAACACATGTCAAAAAACACATTATATTTAGTAATTACTAAAACAATATTAAAAGTGGTTTAAATGAAAAGTGAAGGATAGTATTCCTTAATCAGGGGATACTTGAACATGATTGCCAAGTAATGTACAAAACTAGTCAATACCCCAAGTTTAACTAACCATAATTTTTGTGTTTTACCTATTTTACTAGAATGAGGAATTTATGTCTACATTAAATGTAAATCCATAAGTTAATGCCTGCCCTTTCCAAACTGAAAGGTATCCCAGTCAAGAAAAAGTCAATCAAAAGGGCAAACCGGGATCTACATTCAAAGGACATCCAGTAAGCTCCTGTGTCAATCCTACGTTTTCATAATATTTTTACAGTGCCTTGAACGCATCTGACATTTATTAGGTATGTGTAGAATTGGATGAATGGATAGCAGGTGGATCTAAAGTTTTCATGGCATGTTTTGGGTTATCACTGGTTAAATAAGTTTCTGACAAAAGGGCATATGAGCAATGTCAAGCAGGCTTCACTGGACAAATAGCAAGATCAAAGAGGTCAGTGAACACAAACCAGACGTGTAACTGCTTTACTGAACAAAGCTGAGAAAATAGTCTTGACCAAAACACAAATATCATTGTCCTTGCAATAGCTTAAAAACTTGCAAAGCTTGAAGGTCTTACATAGTTGCCTCACAAATATCCTGAGAATGATACAGCTATGACACATAGATAGCTATGGAACATCCTTAATGAGCTTCACTTTAAGTCATATACTATAAAAGATACTTGATCAAAAGTTCACATTAGCGCAAATATTGTACTTCAGTTTGTTTCCTGCACCACTATGTGTGCTCCTTTATCTAGTTAGTATAAATTTCCAAGGTTGCACCCTGAAAATCCAAATTTATCCTCTTTATGTATGCCTCCGCATATAATTGTGAGGGTCAGAGATCAACCTCAGTTGTTTTCCCTCAGGAGCAATCCACCATGTGTTTTTGTGACAGCGCCATCTCCCACCAACCTTGGGTACATGATTAGTGTGTGCTGGCTGATCAGTGATCCCAAGAGTCTACATTCTCAGCTCTGGGATTACAAAGTCATTGCAACATAGCTTTTAAACATAAGTGCTCAGGATCATTATAATTTTTATGCTTGTGCAACAAGCACTTTACTCACTTAAACTATATCCCTGCCTCTCAAGGCAATTTTTCTCCATTACCCTTCTTCCTAGTGGCCATGTGTTATATGTATCCTGCTAAGTAATGGCGGCCAGATGTGTACTTTGTAGATTTAGTATAGTCTTGCACCATTGTGATAATTATTCATTGTTAGCCATTGCTTCTTTTCTATGGATTGATCCTCAGCTCCAAACAGAAGCCACCTTAGTGTGGAAGCTGTTTCTTTATCTGCATGGACAGCCCATAGGCAATTGCTGATATAGAAGGTGGAAACTTCCTCCTTTATGAAATGAGCTGCATTGCATGGAAGAATTTAGGATTGCATAGTCCCCCATGAGATCACACTGAAAATACTACCCAGTTGAGGCCACACCACTGCTCAGCTTTGTCCTTTCTTGTTCTGTTCTTTTTCAGTCAGTGTGTCAATTAATTTTCTTTCAAAAACTAAACCACACAAAAATCTCTGTCTAACACTCTGCTTCCCAAAACTTTGTGTAATATACTCAGACCCATGGCATATTTTATTGGGCGAATAATTAGAAACTTGAAAAGTTGAGTTCAGACTCTATAATATGAACCTCCTCACCAGTTTACGGTGAGGAGAGACTGGCCCACTGAATACATTATTGTTGTGTCTGGACAGTGGAAGGATGGAAGTAGAAGGGTTAGGAGATCTGGAGAACTCTTTCACTTAGGGAGTATGATGAAAAGAGTATATAAAATATGGCATAAAATGGGGAGCAATCCAAAATATAGATGTAGATATAACCCTTAAGAAAAAGAAGCTTACCCAACAATTGTGGTGCATGCCTTTAATCTCTGCATTTGGGAGACAAAGGCAGGAGGATCACCATGATTTCAATACAAGCTTGGTCTACACAGTTAGATCTAGGACAGCAAAGGCTACACACACATATTTAAAAAAAAAATCTGTCTAGAAAAAACCAACAAAACGAAAAGAAAAAAAAACTTTATAACATAAAGTAAATTCTATCAAAGAACTAGTTTATAAACTTTAAAATGTGCAACTTATCAAGTTTTGAATTTCAACCACAGTCTTAGGAAAGACTGAAGACTATATAGATTAAGTGTACATGGATTGGCTTATGGTGTTAAAAAAGAAAATCATGAAGATACTGGCAGAACTGACAGTGAAATTTAAATGAAGTCTATGATAACAACATCCCGTTAATACTAACGTCCCCATTGTGTTATGATTAGGATAAGCATATTGGCATACATAGAGGCAAAGGGATAGTATATGAACACAAAAGAGAAAGAGAAAGCTATTTTGATCAAATATATGGGTAATCTGGATGACAAATACATAGGAATTCTTGACACAAATTTTGTGACTTTTATGTGAGCCTGAAATTATTTCATAATAAAATTTTAAACATATATAAAAGTTGAAACCCATTAGGACATGGAATTGTTCAATGTGAGCATGGTGTATGTACACTTGTATGGGCGGATGCATGGGGAGCACATGCAGAGGAGGACAGTCTGTACCATCAGCTTCTGAGTTACTAATATAGGACAGTTTTTATTTGACAGCAATACTTATGTGACAAAGTTTTTCTTTTCTATACTACTTATTTCTGATGTCATAGTTATAACACAATCTTCTTTCAAAGTATCTGTACTGAAGTTATTTAGCGCGCCAAGGAGGTGGAATACAGCAACCAGTGTGGCTTTAATACATGATACTCTTTCCTGAAACAAGTATCGTACAATAGGCATCAGCCAAGGGCTATTGATTCAGTCTCTACTATCTTTGCTAATTTGATGAAAAGTTTAAGCAAGCTCTTGCATCAAATCCATATATGCTTCATACATCATTCCTTAGATATTTCACATATTAGTTTATTCATTCATCAGCATTTATTTATATATTCATCATATAATAGTAATGGATAGTAATTTTAAAGAACAGAAATAAACATTTAAATCCTCCAACCACCCTGTATATGACTTTCCTTTCCCCCTACAAACACTGGAGTACAGTGCCTGTCCCGAATTCTCCCACTTTGAATATCTTTAGATAACCACTCCTTACTCATTCTTCAGAGCCCAGGTTCATCCCAGTGACCTATACATAGAAGAGTTAGTCCAGGACTCTGAAAAGAGAGTTGGATAAAATAAGGTTGAATGAATGTTTTAAATGAGATTTTCTATTTTGTACCTCTTTGTCTAAAATGCTAACTTTAATACGTGTTAATAACTGGAAGTATGTATAAAGGAATACACTAAATTGTGTTGCTAGAGAACAATTTCATGCTAAATGTATACAAGAGAGCATAATATTTTAAACGTGTGATAAAATATATTTAATGCATTAAGAAAAACAAAACAGTAAATCAATGTTTATTTTTTAGCTTCATAATATTGGAAACTGTGGTTATTGTAGTCATAGCTTCCCTTTTGTTAAATTTTCAATGAATTAAACTTGAGAGAATTTGATTAATCAAAGGTAATAATTTTATCTGTCTTATTGCTTAAGTTATGATTACCCTATGATAGTTTTAACTTAACTCTATGCCTAAAAGAATATTGACTTCCAAACACGAAAGGTGTTTTGCATTGCACATTTAATGTATAAATTTGCCCTATTCCAATATATGTTAGTCTATCTTCCTTAAACTGAAGTGTAACACGGTCTTGCAGATGAATTAGAGCAATAAAGCACAAATTTAGTTTAAAATGATGTAATTGCTAGAGTTGAATAATAGTTGGATTATTGATTAATTTGCCTCACTTGTATAAATCACAGCCATTTCTTTTCCAAGTAAGAATTATAAATTGAAACCTCTGAGTTAATGCTAAAATAATGACAACAAACTATAATATAATCTTCCATACCTCATCACTTCTGTAGCATTTCAAAGCCTAGTAGGAGTCATGCATTATTGGAAACACATGCCTGGACCTCCTCCTTCTTTGCCATTTAACTCTGAGAAATTGAAATGTTACCAAACCAATGAGACCCTCCAAGTCATCAGAAAATTAACATTTTTTGTTTCTTGAGTAAATAACATTTTTGTATATTTTAACTAAAAAAAAAAAAAGTAATTGCAGCTTGAATTCTAGGATTTGTCTGACATTTGCGACATTTTACTAGTGCTGATTTTAATGGTCATGCCACCCTTCTTTTCAGGAAAAACTAACACAATTTGTGTTTGTACTGCTTGTATTAAATTCATATGGGTGGAGTGGATAGAAACTCCAGCAAAGAATTCATGAATTATTCTTCCAGGGCTAAAGAGCAAATCATCCACCTTGACTATGGGATTTGGCTTAAATACTGCAGCCCCTTTCTTTTGGATTCCACTGCCCTTGCCAAGCTGTTAGTTTGTTTGTTTTGTTTCTTGAGCCTAAGTTCTTGTGACTATTGCTCATATTGACTTTCCTGTATTCCAAAAATTTTCATCTCTTCACATTGATTTGTTTCATGAACCAAACACTGAACCCCTCTGTCTATATTTATGCACTATCTTGGGTTTTTACAAAGCCTCAATGGAGTAAATTTTTTCTGTTTACCCATGCTTTTAACTTATACCTATACTCACTTCTCTTCCTGAAATCTAGGTTCACTTAGCCACTGTCTGTTTGACTTCCCTACTTGATTATATAGTGGTGATCCAATAGTTAATGTTCAGGCTTCTACTCAGAAAAGCATTCTTAATCTTTTTTATTCTTCATAATTATCATAATTTTTAATTTACTTTTTTATTTTTATTTCACATATATATCCCAGTTTCCTCTCCCTCATTCCCTCCCTTCCTTTCTCTTTCCCACTCTACCACCATCTCATGCCCCCTACACTCCCATCACTCCCCCCCCCAACCCACACATGTAGGGTGATGCCCTCCAGGAGGGTTCATATAAATCTGTAAAGTCATTTGGAGTAGGAAATAGGCCTTTTCTCCTGTCTCTAGATAAAGGGAGTATCCCTCCATAGGGGATGTGCCCCCAAAGTCCTTTTGTGCACAAGGAATACATCCTGATTTCACTGTTTGAGGTCCCTTAGACTGCTCAGGCCTTCTAGCTGAGACCCATGTTCTGGGGGTCTGAGTCGGTCCAATGCTGGATTCCTAGCTATCAGTCTGGAGTCCCATTAGCTCCTCCTTGTTCAGGTCACCTGTATCTATGTGTTTCTGTAGCCAGGTCTTGTCCTCCCTCTCTGCATCTGGATTCCAGTTCGGCTCAGTGTTTAGTTGTGGGTGTTTGCTTCTGTTTCTATCCGGTACTAGATGAGAGCTCCATGATGGTGGAAGGGCATTTATGGTACCCTTTCCACTGTTGTTCAAATTGTTAGTTGGGGTCAGTATAGTATGTCTCTGCATATTTCTCTAAAGTCAGTTTTCTCTTCAAACCTTTAATGGCTCCCTCTTTTATGGTCTCTCTCTCTCTCTCTCTCTTTCTCTCTCTCTCTCTCTCTCTTTCCCTCTCTCTCTCTATTCCTCCCCTGACTCAATCTTTCTAGTCCCACGTGATTTGCTCCCCTCCCCTTCTCTTTCTCCTATTTCCCTCTCCACTCACTGCCCACCCCCACTCTCCATGTGCTCTGGAGATCTTGTTCTTTTCCTATTCTGTGAGGGACCTTGTATGAATCTCTTAGAATCCTCCTTGTATCCTAGTTTCTCTGGCAGTATGAATTATAGGCTGGTGACTTTTTGCTCTATGTCTAAAATCCATATATGGGTGAGAACATACCATGTTCCTCTTTTTATGACTGGGTTACCTCATTCAGGATAGTTTCTTCAAGTTCCATTCACCTGCCTGCAAATTTCAAGATTCTATTGATTTTTATTGCAGAGTAGTATTCCATTGTGTACATTTGCCACATCATCTTTATCCATTCTTCCGTTGAGGGGCATCTAGGTTGCTTCCAGGGCCTTGTTATTACAAATAATACTTATATGAACTAGTTGTGCTCATGTCTTTGTTGCATGGATGTGGATCATTTGAGTATATGCCTAAGAGGAAGATTGCCAGGTCCTGTGGAAGACTGATTCCCATTTTCCTGAGGAACCACCATATTGATCTCCAAAATGGCTGTACAAGTTTGCACTCCCATCAGCAGTGGAGGAGTTTTCCGCCTTTTCCACATCCTCTCCAGCATAAGCTGTCATTGGTGTTTATAATTTTAGCCATTATGACAGGAGTAACATGGTATCACACAGTTGTTTTGATTTGCATTTCCATGATAGCTAAGGATGTTGAGCACTTTCTTAAGTGCCTTTCAGCCTTTTTAGTTTCCTCTATTGAGAGTTCTCTATTCAGTTCTTCACCCCATTTCTTGATAGGGTTATTTGGTGTTTTGTTGACTACTTTCTTGAGTTCTTTATATATTTTGGAGATCAGCCCACTGTCAGATGTAATGTACGCGCCTAACCCTCGCCAGCAAGGAAGACGTAACGCGACTCTGTGTAGATCTTCTTCATGCAGTTTTAATCAGGATCCTTGAAACATGTTTCCTCTGACCCACGGGAGAACGGGGGACCCCTGCACAGGCTTAAATACCCCTGAGCTAACCAACCCCAGTGAGCCACGTGGACCCTGCAGATAGGCTACTCTAATGCAGAAGCAGACAGGCTGAACAGACTTAACCAATTAAGGGCTTGTTATGCCAGAGAGCCTTCACCAAGGGAAAGGTGTAAGGCAGAAGCCAACGCCACTTTAAGGCATGGCACTTCGCGGATCTCTACAATGTAAGATTGGTGAAGAGATTTTCCCAGTCTGTGTATTGCCTTTTGGTCTTGTCAACTGTGTCCTTTGCCTTACAGAAGCTTCTGAGTTTGAGGAGTTCCCATTTATTAATTGTCAATTTCAATGTCTGTGCTACTGATTTATGTTCAGGAAGCAGTCTCCTGTACCAATTTGTTCAAGGATACCTCCCACTTTCTCTTTTAAGAGGTTCAGTGTGGCTGGATTTATGTTGAAGTCTTTGATCCATTTGGACTTGAGTTTTGTGCTTGCCGATAAACATGGGTATATCTGCAGTCTTCCACACACCATCATCCAGTTGTGCCAGCACCATTTGTTGAAGATGCTTTCCTCCTCCCATTGTATACGTTTAGCTGTTTTGTCAAAAATCAGGTGTTCATAAGTGTGTAGGTGAGTATCTGGATTTTCTATTCAATTCCATTCTTCTACTTGTCTAATTTTGTGCCAATACCAAGCTGTTTTCAGGACTATAGCTCTCTGTAGTAGTGCTTATAATTGGGGATGGTGATTCCTCCTGAAGTTTCTTTATTTTACCAGGTTGTTTAGGCTATCCTGGGTCTTTTGTTTTTCTATATAAAGTTGATTATTATACTTCCGAGGTCATTGAAGAATTGTGCTAGGAGTTTAAAGGGGATTGCATTCTTAATCTTACTTTGTTTGCCAACTATCATTCTATTCTCAAGGTCAGATAAATCAGGACTAATCATTTTTGTCTCAAGATACATCTCCTGGGATCATTTTGAGTCTTGTGTTAATCACACTTTTCATCTAACACATCAGATACTTGTTCACTCTTTAACATCAAGATGTGTCAAAGGCAAACACATTTATAGTTGTTGTTCACAGAGCCATAAATGATGCTAAAATCTCAATGAAAATATATATAATGTGAAACAGGATATTTGGGCAAAATTAAATTATTTCTTGAAATATGCATGCACAAACACAAAACTGTAAATACAAATATGATTATTTTGAAGAAAATCTGTAGAAACCACTTTTTAACTGACACTAGAGAAATTTCCAGAGACCTACAAGACTGACCCCAACTAACAATTTGAGCAACAGTGGAAAGGCTACCATAAATGCCCTTCCTTGATAATGAGATTGATGACTAACTTATCTACCTTCATAGAGCCCTCATCTAGTAGCTGATGGAAACAGAAGCAGACACCCACAACTAAATTCTGAGCCTGACTGGAATCCAGATGCAGAGAGGTAGGACAAGACCAGGCTACAGAAACCCACAGAGACAACAGACCTGAGCAAGGAGGAGCTAATGGGCCCCCAGACTGATAGCTGGGAAACCATCATTGGACCAACTCAGATCCCCTGAATGTGTGTCTCAGTTAAAAGGCCTGAGCAGTCTAAGGGACCTCTGATAGTGGAACCAGGATGTATCCCTGGTACACAAAAGGACTTTGGGAGCACGTTCCCCATGGAGGGATACTCCCTTAACCTAGAGGAAGGAGAAAAGTCCTATTTCCTACTCCAAATAACTTGACAGATTTAGATGACCCCTCCTGGAAGGCATCCTCCTACATGTGGAGTGGGGAGGGAATGGGGTGGGAGGGTGTTTGGGGGGCATGGGAGGATGGAAGAGAGGGAGGAAGGGAAGAATTGAGAGGGAACTGGGATCGATATGTAAAATAAGAAAAAAAAAGTCATCACTACCCATGCAACAACATTTTGTACATTCTGAGAGAGTACACCAAGGACCTATGTATCAGTGCTTCTACACTGGTGCTAAAATTGCAGTGCTGGAATTTACCCTGAAAAAAAACTGAGCAAGCCCAAGTTGAGATATACATCAGAGACACCTAACACTTCAGATGTGTTATTAACCACAAAGACTGAGGAAAACTTGGGATTGCAGAAGGCATGACAACCACATACAGCATGGCTCCTGTGGACTGACTGAAAGTTATCATGACTCTCTTGCAGTTCTCTTTGATTTCACTAGGTGCCTTTGGTGTTAGTGTTCCCATAGCAAAAAGAGCATTTGGTCCAAGACTTCCATCCCCTTCAGAGAAATTCTATTGCAAGCTAGTTGCAATTTAAAAAAGAAAAGAAAAAGAAACTGCTTTGTTACATATGTGAAAACCAATGGGAAAATAGGGAATGTTTTTGATAAAAATTGTCTTGAGAAAATAAAAATGAAGATAGATACAATAGTTTTATCTTTTGAATGATGCTAGTTATCAGAATCATTCTAGAAGTACTTGTAGAAGCTGTTGTACTCCATATGGAATCTCTACAGCTCAAACTTTTGGAAGTCATGGTGGGATGACAGAGAGACATTATCTTTAAGCAGAAAAGTGTTTGTTTTCATAAGATGTCAATTTACACAGATAATCACAATTTTAAGTGAATTGAACAAGACCACACCATTAAGTAATTAACTGTTTCTAATTAGACAGTGCATAAATTAAGTAAACCTTAGAACTGGCTTGTTTTGTTCCTAGCTTTAGATATCATGTCATTTGACAACTTAATGGTTATTGTTTTTTTTTTTTTTTTTTTACAATTCTACTCAAACATTACAACTCATTGTACAGGTTAACATATACAGAGGCTCTTCTATGGACATGACACCTGAGATTACAAATTATTCATCACGAAACTTTCCAAAGCATGTGTTATCTCATTTGAAACATGATGTGGCATGGCTTTGTTCTGGAAGATCAAATCTTTGGATAGACACCAAAGGAGAAATGCATTTTTTAAAAAGCAACTAGCTTTAAAGTTATCCAGAGCTGAGAACAGTAACACACAAGCCCAGGGACCCCAGATTTAAATTAAGAATATTGCTTCTATTGTACAATGAACTATATTTTTTCTGCTCAAGCTGAGACATTCAGCAGCTAACAATGTTACCGTTAAGCACAAGTTAAAAAAGAATCTTGGATATTTCTTTGGGTGGAAACAGCATAATGGGCAAAACATGGCCATCATATCGAGTTTCCTAATGGCACCATGGAGAAATGAACAAAAAAACAGTGTAGATAAAACCTTTAGAAAAACCATACAGCTAGCTAGTATGAAAGGAGTTTATTATAAAGACATCTTTGCAACAACCAGCATTGCCTTTGAAAGTCTAAAACCAGAAGCTATTTTTTTCTCCTGCCATAAAGAATGTACTATACAATGTAATGTTCCACCAAATTATTTGTAAGTAAATGTGTTAATTATTCAAACTAATAAATGGTGAGAGGATTAGTCAACGATTTGCTATCCTTTTAAAAGGTCATATATATGTTAGAAAATTGCAAGTATTGATTCTATTTTTCTTTTTTGGTGTTGCATTGCTGTGTGTATAGCATGGTGTGCATATGTGATATATACATATCACTCTTTATATAAGATTAGACTTGAAGGCCAGAGGAACATATCTTAGTGTCTTACTCCATCACTTAATCTCATCATCTTGAGACAATGGCTCTCGCTGAACAGGAAGCTTACATTTTAATTAGGCTGACCCAGGCTGTGCTGTGCTATGTGTTGCTCTGCTCTGCTCTAATCTGCTCTATTCTGCCCCACTATGCTGCACTGTGTTATGCTATGCTATGCCATGCCATGCCATGCCACTCCATGCCATGCCATGCTATGCTATGTTGTGGCCCCCTAATGCTGGGTTACAGGTTACATACAACCCCTTCTGACTGCTTATTAGTGTGCTGGCACTTCAAACTTCCTCATGTTTGTTCAGTAAGTTCTCTTATCCGCTGGGCTATGCCCCTAGGCTCAAATGTGCTTTTTTAAAATCACTTTTTTCATAAAATCATCATTCTTGAGGTCAGTGTGTCCATTTTCATTAAAAGATCAATATTTCCCCTTTCATGTCTTTACCAAAGGCTTAGTATATATATATTTGCATCTGTGACTTGTAATTATCTTCTAAAACTATGACATCATGTAAGTTACCTGAAGTAAGAACCATTTTCAATTTGGGGGAAGCTGTTTTGTTTTGTTTTTAAATAATCATACACCACTCTTGTTGGCTTTCCCTGTGTGCATGTAAGTTGCCATGACTTTGCTGACAGGTTCAATGAGCTTACCAATGAGAGCATGCTAACCAGGTCTAAGGGATACTTCAGTATGATGGAAGGTGCATGCAAGGCTCCTGAGTCAGGAAAATGGTGTGGCTGCAACCTTACAATTTGGGCTGAGATTACCAATTCTATTATGCTCATCCCAACCCAGTATTTTCTCCACTGTGAGATGAATAAACTACCATTTCAGCTGCTCTTGGAATTAAAAGATTCTATGCCAACCATGTGGCCTACTGACTGCCACCAGGGAACTTTCTTTCCCTTTCCAGTCACATCTGTAAGAAAATATACAGTAGGAAGTTAAATACAATCAAATATGTAGTTGTTTTTCTTAGAAATTTCATATGTGTGCTTTTGTTTCATACCTGATCATTTTGCAGATTAATACAGCTGGCCTGGACAGGGGAGGAAGATCAATAGAATTCTTTTTCTTCATTTGTACCACCTAGGATTTGATTGGTTGATTGTTTAACTAGTGAGTCTTCCCTACACAAATGTCTCCCTGCCTTTTTTTCATTTTCCCTTTCCTCCACCTCATTTTCTCCTTTCTTCTCTTTCTCCCATTTCTCTCTCAAATTCATGGACTAATTCAAGTTCTTTGCAATTTACAGTCTCCCATGCATGCACTCGTATCCTTGTAAGCCTTTGAGTGTTGAATATACATTCTTCACTCTTTGTTTCCTGTGAAGTACATGCAGACTGTCCATCAGCTTTATATACTGGTCAATCTTTCCACAAACATGTTCTATATGATATATATGTGTTCCTTTTTAAGAGTTACAATTTCTGACAAAAGATGAGATCTATCTGATCCTTATAATCATTAAGCAGATAGTTTTTACCCCACCATTCATTCTCCTATTATTAGCTAGAACATATCAAAGAAAAATATCTTATCTACTCTTTTATTCTACTTTTGGATGATATATAGTATATATGAATATACATATATAGAGAGGAAATCAAAAAGAGAATCAGCAGTTAAGAGTGCTTGCTGATCTTGCAAAGGACCTATGTTTGGTCCCCAGAATCCATGACAGCCAAGTCACAACCAGCTCTGGAGAATCACATAGCCTCCTCTTCTGGGCTTCAGTGTCAAACACACTCATGTACAAATAAACACAGATGTGAACATACACACATACTCGTGATTAAAAACATAAAATAAATATGTCTAAAACGTAGCAAAATGTTGGTATTTCTATTTTGTCAATCTTTAAATTATAAATAAAATTTTTGTCAATTAACCACACCACCATTTTTCTCCTTACCATTGACCTCACAGGTTTTAACATCAGTTGTGTTTCATCCTTTATGTTCATTATGCTTCTTTGTGCTCTCTTTTATCTCGTTATTGGCCATAGAAGTATCCGTAGACCTAATACACCCTCTTTATTATTATTGCATATTCTTATATTTTGAGGCAGGAATGCATCCTATACCATAGGCTGGCTTCAAAGTCACCAGGTAGCTGATAATGATGTTGCACTTCTGATGCTGTTGGCTACACCTCCCAAGTCTTGGGATCACAAATACTGGAGATTTATCTCGGGGCTTCACACATACTGGGAAAGCAGTCAACCAATTTATCTTCATTCTCAGATCTTTGATAAACTTTTAATTAAATTTATAACAACATATGATTTTATATCTGCATTCTGGTTATTTTAAAATAATCTGAGCATTTTATGTTTCTTTATTATTTCCAAAGAAGCCTGGCTCCATTTAACAGTAAAGTATTTGGAGATCATAGTAGGTGCACTAGGGTTACTAACTTTTATGAAGTCAATAAATATTTAAATATTTCCAGTGAACAGATCTAAACAATGATTTTCTCATATGTATAAAATAGAGTATAAATGCATATTTATACTACCGCAGGACTTAACCTCTTTTGTCAATATACATTTTCCTTCTCTAATCATAAAGGCAAAAACCTTAATATTTCTGGGAATTGGAGGATCAAGACCTATTTTATGTTGCAAATAACCATTAATTTGCAATGTCATAACTTCTCACGTTATTTAAGTGAAATAGAATCACATGGCTCTATGTTCTACTGTAATTGCCAAAAATAGCAAGTAATGATTACCAGGCATTTAACTTGTAACTCTGTTTAAATACTATACAGAGCTCATGCAAAGATATTATTCATGTGTTTGGGTAATCACAGTTATTGGAATAGACAATACTAAAAACACTTAATCACTGTCTAACATTGGAATCTGCAAAGTGAACCAATTATTGACTATGCTATGGACCCTGCTTAATTAATAATGTTTTCTTTTTGTTATAATTATGAACTAAGCCAAGAATAATCAACAATACCCTGGTAGCAGTAAAATGTAAGTGCTACATAAAAATTATAGCCCTATGGCTCTTAATTTCACAAGTGCTGTGTAATTATATAGGTATGTGCAACCTGGGTAAGTCAATCAAAATTAGCTTGTGGGATCACATGAGTCACTTGACTGTAGCCTTCTGAAGCAATGTTAGAAATCCCCCTCGTGATCTGAATGATTCCTTAGATGACACAGCAATATTCTTTGAGGCTATAGTTTAAAAGCAGTTAATCATCTAAAAGTCCAATATTTTATATGTTTTATTTAAAGCATAGTTTGAATTATGTTTGAGCAGGAACTGTTCAAGGACTAAAACATTTCATATTTCATTTTTTCTAAGGCTGTGAGGATAAAAATAATATGTGATGGTATTGACTTTCAATTTGATTTTAAAGTGTTTCAATAACAACAATAAATATTGTTGTCCTGAAATTTAACAGTAGCCCTTTAAGATGCGTAGCTGTTACTGACATCTGTGTACCAATAAATAGACAGCCAACTTCTGCTGGCCATGGAGCTCTGACTTTTCCCTATGTACATCAAATAGATCAATGGGGACTAGATCTGAGATAATTTGGATTTCTAAATTATATGTGTTTTCCTTATAATGTACAGTTCCAAAGACAGCCTAGAATGGACCTATGAGGTAAATTCATTGTTGGCACCATTAAGACATGTCACAGTTCCAGTACACTGCACTAGTCTGTATTAGTAGAACACTTAGTGATGAGTTAACAATATCTCCAGGTAGATTTTTCAATAGATCTTGAAGAAACAGATTTTTATGGAATTAGATAATTCCATATGTAGCACTTTATTTCACTTTCCTAAGTGAAAACATCACTGTATAGTACTAAAGGCTTGTCTAAATACTAAAGGTTTATCTGACACATGCATGCAGTGTAATCTTGTAATGGTTATGATTGTACTTTTTCTATTGCTTTTAAGAACAATATGTGGAACCTCACAAGGTTGTCAACCCCTGAAAAAGAATTAGAGGCAACTGTTATGGGAATTCTGTCATTGGCCCAATAATCATTTGGTCCAAGCATTTTGGTCCAAGAGGTGGAAAATTTTATTGGGAATGTATGTTACTAAGGAAGAGATGGCCCTTTTGAGCAAGGAAGCTTGCGAAGATGGGTATTAGTAGTGGTTTGTAATTCAATTCAGGTTTCCCTTTTTTAAATAATATTTGTGCAGCTATTAAATAATCATCCAGGGGCTTAATATTAACTACAAATTGTTTTGTCTAAAGCTCAGGCTTATTACTAACTATCTCTTACAACTTAAATTAACCCATTTCTATTAATCTACATTTTGCCACATGGCTTCATGACTTTACCTCTTTTCTAGCATCTTGCTTCTGCTGTGACTTTCTTGTCTCTCCCAGACTCCATCCTTCTCTCTATCTCTGTTGGGCTTTCTTGCCTAGTCTTATTCTGGATTCCTATAGGCCAAAGCAGCTTCTTTATTAACCAATGAGAAGACTATTCATAGCATTCAGAAGGATTGTTCCACAGCAGGCAACTAAGAAATACTGAGCTATGGAGAGAGAAGTCTTCCCCCCTGGAAAAAGACAGACAGACAGGAAGGCAGGAAGAGAGAGGGATGATGGATGGAGCCAGATGGTGGTAGCCTTTAATTCCAGCACTCAGGAGGCAGAAGCATGTGGAGCTTTGTTAGTTTAAGACCAGCCTGGTCTACAAGAGCTAATTTCAATATAGGCTCCAAAGCTACATAGAAAAATCCTGCCTCATAAAACAACAAACAAGAAAGGAAGGAAGGAAGAAAGAAGTTCTTTCTTCCAAAAGATAGAAGCAAGAGGCTGTGTCTATGTTGGGTAATCATATAATAAAAGTTCAACTGAGTCTAGCAGCAAAAGATCTCAGCTAACAAAAAGTAACAGGAAGAAATTCTGGCAGAAATTGAGGCAATACCTTATATAAAGGACCACCTTAAAATTCTAAGGGGAAAAAAGATATTTAAATCAAAGATACATGGTGAAAATTAAAGCACTGGGTTAAAAATAAGGACGTCAGTCTACTCATCCATCAATTCCTTCACTGCATCTTCATGTGCCAGATACTGTTCAAGGGATCTTAGAAATTCCTTTCAGAATTCTCCCCCAAATCAGCTCATTAATACCATGTTGTAGGCTCTCTGAATTTTTATTGTGTTGCTTCCTTACTACAATCTTGAGCCTTCCCAGCTATTCATAGTTTGACTCCTAACAAAATAATTTGACATAAAAATAGAAAGTAGAAATTGAAAAATATTACCTATATGAAGTAGAATTGGCAGACATACACAGATCCATCGATCTATAGCTTTTAGAGCATGCTCACATTGGTGTTTTAGCACAGGAGATGCTAGAGAAAGCTCCTAGCAGGGTAAACAGCTGTAAAGTTTTATGTCAAAGCATTCAATAAACAAATTGCTGTTCAAGTGAAAGATATTAACACGCAGGAACAGCCAACTTTTCTTGGTTCTGATTTTTTCTTCTCTCCTCTTATTGACAGAATTATTGTTCTTTCTCTAATGAAAAGCTATCACAATATGACAAGCACTATAGGGCAGCTTGACAAGCAATGGCATGCTAATGGTCATAGTATGGGCTTCCTATCTGCCTCTTATGTCATTCTCTGCTTTGAATAGGATTATAGGTTTAAGACCAAATTATTAGTTTTTGGTTTTGTTTCTGTTTTGGTTTTAACTTTTTAATGTCAGAAGGATGTTGTTGGTTTTTTTTTTTTTTTTTTACCAAGAACCTTTCAATTCATTTTCTCAAGATTCAAATTGAATTTTCACTATTGAGTTTGGGTGTTTAAGTTGTCTTCCTCCTCTATTTGACAGAGTTAAGCCCATCAACCTTTCTATTAAGTGTGAACCCAATAGGTGGATGAGTGAAAGGTCCAAGCAGAAAGTTTCATAAACGTAGTAAAAAGCAGGGCTTTTTCAACCCTCGCAGGAGTGGGGTAACCTCCTCATGAAATCATTTAGAGCATATGATCAATGACAATGACTGTAGACAAAATAGCCTCTGTCTTTGCAATGGGGATCTCTTTTTCTTCAGCAGATACTTGCACCAGCTTTTTTCTGCCATTGATATAAGTCCATTCTGAACACTAGGCATCTCGTGTTTGAAATATATTAACATTTTAATATTGGGTGAAAAATGACTGAGGTCTGCAAGTTTTACATGACTGTTCCAACAATCTTCAATCATTCTTAAAGTTTAGCACTGTCTCCATGGTTTTTAATAATCTATGACTGATTTGACAGTCTTCTTATGTATATCTTTAGTATGTCCAAACTCACTTGGAAATAAGAATGAAATATGTTTGAAACAAGTCAAATCATAAGTCTTATACCTTGCATAAATTATTGTGCATGATACAAAAAGATCGAAGAAGGGTGTTTCTTGAAAGATACTCATAAAGTCTAACAAATAAAAATGTATTTTAAGTCATTTTCTTTTCATTTACCTAGTGTTATGTTTGATTCATCTTCATACATGGGCGAATTATTGTGTATACTCTATTTTTAAGTTTACATTAAATATCTGCTCATTTGCAGGATACATGAGTACAGATGTGTTGAGAGTACAGAAATGGGTATCCCATCCCCAGGAGCTGGAATTTGCTAGTGATTGATACTAAACTGAGGCCTCGTAAGAGTAGCCACACATGTATTACTTTTAATAAATCATCCATAACAGTAAAAGATAAATTGTTCACCCCCTCCCGCAATCAACCCCTGAGGCAGGTAGGAGAGCTGCCCCCAGGGTCATAAGTTCAGGAGAGCTGCCTCTGTCTGCCATCAGCAGCAACACTCAGGAGATCAGGCCCTGAAATCTCACCTAGGTAGTACAATAGAGCCAACCCCAGTGGTGGAGGTGGAGGTGTGTCAGACCCGAAGTTGTGAGCATGGAAGAGCTGTTCCCATTATCTATTTATCATGTAACAGCATGGGTGGCAGATAGATGCCCTCCCCCACTGCCTCAGGGGCTCTCAGGTCATAAGAGCAGGAGAGCTAGTCCTGCCCCCATTAACTGCAACACTCAGGAGAGTGGCTCTTACACTAATCCTGGGCAACACAGAAGATCTGACCCTGAAGGTGTAAGTGTGGGAGATCAAACCCTGAGTGCATGAAAGAAGAGGACTGGCCCTGCACCTTGCTAATTGCTGCAAAGGTTGAACTTGCCAGAACATGCAAGAGAGCTCATCCTGGTGGTGAGGACAAGCGTTATCTGGGGAAGCTGCAATACTCAGGTCAAGAACCTAGGTTAAGTCTTGGCCTATCCCAACATCCACCCCATCTATAATCTGCTGAAGTACATGAGGTGGTTTGATCTACAGACCCAAAGCTGCAGGATCTCCACAACACAGGGGAACAGCAGGAAAAACAAGAGGAGTCCCAGTGAGGGCCCAGCATTGATCGTATAGTAGAAACCAGAGGCCCTGAACCAGACCAATGACTCTGTAATGAACAAGTAAAGATATGTAAATAAAAAGGTTTACTGCATGACTCACTGTGTCACACTAAACCTTCTATGATGAGATTGATTTTTCCTTTCTCTTTTTTTTCTTAAATTTTATTTTATTTCTTTTGTGAGTGGGGTTACAAGGGCAGAAGAGGGTGTTACAAATGGATGGGCAAATGAATGGCATGCAGATGCATGATGTGATAGACACAAAGAATAAGTAAAAAGAAGGAAAAACTAAATTATTATGATGTTTAGGAAACAAATAATCTGTGAAAAAATCTCATAATAATTCAATGAATACAAAAGCATAGAACTGCCATATATATATATATATATATATATATATATATATATATATATATATGCCCTCTGAGGTTCACTATGAATGAGCCAGCTATAGTCTGCAGTTGCAAGTAGTCTTTAGAATTTTACTTGATTATGTGTTTAAGGGTTATATTCAATATTGGCTGTTTATATGTACATATTATACTTTTTTCAACATAAATCTAACAGTTTAAAACTTCTAACTTTGAGAAAATTGTTCAAATCTTTTTTTCTCTCTCCTTTTCTTTGCTCTTCTATCACACAATACATCCCAACTTCAGCCTCCCCTTTCTCTCTCCAAGTCCTCTCCCCATCAACCCTCTCTCCCAGGTTCACTGCTAATCCTTTTCCCTTCAGAAAAGCACAGGCCTCCCAATGGTGCTAATTAAACACGACATAAGGAAGTGCAATAAGACAACACGTAAACCCTCATATTAATGCTGAATAAGGCAACCCATTAGGAGGAAAAGGGTCCTGCAAGAATGCAAAAAAGCAGAGACACCTCCACTCCCACTATCATTAGTCCCACAAGAACATCAAGATACACAGCTATAACATGTATGCAGAAGACCTAGCTTAGACTCATACAGGGTCCATGACTGTCCCTTCAGCTTCCGTAAGTGCCTATGAACACTGTGAAGTTGATTCTGTGGGACATGTTTGCCTGGTGTCATCAACCCTCTGGCCAGTACAATTCTACCTCCCCATCTTCTGCAGCACTCCTCAAACTATGCCTGTCTCAAATGTGCAGAAAATATATTCAATAAAATCATTGAAGAAAACTCTTCCAATCTGAAGAAAGGCATGCCTACGAAAGTACAAGCATACCAAATACTAAATAGACTGGACCAAAGGAAAAAGACCCCTTCACACATAATAATTAAAACACCTAACATACAGAATAAAGAAAGAATATTAAGTACATCAAAGGAAAAAAACAGGTAACATATAAAGGCAGACCTATCAAAATTATACCTGACTCTCAAGGCCAGAATGCCCCAGATAGATGTTCTACAAGTACTAAGAGTCCATGGATGCCATCCCAGGCTACTATACCCAGCAAAACTCTCAATTATTATATATGGAGAAAACATGATATTTAATGACAAAGCCAGATTTTCACAATACATATCTACAGAAAGTTCTGGAAGGAAAATTACCCAAGGAAGTTAACTACACTCACAAAAACATAGGCAACAGATAATCCCACTTCTCCAGAACCCAAAGAATAAAGCAGGGCAAATGTATTCACAATACCACTGCCAACAACAAATCTAAAACAAACAAGAATTAACAATCGATAATCCTTAATTTTCCTCAACATTAATGAGCTTAACTCACCTATAAAAAGACACAGATTAACAGAATGGATATGAAGACAGAATCCATCCTTCTGCTGCAAACAAGAAACACAGCAAAGCTTCAAAGATAGACATTACCTCAGGGTGAAGGGTTGGGAAAAGATTTTCCAATCAAATGGACCCAAGAAGCAAGCAGGTGGAGCTATCCTATTATCTTACAAGTTAGACATCAAACCAAAATTAATTAAAAGTGATGAAGAAGGTCATGTCATATTCATCACAGGAGAAATCCATCAGCACAAAGTTTCAATTCTGAACATCTATGCCCCAAATACAAAAGCACCCACATTCATAAAAGAAATGCTACTAAAACTTAAAGCTCACTTAAAACCACACACATTCATAGTAGGAAACTTCAACATAGTAGGCAGAACCACCAGACAGAAACTTAACAAAGAAACAAAAAAACTAACAGAAATCATGTCTCAGTTGGGTTTAACAGCCATCTATGGAACATTCCATCCAAACACAAAAGAATATACCTTCTTTTCAGCTCCACATGGAACCTTCTCTAAAATCAACCACATGCCAGGTGGCATAACAAACCTCAACAGATACAAAAAAAAAAAAAAAAAATTGGAATAGTCCTCTGTATCTTATTAGACCATCATGCTTTAAAGTTGCAATTCAACAACAACACAAATCGCAGAAACCCTACAAACTCATGGAAACTGAACAATATGCAATTGCACCATACCTGGGGCAAAGAAGAAATAAAGAAAATGAAGAAGGAAATTAAAGACCTCCTAGAATTCAAGGAGAATGAGGACACAACATACCCAAACTTAGGGACACCTTGAAAGCAGTGCTACGAGGGAAGTTCACTGCACTAAGTGGCCATATGAAGAAAATGGAGGATAGTCACATTAGAGAATTAACAGCACAACTGAAAGCCTTAGATCATAAAGAAGCAAACTCACCCCGGAGGAGTAGCTGCCAGGAAATAACCTATTTGATGGCTGAAATTAATAAAGTAGAAACCAGGAAAACAATACAAAAAACTAATGCAACAAGAAGTTGGGTTTTCAAGAAAATCAACAAGATAGACACACCTATATACAAACTACACATAAAGCAGAGAGAGAACATGCAAATTAACAAAATTAGAAACAAAAAGGGGAACATAACAACGGACACTGAGGAAATCCAGACAATTTTCAGGTCATATTTTGAAAACCTGTACTTGACAAAATTTGAAAATTCAAAGGAAATGAACAAATTTCTGGATAACTATCAGAATTAAATCAAGAACAGGTAAGCAACTTAAATAGACCTGTAGCCCCTAATGAAATAGAAGCAATAATCAAAAGCCTCCTAACCAAAAAAAAAAAAAAAAAGCCCAGGGACACACAGTTTCAGTGCAGAATTCTACCAGAAATTCAAAGAACTAATACCAATACTTCTCAAATTGTTACGCACAATAGAAGCAAAAAGGTCATTACCAAACTCTTCATACATGGCCACAATTTTCTTGGTACCCAAGCCAAAGAGAACTACAGATAAATATCTCTCATGAACATTGATGCAAAAGTACTCAATAAAATACTGGCAATGTGAATCCAAGAAAATATCAGAGAAATCATCCACCACGACCAAGTAGGCTTCATCCCTGGATTGCCGGGATGGTTCAACATACAAAAATCTATCAATATGATCAATTTTATAAACAAACTGAAAAAAGAAAAATCACATGGTCATAGATGCTGAAAAAGCCTTTGACAAAATCCAACACCCTTTCATGATAAAGGTCTTGGAGAGATCAGGGACAACAGGAACATACCTAAACATAATAAAAGCAATATACAGTAAACCAATAGCCAATATCAAACTGAATGGAGAGAAGCTTAAGGCAATTCTACTAAAATCAGGAGCAAGACAAGGCTTCCCTCTCTCTCCATATTTCAATATTGAACTTGAAGTTCTAGCTAAAGCAATAAGACAACAAAAGGAGATCAAGGAGATACAAACTGGAAAAGAAGAAGTCAAACAGTCACTATTTGCAAATGATATGATAGTTTACATAAGCGACCCGAAAAACTTTATCATGGAAATCCTACAGCTAATAAACATCTTCAGCAAACTAGCAGGATACAAGATAAACTCAAAAAAATCAGTAGCCCTACTGTAAGGATTCAGGTATTATGCTGGCCTGGCCCTGTCACCTGGCAGAAAGCACTCAGGCAGTTCCATGAGTACTAGTCTGCAGGTAGTTGTAAAGGACCCCTTTAAAAGTCAGACCCTTGCCACTTAAGGTCTCTTTTGCTTTCACTTTTGGTCTCTCTCTTTTGTTCCATCTCTTGCTCTCTGTCTCCTGCTTTCCATTGGCCACCAGCTACATCCTTATCTTCTCTTCACCCCCCTCTCCCCTCCTCTCTTCTGCTGTTCCTGGTGCCTTCATGTCTCTTCCCTTCTCTCTCACTCACATTTCTAAATAAACTCCTCATTTAAGCTCTATCTGCCCAATGTGTCATTCCCTCCCCCCTCCAGCTCTGGTCGCCCTCGTCTGCTATGGAACCTGTTATGCTCTCCCATGTGGTCCCTTACCTTGGGACCCCACTCACATGGGACCCTTACTCAGAACAACTATCCCCACCCCTTCTCCAGCTTTTATTCTTATAACTGAAACAAAAGAACAATACCTACTATATACAGATGACAAGGGGACTGAGAAAGAAATCATAGAAACATCACCATTAAAAATAGCCACAAACAATGTAAAGTATCTTGGGGTAATGCTTATCAAGCAAGTAAGAGACCTACATAGCAAGAACATTGTGTCTTTAAAGAAAGATATTAAAGAAGATACCAGAAAATGGAAAGATCTCCCATGGTCTTGGATAGGAAGGATAAACATAGCAAAACTGACAATCTTGCCAAAAGCAATCTATAGATTCAATGCAATCACATTCAAAATCCCAGCACAATTCTTCACTTACCTTGAAAGGATAATAATGAACTTTATATGGAAAACAAAAGACCCAGGATAGCCTAAACAACCCTGTACAATAAAGGAACTTCAGGAGGCATCATCATCTCCGACTTATAACACTACTATAGAGCTGTAGCCTGAAAAGAGCACAAAAAAATAGACAGGTAGACAAATTGAATCAAATCAAGAGTCCTGATATTACCCCACACACATATGAACACCTGATTTTTGACAAAACTGCTAAAAGTATAAAATGGGAGGAGGAAAGTATCTTCAACAAATGGTGCTGGCACAACTGGATGATGGTGTTTAGAAGACTGCAGATAGACCCATGTCTACCGCCATGCACAAAACTCAAACACAAATGGATCAAATACCTCAACATGAGTTCAGCCATACTGAAACTCTTAGAAGAGAAAGTGGGAGGTACCCTTGAACAAATTGGTACAGGAGACTTCTTCCTGAACATATCTCTAGTAGCACAGAAACTGAGATTGACAATTAATAAATGGGACTCCTCAAACTGAGACACTTCTGTAAGGCAAAGGACAGAGCTGACAAGACTAAACAGCAGCCCACAGACTGGGAAAATATCTTCACCAATTCTACATCTGACAGAAGGCTGATCTCCAAAGTACACAAAAAAAACTAATGAAACTAGTCACCAAAACACCAAATAACCCTATTAAAAAATGGGGTACAGAACTGAAGAGAGAATTCTCAGTAGAGGAAGTCAAAAAGCCTGAAAGACACTTAAGACAGTGCTCAACATCCTTAGCTATCATGGGAATGCAAATCAAAACAACTGTGGGATACCATGTTATTCCTGCCACAATGGCTAAAATTAACACCAATGGCAGCTTATGCTGGAGAGGATGTGGAAAGGGTGAAAACTCCTCTACTGCTGATGGGAGTGCAAACTTGTACAGCCATTTTGGAGATCAATATAGTGGTTCTTCAGGAAAATGGAAATTAGTCTACCACAGGACCTGGCAATCCCATTCTTAGGCATATAGCCAAATGACCCACATCCATGCAACAAAGACATGTGCTCAACTATGTTCATAGCAGCATTATTTGAAATAGCAAGAAACTGGAAGCAACCTAGATGCCCCTCAACTGAAGAATGGATAAAGAGAATATGTCACATTTGCACAATGGAATACTACTCTGCAGTAAAAAAAAAAAAAAAAAAAAAAAAAAGAATGGAATCTTGAAATTTGCAGGCAAATGGATGAAATTTGAAAAGAAACTATCCTGAATGAGATAGCCCAGTCACAAAAAGAGGAACATGGTATGTACTCACCCTTATATGGATTTTAGACACAGAGCAAAAGATTGCCAGCCTATAATACACACCGCCAGAGAAACTAGGATACAAGGAGTATTCTAAGAGATTCATACAACATTCCTCACAGAAAGGTAAAGGGACAAGATTTCCTGAGCATATTGAGAGTGAGGGGTGGGGCATACCGTGAGTGGAGAGATTGAGTCAGGGGAGGAATAGATGAGAGGAGAGAGAGAGAGAGAGAGAGAGAGAGAGAGAGAGAGAGAGAGAGAGGGAGGGAGGGAGGGAGGGAGGGAGGAAGGGAGAGGGAGGGAGGGGGAGGGAGGGAGGGAGGGAGGGAGAGAGAGAGAGAGAGACCATAAAAGAGGGAGCCATTATAGGTTTGAAGAGAAAACTGACTCTAGAAAAATGTCCAGAGACCTACAAGACTGACCCCAACTAACAATTTGAGCAACAGTGGAAAAGCTATCATAAATGCCCTTCCCTGATAATGAGATTGATGACTAATTTATTCACCATCATACAGCCCTCATCTAGTAGCTGATGGAAACAGGAGCAGACACCCACAACTAAACTCTGAGCCAAATTGGAATCCAGATGCAGAGAGGGACGACAAGACCAGGCTACAGAAACCCACAGAGACAGCTGACCTGAACAAGGAGGAGCTAATGACACCCAGACTAAGCAAAAAACCGACCAAGACCCCCTGAACATGGGTCTCAGTTAGAAGGCCTGGGCAGTCTAAGGGACCTCTGACAATGGAACTAGGATGTATCCCTGGTACATTCCCCATGGAGCACATTCCCCATGGAGGGATACTCCCTTAACCTAGAGGCATGAGGGAGGGCCTAGTCCCTATTCCAAATGACTTGACATATTTATATGACCATCCTAGAAGGTATCGCCCTACATGTGGATTTGGGGGGGGGAATGGCAGGGGAGGGTGGTGTGTGGGCATGGGAGGGATGAAAAGAGAGAGAGAAGGAAGGGAGGGAGGGAACTTTGATATGTAAAATAAGAAAATAAATAAATAAATAAATAAATAAATAAATAAAATCAAGAATCAATCCTCAATTTTAAAGGAGCTATGATTTTAAGTTAGTATATACTTAAGTAGGTTATTTTGAATGCTACTCTTTCTTTTACTATATACACATATATATATATATAACACACATATAATATGTTTGATCAGTATTCTTCATAATCTCCTCTTACCTACTTCCCCCTCATACCAAATTTCTCTTTCTTCCCTAGTATTCCTTCATACACGCTTTTATAAAAATCTGTGGCCTGCTACATTCATTAGGGTTACATGCATAAGCATGGGTTGGGGTTATTTGCTTGAGGCAATATACTCTTGACTACACTATACTGAGGAATAAACTCCCCCTTCTGCAATATATAGCTGACTACATCTCCTCTACAGAGTTTGACTCAGTCTAGAAATATATGAAGATAAATTTTATCAACAAGGGAAACCTATTTAAAATCTATTCTAATTACATGGCTAACATACGAAAGCACTAAATTTAAAAGAATAAAAATTACAGATGTTTAAAAGTCAATTTTAATTACCAATACTAATCCCCAGCCTTTACGTGACCTTTGGTCTGTGAGGTTATGAATGTAAACTCCATCCATGTATCTTCTTCCATATAAAATAAACTCCATCCTTTGCTCAACTTTTACTAAAATGGAATCTTCTCACCAATGCACAAGAAGAGTTCTTCACTCATAGTCAATAACTGAATATCCAAATTCCATAAAATTCTACATTCAGTGTCTGCATTATTGACGAATTTGAACTTTGTCTTGGATATTGCCTATACACCTAATACCATGTGTGTTTCTGTACCTGAACACATACACACTTACCCTCATGCTACTATTCTTCAGTTGGAATGATTATTTAGATTAGACATTCTCAGGACTTCAGGTCTTGCTTATATAAAACAAACAGAAATTCCTGTATTCAAGCAATATTTTTTCTGTTCTTCAACACTTCCTAATCTCAGAATTCCCTTGTACTAATTATTAGCAGCCACGTTCTTTAACAATACTACAAGTAACTTGATTATGGGAAAAGTTAGTCATTCTAATTACTGCTACTACTGCTTGCTGAGACTGAATTTGTGTGCCCACATGCTTTGAGGGAACCTAAGTTGTTGCTAAAATCTAACTAAATAAATAAATAACCATTCATCATTTTATATGTGGCTGTGTAGGTTTTTTTTTTCTTATTTTTGACCCTAATGTCTATAAAATAGTTCTATCCTCTCTGAATGCAGAGATGTTTAAAAATGTCACAGCCATAGGGTGGGTGCAGAAATAGTGTTACCAAAATGTGAATAACCTTGGAATATATAGCAGTATCCTTTCTGCCCAAAATAGAATACAGTTATGTAGTATATTTTAGAAAAGGAAACTTTCCCCAACTCCTTCCTCTTTAAGATGCAGAACAGCAAGACAGAGAACTTGGTTTTGGCCTGAAAAGGACTGTGATAGATTTTTTGCAGGTGCATTATAGCTTTGTTTGTTATGGGCACCTTGAGAACACCTGATGGATTTAGAGTGCATGAGGAAAATTACTGCCACCATTGTCTGATATGAGTAAGGGGTGTAATTAAAGTGCACCTTGGATACCGTTGTAAATGTGCATGTTATCCCTTACTCTTGGCACCCTAATTAGAGTTTAATTTAGATTGGTGAACTCTCATTCATTATACTTGTCCTACATTTAAAAAAATGAACACTGTATTTGTATACCCACAATTTAGCCTGAGTCTGAGCTTTTGATACAAATCAAAACAACATAGTTGTAGTATTCTGAGTTATTGTGTTAAAGGTTCTAAAATGCAGACCTTTGTAAATTGATCCAACAGATCTTTAAATTCAGTAAAATAACACTTTAATAAAGGATTGCATTTATGTGTTTATGTATTGATACTTTCTCATTTTTTATAAACAATTCTGATGTTTCCCCTGGTTAAAGATTACTAATGATTAGTCAAAAACTACATTAATTGCATTCCAATTTCTGCCAGTACTCTCATGAGCACCTCAGGTTTTCCTTGGGTCTACAATGATGTGGCAATAGTAAATGCCATCACTATTTCTTAAACATAATTTGTGGCTCCTGCAAAATAACCAGACTTATATTCTATGTGCCATGCAGTATGACCAGTATTAGAGACAGTATACAGAAATGAGTAGCCATAATCCTTGCCTTAAGGAAGTCAACAAATATAAGAACTTACCATATTAGGATACACATTATATATTATAAACATATGCTACACTGAAGTTATATAGAAAGCATAATAATCATGAGTAAGGATAATAAATTACATCTTAGATCTTTTACCTGAAATATTTGTTTGTCATTTATCATGTGTATATCTCTGGCTCATCAAGAAACTCGGAGAAATGTCGTTGTTTCAGGAAAAAAACATGGCCTTTCATTATTTTCTTCATGGAACATTCCATATATATCTCAACCACAGTGTTTATCCCCTTGCATTCTAATTATATATAGGCATACTCAAATAAAACAAAAGTATCCAGTTCTATCAGTTCCATTCTGAGTATGATCTTGGTGGGTTTTACTTTGGTCTTGGAAATGTTGTGATTTTCTTCTTTTTATCAGGTGTGGGGTGGGTGTGTATGTGCATTTAACTCTATGTAGGTGCACATGCATGTATGTGTGTGCATGGAGGCCAGAGACTAACATCTAGTGTCTCCCTCTGTGGTACTTCACTTCATTCATTCATTGAAGTAATGGCTTTTGGTAGAACATGTAACTTACCAGTTCAGTTAGTGTGGTTGCCTTACTTGTTTGGACTCCCTGCCTCTGCCTTTTGAGCTCTAGTTTATAGACAGCTACCATACTCACTCAACATTTTCATAAGTTCTGGGAGTCAAACTGTAGTCTTCATTATTACCTGTCAAGCACTTTATCCACTGAGCCACCTCTCTAGCTCCATGATTGAATCCTTTTTTGATTAAAGACTTAATAATTTTTCTTATTCATAGACGATAAGAACAGCCTTTCTGCTACTTACTCCCTAAGCCCCCATCTCTGTGTCTCTCCCAAGTCCCAGACTGGGAATGCAATTCATCAGCTTAGGTTTAACATCTTTCACAAGTACCACAGTTTACTTTGTCCGCCACAGAGCAGCGGTGAGAGTCAGAAGGCAAGAAGCATAAGCTCCAGTGCCCTTAGAGTCAAGATTTTATCCTGAAGACTGAAGATTTCCAAGAGAATCCATCAGCACTAAGACTCAAGTCTAGTTTAGCTTTTTGCTTCTTTGCCTCCAGAGGAGCAAGACAGATTATCAGACTTACTCACAGAAAGGTATAACATCTTCCTTTTGTTTTTCTCCACTGTACCAAGAAGCAGGAAAAGTAAATGTTTCAATAGAAAGCATTCCGTAATAAAAGAAATGGTTAGAGTTAAGAAAAGGAACATGTATAATACTAATACATATAGTATTAGTTCTATACAGAAGTGGCTTTAATTTAACATGGACTAATAGCTCTGGAATATTTCCTAAAACAAAATATGCTACCTGCTGACAACATACAGCATTCCCTTGATTTAACAATATAGTCTTTCCATGTACAAGAACATTTGATCTGAGGAACCTGTGACATTTGGAGAGGCAGAACACATAGGATTAACTGGATAGGCACAGTTTGATCACTTTGTTATAAAACAGCATTCGATTATCTCTTCTCGGTAAATATAAGGCTATGAAAAAGACTCACAAGTGATTCAAAAGATTGACTATGAATTGTCTGAAGAAACATGACTTAACTTTTAATTGACACTGAAGTCATTGATCATGTGCTGACTGCACATTGAATTGCTCTCATCAGCAAGAAAAACATACATGACCCAGTTTATAACCTTAGTAAATACCAATAGAACACTGAATAAGATGTATAAGGGACACATATGTGCATTTCACTGCCCTTTCTAGATTTTAGAGATTCTAATTCTTCTATGACAGAAAATCTTAACAAGAAAATTCTCTTGGATCTAATGTCAAAGATGTTCCTAAGTACATTTGCTTTGGTATGTCAATCTTAAACTTACAGATGAAAATTACTTTAAAATGTAAAAAGGGATTGGAGAGGTGGTTCAGTCAGTTAACACACCTGTATTGCAAGCAGGAGTATCTGAGTTCAATACCCAAATACACTGTGAGATTCCGGGTGTTATGGTTAGTCTTTTTAATTCCTGTGCTGGGGAAATGAAGCAAAGTACATCCCCATGGCTTCCTGAGAAACCAGATGAACCATTGAACACAATGAGCTTCAAGCCAGTGAGGAACATGGCCTCAAAAACCTAAATTTATCAATATTTCCTGTACTGATATAACGTTTACCAATTAAAATAAACAAATGAACAAATAAATATGGGCTCTATGAATTTGTCTCTCCATCTGTGAAATGGATGTGTTAATAGAAGAAACCACTTCTAAAGGTCATTTTCTCAAGCAGCTCTGCGATTATCAGAAACTGCTGAGAAAAAGAAAGGGAACACTGAAAGGACAGAGAGGGGGATAGAGGATAAGGAAAAAAAGGAAGGAATTTATTTTTTATTTTATTAATAACATAATTTAAAAATTTTACATGTCGATCCCAGTTTCCTCTCCCTCCCTTCCTTGCTCCCTCCCTCCCTCTTATCCTCTTTCCCCCCTCACATGCACCCTGACCACCCTCCCCTCCCATCCCCCCACCCCCATTCCACTTGTAGGGCTATGCTATCCAGGTGTGGTCATGTAAATTTGTCAAGTCATTTGAAGTAGGGACTAGGACTTCTCTCCTGTCTCTAGGTTAAGGGGGTATCTCTCAATGGGGGATGTGTCTGCAAGGTCCTTATGTGCACCAGAATACATCCTGGTTCCACTGTCTGAGGTCCCTTAGACTGCTCAGGCCTTGTACCTGAGACCCATGTTCAGGGGGTCTCAGTCAGTCCCATGCTGGATTCCCAGCTATCAGTCTGGGGGGGCCCATTAGCTCCTTCTTTGTCAGGTCAGCTGTCTTTGTGTGTTTCTGTAACCTGGTCTTGTCCTCTCTCTATGCATCTGGATTCTAGTTCAACTCAGTGTTTAATTATGGGCTTCTGTTTCCATCAGGTACTAGATGAGGGCTCCATGATGGTGGATAATTTAGTTGATGATCTCACTATCGGGGAAGGGCATTTATGGTAGCCTTTCCATGGTTGCTCAAATTGTTAGTTGGAGTCAGTCTTGTAGGTCTCTAGACCTTTCTTTAGGCTCAGTTTTCTCTTCAAACCAATCATGGCTCCCTCTAAATTAAGGAGGGAACAAAGAGAGAGAAAGAAACAGAGAGAAAGAAGGAGGGGAACAGCAGGGAAGGGAGGGGAGAGGGAGGAAAAGGGAAGGGAACAGAAGGGAAGAGGAGAGATTTGGGCCTTGAGTGAAAAATAAAAGCATGAATGCAATGTTTATCTCCAGGTTTACAGACTTCTAATGGACAGTAAGATAACAAGGAGTCACAGATAAAGCATGACTAAACTGAGTCTCTTGAGTTTTCTGAGAATTTCCTCATCACTGAACAGAATAAATAATCAGTGGTTCTCTAGATTTCAAAGCAAGGTGAAACAACAATAGCTCGCATCACGATGGGATTATGATGAGGTGTAAACAATTATGGGGATTATAACTATAACGTGTGGAGCAGCTAACATACCCGAGCATGTTATAGAAATGTCTCTGAAATCCCACAATCCTTTAGGGTGACCTATACAGGTTCTATTTTGCATTTGAAATCCCCAACTCAGTTGGTTGCTCCATGCTGTACACTGAAAAATTGCTGGGCCTGAAATGAAATGTTTATCTCTCTCTCTCCTACTATCTATCCTAGTACATGGTCTCTCATTGCCTAATGAGAAAACTGCTAGAATACAAGCACAAGCGCACCCTATGATCTGCAGGTGTCTTTATTACAGGACTTGAAAGAGTGACAGAAAATTGTTCATCAAAGGGAAAAATGGAAAGCATTCACTCTTAGAGTTCAAATTCCCTCATTTTTCTTTCCAGCTAATGATTCCTAGCCAGGCCTACAAGGCACTAAAAGAAATTCAGCTCCTTGAATAAACAACCAGGAGTGAAACAATCCCCAGGCCATTTATTATCCCTATTTGTGTAACAAGTAATGTCATTAAGTCTCCCTCCAACAATCACAAAGGTAACTATTTCATTCTAATTTTGTTGAATTGTTAACAGACTTCTCTGTGTGGTTTGCTTTATAAATGGAGAGACTGCATCAACACTGAACAGTGAAGCCATGTGGCAACTTGGCATTGGGGCTGTGGTTCATTAGAAACTGAGAGGCAGGGAAACTCCAGCACATTTACAGTTCTACATTTGAATTTTTATTACTTGTGCTGACAAACCTTTAAACACAGAGTCATAAATCAGTAGGCAGTACTAGGGAGCCACCTGCTGGAGTGACTGCTGGCAATGTCTTCATGAAATTAAATTCAGTAAATAGTAACTCAATAATGAAGTTGTCAACTTTGGGATACTTTGCTATAAATATGTATCATACCACACACACACACACACACACACTTGCAAACGTAATAGCAAAGTCTCATTACAAGAGATTGCACTAGTACAACATGGAATGAAACAATCAAGGAGCGCTGAGCAGTGAACACAGACATCTGTCTGTCTAAAGAAGTCACATCTTTTCATTGGGCTATTTACTACTTCATGACTGCTTTATCTTTTAATGATCATTCTAACAATTATGTTATCTAAATACTATAGTTAAATGGCAACTTGTTTAAATGATAATATTCTTGTAACATTCAGAGCGCTCTCTCTGTCTCTGTCTCTGTCTCTGTCTCTGTCTCTCTCTCTCTCTCTGTCTGTGTGTGTGTGTGTGTGTGTGTGTGTGTGTGCACCTGCATGGGCATGGTTCCCTATGCAAATTTTTCATGCTTGTGGAGGCCAGAGGTCAACTATAAGTATTATTCATCATGCACTAATTGCCTTATTTCTTGAGACATGGTCTTTCAGCATCTTTGAGCTTCCAAAGTCGTCTAAGTAGGTTATCCATTCAATTCAGATATCTATGGTTAAGCTGCCTGTATGCTGGATCATAGCCATATGCCTCCATTTCTGATATATTTGTCATATGTGTCCTAGAGGTTGGATCCAGGTCTTCACGCTTGTGTGAGAAGCACTTAACCCACTGAACCATCTCCCCTGACAGAAATTATTTATTTCTAATAATTGGCTAGGATGAGAGTTGATATCTAATTTAGGATCAAGCAATACAAGTTCCTTTTACCTTTCCCCAGCTATCTGATATCAATCTATTGTTGAATGTATTCCCTGAAGTTCTCAGTATTGTTAAATCAAAGGCTTTTTGTAAAAAACATAATGAGTGAAATATCTGTTGCAGGCTTTGTTATTGAAATTTCTGAGCTAAAAATAGTCACCCAGTACCCTGTCTCTGCTACACTACATGCATAGTGAACACTGAAAACATAGCCATTGATCATGCTTTTGGGCTGCTGGAGGATTACCATTTTAGATACAGTTTCTATGCCCGGCAAGAAAACTAAGAGAAACAGACGTGAGAGATTAATCTGCATGTGTGCTGTCTGGAAAGTATAGCCTGAAGACATTTTGATTCCCTGTTAGCCATTTGCTTTGTAGTAATTTTCTTCATTCTCAAAATAATTTTGAGGCTCTGTGTGTGTGTGTGTGTGTGTGTGTGTGTGTGTGTGTGTGTGTGTGTGTGTGTTTAATGAAGTATTTTATGGTAGTGGAAATGCTAGGTAATGTGGAAATACAAGGGATATTCTAAGATGATTTGTTTTCCTAGTATTACTGGGTAAGGTCTTTATCATTTACAGTTGTTTGTTTTGGAAACTCCACCTTGACACTCCTGGTTAGTCTCACCTTGAATGGTTTAGAATGTACCATGCTATCTGTTCTTACCTGTTTGATGCCCAGTACAACCTTAAAAGACTGGATTCTCATTAGTTTCACTCCCTGGGTGAAAAAAATGGACTTCAGGGCAGTTAAGTGAATTACCATCCTCTTCACCCCAGAAAACACCCAAACAGAGGTTCAGATTCTTGACCAAACCACAGATTACTGACCAAACCACCCTGGTTCCCTGCAATAGCCAATTTCATAAGGAGAGCCTAGCCCTTTGGTATGTGCTCATTTACATTACATTTACTGCTCTGTTTGGATTATCTACAAGCTTCACCAAATCATAAGCTTCTCTTAAAATATAGCCTCAATAGGTGACATAAAAGTTGCTATTTATAGCAGATGATAAATATTGTTAGTATAATGAAGGTTATTGAAAGGGATTTTATTCTCTTTTAATAATATAATTCCATTCATATTAAATATATTTTAGCCAATATTTCATCAGAGCACAGTCTCTTAGAATAAGATCAGGAAAGAAAATGGTATTTGTTGAGGTGCTCTTACACATTAGGAACTCTGAAATGTAGACAGATTTTTCTTGGAGCCACCAGTACACACACACACACACACACACACACACACACACACACACACACACGACATGGTGATTTATTATTAGTTATGAAAGCTCAGTGGACAGCTTGAACTTGTTCCTAACTAGTTTTTATAATTTAAATTAATCCATATTTTGAATCTACCTTCTTTTCCGAGGCTCATTTACCTTTATTCTATACTCACTATACTGCTTCTTCTCCATCTAACTGGTGACTCCCAGTGTCTCTGTCCTTCTTCCCAGCATCCTCTCTGCTCCCAAAATCTGGTCTAGCTATTGGCCATTCAGCATCTTATTAAACTAATTAAAGTGACACATATTCACAGTGTACAAAAAGACTACTCCACAATATTGAAACTCTGTTTAATCCAGATCTTAGAAAGACATAATAATGTAATATACTCATATTTGAGACAAAGAAATTGAAAGAAGAGTATTTATAAACTGTGCTCAAGTTACTCAAAGTACTCCAGGTAGAATTTCACATCTTCTCTATGGTCTTTCACAGTCTCAACTATCAATCACCTCCATGCAACAGCCATCAGTTTTACATCAATCACACACACCTCATATCCTGCACTCTCAAATTGTCCTCATTACTCATATAGTAACTGTTTTAATAAATGTTTAAAAGTGCCAGTTATTGTATTAGATTCTGGATGTTCACAGTGAGAAAACTATCACTTTTTCTAGACTCTCAGGTAATACAAGAGGTGGACAAGATGTATTATAACAAAATTCATAAACCAAGTGGATTCCAGAATATCTTCATCAGGGAGTAGATCCAAAAGAGTCCAGAGGCTGTCAGGTGAAAGATGGAAAAGAATACATCATGAGATGAGAATGGAAGGGAACTGAAAAGACAGAAGAAGACATGTGAGAGACTCAAGGCAAGGGAGCATACTAAAGGCTTGTGGAGCTGGCTGTTCGTACACGTTCCCGAGTAGTTGGAATGTAACCCTTAGTTTCTCTTATTAAGGAGCCATGCAATTTGTTAATAAAGGGAAATGCTGAGATAAGACATTCCAGGAAACATTTGGTACATATATTTGGAGTCTTTCTGGAAGGCCTCCAACACTGTGGCATTCTCTCAATTCCTGCATCTACTTTAACAAAACCAATCTCTCATGGAAATCTTCCACTCACTAATAGAGGGGTCAGCAATCTCCAACCCAGGCTATGGGCCAAATTCAGCCCACCATGGGACCAAATCTGACCATAGCCAGTTGTGTTTAGTTTATGCAAAAGTGTGGCTTGTGATAGAAATTTTATGATCTGAAAAGACAAAAAAATATTTCATAACACAGCTCTTCATAGAGTGTTTTCCATGACCTCTGCATATGTTAAATATCTTTTATTTGGGCTCTTTCTAGGAAGAGGTTGATAAAAGATAAATAAACCTGTAATATTTGATATATTGAAACTCGTCTATTTAGCATTGTTTCTTAGAATCCAAAGCATGGTTTCACAGGAACTGTCCAAGATCAAGACAAGCGGCAAGAAGAAAGAATAGAAAAACACACAGATGTGGAATGTAGGAGCTAAGAATCATTCAGAAACCAGCTGATGACTTTCACATGGCTGTGCAAGTCAGAAATCAACAAGAGGAGAGTGGCTTGAATGTTTTACCTACTTTTCTTTGTTACAGCATGATTATTTCCACTACTGAAAGTTTAGACTTGTCTTTTGGCCATGATATAACCCTCTCCTCCTTCCACTTACCCTCTCTCGCCTTCAGATTTGTCACATTGTTGTTACGGCAGGTTCCTCCCTGCATGAGAGCGAGATACAATGATCTTTGGGGTCTTCTCGTTGTAGGAAGAACGGGCTTTCACATTTGAACCTCCATCTACCATTGCCCAATCTGTATATTCAGAGAATGGCTTATGGATAACCCCTAGTACAGGTTTGCCATTCACAGCTACACACACCATGGTAGTGACGTACTTTCGAAGATCCTCCGTGTATTCCTGTGTAGCATCAAGTGGATCAATCCAGACAGTCACACTTTCTGCAGGTACTTCCTTAGGCGCAGTTATTTCCTTCAGGATGTCCTCAGGAATCTTACGATTCCACACAATGACCTCCTTGTCAGATGCATCTACATGTTCCTCAGTATTTATCTGCACGGTGGGGAAGGTGGTCTTGAGCAGGTAAAACATCTTACGGTCGGACAGCACGTCGCCACTGGTCATCTTGTCCTCGGCACCCTCGCGCGTCTTCCCCTTGGACTTCTCGTGGAGGACATTGCTGTCGCGGACCCGCCTCACCTCCTGGCCGCTGCGCTCTGCCGCCAGCACCGCCATGGCCAGCATCTCCCACAGGTCCACCACGCCCCATCGCCAGGCCGAAGAGGCTGAAGCGGCCGGCCAAGAAGCCCGAGTAGAGGTGTTATCCTCACCCATGTTTCCTTTGCCTATGAGATTAGTCAGACATAGATGCTTAATCTTCAATCACTTCATAGACCTGCAGAACATGGCATTTAAATGTTTTATATATTAGTACTCTGTTGACATGAGACACTGTTGCTCCTGACAGCACCGTGCACTTTCCCAAAAGTATGTTGGACACTGTTGTTGCTCCTTCTGGAGTTCATCCTCGCTTTGGCTAATGGCCTCTTGGGCAAGGAACTGCCTCAGCCTTGACCACTGATTTGGACATGCGGTCCTATATGCTTGCAGGAGACAAACTTAGAAGACTGCTGAACCTTGCCAAGTCAGGGTAAGACATCCTTTCTACCTCCCTGCTTTTGTTGTGGTCTGTCAAATACTCCTGGCCTTAGCCATATCTGTCTGCACCAACGTTGCTGTGAGACCTTGGGTGACTGTCCAGGTAGCTTACTGTTTCTGTCCTTACTGCACCTTTTGGAAGTTGCCCATCCGCACTTCCCGTCTACCCTAGTATCGTAATTTTCCTTCTCAGGTCTTGGTGAGGTTGTAGATTAAACTATCTTAAGTATTATTCTCTCTTCCTAGTTAGATATATTAAGTACTAGACTTAAGCTTTTCAGCTTAGGACAACTCTATTGTAAACTCCCTTATGCCTTCACCCTAGGACTAGGTATGTTTGTGGTTTTGGTCTCGATTTTCCTTTTCTTAGAGCACACTTGTTATTCACTGTTTTGTATATAGTTTTGTATCAAGCTTAAATCTTTTCTTTAGACTAAAAGGGGAATTGTAGTGGGATATTCACTATGTCTGCTTCTTTGGCACTGATCACACCCATTGAGGGGTGGAGCCAGGGGCGGAAGTGACCTGTGGAGCTTAGTCTCGGGAGGAGGCGGAGAAAGGCCTTTTCTGGCGGGACACGGAGAGGAGCATCCAGTTTTAACTGCTGTGTTCATCTGTCTGTGTTGTGAGTTGTTTCTCCCTTAATAAACATCTATTCGACCTATTTGTTTATCCTGACCCTTATTGAACCGCAATACATTGTGTACTTAGGTTGAGTGTGTTATTGTAGCCCAATTTCAACTATTTCACTACATGGACAAAACTTAGTATTTCTTTAGCATGTCCCAGTTACTACCTTGAGCCATAACTTGAATTCAGACACGGCTCTTGGGTCTCAGCATGATTGACTTTTGTGATTTTGTCACACTCTAAACACTAATACTGGCCAAAAATTAAAATTTAATAAAATAACATGACTTACAAAATCAAGTAACACTAAATCGCCAGGACTACGCAAAGAAAACCACTGTGTACCTACAGAAGCAGAATGAACTCCTGGCCCATTTGGGCTCTCTATTGCTCCAGGTTCATATATATGGTTGCCATCCCCAACAGAAAAAAAAAAAAAAAAAAAAAAAACATTATTTCTGGCTAAAACAAAATAGAATTGTTAGGGAGACAGAGAGATGGCTCAGCCATCAACAGGACTAGCTGTTCTAGAAAATGAGTGTTCAATTCCAGGCACCCGATAGCAGCTGAAACTCTCTTATAGCCTGCATGGTTACCTGTACTTGTGTGCAAACCTGCTCTACACACACACACACACACACACACACACACACACACACACACACACACACACGATTAAAAAAATAAATAACTCTTTTAAAAATATGACTGTTAAGAGTACATAAAGTAAGCTTATATTTCTTTTTATGAAGCTGAGAACCAAACTCAAGGCCACTCTACCACTAAGCTAATTCCCAACCCAACCACACTCTTTCTAAAGTGTCCATCATAATGGTAGATAAAATAATAGAAAAAAAATACAGAAATATTTTATTTGCAACATATCCTGTATAAAGACAATGGCTACTACATTGCATGAAATACGTAATTTCCAAATCACCAATAATTTTGTTTTATAGCTATACATTAATAACAAAGGCATAACTAGCATAGCTTCCCTAGGATAGGGAAAAAAAAAACTTAATCAGGTCCAATAGTCCAACAGAAAACTCTGTGGAGTCATCTGCAAATACATAACAGGTCAAAACATCAATATTCTTTTTCCCTTCATTTCTACTTACTACTGTTTATGTTTTTCTTTTAAGTGTGTGGGAGGTGTGGGTGGATCAGGAATTCACAGGGAGGTGGTTAAGTGTTTTTTAACCTTAGACAATAGGAAAAAAAATCAAAGGTAATGTAAAACTGGGACATTATACTCAAAGGGAAATCTTCAAAAACTCCACTTATTCTGTTAAAATGTCACTTCTAAATCTAGCCTGAGACAATTGTAATAAGCAAGTGGCACATTCTGTCACCTTTAAAAATCATAAGTCTGAGAAGATACAGTGCAAAATGACAGTAGAAAATGCCACAAGTTCATGTGTCTCAGAGGTACAACCCTGGAGAGCCTTAGAAAGGTACACTTGGTGTGTGAACAAATAAGCCAAGTCCTCTTGCTGTCCAACGCCCCCAGGTGAGGTAGTAGGTTGTGAAAGCTTAAAGTGTAACTAAGATAATGCAGACTCACTGTGTAACACACAAAATGTTCAGTTAGTACCAGTGCTAAAGATACTGGACATGCCTTCTTAGCTGTGTAAGATATGAAAGGATGGGGGTGTGAGGCATTCATTAACACACATCCCTCTGCCACTGTTTTCTTCCTGTCTCAAGTTCTATATTCCATATTCATTATTTCATAGCTTTTAGAGCAGTGGTTCTCAACCTTCCTAATGCTGTGGCCCTCTAATATAGTTCCTCTTGTTGTGGTGACCCCAACCATAAAATTATTTTCATTGCTACTTCATGACTGTAATTTTGCTACTGTTATGAATCGTAAGGTAAATAGCTGTGTTTTCCAATGGCTTTACAGTCATGACCCACAGGCTGAGAACCACTCTTCTATTGTATTGTATCAAAATGTTTTACTGCCAAACTGTTTTGAAAAGTAGGAATTTGAGAAAACAAAAACAAGTGTTTTGTGAAAATAATATGTTAATTAAATTAAAAGTAATGTAAGGACAATAAAAATATTCATGAATATAATGATTAGTTTTTAAATGATTTATGTTCACATAATGAGTCCTTATGAAACCATGAAAGTGGTTTGTGAAGAACACTTAATCACAAGATAAAATTCCCTTCTTGTAATCTCAAATGAAAAAGCAATATCAAAACTAATATTCAGGATGATCACAATGTGTGAAATGTATTTTATATTCTAGTGTCTACAATAAAGAGCTGCAAGTAATGACATAAAAATGTTTATCTCAGTGTAGAAGGATCACTGCTAATTTTATTTTCTTTATTATTTTATATTTCTTCTAATTTTTATAATGAGCATATATTGCTTTCATTACTTTAAAGAATAATAATTATAATTAAATAAATATGAAAACCACTATCCAGACACCCCAGGGAAAGATCTCACCTCTAGCTATTATTAGTTAACACATTAGCAAGGATTAGGACAGTTAGCTGAGCATAAGGACAGAGACAATATCTTAGCAAAAGTGAAGATGTGAGTTGATTGAATTAAAAATGGTAATCCCTTACAGAATTATGTTGCTTTGTCATTTACAAAGTGATTTGTCTGGTCAGACAACATGGTGCACACCTTTAATGCCAGCATTAGGAAGGTAGAGACAGGGGGATCTACATAGCAAATTAAGGGCCAGATAGGGCTAAATAGTGAGACTTCCCATCTCAAAAGGAAACAAAAATCAGGAGTTTCGTGTACTTTATTCCATAAGAATAGCTTCAAGTTGCTAATGTACAAATGTGTCAACAAACAGATACAACTAACATCAGTTATTATAAATATTTTTTTTAATTTCACAGACATGGGTGTTTTGCCTGCATGTATGTTTTCATACCATGTATGTACCTGGTGCCTGCAAAGAGCAGAATAGAGCAGCCTATTTCCTGGGACTGAAATTACAGATAGCTGTGAACTACCATGTGGTGCTGGGAATGGAATCCCTATTATCTGGAAGAATAGCCAGTGCTGTTAAACACTGGACCATCTTTTCATCCCAACACCAGTTATTTTAAATGCCTAGGAAGGACCAGTGAAATGGCTTTGCAGGTTAAAAAACAAAATTACCCAACAAGCCTAAAGACACAAATTAGAGTTGTGAAACTCATAGTAAAAAAAAAAGAAACTTTCTTTCACAAGTTGTCATCTGACCGACACATGTGCCTATGCCCCCCCTTCTGCCTCCCACTTAGGAATGCATACATATGCCTACTGTATTGTTGCATTGCACCCACAGGAGATTTATGTAATGAAAGAAATAAGCCTAGTGTTTAGTGCAAATAATTTTGAAAGGTACTCCAATAATAGCCAACACATGACACACGGTTATTTTTGTCCTCTGGACTGTCTTTGATTCTGACATGTTCTCTGACTCCCTTTTGGAGAGCAAGCCTGTCTGCATGGATTGATAGCCATGCACCAATACCCTCATTTATTCCTGTCCCCATTGAGCTTCCTGAATCCTCCCCATCGCTCAATTCAGCAGTCACCTCTTCTTACATTGAATGAAAGAAAACTGAAGTTCTATGAGAGGATCAGCAGTGAAGCACTTGTCCAGGGTTGAACTATTCCTTTCCAAATCTAAAGATGCTATTTAATTGTAACAATGTAACAAATCGAAGAAGTAGACAAGAATATAGAGTGCAATAGCTCACCTTCTCTACACAGCCTCAGCTTCTGATTCCCTTTTCTTGGCTGCACCCTCAAGACCTGGTCCTGGGTCAAGTGCAGCTGTGTATCAATTACCATGGAGAGATAGGCCTTGAGGGGAGTCCAATGACCTATCAAGCATTCAGCTGGGACGTGTTCATTTAATGTGTGTCTTGGGGCTGAATGTCAATTCCTTTTAGTTATTTGTACTTTAAACAGTGGAGAGTTGTGGTGGTGTGTTTGCTTTAAGAAAAACAAAAAACAAAATACAGGGGAATCACATGGTGCATTCCAAAAGAGAAGTCATGAGAAATGGCAGCCACCAGGAAAAAAAGAAAGAGAGAAATAAAAAAGAAAGAAAAAAGAAAGAGGGAATTAATGATTAGGCTTCTGAGTAGTAATGCTTCCAGGAAATATCCAAAGTACTTAAAGTCCAGACAGTTTGCATATCTTGCATGAAAGTTTAAAGGCTTAAGAGTCAGCTCTAACCCATCAATCTAACCTGTAGAGATATAATTGCTAACTGAATAGAGGTGATAGGCCACCAAATTCTGGACTTGATTCATCTCTGTTTAGGAAAGCTGGCATTTCATTTATTAAATGATTATTGTGAGCAAGTCCGGTTATTATAGGAATTGGGAGGAAGGTACATAAAAACAAAGGGATGGGATATTTTTTGTGTATTTCACCATGGTTATGTGCATAAACAATGGCATACATAAAACAAAACTGAAATTGCTAGTTGTGGTCTGAGTATTCATTTCATCAAAATGCATATGTTGAAACCTAATCATCAATATGGTGGTATGCAGACATGAGAACATTTGGAGATTGTTATATCATGAAGACAGTGCCTTCAATAATGTCCTTATTAACCTTATAAAAAAAAGTGGATCAGCAGTCTCATTCATCCCTACAATAACGTGAGAACCCAACAAGAAACATTAATCAGTGATTCAGGCAAAATCAGCCAGAATCTGGGTGTCTATCCTCCAGAAATATTAAACAATAAATGTGGGTCATTTACAAATCATGGAGTTTTTTGTGTTTCATTAGAGCAGCCCAAATAGACTAGGATATCTTTACTAAGAGCATAATGTATGCATATATCCCAGCACTGCAATACATGACATGAATTTCTTTCGTCAAGACTATGTGTACTCTAGTAGGTACACAAGATGCCATAAGCAAGGGGCCAATTCTTCAAACAAAATTTCTACATTCATTTCCCAGTTCTTACCCCATGTGGGTTATGTTGGTAGATCTGCACTTTGACCATGATCTTGTCTTCGGCATATGCCTCATCCTACAGTCCATAAATGAATTATTCCTAAAGAAACCTGAGTCCAAGTATTCGTATTTACTCTTTGTTCTTTGAATGTCAACTCTGTCAATTCTGCTGATAAAAGTATCTGCCTGGTAGAATATTAACCCTGTTAAGTCACATTCTGCAAGTCCCATTGGCCTCTAGATGCAATTAGTAGGCACTTTGACTCCTTATTCATCACTTACCTCTCATTGAAATATAACTCAGCACACAATCAAATTTTCATAGATTTTAGTACAGTTATACATTTGTGGAATATACACAATGGTCACCATTGAAGACATACCTATCAACTGTAACCACTCAAATTCCTAACCCACACCAACACACTAACCCCAATCCCCTCAGAAACTAGCAGAAACTAGTCATCTATATTCAGCATCAGTAGATTTGCATTAGGGGACCATTTCCTATACATGGAATTATATAATATGTAGAGACATCAGTTTGATTTATTCTCTGGAGATCCACCTTTGTGCTCTCTCTTTCTCTCTCTATCTCTGTCTCTCTCTGTCTGTGTGTGTGTGTGTGTGTGTGTGTGTGTGTGTGTATTTTTCTGTGTGAGCACAAGATATCCAAATGTCATCATGAGTTTATAGAAGTCAGAAGACAATCTTGGGTGTTGATCCTGGCCTTCCATCTTGTTTGAGATGAGGTTTCTCTTTAGCCACTGTCTACACAAGGCTAGCTAGTGCATTATGAGTGTCTGAGGATTCCCCTGTCTGTGGTTGTCACTTCTGGCATCTTCCCATAGCAGCACTAGCCTTACTAGTGAGTTTTTAGTTCTGTGGGTTCCAGTCCTCTTGCTTGACTAGCCAGCATCTTACTACCTTCTCCACTAAGGAATTTCTCTGTGCTTTCCTCTTGTATTTTTAATCTTTATCTTGCACATAGTTTTTCTCTGTCTCTCTCTCTCCCTCTCTCTGTGTCTCTCTTTCTCTTTCTCTCTCTGATCACCATTTAACTTGCTCAAATGACCTTTATTCAAAAAACAAACATCCCACCTAACTCCAGTTTCTACCTGGTTTCTTCTAAGATAATAAATGTTTTCTCTCATTAGTTCATTCTTTCACTATTTAGTTCTGGGTAATGTGGAACTTGCTGTGTAAACCAGGCTGGCCTCCAATACATGGAAATATGCCTGCCTCAGCATCCCAAATGTTAGGATTAATGGTTGGTGCCACCACACCCACCCCAGACAAGCTTTTGAAAAGATGTCTGGCTTTTTGTATTCTCACTTTCTATTTTGAACCATTTCTGATTTTTCCTTACATTGGTCACTACCACTTTCCATATTGTCACAACTTACATACTGTCCTCACCTGTTCATCATCTCTCAAAGGAAGTATGAGTTCCTGTATGAGGTCATCTCTTTGTCCATTACTCTTTGAAACTTCTCCACCTTGCCACCATTAATTTTATGAAATAGTTATTTGATGGAAGGGACTGGCTATGCTGTGCCTTGTGCACTCTGAAATCTGGAAGGATTTTATAATTCTAGTGTTGACAAGCTGTGTTAGCAAATGTCCAAACAAATGTAAAATCACCTGTGAGTAAGAAATATAATCTAGACAATGTGTTCTTTTTTCCATGCCTAAGTTCTTTGTCCACAGCACATCACTTTATTGCAATCATCCGTGATCTCCTCTGAAACCCAAAGGAGACTGAGAGTCAATAGCTATATAATTTATCCTAGTTTTCTCAGGATTTGGGTGAGTGCATGACATAGTAATCAATCAATACATATTCACTCATTCATCCTAGTTGAATCAATGAATGTGATGTCTTTTTTTGTCTTGAGAGGTCTTAATGAGCAACCAGTGCACCTTGAAGAAATTTTTCTTTAAACCTTTTAAAGGTTAGTTACTGATGCTTTGCTTTTGGTTGCTGTTGCTATAAAAGCAACTTTTTGGACACTTTATGGATCATATCAAGAAATTCTAACAGGCAAATTAAGGTTATGAGTAGAAAACAAAGATCTCGGAAAACAATTAAAGATAGATTTTTGCATGCAGTCCTCTATTCGCTGTTGTCCTCTTAGCGCAGGCCTTTAATCACATTACATTAGGGCCAGATTTTAATTTTTAAGCTTCAGTGTACTCCAGAGACTGACTCTTGGTCTCACCTGGAGAGTCTGTCCATATCTTAACAATTGTCTTCTATGCCATTTCCCTTCTACTACTGATTCTATAGCTTTCAGGAGATAGCTAATAATTACTAGCTCCGTGGATGCTTACATTGACCAGTTCAGCCACATTCCTACAGATGAGGAATTATCCTCAAAGAAACATAGTAACATGCTATAGGTTCAGTTATAATCCCTAAGAAACTGCTAATGTTTGATGCTTTTTTGAGCAGCTATACAGGTCTTCATTGAATTCTAGCCGTGTGTCAAACAAACCATGCCTTCTTGGGCCTCACATGCATGCACCTCACCTTCTTATCTTACACTTACAAGAGTCCTATAATTTTACTTACAACTTCACAAATTCAACAAAATGAAGTCCATCTGGGAGATCCATGTCTACTTTCTTCTTGTTCTATATGGTCTCTGTCAGACAACATTTCACATTTCTTCAGAAATTCTGCCAAACTAAGCACAGTTGTGGTGTGTAGGAGCTACTGATAGGTTCTTCTGACTGTATGACTTGTTCTTAATCATTCTTAAGCAAGGATGACATACGTTTATAAGGAAAGACTTTGATAGACCATGAAATCATTGAGGATAACATTACAGTGTTATAGCACATGTGTGAACAGGTATTTGTTGAGTTGACCATTCACTCAGATAATAATTGGTAGCACTGTGTACTGAACTTAGCCTAGCATCCATAATTTAACCCATATGGGTTTAATAACAAATCTTACTAAAACAAAAGGACTCTAAAGAATTTCTAATGTTTGTCATATGCATCTTAAATCCACAAATAGTCTGGAACCAAAGCTCCTTATATTTCTTTTATTCATTGTTTTCCTCGTGTGTCCCACAGGGTTCTTGTTCTCCCTCCGCTTCTGTGTCTGCTACTCTTCTAGTAGGCAGTTACGCTTCGCTGAACCGGTGTCCTTGTCATTTGACAAGAAGCATTCACAGGTATTTCTCTGATCAAAGTTCATCCCTCTATATCCTCTGTAGTAGAAAGGAATAAAAAAGTCAAATGGAGTCACTGACCATCAAAAGTTCCCACACTTTACGGCTCTGCCACCTTTTCATAGTCAGTAGTCAGCTCTCTTAAATCTGTGTGTGGCTACAGACATATCATCCAGACTCATACATACACAAAACACTTCACATCTGGTATAGCACCCAGTCAATAACTAGTCAGTGGCCACAAAAACTGGTGCAACCAATTTCAAATTAAATATTAACTACTGCCTACCACTGGGAAGCCAACAGGGACTTCCTATAGGCTGATGTTTCATCCATATTTTGAGGTATCAGCCCCTGCTCTAGGGATGTCATCTTTACCTCCTATGCATACTGAAAAACAGTGAACTAAAGTTAAATTATAAGATGAACACCATGCATCCCTATCTCCAGTTACTGGTGAAACAAAGCCTTTGGTTTCTTAAAGATGTGACTTTGGGACTTTGCTTCCTTCTCTTTACCCAGAAATGTTACTAATGTGACTGTTCTAGTGCTTGTCTAGAACCAATTAAATGTTTCAGGGAGTAGACTGACTCACTGAAAGAAGAGATCTATTACTCTTGACAAATTCCTGGGACAGGAGTTTGTAAAAGAGAGCACCTCTTTGGCTTGGTTGTGCAAAAGCAGATGGGTGGAAAGTCAAGTTGACTTCTCTACATTTATCTGTGCACTGCTTAGACTGATTTAATTGCCTGAGAGTCTTGTTTTCTGAGTAATTACCTGGAAATTTCCCCAAGTTGTTTCATGGCTGTTTTTTTTGTTTGTTTTTTGTTTGGTTTGTTTGTTTTTTTTTTTTTTTTTGTATTTGTGAACAACCATTTTATACTGAAAGGAGTCAGAAAAAGGTGTGTACTAACCATTAAATTTTATGGCATGTAAATGTGTTTGTATTTGTATGCAAGTATGCATGCATATATACATAGCATGAGAGAAACACCTTCTGGTCAATTACTCTATTGATCCATCCTAGGATATACTGGTGAAGAACATTGACTTAGGAGTCAGAGATGACTGGAAACATCTTTTGGTTTTTAGGAACTATTGAAATTCAACCTTGTATAACTTTCTCACCACCCCCTCCTTAAAACCTGCTTCTTAGGTTTCTAAAGGGAAAGCTTCAATGGTGCTTGCTTCAGGTCTCTTGTGAGGTTCAGCAACCTGTGTACCAAGATGCTAAAAATAGTGCTCGATGTAAGTACTTCAAAATTCAAAATCAAATTCAATACAATTATTACCCATGGCTGTCACTATGCCATCCAGAGGTTAGCATTAGGCTCATTTTATAGACGAGGATAAAAATACTGTGGAAATTAAAGTTGGAAAACTGATGCCTTTTGCAGTATGTCATCAAATAAATTATGTGACCAAGATCTTTTGTGAAATGCAAGCTGCCTCTGCTGTGATTACTAAAGGGAGGCAAGAAATATTTTCTATAAATAACAATGACTTTCTCTACTCCTCATACCTGTGCACAAAGCAGCCAGCTTGAAGGACAGTATTTATAGTACTGTGTGTATTTCTTCAATGTGTATTTATAAAATTCCTATTGTTTTGTTCTCTTGCCCATTCTTTCAAACCGTACCTCTTCTAGTAACCAACTAGCAAGATGTTCTGGAAAGAACATGTTTCTTAGCAACGTTTTGTTTATATAGATGAAAACATGACCTTTCCTGCCACCTGCTAGAGAAGAGAGATCCTCAGCATTTCAATGGTGTATCTTTGTTGGAGCTCTTGGCTTTAGACTCCAGTGTGCTTGCTTATTCTCACAGGAAGGGAGAGTCCTTCACTTAAACAATATTCTTCTAAAAGGGCTATGGCTAATAATGTATTCCCGTATGAGGCCCCACCTCTAGTTCATGTAAGAATACAAGAAATATATAGGATTTCTGTTGATTTATATCAGGCACTCCAGTCCGCCCAACTGGTCTGCACCTCTCCATAGCACTCACTTCTGCAACTCTGATTATTTACAGTATGTATTCTCTTTCTAGAGAGAGAGAGGAGAGAGGAAGAGAGAAGAGAGAGAGAGAGAGAGAGAGAGAGAGAGAGAGAGAGAGAGAGAGAGAGAGAGAGAGAGAGAAACTCAATGATCTCAGAGAGCTGTTTAGAAAAGGCTGACAAAAGGATCAATATGTTTTGAGAACAGTAAGCCGTGCCTATGTCTCCATTATGGACAGACTGACTGGCAGTGATCAGATCCTTCAAATCCTGCTCTTTGAGCCAAATGAAATGTCTTGCTTGTCAGAACATCTGCTAGGATGGAGGCAGCCCCTTAACAAACAGCAGACAACACAATTAGTGGGGCGAGGTTGAATGAGGCATTGAATTTGAGGCATTTAATTTTGCAAAATATTCACCATAGTTTTCAGTATTGCTCAGAGTTCTCTAGAAAACTCAAAATCAATAGACTGAGTGTGGGAATGTGTATATAAGAGTGATGGCAAGGGCCAGGGCAGGAGAGAGGAGAGAAATTCGTTTGAAAGAGCTGGTTCATGCAATATCTTGCTAGCAAATAAAAACCCTACATGATAGTTCCTGCAGGGCAGAAAACTGGAAATTTGAGTTTTACCCATCTTGAATTCAAGGAAAATCTGGAGGAAAAATTCTTATTCTTTTAGTAGATCTCAGGCTTTCATATTATTGCTTTCTACAGATCACACAAGACCATCTGCATCAAAGAAGCTAATGTACTTTACGATAAGTCAGTTGCAATAAGCATCATGACTGCACAATATCTCACAGAAATATCTAGACCAGCATTTGATCAAATATGTGGGTACTACTGCCCTTACAAATATCCCAGCTTCCTGTCAACTCTGGTCATCTTCTCTCAATGCAGTCTACAGATAAACTCTAATGAAAATGAGCAACACCTGTTGGGAATATTCTGACTGCAATCACCTGAGGTAACCATCATTCTGGCATGACCAAACATTCACAAGTCTATAATATAACTAGGTATTCCTTCCTCTTCTTTTAAAGCAGGGATTTATTTTTATTGTATGTGTATGGGAATTTTACATGTATATATGTATGCATCCAGGTGCACGCTGTGCCCATAAAGGTCAGAAGAGGACTTTAGCTTCCTTGAGTTACAGATGGTTGTGAGCTACCATGTGGGTGCTGGGAATTGAACCCAGATCCCAAGCTGCCAATGTTCTTAACCATTGTGCCATGTCTTCAGCCCCTCTTCCTTTTTAAATTCCATGTTTAAAAGAAAATTATAGCTGCACATGTAACTATGAGAAATAACAGAGATGAACTTTATGCACCTTATGCTTTTTTTGCCATGTCATATCCTGCAGTGCTTTAGTATATAATTGAACCATAAAGTCACATGTTGAACTTACACAATCAGGAAGCTGAATGTTTTATAACCATAAGTATCGCCCATTTTTTCCTTTTCTGACATCACTTTCCTCTGCCCCAAACCCTAACTGTCAGTAATCTGTTCTTTATAAGTTACCATTTAACTGCATCATAGAATAGAATCGCATTATGTGGCTTTTTTTACATAAGCTTTTGTCATGCAACATAATTGTCTAAAGGTTCAGGTAGATAATGATGTATGCCAATCATTTGTTAATTTGTATTCCTTATGAAAATTCTTAGTACAATGGGACCAGAGAGCTCTTTAGCCATTCACCTGTTAAGGAAGACATAGTTCATCTGTCATCTGCCCTTCTTGCTATTATTACTAAAAGGTGTGGTTAAATATATGTGTGCTTTTTTTTATTCATAGACAAGTTTATGTTTCTCTGGGATAAATATCAAGATGTTCAATTGCTGAGTCACATGTTAGGTGCACAGTTAACATGAAAAGAACCTGTTTCTCCAGGGTCATTTACAGCGTATTCCAGAACTCTGTCCAGAGAGACCTGATTTCTTTTCCCAGTACTTGATGTTGTAACTGGCCTTAGTGATGCTGTCTTGCCAGTCAACCTAGTCACTATGTTTTAATTTTAATTCGTACTGTATTTAATGGTTAACCATGTTTGACCTTTTCAAGTGACTTATGGATACCAGAGTAGCTTCCTTCTTGAAGGTCACCTTAAATCTTTTGTCATATTTGTAATAGTATTGTTTGATTTCCTTTTTTTTTTTTTTTTTTTTTTTTTTTGAGCTATGAGAGTCACTAGTCCTTTGCCCTTTGTAGGATCTGTGCTCTGCAAACTCTACTCCCCAGGTTATATGTGCATTGTCCACAGCTGCCTATCAGGGCCATTCTCTGAGGAGAAAAATGGTGTATTCAAACACTTAAGCCAATGTTTTGTTTTGCCTGTGGTGTTCATTTGCCTCAGCAGCGTGTGACAAAATATGCCATCTTTCTCTCCTCAAAGCAGGAAGATCTGCCACTTGTAGAAAATTAGCTGGAGGGCTGTGTCTATGGTACAGCCTTTAAGAGTACTGGCTATTCTAGAAGACAAGTTTTGATTGCCAGCACCCACATGACAGCTGGCACAAATGCCTATAACTGCAGTTCTAAGGCACCTGATATCCTCCTCTGACCTCTGTAGGCACCAGGCACACCTGTGCACACAAACGTAGATGCAGGCAAGACAACCATACAAAAATATTTTTAAAAACGATTTTTAAAAATCAGCTGGATACAGTTGAAGTGCTCTGTTGCAATGCTTTATGATCAATGTGCCCATCTCTCTGTCAATACAAGCCTTGATTACAATAGCAGCACAATGTGTCAGTCCTCTTACTTTTTCTTTTTTTTAAGATTTTTTATTAATTTTTTATTTAATATTTTTTCTTGTTTTACATATTGATCCCAGTTCCCTCTCCCTCCCATCCTCACATGCCCCCACACACACAACTATCCCATTGCCCATCCACTTCTCAATGAGGGTGAGGCCTTCCATGAGGGCTCATCATATTCTGGGAAGTCATTTGGGGTAGAGTCTATGAGTTCCCCTTTATACCTAGGTTAAGGGAGTATCCCTCCATGGGGAATGGGCTCCCAACTCCCTTTCTGCACTAGGGATACATTGTGGTTCCACTGTCAGAGATGGCACAGACTGCCCAGACCTCCTAACTAACACCAAATTCAGGTTGTCTGGGTCAGTCCTATGCTAGTTTCCCAGCTATCAGTCTGGGGTCCATGATCTCCCTATTGTTCAGCTCAGCTGTTTCTGGGGTTTTCTTCAGCCTGTTTTTGACCCCTTTGCTCATCACTTCTCCCTCTCTGCTACAGGATTATTGGATTCCAGGAGTTTGGCTCAGTAGGTGTCTGCTTTTGCTTCCATTAGCTACTAGATGAAGGCTCTAGGATGGCATATAAGGTAGTCATCAATCTCATTTTTCAGGAAGGGCATTTAAGGTAGCCTCTCCAGTATTGTATAGATTGTTAGTTGGGGTCATCCTTGAAGGTCTCTGGATATTTCCTTAAAGACAGATTTCTCGTTAAATCTATAATGACTCCCTCTATTATGATATCTCTTTTCCTTGCTCCCCTCAATTCTTCCTGCTCCTTTGGGTTCTCCTCTCCCCTCCTCTTCTTCCTTCTTTTTCTCCTAACTCCATTCATCAGTTGAGGGGCATCTAGGTTGTTTCCAGGTTGTGGCTAATACAAATAATGCTGCTATATACAAAGTTGAACATATGTCTTTGTTGCATGAATGTGCATCCTTTGGGCATATGCTTAAGAGTGGGATTGCTGGATCTTGTGGCAGACTGATTCCCATTTTCCTAAGGAATTGCCATACTGATTTCCAAAGTGGCTGTACAAGTTTGCACTCCCACTAGCAGTGAAGGAGTGTTCTGCCTTTTCCACATCTTCTCCATCATAAGCTTGTCATTGGTGTTTTTGATTTAAGCCACTCTGGCAGGAGTAAGATGTTATCTCAGAGTTGTTTTGATTTGCATTTCCTTAATAGCTAAATCCTTAGCACTTTCTTAAGTGTCTTTCAGCCATTTTAAATTGAGAATTCTTTATTTAGTTCTGTACCCAACTTTTTAGTTGGATCATTTTTTGTTTTAGTGACTATCTTCTTGATTCTTGATTTCTTTGTATATTTTGGAAATCAGCCCTCTGTCAGATGTAGCATTGGTGAAGATCTCTTCCCATTCCGTGGGCTGCCAGTTTTGTCTTATTGAGCATGTCCTTTGCCTTACAGAAGTTTCTCAGTTTCAGGAGTTCTCATTTATTAATTGTCTGTCTGTGTTTGTGCAACTGTTTTTATGTTCAGTAAACAGTCTCCTTTACCAATTCGTTCAAGGGTACCTCCCACTTTATTTTCTAAGAGGTTCAGTGTGGCTAGATTTATGTTGAGGTCTTTGATGCATTTGGGCTTGAATTCTGTACATGGCAATAGATATGGATCTATCTGCAGTCTTCTACACACCAGTGTTATGGCAGGTTTTTACCCCGCCGGCTGCCGCCGGTTCTGCCGCCATGGTCCTGCCACCATGTGAGCCCCAAATAACATTCAGAGACTCTGTATTTGATACAATCCTGTTGGCCAATTACCATTATTGTTTATGGGTTAGCTCTGTCTTAATTATTAACCCATTTCTACTTATCAAAGTATTTCCACGTGGCTCATCTTATCCGGGAGCCAGACGGGCATCTTGCTTCCTCCATGCTCTACATCTTGACTCCTCCCAACTACTTCCTCTTTCCTCCTCCTAGTCTCCTAGCCCCACCTATCTAGTTTTCTATTGGCCAACAGAGCTTTATTAATTAACCAGTATAAGAAACATATAACAGAATAACATCTCCCATCATCTCCTCTTTTCTGTCTAAAATAAAAGAAGGGGTTTAACCTTGACATAGCAAAATATGCCATACAAAAGTTATCAAATAAGAATCACAATTAACAATATTTAGTCCATTAAAATTTTGTAAGACTTAAAGAAAATATCATCTATCCTATCTTTGTGAGTCTAAAGTCCTATATGTAACTTATCTTTAATCCTAACTAAGGAAACTATCTGTCTTCAACTCCTTCAAAGACCACAGAAGGATAACATATAAACTCTAGAAATGACAGAGACAATTCATTTCCTGGTCAGTCACCTGAAGTTCTTATATAATATTCCATCTTCAGCCCATAGGCCATAGTGTGTCTGGCAGACTATTCAGCAAAGCAGGAAACTTTAAACTGTCTGTCTGTATTGGCAGTTTGTCAGTCATTTTTCGCTGAGTCCTGTAGAGTGTCTGGCTGCCTTTTCGATGAGGCAGGAATCCTGTAGCAATGTCCATCTTGCATCAGCAGTCACCTTTCTGTGGGTCCTGCATGTCCAGTTTCTACAACATAAAGTCAAACAGTCCAGAATATCAGTACCTTGCCAAATTGGCTAGTCTTGCCATATTAGAAGCAAACTCCATAATGTGTTTCTTCCATGTCCATCTTCCTTTCTGATGCAGGTGGTGTTGCCAGGAGCAGTTGTGCCTCACTGTCCGGAAAAACCCTAAACCATTTGAAATGCAATATTCTGTAGGTTTTTGGAAGGTTTGAAGAATGCCTATCCATCTCAAATACATCTCTGTATATCTAGAAATCCTAACTAACTTAACTCTAAGATTTAATTATCATGGGTAACTCTCTATAATCTGTACTAAATTATACATTATATTTCTAAATGAGCTAAATAAACACAATACCTAAACAAGAGGAGAAATATACATATCACAAAATTAACCTTAAATTGTATCAATAAAAGAAAATCCATTCAAAAGCAAAATATTCATATCTATATCATAATTCCTTTTTTACCTTTAAAAAGATTGCTTGTGGTTATAGCCATTTATAACCAAGCCCATTTAAATGAAAACAAAAAATTATAAACAATATTTGGGAATTCGGGCGTCATTCTTTCCAAACTACTTCCTGCTGGTAGAGGGCACTGTCATGGGGGGGGGGGCAAAGAAGATGCACAAATCTTGGCTGTAGTTTGCAAGGCTTTGTCTCAACTGCTTTGAATGTTGGAACATCTGGGACATTGTTTCAGGGGGTCTGGCTTGATCAAACCATATAAGTCTGGAAAGAATCCACAGCCTTTCATTTTCTGTGGAAACAAAAATAGAAATCCTTTTCCCCAGTAACTTGTCCTTATGCTTAAATTTTGGAGTCAAAGCATTTTTAAAAATATATAAATTGAATTAATCCAGCAGCATTTCTTTTATCAGTAGTTATTTTCTCAGCAATCGCATATAGTATCCAAAATTTCTCTGTGCTTTCCATCTTTATGTGGTTTTTTTTATTAGTTTATTTCTTCTACTTCTATTTTAACATATTTTGAGAAAAGGTTTCTCTGAGTAACTTTTATCTGTCCTGGAATTCCCTCTGTATACCAGGTTTACTTTGAAATCACAGAGATCTGTTTGCCTCTGCCTCCCGAGTGCTGGGATTAATGGCGTTCGCCACCACACCCATCCATTCTATTTCCTTTTTTCTTTTGTATCCTGTTTCTATTTCTCTCCCAAGCCAGCATACTTTTTAAAACACAGTGTAAACCTTCATTGCAGCTCTCATACACACCAATGAATTGTTAGCAGAGCTCTTTAAAAGCAAGGTGGCTTTTTGCCGCTTATGCTAATTTTGGAAACCTCCCTTAAAGGAGCCATGCAAATCTCTGTCTACAGCAAAACAAATCCAACCTAGAAAATGCTGCTACCAAAAAGTCTTGCTAGTCTCTGTTCCTTTGTTTCTAAAATCCCCTTTTAAGCTTTTATTAGTTTTAAGTGAAAGTTCTTATAGCCACCATTTGGGCACCATTTGTAGCGTGTCTGTTTTCCGCCAGCCTGCCAGCCCGCCAACCTGCCCGCCGCTGGTCTGGGCCCACAGCCGCACCAGCCCCAAATAACACTCTGAGACTCTGTATTTGATACAATCCTGTTAGCCAGTTACCATTTTTATTTATGGGCTAGCTCTGTCTTAATTATTAACCCATTTATACTTATCTAAGTATTTCCACGTGGCTCATCTTATGGGGAGTAGCGGCTGGTGTCTTCCTTCCTCCCTGGGCTACATCTTGACACCCCCCCCAACTACTTCCTCTTTCCTCCTCCTAGTCTCCTAGCCCCGCCTATCTAGTTTTCTATTGGCCAATAGGGCTTTATTAATTAACCAGTATGAGAAACATATAACAGAATAACATCTCCCATCACACCAGCATCAAGTAATTATGCACTATTTCTTGAAGATGTTTTCTTTTTTCCATTATATAATTGTACCTGCTTTGTTCATAGGTGTGTGGGTTAATATCAGGGTTTTCAATTCAATTCCATTGGTCTACCTGTCTATTTTTGTGTCAATACCAAACAGTTTTCAGGACTACAGCTCTATAGTAGAGCTTGAAGTCAGGGATATTGGTGGCCTCTGGTAGTTTCTTTATTGTACATGGTTGTTTTGGCTATCCAGGGTCTTTTGCTTTCCCATATGAAGTTGAGTATTGACTTTCAAGGTTTGTGAAGAATTGTGCTGAGATTTTGATGATGATTGCATTGAATCTGTAGATTGCTTTTGGTAAGATTGCAATTTTTACTATGTTGATCCTACCTATCCAAGCACATAGAAGATCTTTTCATTTTCTGGTATCTATTTTTTTCCTTGAAATACTCAAAGTCCTTGCTATACAAGTCTTTCACTTGTTTGGTTAGCACTATCCCCAAGATATTTTTATGTTGTTTGTGGCTATTGTAAAGGATGATATTTCTCTGATTTCTTTCTCAGCCCCTTTATTATCTGTATATAGTAGGGCTACTGTTTTTTGTTTTTGTTTTTGTTTTTGTTTTTTTAAGTCAATCTTGTATCCTGCCACTTTGTTGATGCTGTGTATTATCTGTAGGAGTTTCCTGGTAGAGTTTTTCAGGTCACTTAGGTAAACTATCATTATCATCTGCAAATAGTGAATGTATGACTTTTTCCTTTCCAATTTATATCCCCTTGATCTCTTTTTGTTATCTTATTGCTCTAGCAAGAACTTGAAGTAAAATATTGAAGAGATATGGAGAGAGTGGACAACCTTTTCTCATTCCTGATTTTAGAGAAATCACATTGAATTTCTCTCAATTTACTATGATGTTGGCTGTTGGTTTACTATATATTGATTTTATTATGCTTAGTATGTTCCTATTATTCATGATCTCTCCAAGACCTTTATCGTGAAAGAGTGATGGATTTTGCCAAAGGCTTTTTCAGCATCTAGTGAAGATGATCATGTGCCTTTTCTTTTTCAGTTTGTTTATATGGTGGATTACATTGATAGATTTGTTATGCTGTACCATCCTTGCATCCCTGAGATGAAGCCTACTTGGTCATGGTAGATGATTTCTCTGATGTGTTCTTAGATTCAATTTGCCTGTATTTTGTTGAATATTTATGAATCAATGTTCATGAGGAATACTTGTCTGCAGTTCTCTTTCCTGGTTGTATCTTTGTGTCCAATTGTGCATTGTTCAATTCCCTTTCTGTAATTTGTATTGTTGTTGAATACTAACTTTAAAGCATGGTGGTCTGATAAAAACGGGTTTTTCCATTTTTTATTTTATTTACTTATTTGTTTATTTGTTTATTTGTATCTGTTGAGGTTTGCTATGTTGCCAATTATGTGGTCAATTTTAGAGAAGGTTCTATGTGGAACTGAGAAGAGGGTTTATTCTTTTGTGTTTGGATGGAATGTTCTATAGATGTCTGTTAAACCCAATTGTGTCATTATTTCTGTTAGTTCTTTTTTTTCTTTGTTAAGTTTCTCTCTGAGAGTTTGGTGGCAGGAGGGGCCTGGGGGTCGCAGGTAAGGACTAGAAAAAGGGGACTCACTTTTTCTTATTCAAAATTAATTTAGGTATTTAAATTCCCTTGCATTTACAAACATATTTCCAAATCACCTTGTCTGTGTCTAAAATTTCTTATAGGGACTTTTGCTGAAATTTCATCAAACCTCTGAAAAAAATTTGAAAATAGCTGTAAACCTTATTATGTTAATCTCCATACTCTGTTCAAACTTTAATTTCTCTCTCCATTTATATTTAAGTCTTTGATTCCTCACATCAACTATTTTTCACATTTTGAAAAACTTTATATGTGAAATTTACATTTGGCTACAGAAAGACACTTTTAATATTTTCTCAATTTTTTTTCTGTGTATAAGTGCTCTTCTCTGTGTTTGTCTGTGCACCATATGCATGTATTGTGCCTATAAAGGCAGAGAATTAGATATACTATAACTCAATTTACAGACAGTTGTAAATTCACCTGCTATGTAGTTGCTGGGGACCGAACCCTGGTCCTCTGGGAGAACAAGTGCTCTTAACTACTGAGTTATATCTTTGACCTAATATTTTAAAAGATTTAATATTATTTTTTATTTGTGTGTTAGTGTCTGTCTTTGCAGGTATGCTGCATGTGTGCAAGTAACTATGGAAGCCAGAAGAGGACATCAGATCTCCTGAAGCAGGAGTTAAATGTGGATATGGGCTTCCTAATGTGGATGCTGAGAACTGAAAGAGTAGATCTCAGCATTCATGTAATATGATGGGCATTGCATGCATGTCTATAACCTCAGATCTGAACAGGGTGGAGAAAGGAGGAGCTTGCTGGCTTCTAGCCTGTTTGAGAAAACAGGAGCTCTGGGGCTCAGAGAAAGACTCTGCCTCAAAGTTATAGGAGAGTATAATAAAGGAGAGCACCCAACACTACCTTCTGGACTTGATGCTCACACAGGCCCACATGCAAGCACCCTCATATAAGCAAGTTTTCACAGAGAGAGAGAGAGAGAGAGAGAGAGAGAGAGAGAGAGAGAGAGAGTTTCTTACTATTTAAGATTCCTTTTCTTTTCTGTTGCATCTTACCAAACAACAGCTTTAAGAGCATTGAGTGACTTAAATGTCTTAAACTATGGGCTTTTATGAGCCCAACACTTTTAGGCAAAGCCAGACTTCCACACTTTTTGAGGTTCCCTTAGGCTAACATGCATTATGATGGAATGCAAGAGTTGGATGCTGAGCTTTTGACAACAAAAGTATACAAAGAGGTGAAAAATGAGAGTTTGGGCATCGGGACTGCTGCTGCAATTAATTTGTTGTTCACAGTGGGAACTGTCAATGTGGGACAGCCTTACAACAGCACAGATATTTCATTAAGTCCTAGCGACGTGTGTGTAATACTGTTTGCTTCCACATGAGCACCGAGTTCTACAAATGACTCCTTTCATCTGATGAATCACAGAACCTTGCTGTAGGCTTGGAGATTTGAGTTTCCTCTGGGTACCTCCCCTGTGGTTCTATGTGAAGGAGGAATGCTGTTGGAGACACTGAGGATGAATGTGGCTTGGCTGTGAACCATCCAAAGCAAATGAACTCACCCATAAAAGTCATGGCAAAACATTTCAACTTTAGGAGCCTTGCTTTCCCAGATTGGGTTATCAAAGTCCTTTGAGTAACCACAGTCATTCAAAATGATCAGTGACCACTTACCATAGAAAGAAGATAAATATCCTTTCTCTCTCCCTCTCTCCCTTCCTCCCCCCCCCCTTGTTGGCCCTCACACCTTGAGATAGCATGATTGTGATTCATCTATGACTTCACCAATTTTAACAAGAAACATCTAGTATTCAGAAAAACCCCTGGTCTATTTTTAAAAACCAAATAATTATGCCCTGGTTACTTCGACCTTGCAGCAAAACCAGGATAGTTCTTGCTTAACTTCAAGATTTTCTTCTCATTTTTAACTTTAGTGTTGGATTGGATTGTTTACCTATTTCTAGTGTGTGCTTAAGGGAATTCCTGTGTGTGTGTATGTGTATGTGTATGTGTGTGTAGAGCATGCTGAGTTCACTTAAGTGCTGGTTGAATGTGTAAATGCTTAGAGATGACTGCTTAGGATTTGAAAACCTATGAGAGGCTGTTCCCTGGAGGAGACTGATTCTGCCACTCTGAGCAGCCATTAATTGTCTACAGGTCATCATCTAGGAGTTGGGCCTTGTGATTGTGAATGCCCCTCCTTTCATACTGGCATGGCAACTGGTGTGGCCACTGTTTAAGCAACCACATTACTGAGATTTAATGGGTGCAGCTTCCCTGCAATGTATAGACAGTACTGTCTAGCCACAGATGTCTTCATCCTTTGCTCTTACAATCTTTCTGCTCACATCTTCTACAGTGTTCCCTGACCTGTAGGTACAGGGGTTTGTTGTAGATCCACCAACCAGTGGCTATTGCAGTTTAATAAGGACCAGGAAAAACAAATAAGCTGAATAGATGTTTATTAAGGGAGAAATAACTTACAACATAGACAGATGAACACCAGCAGGTTCCTGATGCCAAGGATGCCTCCAGATGCTCTTCTGTTCCCGTGCTGCAAGCAAGAGAGAGCTTCTGGGCCCCTTCTTCAAATCTAGTTCTACCAGGTAACATCTGCCCCTGTCCCCACCCCCAATAGGTGTGATCAATGCTAATGGTGCAGACAAAGTGAATATCTCACTACAAATGGCCCTATTATCAATTGTGATTTTGAATGAAACATAACTTGTATGATTCCAGGTTCTCCTCTCTAGAATGCAACATATTTTCTGTGCCTGATTTTAGTTTACTCTTTTAAAGAGAAGATAAGCGAAATAATAAATAAATAAACATATCATCACCACACATGGGCACAGCTCATGAACTCAATGACATCATGACTGGAAACTGCTTCATGCTACAATGTCCATGTTCTTTGTTTTCCCCACTTAATCTCTCAGTCAAAGACACAGTCATAAAAAATTATTATAAGCTTTGCTCTGAAACTCACCTCCTTTTTATACTCTGCCATACTTAAAACAACCTCCTAGCTAAGCACAAAGTATCGTTTACCCCCAAGTTTCCTAATAAAGGTTGTTTATCTTCTAATTTGCTGATTCTTCCCATCTGACATCGCATTGTGGCTGGCAGGTAAATCACACAGTTCAGGAGTACTAGCATGGATGGCTGATCAGAGTAACTATATGTCTATGTTCAGGAAGAGAGGGAAGAGTGGAATATAGTATGTACACACCTAGCTCCTTTTTCAGAGTAATATGCCACTATTGTCTGTTAAAGGAGGGAGTGAGCTGTAGATTGCCATTGGCATTCTAATGATGTCATTTAGGAAAACTGTGATGAGGCTCCAGGTGGAGTTTTTGAGCGAGTTTCTGAAATGTAGATAGGCAAGTGCAAGCTAGCAGCAGATTTGAACACATTCAGGAGGCTTCAGAGTTAATATCTGAAACACTGTCAAGTGTCAGATATTGTGTTTCACTCTGTTAGTAAATGTAACAGATGCTTTGCAAACACATTTGGGATATGAAGGCTGACTGACTGTGTTGAGCTGATGGAAATTGAAGACAGCCATTTACCACATCAGAATGTGAGAAAAGAAAAGCTTCAAAATTAGGCTTAAGAGTCGGGGATCTTCCGCTGTGTCTGATGAGCAAGAGAGGGTGTTGAGTTGAAAAGACCTGCTCCCAAATCACTCGCTTTTGCATTTTACCTTTTCTTTAACATCAGCAGGGAAGGTTAGAATAAGGATGTGTTACCTCCCAAAAACTAACTAAAAGCCATATCTGTCTTTTTGATACAATAGTAAAATCACCAACATGGATAGAGCCCTGTTGCTATGGGAATGACTATGCTCTCAGAAAAATCTAGTATTGCAACTTCTCCTCTGTGAAGCCAGTGAAATAAGACAAAATTGTTGTCTCATTCTTCAGCCTGTGAACGAGAACACTGCTAACCTTGCAGAAGAAAAAAATGTTAATAGCAAACCTCCTCTGCCTACCCTACTAGCACCTCTACCCTTCCCATCATGATGAAGCATAATGCAGGTCAACCGGGATCAAAGAACGTTATGGCAGTTACTGAGAATGCATGCAATAATACAGTTAGCTTTAGACTTGTGCTGGTTTCAGGTGGAGGCAGAGGGCAAGGCCATTTCCTCAGTTTGAGGCTTTGAAAGGTAAGGATCAATGGCAGGCCTGCTGGCAGTTTCCAACTGGAGATGTACACAGATCTCCGGTAACCCAAGAAGACTGCACAAGTGTCAGAAAGCCATGTCACATGTAACAACACTGTCCACAGGTTAATGCAGTGATCAGATTCTATAGTATATATGTTGAAATAGGCTAGATGGAAATATGGAAGACAGGTAAATAATGACAGGTAAATAATGAAGGAAGTTGAAGATGAAAACATAGTTCCTGCAAATAAAGAGAATTTTGCAATCACCTTCAGAATCTGAGAATGGAGACAGGAAAAAAAAAAAAAAAAACAAGAGGAAACTTAAAGGGAGCTGGTATAAGTTCAGAATAATTCCCTACTAATGTTTACAAGGTTCAGATAAGTCACCCTGGACCTATTGTGGTTTGAACAACAACAAAACAAAACAAAAAAATCCTTATAATCCATGCACTTTATCCCACTTTTCTACTCTAGCAGGCATTCCCTGCAAACCCACAGGCCACTTCAGCCAAGGAAGCAGGTAGAGTGGTACAAATTTTCACTTCTCCCTTCTGTCCTCAGAATGCAATCCCCATCAAACTTTCAATACAATACTTTTTGAAAGAACAATTTTCAGCTTCCTACAGGAACACAAAATAACTAGAAGAGCCAAAACAATCCTGAATAATTAATAACAATAATTAATAATAATAAAATGCTGGGTATCACCATCCCTGATTCAAGTTGTACTCTAAAGCTATAGTAGTAATTAAAACAAAGAAAGAAAACAGCATGGGATTGGCACAAAAATGAACATATTGAGCAACAGCATACTCAAATGGCTACCAGATTTTTTATAAAGAAGCCAGAAATACACTCTTGGAAAAAAGAAACATCTTCAATAAATGGTGCTTATCAAACAAAACAGGTTCATGTAGAAGAATCCAAATAAATCCATACTTAGCACACTGCACAAAACTCAACTCCAAATGGGTCAAAGACCTCAACATAAAACTAGATACACTGAACCCTATAAAAGATATATTGAGAATGGTCTTGGACTCATTGGCATGTCAAAAAACCTAGTTTACTTAAAATATTTGCTTTTATAAATACTGCACAAATATGTATGTCTTACATAAATACAACCCTTGTGCTCAAGACTTTCAACCTAAGCAGTAAGTAATATATTGAATTATTTCATTTTCAGAGGTAAAGAAAGCCCTGAGGTGAATTAATGGTTTTCTTTTCCTTTTATCTTCTAGTCACAAATTTTTATTGGAAATGTTTTCTTATCAAAGTCGGCTAATTAGGGTGGAAAGAAAAAGAAAAGAACAGATCAATGCTATATAAGCATCACTGCATTGCTTGGAGATCTTCATTTCCAGGTAACATTGTTTATGCTAGACACACACACACACACACACACACACACACACACACACACACACACACACACGTAGTTTCTGTAATAACATGAAATTTTAAGAAGAACAAGTATCAGCTAGGCTTCAGTTGACCTAACACAATGGTGATGACCTGAATCTGGGATCCTGTCATTTATTAACTGTGAATGGTGCAAAGATCTACTTCCTTTCTTGGTCCTCATTCCTTATTTTGTACTTTGAGGGAAATGGCTAAGATGAATATACACCCATGCAAGATACTAAATTAGTCAAACTTACTTGAATATCACTTATATCCAAGCAGCTGATGTAGTTTCAAAACATCACCTAATCTAGCTACTGCCAGGTAGAAAACACAAACAGATCTGGTTATGATTTTACCCTTAATATAAAGTGTAAAAGTAAACAAACCATAAAGAAGTGCCTTTGAGAACATTGGTGAAGCCCTCCGTACATTGTGAGTGATTTAGTTACTTTGTACATAAAATTGGTGAAATAATCATATTTTTTATTTCTACTCTACCTTAGACACCAAAAATTATAACAATTATGATGAAAATCTATTTTGGTTTAATAAAAGTCCAAATACAGACCAGCTAAAGTTTGAAGATAAATCAACAAAATTGCCCAACATGTAAGGGTACTTGACACCATGCCTTAGGACCTGAGGTGACTAAGTTTCATCTCCAGTGCCCACTTGGTAGATGGAAAGAAGAAATTCCTACAAGCTGTCCTCTGACCTCCACTCTTGGGCGATGGCATGTTTATGACCACAACACACACACACACACACACACACACACACACACACACACACACAGACACACACACACACAAAGTTTTTAATGAACACATATTTTGCATAATTTCAGTTGCATTTCCCCAAATAAGGTTTCCAATGGTCATTTACATCTTTTCTGGGTTGTTATGGCTGCTTCCCTCTTTTCTAAGTGAAAAAGCAAACATTCTTGGATTTCTGTTGTCTCATAGGTCATGTCTGAGCTGCATATATTCCTTTACTGAAGGAAATAGCAAGACAACAGAAGGATTCAAAAATGGCATTGGGATCACCACCAAATGGTATATATTGCACAGGTTCAAGATAGTTGCATGGCAGAGTTATTGGGAGGCATCATCACTTAAAGCAAGAATTAACATCTGTAGTGTCATCTGTATTGGTTTCTTGGATCTCCCTGCTATTACCACACACCAATCATACCAGGATCTCCATTGCCTACAATGGCCCATACCGCATGGCTATACATTAAATTATGTAATACAAATCTCACATAACCTATACTCATTTAAGAAGGCCATCCTGGATTGGGGGTTCTGTTGGTGAAGCTCTTATCTGGAATGCACAGAGGCATAAATTCCATCTTCAGCACTACAAAACAGCATAACCCAGGTATGATGGTGCACCTTTGCATTACTAACACTTGGAACCTGGAGACAAGAGTTCTAGCTCCTCATCATCTATATACTAAATGTGAAGCTAGTCTGAAAGACTTAAGACATGGTGCCAAAAGAACCCTTCCCCTCAAAAAATGGACTCACTATAATTTTGGATATCTCTTTTACACACTTCTGTGAGGCAGATACTCAAAACTGGGTACAATATATGTTTCATAGGATTCTACAAATTCAGTGTTCCTCTAAATATCACTTATTCTTTTTAAATCATAATATATTAAAAAGTGATAGTTTTAATTTTTTATTTAATTGTTTTCTTATTTTACATATTGATCCCAGTTCCCTCTCCCTCCCATCCATCCTCCCATGGCCTCACCTGTGTATATTACACTTGGGAAATGTGTCATTTACTATTTGAATATACAAACTGCATGATAATATGTTCATACAATAAGTTAGGCATTATTTTTTAATTATTTTTAAAAGAGAACTACAATTTTCTTTTTATTAGCCAAATCCCACTCAAGGATGAACTATAGCCCCAGGTGCCATTGCAAAATCCATTTAGTGCAACCTCTGCTAACATATTAATTTAAAGCAGCTTCTCCTTAAATGTTTTCCCATGGCAGCAGGTAAATTGATCCCACAGGACTTAATAACTTTGTTTTAAGTAGACATCCTTTATGCATCTGTGATCCCTTCACATCAGACATTCTATTAAAGAGCTGACACCTGTAAGGAAAATCACTGACTTCTTCCAAAGCAGTGTGTGGAATGATCACATGCGCTAATTACCTTCTATTACAGCTGGCATATCTTCTAAGGAATGTTTTAAGCATGCAAAATGACATATTTTAACTAAGTGCAATGTGTAACCAGACAGTAGAAAACAGATATAAAGGCCTACCTGTTCTTTTAAGCTACCCATTAGTTTCTCAAATCAATAAGCAATAATCCCTCAAAAAAGGATGCATAGTCACTCTGATAAAGACAAATGTAGCATGATCAATATATTTTAATTAAATGTAGAGCATTCATCATCATGGAGACACACATTGCAGGAGCATGCTGATTGCAGCAGCTTAATTGTTGTCATTGTTTTAGGTTGGCTCTTCTTAAAATGCATGGCCATGTCAGACCTGTTAAGGAATAATGTCCAGTTCACAAATTGCAGTTTAAAAATTATCTGGCTAGGCAAATGGGTAAGTAAGCTTGTAACAAGAACTTTAAGGACTCATTTGCTCAGAGAATGAAATAGTCTCTTCTATAGATGAAAAAAGCTGAGGTTTTAAAGTTTCTTTCTAATAACACGAAAACCTATAGAAGACAAGGAGATGTTGTCTTAATCAACGATGATGGATGAAACATGATACAAAGACTTTTTTCCACAATACCTTGAATCCCAGATAAATCTGGTCCCTCATTCTACAATTGGGTGATGATTAAAGTAGGTCTTCCCATTGTAACAGACAAAATACATCTGGCATCAAACACTGGGAACCTGAATTCACTCAGCCCACTATAAAGAACTTCAAGTTCTTCCTTGCATAGTAAGTGTCTCACTTGGTACCCAGTGATACCTTATAGACCATAGGCACAAAGAGTTCCTTAACAGTTTTCTTTGTTAAGTACTATCATCTATCTATCTATCTATCTATCTATCTATCTATCTATCTATCTATCATCTATCTATAGATAGCTTCTATCATCTATTTCTCTATATTCATCTGTCAGTTATCTATGTATTCATCTATACATTCATATATCTTTCTCTCTACATATCTATTACCTATCCATCTATCTACCTATCTGCTTCTCAGCCTATCTCCTATCTGTTCATGTATCTTTTTCCCTCAACTAAATTTTATTCTATAGCCCAGGTGGGCCTCAATCTTCCTGAATATCCCAGATCAACTTTGAACTTAGGATTCCCCTGCCTCAGCCTCCTGAATCCTGTGATTTCAAGAATGAGCTAACATACCGATTTATTTATTCATTATCAATTATTTACTTACTAATAATCCTAGAACAAATTAACAAAATACCTGTCATGAGAGGAAAAACAGTTTCTTCTAGATTACCACAGTAATCCCAGAAATAATAACAAGGGTTCATGTATGCATCCCACAATCCTCTGTGAGTTGAGTAAATTAGATACCAAAATAAACACAAATCACTGCATTAAATAAATGGTGATGGATGCACCCCCACCACCCTCACCACCATATGCTTACAAGGAACAAAAACACAAAGAAATGTCATTCTTAGCCTTCTCTATCCTGCTTGGAAAATTATTCTGTTTGAGGTTTAATTCCCTCTTCTCTATTGAATAGTTTAAAGAAATAACTTTCAAGTGCACTGTTACTTCTCCAAAGCACATGCATAAATGTACAAAACTGAAGCACTGAATAAAGACCAAGAGACAAGAGCCTGACCAACTTTGAAATCTAATGGGAAACATTTTAACAATTCTTACTGGAAAAGAAGCAGATTTATTCTTCCTTGAGTAGTAGACCATGATCTAAAAAAAAAAAAAAAAAGTGGGCTGAAATACTTTGAGAAAGATAAACCTTAAGAGACACTACAGGAACCCAGACTAATGAGAGACGATTAAGATCCCCTGCCTTCCCCACGTCCTCACTGCAGATACTTCTTGCCAGATGTGAAAACAATTCTTTCTGATACCTGAGCCAACTTGACAGTTTAAAAACTGATGTTCTTTCTGATGTTACGTTATGGAAATCCCACTGGCAATAGTGAGCACCATATGTTAAGAATCACTCCGTCAAACAAAGAGAGGGTGCTCTTTTCCTATAGCTTAGGAAATCCCTGCTGTCTGTTGCCAAAGCAAATTTAGAAGTTGCTTTGACATTTTTTATTTCAATTTCCTTTAATTTTCAGAACTGTAAAAGTAGAAGTAATGTATTTAGCACACTTGATTTGACAGTAATTCAGCTCACAGAAATTTTCTTATTAGTTTACCTTAGCTATGGCTTTTCAAAAATTCACTAGATGAAGAGACAGTAATCATAATATTTTACCTTGCTACAAATGTCTAATCATGGTGGTGGTATAGACCATGGCACCTGAATGGCTAGAGTTCCAGTTACCCAAGTATTCAAGAAAATATCCTGCCTAAAAGTCTGAAATTCATAAGCACAGAGAAGAGGTAGCTGGTGCTGATCATAGATAGACACATTTTGTAAAGGACACAGTACAAATTACCTGTGTTAGGAACTAACAGCTCATGTGCATCAGTGTAGTGGGCTATGATGACTCATCCCCAACCAAAGAAAAGCCAGACCCACACCTTGGAAACTATGAATGTGTATTTGTTTGGACAAGGGGCCTTTGCAGGTATACATGAGTTAAATATCTTGGTGTGAAGGCATCTTGGGTCCCTAAGTCCTGTGGTAAGAGAAGCCGTAGGAGGATGGAAACAAAAATTCAGTGGTACAGCAACAGGCAAAAAAATAAAAAGAAAAAGAAAAAAAAAAAGCAAAAAAACTGGAACCACCAGATACTACTGAAGTAGAGAAGGTACTTAGTACAAACACCTTAAGTTTGGATTTCTGCCTTCCAGCACTGAAAGGGAATACATGTTTATTTTAAAGAGAATATTTATAATAACATATTACAGAACTCATGGAAAGTAAATGAAATCAAGTTCTATCGGGCATCAGAGAAGAACTTTGTGAGAAACCTTAGAAAGCAGGACAGGCAAGAAGAGTGGATGGCACCACAGCAAATTTTCTGTGGGAATTTCTGCCACCTATATATCAAAAAATAAATAAAAGGAAGCGAGTCCTACCTTCAGTGGAGCTACCTGACCTTAGCAGTGCAGCTATGAAGGAAGAAGAGCCAGAGGGATCTGTATCAACACACCTGTACACCAGCACTGCAGAGAGGCAGGGCCAAGGCCATGACACAGTGGAAGCTGGAGAAGAAATAGGAAACACACTGACCTCCTTTATCTCTTGTCTTTCATTCTTATGGTTATTTCTCATTGTCTACATCCAAACAGGAGAAGGAAAGTGTGGTGATACCTTGCTTGTACAAATAAAGCCTGTCTGAAGATCAGAGAATGGAGGTTGCCACTAGCTAACCATAGAGATCTGGAAGTCTGCACAAGCATACAGGAAGTGATATGGCTGGGCAGAAATAGGAAGTGAGATGGTTAGGCACAGACAGGAAAGGAAATGGCTGGGTAGAGAGAAGATATAAGCAGGAAGAGACAGGAACTTGCTTTCTTGTCTGCTGAGACACTTAGGAGGTAAGGTGTGGTTAGCCCAGCTAGTTAAATCACTAGAGCATGAGACTCTTAATCTCAGGGTTGTGTGTTCATGCCCCACTTTGGGTGCCGCATGTGGATGGAAATTTCTGTCCCACCTGGTCCCAGAGTCGTTTAGTCCCAAATAAATACCCAAAGGTTTATATTATTTACAAATTGTTTAGCTGATGGCTTAGGCTTCTTATTGGCTAGTTCTCTCTTAATTGTTAACCCATTTCTATTAATCTGAGTATCTCCATGCAGTCTTGGCTTAATGGAGAATGTTCTGGCATTCAAACTTCTAAATGACTCCATGACATCTCCTTGATTTTCCCTATTCCCTTTCTCTATCTCTGTTCAGATTTCATGCCTGGCTAAATCCAGCCTGTCCATTGGCTTAAACAGCTTTATTCATCAACCAATAAGAGAAACATATTCACAGCATACAGAAGGACATTCCACATAGGACAAGCCCATAGGAATCTGCCTTCTGCAGGACATAACAGAACTGTATCATGAAGAATGAAAAGGAACAATTGAGAACAGCTTACAGAGGTACCAAATAAGTGTTGATTTTAAAAAGTGATCTATTTGAGGTAATGAAATTTAAACTAAGACTATTTACAGGAATTACTTAAATTCTAGTAATCTAGTGATTCCTTGAAATGCTGAGTGGAAACATGCTTCTCTTTCCTAGAATCAAGATTCCTCTATTTTGAAAGAAACTGCCTTGATGAAGTTTAGTAAGTCTTTAGTAAATTTCAAATAATCACTTCAACCAAAACAATAGAAAGAATCTAGAATCTTTACAGTACTCTTAAGAATGTTTTAAAATATAATGTTTCAAAAAACACAAAACAAACCAAAAAAAATCCTCATAACAACTTTGCAATGCATCTATTATTGCATCCACCCTTCACAGAACTAACCCAAAGAACAGGGATATTTACTACAAACTTAATGAAGAATAAGCACTAAACTGGGAGATAAGTTTTTCCTACAAAATCCCAAAGCCATTTTGTTATTCTAAACTTTTTTTTTTGAGACAGGGCTTCTCTATGTAGCCTTGGCTGTCCTGGAACTCCCTCTGTAGACCAGGCTAGCCTTGACTCACAGAGATCCACCTGCCTCTGACTTCTGAGTGCTGGGGTTCTATGTTTGTGATTTAATTGCTTTTATTCTGTGTATCCATTTCCTTGCCTGAGTGGATTATGTGCATCACATGTGTGCAGTGGCATGAAGGCCAAAAGAAGGCACACTGGACCTGGAGCCACAGACTACTTACTACAGGGCAACTATGTAGGTACTTGGATTTGAACTCAATCCACTGCAAGCCTCTCTCCTGCTCCTCTTCACAGATTGTCTTATTGTGTCATCTGTGGATTAAGATGCAGTGATATATTATTTATGATTTATTAAAACTTGCCAGAGGGTTCAAAATGCAAAGCTAGCCACAAGCCAAGAGGTCAGGCAGTGGTGATATATACCTTTAATCCCAGTAGCCATACTAGCAAGCTATAGAGACAAGCAGTGATAGTAAACACTTTTAATCCCAGGAGACAGGCAGATGGATCTCTCTGACTTCAAGGCCACCCTGGCCTACTCAAGTTTGAAGTGTAATAGAGCCCATGTCTTCGATCCCAGAACTTGAGATCACATGCCTTTAATCCCAGCACTAGGTAGACAATAGTGGTATGGCTGTGAGGAGAAAGTAATATAAGGCAGGAGGAGACAGGAATTCAGATATTTTTGCCTCTGAGGATTCAGGGAGACAGGCTTGGCATTTCAGTTTGGTAGAGATAAGATCTACTGGCTTGGCTAATTTGTTTTTATGATCTTCACCTTAAACCCCATTATCTATTCCTGGGTTTTTATTTTTCCTGTTACATTAAGTTATTGTCTCAGCCTCTGAAAACTTACCTACAAACTTGAAAGCATAAACTAGAATTCAAATGCAAACTTCTAAACCCAAATGCTTCAATTTCTTGGAGAAGTTCTACTTTTATTATCAACTTATAGCTTCCAAATCATTCCAGCTATATTTGGAATAAGAAACTTATAGTATTAATGAACTCACCACTCAATGATAGTGTTTATTAGTATGATCCAATAATTACCATATACACTTATAGTTAATAACAAAATATATCTCTGCATGAAACAAAATCATTAAACTTGAACAATTATAAAACTGGAAAAGAATATTTGAAAAATAATTTCAGAAATATAAGGCAAGCTGTTCATTACTGCCATGTTTTTTAAAAAGTGAGTCAATAAATAATTGATGAGTGATATATTATTCCTTGCTCAAAAGTTTTACTTAAAGTAAATGCAACATTATTGAAAACTAGAGAAAATGTAGAGAAATAGACCAAAGAAACTGGGACCTCATGAACCCCAGTCTGATAGCTGGTGAACCAGCATAGGACCAAACCAGGACACCTGAACACAGTGTCAGTTGGGAGGCCTGGGCAGTCTATGGAGCCTCTGGCAATGGAACCAGTATTTATCCCTAGTGAATGAATGGGCTTTGGGAGCCCATTACCCATGGAGAGATACTCTTTCAGCCTAGATACACAGGTGAGGGTCTAGGCCCTGCCCCAAATGACTCCACAGACTTTAATGATCCCCCATGGAATGCCTCACCTTCCCCAGGGAGTTGATGGGGGATAGGATGGGACTGTTAGTGGAGGGGATGGGAGGATGGAAGGGAGAGGGAACTGGAGTTGATATGTAAAATAAGACTTTCTAATTTAAATAAAATTTATATAAAAACAATCTGGAAAATTCCAGGTCACCACATCTGAGGCTTGATTTCCTTTTGCTTTACTTGAAGGAGAAAGAAGCCATTGTTTGCCTGGCAGTGGTAATGTAGGCCTTTATCCCAGCCCTCTGGAAGCAGAGGCAAGTGGATCTCTATGAGTTTGAGGCAAGCCTAGTCTACAAAGCAAGTTTTAGGAGAGCTAGGGTTACACAGAGAAACCCTTTCTCAGGGTGTAGTGCGAGTGGAGTGCGGAGGGGAGTCATTTGAGATTTGGTGACTGAAACTTTTTTTTAGGCAAGATTTTTCTCCATTCCTGTATAAAAGCTGCCTCCCCCTGAGGCAGGATTTGAGATGACAACATTGGATGCATGTGGTAGAATATTTTCAGTGTGTTACTTGTTTATGCTGCATTTGTTTAACTCAATGAAGCTGTGTTATTGTGCCTGTCTAAAACACCTCGTGGTCCTAATAAAGAGCTTAATGGCCATTAGCAAGGCAGGAGCAAGGATGAGTGGGTCTGGCGGGCAGAGAGTATGAATAGAAGGAGAAATGAGGATCAAGGAGCAGCAAGAGAACAAGAAGAGAATGATGGCAGGCACCAGCTAACCTACTACCAAGCCAGCCAAGGAGTAAAAGGAAAGTAAGATATACAGAAGTAAGATAAAAGCCCAGAGGGAAAAGGTAGACTGGATAATTTGGAGGGAGGGATGGGAGGGGAGGGTGGTCGAGGGCATGGGAAGGTGGGAGAAAGGGATAAAGAGAGAGAGGGGGGGAGGGAAGGAGAGAGGGAGGGAGAGAAGGAGGAAGAGGGTACTGGAATCAATATGCAAAATAAGATAAATAAATAAATGGAAAAGGGAAAGCTGGCCAAAAACAAGCCAAACTAAAGCCAGGCATTTGTAGGTATTAATAAGACTCTGGGAGCTGGGTGGTGGTGCCCTCAAAAAGCCAAATGAGTAAAATGTTACACAACAAATGTGAGGAAGGGAAGATTTTTATGGCTCAGGGAAAGGAGATTTTCAAATGGAAGATTTGGTGGGAAAAATAGGCAGGGTTACAGGAGGGGAACATAAGCATGACAAGTTAGCCATAACAATCATTTTGAAACAAAGATGGGGTTGTGAGATGTTTGCTTATTAACTCTTTGAAGCAATGACATGATTGGCATTCCTGGAAAAGGCAGTACAGTAATCAAGAATATAGAGGCATGGAAAAGCTCAATCCTTGAGAAAGCCATTGAAACCCTTTATTTTCCAAACAGGTGCAGTGAACCCTGCCAGCCAGATGTATCCTCAGTCATGTCCTTTACTTTCCATACTATGTGTGCCACCTATTCCTCACCACAGAGTTGTAGAGCTTAAGAGTGAAAGATGTGGGAATAATTTTCACTTTATATGCACCATTCTTACAAGAATTTTTCCCTTCTCCTTTCTTCTTTCCTCTCTTCTTTGCCCTTCTTTTATCCTTCTTTCCTTCCTTCATTACTTCCCTCTTTCTTCCACCCCTCCCTCTTTGCCTTCTTTCTTACCTCCCTCTCTCTTTCATCATCTTCTTCTCTTCCTTTTTGTCCTTAATTTCTTTGCCACTCCCCCCCATTCAAAGAATATGCTTTTAAGGGTATTATCTATATTTTCAAAACACATCACCGTCTAATACTCCCAATCCTCATAAATCCCCTGTGTCTTAACAGTAATGTCTCCTGGCCAGGGACAGCATCGCTGTTAATTTATTTATTTTCAGACATGTTTTCATGTGTATTGCAAAGGTCATACATTCAATGTGGGTCAAAGTGTTCTTTTTATATATTTCTTTATAAAATAATTTTATGATAAATGGCTGGGGAGATGTCTTATCAATTAAAATGTGTGTCATACAAGCTATAGAACCAGCACCAGAGTTAAGAGCCCAGAGTCCAAGCTGGACAATGGTGGCACATGCCTTTCATCCCAGAACTCAGTAGACAGAGACACTGTCAGTTTGAGACCAGCCTGGTCTACAGCAGGAGCAGGAGTTCCAGGGAAAAAGATAGAAAAAGAAAGAAAGAAAGAAAGAAAGAAGGAAGAAGAAAAGAAAGAAAGAAAATGAGAAATCCCATAATCCTTGAGAAGTCAGGTGAATGTGCAATTGCCTATAATTTTCACCACAGACAACAAAGACAGGGTATCTCTAGAACAAACTGGCTAGCATGAATTGTCAATAGTCACAGTGTTGAGCTCTGGGTTTGACTAAGATACTTTGCCTAAACTATTAAGAAAAAATGTTCAAGAAAATTTCAGGCCCCCACACTCACAGATTTATAACTACACACACACACACACACACACACACACACACACACACACACGTGCAACACATACACACATGTGAAAGAAGACTGTATAATTATCATACAAACATACACGCAGTCTAGACCATTGCAAGTTTTTTTTTTTTGTAGTCTCACCTCCATCTTTTCCTTCTGATAGAGATGATATCATTGATAAATAGCCCTTGATAGAATAAATTCATTATTAGGAGAAGAGCTCAGGTGTGAGAAATGACTAATGAACACACACTTACTTACTCTAGCATCTCCCCTTTCTCTTTCCCTTGAGGTTTTTCAGTTTCTCTCTCCATCTGCCAATGCATATTGGCCTCAGGGTTTACTTCAATCCCATTAATACTTTGATTGAATCTAAGCCAAGTCTCTCTTTTTATTCCTCTTAGTACAGCTAAAGTAGGTTGGGGATTTTACAAAAGACTTCTCCAAGCGCTAAGAGATTTATGAAAGTGAAATAAGCACAATGACTCCAAGAACTCTAAACCACTCAGCTTGCAAATGATAGGTTTCTGCCCCTCTGTTCCTTAGCTATTTTCTGGGAAAGAGTCTTTTAAGTTAACTTGCACCAACTTCATTGTACAGCTTCCTAATTTGCTCATAACTCATCTCTGTGAAGACATGTGGACACTTTTATACATTCTCAGTCAGGGAACCAAAAATAGAGAATATTTTCTCTTATCATCTAGCATTTTCAATTCTTAATCCCAACCTGAAGTCTGTCATCTTTGTAGAGTTATTTCAAGGCACAGTATCCCTACTGAATTATTTTCACTGGGCCTCCAAACACGATGCCTACAAGTGTCTCTTTTGTCTTCCTGCTCTCCATTGTTTAGACCAGGAACAAGACACAAAATTAGAGGTCTTATTTCCTGGTTCAGAGCATGCATGTTTTTCAAGAGGCAATCATACAACCTCAGCTATTGCTCTGTCTCCTGTCTTTGTATAAGAGGTATCGATCAACCAGTTAAGACTCCAGAAGGGTCTAGTCCAGTATCAAAGAAGAAGAAAATATAGAAAATATACAGATGAGCAGTGAGGAATCTTCTATACACAGGAATCAATGGCCATCTTCACTTCATTTATTTTGTCATTGTTATGACCCCCCCCCCCGATGGGAGATGTGATTCTGTATATATGTTTCTCATACTTGTTAATAAAGCACCGTTGGGCCAATGAGATAGCAAGATAGACGGGGCTAGGAGACAAGGAGGAAAGAGGAAGTAGGTGGGAGGAGTCGAGATGTAGCCCAGGGAAGACGCAGGACGCCTGCCGCGCAGCTCCCCGATAAGACGACCACGTGGAAATACTTAGATAAGTAGAAATGGGTTAATAATTAAGGCAGAGCTAGTCCTTAAACAATAATGGTAATTGGCCAACAGGATTGTATCAAATACAGAGTCTCTGAGTGTTATTTGGGGCACACGTGGTTGCAGGACCATGGCGGCAGGTCCGGGAGGCCGGCGGGGAGGAACCTACCGCAACACCCCCCCTGGTTATTATCCAATAACACTACATTGAACATGTTCTTCCATCATTGAACTTGAGAATAAAAATGGGTAATTTACTTTGAGTCTCTAGGTCTGTGGTCTGAGGTCCTTGTACCATATAAAACTATGATTTAATAGATTTCTTCCCTTCTTTGTTTTTCATGTGTCTTTCGTTATAGTAGTATCAATCTTGACCTTTATGATGAGTGAGTACCAGACACAGAAATGCAATCTTGTACTAAATATGGAACTTGTAATATGCCTGTATCTACTTATGGCTTCATTTCTGTGTGAAAATTCTTTTACTTACTGTTACTTGATGGCCATCCATTCCTTATGAAGAGCTATATGCACAGAAAACCAGTCTAAGACTATTTCTGGAAAGGTAGTTAACCATTCCAACACATTTGCTTCATTTACAAACACCTTGAAAAACTATCTCTTTTCATTATGAAAGGAAGTGGGTTTCTACATGCTCTATGTTTCAACAGAAGAGCTGCCAAGAACTGTAGAGGTTTTATAGCAACATGAATGCTTTAAACCAAGAAAACAAAAAGGAGTGTCACCTGAGGGTGGTACTGGAATCTTCTTTTCAGCATCCTGTTTTCACTGCTGCCAACGCTATTGAACCTGGGGATAACATATTCAGAAGAGATTGCTAAAATCTACAAATGAGAGCAACAAGCTTTATGGTGAGACAAAATCTCTAAAGCCTTATCGGCAAATCTCTAAATCCTGTAGAGCAGCCCCCACAATAATGTCGTGGAATTCAAGGTATTTCTTTGAGATGTTTGGTGTTTGTTGACTTTTAGAAACACTTCAGTACCAAGAAGATAGTGATTGATGAAACTCCCTGCTAACTGAAGTTTTCTATAGAGGCACAAGCGATGCACACAGAAACACAGGGTCAGGTAGGATGGAAGATAAGAAGGTAAAGCCTCTGAAGCACCTTAAGCATGTTTCAAAAGATTGTTCTTTACCAGATTAAAGGGTTGCTTCTTAATGCCATCACAAAACCTGAAGTGACATAAAATATATTATTATTGTGCACTCCATTTCATTATTCAATCAATGACTGGATCTGTGAGTTTTTGGAACAGGGCAAAAAGAGAGTCCTAGAGAAAGAATAGGGAGGAGGGAGAAAGAGGGAGGCAAAATACAGTGGGAGGTGAGAGTAATCAGAATAAACTGACTTAATTTTTAAAAAATGGGAATTTAAATTAGTATACACACAGATATATAAGGGATATATATATATATATATATATATATATATATATATATATAAGGAATGCTGGTATATAAGGAATGCTGGTATATATATAAGGAATGCTGGTATGTATTCACAATAGGATTAAAATGAATAAAGGCAATAATCAATTGTATTTCATCAGAAACAATGAATTGATTTTTCTATGGACCAGAATAATATATATTACTGTTAATTTTCTGCCACCACTTAAGAGAATTGCAAATTAATTAAAACAAGAAGAAAAGTGACTATAAACTAGAAAAGTCACACAACACTAGGCAATAAGAGTTCTGTTGCCTTTCCTTTCTTTCTCCTTTAACTCTACTATTTATAAACTTCTTGAGCTGGTAAGCTTCACACAGGCTTCACTACCTAAACACGAGGAATTCCTTCAAATCACCAGAACATATGACAGGCTGAGTGGGGTCTTGCACATCTGCAATCACAGCACTACTATGCTGTCTTGGCAGATAGAAAGGAGTATTTCTAAAAGCTCAGAGGCAAGCTATGTGATTCACTTAGTGGTAAATAATATGACATCCTATCTCAAACAAAGTTGGGAGGCAAAGCTCTGACCACACATGAACAGGCACACGCATGCACAGGCATATATATATATATATATTTTTGTTGTATGTATGTATGTATATATATATATATATATATATATATATATATATATATATACAAGCACACACACACACAGACACACACACACACAGAGAGGTGGGGTAAAGGGAGGGAGGGAGACTATTAAAATTTCAGCTCGTCCCCCCCAACAAAACAAACAATTTTCAATAACCAATAAAGCTTTCAATGCACAAAATCCATTAATCATAATTTCACTGGTATTGAAGTGGTAATGTACAAAGTGGCACTGAACATGCTTCAATGGGCTTCACAAATCAAGTATTCAATGTGGTTCACCATATTGATTGCTTTATCATACTCAACACAGCCAAAGCTACAGAGAAATTATAGTGGCCAGATTCATATGTTCTTTCCCAGCAACCCCATATCTGAAATAGTTCTTCATCTGCTCCAAAAATCTCCAGAATATTAAAAGTTACAGTATTGGAAATACACTTCCAAGTTTGATCTATTTTGGCACATTAGAAGGTTATGTTTTAAAAGCCCTTTCAAACAATTCTCTCCCAGTATGGAAAACTTTTAAAAATGGGCGAGGCTCCGGGGGTTACAAGTAGGAAGATGAGAAAAGGCCAAAAAGTCTATTTGGGACTCAAGGCTTTTATAGATAAGTTAATGAGGTCTTTAGCCTCCAAAATGTTCAAAGCTTCAAAAAGAAATTAATTTTTAAAGCCCCACTGCACTGGATAACAGCTTGAAGTTCCTACCTTCACATTAGGGCATTGCGAATTTTCTATCATACGTAATCAATGTTCTATTTAATGCACTATGACATTTCAAGCAATGAAGAACCTAGGGAGGGCATTCACAGTGCAAACCCTTATTCTCATTCACACTAATGATTTTATAATGGGTGTTTTATTATATTAATGACAACTACTGGGAGTCAATAAACAAAGGAAGAAAGAAAGATAAAGAAGAAGAAACCTGTGAAACTGTTCATTAGAGTAAACATCAGTTAACAGGTTTGTTGCCATAGATGGTTAAAAGAGAAACAAAAGGCCAGGGCATAATTAATCATCATGAGTTTCATGTAAATCACAGTAATTACCAAATTAATATATCCATTATTGCTAAATGTTAGGTATGTGTCTCTTTTTTCCTCCACATTTTTCCCCTCAGCATGAAATTCTATAGTCAAGTCTTAGAATTTTGTTGGTTGGTTGGTGTATAAGGTCCAGTGGATTACCAGACATTCCCACATTGACTCACCCTCACACACGGTGCTAGAACTGAAGTTCAAAGCTCATATTTCTTTCATCACAATACAAAGTTCTTGAATTGGCCTATAGTTATGATGTGGCAAGTTGCTTCACTGGAAATTAAAATTGCCACTCCATTCCAAATGTAGGAGTCAACCAAAAATATCTGTTCCTATGTGAACTACACCTGTCTCCAATGAAATAGTTCTGCATCATTTTAAACTGTGTCATTTCTGAAGGCCACAGTAAGTTTGGGGCTTGTGCAATGAGCATTTGAGGATGCCAAATAAAACATTATTCAGAAGACAACATTTTCCTCAACATCTTGAAACCAACCCAGTGCATGGAGGAAGGCAGTTTAATCTGGCAGGCAATAGAGAACTGAAGGAAATCAAGTCAATACTTGTGGGTAATTATGACTTGCACTGCTCCTTAAAAGCAACAGAGACAAGGAAATGGTGTAATTTGCCATGTCTGTTTGTTACTCTAGCAATATGCAACTTGTAATAAGATTTCACACTCTAATTCATCTGAGAACCTTGTGGGGTTTTACAAGCACTAATTAGGGAAAATCTCGCCATGCTTAACTAAAGACAAGCAAAGGCTGCAGCACAGACCCTGTTCTTCAGGTTGAAAAACAGAATTGAGAAAATTTGCCATCTGCAAGAGTATCAATAGGAAAATAGGACCAACACAGCTGGCTGGGGTCACTGGTTTTTTGTTTGTTTTGTTTTTAGGCTGTAGGGGCCATAAAAATATGGAACTCAAACTATAGGTGACTTTCTAATGAAACTTTATTTATAAAATTTTCGTGTGCTAATCTACGGGCTAGATACAGTTGAAGATTTTGTGGTAGTTGGGTTAGTTTGCAGTGCTAAACATGCACAGTGGCTATTGTAAAAGTCTTCCCGGTAAGCTCTGAGTTTGATATGCATGAAAATGGAAGCCAAGAGGGACAGCAAGCAGCATATGTGCATCACTCAAGAGATTCAGAATCATGGTTAGAAATAGCTGTGCAGGTGTAGAGAATGGTTTTGCAGACCAATTAAGCCAAACAAATCTCCTCCTTTTCAGGCATGGAGACAAGCCCTGGAGCTGGAAATGATCCAGTATGGCTGAAATTGAGGTATTAAAAAAATGCAGTAATATGGGCCTTGCCTATGCATGAGGCAGGAGGAGTCATGTTAAAGGGGAAATGTTAGGGAAGGTAGGACAGAGCAACTCATTCAAAATGTAAACCAAACCTGAATTGAGATCACTTAATATTCTAAAAATTTAACCAGAAAACACACCCACAAATCCACTTTGTAACAGTAATTCCCAACATGTGATTAATTAATATGGCAGATGCTTTGCTTCTTAGCTTCTCCTAATCTTGTTAGAGAACCATGAATTAGAATCTCCTATTCCAGACATTCCCCCAAGATGGATTAGAAGCATCGTAAATCAGTTTCCTTGCTTTATTGAAGGCAAACAATTCTAGCTTTAATAAAGACATGATATATGCATTGCCGTTTTCATCGATAGCATTTGCAAACTGTAGGGCATTTAAATAAAATGTAAGATGTTTCTTTTGTGCTTCCACTGAAGTTGAAAACTAAAGGAGTAACCACATATTTATTCAACTTCCTCCTCCTATCAAAGATTCAGAATTAGTTTAAACTTCAAAATCTCAGAAAAGCTGTTGACAAAAAAAAATAATAAAAATAAAAAAGACAAAAAGGGACTTTGCCAACCAAAATATCATTACTGTCACTGTTAATTCAGTCTAAATTGCCCTAGAAAGAGGATTCTCATTTCCCACTACCTTCCCTTATTGGCTTAAAACCAGGCTGGGGATATGATGCTTTATGGACTCAGACATGAAGTATGTGGCTAAATATTAACCTTTCAGTCTACCTTTACACTAGAGTTCCATCCCTAGCAGAATAAAGGAATAAGAAAGTTTATCACTCATTTAAAATACTGACGCACAGACTAGAAAAGCAATGTCACCTGTTCCCACTTGAAATGACTAAGACAACAGCCTAAATTATTAATGGTGAGCCCAGAGATCCAATACATAAAAGAAGGGGCTAACATATTGTAAGATTTTCATATTTCGCTTCTCTTTTGTATAGTCCCAAGTTTAAAAACAGTTTACTTAGAGAGTTTTGAATTTACAGTACTGCAAAGCATGGATGTTTAGAAGAACTTGTATTTTGCAAGCTTCCCAATAATAGAAATATATAGTTTGATTGATCATTTCTCTCAATGTGAGAGACAAGCACAAGCCACAACCGAACATCAGTGAGACCAGTAGGATAAACAACTCATATTCTTAAGTTTTGGTAGTGCCTGGTTGTCAGGAAATAGCAATTCAATAAATTATTAAAATCTAGTAATTTCTTCATTATATAGTAGGTTTTCATAGATGGTTTGATTTTTGTGCAGCCATGGGCTAATATAAGGGCTCTATATACATTTAAGTGGGCTCACCAAAGCTATGAAGTTTGGTAGATTATATTTATTAAATGTATTATTTTATTTCAAATACTTCCATCATTGGTGGATGATTAGCTACATTCCCTAGAATCAGTTTGAAATATTAGAGAGACTATAATAGGAAGATTTTGTATATGAGAGGTTGTTTCATGGCTCATTCCCTCATCTATTCAAATACATTGATCCTCTATTATAAATAAATGTTATACTGAAAATTAATAACTAGAAAATTCTACAATTTTAGTGTGCTAGAGAAATTAAATAAGGAAAATCTCAAGATGTAAGCATTACAGAACGTATTTAAAGAATACAGAAGACACCATTGATTCTGCTCAGAAGGGTTAACAAAGGCATCATATTTATATTAAGCAATTGTCTTCATCTTGTTTCAAGGTGACATAATTATATGCTGCACTATGGCATACCACAGGGCGGTTGTGCCTACAATCCATTAATATTGAACTCAATTACCTCACATGTTTTCTAAAAGAGAAGGTGAATGGATGGAAGACTGACAGTCACACAAAACATGTTTGTGAATTTTGGGATCTCCTGGCATTCCAGGTTAACAGACAATTTATTTTTCTTTATCAGGAACTCAGAGCCAACTAGAGGCGTAGAACTAACCGCAGTTAGCTCCACTTTGAATGAGAACCAATAGCCTTAGCCAGGTCTGGGTAACTGAACAATCAATCTGATGATCTGAAAACATAAAGCTCTTTATGGTTCCCCTCTGGCGTTTGAAGCTATTTTGTTTTGTTCTTAAAATAAAAATTAACAAATACATATTTAAGCTAGATGATAAACTTAAATAAGATTACTTAGTATGGACAAGTTTGAACATAGAAAGAAAATACCTTGCTTTTAAAAAGATAGAGGGAAGAAATTGCATGATATATTTATAAGATATTAAGTAATTATGTCTCCAATATACAGCATTTTTACAGTTCCCACCTCAAAATTAGACAAGATTGACTGAGGATGAAGGTTAGTGGTCAAACTCTTGCCTAGCATGTACACATATGAAAAACTGAGTTTGGAGTTTGTTCTTGTGCTCTCTCTCTCTCTCTCTCTCTCTCTCTCTCTCTCTCTCTCTCTCTCTCTCTCTCCCTCCCTCTCCTCTTCCTCCCTCCCTCCCTTATACACACACATACACACACACACACACACCTTGAAAGGTTGGCTAGTATCACACTGTTAACAAGTTTGAAATATAGTCCTTAAAAAGTATCTTCAGGGAATGAGATATCACGATTACTTCTTGGGCTCACCTGTCGGTAATAAAAGTCTAAAAGCCCATTTGGGCTTCATCCAAAGCTCAGATTCAAGGTTCAGATTTTACTGATTGACCCCATCATGACTGTACACAGTGGAAAGGTTTTCTTGGTTCAACACTTCCTACAGGGGCTAAAACTTTCCTATAGCAAGTGCTGGATGACTTTTATCATTTAATTTTGCTTGAGGGACCCTAAGCCACAAAAAGGAGAGGAAGTAGCCTTTGACTCTCATAAGTCTCCATTGAACAAAAATCATCATGAAAAACATTTGGCTTTTAACGACGTTTGCACTGGGATTGACCTTAATAAAGTGCTTCTCGGATTCCCTCCCCAAACCCTCCAATCTTCCTGCAAACACAGCAAAATTCAAAGAAATCTGTCACAGCCACAGGAAGGATAGCATCTCAGAGACCTGCTGTAGGCTCTTAAGGAAGCAGGGGACATGACTACTGTCATAGCAAATGTGCTGGAGATTGATGGGGGACCATGACTGTAGTGCTGGGTGCCTGCTCAAGCAGATATAAATCTTGGTTAAAAAAAAAAGTCAGGCTTGATGGAAGATGTTATTCTGTATATATGTTTCTCATACTGGTTAATAAAGCACTGTGGCCAATAGAAAACTAGATAGGCAGGGCTAGGAGACAAGGAGGGGTAGAGATGTAGCCCAGGGATGAGGGCTGGAGAGATGGCTCAGCTGTTAAAGGCTAGGAGACAAGGAGGGGTCAAGATGTAGCCCAGGGAAGATGCAGGACGCCTGCCGCGCAGCTCCCCGATAAGACGACCACGTGGAAATACTTAGATAAGTAGAAATGGGTTGATAATTAAGGCAGAGCTAGTCCTTAAACAATAATGGTAATTGGCCAACAGGATTGTATCAAATACAGAGTCTCTGAGTGTTATTTGGGGCACACGTGGTTGCAGGACCATGGTGGCAGGTCCGGGAGGCCGGCGGGGAGGAACCTACCGTAACACAGGCTCACCTTATAAAGAGGCCACTAGGAAAACGACAAATATCACTGGCTCTACTTATTAGCATCATGGTATCAGGAAGGCTATAAATCTTCTTTACATATAGATATGCTCACCTTGTTCCAAGCTATCTTCGTAGTTTGTAATATTGTTATGTCAACAACCCAAAATGTGAACAATAGTTAGAAGAATCATTAAATTGCCAATGCTATAATTTCTCACATTTACATAGGGCTGTCTTTTTAGTTTGTATAGAAATTTCACACATGCTCTCTTAAAGATCCTGGAAACTTGTAAGTTAGCCATGGAAGTAATTTCTAACTTTCTAAAGATAAGAAAGCAATGATGAATGACATGCAAGAAAGGACTCAGAGATTGTCGTGATGAGAGCAGGACTCGGCAAGAACATTGATGTCTACTCCAAGACTGTTCATGCAAAATCCAAAATCAACTATCACACCAGTGTATGGGTGCTCAGAATTAGACCTGTAGCTGGGATTCAGTATCATTTACCTTGTTCTTGGGAATTGTTCTTCTCAACATTATGTGTTTATTATGTAACAACTAATCTAATGAAATCAAGCAAAGGCCTCTGGCAGAAATGGAAGGAAGTGGTTTATCAATGAAACCATAGTAAAATCTACATCGATAGAGAGCCTCCAAATTGACAAAATACATCTGTAAATTATCGATTTTAAATCTGTTATATACTTTCTCAAACACATGATTTATGTCAATGTAGCTGAAATGGTAAACCAAAATTCTTAAATATCATTGATTAAGCTTACTAACCTTGGATTTCATGACTATTCATTTAAGGAACTGCATGCCCCCAACAGTGTAGGACTTATCAAGTATGAACAATTATGTTAATTAAATAAGACTTCATTCAAAACTGTTAGCAGAACTCCTGGGCCAGAATACAATTATGAATAGTCATTAATGTGCTACCTCAGTTCTGGAAAGGATCCATTCATCTCCATGCTAGCCCCAAACTCCAGCAATGCACACAAACCACATACACATTCAAATGTGCATACACACACATTTATGAAAGCACATATCTGTCCATATATTCAAGTATGCATTCACACACACATACACATTCACAAATATAGAGTTTCATGGTTTTTAAATCAATACTTTTATTTTTGAAATACCAAACTTACACACAATATACTGAGATTACTTTTACCCTTCCCACTACCTATCTCATCCCCCATCTTCTGTCCCATATATTCAGACCCTTTCTTCCCAACTAGTCCTCAACTTTCCCTCATGTCTATTATTTCCTTTCTTTCCTCTTTGGAAGGACTTATGCATATTTTGTGTGTTCATGATTGAAGCACTCACTACCCACCCAGAAAACATTGTTCCACTATATTTCTCCCTATCTTTTAGCTTCCACTGGTTTCCTATTTACTCCTCAATGGTGTTTCCTGGGCTTCAGAGGAGTAGCATGGATGTCCTTTTTGGGGCCAACCACTTAGCATTCATTTATTCTCAGCACATTGACTAGTTATGAATTCTCTCTTTGACCATCAGCCACTGCTAAAGAAAGCTTCTCTGACTGAAGGTGATAGCAACACTAGTCTAATGGTCATAGAGATAAATATTTAGAAATCAACTTAACTACTTGACCAGTTGGCAAAACATAACTAGTAGATTGTCTCATATTGCCTGTGACCTCAATAGCCATATTTTGAGCAATTTTACAGACCCAGGCATATATTCTCTCCCATGAAGTCACTAATCCAATCAGGAAGGAGTTGGTTACATTCAGCACATTCATGCCACTATTATACCAGGCATGAATTTTAGGATTCTGTAACTATATACAGCCCACATAAAAATATCTTAGTTCTTTGCAACATAAACAATCTGCCACATATCTCAAATTGCTCAAAGTCAAATAAAACTAAGAAAACACCAGAACCTGAATTTTCTGTTCTATTAGTCCACTTAATTGTCTCTAGTAAACTTTTTTGTCGGTTCTGTAAAAACCCAAATTTCATTAAGTTTTCCAAAAGTACATAACACAAAACTGCCAGTAACAACTTTAGAAAAGGCTTTTTGGAATTGGGGTGGTGTACATGTCAGGAGAGTACATTACTTAACATATTTGTCATAACCATTAACAAAAGCTTTCTATTCATAATCACCTCCATGGTAGTGAATTGTTTATTGACTACTTCATAATATCCCATTTCATAACTCAATTTCCAAAGCAAACATATTGAACAATTTCTTTTTTATCTATTATTCAATCTTCATTTTCATATGCAGAATTCTTTACATATTTTATCCAAGTGAAGACAATTAAGTCCAGTTATTCCCTTCATTAGCCCAGAGGAGTTTGCAAAAGTTTAATGATCATTTACCCTTCCCACTTTCCAACTAAGCTCTTTTGAATGGGCATTGACAATGCCAAGAGTTAACTCTAAAGCTGGATCTCACACCAAAAAGTAGATGTAACTGCCCTAATTCAGGTTTTATATTATACCCTATCTACCCATGTTCTAGGTGATAAGTGAAGAATTTCTCTTGCAAGTAACACTTAGCCATCAAAATTTCCTAATATTGTCAGCATAAGATTTCAATAGTGAATCACAATTTTGAGCCTTGCATCCTACAGTGCCAGGATAGAAACAGGAGTGGGTGGGGGGTGAGACCAGAGCTCAGTGTTGAATAATCTTCCTGTAACTTTCCATGTTATTTTTGAGAGAGTATCTAACTGAACCTGGAACTCACTAACTCTGCTAGACTAGCTATCCAGTGAGCCCCAAGGAATCCTCATGCCTCTGTCTCCATGGCTTTGAAATTATAGACATGCATTCCTGGAATTATAAGCATATACCATTATGCACATGTGACTGATGGGAAATAAAGCTCAGATATTCATGCATGTGTGGTGAGTGCTTTAGCAACTAACCTATCAGTCTACCCATTAAAATATCTTTACATAGGAGAGCCAGTAAGCAATGCAATCATTCACAGTGCTGATGAGAAATAAAAGTTTTATAATTTAAGTAATAGTAACTTTCTGCTTTCTTGTATATTCAAAGTAATATGTATTGTGATCCTTCGATTATTATTTCTTAGCCACACACTTGCACAGGCAACAAGCATTAAATAATTATAAATGTTAAGGGCATATTAAATGAAATAAAAATCCCTTATCACTCAAGCATTAGTATCTGAGTTTGAATCCCCAGAAACCATGTATTCATAGAGAAATTATCTATAAATCCAGTATCTTATAATCCTATAGGAAGGCAGGAAGCAGAAACAGAAAATTTCCTGGAAGCTTGCATGCCAGCTATCCACCCTGTCATATGCAGCACCAAATCAACAGAGATTCTATTTCCAACAAGGTGGAAGGCAAGGACTGTCAGCCTGAGAATCCTTGACCTCCATATATGCCCCATGGCACATGTGCATCTTAATTTTTTTTAACTTACATATACTTTTCATTATTAATATATTTTCAGGAACAATCTCATGTAGCTATTTCTATCCAAGTGTCTTTCCTGATGCTAGAGACATTACAATCCAGTGTCCTGGTGAAGTGTGCAGCTCTTAAGTCACAGCTTTTAGATTCAGCTCTTAGCTTTACAGTGTGTCATGTTTTATTAAAATTAAATTCTTAACTGACATCATGCGAGTAGTATTTGACCTCATTTATCATTTATCCAAGCAACTTTCAAGTTTCTTCATGTTGCTTCCCTTTTAGAAAATCACCTTCTTCTCATCCTTGATTCTCTTGGTTTGAGGCATTGCCTTTTCATCATATAGTAGATGCTTCAACATCAACCTGCTGATGCTGAGGTTCCTGAGATCAGTTATGGCTCTCCCTTCTATCACAGAGATGTCAGTTTGTTTACATGCTTCCTTTGTCATGCATTTCTCTCCTGAACTCAATATTTCCACAGGGATCTCTGAGGGACAGTTCAGACATAACCACAGCCAACATTGAGTTCATGGCCAACACTGTCTGTTTCTATCCAACCAGTTCTTCTTGAATATTCTCCATCTTGGGTGATGATGACAACTGTGTATTTTGCCATTATTTTTATCTCATACCCCCATTTGAACAATAAGAAATCCTTAATTATACACAAGATCTTATCACTTTTTGGCCATTGCCCACTGAGGGCAGGGGAGATGACTCAGTTGATCAGTTGTCTGTATTTCAATACCAGGGACCTTGAGTTAGAGGGATGACTCAGTGTTTAAGAGCACACAATACTCTTACAGAGGACCCATGTTTTGTTCCTACTACCCAAGTCAGACAGCTCCCAACTATCTGTAACTCCAGATCCAGGGAATTTGAAGCCCTTCTCTGGCCTCCGCAGTCACCTGCATTTAGTAAAATAACCATGCATATATACACAATACATGATTTAAAAAATAATAAGCTTAAAGAGTGAGTACCTGAGTTTGAATCTTCAAAAATCATAAAAACAGCTGGATATCATGGCATGTGACCATAACCCCAGCATTGAGAAGTGAGGGCAAGCAGATCCCTAGATCTTGTGTCTACCAGCCTAGTCAAAATCAATTAGCTTCAAGTTTACTGAAGACAGTTTGAAAAAATAACAGTGGTGAGTGACCAAGACAAAATACTAACTTCTGGTCTCCTGAGTACATGGATACACATGCACAAATAGAAGCATGAACACATGAACATACCAAACTAACAAGTACACATACCACACAAATACAGACCACACATATACCCTTCCCCTAATAGAAAAATTTTCTAATACTTTCAAGTTATCAAAATTTCTTGCCTATATACAATTTCCCCCTGATTTTCCTTCTTGCAGTAAGTCATCAATTACAAGCACCGGAACTCTTGTGTCTAAATGTATGCATATGGAAGCTATTGTTTTGTTATTAGCTGCATCCTGTCCATATACTCCATTTAGCTGCTGGGCTGAATGGATTAATACTGCATTTCAAATTGATTTTCTAGGTGTACTCTTGGGTATGCCAATAAAAGTTACTGTAGGAATACAGTAAGTGAAGGAAAGTATATGTATTTTCAGCATCTGGCTCCTAGAGCAAGTGACCTGAGATGACTGTAGACTCCAGTGTGGGTGAGCTCCTCTCTCATGACTGTGAGATTCTTTCTATAGCATTTGTGCCATGACTCCAGAGTAATGGGAAAGGCAGCCCTGAGACTGAAGCAAGCAGACTATGGCAGAATATCCCTTGTTCTTTAGTTCTTTTAACTCTGGTTGCTTAGATCAAATCACTGTTGTATCTATTTTCAAGACTGGATAATGATTGGCACACGTGTATGCAGTACATTAAATGATACCCTTATTCCATATAAAGAGACAGAAGTGAAAGAAAATTTCCATGAGGAATGATAAACAAGTCTAGAAGATTAAGTTAATAGGGGATGGAGTAAAGCAGAAAAGCCAGAAAGGCAATAGAAACAAAAAGCAGAAGTAGAAAGTTAAACAAAATGCCTTGTGTTGTCCTTTTTCCTTCCTTTCTTCCTTTCTTCATTCCTTACTTCCTTCCTCCCTCCCTTCTTTTCTTTATTCCTTAGAACCCACAACCTCTAACTGCATGCACTCTAATACACACATGCAATCTCTAGCATGTTTAAATTAAGGTGTCTTTGGAAAAAGCTATCCCAAGATTTAAAAAGTGTGTGTGTGTGTGTGTGTGTGTGTGTGTGTGTGTGTGTGTGTGTGTGTTTCGCTGAACACTGAACCTTTGTTGTATAACTAACTATACACATATATTTCCTTCCCTCTTATTAAACATGATCTCCTTAACCCCTGATAAATACACAGTATTGTGGACTTTAAATGCCCAAAGGCAAATTTAGAATAAAATGTTTGTGTAAATAAGTTTAATGCATCCTATTTGACAGATAGAAAAAAAATAGTAACTACACAACCTTGGGGGTGCTCTATTAAAACATAATTAATCAATGTTTGTAATTTGCTTTGAGACTGGGTAAGCATATAATATGAAATGCCTATATCCATTTTTTCTTCTGAAATGTAGCTCATTTGTGAGGCTACAAGTTGGTGAGTGGCACAAACTCAGCAGTTAACTAGACAATGTTGGAAAAAACAATTTACACCAACAAAATAGTAAATTTCTATTAATTTTTATTAAGGCAGCTTTGTTACAAGCAGTATTATTCATAAATAATTAAACAATAAAACAAGTCTGGGCATGTGTGCATTGAAACTTTAATGTATGCCTGAGGCATATGATAAGTCATAATGATAGAATCAAATTGACTATAATCAAGAAGCTTGCATTAATGACCTAGTAATGCATACCCTGTTGTCTATTTATTACTATTATAATGGCAGCAGTTTTACAAGTACAAAAATCTGTTTTCTGATGCACAAACACACACACACACACACACACACACACACACACACGTGCATGTGCACAAGATGAAACTACTGATTAAGAATAGATGTTCTTATCCCTGCTCAGTATTTAATAATTGGAAAACTTAAAGTTCTTTTGGCTTTAAATGTCACATTCTATGGTATCAAGCAAGATGTGAACACAGCAATTCTTTCCACTTCCTATCTTGTTCGATTATTCCTGTAATACAGTTAAACAGACCATGAAATGGGCTCTTTCAAAACTAAATTTCAGTAAGATTACATTTTCCACCTGTTTATTTGTTAGGTGTATATTTTGTCTGAACTAAAAGATTCTCTCCTGATTGGACAGCAGAGGCTTTTAAGACTTCAGAAGATGAAAAAATAATTTCTTTTAAAAATACATGCTGCCACTCCTTGAGGTTATACAATCAGTGAGCAGTTGCTGGGAATGCAGCATTCATGAGTCAGCCATGAGCCACTACCCATGCCAAGCTGGGCTTTTCAATGACATCGTTACTTTTCAGTCACTATGGCTTCTCTAAGTAACCTCATGTCCTAATTTCTCTTCTTGATGCTGTAATAAATATCCTGACAAAAGCAACTGAAGGAAAGAAGGGTTTACTTATCTCACAATACCCAGTACAGTGCATCATAGCAGAGAAGTCAAGGCGGTAACCTCTGATCACATCACATCCACAATCAGGAAACAGAGAGGGCCCAATGATTCTTAATGCCTAGTTCACTTTCTTCATTTTATACCAACCACGATCCCTTGAAGAGTGAACAGCCCTGCCTCCAGCCAGGATAGATCATCAATGAACATAATCAAGACAATCTTACAAACACCCAGAGGTCTATCACCCAGGTTGCCCCACATTCTTTCCTATTGACAATTCACAACAGCCATCATATCCTGATAAACTCATTGATCCCAAACATAGACCTAGGAAGAATCATTTGTCTGTTATCAGTGTCTTATCTATGGTAAACTGATGCTTGTTTCTGTCCCCCCAGGAAAAGCCAAACCACATTCTTTCCATTTCAGAAATAGGGCATGCCAGAATAGTTTATTTTCATTTGTTTTGTTTATCTCATTTGCATGCCTTAAGGGGAGACAATTTGACATTATTACAATTTCCAAAGTCTTATATTCAACCTGAGATAAAATGCTAGAAATGTCATGGGAACCAGCAAGCAGCAAAAAAATATCAATAGATTTGGTTAACATGTATTTTTATAGTGGGACTATTTTGTCACATCCCCTCTTGATGAAATTTTCCATCCTACTGGGAAGCTCCTTAAAACTCAGGATGTTCTGAAGGGAGTCTCCTTAAGACACAGGACATGAAGTACATAGAATTCAGGAAGCCTCCCAAAGGGACTAATTTCTCTTGGACCCCCATCCTGGAACAGGGTCAGGAAGGCAAAGAGACTCTAAGACCAGCTACTGAACTTGCCTGTTGTGGGATGTACTCTAAGTTACCAGATCTCATGATCTCTTACCCATGCTGGGGAAGGCTTGTGGTAATTAATGCAGCCATCTCAAGTCATTTCTGCTCCTCTAACTAGCTCACCCATATCCTGTAAGTTGCCCTGGTTAAACTGATTAGTTAATTAAGTTGGCCTTTGATAGTAGCTTTAATGTGACCATTGGTTCCCGATTTGGAGTGAGTGGAGATTTTTTTCACATCTTTTCCAGTAGTGTCACTTAACAGCTACACATTAACATGCCTCTATGCAATAGAAAAGGATACTAAGGTGTGAAAACTCTATAAGATGGCTCTCAGGTAGTATTATAATTGAATTTTGTCTCATATACTATTGTATTTGCAAGTTGTTACAGAACTCAAAGTATTGGTATCTCCAAGAAAAATTTAATGTGATTATAACTATTTAGACTTAGTAGTCTAAAACCGAGGAATGAGCCATTACTTTTGATACTTTATTCTGTTGTATCTTCGTTTGGCTGGTGGTTGTTGGTTGGTTGGTTGGTTGGTTGTGGTTTTATGAGACATGGATTTGCTGTGTAACAGCTCTGGCTGTCCTGGAACTTGCTTTGTAGACCAGCCTGTCCTCTAACTCACAGAGATCCACCTGCCTCTGCCACCTGAGTGCTGGGATTATAGATGGGTGGCACCATTTCCCAAGTTTGACGCTTTATTCTATAATTACTGTCTCAGAGGTCTTGAAAGATGTCACTGTTTCTTATTTTCTTAACATAGTATGTAACAGATGGTGAGGCTCCTTGGATTATGTGTCAAAACACATCAATTTTTTTTTTTTTATTTAAAGCCCTTTACTTTCTCTACTTCAAAGAAAGATGCCTCATACTACATAATTTGCCCCAATGGAGCATCATCCTTTTTCTTTATGTGCCATGTCCTGACAGAAATCTGTGATGACTCTTAAATTCCTATTTAATGATTTAAATTCCTATTTAAATGATTTTAGATCAGGCTTATGAGCTAAGCATTGAGCCTGACCTCATTTTTGTGTTTCTGACACATTTTCCTGACACATAGAGTAAGGTGAAATGTCCATGCTACTGTAATGAATGCAATATTCTAGACACAGTGATCTCTGAGAACAATGGACTGTTCTACAGAAACTTAGATTCATAATCTTGGATTTTTCTTCCCTTGCCTTTAGTTTTAGTTGTTTTTTTTTTTTGTGGCTTTTTTATTACTCTATGTCTTTTACTTCTATTTTTACATATTTAGAGACAGGGTTCCTCTGTGTAACTTTTATCTTTCCTGGAATCTACTCTGCATACCAGGTTTACTTTGAAATCACAGAGATCTGTTAGCCTCTGTCTCCTGAGTGCTGGGATTAAAGGTTTGTGCCACCATACCCAGCCACATTTTTGTCTTTTTTAAAACCATTTTATTTTTGTTTTCTCCCAAGCCTACGTAAATTTTAAAACACACTGCAAACCTTTAGCGGTTTGAAAGCCATGTGGTTTTTTGTCGCTTATGTTAATTCTGGAAACCTTCCTTAAAGGAGTCATGCAAATCTCTGTCTCTAGTAAAACAAAGTCCAACACAGAAAAATGCTGCTACCGAGAAGCGTTGCTTGTCTCTGTTCTTTCATTTCTAAAAACTATTTTTTAAGCTTTTGTTAAGTTTTAAGTGAAAGTTCTCAGTTCCACTTCTGATACCATTTGTGATGAGTAGGTTTTTCCCGCCGCTGGTCTGGTCCTGCAGCCACACCAGCCCCCAATAACATGCTGAGACTCTGTATTTGATATAATGCTGTTGGCCAGTTACTATCATTTCTCATCGGCTAGCTCTGTCTTAATTATTAACCCATTTCTACTAATCTAAGTATTTCCACATGGTCATCTTACCGGACAGCAGGCATGGAACGCTGTTCTGTCTGGCCTCTACAAGCTGACTCCTCCTAACTCCTTCCTCTTTCCTCCTAGTCTCGTAGCCCCACCTATTTTGCTTCCCTATTGGCCAACACTTTGCCTTTAGTTTTAGTTGTTTTTTTTTTTTTTCAGTGCTTGTAGATAGCATCAAATACCTTCTCTTAAGAAAATTATATTAATTAATTTAAATTTATATTTTCTCAATGATGTTTGGATATGCTCTGTCAGATGCTTTATGCATTCTCATAGCTAGAAAATGTCTTTTAAGTACTAAAAATTGAATATGAAAAAATAATAAAATCAGACTATACTGATATTAATACCTTTACTTCTACAGCTTTATTGAGTGGTATGGTAAAGATAACTCATTGGGTTACCTAACCCAACTGAAATGACTTCAGAAAAGATTCCTGGAAGGTGGCATGTTGAAGCAGATAATTGAAGGGTAGAGAAAATAAAATTAATAGAAAAATCTCATGTCCATTAAAAAAAAAGTCAAACATTCCCTAAACTTACAAAATTTGCAAGCAGTTCATCTCTTTAATTTTCAAAGGACTGGATTATGACTCATTATTTGTATGGTATAGAAAAAAATAAAAGCTGGATCTCAGGAAAAGCTCAAAGAAGGTCATAATTTTGGTGAGATTGTTATATATTCTCTGGTAAATAGTGAGTGTTCAATGAAGAGAAATTTTCACAGTAATTTAGTAATAAATGCCTCATAAAAAGAGTTAGCAACTATAACATGGTACTGACAAGAACTATAGAGCGAGGACTCTACCTTGTAGCTGATGCAGACTATCTATAAAGGACAACTTTTTAGGATCAAACACTCTAAGGTAAGGATTCAGTGTTAGGGAAGGTATAATCCCAGTTTGTTGCTTAGTTTAGAATTCACTGGCTTTCACAAGCAATTTTTTTTTTTTTTTTTTTTTTTTTTTTGTCCAAAGTCAAATAAAATTCACAAAGTGAGGAATAGCTAGGATGGCATATAGTCATGAACAGGAAGTGAGTGTATGGAATCAGTAGTGAAGGGGAAGCATGTGACTGGGTGTACAATTATGGAGGGCTTCAGGACAGAGGGCTCCAGGATGGAAACAACTTTCTATAGTGAAATAGGTCAGGTTAGCAGAAGGATGTGAGGAATCTTCATGATCATGTTACAGGGCTCCCTGTTTCTTCTTGAAGAGAAATTAATTTAGTTAAGTAACACAGTGCTACATTTAAAGCAATGGGCACCAAAGAGATGAGAGTGCATCATTCTGTTAACTGAGTGAGCTTAGCCAAGCCATTAAACCTTTCTGCACTTTGTATCTGTATCTGTATACACCTAGTAACCTTAAAAATAATCGTTCTAGATACATGCAGATATACATTCACACATATTCATCACTATGGTTTAGATAAAAGGCTTTGCCCCTGAGGATGATTCAGGTAGGCAGCTGAATCTTTTGGAGGGAGTATCCAGGGAGAGATCTTTAGAACATGGGGATCGGCCTTTTCAGGTAACAATTGGGACTTAGGTTCTTCTTACTCCCTCTTTTGTGTCATGGCCATGAGGTACTTGTTTTAACAAATACCAAAATGTGATGATGTGCTGCCTCACTCAAAACCACTCAGCTAATTGCTTACGTATTGAAACCTATAGAACTAAAATCTACAATTAACCTTCTCTTTGTAATGTGATTATTTGAGACATTTGTTGTAGTGACAGAAAACTAAGACAACTATGAGTGCATGTGCATGACTATGCTTGTCTAAAGATCCATGTTGATATCAAAGCATTGTTTCTCATTATTGGAAGAATCATGGGTATCATCTACAGGTGTATCTGAAAGATGTAAAGTTAAAACATTAAGCTAGAATATAGTTTCACTGGGTAACAGTGCAATTCATAACATGACAAGATTTTATGAAGATACGTTTTCTTTGCCATATGGCTCCAAACATTAAGTTATATGCTGTTCACTTTCTAGAGAAAGAGGCTTATTGGATCCCCATCATTAAAATCCTACAGAGCCCATTAAAATTGAAATGACAGGCCATCCATTAACCTGCAAAATAAATGTTCATTCAACCTGGAATGTGTATGTGACAGCCCAGATGTGGAAGTTAGTGAATAATTGAGTTATATACACATTTTAAGTTCTCAGTTTTAAACTCTTGAGCTTCTTTTCTCGGGAGATTATGGACTTGCTGAAAACAATACACTGTTTCTTGACAATGAAAAACAAGCTAAAGCAGAAAGAGAAAATAAAGGAGACTGTATTCATTAAGTAGTGCACTGGGAGAGAACAGGAAATTCGGGTTTAGACATCAGTCTGCAGGTCACAGAAAGGGTAGAGAAGAGCAATAATGTAATAGAATGTTAATTTCCTTCATCTAATTTCTTGCATTTAATCTCTACAGTCTTACCTATAGGGGTGGAAACTTAACAACCAATGATGGATAGAAGTCAGATATCTATGGCATGATTATAGTAGTGTGGAGCAATTGGGTAGAATCCCCAAATTCCCACAATTAGATATTGCAGCTTTGTAAGGAGTGAAGCAACACAAATAGAAGATATACATTTACTTTACATTGCTACCAAAACATGATGCATTGAAAAGGAGCTCTCACCAGGGCTTATGCCATACTCTGCAGGCATCCAACCTTAACAAGTGTGAGCAAAATAAACTCTTTTTAAAAAAAAAAAAAAAAAACTAAGAAAAAAGAGCCTGCCCCAGGAAAGAACTCACTAATACAGGTAGATAACATACCTAGAAACAGAAGGGCTGCAGAGATTTTATGTCAACCCTGATGAGATATTCTACCCACTACTTCAATTCCATGCAATTTCCCATATCTCAGTTATCATAGTCTACAGTCTATATGGATTAACCTTTAACAGTAGAGAAGAGTGTTTGTCACATTCACATCTTAAGGTCTCTTTTTTTTTTTCATTCCTTTTCTTGACAATCCACTTCTCAATTTGAAACAATTGAATTAAATTATAATTTTACAATACTTATCATGGTTGGCACCAAAATATTTTGTCATTGAGCTGTCCCATCACTTATTAAGTCACATTTAATAAATGTGAAGTTGCACATATTTATACATGGCCAAAGAGTTAAGCAGCTTGTTTGCTTCTACTTCTTATCATAATTGTGAACTCTACCCAAATAAAAGACAAATGTGATACAGGGAATAACCAATTGTGTACAACACAGGAATTTCAGATTACCAGAAAGGAACAGGGTTGTTGTGATTTAAGTAAAATGAACCTAGTGCAAAAATTCAGCCTTAGATTTACAGAGAAAAATCACACAGTGCTTTCTGCTTTTTGGTGCCATTTGATCCAATTCAATAAGATTCTAAGACTTAAAAAAAAAACAAAAAAAAAACTATTGTCTACAATAGTCAAAACTCATGTTTTAGTCAATCAATGTGAAAGAGATATCATCATTTGCAGATGAATAAACTAAAACAGAGGGCAGAGACAAAATAACTTGAAAAGTTTAATTCTCGGTTTACCATTTTCTAAATTCTACTTTTTTCAACCTTACAATATATTAGGCCAATTGTTATGAGATATTTGATTTCACTGTGTAAAGATGGGCCACTGTTTGAGTTAATAAAAAGCTAAGTTGGCAAAGCCGGACAGAAGGTATAGCAAGAACTTCTGGACAGAGAGCTCCGGAAAGAAGAAAGGCAGTATCACTGGGGACACTGAGCAAGCAGGATGGACACTTTCTACAAGGCAATGAAGCCATGAAGCATGCAGTAATAGAAATGGACTGATTTAAGTTATAAGATCCAGTTAGAAACAAGCCTAAGCTATTGGCCAAGCTTTAATGGTTAATAATAAGTATCAGTATCATTCTTTGTAAGCTGGTGCCCGACAGCTCCCTCTCCCACAAAAGAATATCTTTCTACAGCCAATCAATAAAAACACAAAGAAAACCATTTATGTTTTACTTTATGGATGTATGAATCCCAAATAATACATAATCACCTCTTTCTCAGATCCACAAGTAATTATTTTTATTTCTTAAGAGTTGAAAAATAGGGCAGAAAATCAAAACCCATACTCCAAATACCTACATTTTGAGATCTTGCTAAGATAAACAAGTTTGTTATGAGATACTGAACAAGATCTTGCCAGAGGCTGGTCCACTCAGAATGAAAGCAAAGACCACTTAAGAGAGAGAAGTTCCTTGTCATCCCCCCAAAAAATAAACAATTCCATGAAACAGATCTTAATACCTGCACTGGCAGATAATTATCCCAGATCAGAAATAGAACTTTGAGAGCAATAAAATAAAATCATCTGTGCCAGCATTATACCACATAATAATTAAAGTTTTAAACCAATGGACCACAATATTTCTGGATGATTGTAACACATGCCAGATCTGTAATACTCTGACAAATTCAAGACGAATGCTTCTAAAGCCCTGAGTCATCCATGGACTAGTTAAGAGGTATAGTATTTGCCTGGATAAATCGTTTCCTAAAGGCATCTACTAATATTCAAGAATAATACTGGATGCTCTGATCAGTATTTCCTACATGACTATCAGTAACATTGTGAAGCTAGGCAAGATCAATCCACTTTCCATATATTTCACCCTCCAAGAAGAAGCTCTGCTCACACTGTTAGACACCCAGTAGACCAATTTCTCCCTCACCTTCCCAGCAAAATTTACTTCTCAGGTGATTTTAACCACATTCATGGAAATCAACATCTGGCTGATTGCATTTGTTATTTGCTTCTGCTGAGCAAATTACCATAAACACTTTGCATTACAGCAATGCACATTCACTCCCTTAGCTGCAGGAATCCAAGATTATCTGGGTCCTCCACTTAGGGTTTCAGAGGCAGGAGTCAATGCAGTGGTTGGCTTCCATTCTTATTTGGAAGAAAAATGTACTTTCAAGATTCCTCAGATTGTTAGGATACAGTTTCTTGTAATTATAGGTTTAAGAGTCTGCCTTTTAGGGTTTTGTGAGTTTTAGCCCCCACCTCTGCTAGCAGACACCTATGATTTCTTGTTTCCTAGATTTTCTTAACATGGCTCTTTTCATTGGCCTATAAGGACAATCTTCAGAGAAAGCATATTAGTGAGGTGGGACATTATAAAAGTTCATGTGACCATGAGTATGACACACTGCCTTTCCTTGACACAGTCTACAGGTCAGAATAACTCATAGGTGATATGTACACTCAAGACAATGAAATTGCACAGGGGACTATTGGGCAATGAACTCAGGAAGGACCACCTTACATCCTATTTTTATTTGTATTTGATATAGTTTCCAAGCATGTGTGCTTGTAAATGTAAATCAATGACTTAAAGAAAACCCTACCCTGAATAGCTACTAAGACATTAGCAGAATTATTTGAGATAACAGTTTTATATAATTTCCTAGAAACATTGCAATCTACTCCATTCTGCCAACAGGTAAACATGCTTCACCTCCAAAAAGCTTTATGCTACGTAATGTTTTATTGTTATGTATTCATGATTATATGCATAGAATCTCCAGCAAATTGTATTATTGCAATTTACTGATGTAGAAAATGAGTATTAACCATACCCTACTGACAGTGCTGCTATTCAGGTTAAATATTCTCAGTGATGTACTGGATGAGGTTTTTGGAGTTCCTTGTTCTTTGCCCTGCCTGAGACACTTCCTCCCACCAATGATATGTGTTTAGCAGCCAGAGAATAGAAATGTAAGTTTGTCTTCAACAATGGTTTTGAGCCAGACATGGTGGCTTAGGCCTGTTATTCCAGGACTCAGTAGCCTAAGGCATAAGAGTCAATTATACTAGGACTGTACAGTTCTCAGGGAACTAAAGAAACAACGGATAAAAGAAACAAAAGGGAAATAGATGTCTTTAATGACTTCCTACGTGAATGAGAGCAGCCTTTTTAAAATATCTTTCAAATTTTGAAATATATACATACACTATTTGTTGAGAACTCAAACAACAGATAGAAACGCTCTGGGACATTCTGTCCCTTCATTCTACTTCTGATTAGCGGTTAGTATTTACATTTGATTTTTGCTTGCCTCTTTGTTTCTAGAACTTTTACTGTGTGGTAGTAAATAATTTTGTCAAACATTCATCTTTTCTTTCAATAATTAAGTAATGCTGTAAAATTCACAAATGACTATTTACCATACCTTTTGCTTATCATGTTTTCTATTATCATAGCTGCATGAATACATATGAAGTAGTATTTTTTTAACCTGCTCAACAATGTTTTCAGAGGTAGCACTACTCTACTGTAGATATGTAGGCCCCTATTTTTGGTTGTACTAAACAAGATACAACCTTTCTCAATCATATAAGAGGGTTTTCCCATAATGAAAACAAAAACAAAAGTTCACATGTGTAAACTAAAGGTATTTATTATGCATGATACATAACTAACTGGCCACATAGATTTATTTTTCTCTTAGTAATAAATGACTTGCTAGGGTAAAGTAGGGAAATGCATGAGGTACCTAGCACCATACTTTGCATGTATCGAACTGCTCTCTGTATGCTCTGCATTGTGATTACAATGAATGAAAAAACGAACATTTTTTTCTTTTATGGTTTTAGTGAAAGGAAAGAACTAGGAGAGGTAGCTAGAGGAGTTGAAGCGCTCACATGGAAGTTAACATGAACAATAAGGTGAAACTCTGCTAACCAGTGTAGAGGATAAACTTTATGCATCACAGTTTTGCTTAAGGCTAATTCAGAGTGCACTCCAAACTCATAGGTGCTAAAATTACTAACATATTTGACACAGGGATATAGATTTCAATGTGTACCCAACTGGCTCAAGTCAAGTATTCCCATTCCAAATGGTCTTTGGGAGTAAGTATCATATGAAATAAAATATTTTCATAAATTTCACACATTGTTTTCTACCATACCTAAAATTTCACTTGAGTTAATGAACATAACCATACAAAGTAAAACTGACTTTAAACATAATGACATACCCACCCAAAGACAGTTCCTAGGAATAATCAATTTCTAAGGTAAGATGTACTCTGAATGAAAGGAAAACACACACACACACACACACACACACACACACACACACACACACCCAGGATGTCTCCAAACTTCACACTGTCATATTAATTCTGGATTTATCCTGTTAATTCATCTTGTTTAAAAGCCAATTCTGGTCGGGAATTGGTGCAACATGCCTTTGATTTTAGCACTCCGGAGGCAGGGGCAGGCAGATCTCTGTGAGTTCAAGTCCATTCTGGTCTACAGAGCTAAATTCCAGGATAGACTCCAAAGCAATACAGAGAAACCCTGTCTCAGAAAACCAAGAAACAAAACAAAACAAAAAAAAAACAAAAAAAAACACCAAAAAACAAAAACAAAACAACAACAACAAACAACAGTTCTGGGAGAAGGAAAATCTCAGTCTTTAGTTAAGTATTCACTCTTGGGCCCAAAAGGCCCCATCAGACACCTCCAGATCCAGGACATAGAGACAACCATGGTTGAACTCTGATTCATAAAGTCATGAAACAAACTGAATGGACATGATTATAAAAGAAAAAATGCAGGGAGGAATGGGAGTAGATAGGGGCGTTTAAGCAAGATGGTATAGCATTAGGGTTGAGAGTAGTAATGACGCATTATGCACATGTCTGAAATCATCTAAGAACAAATTTAATTAATGAAAATGTATAGATGCAAATAGAAAAACATTCAGAAACCAAGGGAATTGATGGGAGATGTTATTTTGTAAATATGATTCTCATACTGGTTAATGAATAAAGCACTGTTGGCTAATAGGAAAGCAAAAATTGGCGGGGCTAGGAGACTAGGAGGAAAGAAGAAGTAGTTAGGAGGAGTCAACATGGAGAGACCAGAGAGGTAGTATACCAGCTGTTCTGGCCTGTAAGATGAGACCATGTGGAAATACTTAGATTAGTAGAAATGGGTTAATAATTAAGACAGAGCTAGCCTATAAGGAATTAGTAACAGGCCAACAGAATTGTATCAAATACAGAGTCCCTGTGTGTTATGGGGGGCTGGTGTGGCAGTGGGGCCAGACCAACCGGCAGGGAAAAATCTGCTCATAACGGGATTATGATAAAAATCCAATCCTGCCTCCCCCATTAAGTCTAGAATGTTTATTCTTTAGATGTGCCTGTTGTGCTAATGTTTCCTGTATCTTTCCAGAATCATTTTGTTTATGCAAACATGTCTGCTTTTGCAGACATATTTTCTGAAAATATGGGAGAATTAGACAAATAACTAATTTGCATTTCTTATAAATCTCCTTACAATGTTAGATGCTTCAATATTTCCTATTTGGAAATACAATTGCTTATTCATAATCAACCCCACTGTGATAGATGATTTTTCCATCACACAGCCAAAAGCTACCTCTCACAGATTCTATTGTTCAAATATGTCAATATCCTGATGTTAACTTAGCTCATTTAGAAGTAGTGTTCTCTGTGACAGAAGCTATACACATTTTCTATGTTAATAAACATCAAAGTTACATCAAGGGCTGAGAATTTACACGCACACTTCCTTAATGTTTCTCCTTCTCCAAGTATCTCCAAGTGTAATTTTTCAGCTAATGCTTTTAATTTCTCTGTTTGGTACATGAAAAATAGATTACATTCATTCTATTCGTCATAGACTGATTTCATTCTTACTAGCCATTTATTCTGCACACTGCTAGTTGTTATTCTTTTGTCCATTTGTCTGTTAGACTGGTGTTCTTTTTCTTATTGATTATATGAGTTCTTCATATATTGAAAGAAGGGGGGCATGTTTTGTGTATTTGTTTGTTCACACTTTCTTTAGGTAGCTAGGAATTTTACTCAAGCTGATCGGTAGTCTTGTGCACTGTTTTTATTTGATTTTTCTACTTTTGAAAAACTTTTAAGTAAAAAAGTACACTGGTATTTGTCCTTTGAGGTATGGGTATTATTTCTTAATGGGAAGCATCCTGCATAGTCCTGTAAGTATTATATAACATTTTTTTTCTGGAATATTACCTATGCAGATTTTTAAGTGGCTTACATATTTTTGAACAAAAGACTACCTTATAATTTATAAAGCCCCATTCTTATATCTGTGTTTTCTCTCAATTTTCTTGATTAAAATAATTCATCCTATAACGGTTGTGTGTATCTAATAAAATCAGTTCATTAATTTATTAACACATTTTCTTACTATGTTATAGCATTTGGTTTCTATCTTTATTTTCTTCCCTTCCCTTAGTTTTCTTTTTGTGCTGCTTAATTGTTTTAAGTAAATGCTTAATTCATTTATGTTCAGTGTTTTACTTTTCACTAGAGCAAATACTGCTGCTAGTTTTAGACACTGAATTATTCCCTAATTATTTTAAGAATAAAAACCTGAGTTAGTATATACAGGTAATATAATTTTCCACTTGAAAACTGTGTAGAAATAGCTTAGCCAACAAAAGTTGACATGACTAAATAAAAGAATGAGGAAAACACATAATCGAAAAAATGAGGGTTTTGTTGTTGTTGTTGTTGTTGTTGTTTGCTTTTGATTTTTGAGACATAGTTTCTCTGTGTAGCCCTGGCTGTCCTGGTACTCAATCTGTAGACCAGGCCAGCCTTAAACTCACAGAAATCTGCCTGCCTCTGCCTCTCAAGTGCTGGGATTAAAGACATGCGCCACCATTGCCAGGTTAAAAAAGAATGAAAAACTATTCTGTATTTTAATCTCAGCAATAGCATGGCATATTCAGCAACTGAATTGTAAAAGGATTTTGTGGGAATATTCAGATAATTTTGTTATAGTATGGAGAATAACATTTATAACTTAAACCAACCATAGGTCTTCACTTTCAAATAAACAGAATGGAAGCCCAGGATTTCCAGTCCTTTATAAGTCCTTCTGAGATAACAAAAAGTTGAGGCATTGAGCTAATGATCCCCATTGAGAAATCACAGTGTCCCAATTCTGCAGAATCTATTGTGGAAATGTATGATGAATGGAGAAAAGTTTCTCTGTACAGAAGTTTGAGTAGAAACCTGACTAGACAGAAAAAGAGAAATTATATGAAGACACCGAGGACAGATCACAGTAAAGCAAGATGACAGAGTGGTACAGTTGTAGATAAATATATCTGAGGGATGATTGTATTTTTGAATATTCTGGAAACTTTGATGGAAGCAGTAAATTTTAGTGTAACTATTTTGACCCAGTGTAAAAGCATTCTGTCACTAGAAGACTTTAACAATGTTTGCATAAATATAAGTATTAGGATCATATGGTTTAGGATAGGGTGTTGGAGGGGTAAAAAGAAGTCTTTGTGTCCTACATCTGGCTTAGTAGGTAGTTACAAAACAGGATCAGTGGGGGTGAGAGATGAGGAACCAAAGCCCAAAACTCAAATTCTCATAAGACACGCCAAAGAACTGGCAAATATTTAGTCAAGAAAGTTTAAATTGAGAACACACAGGACATGGCAGAAAACTTAAGCCAAACTTACAGTAGCATAAAACTACAAATAGAATGACATTAAATTCAGAAGTTCTGGTTTTAAATAGTCATAAAAACATAAAGTATTAGAAAATTGTAATCAGTAGTGTCGCCAGCTCTAATTTTTAACCTGCCTTCTACTCAGATATTTTCAGGTACCTTTTCCTTCTCCATTTAAGTATGGCAGAAATGTTTCCTTAATACATTTAATAAATTTTTCCATTTGAAAAATAATGTGGTAATAACTTGGTCAAACAAGGTGGACTTATGCACACAAAATACAACAGAGAAATTTATATTTTAGGAAAAGGAGATTTAAAGGGCTATAAGGAATCACAAGAAGTCATATCGTGTGACATAAATTTAGATAGTCTCAATATTACATTAGTTTTTAGTAGGAACCCTTACAGAAAATATTCTACATGACACAAAATACATAATATATTTTTTTCTGAAAAAATAGTGTCAAGTATCATAATTGAAGAGTGAGTACATTTGGTGAATCTGGTAGTTACAGTGACAACATTAGCAATTTACTCATTACTCACAAATGGGTTTTTTTTTTACTTTTTCTTGTTTTACATATCAATTCCTGTTCCCTCTCAAACCCTCTCTTCTTTCCTCCCATGCCCCCCCCGACCACCCACCCATCCCATCCCCCCCCCTCACTCCACAGGGAGGGTGATGCCTTCCAGGAGGGTTCAACAAAATCTGTCATGTCATTTGGAATAGGGATTAGGCCCTTTCTCCTGCCTCTGGGTTAAGAGAGTATCCCTCCATGGGGGATGTGCTCCTCCCAAAGTCCTTTTGTGCACCAGGGATATATCCTGGTTCCACTGTCCGAGGTCCCTAAGACTGCCCAGGCCTTCTAGCTAAGACCCATGTTCAGGGGATCTAAGTCAGTCCAGTGCTGGCTTCCCAGCTATCAGTCTGGGGGTCTATTAGCTCCCCCTTGTTCAGGTCAGCTGTTTCTGTGGGTTTCTGGAGAGGAATAGATGAGAGAAAAAGAGAAAGAGAGATACCATAAAAGAGGGAGCCATTATAGGTTTGAATAGAAAACTGCTCTAGAGAAATGTCCAGAGACCTACAAGACTGACCTCAACTAACAATTCGAGCAACAGTGGAAAGGCTACCATAAACGCCCTTCCCTGATAATGAGATTGATGACTAACTTAAGAGGTTAGAGCTCTAACCTCATAGAGCTCTCATCTAGCAGCTGATGGAAACAGGAGCAGACACCCACAGCTAAACACTGAGCCGAACTCCTGGAATCCAGACGCAAAGAGGGAGAACAATAACAAGCTACAGAAACCCACACATGAATTTTTAAGTAAATAATTTCACTAGTCCTGCTATATAGATATGTTTACCAAGAGTAGTTATTCTGACTCAGGCAATACTTTTTTGAGATGACAGAATAAACTTGAAAAACTAAGTATAAATCTCAGGCAACTCTGATATCAAAGAAAAGTTACATTGTCTGGGATTAAACATACAAGGAAAGATGAGCCAAACCCTAACACTATTATAACAAAACACCAGAGATATTTTTCTTGTTGTTTTTAGGGTTTTCTTGTTGTTGATGGGTTTTATTTTGTTTGTTTGTTTGTTTGCTTGCTTGCTTTTGATCTTGTCTAATGTGGTCTGGTTTGGTTTGGTTTGTTTGGTTTGGTTTGGTTTGGTTCTTTGAGACACAGTCTAATTGAATTCAATGTCCATTGAACAAAAAGCATATCATATCTTTTACTGTTAAACAAGGCAACTACTTGTGGCTAGTGAAATCATGGACTTTAGAAGAGGAACTACACCACCATTTTCCAAAACCAGTGTAATTCCTAACTGAATTGTAAATACTTAACTTTATACCCAAAGACAAGTGCAGATATGTTCCCTCATCAATGGAACTTTTTTTTTTACAGCATAAGGAAACCATTAAAAAAAATATTGCAACCAGTCAAAATAGAGAAATCAACTGACTGTGGGGTTCCCAGATCAATTCTTATATATTTAACACAGCTCCTGAATACAAGGCTCAAGAACATGGAGGAAGAGAGAGGAGTAAGATTTTAAGTCAGAGGACCAGGAAGTCTTCAGTGAGATTGTGTCTTCTAGCTATGCTAGAGAAACTTCATCCATGAATCCAGGACAACATGACTGCACCTAAACAGGACTTGAATAATTCCAACAACAGTTGACATCCCACTGTAGATGAAGGACATCTATTATGGCCCCACCTCTAGATGGACAGTTATAGGAACACAGCAACTGCTGAGAAAGAGAAAATTAGTCTTCCCTGTGGTTGAGCCCCAAGATCAGTTATCCAGTACTGGATAGTCAGCCCTATAAACATATACATACAATTAACACTGAAAGGACTCTATAGGTTATATTTATATGGTGATTCATTTACATTTATATGTAAAAACAATGGTTCAGATGAAGAGGCTGTGAATTTGGGAGTTCTTATATGGGAGAGATAGGAAGGGGGAGAGGAAGGGAGATATTAGTAATTGTATTTTAATTAAATAAAAAGACTAACACTTATGGAAAATCTAAAATATTAAAGTGAATCTGTAAGAATTCATCAGACACCATAGACAATGCATTTGTAGAATCTCTACATGAAAGATGGGAGACCTAAAGAGGGGAAGAAGGGTGTTTGTGCTGGAGAAGCCAGACTTCCCCTCAAAGCCAGCCAAAGTTGAAACGGGACACAGTGAGTCATAGGAAACTAACAGAGTAATTATAATTGTCAACACACACACACACACACACACACACACACACACACACACAACACAACTTTGCCACCTCACCTCAAAAGGAATAAAAAATTTATTCCTGAGAAAAATACAGTTGTCTATGGAGAGGGAACATAGATTTAGGGAGCATCAAATTTCATGTTCCATCATGGTAGCAATTTGATGATGTATGTATGTATGTATGTATGTATGTATGTATGTATGATGTATATATGTATGTATGTATCTGTATGTATCTATAAGTATATATATATACATATATATATATTTGAAAATAAATTTTTCTTTCATACAATATATTCTGATTTGAGTTTCCCTCTTCCATACCCTTCTACCTCCCCACCCAGCCAAATCCATATCCTTTCTCTCTCTGATTAGAAAACAAACATGCATCTAAAATAATAAGAAGATAAAATAAGAACAAACCAAAATAGGGGAAAATAAACAGAAAAAAAGAGACAAAGAAAAAGCACAAGAAACACACAATACTGAGACACACACACACAAAAAAATCATTTTAAAAAATGGAGACTATAATACTATAGTATATGAGTAAAAGTTGTGTAAGGTAAATGCAAATTGTCCTGGCAAAGCACTGAGTCAGAATTGCTCCAGAAATACCATTGAGTTTGTTTTGTGTTGGGTATCTATTGCTGGACATGGGAACTGCCCTTAAGTGTAGTTTGTCTACCCAGTAAGTCTCCAATTGGATAAAACTATTTTTTTTCCTCTGTGAGTGTTGGAGATAGCTTCTTGATTAGAAGTATGACTTGTCTATTTCCCCGTCAGTACTGGGACCCTATCTGGTTTTACCTATGTAAACACTGCACCTGTGTCAGTGTCTGTGAATTCGTGTGTGTACCAGTCCTGTTATGCCTAGAAGGCCTTGTTTCCTTGGTGCCTTCCTTTCCTACTGGGAGGACTGTCTATTAAAGACACCAAAAATGTCCTAAGATTAATTATAATTAAACAATAGACTTGCACTGTTCCAACCTCCATTATTACTGAAGTTCTAATAATTAATCTTGTAGAAGGTTCAAGGTAAGGTCTGGGAAGCTTTCCTTCATGTCACCTACATGAACCTCTTCTGAGGAGCTGTGTCCAGAACAAGTCATGAGTGGTCATCTCTATTCAAAGACAGAAAGCACCTAGTGTGAGCTGCCTCTGTAGAGGTCAGTCTGCCCTCTCAAAAATGCTCTGTGTAGCCTGCCATGCTGCATCTTCACACACCCCTCTCCATTTGACCACATGAACAGTTCGTCATCAGATTCTGAATTCACTGCCATCATAACACAAATTTTCTTTTTATGTTGGCTTCAAGCAATACTACTCTATTTAGTGTTTTGGGTATGAATATGCAAGGCTTAATAGTCGCATTAAATAGCCACATTAAGCAAACAAAAAAAGAGGTCTGACCACTGAACAAAATAATTACTGCAAGAGTCAGAAGAGATGCTCAAATTAATTCTGATTAGCATTAACCTCTTCTGAGATATTGGAAACAAGCTGATATTTGTTAGTTTACTCACCATAACTCAAAGCAATCTGACTCTTGAAGTATTAAGAATCAACACAGAGAATAAGGTAGGTGGCTCTCAGGGATTCTCGACTTCTGGTCTTGGTGTCTTAGTTTAATTTCTTACCTTTGAGTATAATCTGGACATAGTAATTCTCTTCTAATGAATAGAATGTAATGAAAGTGGCAGGTAGCACTTCCAGCCTTGCATAACGAAGAGGTGAATGCTTGTGATCCTCTTCTAATGTCTTACTTGCTTTCTCTGATGCCACGTCTCCATGCCATGAATTGCTCCCTGAAGAAGTCCACAGGGCAAGGAACTGATAAATTCCTGCAGCCAACTTTTAGTAAGGACTTGAAAACTCTTGCCCAACAGCCAACAAATAACCAAATCTTTCCTACAGTTTTCCTTCAAATGCACATTCAGCTAAGACTTCAGCCCTGGCCAACATTTTATTGCATTTTGATAAATCTGCTCTCTGCCACTGTGACAAAATAGGAAAAGGGTTAACTAAGAGGAAGAAAGTTTATTTTCATTCGTGATTTGAAACGTTTTGGCCCATTAAACTGGATTTCTGAGTGTGGTAGGTAGAGACTGTGGGAGGGAGAGAGGAAGTGGTCATAGATATGATATTTATCTAACCCTTACCATAGTGATATATTATTTATGAATTGTCAAAGTTTGGCCAGTGATTCAGAAAGCAAAATCAGCCACAAGCCATAGAAGCCAGGCACACCTTTAATCCCAAGCTTCAGGATTAAGAGGTAGACAAATCTCTACTAGTTCAATGCCACTCTGAGCTACAAAAAAAATTGATCCAGTCCTAAAGACAAACAGGACATACACAGATGATCTCAGCACTTGGAATCACACACCTTTAATCCCAGCACTAGGGAGGTCAATAAGACAGGAACAGAGTCTCAGAGCTGGCATTCAGTCTCAGAATTCTCCAGTCACGCTGAAGAGAACATAGAAGTCTTGGATTATAGTCTGAGGTTTGGTGGAGCCAGGATCACCTTACAGTCTGAGGTAGAGGTAAGAGCTAGTGGCCAGCTGCTTTACTATTCTGATCTTCATCTTGAAGCTTGAACCCCAATATTAATCTCTGAGTCTTTTAATTATCATGTTATACCCTACAATTAGGCCCTGCCTGCCAAAGTGTGTGCTATCTCCCAACAACACCATTATCTATCAAACAAATCCTTAGCATGGAACTTCTGAAGAACACTTCAAATTAGAACTGTTATAGCAGCCCCACCCCACAAGAGGACTTTTGACAGAAGAAACCAGTTAAGTCATGCATGTCTTCCAGACTCACTCATCACAAAGTGATAATGTTTCCCTTTTTAAGGCCACTTTTTGGAACACTTTTTATGAAGTGACAGATCACTTACACAGGTAAATGAGAAGCAGAAGAAAAGCAATTGCCATTGTGATTCAAGGTGAAATAACTAGATGACACGTGTTCAATCAGAAAATAATAAGCTAAGAAGTCAGGGCAAGAAGTTTCCTGAAGAATGGAACACAGATGTTGTGAACAAGAGTTCCTGTGAAGAATCACACCCCTCCTGCCAACTTTTTTCAAGGATTAACTGATTAAAATTTCAGTGACTATGGAGAGGTTGGAACACAACAGGTCCAGTGCCTAATTGCTGTTTATCTTGGACCATCTTTAACCCCATTTATAGCCATTTCTTGCCCCATCTCTATGTCTTCCCTAACTTCCTTGTGACTGATAAATAAATGTTTCAGGAAAGCATTAACTTAGCATGCCAGTAGCTTCTACCACCTAAAGGCCAAGAGTGTTGTCAGACAGCATCTGGGGACTACAGTACAGATTTGATTTAGACCTGCCTATTTGATTTTTCTACCAATGTACTTGAAAAGTGCCCTGGTTTCTAAAGTTCATCGCTGTTAGTTTAAAACTTCATCAGACTGTTACTACACTGGAATGTGGAGTTTGATGTAATATAAATATGTATCATGGGTGATGGTAACTCATGTTTGGCTCCAGAATAAACTGTATCTTATAAACTTATCAAAGGTGATAGTTGTATTTCTTGTACCAACAATATTAAAGATAAACCAAAAATAGCCAATAAAATAATAATTAAAATGTCTTAAGTTCCAAATCTGAAGAAAACATTGAGATTTCATGTGAAAATACTTAAAAAGAACCATAATTTTTATTGAAAATTTTCCTTAGAAATATTATCCTTCCTTAAATCCTTGAAAGTTTTTCCTCTGAAACAAATTTGCCTAGCAGAGTCTCAAAATTCTGTTTTTAAAGAAGTCTGATATTTTAAGAATAAATAATGTTTTCCTAACATGTAGTCAGATCTAACTGCAATGATAAACAGACTACTAGCAATGGACATTAAACACCCCAAGACAGGAATAAATGTTTGATGCATTTCTTCCTTACAAATGAATAATCCTGAAGGAAGGAAACAAATTATCATTATAGCAATTGCAACTTTTGTAGAAAAATGGAAAACATCCTAAAGCTCAGTACAAATAGAAAAGCAGCCAATTCACCTTTAAAATATATAACCCTATAGATATTTTATCAACTATTACTCAGTCTAGGTAGAACAAGAAAAATCTCTTAATCAGATATTATGTGTCTGTTATCATTCTACAACAAAACTTCAAAAATTAAGAAGATATAAGTACATAATACTGAACAGAAAATCTAAAGGTAATTTAAATTATAGTTCCCTTGGTGTTATTCCAATAAATAGAACAACACACAATAGCAAATATTCAATGACTGACAAAGAGGTGTCTGAAAAAACATGCAAAGTACAGAGGTGGTTAAACAAAGATTTGCCCAAAAATGGAGACATTTTTGTCACTTTATCATCATGGATATGGAGTCTCAGTACTATAACAACATGTGGACTTGATGAGGGCTGCTCTTTGTCTACTTTCTCCAACACCATAGACTCTCATAAATCCTAGAGGATGGTGTTAAGTTTTTACATTGCATGTTGTCCAGATTTTAGACATGTTGAGTTAAATAGAATATTGGTAAATGAATTTTATCTGTTTCTCTTTATATTTAAAATGTGATGCTAAGATAATCAAGATGATAGAAATAGTTCTTATCTATTTCTCTCAAATGCATTAACATAGATTTAGTTAGTGTCAGAAAAAATTCTAGTACAATTTTAAAGAAACTTTTTAAACCAATTTAAAGGGAATATAAAAAGCATGTAAAGACATATGAATTGCCAATCATACAACACATAGGCATTTTTTTCTGCTAAACAGTGAAAATACTAATATCGGTTACTCCTGTGGTCCATGTATAGCAGAGCAGCCCGTAAATAAATCAGTTTAAAGAAAAACAACTAAAGTACATCCATTGCGTTTGTTCACACAAAGATTTAGTAGTATGTGACAACTTTGACATTTAAAAATCAATGTTAAAATGCAGGCAATTCAAGAAATGTGGCTCTGATAATTATTTACTGTATTGGAAAAAAGATTGTGAGTTATATCTCTGCATATTAAAGAGCTGAATTCTAGATTGATTAACTAATTAGTATTAAGTGAAGAGTCATAAAAATTCCAGGAAAAATATTCTGTAGAAAAGTTCAGTTTATTTATGTCTTCAACATTATTCATTGGTCATTGATTGTGTAGAAGATAAAAAGACAGCCAGAGAATATCGTGGATAACACCCACACATTGCCTGCCTGGATTTCTAGTATCTACATGGGGAGTATATCAGAGAGACTATCCTCCAATGCAGAGGAAGTTTGGTGCATTGGAGGGAAGGAGGGAAAGAGAGTGAAAGAAGAGGGTAGAATATGTCTGAGGGAAGAACAAATGCTCAAGAAAGACAGACACAAAAAATCTGATTAATACTGGACTCTATATCTCTGAGAAGATTTGTATTACAGCCAAACAGCAGTCCTGTGGCCCATGAAACACAGAACCACAGGATAATCTTCTCTGTCATCTAACATCAAGTATCAATCCTGAGTAATAGCAGGAACCATTTTGAAAACAGTCTGCTGAGTCAGTAACTGGGCCCTCATGGAGGCACAGGTACTTTCCAGAATGCCCACTCTGAGAAATCAGAGCAAATATCTAGTGAATACATCCTGAAAGCTAGCTCACAGAAACGGTCTAAATGGAGGCAACAAGGTAGAGAGGGAATCAGTACTGCAGAGTTTCTGACCCATAGAATGGAGCCAGACTCACTCCCCCATCAAGGTACCAAGAAGAAAAACTATCTATCAGAGTTTCCTGAGGACGAATACAGTGAGAAAGTGGATAAATGATGGTGAGTGAGCTCATGGGGGAGTAAAGCTTCACTGGCACCTGTCTCAAGTTCTGAAATTTAAGATACCTAGTCTAAGCCTTCTAGTAGAGAGGATGCCACCCAGTACCCAAAGACAGAAAATTAACACAGAATGAAAGCAACGACTCAGGCCACTGCAAACCACACCCTGTGGTTGCTGAGAAAGCACCAAAGATGAGTGCAGAGTTTCAACTATCACCCAAGCTCTGTTCTCTACAAAGTGTCAACACACAGAGCAAGAAATGAAAACTGCATTTGTGCCCCATTTAATGATACCCCAGAAAATGGGGAAATGGCACCCACTTTTTTCTTTTTTCCAACTTTTATTTTGTACTTTACAGTAATAGCTTTTTTTAAATTTTTATCATTTCATATAATTCTTTACTTCATTCCTTCCTCTTGTTTCTGGTGGTATGCCTTCTAACAGTCTATTTAAGCCGAACTGCTTACATCAGACTGAGAAGGTCAAATATTTCTATTCTCCTGTTCTCCTCTTTCACTTCAGTACATTGCTTACTTCATGTTTAATTTATGGGGTAGATTTACCATAACCCCTTCCTTTTTTCTTTCTTCACTCTTTAGACATTGGGTCACAGAATGGCCTCGGGTTTGTCCTCTCCCTTTCTCAGTCCCCTTCTGAGTGCTGTGATTTCGAATGTGAACTACTACATTCAGATTTTAGTGTCAAAATTTTTAGAATTAATTTTAAACATTTTGTTTTGTTACCATTATTGTTGTTGTTGTAGGTGTGGGTGTGGGTGTGTGTGATTGCATGAGTTCATTTGTTACAAAGTGTATGCAGGAGGCCCTAAAGGCCAGAGGCCATGATCAGATTCCCTGGAACTGGAATTCCAGTGGTAGCTATGAGCAAGCTGATAAATTGAGCTGGAAATTTAACCCATGTCCTCTCCAAGAGCAGCAAGCACTCTTAAGCACTAAGTCATATCTCCAGTATCTTAATGTTTAGTGTTTAATTCTCTTTCCTTTTTCTTCTCCCCTTTCACCAACTTACAATTTTACTTTTGCCATTTGTTCAGTTGTATTTTCTCTCTCCTCTTTTTCCCTATTAGTTTTCCCCTGTGTGTAATTCTTTATTTTTATAAATTGTCTGTTCTCATCTATTTTCCTCTTCCTTTTGTCACTCTACCTGTAGGAAGTTCTGCTTTATCACCTCTTTGTGTGTATTATATTACTGTTGATCCTTTGTAACATGAATTCTATTTGGTCTTAATAATAAAAAGCCCAGGTAGGATACAGGGATAAATGCTGAATGACCAGAGAAGCAGAGCAGCAAGATACTAGATCTTACCTTTACCAAATCTTCAGACCAATGGACGATCCTGTCTCTAGGAATCCTCAAACTGAATGAAGTGAGCTCTTGTTTTCTCCTGCCTTGTTTTCTTCTGTTTGCCCAGCCGTATCACACCTGCGAAGTGCTGGGTTTAAAGGTGTGTGACTCCCAAGCACTAGGATTAAAGATGTGAACCACCACCACCTGGGTCTGTTTCTCTTTTAGACTGGATTAATCTAATGTAGCCCAGGGTGGCCTTGAACTCACAGAGATCTATCAGCCTCTGTCTCCCAAATTCTGAAATTATAAAGATGTGTGCCACCACTGTCTGGCTTCTATGGCTAACTAGTTCTGCATTCTGATCTTCAGGCAAGCTTTATTTGTTAGATCACATACAAAATATCACTACAATCTTTTATTCCTCTAACATTATTAGAGTTGAGGAAATGATTGCTTTGATTTCCTATTGCTATATTTTCACAGTGTATTCATCATTACTTATAGCTTTTGCAGTTAGCTTTCTGCTCTTGTAGATTATTTTTTGAGCATGTATCTCAGGATTTAGCTCCTAATGGCAATTTAAAGGTTTGGGTCAAGAATAAAAGACACAAGGAAAGGAGACACACAGCTCAAACATAGTTTCAAATATAAGAAATGAGAGTTCTCAATTTTCAATGGCTGACAGGCAACTACAATGAAGGAGGCGCAGAGTGCAACATTAGATGTGGTAGAATTCTCACAGGAGAGTATTTTAATGAGACTAAAACTATAAGAATATGGGGACTAAATTTTCTGGGGTCTGTATTATTATCTTGTCAATCAGTCCCGGTTAAATATCTAGGGGAGTTGGCTGTTAATCCCAATGTCTGGGATGAATGAAATTCACTTGGAGCTGAAATTTCTCATTAACCAAAATGAGGAACTAAATTCCGGGAGAAGTTAGATTGTACTCTTGATTTTGATCAGTGATGGATGGCAGAGGTACAAGCCTGAAGTCTCCATTTGGAGCTTGCTCTTCCTCAAATATATATGGGCTTCATTAAACTTGAATGTCCAGGTCCTGTGTTTTATCTCCATTAACAGAGTTGAGGACGCCTAATGGTATTGAGAATCTAAAGATGGGAGAATAGATATTTTCCTCCTTGCCTAGTATTTAAAATCTGTCTCAATGGCCTCAATGAGTAAGTCCATGTTGACTTGGAATATTGGAAAAATGACTTAAGGTCAAGTGGAGCTTATCCAGGGTCTCCAGAGTATGGTAATGAGTGGTCATGGTTGTCAATTTTGATAGAGCGCAAAAGTGTCCAGATGTAACAGTTCAAGTAATATTTCCCTTCAAGTACTATTTTCCTAAGCAAAATCTTGGCGAATGCTTGTGGTTGAGCTCTCTTGGCTCCTACTTGAGCTTCATTTTATTTCTTATATGAGCACTCCCCACCAACTATTCCCATTAATCCAATTTCTGCTTTAATTAAAAAAAAAAAAAACAAGCTTCTGATATCTGCCGCTAGTATTATACTAGTTACCCTGGCTTTGAACAAGATTGAGCAGGCTTCAAAGCTAGAGAACTTATACAAAACGACTAATATCATTTTCCCCAAGTAAAGTCTTTTCATTTCTTTCTGATAGGGTGTTACTAAATAGCCTAAGCAGACCTGGAAATCACTGTGTGGGACAGCAGGGCCTCAGACTCATAGTGATTATCCAGCATCGTCCTCCTGAGTTGCAGGTGTGCACCACCACTTTGGACTTGTATCTTTGCTTTTTAAAAATCTGGAGGCTTTCCCAGGGAATATTCTCAGGAATATTCCCTTGAACATTCCTGCGCAGGGTTCACTGATACTGTGGTTATTTTCTTCTCCAAGCATTGATAGGCCACTGGTGCTGAGCAACTATTTCCTGTACTAGTAATTCTTCCATAGAATTATGCCTAGAAGAAACATCATTTGGGGAGCAATCTTCATATGTTATGGGTGTTTACTAAGCACCGCTAACACTCCAGGGTTCACAGATGAGAGACTGATCTTAATCACTCCTTAATCACCCCTTGTTAACAGGTTGAAAGTACAGTGTTGTTCACATGCTCTTATGGTTGTTCACTTGAAGCCAACCTTTGAGAAGGTGTTTTCAAGGTTGGCAGGGTCATGTGCTTGAATACTCAGACCCCAACTAAAGGTGTTACTTTAGAAAGTGAGGGGTATTTAGCAGGTAACAGATGTGGATCACTGGGGGTCAGGTTTGAAGGAGATAACCACTTCTGGCTTGAGGCTTCTCTACCTGAGACCTGCCTACCAAGCTGCAAGAAGCTACACTAGAAGTTGCCTGAAACCATTAGTGGATATAAATCCCTCCTCCTTCAAGTGGCTTCTATTAGGGATTTTATTACAGAAACATAGGAAGAAAATCACACTTTTCCTTACCTTTAGCTTGATAATTCTCTTATTACATGGCCCTGATGGTTGTTGTGTCTCTTTTGAGATTGCAATCAGCATGATTGAACCACAATCATGGTTCAACTAAGATATAGGAAAGAAAACACAATGGTTCCTTCAGTCACTCATCATTAAACAAAAAAATGGCTATCTTCTAACAATATCTACAAAAATGTAGTACAAAACTACAATTATGGATTTTCCTTTTTAACGTGTTTTATAGAAAAGAACAGGGCCTTGAAAATTTGGGTTCATTTCTCTTCCCCTCTTGTAAGTTCACATTGTGGATTCAGTGGGATAGTTGATAGTGAATGTCAGCTTGTCACCATGGGTGGTAAGATCTACCGCTCCAGTATAAAGTTTTAATGATACTGAGATGGGAAGGAGGGTGAATAGGCCATAGAGGTCTTTTAGGTTAAAGATTTCCTGTATTGCTGTCCAACCTCTTTTATCCTTATCACCTTCCCCTTCTTCTTGTTGATCTCATATACCTCAGTGTCAAATTCTGGCTCTCATTTTCTTCAATAATATTCCTATGGCTTCTCTTTCTTCCTTATGTCTCCTCTTAGTCAAGGACTTGGTAGCAATCCTGAAACTGTTGTCTTCCTCTGTGTCTGCATGCTAGGGCATACCTAAGATCCTATGCAGAGGATGAAAGAGAAATGTAGAATCTGTGAGTGCTGCTGAGATGATTGCATGGCTCCTGGCAAGTGTGGAGTCAGGCAAAAAAGCTTACTACAATGAGCAGGAGGTTGGACCCAAGACAATACTTCTCATAATGCTGTTCCCTTAAGTATAAGAAAATTTGCAAAAACCTCAAGTAGTCACCAAAATATCAAATAATCCAATTAAAAAGTGGGGTACAGAACTAAATAGAGAATTTTCAATATAGGAATTCAAAATGGCTGAAAAACACTTAAGAAAGTTCTCAAAATCCTTAGCAATCTTGGAAACGCAAATCAAAGCAACTCTGAGATACAATCTTACTCCTGTCAGAATGGCAAAAATCAAAAACACCAATGACAATTTATGCTGGAGAGGAAGAGGAGGAGGGAGGAAGGGCTACACTCCTCCACTGCTGATGGGAGTGTAAACTCATACAGTCACTTTGGAAATCAGTATGGCAGTTCCTCAGGAAAATGGGAATCAGTCTACCTCAAGATCCAGTAATTCCACTCCTAGGTATATACCCAAAAGGTGCACATTCATACAACAAGGACATCTGTTTAACTATGTTAATAACAACATTATTTGTTGCCAGAACTTGAAAGCAACCTAAATGTCCCTCAATTGAAGAAGAATGGAGAAAATATGGTATATTACCACAATGAAGTACTACTCAGAAGAAAAAAAAACAATGGAATTGTGAAATTCTGAGGCAAATGGATGGAGCTAGAAGAAACCATCCTAAGTGAGGTAACCCAGTCACAAAAGAAAAAACATGGTATTTACTCACTCATACATGGTTTTAAGGCGTACAGCAAAGGATTGCCAGCTTACAATCGGCACCACCAGAAAAGCTAGGAAATAAGGAAGGCCCTAAAAGAGACATACATCATCCCATGGAGAAGGGGAAAGAAACAAGATCTCCTAAGCAAATTGGGCACATGGAAGAGGAGGGGAGAGGTGGGCATGAGGGAGTAGGAAGATTGAGTCAGGAAAAGAAAAATGACACCATAATAGAGGGAGCCATTATTATAGATTTTAAGAATAATCTGGCACTAGAGAAATGTTCAGAAATCTACAAGAATGACCCCTACTAACACTCTAAGCAACAGAGGAGAGGCTACCTTAAATTCCCTTCCCTGATAATGAGATTGATGACTACCTTATATGCCATCCTAGAGCCTTCATCTATTATCTGATGGAAGCAGAAACAGACACCCACGGCTAAACACTGAGTCAAACTCCTGGATTCCAGTTGCAGACAGGGAGGAGTGATGAGCAAAAGGGTCAAGACCAGGCTGGAGAAACCCACACAAACTGCTGACCTGAACAAGTGGGAGCTCATGAACTCCATAGCTGGGAAACCAACATAGAAACAACCTAGACCCATTGAATTTGGGTGTTAGTTAGGAGGACTAGGCAATCTATTGGACCTCTGGTATTGGATCAGTATTTATCCCTAATATATGAATGGACTTTGGGCCCATCCCACATAGAGGGATACTTTCTCAGCCTAGACACATGGAGAAGGGCCTAGGCCCTACTCCAAATGATATGACAGACTTTGATGACTCCCCATGGACTGCCTCACCCTCCCTGGGGAACAGAAAGCAGATGGGGTGGGGATTGATGGAGACAGGGGAGGAAGGGAGGATTCAAGAACTGGGATTGACATGTAAAACAAGCTTGTTTCAAATTTAAAATAAAAAAATAATAAAAAAAAGAAAATGTAGTTAATATTCTCATTGTCTTTGCTACCACATGTTGGAGAGATATAAAGTGAGAAGTAGAACTGGGATGTCTTCCATATAAAATAGAATATTCCAAAATAAGTAAATTACTTGGGCTAATATTTTGATTCACATGTGACATTTCTGACTTCAAATTAAAACATCAAATTATTCACTAAGCTGGAATCTTGAGCTCTTTCAATTGGTTAGAACAATCTGTTATCCTAAATTAAATTTCTAAAGGAGTATGGCTTTGGATGTTATATACACCATAGCTGACAGGGACACTATCTAATTAGCTATTTATATGCAAAGCAGAAGAAGGGATAATTAGAGACATGGATTATGCAAAGGCATTCACACTGACAGAGGGCAAAAAGAATTGCAAACATATTGAATCAAATTTGATATACATTTCTACAGTTTATCATATTTCATTTGCATTGTATTACATTTATGCATCATTTAACATGGTATAAATGAAGTAATATTCTAATCCACTGATTAATAAACTAAATATAAATCTTATGCACTACTAGACTACAAATATAGCAGGCTTCTGTAGATGGAAAGGAAAAAATAACTTTTAGATTTTCTCTAGAGAGACAAGGAAAAGGGCATATTTATATTTCATGTCACTAATCAAATGCTCAAGATACTTATCATAAACAAAAGCCTTACCTCACAGGACTTGTTCTAGCTATCTGTCATTGTTTAACAGATCACACCCAACACCAAAAATTGTGAAGTAACAAGACAGATGACTTATTATTTCTGTATTTTATTTTTTTATTTCAGCAATTTGAGGACAAACAAAGAGCAGCATGTCTCTATGTCACATTGGCTGAGGACTTTAAATATCCAGTGGTTCACTGAACAGCTTGACTACGACCATATAACAACTACGGCTTCATTTTCATCTTCCAACCAGTTTATCTGGTGTTTTTGCTTGTTGCATCTGCTTCATGTGGAACATGTATGATGGCTCTGTCACTCATGTTTTATATAAGCTAGGGTGCTTGCCTCAGTTAGTGGCCATTTGGGATCTCATTTTTACCATGGAGTCTTACCCATACCTAGATTGGGCTTTTTTGTGGTTTTGTGATTTTTGAAATAATAATCTTACATTGTAGCTGGGATCTTATGTCTTAATGTCCCCCAGAGGAAATCTCTCTGTAAAAGAGTAAGACCAGCATAGTAACAATTTCACTATATTTTTACTTGTCAAAACATGCCAATATTCAAGGTAAGGAGACATAGATATCACTCATCTCTCAGTGGGAGGAGAGTCAAAGAATATGTGGTCACTTTTTGCCTCTTAATGCCATGTTATAGGGACTTCTATTAAGACAAGTAGTCCCCATAATATGCTCTGTCTGGTTTTAGCATTTAAATGGACATGCAGACTGTGTTCTCTTCTGATCTGAATACTTTAAATTGAGATTAGTAAGAAGTTCATAATTAGCTTTTTTATCAGGAAGATTTTATAAAAGATAAATGAAAAAATGAGTTATTACTTTAGCTTACACTTGTAACTTCTAGATGAAATGGTAAAAAGTGGAATGGTGACTATTGAACCCATATAAAATAATTACCAGTTAGGCATTGGTGACTCATTAATCCCAGTACTCAGGAGGCAGAGGCAGATGGATCTCTGAACTTGAGGCCAGCCTGATCTACAGAGTAAGTTCCAGGAAAGCCTGGACATAGACAAAACTCTGTCTTGTTAAAGGAAAAATGAAAAAAATCTATTTTTAAAATAATATACCAAAATAGATCATTGAATGTTTTTTTCTTAATAATAACAGCCATTCAAATAGACACCATAAGTTTCTCTTACACTGAAGTATAGTCATGCTACTAGGTTCTGGTCAGAAGGATGGATGCAGAAAAGGTGACATCTTTCAGAATCTATCATTAAGAGATATTTAGAAATAGCTAGAGAGATGGCTTAGTAGTTATAAATATGAAATGTGCTGCTCTAGCAGAGGACCTGAGTTGGATTTCTAGCAACCATATTGGGTAACTGCCTGTAACTATAACTCCAGAGAATCCAATGTCACCTTCTGTCCTCCATGGATATCTGCACACTTGTGTATTTACATAGATAGACACATATTCACATATTAAAACATAAAAATGAATATGTAAATAAAAAGAAGCATCTAAAGTGTACTTCCCACCATTTTGCTAAATGTAGTCCTCTTTCCTATCAACCAAAATCAGGATATCATAGCCTTAAGCATTTCTTGGACACTGACCAACACAGCCCCTGTGTGCTGGAGAATTTATTTGAGCAATCATTACATATTATCCCTGGACTATATGCTACTCAGCTTTTCATCACTGTTACAAAATCTCTGAAGTGAAAACTCTAAGAGGAAGGAAATTGATTGAATTCATTGGCTCATGTTTTCAACTCATGGATAGCTATTTGTGCCAGAGGTGAGACAGAACATCCTGGCACATAGTATAAGGCAGAACAACACTGTTTGCCCTGTGGTGACTGAGACAATCAGGAGTAAAACATAGACTTCAAAAGCATATCCTCTACTTTCTGTTGTCTCTACCTACATATTTCCTCAGTTTCTACCTCCTCCCAATAGCCCCACCAATGGCATATCAACTCTTTAGTACATGAATTTTGGAAGATATTTGAGATCTAAACTATAACATACTCCATAACTCCATATGATGGCATGAATGAGAAATAAGCTCACATCTTTACTTCCCTTCCAAGGTATTTGGACTTTCCTGAAAATGTGTTTACAATTTCTTCTAATCCGTCGATACTACTTTCATTAAAAAGAAATTCATGTCCTACCTTCCACTTTACTTCCCTTCTATTACCCCAGTCTTCACACTTCCTCTTCTCTTTGCATTTTAAATTACTATATTTTTAACATCAATGTCTTGATAATGAGTTCTTTGATGGAGGGCAACGGCTGTTTAGATTAAATAGTTTCATCACAGGAAATAGTCGTCTAGCTTATCTTTCTGTGCAACTTTGCAGGAAGACAAATACCAGCCTTTGAGCACACCATTGGGCAGGTTAAGCACTGATATTTTGGTATTTTTGAGAATTGGATTGCAAGGTGTTATTACTGTCAGGAAATTTCTTAACTTATTGTTGCAATAAAAATGGAGCTTTAGATAGACAGCCAACATTAACGAAGCCATCATTTTACTCTTACCACTGCACATAAAAGTTCACATTTTGTTCTGGGTTTGAATAATAATTGGTATTATGTTTATTTGCTTGGTATCATTAGGTAAAGGTGTAATATAAAAGAAAAGTATTTTTATAGAGAGTCAAATAGAATGCTGATAAAACCTGAAAACATCCACATACATTTTGGGTGCTGTGGCCTAGGGCAAGGCAAATGTTGAGGTGGGGGAATCTTGCATTTTCTTCACATTAACACAGGCCAACAAATTGCTTTAATCTTGGCTTTCATTGTTTGCAAGGTGGAATTATTACATACAATTCCATTTCTACAATCCCAGTACAAATAAACTGCCTGTGCTCCTAAGCCAAGTGGCTAACCATTGACATGCTGATTAAGCATTACTGATTAACTGTACAGCAAGTCATTGGAATTGCTGGTGCACAGATGGGTGACATTTATTTAATTGTTAAGTAACCCAGGATCTGAAGGGAACTTGCTAATGTAATGGTAATTGAGAAACAGTGCTGTGTTGGGAAAATACACATTGATTTAGCTGTTTTGCGATGAGGTCTGTTTGGGTAAACTTGGAAAGTTTATTTCTGGTAGTTGTCACACACACACAGTACTCTGTATAGTAAAAAAAATATGTTACCCACACTTGAGGAGTGGAGGTAAAATCATAGCCTTCAAAATGTTTTTCAAATTATTGTGTTTTAACACTTCTGCAGTTACTCTATATATTGCTTTCCATCTAGATAGTTTCTAAAAATTCTATTGCATAATATGTAAATGCCCAAAGTACATTACACAACATAGGGTATTCTCCACAACATATGAAGTTATATTTGTTATATGTATACTCTTTTAGCTCACAGGTTCTATTCAAATTGATCTTGAATAAAAGCTTGAAGGAGGGGTATCTCCTCTACCTTTTCCATCTTACACATTTCTTCTATGGTTTAAAACGCATCTCATAGCTGCTTTAAGTTTAAGGAGACTGGATTATTCTTGCCCACACATTAGATACTATAGGAATGACTAGCTAGGTGCTCTTTAAAGAACACAAAAGTTCAAGGAACTGAATACTATAGGAATGTAAGGACACTACTGTCAGCATGGATTTTGAAGATAGATGGCCTAATTTCAAATCTTTCACATGATACAACTGTTGATGCTATAGATACCAAGTAGTTACACTCCCCATTTAAAATGGGAATGATAATAATCATAGCATTTAACTACTTCAGCTGAATTTTATCCTCCCCATTCAAGATGCTGACATACATAATTTATATTTAAAAAACAAAGCAAATAAACAAAAACTGTTATGTCATATCATGATCTTTCTCAGATAATATAGTTTTCATAATAATACAGTTTAAAATTAGGTCCTTAAAGTGCCCTTTATATCCATGACTGATTTTATATGAAAAAAAAGTTTCTATATACTTTCAAACACATGCACACATACAGAAGAAAGATAATGTAAAGACATGCAAGGTAAACAGTATGGAAAAACAAAGGCAGACATAAGATGAGGAAAGCAAAGACTTCAGATATGGATAGGAGTTGGGACAGGGACAGAAAATTCTACTTAGATTCTCAGAGAACACATGGCCTTGTGAACTACCAGACTTCAAGTTCCAGGCACCAAAAATTATGAGAAAGTTCCCCTCCTTGTTTTAGGCCACAGAGTTTATACTAATTAGTTAGGAAGTCTATATAGAAATTCACACACTATATATATATATATATATATATATATATATATATATATATATAAAATAATTGATTGAGTAAGTTAATATGTGTATGCTATTCTAAGAACAGCAACTGGTACATAATCACCACGATGCTTTCTGTTCAGGATTTCATAAGAAAGAGAATAGGATATAGACAAGAAAGATTTTAGCCTAAGAATGGTCAACTTAAATCATTAGACATCTATAATCTCATGACATTCCTGTCAGTAGTCTAGGTGTGTCACAGATGTTTGCCTCTAAGATATACAGTTAAGTTGATGAGTGGAGGAGCTTTGCTCTCACCTGAAGTCATCAATTTCTATGACTGTTGGCAATAATTAGCCTTTCACTGCTTGGACCTTTCAAAAAGGATGCCTTTCTTCCAGTACTGTAAAAGAAATCAGGAGAGATTGCCCCTGTCTTTATGCCTCACTCATGGAAATATCATCTCATCACTTCCATGTATTCAGTTTATTGGAAATGATTCAATAGCATAGATCACATCATAGGGGTAATGATTACAGTAGAATGTGCATTGCAGAGGTGTATGGACCATTTAACCATCTCATCTAAGATGTTATCTGCTCTGTAAAGGAAGTAGAAGAATTTTATCCTCCCCATTCAAGATGCTGACATCTTGAAAGAGACTTTCTACTTGGCTTCCTAGTAGCCATCATATTAAAAAAAAATTTTTTAACTATTCAAAAATAAATAAGTACAATAAGGTAAGATTCATATCTTCTCTCTGCAAATATTTTTATTGATGAGGAGGATATTACAGCTTATTTGTGTAAAAATAAGTCAATTTCTTATATCTATATTTTCAAAATTAAAACAGGAACAATTATTTGGACCACTTTTAACTACATATGCAACAGCAGTACAGAAAATGAATCTATGTTCTTTTGTACTAAATTTTAAGTCAGGATGTTCACTGAATAAAATATTAAAGTAATATTAATATAATTGAGTTTTCAAATATTTCTCTGTGTTAACTTTACAAGGATTACATAAATATTCTAGTTTTTCTTTTTAATATGGTATGCAAATAAAATTAAATTTGCCTTCAAACACTACTACCAATTCTAGGCCCCATCAACAAAACCAAGCACATTTATAAGTTCAATATATATGCCTCAAGAACATTTTCAATGCATTTTTAAACATATGTATGCACATGCTTTAGGTAGGATTACTATCGCTGTGATGTAACACCATGACCAAAGCAACCTGGAGAGGAAAGGGTTTGTTCAGCTTAAACTTCCATACCACAGTTCATCACAAAAGGAATTCTGGACAGGAACTCTATGCAGAGGCCTTGGAGGAGTGCTGTTTACTGGATGCTCCTCATGGCTTACTCAACCTGCTTTCTTATAGCAGGCAGGACTACCAGCTCAAGTGTGACACTACCCAAAATGGGCTGTGCCCTCTTCCATCAATTACTGCTTAAGAAAATGCCCTACAGGCTTTCCTACAGCCTGGATTTTGTGGAGGCATTTTTTTTTTTAAATCAAGGTTTCCTCCGCTCAAATGACTTCAGCTTGAGGAGAGAGAGAGAGAGAGAGAGAGAGAGAGAGAGAGAGAGAGAGAGAGAGAGAGAGAGAGAGAGAGAATACAATTTAATATTGAGGTGTGGGAATATACATATACATGCATTTTTCTGAATGACATTCTTTTTGTACTGTTCTGAAACCCATGATTTTGGTTCAATATGCCTTGGAAATCTAATGTGGTCTGAATCAATTTATCTCCACACCTGTCTTACAGGATGACTTTCAGGACTCAATGTAGCAATAAATATAAACTCTTTAGGAAACAAATTTGTTACTATACTTTGGATACATCTATGATGGGACATCTTTCATTTCAAATTCCATTGCATTAGATGTAGGGATCAACTTGCATGAGTTATGGCACCCAGAGTGTTAACTATTCCTTTAACTGTTTCTGTAAAGTTCTTTAAAATGGGATTGCCTTTTTAATTGATAGGTTTTGAGTCACACATGGATAGGTTTTATCCAGTGAACTCAAGGCCTAAATACTACCCTTTCCAGCAAAGAGAACACTGATATCTCTCAGCCTCCAGACTTAAATCACAGCATAAACTTTTCCTTGGTCTCCATGATCATAAGCCATTTTATTAAGATTAAAATATGTAGCATTCTGTATTAATTCTGTTTCTCTGGAGAACTGACTGCCTCAGTGATGGTTACACAAATCCACTAAAGTCATAAATTTCCTAGAAAGGAAGAAAGCAGGGAAGCAAGAACAAGCAAGCAAGAAAGGAAGACAACAAGAAAAAAAATGTGAAATCTGGGTAAGGATTTCAGTTGATCCTATAGCAATGCTAGCCTTTCAGTTTCTGAGTATATTGTGGTTTATAAGATGTTAGCATCCAAGAATGCTATAGGAAACTTTCTGTACTGCTTTTGGTGTTTTTTCAGAGTCTTATTATTTCAAGTCTGACAAAAAGAAAAAAAGTGAAGATATCTTGATCACAGTATTGCTCCACAACATACATTAGAATATAGGCAGAAGAAAAGCAACAGTAAACAGAAATGAAATTGGAGAATCAAAGAATAGGGCCTACATGTGCTTTCTCTCTAAGGGAACCAGAGAGATAAAAAGCCCCTTAGGCTTTGTTTGGTTATGATAAGGAGGTATAGATAAGAGTATCTGTGAAGATTTCCAGTCTGATTGAACAACAGACAGTTGTTCATCATGTACTCAAACTCATATATGACTAGAAGAGAGATATTAACAATTGGAGACCTGGTAGTCATTAAAAAAACTGGTAACAGTGGGTGGTGATGTGTGTGTGTGATAGATAACTGGAATCCAAGTGGGAATGAGGACATCTCCAGGTATGTGAGTATAGATAATGATGGCCAAGCTTTCATGGCAATATTCATACCCTAAGACCTCATGAATTTCACAGGATTTTGAACATAGCTTTTAAAAAGAAGAGTAAGATCCCTATAAGGATTGTGAGTTAGTTCAGGGCCATTGACATCACTCCTATTTCAAACAGAAATTCACACATGTTACTGTTCAGTTTAGCTGGTCTACTTTTGTCTTTGTTTGGTCTGACTATTAATATGACAATATCCTACAATCTGATCACACAGTGGCTTGAATCATGTCACATATATATCATGTCCTGTTCACTGTCTGATGACCTGCACTTGACTGGCTGAATAAATCTTAATATTCTTTATATTTGCATTCCTCTTTCCTTTCCCCCCTAAAAATTCCAAGTAATAAATGAGTAAATGAAAAAACATTAGCAATCAAAATATGTCAATTCTGGTGTCAATCACAGAGAATGAATTTACCATATTCATGTTATCTTTTAAATTATAAGAAAGGCTATGACTATAATCAAAATATCTATTCCAGGTACAAACTTCAAAATCACTTGCTTTGCTTTCTCTTACTTTCCAAGTCTGAATTGGGGCTTCTGAATAAATTTCAAAGACTTGGAAGATGAGTTTCTTTTCTTTGTGTGTGTGTAAGTGATGTACAGGAATGCAGGCCTAACTGTATATCTGGGGTACAGGTTGTCAGGAGGAAGTGCATGTTGAGACATGAAATTAATGTCTAGCATCTTCCTTGAGTGTTATCCATTTTACTTGATGAGGTAGGATCTCTTGAAGATCCTAGACCTTGCCAATTCCATCTAGTGCAGTGGCCCAACTTGCTCTGGAGATTCCCTCGATCTGACTCATGCATTCTAGGCAGACAAGCAGTCACTAAACCTACCAGGTTGTGGTATGAGTTCAGGAAATCAGCACTCTGGTTACCATGTTTATGCTTTATCTACTGAGCTATCCACAAAGCCCTAAATTGGGTTTATTTCCAAGGCTTGGTTTGCTTTTATCTATCATAAAGAGGGTTGGAATGATGAAGAAGAGGAATAAGAGGAAAAAGTGGACTAGGAGGAGGTGTGAAAAGGTAAGGATAGAAGGGAGAAGGGGAGGGAATGAGGGAAGGGGAAAGGGAAGGAAGGGAGGGAGGAGAAAGGAGGATGGAGGGAAGGAAGAAGGAAATTTAAAAGTAAATAATTTAGAAAAAATGAAATGTGTGCATTTCTGTGGGAGGGTTCTTAAAGTGTACAGTTTTACATCATGTGTTACACAAAGTTTGAAAGAGTAAAGTCAAGTTTTTTATCTTCTTATTTCTGTAACTAGGGAAAGTACCATTAACATTCCCTGTGCCTTAAAAAAAATAAAAGGAAGAAAGAAAGAAAGGCAAAAGAAAAGAAAGAAGAAAACATAATGCAGACACATCTTGAGAGAAAACGCTGCTTCTGTGTCACAAATGGTGTGATTCTATTGGCATAATTGAAGGCTCACACTCAGGGAAAACTATCCTCTATGATTAAGAAAAAATGTACATATGATGGAAGACACCATGTAGTCTCAATCAGACTTCCACTGTAGCTGTAGGCAGGCAGCTGCCAGCACACCAGGTGGGAAAACCTGCATTAGTTGGCATGTTGATCCCTTCTAACAAAGAGGTTAGTCTCTGGGGGAGATGTAGAGGGTTAAAAGCTTTGCTCTCAATCACTCTCACCTAATCCCAGATTGCCTCCATTCAAATCTGCCATTGTAATTGAAATTGTGACTCTAAAATGCTCTTGAGGATATTTTCCAAAGCCCTTTTACAGAGTGCAAATGCCCTCCATACCTGTTGTGTGCTCTAGAACTCTGCAATCTGGGAGTGAAGAAAGGAAAGATTTGAAATAAGAAGTAAGTCTTAAATAAGAATGACCTGCACATGCTGAGAGCAACTCCAATTGCTCAGCTGAATGCACACACACACACACACACACACACACACACACACACACACACACGAAGTGATTTGAGATTAATGCTAAAATTGGTATAGTCTTCAATTAAATCATTGGTTGATGACTAATGTTCAATTATAAGAATTAAAAAAGTGGCCTTAATGGAATACAATCTACCCAGGATGATTGATGCATTTTAATCTTATTGCCACTGTAATCTCTATTGTCCAGTCCTCATGGTCTCCGTGGGGGGAAAAAAATCAGACAAAACACAGTGCAGTATACAAGACAGACAAGAGGTTATTACAAAGTCAAGTGGGGGCACTCTCCAATGGCCACAAACACATGTCTGATTTATACTTTAGGGAGGTTTTATATTATTTCCTAAGTCTCTAGAATGGGCTGCTTTCTCAAGAGGCATTTTCCCATTCAGGTGACAGACTGGGCCATTTGAGTTGACTCTTATAGGCCCAAGCAACATAAATAAAGCCCGTCTGCCAGATAGCAATCTTATAAGGTTAGGGACTTCTGGAATCTAGTTTAGATGGCTATCAATTAATAACCTTCCAGGCACTTTAGAATGTTATGTCTCTTTCCAGGGCCAAAGATAGAATTCAGATTCCATTTTTCTGACAGTTCTAGTCAAAGGTTTTCCAGTCTCTCTCTCTCTCTCTCTCTCTCTCTCTCTCTCTCTCTCTCTCTCTCTCTCTCTCTCTCTCTCTCTCTCTCTCTCACACACACACACACACACACACACACACACACACACCACTTTACCACTTTGAACAATGTAGCAACTTTTAGCAACTTAGGATTCTCATCTGCATCCAACCACCAGTACACCTCACCTCACCCCAAACAATGGAGACAGTCTTTCCTCTCCCCATCACACTTAGACAGGGTATATTCAGTATTTTTTTTTTTTTTTTTACTTAATTCTTTGAACTTCAGGCAATGGGCCTATCCAGTCTGAACTACTTTTGAGTACATAATAGGAAAAATCATGTTTTAAGTGAACTTGTGGGAAGAAGGCCCTATTTACCATCTTCTATGTATGTATAATTGGACATGCATATGCTTAAAATCAGATGCATTATGAGAAGAAACATGCATAGTAGAAAATTACTATATAACATTTATCAGTTAAAATGGAAAAGTAAGTGGACTATGCCCCTTAATAACAAATGAAAAAAAATGAAATAAAAGGAGGAGGATATGACTAATTCTAAGGTATGGAAATTTTTATTTAGATATAAGAGAGAAAGTAGGTAGAGGGAAGAGTCCAGGCAGAATATGGCTAGCAGGATAAACCAGGCCATGAGAGCAGGGGGGGAGGGCAAGAGAGGCTGTGGTCCAAGCCAAGAGACCAGTGTAGCTAAAAATGGCTGAGTTATATAGAGATCAGGTTGTGGGGAGGGAAGCAGAAGTCCAGTCTCTGGGAAGGAGAGGTTTAAGGGTAGGGGTGGGGTAAAAATTGCTAGGAAGGAGACACAGGTACTGAGTGAGACTTGTCCCAGGTTTTTTTGAGACCTAACAAATAACAAGCCAACCCTTCCCTTCCATTACACCAAAAAAAGCTTCACACAGTAAGTAACCTAGGCCCTTGAGTGTCTTCATGCCCTTTCCTATCAGGTGGCTTACAGGCTGCTCTGACCTGCACTGTTACTTCTCTTTGAGTAAGTTTACCTTGCCACTTTGTAAAGCTGTGTGTTTATTTCAATGCTTTGAATAAGGTGCCAAGTACCTGGAAATACCTTACCTGGACTCCAACAGCCAGAAATGGTGTTAAAAGATGAGACTGTAGTTGAGAATGGTCCATAGAAGCTTTGGATTGCTAGACCCAGCAAAATACAGATACTGGAGTATTTTAAGCAAGCTGCTGATTTTGATCAGTAAATTATTAGCTGTTTCATAGTTGACATTCTAGGAACAAGTGTTTGATGGTTTTTATTTGTTTGTTGTTTGCTTGCTTATTTTTGGACAAGGAGATAAGTTTATTTTTATTTTGTTCTATTTGGGCCTGGTCCTAAGACAAGATAGAAAGACAGGAAGAATTCTGGGAAGAAGAGAAGATAAAAGATGAGGAGTCTCTCACCCTGAGAGATAAGAATTCTAGTACGATTAACAACACCAGCTGTTGAAGACCTGAGAGCGTGGATCCTCATGCCCTGACTCAGGAAAGGCACCCCCCCACCCCCCAATCACTCACAAGAAGCGTCTTGATGCAAAAGTATGAGGTCTTTTATATTCCAAGTACACTGGGGTCCGCAGCCATACTTCACATGGGAGTAGAGGACTAGGACCCTGGATACAGACTTGAGACAGCTTTTATAGGGTTACAACAAAGCCTGCGAATTGTAAACCAATCATCTCCTAGCATCCAGTGGGGACCAAATAATTTAAACTATCCAAGCCTGTGCTTAGCTTAGGAAGTCTGCTTTTGCTTGAACTTCTGGGTGGGGTGACAAGGCTCATTTCCTGTGTTCACTCACTCACAGGTATTGTCATAAACAGCCCTGTCTTAAACAGTCAAGAATGTGACCTTTAGCCTGGGATTTAGACTCCCAGCTTCCTGGGGTCAGTGGAGAGTTAGGATAAACTTTTCCATCCTTACACTGTGAAGGTCACCAGTATAGAAACAGCAACCTCCTAGGACAATAGTGATGAACTTAGCCTAAGTTCTGAATGGATATGACTTGAGTAGCCTTTTCCTGAAGTCTTACTTGGAGTTGCAAACAGAAGTGTTCACATTGTGTGCAGAAAAGACATTCTACCTCCAGCCTTGTGACCTCATCATTTGTAATTTTCTCAGGTGTCTCTCAAGGAACCATTGTGTGAGCATATTTAGATTACTTAGCAATCCTCTAAAGATACCACTTCAAACTTACTAATATAATAGATAGGATTATTGTAAAACAGTGAGAAGTGGCTCATCTTTGGGAAGCCCAGCCCCCCATGCTCTGATGGCATTTTCCTTTCTGGATATCGCTCTTTTCATTAACCCTCTAGCTTAAAATCTATTCTATAATGTCTTGAGTAAACCCAAATTCTGGTTAATAATTTAATTGCTTCTGAAATGGAAACCATGATTCTTGAGTTTGCTTGAGATGAGCTCTCTAAAGATTAAAGGAATGACTGGGGCTGGTAAGAGTAACATTCTGGAGTTGTGTGCTATCCCCTCACCAGTGACAGTCTCTGTGTGGTTTAGAACAGAAATAAGAACGTGTTATCTATCTTCGAATGGATTAACATAGAAACCAGGAAATATGCTGATTTTCATTCTTAGAAGAATCAACTGCTGGATTTCTTCAGGTTCCAGTTAAACAGCTCAGAATGGCAAAGTATGTGAACCCAGGCAGCTAGGGATCACAATACCTTTGTCATTATGGACTCCAGGGGCCACAAAAAACCTCCCCCCAGGTATCTTACTATATTTCCCCAGTAAGTTTTGTCTCCTCTTGTTACTAAATTCATTTCTCACCCAATAACTTACAAACCTCTTGGTGCCAATGAATTCAGCTTGAATTTCCCAGAGAAAATATAGCCTATCTGGTAAGAACCCCATTCACATTCCATCTCTTGCGACTCCAGACCCTGTCACTCTGTCGGTCTAGGGTTATGGCTTCTTCCTTTTGACTTCATATCTTCAACTACAATGCTGCTTTTGCTGAAAATCTAAATTTTTCATATTTTTATATCAAACTTAACCATCCTTGTCTCAATGCTAAGGACATTTGCACAAACAACCCCTTCTTTGCTTCTTTCTTTATCCTGTACTATTGTGTATTCAGTTTGAAGATCTGTATCCTCTTTGACACAGGAAACCAACATCTGTAATATTAAATATAGAAGTGATTCAATAAATGTCTATCAATTAATAATTCAATGTTTTAGAAATTAACTTTCTGATAGAAGCTGGATAGTCTGCCTTTAAAAACCTAGAAATTATTAGAACCGAGAACTCAAAATATATCTTTTCCCAAATCAAGAAGTACTGAGCCAAAGAACTGGAATCCAGTTTCACAGAGGGAGGAGTAACGAACAAAGGGGTCAAGACCATGGTGGGAAAACCCATGGAAACCTTTGATCTGAGCAAACAGAAACTAATGGATCCCATTCTGACAGCTGGGGAGCTAACATAGGACCAAACCAGGATCCTTGAATGTGAGAGTCAGCTAGGAAGACGGGGCAGTCTATAAGACCTCTGGCAGTGGAACTATGATTTAGTACTAGTGCAAATAGACTTTGGATGCCCATTCTCCATGGTGGAATGCTCCCTTAGCCTAGAGACACAGGGGAGGGCCAAGGCCCTATCCCAAATGACTTGACAGACTTTAATGATCTCTTATGGAAGGCCTCACCCTCCCTAGGGAGTGGATGGGGAATGGCATATGGGGACCAGTGGGGGGACATGGAAGGATGGGAGAAAGAGGGAACTGAGATTGATATGGAAAATAAGAAAAAATATTAAATAACAAAAAAGAATTCTCTTTTCTCTTGCAGAAGTTAATATTACTTTCAAATTCTATTTCTGTTTAATTTATCAATGGCTAATTGGTTTTTCTTTCTCTTTTTTTTTCTTTTACTTTCTCTTTCTTTCTTTTTCTTTTTCTTTCTTTTTTTTTTTGATACATTTGAGCTTTGCAATCTGGGAAAGGGTGTCTCTGCACTCATAGAGTTCTGAATGCATTTTGAACACACACACACACATGAAAGCTTTCATCTCAATTTAAGAGTTTTATCTTTTAGTCATCAAGTGTCTTAGCTTTGAATGATGTGAACCTTTAAAGGTCATCACTGCTTTTTGATGTAGTAGAATACCAATGTTAGATGTAACATGCTTAAGATAGGCCCTCATAGAACTCATCATTCAATTGCAGCAAGTGTAGTTAGTTGGCAGCCTTTAGGTATTGGCATATGTGGGAACTACCTAAGTACAGCTCACTCACTTCCCAGGGAGTCCTCTGCCAGCAGACCAGCATTTGAAGCTGAGACTCTTCTCCACCCAGTCTCACTCACTCCCTTTTATATCTCGTTTATATAGATTGCTTTACAATCCTGTGAGGTTTGCCCAGATCAATAAATCTTTTCTACTTCTAAGGACATTCCAGTGTCTGTTCCAAGAAAACTCAAATGCCAGGCTAGAATAGAGCCCTTTTTCTGTGCCATTGGGCAAGTTCTTTTAATCCAACGCACCAGATGATTTTGAAAAGTGTGTGCACAAATAGTGTTGCAGTCGAGTGTTGATCAACTGTAAATAAAAGGAAATAAAATTAAGAGAGCAGCTGGGTGTATTGCATCTAAAAATGAATAGACTATTAAAATCATAATTCATACAATTATATGTAACCCATTTTCACTATGAAGATCTAGAGACCTGATTCTAAAGTTGTTTACCAAAAGGAACAGCAGTATCTGGATTTCTGTTCATACTCACACAGGTACAGCTTCCAGGAAAGGTAGTTCATTTAGTAGAGGAGAGAAAACAAGAAACTGAGCTTCTCTATGGTATTTCTGGTCTCAAAACAGGAACAAGGACATTTACAGCTACTGGCAAAGGATAAGAATTATAACCACTTGCTTTGGGGAGGGGAGTTCCTTTCCCTAAAATCACCTCATCTTCTCTCTCCTGTCTTCATCATTTTGAAAGCTGGTGTTAGCCTAGTAAGTCTTCATGCTATCTTATGAGATGGGTATTCTCATTTAAAGGCAGGTAATGTGAACCTTAAATAGTTATATATACTACCCAGCTGCAGAGTTATGAATGACGCATCACCTGTTGGGAGCCGACCTTGAGTGACATTCTCTTGCAGAATTGCTTACACCTTAGACCTCTTAATTGAGCCTTATCTTAGTATACAGGAACCTGTAGCCTCTTTCACTCATTCCAGGTACTGAGTGCCCGGAACTGAGATGGGCCTGGCCCAGGAACTAAGATAAGCAGCCGTTTACTGTCTGGTGTTTACTGTCTGGGATAATTACCAGGACCCCAGAGTTAGCAGAAGCTACCCCTCCCCATTTCCTCCCTACCTGCTACCCCTCCCCATTTCCTCCCTACCTGCTACCCCTCCCCATTTCCTCCCTGCTTGCTACCCATCCCCATTTCCTCCCAGCTTTGCCTTAAAAACCCATTTTACATCAATAAAGTTAGACCTTGACAAATGCACTGCTTGGTCTCCTTCCTTCTTTCTCTCCCATTATTTTCAGGTTCTAGCCCACCTGGACCCACGAATAACTAGGCCCCGCGGGTCGGGGCAGCATCAACCTATCTAACTCTGATACTGGACTCTGGCTGTCACATACATGATTTCCAATAATCAGGTAAGATGTTAGTTACTATGAATGATACAAGAACTTCAAGATGTTCTTTGCCCTTTCCGAATCTCTGCAGTTTCTTTTTAATGCTAGAATTGTGTCAGTCTGTGAAATAAAATATTCTTAGTTGTGGAGAAGACTTGCAAAAGAAAGCCCCATTCAACAGAATGCCCGTTGCCTTATAACTCTTACAGTTAGAATTGTGTCATACTATATCCTAGATTTTAAGTAGGATGTCAAATTAAATTTAACCGAAGAGACTTTAAACTCAAAAGTCTCTCACAGATTATAGGGCTACACTGGACAGCTGCCTTAGGGATCAGTCTGAATAGAGGAGTGGATGATAAAGCACTAGTGTATCCTGGCTGGCTGCCAACCTACTAATTCAACATTTAGAGGTTGGTTTGTTTGCCTTTATATGTTAATACTAAAGAAAAAAAAATAATGTACTACTGATAGTAGTTGGGAGGGATCAGTCTCCAGAGTTCTGCTACCATGTGATCTCTATATAATCTCTCTTCCTTTCCAAATACTATTTTTCAAGATATACCCCAAATATACCTATACAAAGAAGACATAATCATTCCACTGTCTGACTTTTATAAGTCTCTCTATTCTGAATTCAAGACTAATCATGATTTAATAACTTATTTTAAAATTTAAAATCTTACTTTTTCCTTGTTTTATTTAGAACATTTATTGATCACTTAAAATTGAAAAAAAAAACATTAGGCCCTGTATGAAGCCAACAGGTAAACAAAGGCTTAAGCCATTATTATTTGAACTAGTTGAAGGGTCAGATAATGAAGAACCCTAGAAATGAAAAAAAGTAGGAGAGCTTAGATTAAGATTTATCTTTGCCAGCCCAGCTATTTTTGCTGCTGATATTTCTTTACAAAAACAACCACAAAAATTTGCAGGCATTAAATGATATATGATACATCATTTTTAGCACTGTAAACATCTATATTCTTTTAGTTGTAAGTAATAGTTTTGTTAAATTATTCATGAGAAAAAGTCAATGACATAGCTGAGATAGAAGAAAGTGTTCTTTACAAACAGATAATGCTTTCTATAAATATTTAAGTTAGTAAAGGGGGGAAAGGTTTTATCTATGGATTTGGGAAAATTGGGAGATAAATTTTGATTGACAATAATACATAAATGATAGAGTACCTGAAAATATACGGTGTGTGTAAGAAGTGAGTGTCTTAATTTGTTGCAGATATGGTCACATAAATGATCAAAGTCTGGAAAGACTAATTGGCCCTCTCATATAGTGCCTTGATGGTCTTGCTAATGAATATGGGCATTTGGGGAGGATGTCCTTGGAATGTCATGTATTTTGTTATGTGTTTTAATGTTTCTTATTTCAGATATGTCTGCTCATCACCCTTCCAAGATGTTAATCAATTGTTACTTTTAGTCATGAGACATTTGTGTTCTGATGGAAGCTTTACCCCAGCCCCTGGCATCCATATACCTAAAGAGTCTGGAATGTTAGGGTGAAACCTCCACCCTAAGCCCCATCTCCTATTCCAAACCCCACACCCATCAAAAGCCCACCAACGGTTGTCTCCTGCCTCAGAGCTTGCTTATAATTCCACACCTACAGGCTACTTAAGATGTGGTAGCCATATTTGCCAAGTGATACCTCTCCTACCCTCATGAGGGTCACCCAGGAGTGCTTTGCTCTGTTTGCTAAATCTGGATTGATTAATTCTGTTTGATTGGCTTAGTACATCAGTGGTGGAGGGTTTCCAATACCGGATTTAAAACTTATCAATTTGCTCACTCCAGATATGGTCATGAACCTTTACTAAATCATATATCATAGAAATGTGCATTTTGAGCAGAACTGTAGGTCAGGTATGCAGAAGCTGAGTACTAGAGACTCACCTATCTCTGCAGCTGCCCTATTTGCGCTTTCCCCAAATCTGGACTTTCAGTTCTAGTGTTGACACATTGTTATGGCCTGCAATGGAGTCACCTTCTATGGTGGCTACCAAATCCATCTGGTCTAGCAACAAAAAGCTGTGGGGAAAGTTCAATGATCTGACTTGTGGTGATCAAAACTTAGTTTTTAGAGAAAAGTTCAAATGGGAAATTATTATAATAATGAACCCCTATAGTTATTTGAACACATTCATTCTAATTCAATCTTTTTGAATCACAAAATTCTTTAGGAAACGCCACATGATCTATGGAAAAATCATAATTATCTGGCCAACATTGTTGTCAGAGCAAGTTTTTCAGTTACAAGGTACTTCAAAGCAGGTTTTCAAGTATCCTACTTCCAGATCTATCTGACACCAAATACTGATACCTGGATAAAAATCAATGATGGTGATGATTGAAAAGTTTCTGCACCCAAAATAAACCTCTCCACTGTCTTAGTAATCCAAATCAGACAAAACCAAATGGTATTAGAGAAAAGCCCAGGTTTAATGGATACAATGCTCCTAGATGATTTTCCAGACCCCTAGATAGGAAACAGAAAAGAGAGACCAAAAAAACCATGTCTGTTTTCGGGGTAGAGGGGGTGGTTAAACACCCTGTGGGAGTGGTTTTGAGCATCCCTGGGGAAGGTGTCATCATTTGACAGGTTTTCTGAGATGAGACAGGGATTGGAGAAAGATTGGGGAGGGGGCTTGGGGTGGATCTTCCACCAGACTATTCCAGACTCTTTGGGTATATGGATGCCAAGGGCTTGGGTGAAGCTTCCACCAGAATAATGATGATGATGATATTTCCATGTCTTACCTGAATTCCTGTCCATAGATATCTCAATGAAAATGTAGCTGTAAGAATAAATAAAATAAGGTCAAAGGAGAAAGCCCCCCCACCACACACACACCAACAGACTATAAGCATTTCCCTTAATAGCCTGCCCCTTGTGTCTCTCAGAATGCCATCTGCATATTTATTGGCAGGCTAGCCACCCTTAGAGGAACAGTGACATTATCATGTTAATGTCTTAGAAGATAAAAACAGTTGACTTTGTTCTGTTCTGAAGGTATTGCCCTTTCTCTTTTAATGGCAGCATTTCTGCTCCATGCCAGACAGATGAGCCCTGTAAATCTTCTTAACAATGTAAGGGCTGGGCTGTTCTAGAAAAGCTCCCCCAATGTTTTCCCAGGCAGCCAGGTTGTAAACCAGAAGGGAGCCACCTGCTTGTTTATGTGGCATGGTTCAGAAGAAGCTTGAGCAAGAGGTAGTCACCCTTAGTGATTAGGTGCTGTCTATTGAGCATCCAGTATATACAGAGACTTTGGAATTATCACTATTTTAAGGGGAAAATTTCCCAAGATTTCAAGTTAGTGAACAGACTGAGCATCTAAAACACATACTTCTGCAAAGAAAGTGAGCAGTTGTTTAACAGAAAGCAGTTAAATAATAAAAATAAGTGTCAGCTGAGACAAAGCATAGGGAAATGCTATTATTACCTCCCATCCTGCCCCTCTGCTCACCCCCATGATAAGGGACATTGCTCTGTAATCTCCATGAGTGGCACCTAATTCTTATCTCTTAGCAGTTGTCATCTTGAAGCCTAATTAATGTTAACTTGTCTGTCTTCTCCACTTTCAGTTCATATCTGATTTTCAGCCATAACCCATCCTTTGTGTGTTACCTGGAACAGAGGAAAAACTCAATTCCAAAGCACTGAAAAAAGAAACAGATGTCACCATGTGGATTTTATTTGTCATGAAGTGATAAAATTTTGGGTTCTGGGCGGATTTCCTCAGCATATCAACATTTTTATCATTTTTTAAATTATCATTAATAATAATAATTCTGAGATTCTACTTCAAACCTTAGAAAAAGAAAGCAATCTTTTTCTCAGCCCATTAATGCATTTTGCCAACTTTTCAAATTAAACTTGAGTAATTATTAGAATTAAATCTTTTTTGCACCATTTTCTCGGCATTTAAAAAATCATTATCAGAAGTGCTAAAATATTCATTTCAGAGAGTGTATATGACTAAAGAGAGTGGAATTATAGAGCATTTTGTACCTGAATTTTCAACAAAAATTAAATAAGGATCTTTTAAAATAAATAACAGAACACAAAAGAATTTCTTGATATTCTTGACAATAATTCTGATTCCCAAAGGCAGAGGTCCTTCATCTTCTTAGTACTTCAAACTTTTAATATACAGTTCCTCATGTGGTGACCTCCAACCACTAAATTGTTTTCCTGGCTACTTCATAAATGTACTGTTGCTACCATTATGAATCACAATGCAAATATCTGATATGCAGGATGGTCTGAGGCAACCCCTGTGAAATGGTCGTTTGACCTCCAAAGGGGTCACCACCACAGGTTGAGAATTGCTGCCCTAAGAATACAAATGCAGGCATAGGCATGTGAACTTAGGTGCCTATGAGTTTTCCTGAATTTGCCACAAGTAGTCTTTGAATAGTAAAACAATTTCAAAGTCTCTGAAATTGTCAAGTATATTCAGCAAAATTCAGGGTAGACTATATTTCAGTATAATATTGCACTGTAATATATTGGATACTGTCTTTTTAGGGTTTCTATTGTTTCCACAAAATGCCATGGCCAAAGAACAAATTGGGGAGGAAAATGTTTATTTGGCTAATACTTCAGATCATAGTCCATCATCAGAGGAAGTCAGAACAGGAACTCAAGCAGAGCTGGAACCTGGAGCAAGAGTTGATGCTGAGGCCATGGAAGGGTGCTGCTTGCTGGCTTATTTCTCATGGCTCGCTCAGCCTGCTTTCTTGTAGAACCCAGGACTAGCAGCCCAGGGATGGCACCACCTACAATGACAGAGGCCCTTCCAAACACTAATTAAGAAAATGCCTTTCAGCTGGATCTCATGGAGGCATTTCTTCAACTGAGGTTCCTTCCTCTCTGATGACTCTAGCTTCTGTCAAGTTGACACACAAAACCAGCCAGTGCAGGTACCAACTCGGTATAAAACACTAAAAATGCAACATAGCCTTTATTCTCTAAAAATGAGTGGTATAGTAAAGAGTGCAGATGCATGAATCAGTAATTTTAATGCCACTTGTAGTGTGGAAAGAACAATGTTGAGAATGTGCAATGAAGAAAAAATGTACTTCACTGCTTTGTCTAGCATGTATGGGAGCATTTGCTTCTATCTGGGAAACACTGTAGTAAAAAAGATTTAGAAAGTAAGTCTTAAGAGAGAGTAATATTAGTGAATGTAAGAAAGTATGTAGATACTTATTTCCAGAATTACAGCGACCCCAGCATATATAAATTAACCCATGAGGTCTCAATGTAACACTGTAGAACACAGAAGGGACTGTGGGAAGGAGAATGCATTGAAGATAGGGACTTATGCTGTATTTATGATCTTGTATTATTTAATTATTTAATTGGTCAAATACAGTCAACCTGTCCTTTTGTTTTAAGGTGGAGTAGTGAGTGATGTAATTAATTAGTCCTATTTAGGAATTTGTGTAGTTCTAAAGAAAACATGATTAATAAATTTCTTTTGCACATTGTGTGTTCTTCAAGAAAGCTAATGGCTACCAGGTACTTAGTATAAGTTTGTGATAGGCACATTTCAAACACATTAACATGCTAATTATACACATAGTCACATACAAAAGTCAATATGGCAGAATATTATCCTTTTTCAGAGAGGGCCAGAAGTGTCACAGTTAGATTTCCTCAAAAACTCAGAGTGAGGCAAAATGCAGACAGCAAAATGTTCATTGTAGATAAACTTTGCACAGAAGAGGAAAGACAAAACATGTTCAAAAACAAAATAAACCAGGTATTTAAGGAGATTATTTTATGCAAGTTATTCTAATAAGGAGAGTAGTTATTGATGAGATATATCTCAAATTGCGGGAGTAATATGGCTGCATCAAACAAAAAAACCCATTGTCTTATAGTAGGGGAGGCAGGCAAACTGATCTATCATGCCTTCCTTTATAGGAAAAATACCCCAAAATGTGGATAGCACCTCTACCTCAGCATCAACATTCCTCAAATGTCAGTAAGACAATGCCACTGGATCTGAAAACAAGATCTGGTGGCTTGGACAAGAACAGCTCCATAGGATCCTGGATGGGCTTTGTTATTTTTTTTTTTTTTTAGAAAAAAAAATATCCTAATTTTAAGTTTGAACAACAACGGCCCCCATAGGCTACTGAATGTTTACTCATCATGGAGTGGCACTATCTGAAAAGGATTAGGAGATGTAGCCTTGCTGGAGTAGCTGTGGTCTTGTTGGAGGAAGTATGCTACTGAGAGTGAGCATTGGGGTTTCAAAAACTCATGCCAGGCCCAGTGCCACGCTGAGCCTTCAGATTAGGATGTAGCTTTCAGCTATTGCTCCAATACCATGCATGGTTTCATATTCCCCACCATGTTGATAATGAACTAAACCCCTGAAACCATAAGCAAGCTTAGATTAAATGCTTTCTTTTATAAGTGTTGTCTTTGTTGCAGTGTCTCTTTACAGTAATAGAATAGTGACTAAGACACATTGGTAGGTTCAGTATGCCCACACTTCGGGCATACAGCATTATTATTCTCTCCAGATACACCCAGTGTCAGACTTACTGAATCAGCTTGATCTTGGGTAGGCTCATCTTCAGACATTGTATTCATTGTAGCTGCCAACATTGCCATACTCTAAATGATCCCTCCATTGGTATATTTTGACCTAAAGCTTACTCTGAATGCATATCAGGTTTAATGTTCACAGGAAGTGATGTCCATGCAAATGTGCTCCTAAATTAACACATAGTTCCTACATCCATGGCAATGTTCACTGATCTGAATCTAGAAACATGTTCTAGACTGACAAAGTTCTCAGCAACTCTCATGTTGTCTTGCGATCCAACCATTCTTGACATCCTGTTTTAAATGTAAAATTTTTCCAATGTCACAAACTAGTTACTAAATTTTTAGCCCTACCTTCTTGAGAATGATACAAAATCAAGAAAATTATACAAGTAGAAAAACTCCCATTGGTTAAAGTTACTTTTATATGTTAATCAACTGACACATACTTAAAGTGATAGGTCAAAGAGCAAATATTTTCAATTTAAGGAAACATAAACTCTCTGTTAAAAACTATTCAGGGCTGCCATTTAACTAGAATGCAGCTATAAATAAACAGACACAATCATGCTCCAATAAAACTTTCCTTACAAAAACATGCAGCTGTTTGACCCCTGAATTTACCAACCAATGCACAGACCAATTAAGACCATTGTGGTTCTCAATATCGCCTGTCCTGCACAAGACTGTGGTCTGGGACAAGTTGCTGATCCTTTTTAAACAAATACTTATCCCACAGAGTCAACAAAAATATAGCTAAAGTGACCTATGTTGACAGGACACTCAGTAAAAGACAGTTTCCTTTCAATATAATAACAAAGAAAACACAGAAGCTGAACAAGTTTATTTGGCTCAGACATTTTAAGCTACTTTCAAACTGGGTCACCAGCTCTCTAGGGAGACTATATTGACTAAATAAATTTCACAGAGAAAGATATCCCATACAAGTGCAAGGGTTTTAATATTTTTTTCATGTACAATTTAATGTTTTGAGCTGAATTTAGTAGATTTAAAAGAATGAGCTGCATAGTTATTGCCAGCAGGGGACTATCTAAGTAGTAATTTATTATGTACAGTAGAAAGCACAGCAGGAAACCAGTCAGCTCCTATAGAACAAGAGAATGGTGTACATGAGATGTGAGGATTAAGGAAGTTTGTATCTCAGAAAAGAAACGTTAAATAGAAGAAAGGATGTCTCAGGGTAGACATGAATTGATGAGCATTTGGTAAAAGTTCTCAAGAATTTATTTAGGTATAAAATAGGGGTAAACACCCACTGATACAGAAGAGATTAGATGCCTAAGCTCTTCCAGCTTCCTTTGTTCAATTGTTCTGTCCAGGAGTAAAGAGCAAGACTCCTGCTTCACTCTGACCACCCAAGAGAGCAAGAGAGCATACAGCCATCTTCCTAAGCTTTTAAGTTGTCACATATGCAGACAACACAGCTCCTGCAACTACAGCCTAGTAGCATTGCAGAATAGAGGGCAGAAAGATTATAAAGGCCAGAGGAACAGGAAGGTTGCTAGAAATGTTAGAAAGATGCACTTGTGAAATTTCACAATATGGCTACCTGCATGAGACTTGATAAGCATGCTATTGTGGAAGAGAAGATGCCTAGGAGACTTCAAACCTTGACAAGGAACTTCAAGCAACCAAAGAATGTTGATAATGGAAAAAGGAATCTTTCCTGGGGAAGAATACATCACACGATTATCTAATAACCAACTGACCCCCATGAAAAATATACATAGATTGAATATTTTGAATTGAAATATGTATTGAATACAATACATATTTGAATTGTATTTACATATTTAGGAAATCACACACACACACACACACACACACACACACACACACACACGGAATAGCAGCAACAATGAAATAAGAGCACATGAGTTTGAATGAGAGCAAGGGAGAGGGGTACATGGAAAGAACTAGGAAATAGAAAGGGTGAATGATTATATTATAATCTCAAAAAATAAAAAATTATAAAAAAAGGTAAAAAACAACTAAATTTCTCCCAGCATCATTGAGACTCCTTTCCCAAGTAAATCTGGATTGTGTCAAGATGATAATTAAAATAATGGTCACATATGATATATATCAAATGTTCTATGATAAAGTCTCAAATACTGTTCCTATTTAATTCACAATAAATTTTGCCCCCATTTATGTCAGTTGTTACAGATTAAATAATCACCTATCAAAATATTTGTGTAAACTTAATGTTTGTTCTTGAAATCTTCTTCATAAGTCACTTACAACACTATGAAGCAAGCTAACTTGAGAGACTAAGGAACTACTATGGTGTTTGTACTGAAAGACAGAATTCCTTCCATTCATTTTAGGATGATTCTAAATGTTTCTCCTAAAATTATACTAAAGGCCAATTTAGGTATTTCAAGTATATTGCTTTCCTCAATCAGAAATCTCTAACCATATTGTGTAACTGATCTTAGAGTTGTACATTAAGTTAGAATTCACACATTATCATCAGGTACCTTATTAACTCTTATACTTGCATGTGAATTTGCAACAGACATCTAGGAGCGCATTTTATGTCACATTTCTGGGATTTGAATCATTATCATCCTTATTCTGCTTGTAAGTAAAACAGAAAAAGAAACAATGCTCAGAATATAAGAATTATATATAGATATATATGCATATACACACACATATATATATATGTATATATATATATATATATGACAGATGAAAGATAGATAGATGATGATAGGTGATTAACATCAGAGACTACCTACAATGTTTGTGTTAATTGTTATAACCACTATTTACTAAACTATGGATAACCTTAAAGACACACTTAACATCTCCATAATATAGGTTTATGGCATGAACAACACACTGGTCTCCTTTTCATTTGAAAGTTCTTTCGTGCTAAGAACTTCCAGTATCACCAGGAAGACTGCATTCAATCCTTATCCCTCAGACTGCCTATGTTTTTCAATGTCACACAATAAATAAATGACAGAAATAGGACAAGACCTAAGCCATTTGGCTTCAGTTAAGATGATATAACCCACCCAGGGCAGGTATAGTCATTCCCAAACAAAAGACAGAATTTAGAATATCAAATAAAGCTAAAATGTTCACAGCATTTTTGGGTGTTTGCTGGGTGTTCCTACACACCTTTTGTCTCTGTATATTGTAGCCTCTCTCTGCATGTATTATTTGATCCACTCAACTTACTTCTTCACATGACAGACTAAAAATTTAGCATGCCATCAATAAGGACATGAATTTTTGTATGGATCAAAACTATAGCATATTTCTGTGAAGGATCTGTGATCAGCAGCCACTATCAACATCAATATGCCAACTTCACATTTCATGTCCAATAGTCTTAGACAAGGTCTTACCATGTAACCAGGGCTGTATTCAAACTCACAACTTCCTGCCTAACTTTGCTAGTGTCAGAAATGAAGGCACCTATGCACATTCCAGAACTTTTGAGATAAACACTAGTATTCATATACTCATTTGTTATTTTTTATACTAGAATGTTTATACTAGAAACTTTGAAATACCAAATGAGGAAAAGTATAGATTTGGGGTTAGATTTGGGGAGTTTATATGTAGGTGGAGTAGACTGAAAACAGTTGGCCCCCAGAGACTCCTGTGTTTGAATGTTGTGTCCTATCATGATGATAATGGACTAAACCTCTGAAACTGTAAGCCAGTCCCACTTAAATGTTTTCCATTATGAGTTGCCATGGTCATGATGTTCCCTCACAGAAATGAGAACCCAAACTAAGACAAAAATTGGTACCAGGGAGTAGGATACTGTTGTGATAGGCTAAACCATGTTTTTATGTAGAAAAATATGGACTTTGCGAATTCAGATTAGAAAAAAATTGAATGTTTTAAGCACTGCTTAATGGATCATATTAGTAAATGCATAGGAGATCTCTGAATTTAAGGCCAGCCATATCTACAGATCCAGTTTCAGGACAGCCAAGCTTAGGCAGTAAAGGAAAGCATTGAAAACAGAAAGATGGTAGAGATGTAACTGAATGAGGGGCCATGATCCAGCCCCAGCAAGCAGCAAAATTTGGCAGTTTACACCATATGGTTCTGGCCTTAAAGTCGAGGATAGAAGAAAAGGGTCATAGAATAATCTGTGGCCAGGCATATCCCAGGATGAGAGAAGCTATTGAGTGAAGTTGTGAAGATGAAGCCTGGATTGTCTTGGACTCACCATGGTGTTGGAGATGCCAGAATTGTGGGATACCTGCCAAGGGAGGAAAGCGGTTAACAGGGAGTAGAACCAGCTTAAGAGAGAAGTGTGTTTCAGCTAACAAAGCTGAAAGGAGTTGGAAATCTGAAGAACATTTTGATATTGTAAGACCCTCAGTATGAGGAGTCTCCTCATTTCGGCCAGAACTCAATGTCCCCAAGAATTCAATGTCCACTCTAGTTGATGCAACATGCAAGAGGTTTTAATGAACGGGATACATTTACACAAACGGGCTCCCTCAGCACACAGGCTTAGAGAAGCAACATTTTCTGGGAGCAGGTACTTTTAAAGGAAAAAACCACAAACTTAGGGTGGGGCTGTTACCCCCTGTCCGTTGAGTATGTGACCAGTCATGGGTTCTCTCCTTGTTCCAATCAGCAGGACCTTAGGGACTCGGGGTGTGCTAATTAATCTTGTCTGGAGTTGTAGCTATCACTGACGGGAGGGGCAGTGTGAATTCTTGGTATCCTGCTATTTTAGGACCTTGTGAGGGAAGTTGCTGGTGGTTAGCAAATTCCAGGTAACTGATAGTGGTCTGGGTTAGCTTTCCAGATTGGATTGTCCTTTATTTTAAGTGTGGGGTTTCCTTGACTTTATTTTTGGTCTTTCAATGTCAGATATGGAGACAAAGAATATGGGGTTTGCACAGATGTATTTCAGGCTTGCTTTGATTCAGTATTTCATCACTATCCCCACTTCCTGCCATTTTGGAATGGTAATATATTTCCTATGCCAATACATTTTTGAAGTATGTGTTTTATATATATATATATTTTATAGGAGACTAGAGTTAAGATATTGCATGAATCTCAGAAGAGATTTTGAACACTAGACTTTTAAATATTGCTATGACTGTGACAGACTTTTGAAGTTGGAATAAGTGCATTTTGCCTTTTTGTATGGCTACAACCTTACAGAGAGTAGAATGTGGTGGTTTGACTAGGAATGGCTCTCCTAGACTTATGTCTTTGAGTGCTTGACCGATAGGGAGTGGCAGTATGAGGAGCTGTGGCCTTGTTGGTAGACATATGGCACTGTAGGGATAGGCTTTGAGGCCTCATGTGCTCAAGCTATACCTGGTACACAATCTCTTCTGAAGCCCTGCCTGTGTACCTCAGCTCCTTCTCCAGCCCCATGTCTGTCAGTATGGGATCATATCCCACCATGATGAGAATGAACTAAACCTCTGAAACTGTAAACCAGCCATAATTAAATGGTTCCCTTTGTAACAGTTGCCATGGTCACAGTGTCTCTTCACAGCAATAGAAACCCAAACTGAGACAGTAGGCATATTTATATCTTCATTGATCTCATTTCCACAGGATATTGTGGTAATCCCTCAAAAGCAAGTGTAACCTCTGATAGGAACTTCTGATTAGACAGGACACTAGGCTGTCATGGGCTTGAGTATCACTCTTCCCACGACTGTATATTAAAAGACTCCATTGGATCTTTCCATATAGAAGGTTAGAGGAGGTCATCTCTCTATTCTGTCTTTAAAGCATAGCAAATGCTTGTGTGATATCCAGGGCTGTTGACTGCCAATCGCTTGGATATTAGTTACCACTTAAGGCTGAGGCAGAATCATCAGGAAGACTGATAACACCAATGTAGGCCTATTAAATTCCATTGCAAGGTGATGAGCTGCTGCTGCCAATTAACAAATAGATATCTCCAACATTAAGAATGCACAGTGCTCAGTTCAGTTTCCTGCAATAGACTCTAGTAGCTGCTACATTTGGATGTGAACTTCCAACCCATTCTCTGAATTACCCCACTAAAGATGAACAAACTTCACAAGTCATCTCAGTCCACAGGCTCTCTTCTTTCATGTACATGTGTGTATGTATACACACATATTCACTTTGGTTTACCAAATTACCCTCCTCATCTTTTAGACATTAAGCTATCCTTTCTCCATATTGTCTGTGGGCACAGCACCAGTTGCCCTTCTGGCAGTGACTTCCAAGTATGAACTTCTCAGCCTTGGCTTTTCATCCATGACTCCACATGTGTTAATATATGACCCCCAAACCTCTTCACAAAGGGATTCCACAAGTACCCCTGTGGTAAAGGTAAAAGTACTTCCTTCTAACACACCTTTTTTTTTTTTCTATTCAGACAACTTTCAACTTTCAGAGTCATTTATCATTCTTTCATATTGCCTAAAACCCCCTTATACTGTAAACTGTAGAGTCTCATCCTTTAAGTTATTTGCCAGTTAAATGTTTCTCACTCTTATCTTCATTGCTAATGTATTCCTTCAAGCCCCCAAGTCATGCAAAACTTTCCCTTCTCTTATTTATTTCATTGGTGGGAACTGGGTACATTTGCCCACTGAGTCATCTTGCCCAGGGCTCAGTTTTGTATTTTATTCTGAAGATTTTTTTTTAAAGTATATGCATGGGAGCTGGAGAGGTAGCTCAGCAACAAAGAGCATTTTATGTTTCTGCAGAAAGCCTATGTCTCCTATGTCTCATTCCCAGGACCCACATTCCTGTTTCAACCATCTGTAACTTCAGTTCTGGGGGTTCTCACATCCTAGCCTCTTCTGATCTCCACAGGTACTACATCCCCACTCATAGAACACAAGGATGTACTCTTTACAAAGTTGGAAACCAAATTAAAAGGAGCAGTTCCTAAACTGAAAGGTGTGTGTGTGTGTGTGTGTGTGTGTGTGTGTGTGTAACTAGAAAACTTAAATTATAGTTTAATGGAAGTATTTAAACTGCCTTCATTTTCAATTGTTAAATTACATTTAAATGACTATACGACCTAATTTGTTTATTTGTGGAGTACCTGAGAACTTAGAACTGGTCTTTCTCACCCATTTTACATTTCTGTTATTATCCTATTTTTCTTTCATTAATAACTAACAATAGGATATCTCATAAATATATACAGAAGCGCACTCTCACCTTTGTACACCCTCTAACTGTCAATGGATTAGGAAATTCTTTGGCCACTTTTCTGGAATTCTGTTGAGAAACTTTGGATACATGTTTAGGTCCCATGTTTCTAACATGTGAAGAGTATACACTAACATATAATCATCAAAGATAGATCATCTCAGATCAACAATAAAAGAAAACAGGTCATATGTGTGAGTTCAGGAAGATTTCTCCACTTCTGAAGGTCAGGCTTCAATCCACCTTGGATTTTAAACCAAAGACAATAACACAATAAATGAGTGGTTAGATTAAGCCTTATATTCCAGAGTAGGCTAGATGATAACCTAGAATGTTTTAGCCCACATGTAGGAGTCAGTCTGTGTTGTAGGGCCTTTCCATTATCCTTGACTCTTGGCTAAATATTATTAACGACTACTATCCAACCTCAGGGATGTGTACAAAATTAGAGAAGAATGAGGCTTTCAGTGGGAAAAAAGATGCAGTTTACCATCCCCTGAGTCCTCTTCCCTCCTATAGCACAGCAGTTGAAGGAGGCAGGAGCTTTTACACTCAGAGAACAGATATAGCCAAAGGAAAAGGCAAAATAGAAAGATGCTGTATCAGGCCCTTTTTGTTGAGCATGGAAAGGAATTGTGATCTTACTCGTAGACATGGGCAAGTGGTGCTGGAAGATTGGTGTTCCCATAACCCTCTTCTGCAATTATACAGATGCTGTCTTAGTTAATATTGGTTAAAAGAATAAATAAGATCTACTCATCATTTTTAGTAAATAAAATTCATTCATTCTTCGGAAAGAGAATCTAGTTGAGTAAGTACATAGCAAACATTCTAGCTTCTGTGAGAAATTTAGTAGCCTCTTGCTTTGCACAATTTATTCCCAAGATATCCTGTCCTGTTTCCATCTCATTTAGCCATCAATCATATTTTATTTTTAATGGTCTTTCAAATCACAATCATGTGGAATGATTTGGCCTGAAATAATAAGTACAAATAAAATCATATTGCTAGTTACAAAAGAAATGTATCATCTTTTAGCCAAATCTTTTTGTTTGATTTCCCTTATGTCTCTTTTTGTATGTTCAGTCCTTTATAGAGTAAATTTGTTGACAGAAACCTTATAGGTAAAATATCTTATGAGGCTGTCTGATTCACATCTTCATAAAGCAAGGCAAATATTTCATAAAGGCAGGCAGCAAATATTTTTTTTCCTGGCTGATCCCTTAGAACACAATTATGTTTTCTTACAAAACACTGGACTGTTTGGAATGCTGGTGTTTAGATATGAATGATGGAATACAATTCCTGTCTAAAAATCTTTACTTCTTCTTGCTTTAAAATGCTACTCTAGAACATGGCATGTAAGCACTGTAAAGACAAGGCAATAATATTCTTCTCCAGTCCAACTTAGTTTTTAAGGGTTTTGAGTATACCTCAGATGGCACAACATATTAGTTGTAGATAATTTTGTTGAGGCAGAATTTGCAGTTAATATTCTCTATGACTATCAAGGTATGCTTCAGCCAATAAACACATAGAGTTTTACAACTACCACAAAACAAATACAAAGCAGCTAGACTGGGGCTGGAGAAATGATGCAGTGGTTAGGAGTACTTGTTCTAGCAGAGGATCTGGTTTTGCTTACCAGCACCCAAATGGCAGCTCACAGCCATCTGTAACTCTAGTTTCAGGGGATCTGATGCCCTTGTCTGGCTTCTGCAGCCACCAGGCATATACACGGGGCATATACAAATATACAGTCATTTTTTATTTGACAAATATGCAGTCAAACATCCTTACATGTGAATCTTAAAAATAAACAGGAACAATTGCATCCATATGCTCCACCAAAACAATATTGTCTCTAGCTTCTTCATAGTCAACCCATGTTGGCCCTGTAAGCCACTAAACAGTGTACTCCCAACCATCTGGTGTTTTGAGAATGCCATATATATTAAATTCTAATTAGTGAGTAATCAAGCCATGCTTCTTCCATCTAGCCCAATACATTTGGAACACATCAATGTCTTTGTGTATGTTAATATTTTGCCTATTTTTATTACTAAATACTGCTCTGTGGTCATATGATATTGACACTGTCTATTGAACTCTTGAGTGATATTCATGTAACTTTTAGTTTGAAATAATTTTGAACAAAGATACTATAAGTATTTATGTTAAATTCTGTATGAATACGAGGCTTAACTTCTCTTTGGTAAATATCTAGGAGTGGATCTTGATGTGTATTTTTAAAGAAAATGCCTAGCTGTTTCTGAAAGGAGAAGGGTTCACATTGCAACCTTTAGTGAAGGGCATTCTAGTTATTCCATATCATTGCCAGGACTTGTTATTGTATATTCTTGTTGTAATGACTTAAATATTTTCCCAGAAAGACTAGGGCAGCATCATGTTTCTGTGTGTCTAAGTGCTATCACATGCCAGGTTTCTTGATGTGCCTTTTCACATCTTTTGTCCATTGGTAAATCGGGTTGATATAGTTTTCAGCCATTTACATATTCTAGTAAAAATATTTTGCTATATATGTGTTAACCAGTGCTTTTCTCCCATGTTGTAACTTGTCTCTTTATTATCAACACAATATCTGTTGAAGGGCCAATAGTTTTCAGTTTTATTAAGGATAAATTCATTGACTTTTCTTCCATGAATTATGCTGTGTCATGTCTTAAAAATCCACACCTAACCTAAGCATCATATTCTTTTCTTACATTTTTCATAAGTTTTCTGTTGTTAGGTTTATATTCTGCTCAATGGTCCATTTTGACTAATTTTTATTTCTATCTTTGTTCATGACGTATGATGTAAATATTGTTTTTGTTTTTTTATGTCATCCTCTGGATGCCTTAGGATAATGTTTTTTTTTTTAAATCAACTATGTTTTATTTATTCCTATCTCTCTGTGTTTTTATTTATAATTTTTTAAATTTAAATTTGAAACGAGCTTGTTGTACATATCAATCCCAGTTCTGGAACCCTCTCCTCCTCCCCTTTTACCCTTACCAATCCCCCTTTCTGCTCCCCAGGGAGGATGATGCTTTCCATGGGAAGTCTTCAAAGTCTGTCATATCATTTGGAGAAGGGCCCAGGCCCTCCCCCATGTGTCTAGGCTTCCTCTACTAAGTTAGATTTGTGATTTTTTCAATTGACTCGCTCTGTGTGGGCCACCTTCTCAATTCTTTATTTCTTTTGTTGGTGCATTCATCTTGTTCTTTATCCAGTAGCCCATTGTCTGGATCAATGCACCTTTGCAATGATTCTTGGTCTGAGGCAAAATGAGCTCTCTAGCTTTGCAGATTATTTTCTAAATTAGTTTGTCTCTGGTAGCTTTAGAATAAATTCATTTCTATAGAAGAAACAAGAAAGCATATTGATGCCATTTAGAGGAGAATTGGACTGACTTTATAGATAAATTTAAGACATCTTGAGTTAGCCTTCTCATCCAAGGGCAAAGTATCTCTTTTCATTTTTAAGTTCCTTTTTACTATGTGCACTTGTGTACTGGGGTTTTCAGCTTGTAGCTTGCACATATTTTGTCAGACTTACAACTGTCTTAGTTATGATTGGGTACTTAAATGGCAATTGCAAAATTGTTTGAATTCCAAACGGTCATTGCTAGAATCTCTAAATAAATGTGACATTTTATTATTGATCTTCTATAATTTGTTATACTCATTTGCTCTGCTGGCTTCTTTTTAGTTTCTTTGAGAACTTCATTTGTGCATAACTAAATCTCCTACATGAGACAACCTTATTTGTTTCTCTCTCAACAATGTATTATGCATTTGGAGGGTTGGTGTATTTATGTTTTGTTTGGTATATTTGAGAGACACCCCAGTCTAGCCTCCAATTTGAGGTCCTCCTGTTTCAGCCTCCCATGTGCCAAGATTACAGGCTTGCCACCACACTTGTACGAACACTTTTCTTGATCATTGACAGTAACCTTTCACTCATTAATATTGCAAATGATACTAAATGAATTGTGTTCTATGTTACATTTGTATTATAAATCCAATTTATTTGTGATGACTATATCTATAGTTTCTAGTTTGAGTTCTTACATATTATGATGAGGGTTTTGAGTCTGTGTTGCTGAGGGTCACTATGCTTTCATCATTATGCATGTGGGAAGGTTTCAATGTCACTGTTGGGATGCTATGAACACATATTTAATCTAAGCATTATTATATCCTACTCAGGTTTGTAGGGTTTTGCTTTGCCCTCTCCTCTTCCCTTGCTGTTCAGTTCTTGCCACATAATTTTGTTATTTTAAAATGTTCTAAACTCTAATACTGGTCAGTTGCATATTATATTTCAAAATCTTCTAAGTTTGTATTGTTTTACAATAACGATTCTAAGGATTATAGTATGGACACATTTTCAATAGATATCACTTTAAGTAGCATATGGAAACATTTTCTTATGTTTTCTATGTCATATCCTTCTGCAATTTTTATGTGAAAACTGCTGACATTTTTCATCCTTGATACACATAAGTCATACTATTTATTCATTTCTACATTTTATTTTTTTCCTAAACGTTTTAAGTTTGATTAACTGCACATGGATTTCTTCTCTTCTGTGCCTCCTTCCCTCTCTCCTCTTTTAAAAACTGCTATTTTTATTTATTCTTTGAAAATTTTATGTCTTTATAAATATAATAATATTTATAAAATTTATTTAATGTATTTTTTAGGTATAACTATCTCTTTCCTCTTCACATGCCCCTCCTAAATTCATATCCTCAGTTTAAACTGAGGTTAAATATAACCCAGAGTCCTTTCAGTGCTGTGCAGATGCCCATGCATGTGACATCATCAAATCAAAGTAGCGGGTGACTATTAGGGGACAGGATTCAAACAGAGATGGGTGAGCAAAGGGGAAATGATGAGGATGGGTACAAGCTACCCAAAATGAGGAGTGTATGAAAAAGTCATGGACATCTTTTTATCTTGTGACCTAAGTAAAAATAACACTGCAGGAGACAGCACCACACATATGATGTAAATGGAGAGGGGGACTATTGGGGTTGAGGGTTGAGTGGTGATGGGGGTAAGAAGACGGGGAGAGCAAGGGGCTGGGGAGTAAGTTAGAAAAAGTCTTTTGGAAACCCACCAGTGTGTAAATAGATTTTCAAATATAATTTGAAAGAAGCGTTTTAGCTGAGATACAATGTATTGGATGATAATGATCTTCCCAGAAGATGAGAGTTAGACAATAAAAATCTCAGTGCCTAGCAAGGGATACCTCCTCAAGACTTACTGGTAGGGGCTGGGGTGAGATGGAAAGGTACCCAAAACAATCAGATTGATGCTACTTTGTTCTCTCTTTCCAATCATTGAATTTCATCAAGGATCTTGAATTTTCAGATTTCTTCTCAAATTTGGGAAGTTTTCAGCCACATTATTTAAAGGTTTTTCCCAACAGTACACACTTTCATATCTAACAGTATACATTTTAAACTTTTTGGAGGATTCCAGAGATAGCTTAGACTCTTTCCATACTTCTAAATTATTTATTACCCTGCCATCCTGATAGAGCAGTTTATATTTTCAAACTCATTTTTCCACCTTCTTATCTCCATTCTGCTAAAAAATGTATTCAGGACATTTGTTTTGTAATTTCTTTTCTCATTTCTGAAATGTTCATTTGATGGCTAATTTTTCTTCTATGCTTTGTGGTTATTTACCTTCTTTTCAAGAATTTTTTTACTTATTTTTCTGAAGCATCATTTCAATTCTTTTGATGTTTCAATTGAATAATTTCTACATCTTTGTCATTGCAGTTTGGTATATATTCATTGGCTGACTTTTCTCGTGAAACCTGGGTTTTGTTATTGTTGTTTTTCATATGAAATGAAATTTTACAGGGTATCTGGAACATTTTGACTATTGTATTATGAAATTATGACTCTTGTTTAAAGTATATGATAAATACTAGCATTTTTGTTTCAGTGATGATTTGTTGTCATAACTTTGAGCACAGCCCAAAGAGTCACCCATTTGTGAGTTGTGTCCCTAATGCCAGCTCAGTTTCACTTCAATTTAATCCCTTTCAGTGTTGTTGGATCTGTCCTGTGCGTATCACAAGAACAGAGGTTTCTTCTAGGACCTAAGGGGTGGGTGAAAACTTCTCTTAAATACCAGTGTCACTGAGATACTTAATATAATTAGATTCAAGTATGTGAGGCTTTAGTTAAACCCAATATTTAATAAACAGTAGCATAGACTCATGTTACCATGTTTCTTCTTCATTTGTTGCCAGAATATTCACCTGGCTAATTCATTCCTGTCCCCTAACCAGGCTTCAGTTACTCTGTGGTATTCCATAGCTGCAGTGGAGCCAGGTCTCTGAATAAGCATCAAGAAATGTGAATGGAAAAGATGCTAATGTGCTTCTTTACATTTGGATATTTTCAACCAAGCCAGCTGGTATCACTGACGTGTCAGAATTATCAAAAGGCTCTTGCATTCTTTCATTCTGGTTTCTTTCAAACATATACTTACCAATAGAATTAAAATAGACTGTGTTTACTCTATCATGTTCATAGCCACTTACAATTTCGTTTAAATAAAATCCACGCAGAGTTTCTCTGGCCTAGTATTTACATGTGCAAATGTCACTAAAATGATGTTTTAGATCACAGAAAACACACTGGAAAGAATTTGAGGTGACTAGCATGCATCTTATCCTTTCTACTTGGAATTCTCTCTCTCTCTCTCTCTCTCTCTCTCTCTCTCTCTCTCTCTCTCTCTTTTCTCTCTCTCTTTCTCTCCATTTCCTAAGTGTTCCTATCAGCTACAATTACTCAGAGAGAAATTAATTTTCTGTAATTTACATTATAAAGGAAAGAGCCTTCTTTATGTTACAGTATTGTTTATTCTTTCAAGGTACACATATGCTTTTTTGTTTCCATGTATTTACTTTCAACCTCATTCCCCAACCTGTGCCAAAATCCCAGTCCTAATATACACAATGTGCAGATTGCAGATAATGTGAAAACATTGGTCATTTATCCACCAGCTTCTGGGCAGGAGAAGCACAGTTGAAACTTCAAATGATCTGCTATGTGGGTAGCATAAACAGGAATATTTGACAATTTTCTGTAAAAATTCCATATTAAAATCTTAGGTATACAAATTTGTCTTTGTATAGTTTTTTAATCTCAGCTAATTATTATTTTTTTATTTTATTTGCTATGTTATATGAGTGTATTTCTACATGTATGTTAAATGGGCACCACATATGTGCCTGGTGTCCACAGAGGTCAATAGAAAGCACTGGACTCCTGGAACTGGAATTACAGGCAAACATGAGCTACTCTGCGGTTCTAGGGAATCAAACAGGTCTTCTGCAAGAGCAGCAACTATTTTTAACCACGGAGTATCTCAGGCCACACTTCTTAAATTGCCAGTTAAAAATAAGTTTGCATACAAAAGTGTAGCCCAAAATTCCAGTCTCCTATTCTAATGGAATGTTTATTATACTTCGAGTTCAGACTGATACAGATAGAGAAACATCCACTAACAGCTTTTACTTAAAGCACCCAAAAGAATATTTCGATATATGACTACTACAGAGTCCACATGAGATAAATTTAAAGTAAGAATGATCATTTTGGAAAAATTGAAAGTGTCACCAGATGTGAATTGAACACAAGAATGTTAAAGGTATAGCAAGTTGCCATTATTAATGAGTAACTTTTCTTCATTAGTGTGTGTCACTATTTACCAAGTAAGTTTTCTCACAACCAAGGAAGATCAGTTAGTGACTGCTGTTTCCCAAGATTCTGAAGTATACTGTAAAGGGCCTGTTGTCAGGCAAATGGAAAGAAGTGTGAAGAGAATCTGATAGCCAGCTTTAGGGACATGACCAATGTAAAGTCACAGACAGGAGATGAAATCTACATTTACTTGAGCTTGTAAAGCTTTTTAAAAATACTTTTCCATGTCATGATATTTTCAGAACCCCATGGGTCCTACCAATTTGATTTGGGTAGTGAGCATACCATGACAAAGAGAAGCATTTCCCAAGTGATAAAATGTGTACACTGGACAATCACCTTCAAAAGTAGACACTTCTTTTTTGAAGTGACCAGACTAAAAGTTTAGACATCCATTCATTTTCAAACAAACAAACAAACAAACAAACACACAAACAAACATTATTGATCACTGAGTAGGATAGAAGTAAATATATAAAAATACAACAATTTTATAAACTGCTAAGTGTCCATCCATATGACCCTGTAATGTTCTCACACAACAAAACCTCCTCTGAGGGTCAGAAGTATTTCCAGGTATCTTCTTTTGACTTCATGGCACATGGAATTCCATACACCCACAAAGCCTCACAGTTTTATACTTTTTTCTACAGATATACCTTATGTAGTCACAGTGAAAACCAGTCATCATGTATTTAGATATTTGTCCTGATCAGAGAAGTTTCTTAAGTATCTTAAGAAGGCTAAGACAGTCTATGGTCACTTATGAATTGTGACCATAGACAACTGCCATCAAAAGCACCGAGATTAGATGTTTGGAGTCAAGATGGTTAAGCATTCTCTAAGCTACTCTAATTCACAATCTCTGGACTTGGTTCCCAGAAATTTGTTCTTTAACAAGCTCTTGTGAATTCTCTTCTTTGAAGGAGAGAATGACTGATTGGGGTTCTTGCAGGAATCTCTTGGTTAGGACAAGATTTCAGTGAATTTCCTGGGAGAGGTTTCTCATTTATCACTGACTGGCGAGCAGAGTATCCATGGCAAACACATATATTTACTGTTATCACTTTGGTGCTTTAAGAAACCAAATTTTAAATATTTCTATTTGTGTTATTCTTCTCACAATCCCTTGGACTTTATTCTTCTTTTCCTCTCATGTCCATACAAAGAAGAAAAGCTGGACCCATACATTCAGGTTTTTCCTGACAGCCAAATTACCAACACTTGCACACCTTTTATTCCTTCATGAAGTACTAGGAAAAGGAAACAATGTATACAGATATTATGTTACATATAACTAATTACAATTGTATTAATATGATTAATTGTATAATATGATATATATTATCAGATAAATAGACTGTATATGTATTGTATTACTTATAATTCCATAAACATGTACATAGAGATACAAATGTGTATATATATATATACATGTATATGTATATGTATATCATATACATTGTGATCTTTCAGGATAAATTTTGAATATTAGAGTATTAGATTATTTTGTAAAACTCTGAAGTCAACATTAGGAAGTAAATAAATACTATGATCATTTACTACCCCTTCACTTCATAGAAACTATAATGGAGGTATTTAGAGGTCAAGTTCCTAGCCACATGGATAAACTTTTATATAAGAAGATTAAACATGTACAGATGATATTTCTTCCTAAGAAGAATTAGCTAATCCTTTATCAGAATAAAAAGACCAAGCGATCTTGAGAAGAGCACCTTGTTCAGAACTGTTTGTAGAATAAATACATAGTACCCCATTCCAAATGAAAATGCATTTTGGATGCATATAACTGACTTATATAGATATAATGGATTTCATTATTACTGCTATTTTTATTGCACTATTTGTAAAGCTTTTAATATTGATGAAAATAAAGACAAGTGAGGGGCTAGGGATGTAGCTCAGTGGTTGAGTGTATGCTAAGTATGCATGAAGCCTCAGTCTCCATCCCAATATCAGAACAAAGAAGTTGAAACACTTGATGTGGTCAATTCTGGCCATATACATTAAAGAGCCAGTTGGTTTTTCTTGAAGTAAGTTTCTGATGTATGCAACTGTTCCCAAGTGTTATTTGAAATAGCATGTGCCTACAAACAAACACTTGATGAAATATGAACTCATTTTTCTTCTAAACATAAAGGCCATATCCAAGAAGAAAAGATTCAGCATAGTGAGCTGTAGACAACTCATTTGATAAAGTGCTTGCAGTGCATCAGGGGGATCTGAGTTTGGATCTGCTGCATCCACATAAAAGCCAAATGTGGCAGTATATACCTTAGATTCTAGAACGTGGTAAACAGAATCAAAGGATCCATGGAAAATGTTGGCCAGCCAGTGTTGTCAATCAGTGAGCTCCAGATTAGTGTAAGATGCTGTCTCAAAGAATAATATTAAAAATGACTAAAGAAGATACCCAGCATTGTTCTGAGGACTCTGCACACACCTATATAAGCATGTACACACATACACTACACATACCTATGTAACCACATATACACATATACCACAACTATACAAAAATGTACATACAAACACTACAAACACCTATATAAGTATGTACATACACTACACATGCCCGTATAAGCTCATATACACACACATACTACACACAATTATACAAGCATGTACATATAAACACTACACACACTATATAGGCATGTGCACACATACATTACATACCCATATATAAACATGTACACATATACATTACACACACACTTATATAAGCATGTACACACACTTCACACATATGTGTAAACATGTACACATACAACACTACACATACATATATAAGTAAGCACACACATACATTGCACAGATATATATATAAGCTTCTACACATATAAACCACACATATCTATATTAGATTTTACATATAAACACTACAAACACTTATAACCATTTATACACATACACTACAAACTTATATAAGTGTGTACATATATGCACTTATACATATCTACATAAGCATGTATACATATACAATACACATACCTACATAATTATTTCCATAATACACTACACATCTACATAAGCATGTACACATACACTACACATATACTACACACACTCTAAACAATCAACAGAGAGAAAATATTGTCGAATCACTTCTTTGTAAAATAGTTGATAACACTACATAAGAAACTCAAATAGCTCAATAACGTAGAAACAAATAACCCAATTAAAAATAAGCAAAGAACCTCAATAGACAAAAGAAGACAAAAGATACATGAAATCATAGTCAACATTACTATTCATCAGACAAATGCCAATTAAACCATGATGAGCTACCACCCCCCTTGTTACAATGGCTATTATCAAAAAAGACGAACGGGGCATTCACGAGCTATTGATAAACATAAATGTATTGTTGTTGCTAACAATAAGAAACTGATTTAATTTGAAGGGAAATCCTTGTTTATGAAAAGTCAATTCTTTGTTGTTATTTTCAGGGCCCTTTCTCTGTGGATTTTGACAGTTCAATTAGAATGTATCTCATGGTAGTTCTGCTTGAAGTACAGCTCCCTGTCAAAGTTTCTGGAGCTTTCCTGGCTATATAATTAGCACCTTCCATCCAATTTAGAAGGTCAGTTGTAATTTCTTCAGTAATTCTTTTTAACACTTGTTCTCCTTCTGGTACTCACTCATGTAAACGTTGCTATGTTAATAGTGTCCCATAAGCACTGTAATGCTGAATATTTAATTGTCAACTTGCTACAGCCTGGAATCATCAGGGAAGTCATCCTCAATGCAAGGGTTTTTGGGATCAGGTTGGCCTGCAGGTATACCTATGGGAGATTAACTGTTCATCAAAGCAGGAAGGTCACACTGATCAATGTGGGATTGTTGATCAATGTAGGGCAGGACATGCTGAACTACATAAAACAAGAGAACACTAAAAAGAAAGCAAGAACACGCCATTCTCCCTCCATTCTTGACAAGGTATGTGACACTTTAAATGTTCTGCCTCAGTAACTCCTTTACAATATGGAACTCTATCTGCAATTGGGAGCCTCACGACTCTCCCTCTCCTAAGTTGTTTTTGCTCAGGATACATTATCACATTACAAATGAAATTAGCACAGCACCAGTGCTCTTTACTATGTTTCATTCTTTTGTTTTTGCTCTTCCTACTGGGTAATTTCAAGTGCCCTGTCTTTAAGCTTACGGATCCTTATACTGTTACTCAATTCAAGCACTCTTGTATCTCTCAGTGATTTAAAAGGGGAAAAGAGTAAACTAAACTCTTTCATTCTTCATTTCTAACAATTCTGTTTGCTTCCTTTTTGAAATTGTAATCTCTTTATTAATAAACCTTGGTTTGCTCAAATTATGCTCCAGATAATTTGAATTGTGTTTTAAGTTTACTTTAGCTCCTTGAGAATAAATAGTTCACTTCAAGCCTTTGTTTATGAACACAGAGTCTAGCTTCTCCAGTGATGCCTATTGTCAGTTTGTTTATTTATTTATTTACCACAAATGGGGTATATTCTCTTCTTTTCTTGTGTGCCTTGTTATATTTGATTGAAAACTAAAGTTTTTGCATAATATATGTAAGTTCATTCTGGAAATCAGATCTTTACCCTTTCCAACTATTAAAGCTTAATGAAAGCCATTGGTTTTCAGATTTGGTCCAGATGTGTGTGTGTGTGTGTGTGTGTGTGTGTGTGTGTGTGTGTGTGTATGATATGTGCATGTGTAATGTGTGTGTGGTGTGTGATGTATGGTATTTGTTGTATGTGCTGTATGCGGTGTAAATGCTTTGTGTGTGTGGGGGGGGGATTGCTAAGGACTGACCCTAGATTCTCCTGCATGCTAGGCAAGCATTTTTTTCCTGAGCTCTAAGTCCCAGGCCCCTAAAGTGTTTGCAAAACTACATTCCTTGTCCTGTGTGGTAACTGAAGTCTGTTTTGATCTGTGTGGTGGGTGAACCGATATAGATCTCCTCAAATGCCTCAGTTCCACAGAGACGAAGAAAGAATGATATATTCTATCTCTTTAAATCCCTCAGTTGACTTTGCTGGGGAAGTTATTTCTGTGTGTGAAAATTAAAACAATGTCTCCTGCTTAAGCCAGTTCTTATACCCTGAGATCAAAACATACAATCTAAGAATTTTTGTGGACAAAGTCTCTATTGTCTGCATTGGGACCAGAAAGCTAAAGAAGCAATGCAGACCACTGTCTTCATAGTGACATATTCTTATGAGTGGTACAAAGGAAAGACCAGCACAGTCACAACATAATGGGGTTTATAAATTACTGGCCGATTTATTCACAGACACTCCTCTGTGCCGTGCAACTACTAGACTCCACAGTTCTGAACTGCTTGGATCTCATAGTTCTTATGACAAGTTTAGGGTATAGAAAGACCAAATCCCAGAGCCTCCTACTTGAATTAGTCAATCCCCCTGTTGCTGTAAACAAGTGCCTAAAAGAAGAAACTCAAGGATTTCTTTGGGCTCAGTTTCAGTTCATCACAACGAGGAAGCCATGGTGGCAGTCATTGCAATGGCGTGTGGTCAGAGTCCTGGTCCATCAGAAAGCAATGAGCTCAGGCCAGAATCCGAAGCTGATATAACCATCAAGCTCCATTTCCAGAAGAGACCCCTTTTCACCAACATGGTCATAGTCTCAAATTACAACAAGCTGGGAATCAGATATTCAAACTCATGAGTCTGTGCTGGAGATTTTATATCCAAACCTTAATTGTTATTTAACACCAGGTTCACTGTTATAACCTGTTGTGTGGTATTTTGATTGTGTTCTGACAAAGCTGGCAACTCACTCTTGCTTCCTCTTCCCAGGATTCTCCTTGTCTTATAGCCCTGCCTATACTTCTGCCTGGTTACTGGCCAATAAGTGTTTTATTAAACCAATACAAGTAACAAGTCTTTACAGTGTACAGGAGCATTATCCCCCTTCAGAGAGCAGAGCTGGGAAACTTCAAAGCTGCTCCCACCTCATGACACACTTCCTCCAATCCTCCAACCTCTCCTAATCCTTCTTCAACAGTTCTACTCTCATTCAAGCCATCACAGGAGACAAAGTGTCTTCGACTCATTTCCTGTCCCTATGATAAAATACCCTAATAAAAGCAGTATAAGAGAGAGAGGATTTATTTGGCTAATAGTTCTAAGATACTGTCTGCCATTGCAGGAAATCAAAGTAGCAGGAACTGAAGTAGCTGGTCTGGTCTGTCCCATATTCATATATCTACCATCAAGAGCAAAAGCAATAATCTAATGAGTGCATGCTCGTGTTCAGTCCACAGTCTAGGTTCCTTCCCATGAGATGTTGAGACCCACTTTCAAGTTGCTTCCTATCTCAGCTCAGTTACGAACTCTTTCACTGGCATGCCTGCAGGTCAACCTAACCTAGACAGTTCCTCTTTGAGACTCCCTTCCTAGATCATTCTATAATGTGTAAAGTTGAACATCCAACCAACCATCTAAATGGGGGAAGGAAAACGTAGAAATATTTTATGATTTCTCATTATATAACATGGTATAACTAAGTATTCTATTTATTTATTTATTTGTTTGTTTGTTTTGTTTTCAATACATCCAACCATGCTTTCCCCTCCCTCCACTCCTCCCAGCCCTGCCCTTTCCCCTTTTCCCTAGATCCATTCTTCCTCCATTTACCTTCAGAAAAATCAGGCATTCCAGGGTTATCCACCAAACACAGCATGGAAAGATAACAATAAGACTAGGCATAAACCCTCATATCAGGGTTGGCTGAGGCAGCCCAGTGGGAGGAAAGGGTCCCACGAGCAGACAAGAGATTCAGGGACACCCATGCTCCCACTGTTAGGAGTCCCACAAGAACAACATGTTAACAACCATAACACATATGCAGAGGACCTAGTGTCAACTGTCCATGCCTGCTTAGTGATTGCCACTTTGATCTCTGTGAGCCTCTATGAGTCCTGCTTAGTTGAAGTCTGTGGGCCATGTTTTCCTGGTATCTCTGCCTCTCTAGCTCCTACATGTCTTCCTCCCTCATCTTTCATGGGGTTTCCCAATCTCCAAAGAGAGGAACCCTATGGAGATCTCCAGTTTGGGTACACTCTCCACCTAATGTTTGGCTATAGGTCTCTGCATCTGCTCCCATTAGCTGCCAGCAGAAGCCTCTTTGATGATGATTAGACTAGGCTCTGATCTGTGAGTGTATAAGTATAGCAATAGGAATGACTTTATTGATTTTTTTTTATCCTAAGCCTCTGGGCTATCCAGCCTCTGGTTCTGGGTCAACCAGGCAGTATAGGGCATAGGCCCCCACTCTTGGTGTGGGCCTCAATTTAGACCTGTCAATTATTGGCCACTCTCACAAGTTCTGCATCTCCATTGGCCTAGTACATCTAGCAAGCATCACAGATATGAGGTTGAAGGTTTTCTGGCTGGGTTAATGTCCCACTCCCACCTCTGGAAGTCTTGCCTAATAACCAAGTAATTTTGATTCAATGCTTTTATTGATTTAGAATGTCATAGATACCTGTAATGTGTTTTGATCATATTCATCCATTCTTCCCCTTAACTTCTTTCAGATATTCCTCTACCTCACCCTTTCCCAACTCTTCATGTCTTTTCTTTTTAGTTAAATTTGTGCACCCATAAATGTGTGTGTGTGTGTGTGTGTGTGTGTGTGTGTGTGTGTGTGTGTCTCCCATGTAGCATGGTTGATATATCAAGAGTCACACTCCTAAAGAGAATTAACCCCCCCTTTCCCTAGAAGCCATCAATTATCAATATCTCTTCACTTTGAGTGGGCTACTGCCCCTCTGTGCTGAATTGTTGACCATCTTGGAAGAGTGGGTGGATAGATTGTAGAAGCCAGTGACTTGGGAAGACTTGAGCTAACTAATGTTAAATCCCACAATCTAGCCATAGGGAAGATAGAGATTCTTTGGAACTGAGCCTTTAAGGGTAAGGGGAGGCAGATATAAGAGCTGTAGAAGGTCACTGGCTTGAATTTTTGGTCTCTTTGTTGGAGTTTTTGTTCTATGGCTGTTCATTTTCTTGTATGAACATCATGGTGAAGGAATTGCCTAATTATCAACACAGTTGTGTTCTTAAATTTTAATATTTGTTTCTGTTTTTCTGGATTATTTTATTTTCCCACCATAATTGGTCACCCAGATAAAATTTGCAGCACTGATATTTTTCTTAAAATTAGCATCATTATGTATTCTAGCTCATTCACTGTAATGACATCTTCCTGAGGCTCTATTATTCTCCAGTCCTAATGGACCTAGCTGAACTGTGCTGGCAGGGGGTTCACAATCATGTCCTCTTTCCCTTGCCCTTTTGTAGTCAATTTAGTAAAACCCAGAGAAAAACATACCAAACTCCCCAAGTGCTAAATGATTAATACACAGATCTAATTACATGATGCTCTAAAATACATATTGTGTTCAGGGGAAGAGAAGGAAGTCTCTTCCAAAGCAGTTCTAAGGGAAACAAATCCAAATTGCATTTGTTAAGCAGTCTACTAAATCCCAGCAGGCACTGTCCTCCCACAGGCCTGCAGAAACATTTCCGAGATATGACGAGGCCTGCTGCAGAATGCACAGGTCTTCAAAGGAAGCTCTGACCTACTTTGTTTCTGTCCGGTCTTATGCTGTTTGCTTGCTGCTCTGGCTTTGTGAGGCACACAGAATTGGGTTTTGCAGTACCATTTGCTGGACAGTCTGCTCATAGGGAGCCAGAAGTCAGGTGGGTGATAGGGAAGCCGGCTACCTTCCCCCGAAGAGCTGAGGAATTGTAACAAGTGTTTTTGCTGGGAGTTAGAGAAGTCTTTTGTTTTTATTATTTCACCACATGCCTCCACGAGACAGCTGACCTTAAACACGAGGAGCAATGGAATACATCAAGCTATGTAACAGCGCATCACTTTAAGCAGGGAAGTGGTTTCTAACGTGCCCTTGAATGGGAGGTCTCACAAACAAAGTTACTTAAGACCCTCAGGGGAGTTCCTGCCCTAATCTAGTGAGGGTGAACACAATGGGACTAGCCTCAGGAAGCATGTTGTTTGTTATTTGGAAGGTGCCCCATGCCTCCATTGTTATCCAAATGCACATAGAAACTTCAAAACCCCCACTATACTGGAACAGGCAGCTACAGATGGGCTGACTCACTGCTGTGGGACTGAAAAGGAGCCTCAGTGACATCACTGTATTTAGATGCCCTTAGAACCTCTTGTTGCTGAGGCACCATTAGCTACTACTCCTCTGCCATTGACAAATGAAGTTTTATATATTATATAAAGTGTATATTATTATTTCTCACCTGGTCTCTACTACATCAGACTGAGTTTGCAATGGCTGTCTATCTAAACTTCCCTGATTCTACCCTTCTCTGGTCCCATGGACCTATTTGAGGTCCTATGTTATCTCTGAACTGTTTCATGACTGAGAAACCTGATTTCTGCCCATAATGAATTTTGCTGTGACCACTACTGCCCTCCAGCAAGCTCTCTGCCTCCTATAAAGTCACATACAGCACAGAGCGAGGTAAGGAACAGCTAGAGAAACATGTAAACAAGGTTCCCCTTTCTAGAGTGAGGGGTCAAGAAAAGAAAGAAAGAAAGAAAGAGAGAGAGGGAGGGAGGGAAGAAGAAAGAATGGTCTTTTGAAGATTTCACATCTATAGTTAGTCAAGATTTTAGGAAATACAATCACAGATGAAAGGTGAAAGTTTTTTGTTTGCTTGTTTGTTTTTTGCTTTTCAAGACAGGGTTTCTCTGAAGCTTTGAAGCTTGTCCTGAAACTCACTCTGTAGACCAGGCTGGCCTCAGACTCACACAGATCCACTTGCCTCTGCCTCTGAAGTGTTGGGATTGAAGGTGTGTGCCACTACTGCCAGTCCAGATGAAAGGTTTTTGAGATAACCTACTTTTTGTGGGTCTTTTGTGTATGATATTCATCAGCTGATAATTTATACTGACAAGAAAGACTTGAAGCCCAGCAGAGAGTGGTATTACAGAGGCAAAGAAGATGATCAGGTTTTTAATAGAATTAAGGAGTGAGGACAAATTTTTGATTACAGTATCAAGACAGTATGTGCTTAGCCAGGCAGTGATGGTACATGCCTTTAATCCCAGCACTTGGGAGGCAAAGGCAGGAGGATTTCTTTGACATCAAGGCCAGCCTGGTCTACACAGTGAGTTCCAGGATATCCATGGCTGTTACATAGTGAAATACTGTCTTGAAAACCAAACCAAACCAAAACAATACAAAGACCCAATAGTCATTGACTACAAATGGTTTAGAGTGATGTTTCCTTAGTCTGAGCTGTTCTGACTCTCAAGGTACCTAATGTTCAAAAACAAGAATGAGGACAAAGCTAAGCCAAGGAGGACAGTTACTGAAAAGATTGAGTTTTTGACAATCACCTGATTGAGTTTTTGACAATCTCATTGCACTAGGGACAGCAGAATAGGACTTTCTGAGTAAGAAGACCATAATAAAGCCCTCAGGGTCTCATCTTAGAGTTTTAAAGAAAATGAACTCTAAGATATAAAATATAAAAGAACAAAAGTATACTGAAAGATGACCTAAGAGCATCTCAACTCTTACTCTCATCAAGGTTATTGACCTTTATAAAGTTAAGGCAAAAACTAAAGCAAATCTCTTAGGATTTTGTGTGTAAAATGCCAACTCAGTAAAAAGTTAATCATAAGAATTGGTACAGGAGACTACTTCCTGAACCTAACACCAGTAGCACAGACACTAAGATCAACAACTAATAAATGGGACCTCCTGAAACTGAGAAGCTTCTATAAGGCAAAGGACTCAGTAAACAAGACAAAATAGCATTCCACAGAATAGGAAAAGATATTCACCAACCCCACATCTGACAAAGGATTGATTTCCAAAATATACAAAAAGCTCAAGAAGCTAGTCACCAAAACATCAAACAATTCAGTTAGAAAGTAGGGTACAGAACTAAATAGAGAATTTTAAATAGAGGAATCAAAAATGGCTGGAAGACACTTAAGAAAATGTTCAATATCCTTAGCCACCAGGGAAATACAAATCAAAACAACTCTGAGGGTCCTCCTTGTTTTCTAGCTTTTCTGGTGGTATGGATTGTAGGCTGGTAATCCTTTGCTCTATGTCTAAAAACCACATATGAGTTGAGTACATACTGTGTTTGTCTTCTTGTGACTGGGTTACCTCACTCAAGATGGTTTCTTCTAGCTCCATCTATTAGCCTGCGAATTTCAAGAGTCCATTGTGTTTTTCCACTGAGTAGTACTCCCTTATGTAAATGTACCCCATTTTCTCCATCCATTCTTGAGTTGATGGGAATTTCGGTTGCTTCCAGGATCTGGCTATTACAAATAATGCTGCTATGACCATAGTTAAACAGATGTCCTTGTTGTATGAACGTGCACCTTTTGGGTATATGCCTAAGAGTAGAATTACTGGACCTTGAGGTAGACAATTCCCATTTTCCTGAGGAACCGCCATACTGATTTCCAAAGTGGTTACAAGTTTGCACTCCCACCAGCACTGGAGGAGTGTACAGTCTCCACATCCTCTCCAGCATAAATTACCTTTGGTGTTTTTTATTTTATTCATTCTGACAGGAGTAAGATGGTATCTCAGAGTTGTTTTATTTTGCATTTCCCTGATGGCTAAGGATGGTGAGCACTTTCAGCCATTTTAGATTCCTCTATTGAGAATTTCCCTGGAGAAAGGAAAAGGGACAAGATCTCCCAAGCAAATTGGGAGCATCGGGGAGGGGAGAGAATATGAGGAGGAAGAGGAGAGAATAGTCAGGTACAAGGGGAGCAGAAAGATTGAGTCAGGGAAAAAATAAAGTAGAGCAAAAAAAGAGATACCATAATAGAGGGAGCCATTATATGTTTTAAGAGAAATCTGGCACTAGGGAAATGTCCAGAGATCCACAAGGATGACCCCAACTAATAATCTAAGCAATAGCACAGAGGCTACCTTAATGAGATTGATGACTACATTATATGCCACCCTAGAGCCTTCATTTAGTAGTAATTGAAGCAGAAGCAGACACCCATAGAAAAACACTGAGGCAGACTCCTAGAATCCAGTTGCAGAGAGGGAAGAATGATGAGCAAAGGGGTCAAGACCAGGCCTGAGAAACCCACAGAAACAGCTGACCTGAACAAAGAAAGGGGAGTTCATTCATGGACCCCAGACTGATAGCTAGAAAACCAGCATAGGACTGACCCAGACCCCCTGAATGTGGTGTCAATTGGGGGGCCTGGGCAGTCTATGGGGCCTCTGGTAGTGGATTAGTATTATCCCTAGTAAACAAATGGACTTTTGCATCCCATTCCACATAGAGGGATACTCAGCCTAGATATATGGGGGAGGGCCAAAACCCTGCTCCTAATGATGTGACTGACTTTGAAGATCCCTCCATGGGGATCAGAAAAGAGAGGAGATAGGAGGTCAGTGGGGGACAGGGGAGGAGGGGAGGGAAAACGAACTGGGATTGATATGTAAAACAGGATTGTTTCTAATTTAAATTAAAAATATATTTAAAAAAAAGCTCATACGAAGGCTAAAGAGACGGCTCAGTAATTCAGAGCACACAATGTTCCCAGTATCCACACAGTGGTTCAAAACCATTTTCCATTCCAGTTCCACTGGTTCCTATGTCATTTTCTGACCTCCATGGTTATGCATATATGCACTGACACAGGCAAAAAACTCATATACATAAAATTAAAAAAATGATTAAGAGTATTGCATGTGATTACACGTGAGCAGCAAAATGTTTAGTTTAAATACTAAAAAAAAAAATATGATCATGTTTTCATCTGTAAGTTAAAAATGTAAGCTGTCTTTTTGTGTGAAGATGAGATGTTCCACTAAAAACAACTTGTGTGGTTTTAGAATCAATATGTCTTCTTTGGTTTCTTCTCTCATATTTTTCACCAAGAAGAAAATGTGTGACATACACAACCTGTCCAAGACATATATAAATAAATCAGAAATAAAGCAAGCATGCATCTAAAAATGCAAATGAGAAGCAGACTATCTCATCTACACTAAAACTACAAAATACTTAGAAATAATTGCTGTACAGGAGAAATAGAAAGCACGAACAAAACAAATAACTACATGAAGTTTATTGTATAACATAAAATGGAATCTGAACAAATACAAGCACATATCATTCTCTTTGTCAGATGATTTACACTAGCAAACCACTATTCTCTCTAAATTAATATAAATTCTAAGCAATTCTAATTGTAAAACCAATAAGGAATCAAGTTAAATTTCATAAGTGGATTTTAAAGTTGACTTAAAAAAATACTACATAACAGTAAAAATGAGGGAAAGGACAGTGGCCATATTGAAGAAGATCTTACATTAATTTATTAATTCATATTAGGGGCTAGACTGAACACACTGTAATTGGATTAATGTGTCATTGGACTAAAATGTAAGATGTATTATTGGATGAAACAGGAGGGATAAGCAACAGATTCTAGCATATATGAGAATATGAAACATATTAACAATAGAAATTATATTTATTGAAAAAGTATTATAAAGTATTTAATAACTTGGCTGTTTAGGAAAAATGTAAAGCAGTATAAAACTACCTGCCAATGTTTGTAGATGATAATTTGGATATACATGATTCAAATGTAAAAGGCAAAATCAATTTAGGAAAGAAGTCTAGTAGGTTGGTGGTGAAGTGATAGGAATCTTCATGAGCTAGATTCGAAGCCGGCGTGTATAAATAAAACATAAAAGACATTTCACTTATAAAATATTTCCAAGTTCCATATGGTGGAAGGAACCATAGATCAAGTAAAATAAATTTGGAACAGAAATTTTAAAATAATGGATAGGAAAAAATGTTTATTGCCTATAAAGTAGAGAAGGGAGATTTCAAACAAAACAGTTTCCCATATTCTATGCTCAGTTTACATTTAACTAATAATTCTTAAACAGCAAATCACAGAACAGTGCAGGTGTAAACTATGCCTTTAGGGTCTAAACATGGAACCTGAGAATACATGGTTAAGACAACACTTAATTTCTCATGAATTTGCCAGGTTTATGTTTGGGCTTAAAATTTAAGACTCAGTCTGGAAGACAGTTTGGGTGGAATTCTTGCCAGGTAAGCACACAAACTTGAATTGCATCTCCAGAATCCCTATAAAAAGGGCTGAGCATGGGAGAACCTGTTTGTAATCTCAATACTGAGGAGGCAGAAAGCTACAGCTCTCTGGCCAGCTTGTCTAGACTAATCAGCAAGTGCACAGTCCCAGTGAGAGACCCTGTGTCAGAAAATCATGGTGGACAGTGCCTAAATAACAGCACCCAAGCGTGGCCTCTGGGATATACATGCATATACTCACAACCACATACACACAAGCACATATTGACACCCCCATGCTTCATTATGACAAATTTAAGTAGGATTTATTTTCATTACATGAAATCTATTTGCAAAAAAAAGAAAAAAAGAAAAAATGTTGTGAATGACCTCCATGTGTTTTGAAAACTGAATACTTTTGATATTTACATTTTTCATTTAAAATTGAAAAGCTTTTAAATATTGGCAGGAAATACCCAGGAAATCCAATAAAAAAGGTAGGGATATGAGTAATGATAAAAAAAATATATTCTTGCTATTCAAACTATGGCTCAGAGGGTAAAGATGCATGCTGCCAAGCCTCAAGACCTCAGTGAATGTCTTGATCCTCAATAGATTCAAGGTGGAAGAAGAGAATTGGTGAACTGATTCCCAGACAGACAGACAGACAAACACACACACACACACACACACACAAATGTTTAAAAAAGTTAGTAAGAATTAAGTGCTCAACCATACTGGCATTTAGGGAAATAGAAATTAAAGTAACACTGACTGAGCTTTTTTACCACACAACTGTGCCCTTAAAGAATATAGTAGCAGGTACTGTTAGAGAGAACCCAAGTAGAGAATGTCTTTAGAAGACAAAATAAAACTGGGGCTGTTTACAGAGCTTTTGTGATCTAATAGTGCAATGCCACATAAAAATTAAAAATCAACATAGCATTTGAACTCCGACTACTCACATTGTAGCCACAAAATAAAATTAATCTATTAAAATATGCATACACATTGTGTGTGTGTGTGTGTGTCCATGTGTGTGTACACACATGCATGTATGTTCTCACAGACTTGCTCATATACATCATGAAGGATGGAGGGTGACATTGGGAGTCATTTCCTTTATAAATTGTTTTCTATTTATTTATGTGTATATGTATATCATGTGCACAGGAGCCTCAGGAGCCTAGGAGAGGCTGAGGCCCCTGGAGTTGGAGTGACAGGCCATTGTGTTCCTCTCAGTGTAGATACTAGGATCTGAACTCAAGTCCTTTGGAAGAGAAACGATCACTCAACCACTAAGCCATCTCTCTTCAGCTTCTTTCTAGTTTTTGTTTTGTTTGTTTTGAGTGAAGGCCTCTCACTGAAACAAGAACTCAAGTCATCAGTCTGACTATTCTTGCTGGTCAGTAAGCCTTTGAGATCACTTATAGAGACCTCCCCATCCTGAGGTTACAGACACCTCCAATTGCACCTACCTGACTTTTTATAAAGGTTCTAGATGATTAAATTTGGAACTTCTTTTTTATGGGGCAAGACTTTTACTGACCAAGCCACCTCCTCAGCCCTGCACAGGAATTTTGTTGGTTGAAGCATCATACATGGTGGAGATAGAGTCTCCATTCAATGAAACACTGGCATCAGTTATAAGAAATAAGTCAGAATTGTTCCTGTTGGTTTGAAAGAACGTCTGTGAGGTATTTGTAAATGAGAAAAGCAAATGCTGAAAACATGTCTGTAATCTCATATAAATGAGAAGGGCAGCCTTCATGTATGTGCACTTGTAATCTTAAATTATGTGCTATTAAGTAAATATGAACACAAAGTGAGGAGGTTATGTGTTTGTATTGGGAGGGGGAGCTCTAAATATGGAGCTGTATGTGAGGGAGGTAGCAAGCACACAGGGAAGGCAGATTTTCGTGATTGATTCTCCATGTGGGTGTACATGACTCTGATTAGGACAACCCAACAAAACCTGCCTCCGTTCATGCAAAATAGATTCCTGGCCCAGCCTGTAGGAATCTGCACAGTACTGTAACAGGAGTGTGGAGGAGGAATTTTGTGTTTTCGGTATAAGGATGAGCACTGAAGAAAGCTGAATCCTGAGACTGGTAACAGTTCTCGCCTGTACTGGGATTGCACAACACACAGGAACGGCAGCATTGTGACATTAAAATAAAGGATACACTAGGTGGTGGAGACACAAGCCAGGTGATAGGCAATTTTCTGGTTCAGGCAAATCACAATAATCCATGTGAACCATTTAGAATTGGTTCCTAAAAATTGTCAGTCACAAAATCCATGCTAGTTCCCCAAACTAGGGTATTATATAGTAGTGTAAGCTTTATTTCTCAAATATTTGAACATAACCAACTCCCTCTCTCAAGTCTGCCTCATATTACTCATTCACTCCTTCCCACCCAGCTTTGAGAATACCCTTCCCACCCCCCATAATATTTAGGATAATAATACAAATGTTTTGTTAGACACCCAAGGGTACATGACATCCCCAAGGGACATTAACTTAGGTCAGTTTAAAAGTGCCCCAGTTTACCAGCAGCCTTAACAACAGCGATTGAATCAGTCCTATGGCGGCTACAAGGAGCCCGCAGCCCCTATCTCCATACAGCAGCGTAGTGCGCCAGGTGGCAGCGGGGAAACAGTACCTCACAGTGTATGACTACAGGGCTGCCAACAAGGACGAGGTCTCTTTCCAGGATGGGGACACCATCGTCAGTGTCCAACAGATCAATGATGTATGGGCTCATGAAGCGCACTAGTGACACAGGGATTCTGCCAGCCAATTATGTGGAGGCTATCTGAGCCCCATGCTGTCCCACCCTCTGTCTTCAATGCATTCCATGGTATCACATCTGTTCTGGGGCCTGACCCATCTACCCTTCAGTGTCTCTCTGTCTTTTAAGATCCACCACTGCTTCATCTCTGCCCCTCCTCCAGCTTTTTTTTTTTTTTTTTTTTTTTTTTGCCACCCCAAGCCTTGTTCTGCCACTGTCTGGGGCTCCTTCCTCTGGCAGGTTTTTCCTTGGACCAACCGACTGATTGATTTTTCTCTCTGGATGGAACAGGCTGGGCACTCTGGGAAGGGCAGGACTGTTCTGGGGAGGCTGGGCTCACAGGGCTGGGCTGAAATAGGAGACCCATTAAAGAGATTGGATAGGCAGGGCATAGTGCCACATACCTTTAAGCCCAAAACTTGGGAGCCAGAGACAAACAGATCTCTGAATTCAAGGCTGGCCTGGTCTACATCTTGAGTTCCAGGACAGTCAGATGAGACCTGTCTTAGGGAAGGGAGGATTGGTTAGCCCCCAGCTTCACTTCCTGCCTTAGCCCCTTCAGAACCCCTGGCCGAGCTCCCCTGTACTCTGTATTCTAGGGTGAGCCCCATACTCCTTATACCTCCAGGCGGTGTTCCACGCATTCCCAGGGGGCAGGTATTGAAGCGTCGGTTACATAGGGACCAATGTGGTGAGTCTACCTTTCTGCTAGTCCTCCCTCCTGACCCTGTACACATCCTTCACGTGCTGAGCGCTCCTTCCTGCCCACGCAGACCTAGGATGGCCAAAGAGCTCCTGGGGAGGCACAGCTTGGGTCAAGTTCTTGCCTTAGTTTAGGGGCAGCAGCGGGAAGGAGGGAACGGGGTGTTCTCCCCAGACCTATTTGCTCCCCTTCTCCCCCCTCCCCGCCCCCAGCTCCATGGACTCTCTTTATCTCCCTGGCTGGGAGCCTGCCGTGAAGGCTAAAGCAAGGGATGCCTTTGCAACTTGAGTTAACTGAGCTGTCCCTTCCTGCTCCCCTGGGAAGAGGTCTCTAGGTCTCCTATGGCTGGATGGGGCTTGGAGCTTACAAAGCCAGAAAATGAAAAGAGTCTCCTGGACACGCAGGAGGGAGGCTCTATCCTTTTGCTCACTCACTGGGAAGGGGGGAGAAGGCTTTCCTGTCCTCGTGTCTGAGTCTACAGTGTAGGGTAGGACCAAGTCACCCACACGGTACCACCTCCCTTGGGGCTTTCCTGTCCCTTAAAGCAGGGGAGAGTCCAGGGCTCCAAAGCTGGCGGCACCATCTCTGGACTGGTGCTAAACTCAGGTTCCTCCTTTGTACCTGGGACCTGGGACAATTCTCACTCGGCTTCATTCATCTCTGAGTTCTCTTGTCACCTCTCCTGGGTCCCCAGACTCTCATCTTTACTCAGAGTCTCTTATCAGGTCCCTTTACACACAGACTCTGTTGCAGGTGCGGTTTTAGCCTGAAGGCATTGGTCAGGTCACTGATGCAATGGTCAAGGCAACCTGTGAGGGCTTGCTATGTTAGTGAGGAACCACCCTCCTGTCTGGCCAATCCCCTCTCCTGTGTGCAGCTTGGGGAGGTTGTGGGTGTACACCAGGACCCCCTGGGGGAGATGCCAGTCTACTTCATTTCCTCAGGGACTCTCGCTCTTGGAGGGCCTGTGCTTGGGAGGTGCCATAGCCTGATTCCAGTCAGCTGAACCTGCCTTCTCAACAGTGTTCTTCTCCCGCCCTAAAAATGGGGAAGAAGCTCACACCCACAGAGGGAAGAGGATCTATCTATTGGTGCTGAGGGCCCCAGCTGGAGTCCATATTCCTTTCCAGAAGCATGCAACTGTAGAAGAGCACAGGATCACCAAGCCCATAGTCTCTTCCTTCATAAAGGTCTTTTAGCCGGGGGTGGGGTGGGGGGGGTGGGAGGCACCTTGCCTAGACTGTGAAATTAACTTTTGTGGACCAATCCTGCAATGCAAGAAGTCCCGCAAAATGAGGGATGTGAATTCTCCCCACACTGCTTCCTGTTTTCTCGCCCTCACGTCCCTCCAGGGAGCATTTTATTTGTTAATAGCTGGACACAAGACAAAAGTACCACCCCACAAAGCCTGTATTTAAAAGGAAATAGAAGTGACCCTGTGAAATTCACTTCTGTCCGACATTCCATCTGTGTGTGTGTGTGTGTGTGTGTGTGTGTGTGTGTGTGTAGCTGCCCACTCATCTTTTATATGGGGTTGTCATCTTTCTTTGGTCTGTTTGGTCCCCCCCCCCACCAGCCTTGCACTCGGGGTCAGTTCTTTTTGGCCTGTTATGATTCTGAACATTGACTCGAACCACAAAGTGAATGTCTATCCTGGTGAGGCAAATAAAGTCTAAATTTTTACCTGAAAAAAAAAAAAATCTCTTGCGATTTTTAAACGTGACTCCTTTTTTTTTTTTTTTTTTTCTTTTTTAAAGTTCTTTAACACTTTTAGTTATCCTGCCAAAACAGATATTGTTTCATTATTTGCTTGGATGCAGATGGTGGGTTTTCCTTTCTTTCTGCAATTCTTGCCAACAGGCTTACAAGAGATTAAATGAACAGAATGGACCAGAGAGTAAATGAACAAGCTAACGGGAGATAGGAGCAAAAACAAAACAAAACAAAAAAGCCGAGAACAAACAAAGAAACAAATAAAAACAGTCAGAAGCACAAATTGGCTTCTCTTCACAGTCTGCTGTATCTCATAGGAGCTGTTATGCATCCTAGTAAGGAGTCAGAAGGAAGAGACACTTCCATCAGCTATTGCTTAAAGGCTCTAGGATGCCATTTAAGGTAGTCATTAATCTTGTTATAGGGGAAGGGCATTTAAGGTAGCCTCTCCACTATTGCTTTGATTCTTAGTTCAGGACATCCTTGTGGATCCCTGAACATTTCCCTACTGCCAGATTTTTCTTTAGACCTATAATGACTCCCTCTGTTCAGGTATTTCTTTTCTTGCTCCCTTTCCCTATTTTTTCCTAGCCTGGATCTTATGGTGTGTCCCCAAATTGCTCAGCAGATCTAGTCTCTTTCCCCTCCTCCAGGTGTTGATGTATGTCTCTCTTAGGGTCCTCCTTGCCTCCTAACTTCTCTGCTGTGAATTGTAGGCTGGTTATCCTTTGCTCTATATCTAATATCCACTTGTGTGTGAGTACATGCCATGTTTTTCTTTCTGGGTTTGGGGAAAACTTCAGTTTCTAATGGCCTCAATGTAAGAAGAGAAAACTAAAGCTTTTGTAAGGCTCAGGCCTGGAGAAACCAAACCAGCCTCTTTTCCTGTACTGATTAAAAAAACAAAACAACATTCCACTTAGACTATTGACTCCTTGTGAGTTTATTATTTAGCTGTCATATATTCCTGAAGTTTTCCAGTGTGCTGATGGGTTTTGACAGCAGCTAGAGTCATCAGAGAGGAAGGAGCCTCATTTGAGGAAATGACTCAGTGAGATCCAATTGTAGGGCATTTCTCTCAATTAGTAATCATAGTGGGAGGTCCCAACCATTGTGGATTGTGTCCTCCCTGGGCTGCTGTTCCTGTGTGCTATAGAAAAGCAGGCTGAATAAAATGGGGAAGAAACACATAAGCAACTCCCCTCCATAGCCTCTGCATCAGATCCTGCCTCCAAGATCCTGTCCTGACTTCCCTTAGTGATGAACAGTGATGAGGAAGCATATGCTGACTTCCCTCCCTAACTTACTTTTTGGTCACAATGTTTTGTTGCATCAATAGAATCCCCAACTAAGACACCCAATGTTATTTCAGATGAATAGTTTTTTTAAATATGTATTATAAATAAAATTATATGTATATATATGTGTGTGTGTGTGTGTGTAGTGTGTGTGTGTGTATAAAAAAAAACCCAAAAAACAACAAAAACCACCACCAACAACAAAAGAAAAACTAAACAACAATAAAACCAAACAACAATAACAAAGATCCTAAATTCTTCCATTTTTCCTCCCTAAGTAAGAGTGGGGTGAGGTGGGTGAGATGGGGTGGGAAGTGTATTGAAAGTGAACTAGAAGTCATTGATCATTAAGGATTAACAAATAGTTAATAACCACATCACTTCAATTGTATACAAATTATTTCCAAGATTATAAAATACAAAACTTTTTTTTTTGTAATTTGTTATGAGTAAGGATTTCCCAGCCGGTCTGGTCCCCCAGCCATGCCAGCCCCAAATAATATACAGAGACTCTGTATTTGATATAATGCTGTTGGCCAATTACTAGTTTCTTAACTGCTAGCTCTATCTTAATTATTAACCCATTTCTATTAATCTAAGTACTTGCACGTGGTCTCATCTTACCAGAGAGACAGCCAGTGTTCTGCTCTCTCCAGTCTCTCCATCTTGACTCTCCTCCTTAATACTTCCTCTCTCCTCCTGGTCTCCTAGTCCCACCTATCTTGCTGTCCTATTGGCCAACAGTATTTTATTCATTAACCAATGCAAGAAACATATTTACAGAATGACATCTCCCATCAAAAGACTTGTTCAGCCTCAACTCATGTGGAATTGCTTCAGCTAATTCAAACTTTTGTGAGCCAATTAAAGATTTTGAGGAGTCAACAGTTTAGATGTACCTATACAAAATGAAAAGATATTAGGTAGCTTTCCCCTTAAGCAAATGGTTCAACAATCTAACACTGAATCCCTGTAATGTATCTGTTCCAAGTTAAGGGTCAAATTGCCTTTAATGACCCATTCAGTTGAACAACTCTACTATTGTTCTGTCTTATTTGTTGAAAACAACCCTCTAAGTGATAAAATTTTTCTATCATTAGTGACATTACTCCCTCCCCAAGATCCAAAGTGATATCTTAACGTGTCTCGTTTTGTATGTTAATTACCACTATAGCTGTTTATCTCCCTCCTCAAACTCAGGGTTCCAAGCAGATGGAATAGAGAATCACCACAGCTTTAAAACATGCTAAGATAGACCATTTATAGAAAATTTCTAAAAAGGCTACTTACTTGCCCAATCTAATTGCTTATGGCCTAGAACATGGAGGATTCCAGAGAGGGGAAAAAACTTAAAGACTTCTGCTAAGCAATAATTTCTTAGGTGTAAATCCTTTTATAATTTCTTGAAACATTTACAAAGAAGAATTGAAAGAGAAAGGAAGTCAAAGGATGTGTGTGAGTGTATTTATCCCCAAAGTGTCCTTATTTTCTCATTACCTAATCAAAATTCATATGGCTCTATTTATGACACTCTTTGAAGAATTATAAGAGTTTTAGCCTTGTGAAGTCTTCAGGCAGCAATTCTGCTTCAGACTTCTTAGTTATTGAAGGAAGAAGGTTTCTATACTGCGGGAGTTTCCTTTGCATGTTAAAAGTAAGTAGAAGAGCCAAACAACTGAAGTTAGGAAGCTCTCATTGCAATGACAAGCTCTGTGAGCCATACTCTGTTGCTCTGGCCAATTAGTGAATAGCACTTGAAGTAAGATGTAATTTAATCTGGTATTAAATTGAAAAGAAAAAAAAAACATAACATGCCCTGGCCAGCAGGGTCAGTCGACAGGGACCCTGAAGGAGGAAGTGAGAATTAAGAGACAAGAGATTCAAGAGATGGAGACAAGACAGTATTTTGAGAGATGGAGACAAGACACTATTCTGGTCAACTCTCTTTTAATGGATATCATAACAGACTTTAAGTAGTGGTGGAATGAAGGAATGGGCCAAAGGAAGGATGTGAGGGAGGCAGAATGTCCTTCCAAGCAGGATGCAGGAGTTCTGCTATGAGATAACTTGCTATACGATAAGACTGTAGCTGGGACTCTTTCAGGATCAGGCTGCATCATATGTTTAACAAGAGAACAGTCATAGAAGAATGGAAAATTACTGGTATGTTAGTATCTAAGAGAGTAGTAGGAAGGATGGCTGTTAAGATGCTAACTTTGCTCTGGGGTTCCCTACAATAACTGTACTGCCTTACCACTAGACAAAAGCCGATAATTGTATAGTTTTTGAGAAAGTAACAAGCAAGGTTATGAACATGTTTCAATGAAAATAATTCTTGTTTTCTTGATCACCAGAGTAGAATATATGTCTGCAATGGCACAGCTACTTATGTGCAATAGTGTGCATTTGTGTGGGTATGTCTGTGATTAATAGTAATCACAATAATAAAAATCACATTTGCTCCTATTTAACTCTAAATAGCTAATCAGGTACAAGAGAGGAGAAAATCTCATCCTTTTCTCAGATGTTATTAAATCTTTAACCCTAAGTAAGAGTTCTATGCTATAATTACAGGTATTAGGACAGATATTGTTTACAACTGTAAAATAATTTTTTTAGTTCCAGATGTGTGTTTCATATACTCACGCACATTGATATTTTTTTACAGCAAGTATAATTCCTTTAGAAAACAGTAGGACACTTCAGATAATAGAAGCATATGTATAAATAATACCATGCTTTCAATGTATATTTTTATTCTAGCCTTAATTACTTGTTCACTTTATAGCTTTAGTTTTGTTATTTACACAGAACAAGAGATATTAGTGGGGAAAGAGTGAATAATAACACATGCTGTGCCAAACAGGGGAGAAATGACCTATGCTCTGGACCGTCAGAACACATTTGCTAAAACAACCCAGAAAGACAGACAATACTTTTTGTAAATCATGAACTTTCTAATCTACTATTCTCCTAAACCTCTGTTTATTTAGCCTATTACTTAGAGGAAAAGATGATTAATAATGTTGTACCACATAAGATAGGATATGCATATTCATGAAGCTTCATGAATTATTTGTGGATGTAAAATGAAAAAACCTCTATCAGATAGGAAAGTCAATGAAAACATTTGCCTCTCACAGTGATGAATCTAAAGCAAAAAGTATGATGCTCAAGGCATACACAACTTAAAGGTGTACAATGTGGAGTCACCCCCTGTTGGGTAGGCAGCCTGGAGTGCAAATAAGATTCCAAATATTAACATTACTTTGTGGGATTGTCAGCATTTTGACATGTATAAAAACAGAGTGCAATTTCCAAAGCTAAATAGGTAGGTGAGTTAAGGTACTTTGGGACAATGTGTTATCTTCTGACCTACTTGTGTTCTGAAAACCTAAAAGGTTTTATATATATTTTTATATTCTCATTACATTATCTAGGTGACATCAAGAACCAAGAAGACTCCTCCTCGGGAGAGGATTTAAATTTGCTCAGGCTGCACAGTAGAAATTAACAAATGATACAGGGACTCATATCTTTCTGGAGTATTCCCTGTGTTGGTTTAATAATCAAGTGATACATAAAGTTGTCAAAGTCTGTGAATTTCAAAGGATAGGGGGTCTACAATTGAAGGGAATAAACTGGGGGAAGAAAATGATTGATCACACACTACTTTGTATAGAAAAAGCACAAGGCTGTGCCCTGAGGTCAATAATCTCTGTGAAGCAGTTGAACAAATGGTGTTCTAATGACATCCGACCTGGCAAAGTATTGTATTTCTCTGTCCTTTTTCAACTCAGGAGAATAAACACGGTTAAACATGAGAAACATTGCTTTTATGAATGCATGTGACACAGCCAGGAACAACAATTCTGTGCTTGTCTTCGGCTTGCCAAGTTCACCTCAGTGGTGTTGCTCTGTAGCATTAACTAGCATTGTTTCATATCCTGATTGAAATATTCTTAGTTCTTTGAGTTGTCACGAGGCTACTTTAGTTTTAAGACACATTTGGGTTTTAAATTCCATTTATTTTATATGATTGTTTCCTATTTTCCTAACAACCTGTCAAATGCCCTGCCCTCTTGAACACAAGATAAAAAAAAAAAAAAAAAAAAAAAAAAGTACCTGTCTTGTCCAGAAAGCTAACTTGAAAGGTTATTGTTTTTTCTTGTTCTCACTGTGTAGTCCTGGCTGGCTTGGAACTCTCTATGTAGACTAAACTGGCCTCAAACTTTCAGAGGTATGCCTTGTCTCTGCTGCTCAAGTGCTAGGACTAAAGGCATACACCACTACTTTAATGGTGTATGATTTTTTAATGAAATAATCCATTAATTATCTTATTTTGTTTGTTCTCTGCAGCCTAAGATTATTTTCTCTATTTCAGATGCTTTCATTTCATGAAAAGGGAAAAGTTTGATACATCAATTGAAATTAGCTAATTCCAAAACACCCAAGAATCATAAAAGAATAACTGACCTCAAATTAGGTTAGGAGTCATAGCAGAAACCCCATTTTGGTACATACTATGGTTTCAAAGGAAATTATCTCAATAGATTCAAAACCTCAGTTTCATCTATGCATCAATAACTTAAGACTTAATGTGTTGTTAAATAGGAAGCGATATATATACTGTAAAGTACCAGAAGTATGACAAAACACTGAAGCATACTGTACAATGGCTATGGCAGGTGAGATACTAGAGCTTTTTTATCTTATCACTTGGGTTGCAGATGCTAATGTTGCTTATTCCTAGCAGTTCACAGCTGGATGGTTGCAGCTTGAGATCCTCCATGAGGGGCCTAGTAGATGGCTCAATGTGTACTTGTTTTGCAAGCATGAGGACCAGAGTTCAGATCCCAATATCTACAAAAAAGCCCGGAATGATGGTTCATGCCTGCAATCCCAGGGCTGGGGCCAGAGCCAAAAGGATCTCAAGGAATCACTTCAAACTTGTGAGGGACACTGTGTCAGAAAACAAAATAAAAAGAGACTAATCGAGGAAGACATTCCAATGTCAACATCTAATCTCCTGTATATACTTGTGTGGTCAAGAACACTCCCTCATCTCCTCCCAGCACACACATATAAACATACATCCACATACACCTACCACAAAACACATACACATACACATATACATTCTCTCAAAAAGATATATCAAATGTAAGGAATATCCAGGAAATGTGTAATATCCAGGAAAATCCTTAATGTTTGATTAAATCTGGATACTGTGCACCATGGAATTTCTCTACCCACCCAAGAGTAAGTACATTCCTTCATCTTTTCATTTGGAGTTCACACTAACACATGGTGATAAGTCAATGACAAGGAAAGATATGGCCCTCTACCATGGATTACTCAACTTTGAATGTATCTAAGAATCCCCCCCTTTTTATTAAATATATTTTTATTGATTCTTTGTGAATTTCTCATCAAGTATTCCAACCCCACTCATTTCCCAGTCCCTAAATATCTGCCCTTGCAGTGTTCTGCCCAGAGGAAATAAAAAATAAATAAATAAAAATATTAATTAATAAAACTCTACTCCTCCATCTTTCCTTCCTCTCTATCACCTCTCCATTCATTTTAGTGGCATTTGGAGCTGTGTTGAGTCACCCAGTATATCCTTTTTTCCCAACAGCTTTATTTGCAAGTGTTCACTGTAATGATTGTTAGTCTGGTTCAAGGCTTCTGGCTTCTGGTATACCATCAATACTGGACCTTCACCAAAACTCCTCTTGGATATCCTGCTGATACCCTGAATCATGGAGATCCTGTTGCTATGGTTCCATAGGACCAGTCCCTTCACATACTCCAGCAGGTCATAGATGGGGTGGATTTTGGAGTGGGCCAACTCAAAGCACTGGATATGGGCCTTGATGGTAATTGAGTTAGTCAGTGCAGACCTCCATTGGGACAGCTCCCCTCAGGTGAGGCATGGAGTTAGCTCTCACCCATGCCACTGGGGCTAGCTCTCTGAGTGAAGGGGTAGGAGTTGAGGAAGAGCTCTCACATGAGGGGCAGATCCAGCTCTTTCAGGGCCAGTAAAATGCAGGGATGACTCAGCATGGCCTTTGGATTTCAACACCCATGGTTCCCCCACATCTACACCTCTTTGGTAACATGGGCCATGGGCATCAATGCAGACTCTAGCTAAAGTACAGCCACAGACTCTGCTATGACCCTTGGCAGCTCTGGCTGGACAACATCATGGCCTTGGATGGCAGCACAGGCTACACAGATCTGCATGGCCCTGGAAGCAGCAGGACCCTCAGACAATATCAACACGGCCACAGGTAGCTGCTCAGACCCCAGACATCTGTGTGGCTTTTGGTGGCAACATGGACCAGAGACATCAACAGACACTGGCTGTTGCAGGACTATGGACCCAGACATGACCCTCTTTAGCAGCCAGAACCAGACATCACCATTGCCTTGCGTGGCCATAGAGGCCATGCACAGCGGCCTTTTCCTTGCTACCTTTGCTTTTGTCTTTTTGTTTGCTTTTAGTTCTGCCTCTCTTCACAGCACATGAACCATGTCTCCTTTTCCTTTCTTCTCCCACTTCTCCATAATGCCTTTCTCATCAACCAGCCAGGCTTGTGGGTGTCTTTCACCTGACCAGGTCAAATGGTGCCTATCAGGATCACCCTTCTTAATAAAGGAATAAAGTTTACAAGTGTTTATGTCTGAAGGGTGTAAGACCTGAAAAGACTAATGTGGGTGGACTTGATAGCATCTGTGGAAGGTTTGGCTAATGATATTAGTGTACCAACACCCTCTGGTATCTATCATTTTGAGTCTGCAGGAGAATGGACCAATGTCTGGTCCTCCCCACCCCCAAGAAACCCCACATGTGTACTTTACTTATTCTTAGGTTGTTCTTATCAAAGAACAATGTCTTTGGAGATCCCTATCTCTTTCCTTTCATTTTTTGATGTTGCTTCCATCAGTACCAATCAAACAGGGTCTGAGCTAGGATCTTGTAGTTCTTATTTCTGACAAGCTCTCCTAATATGATACCATTACCCAAGGAATTGCACTGTGGTTGGCATATCTATTAATCCAAATCACTCTAGACTTATTTTTTTTTAAAGAACATCATATTCATTTTCGGAGTTCCACTATCCAGATATTTTAATTTAATTAGATTGGGGCTTATGTGCATGTTTTTGACTGTTCCATGCATGATTCTACTGTGCAATATTCTTTAGAACCACCATTATTTGCTGTGATGTTACATTCTTACAGCTGGTAAACAAATCCAGTTTTCAAGCAAGTCCTTAGAACTAACACTTGCCCTGCATTTTTTAATCATTTATTTTTAGGTGTTATGAGCAATTTTCCTGCCAGCTTGGTCTCAGAGCTGTGTCAGCCCCAAATAACACACAGAGACACTGTATTTGATATAAAGCTGTTGGTCAGCTAGCATTCCTTATTGGCTAGCTCTGTCTTAAATATTAACACACTTCCTTTAATCTAAGTGTTTCCACATGGTCTTATTTTACCAGAGAGAGAAAGTCCGGACCTTCTTCTCTCAAGCCTCTACATCTTGTCTCTCCTCTACTACATCTCCCAGAGTCCTCCTTGTCTCCTAGTCTGACCTATCATGCCTTCCTATTTGCCAACAGTGCTTTATTCATTAACCAATAAAAGAAACATATTTACAGAATGACATCTTCCATCATTTAGGTTTGTGTGTGTGTTTGGGGGGGTTATGTACATGTGAGTGCAGTTTTCTCAAGATCCAGAGAGGGCATCAGATTCTCTGGGGGCTGGGGTTAATAAATATGTGTGCTGGAAACTAAACTTAGGTCCTCTGCAAGAGCAGTACACAATAACTGATGAGAAATCTCTTTAGCTGATCATAATTTATTTTAAAATATTTATGTTTCTCATTGTGCAGTGTTTCATTGTCTTCCTCCAATTCAAGGAGGAAAAGTGTTAGAGAGGAAACTATAAATAGTCTACAAGAAATCTGAATTCTAATTTCCCTTGGCCTGAGCCATTGGAGGATTTGGAAGTGGTTATGAGGAAGCAAATGGTTAGACAGGGCAAGCAAGGATGAGTAAAATGAAACAATTTTGTGTCATATGCTTGAATTTTTTAACAATTCTACTAAGATGGCATTCTGTCATCAAAAAAATACATGCTGGATTGTATATGTCTGTGTAGCCAAATTAATACATAATTGTTTTAGAATATTAGTAGAAGGCAGATCCAAAGTACTCTTGGGATGGGGTACAGAATTTCTGCATATCTGGAAGAGCAAATGTATTTCTCCATAATTTGGCCTCATTCTGGAACCCCATACACTGCAGAGTTAGTAATCCATTAGTGTAGTATAAGTTACTTTAGAGTCTTGTAGTTAAAAAAATATTCCCAAGTTTATAGAACATTCTTTCTACAAGAAAGCATTTTTGTTGATGTTACAATTAATGTATTTTGTCTTCTGTAGCTATTCAAACATCATTCCATTTTATTTATTTCCCTGTGGCAATTCCCTGAGTACTTCTTTGTTCATTACTGGTAGAATACATTACATAATAAGACTACATAAATTTTATTATACTTTCAGCTTCACTTCCTGTTCTGTATCTGTTTTTTTTTCCCTGAAAGTAACTTTCCTCTAAAGAATTTGACTTTTAAGAAGTTTCTAAGTAAGATTTATTGTTGTGATAATACAAGAACTGAGTAAATTGAAAAAATATAACCATTTCAGAGATACTCAATATGAATAGCACATTGGCTGTTTGTCTATGTCAAAGAATTGTTCTGAGAATAGGAACAGAGAAAACACCTTGCCTGGCAGTAGTGGTGCATGCCTTTAATTCCAGCACTCAGGAGATAGAGGCAGGTCGATCTCTGAGTTTGAAGCCAGCCAGTTCTACAGAGTGAGTTTGAGGACAGCCAGGACTGCGCAGAGAAACCCTGTCTCGGAAAACCAAAATAAAACAATTAAAAGACAAAAAACAAACAAACAAACAGATATCCTGGAAACCTCTGCCCATAGTGAGGCTAGGGTCCAGTATTTGAACCTTGCTTTGGTCTGAATACTTGAATTTCCCTGAAAGGCATGAATTGAGAATTTGATCACCAGTGCAAGTGATGATAATATAAATATGATTATTCTGTGAAGGTAGAGCCCCTGGAATGAGATTAGCACCAAAAGCCCTTTGGAGCTGCATCTGTAGATGCAGTTATCAAGAGTCTTCTAGAACTCTAGAGGAGGTCTCCAGAAGACACTGAATCTGCCACTACATTGATCATGACCTTTCCATATTTTTTTAAACTTTGAAAAATAAGTTTCTGTGGCTCATAAGCCACCAAGTTTGTGACATGAAATAGGAAACCAAATGTGCTAAGACAGGCATTTCTGTGGTTCTGAATGAAAATGGATACTCTTAAGCATGTAGGAGAACATTCCTGAAACATGACCTTCCCATGGGAGCAGTGAGACTGAGGAAGAAGACTAAGAGAAGGTGAGTTAGTCAGAAGAAAAGGAATAAATGTTCCTGTCTGCTTCCCAGAGACCACGTGAGACACAGGTACAACAATATGACAGATACTGGCACAGACACCACATTTATTGGTAGGTAACACCTTTTCAAGTGTATACAGTGGGTACCTTCCATGTCTGGATGAGGCCAAGAATTTGGAAAGGAACTTTGCCTCCACCTCTCAAAGACACAGATGTAGATTTCAGAAGATGTCTTCATACCACACCCATCAGACATGGGTTCTCATGCACCCTCTAGAACAATTACTATATGGCTATACATTACTAAGAAGATGATGTGTTGTGTTCACTTAGTCTGTGATGATCATCCTAGCTAATACAGAACTTAGCCACTCATCTTTATTCTTGTCTCATGCTCCACTCTTGGATGGCTGGATGCATCTATACTTTAGCATTTACTAATTATTACTATACTAATAGCTGAAATGATTTTAACATGTTTATCTGAACCATCCATGTCCTGACAAGATCTGTCTCTGCCATGCTATCATCATAACTTGGTAGAGACAACTATTTGATTTGATCCGTATGATGGGAACCATTATGAATTTTCTTCTAGAGATTTTTCTATTGTGTAGAGCAGAGCAAAGGAGTGACTCACTCTTTTCCTATATTTTATTTATTTTTCCGTTGAGTTCTAGGTTCATAATTTTCATATGGATTATGGTATAAGATTTTTATATTTTAATTAAAATTCTACTTTTCATTAATGGATTATTGTCTTTGAATAAAGAATTTTTTAATTAAAAAAAACACACCAGTTATATGTTGTAGCACATCCTTTTAATTCCATCACTTGGAAGGCAAAGACAAAAGGAACTCTGTAAGCTCAAGGCCAGCTTGGTCTACATAGTAAGGCTCTCTCTCTCTCTCTCTCTCTCTCTCTCTCTCTCTCTCTCTCTCTCTCTCTCTCTCTCTCTCTCTCTCTCTCTCTTCATATATATATATATATATATATATATATATATATATATATATATGGTGATCCACTTTGTTCACACACTGAGAAATTCCATAAAAACATTAAACTGGAAGTTATAATATATAACCAAAGTTCCTGTAGGGTAAAAAGAAAGAAAAATATAAAAAAATAAAATTAATAAAAACAAGATTAAAAATATCCCTGACATAACATTATAAGACAAGGAACCTCCAGAAATGTCATGATGATAATGGGCTGAACCTCTGAAATTGTAAACAAGCCATCCCAATTAAATGCTTTCTTTATGAGTTACTATGGTCATTGTGTCTCTTCAAAGCAATAAATACTCTAAGTCATCTAGTTAGAGTTACCCTAAGATATTTGTATTGGTTTGTTTTCTTCTTAATTATATTTTTGACAGTTATGGTAGTTTGAAGGAAAATGGTGCCCAAAGGGAGTGGCATTCTTAGGAGGTGTAGTTTTGATGGAATAGGTGTGGCCTTGTTGGAGGAAGTTCCACTATTGGGGTGGGCTTTGAGGTCGCATATATGTTCAAGCCACATTTTCTTTAAATTTGTTATAACTTCCCCCCACATAATAACCCGTTATCAAATTAAAACTAAAATGACATTTTTCTATACTTGTTTAAGAAATTAAATCAAGGGCTCAGTACTTTCCAGGCCTGAGCCAGCAGGGAACACAGATGGTTCTCCACCAGACTTCTTAGTCTGAGTGTTGCCAGGATGCACAAGCATCCAGGAGCCCACCGGACCAGACACCTCTGATGCCAGGCCATCTGCATCATCATACCAAGTGCTCGACAGCCTGGGAACACACAAGAAGCAAAGAAACAGTTCTGCACCCTACCTTGCAGCTGGGGTAAGCAGGATCTAACCAAGTACCACCTGTGACCCAACTCTAGGGAGAACTCACTACTTTCTTTAATTTTTATTATGTGCTCACTATTTTTATGTTTCTTTTAAACTTTTAATTTGTTAGTTTCATGTATGTATATATTCTTATTTTTTGATCCCCTTCCTTTGAATACAGATCAGATTAAAGCACATAGGAGAAAACATTTCATGTTATACCTCTAGGTAGAAAGCAAAATAAATTACATTGACTAGTTTGCGATTTACATCAGTGGTAAATCGCTTGTCTTGTGTGTATAAAGCCCTAGTTCTGTTCACAGCATTGTACATAGTAAATAAATAAGCAAACATGATTTGACTCTGACATCATTCACTATGAGGCATTAGATCTTTTCTTTTTCAAAAAATGAGTGCTAATCAATATGAAAATTAGGCTTTTACAGATTGAGAACAGCCTTTACACACAAATACACATAGACACATCCTAAATCTTGAGTGTTTAAAATGAAACAAAACCAAAATCATTTGTGACTGTTCTTCATAGATTTTATTCCATTCACAACACATATCCCATGGAACAATGAGAGGAAAATATAGCATTTTAATTTATTACCAAGCTTCTCCACTTTGCATGGTTTAGGCATCATGGGTTCCAGTCAAATGCATCACCCACTTTGCATCCAAAGAGACACAAAGTTGTTTTCATAGAGGGAAAATTGGCTGCACCATACTCTGAGATGGATCACTGAAGTTCACTACTTTGTCGTTACCATTAGTGTTTTAGAATTAGTTGTATACTTAAACGTTCAACTTACAGGATGATTTTATAGTCTTATATTACATTGGGACCAGAATATCACTAAGAAGATTCATTCCCATATTCCTGTAAGAAAGTCCAGTGTGAGACTAGAGTTCCTCAGAGACACTGGAATCGTATTTCCTAAGTTCTCAGATACTGGCTGCTTCTGTTTGGAGGATAATCAATCTAAAGAAGAATTCAGGTGACCTTTGGGCTGGACAAGCTCATTTCCAATGAATATTAAGATTGTTTCCTTGTGGTTTGAATGTGAAATGTCTGTCATAGGTTTACATGTTTCAACACTTGGTCTGCAGCTGATGGTGCCGAATGAGAAGATTGTGCAATTTGTAGGAGGTGAAGTCTTGCTGGATGAAGCATGTCACTCAGAGCCTGGCCTCACTTCCTGTGTGTGGATGCAGTGTGACCTTCATGCATAGCATTTCTGCCACCCTAGCCACCCCCCCGCCATCAGCTATCATGTCTCCTCCATCAAGGTTGCTTATACCCTTCTCAAACTCTAAAAAGAAACTAAACTTTCTCAAATCGCTTTTATGAGAGAGCTTGCTTTATCACAGCCATGGAAGAAAAACTGAAGATGTGTTTGTTTCTGTGTAGAGAGGTGAAAGAAAGAATTCCACACGATTTATTAGCTGTCACTGGTAACATTTTCAGGCATGCCCAACCTTTTAAATGTGACACGATGTTGTTATCTACAAAATACACCATACCTGAGAAATGCACAGTCCAGTTACCAAAAAGAAAAAAAATCACAAATGGCCTTACAATGTTTTAGGTGAGTTTATACTTTTGTGTTAAGTCTCATTCACAGCCTCCCTGGTTCCCTTGCCGACCAAGAGCTATAGGTCAGATGTACCAGCTAGTTCAGAATATATGGAGACTGAAGTTACACAAACTTGACTGTTGCCTGTATCCTTCAGGGCCTGATACAACTCTCTAGTGATGTTTCACAGTCATAAGCAGTTGAAACTTCTCCAACAGCTAATAATTAAGAGTTGAAGATCATGCCGGCCATTGATTGGCGATGCATTTCCTTTCCTTGCCATTAAAACACATTACACAAAGCTCTTCTGACAACTTAACATTTTGGCTGAGGAATTTATGACATTTATTTTGTGTTGCAGTGCCATGAGATTGTACATATGTGTATATGTATAAAACCTTCTTGCTGTGGCATGGCAGGTGTATCTGAGTTATCCTTGCTGGGACACAGTTCCAGGTTTTGATGAAAGATTTGCTCTTTGAATCAGTTCTCTTCCTTGATTATTCTACTCAGGATAGAAATGTCTCTTTGTAGAAGTAATAAACAAACAGACACTGAATTTATCACCAACTGAAAAGGTCAGAGGAGAAAGAGAAGTGTTTAAGGACTCTAGCCACCATTAAGGCATCTACAGGGCAGCATTCTGTAGATGGCTTCAAAAGGGACTTTTTCAGACAAGTTATGCCTACTACATAATCATTTTTCTCTTATTCTAAAGGTTGTGCAAACACAGAAGTTCAAAAGAGAACAAAGATTTTATTTCTTTGCCAAAGTAATAAACTGAAAAAAAAATGTTGTCTGGTCTTGCATGATTGCTTGAAATCTCATTAAATGTTAAACACATGGAGTCTCTCAGATAAATTAATAAAAAGCTCTAGTTACTAGTTAGAAAACACCCGTATGATATTTGTAATAATGAACTAATTAGCAGAAGAGCATTTTAAGCAGATTTATCTGACATGTGTTAACTGTGGTCTAAATATGGCAAAGAGGATTCTTCCCTCTTTCTTCCCTGTCTGTGTGCTGTTGGAATGTGTTATGCCTGATGCCCAGCGAAATGTTTCTCTAGGGAGGAAGGCAGTCAGAATCATTAAGAAAACCGTGGCTGGGCTAAGGACTTGCAGCAGTGGCTAAAGTACTTGTAAGGGCGAGGTCCTGTGTTTGGATCCTCAAAATCCATGTTTTGTATTGTTTTGTTTCCATGTCTGAGCCAGGTATGGTAACATGTCAGGATATCTCTGTGTGTCTGAGATCAGCCTGCTTTGTATAGTGATTTCAAGGCTAGCTTGGGCTTTACAGTGAGATCATATGTTAAAAGGCAACCTGCCCTCAGGGTGGCCATGAAGACCCATCACTTCTGTGCTGAGTTTCAATTCCAGGTAGATCCTAGGGGTTCAGTGGACAGCTGGTTTAGCTGAAATGGTGAGTGGAAGGTTTAGTAAGAGTTCATCTCAGACAAAGGAACGTGAGTGATAAAGAATGATGAGAGGAGATTCCTGACATCCACTGTGGTCTCTACAGAGGCATGCATGGGCAAGTATATCCACACACTTGTGCACACCCAAGGGTGCAAATGCATTTGAATACATGCACACAGCACAGAGAGAGATGATTATGATGATGATGATGATGATGATGATGATGATGATGGAGTTTTTGTTCTACCCGGTCTCACAGCTGTTTAATCTCAAATAAATACACAGAAGCTTCTATTAATTATAAACTGTTTGGACAATGGATCAGGCTTTTTATTACCTAGCTCTCTCTTAATTATTAACCTATTTGTTTTAAATTATGTATTGCTATGATGGTGTGCCCTACCGGAAGTGCTCCAGCACATTATGTTTTGGGCAGCTGCATGGCATCTTCCTGGTGACCCTCTTGCTGTCTTTCCCTGATAGGGGATATCTTTCTTTACACTGTGAATATATGTTTTTCTAATTGGTTTATGAATAAATTCTGGTTGGTCAGTAGCCAGGCAAGAAGTATAGGTGGGGCTAACTGACTAGGAGAATTCTGGGAAGTGGTAGGCAGAAAAGAGTTGCCAAAGAGACTCCATGTAGCTACTGGGAAGATAGGATTCCAGGCATTCTCTGGTAAAATATGGCCATGTAGAAATACAAAGATTAATAGCTCTGGGCTAATAATTAAGAGAGAGCTAGCTGGTAAGAAGCCTGAGCCATCAGCCAAAGAGTTTATAATTAGTCTAAGTCTCTGTGTGTTTATTTGGTGCTAAAGAACTGCAGGACCAGGTGGGACAGATCCTCTATCTTCATTCCCCCACCACAGAATTCTCCTAGTTTAGCATCTCCACATATATTTCCTGCCTGGCTAATGGACAATCAGCATTTTATTAAACCAATAAGAGACACATACATTCACAGCATATAGAAGGATCGTCCTCATCATAGATGGGGGGTGGTGGTGGGAATTAAGAAAATAACCACTCAACACCACCTTTCATTAAATAGTTCTTCCTGGGAGATTTTCACACTCAGCCTTCTGAAAAACTAGATCTAAAAGTAGATTTTATTTGTATGATTTGCATTTTTTTCTAGTGAAAATATAGATTTATTTTACTCAGGAATGTTGACCATTTATTATGAAAATATTTTAAATCAGATATATATCTTTCCAAAGCTAGATACATGTGCTTACTGGCTTGTCGTCCAATGCAAAGTAGTTGCCATAACAACCACCATCTCAACTGGAAGCAAAGAATTATTTTGTTTATTTTTTTTACTAGAACTGGCAAGTGAGTTTATGAAGGAGAGTAGCCGAACACCTCCTTCTCATTATATTGTCCCATTAAACCACTAGAGGAAAGCAACTCCATGAATTCAAATCCGTCCTTGATGTCTCTTTGGGGATGTACATGTTTAACCTCTCTCCTTGGCTTAAAGTATACATTGTCACAATCCTCCCTGCTTTGCCTGAAAATCTTCAGCGATCTGCCTGGTTCAGCCTCTGGGAGTAAAGTCATTTGGTGACTTGGTATGGGGTGTGGGGATCTCATTGCCACTTCATGGAGGACTTGGTACTTCCATTTCTTCCTTTTTTATCCTGGAGTGCTACGGTTGTTCATCATGACAAAATTACATCTTAGTGGGTTTTCCTATTTATTGGTCTTGTCATCCTTTCCCATCATTTAGGTCTGGGACTATCTTCTAGCTTTTCTTTAGAGACTGTTGTCAGTTGTCCTTGTCAAATTGGGGTCATTCGCAGACCATTATAGAAAAACCTTTCTTAAAGTAGCATCCTGAAATCATAAGTTTTGAAAGTTTCAATGACATAAACATGATTTTATGCTCCCTGTCCTAGGAAGGTAGTCATGATAATAACAAGTTATTGTGATACATTTAAAATGTTATTTTGTTTGAAGATATTTCTGGTTAATGTAAAATAGTGATTCTATAATTAGTACTTCTGTTTGTTATCGAAGGCACTTCTTTTACAATTTCTACTTATTGTTTGAGAGTTTCATACACTTATACGGCTGAATTTTAGTTCATTTCAAAGCCAATTCCTGTCTCCATTCTTCTCTTGTTGGAACCCTACTGTCTAATACGATACTGCTTCATGTCTTCTTTTTGTGTGTGACCCACACAACTCAGTTTCTTGCCTGAGTGGGTGAGAGGTTATATCCTGGAGCAAGAGCAACTATGAATGGATACATTAGTGAAGAAAATGGCACCCATAAATGGCACTGCTACATTACCTCTTCTAAGACACAGAGAACATCACAAAAACATGAATGAATAAGAATATTTGCTACATAATGACATGGTCTTGATATGGCACAGTGGTTACACTCAGGAACTTGCTATGACTGTGGTTTCCTGCCCATGATAAAGCTGTTAAATTCCCTTCAGAAATTTCTCATTTGGATGTCCTGGCTATTGCGTAATACCTCTTCTTAACTTTTGAATCCAAGACAAGACCAGATTAAATTTATTGGCTTATTAAAAATAAACCCAATGGTTAATTTTGCTGTGTGTATCAAAGGGATGCAAGTTCTATTGTATATATTTTTTAAACATAAGAAAGACAAACAATGGCAATTCTCTACAACTCATTGTCACCATTATATTCTTTCATCCATTAGGACATTACAAATTGTAAACCTTGAATATAAATTTAATGGCTAGAAAAGAGGAAAAGAAAACTAACAAAGCTTGAACACAGATCAAAAGCACATGTTCTTTCCCTGTTTCAGAAATGAGTGTTGTTTGATTCTGAGCTTTTGAACCACATTGGACACATGTGGACAAAGCCGCATTATAACTAGAAACAGTCACATAGGTAGAGTCTCCCTTTGTGACACTGGTGTTCTGAATTATTTTATAGGTGGCTTTAGCTGCAATGATGGAAAGAAATACAAGAGCTGATGTACAAAAGACCTCCTCTAGGAATTACATACCAGGAACTGCTTCATGCCATTGTTAGGTTTAACATGGCACAAAACACCTCTGAATGAGTTTCAGGGATTAGGTTTTAAGAATATGGCTTTAGCTTCCTCTGTGAAAGAACAATTGATCTATGGCCTTGAGAAAAATTAGAATTATAGTTATATGTGACTCTGGACAAAAGCCATACAATGTATAGTGGAGTGGATAGAGTGTATTGCTGATTTGTACAACATTCTATTTATCAAAGCAAAAGTAAGCATAATTCTCCCTATTTAAGCAAAGAAAAGTTACTGGAAGACAGTGTTGACATTCTAGGTAGTAGAATGGATGCCTCATTAAGTGAGATGTCTGCAGAGATGGGGCTGCTCTGTGCCTGTCTGCAAGTCAGGAGCACAACAGCGGAGAATTCTATGTTTCCTCTGGCTTCCTTACCCAAAAAGATTAGTTTAATAGAAAAGGAGGAGCTTGTATTCATGTAGCCCACCTTCATAGTAAAAGAGATTAAATAAAGAAAATTTGAGGGTTTAGCAGTCAGTATTATTTTGTGTTTTTAAGAAACAGTAAGCTTCCATTTCAGCCTTCAATGTATCTCAGAAGCTTTTGTTTGCCACAATTGTGTGTCAGCCAGTAAGCATTGTGCACTGAATGTAAGTTCTGAACTCAGTAAGACTTAAAAAATAATTGTAAGTGACTAGTCTTTTCTAAGCTACATTGGAAGTTGGGGTGTACACAGTTTTTTGTTGGTCCTTCCATTACTCTTATTTTATGTGGATTCTGGTGGGGTTTTACTAATTTATGACTTCAGGGAGCATAACATGGTCTAAATAAAATACCCACCATGAGTTTCTCAAGCAGCACGGCTGTATTGGTTATCCAATAAGCTTTGGGTATCAGTTCATAATAATAAATCTTAAATATACTAATATCCAAATTATCGAAGAACTCACATGTCCACATGACCAGCTGGCTTTTGGAAACTCTTAACCCATTCCTCCTACCCCTCTTCCATGACTTTCTCACTTAGCCAGGATCTCAGTACCCCAATGGCAAAGTTTCTCTTTCATTCTTCTTTGTATTCAATTTCTATTTCAGATTATGAGGTCAATAAATATTATATAGTTTACTTTCAGCTAGTGTTGCTAGGATTTCAATTTGTTTCTTTCTATATATTCTATTTTCGTGAACATTATTAGTCACAATTCTCTCCTGTGCCAGGTACTCTGATATCTGTGGCTGTCATGAGTCTATATCTATTGCCTATGTTTTCAAACTTTACTATTTTTCCTCCACATACTTCCCCTGTTATTTTTCTTAGCTGAACACCTTCAGGAAAGTCACTTATTCTACTTGTACTTTCTGTTTGTTATTGTTTTGTGCCTTAGATAGCAGGTTCTGAACTCCAGTTTTCCTCAGTAATCAACTCTTTTAAATGCTTAGGCAGGAAGAGCAGACTTGAGAATTCAATCATGCTACATGAATTTCCTTTTCCTTGAGTTTACATTCAGTCTTTGAAGATTTTCCTGCCTTGATGTCACTAATTTTTAGTTGTTGTCAGCTTTGAACTTCTACTCAGTTTTTCACATTTTATGTTTGTCTTCTCGTGGAGAAATTCCATTGCCGTAAACTAGTTACCTCACTGGAAATCAGGGGCTGAATCCTGTACACTGTCACTCTCTATTACAAGATTTTTGTATATATTATTTAAGCAATGCATGATCAAGTTGCATACTGTTCTTTTCAAGCAACATTCATAAAGTCATGCATTTAAATATTCTCTTTAAAATTGAAATAAGGACATCTGTCATACAAAGAGGGCTTGCTTGCCTATATAATGATAAAGTTATTTTCTTTACATTTCAAAAAGAAGTAAGCATCGTTCATTCTTTTTGAACTGATGAATCTTCATGTCTGGATATGACATATGCTATATCCATAATGGAAGACTATATAATACAAAACTTCATTTCTGTGTGTTTTCTCTTAAGATACTTATCCTAGTTAGGGTTTTTATTGATGTGATGAAACACCATGACCAAAAATCTAGTTGGGAAGGAAAGTGTTTATTTGGCCTACACTACCAGATCATAGGCCATCATTGGAGGAAGTTAAAACAGGAATTCAAACAGGGATATAACATGAAGGCGGGAATTGGCTTGAACATCCTGCTTTCTTACAGAACCCAGAACATGGAAGCCACCTAGATGCTGGTCATCTGAAGAATGGATGAAGAATATGTGGTACATTTACACAATGGATTACTACTAAGTGGATAAAAAACAATGAAATCTTGAAATTTGCAGGCAAATGGATAGAACTGAGTGAGGTAACCAACTCACAGAAAGACAAACATGGTAAGTATTCACTCATATGTGGATATTAGACATTATTATATTATATTATATTATTATATTATTATATTAGAGCAAAGAATTACCAGCCTACAACCCACACCTCCAGAGAAGCTGGGAAACAAGCAGGACCCTAAGAGAGATGTATATGGTCCCCTGGAGAAGGGAATAGGGACAAGAGCTCCTGAGAAAAATTGGGAGCACAGGGGGTTGAAGGGAGGAGGTGGGAAAAAAGAGAAGGAGAGAAGAGGAAGGGGAAATCAACATGAGAGATCAAGAAGATTGAGTCTGGGGAGAGTAGAGGAAAGCAGAAAAAAAGATACCTTACTAGAGGGAGTCATTACAGATCTAAAGAGAGATCTGGCACTAGGGAAATGTCCAGAGATCCACCAGGATGTCCCCCAACTAAGAATCTAAGCAATAGTGGGGAGGCTTAGGTAGCTCAAATGCCCTACTCTGATAATGAGATTGATGACTACCTTAAATGCCATCCTAGGGCCTTCATCCAGTAGCTGATGAAGCAGAAGCGGAGAACCACAAATAAACACTGAACTGAACTTCAGGAATCCAGTTGTAGAGAGAGAGGAGTGATGAGAAAAGGGGTCAAGAACATGCTGGGGAAACCCACAGAAACACTTGACCTGAGCAAGTGGGAGCTCACTGACCCCAGTCTGACCCCTAGAGACCAGGACCTGAACCAGGCTCCCTAAATGTGCCTGTCAGTTAGGAGGCCTAGGCAGTCTACAGGACCTAGTACAGGAATGGACTTTGAGGTCTTATCCCCATGGAGAAATACTCACTCTCTCAGCCTAGATACACAGGGAAGGGCCTAGGCCTTGCCCCAAATGAGGTGATAGACTTTGATAATCCCCCATGGAAGGCCTCACCCTCCATGAGGAGTAGACATGGGGTGGGATGGGGTATCAGTGGGGGTATGGGAAGGTGGAAGGGAGAGGGAACTGGGATTGATATGTAAAATAAGATTGTTTCTAATTTAGATAAAAATTTATGTAAAAAGAAAGAAGGAAAGAAAGAAGATAGGAAGGAAGGAAGGAAGGAAGGAAGGAAGAAAGGGAAGGAAGGAAAGGAAAGGAAAGGAAAGGAAAGGAAAGGAAAGGAAAGGAAAGGAAAGGAAAGGAAAGGAAAGGAAAAAAGAAAAGAAAAGAGAACCCAGGATCATCAGTCATCAGACCAGGCATGACCCCACCCACAATGGGGTGGGTCCTCCCACATCAATCACTAATTAAGAAAATGTCCTAAAGGCTTGTCTATAGCCTGATTTTAGGGAGGCATTTCTCTCTGGGCTTAGCGGGGCATTTCTGTCTTTCTGTCTTAGGGAGGCATGTTCCCTCCTCTCTGATACCTCTAGCTTGTGCCAAGTTGACATAAAACTAGTTAGCACAATACTTTATCCCTCTACTCTTTTTCCTCAAAGAGTAAGTTTTATGATAAATAGGTTTGAAAATATTTATATTTATATCCTCAGTGTAGAACATGGGATATGATAACATTTCAAATGAGATAGTGTTTATTTTTTGAAGTTCTGATCCCATATGTGAGAAAAGAATTTAAATATCTATTGACTTCCCAAAGAAATAGTTTTACATGGGGCATATTTTTAACAGCCCTTTTGTAACAAAAACTGAAATTGCTGCATGGAGTCCTTACCTTCAGGAGATGTTTAATGTAGTTGGGGAAAAAATTCACATTAAATTAAATTGAAATATACACTTCAACTTACTTTACAAGAAACCAACACACAAGTCATGAGAAGTACCGATTATGGGTGGGTGAGATTGTGAAACTCTTTGTGATCCAGTAGGACACATTATCAGAGTACCAAACTGTATCCCAGAGTTTAATTTCATTAGCATTATACCTTTGTAACAAGGAATGTAAAGTCCTTGAAGTCAAAATTGTAGAAGAAGAAGCTTTAAAACTCTCAGTGTTGGACAGGTGTTGTTTGGCAACCAAGTGAAGGTCATGGTGTTTTAATGTACTTATTTACCATCAGGGAACGTGTAGGGTGCTTGCTCTAAAGCCAGCATAATGAAAACAAGTGCCACTAAAACAGCCTTGCTCTCCCATATGATGTCCAGAATAAAACACGACTGGTTTTCCTCATGTGTTTTCATCAAAGCCTCCTGATTTTGTGGAGTCACCACACTAATTTCTAAATGATATATGAAATAGAAAAGAAACCACAGTCTCTCCTCAGTCCTCCTAGGCAGTAGAATAGCTTTCCTTTTTAAATTATCATCAGAACTATCACTGCATCCTATATACAACTTTTTTCATTTTTAAAATTTTTATTATAAATCACCTTATTTTACATATCAATCTCAGTTCCCTCTCCTTCCTCCCATCCTCCCATGTACACCAACAACCCCCTCATGCCATCCCCCATATACTCCACAGGAAGAGTGAGAACTTCCATGAGGTATCATCAAAATCTGTCAAATTACATGGGGTAGGGCCTAGGCCCTCCACTGTGTATCTAGACCAAAAGAGTAACCCTCCATAAGGAATGGGCTCATGAAGTCCGTTCTTTCACTGGGGATACATCCTGGTTCCACTGCTAGAAGCCCCACAGACTTCTCAGTCCTACCAGGGGACACCCACATTCATGGGGTCTTGTTTGGTCCTATATGGTTTCCCCAGCTGTCACACTGGGGTCCATGAGTTCCCACTTGCTCAGGTCATCTGTTTCTGTGGGTTCTCCCAGTGTGGTGTGGACCCTGTTATTAGTCATCCCTCCCTCTCTGAAACTGGATTCCAGGAGTTTGGCTCAGTGCTTAGCTGTGAATCTTTGCTTCTGTTTCTGTAAGCTACTGGATGAAGACTCTAGGGTGGCATTTAAGGTAGTCATCAATCTGATTATCGGGGAAGGGCATTTAAAGTAGCCTCTGCATTATTGCGTAGACTCCTAGTTGGGGTCATCCTTGTGAATCTCTATACAATTCCCTAGTGCCAGATTTCTCTTTAAACCTCTATTGATGTCTCTCTTTTCTTACTCTCATCTATTCATTGCCCCACTCAATCTTCCTGATCCTTCATGTCCTCCATCCTTTTCTGTTCCCTCCTCTTCTTTCTCCTGCCTCCCCCCATCCCCGATGATCCCAATTTGTTCAGGGGCTGTTGACCCTTTTCCCTTCTTGGGGGGGGTGGCATATGTGTATGTCTCTCTTAGGGTCCTCCTTGTTTCCTAGCTTCTCTGGAGGTGTGGATCATAATCTGGTAAACCTTTGCTGTATGTCTAATATCCTTATATGAGTAAGTACATGCCATGTTTGTCTTTCTGTGACTGGGTTACTTCACTTAGGATGGTTTCTTCTAGTCCCATCCATTTGCCTGTGAATTTCAAGATTCCATTGTTTTCCCCACTGAGTAGTACTCCACAGTTTAAATGTACCACATTTTCTGTGTCCAATCTTCTGTTGATGGGCATCTAGATTGCTTCTAGGTTCTGGCTATTACAAATAATGCTGTGATGAACATAGTTGAACAGATGTCCTTGTTGCATGAATTTGCATCCTTTGGGTATATGCCTAGGAGAGGAATTGCAGGATCTTGAGGTAGACTGTTTCCCATTTCCTGGAGAAATTGCCATGCTGATTTCCAAAGTGGCTGTACAAGTTTTCACTGCCACCAGCAATGGAGGAGCATTCCCCTTTCTCTACATCTTCTCCAGCATAAACTGTCATTGGTGTTTTTCATTCTGACAGGTGTGAGATGGTATCTCAGAGTTGTTTTAATTTGCATTTCTCTGATGAATAAGGATGCTGAGCACTTTCTTAAGTGTCTTTCAGCCATTTTAGATTCCTCTACTGCGAATTCTCTAGTTAGTTCTGTACCCCACTTTTCAATTGAATTATTTGGTGACTAGCTTCTTGAGTTCTTTATATATTTTGGAGAGCAGCCCCGTGTCAGATGTGGGATTGTTGAATATCTTTTCCTATTCTGTGAACTGCCATTTTGTCTTATTGACTGTGCCAACTTTTAAAGAAACCCAGCAGAGCTATATAAGCACAGGGGAAAAAGGTAAGAACCAAGACTTCCAAATTCATTCTAACCAAAGAACATGTCACCCACCAAGACCAGAGACTTAGAATATTCTCATTCTATCCCCATGCTGCCTTCTTTATCTAACCCACACCCCGCTTACTTCGGGTGCTGTCTTGGATGAATTCTTCCTCTACTGCATCCAGTCTAATGGAATTCCTAACTGCTAATGTGGTTAGAAGGCTTTCAAAACAAAGACAAAGAGCTTCAATGCACCAATGCACTGTGGTTTATCATCCCAGGCTACCTCTCTCCCTATTTATAAGTCAAGACATGACTCCTACCATCAGGGTGTTAGTGATTTCTGCAACACCTTTGCTATTTATTACCTTCCACAAAAAACAAAATGCATTTTGCCCCTATTTTCTAAGAATAGAATTTGGAAAGGGGGGCAGAAAGGAAATTTAGTAGACCTCAAGGAAGAGAACTGCCAATTAAAACTGAATTTATAGACAGTATGGGTTTAATGTTTCAAAATCAGAGTTGGTTATGTGGCCCCTTAATGTGTTGTTGAGATGTTACCATTGTTTCTTGGCCGAGAACTCATGGCTACAGGTAACTGTAGAACTTGCATGGCATCCTCTAGGACATATACAGAAGCAAAAATGAAGGGGGGGGGTTCTTCTGCTTCCACTAATGCTTTTTATTCAAGGAAAAATCAATACTTCCCAGAAGTCTGAAGTAAATTGCATTTCTGTCTCACTGGCCAGCATCTTATCTCCTGTCTTTGCCTTACTTACAAGAAAGATTGGCAAACAAATTACGTAGAGGATTTGTCTTCCCTATTAGTGGGTAGATTCTGCTAACAATGAAAAGAGCTGTTGGGAATGCATCCAAGAACATCTTCCAGTGGATGTGTGTGTGTTTGTGTGTGTGTGTGTGTGTGTGTGTGTGTGTGTGTGTGTGTGTCTTGAGGAGGTGGTAGTGGACACTGAGTTTCCAGTCCCATCTGGGGACCCATACTATGTATATTTGACTTTTCTGAGACATTAAACTGATGGGAGATGTTATTCTGTATATATGTTTCTCATACTGGTTAATAAAGCCCTGTGGCCAATAGGAAACAAGATAGGCAGGGCTAGGAGACGAGGAGAAGGAAATAGGAAGTGGGAAGGTGGAGTCGAGATGTAGCCCAGGGAGGAAGGAAGACGCCCGCCACGAGGCTCCCGGATAAGACGACCACGTGGAAATACTTAGATAAATAGAAATGGGTTAATAACTAAGGCAGAGCCAGCCCATAAACAATAATGGTAATTGGCCAACAGGATTGTATCAAATACAGAGTCTCTGAGTATTATTTGGGGCCCACGTGGCAGCGGGACTGGCGGCAGGACCAGGAGGCCGGCGGGGAGGAACCTGCTGTAAAATAATGGTGTCAGAACTGGGTTTAAGAACTTTCGCTTAAAACTTAACAAAAGCTTAAAAAACAGTTTTTGGAAACAAGGGAACAGACACTAGCAAGACTTCTTGGTAGCAGCATTTTCTCGGTTGGATTTGTTTTGCTGTAGACAGAGAGTTGTGCTGCTCCTTTAAGGGAGGTTTCCAAAATTAGCATAAGCGGCAAAAACGCCGCCTTGCTTTTAAAGAGCTCTGCTAACAATTCATTGGTGTTTACAAGAGCTGCAATGAAGGTTTACACTGTGTTTTAAAAAATACGCTGGCTTGGGAGAGAAAAAGGAAGGGGATACAATGGTTTAAAAAAAAAAAAGAAAGTAGAATGAATGGGTATAATGGAGCATGCCATTAATCCCAGCACTTGGGAGACAGAGGCAAGTAGATCTCTGTGATTTCAAAGCAAACCTGGTATGCAGTGAATTCCAGGACAGATAAAAGTTACACAGAGAAACCCTGTCTCAAAATATGTAAAAATAGAAGTAGAATAAGTAGAGTAATAAAAAAGCCACGTAAAGATGGAAAACACAGAGAAATTTTGGATATTTTACGCGATTCTGTTGTCTTTAAATTGATTGCTGAGAAAATAACTACTGATAAAAGAAATACTGCTGGATTAATTCAATTTATATATTTTAAAAATGCTTTGACTCCAAAATTTAAGCCTAAGGAAAAGTTATTGGGGAAAAGGATTTCTATTTTTGTTTCCACAGAAAATGAAAAGCTGTGTATTTCTTCCAGATTTATGTGGTTTGATCAAGCCAGACCCCCTGAAACAGCTCCCCAGGTGATCCAACATTCAAAGCAGTTGAGACAAAGCCTTGCAGACTACAGCCAAGATTTCTGGATCTTCTTAGGATCCCCATGACAGCGCCCTCTACCAGCAGGAAGTAGTTTGGAAAGAACAACGCCCAAATTCCCAAATATTGTTTATAAATGTTTGTTTTCATTTAAATGGGCTTGGTTATAAATGGCTATAACCACAAACAATCCTTTTAAAGGTAAAAAGGGAATTAAGATATAGATATGAATACTTTGCTTTGGAATGGATTTTCTTTTATTGATACAATTTAAGGTCAATTTTGTGATATGTATATTTCTCCTCTTGTTTAGGTTTTGTGTTTATATAGCTCATTGGAAAATGTAATGTATAATTTAGTACAGATTAGAGAGTTACCTATGATAGTCAAAACTTGGAGTTAAGTTAGTTAGGATTTCTAGATATGCAGAGATGTATTTGAGATGAATAGACATTCTTCAAACCTTTCAAAGACCTACAGAATATGGCATTTAAAATGGTTTAGGGATTTTCTTGACAATGAGGCACAACTGCTCCTGGTAACACCACCTACAGAAGAAAGGAAGATGGACATCGAAGAAACACATTATGGAGTTTGCTTCTAATATGGCAAGACTAGCCATTTGGGCAAGGTACTGCTCTTCTGGACTGTTTGACTTTATGTTGTAGAAACTGGACATGCAGGACCCACAAAAAGGTGACTGCTGATTCAAGATGGACACTGCTAAAGGATTCCTGCTTCATGGAAGAGGCGGCCAGACAGCCAGACAGTCTACAGGACACAGAGAAAAGTTTCCTGCTTTGTTGAGGAGTCTGGACACACACTATGGCCTATGGGCTGAAGATGGAACATTACAGAAGAACTTCGGGTGACTGACTAGGCAATGAGTTGTCTCTGTCATTTCTAGAATTTATATATTATCCTTCTGTGGTCTTTGAAGGAGTTGAAGACAGATAGTTATGGTTATAGTTTTCCTTAGTTAGGATTAAAGATAAGTTACATATAGGACTTTAGACTCACAAAGATAGGATAGATGATATTTTCTTAAAGTCTTACAAAATGTTAATGGACTAAATATTGTTCACTGTGATTCTTATTTGATAACTGTTGTATGGTACATTTTGCTATGTTAAGGTTAAACCCCTTCTTTTACTTTAGACAGAAAAGAGGAGATGATGGGAGATGTTATTCTGTATATATGTTTCTCATACTGGTTAATAAAGCACTGTGGCCAATGAGATAACAAGATAGGCAGGGCTAGGAGACCAGGAGGAGGAGAAAGGAAGTAGTAGGAGTCGACATGTAGCCCAGGGAAGAAGCAGGACACCAGCCGCCGCTCCCCGATAAGACGACCACGTGGAAATACTTAGATAAGTAGAAATGGGTTAATAATTAAGACGCAGCTAGCCCATAAACAGTAATGGTAATTGGCCAACAGGATTGTATCAAATATAGAGTCTCCTGAGTGTTATTTGGGGCACACGTGGTTGCAGGACAATGGCGGCAGGACCTGGAGGCCGGCGGGAACAACATGCCACAACATTAAACTATTATTTTTCTACTACCTTTTTAACTATTCAAAAAAATTTCTTGGGTCTGGAGGTATGGCTCAGTCACAAAAGTGCTTTCCATGCAAACATGAGGATATGAATGTGATTTCTCAGGCATGAGGTTATACACATATAATCCCAGTCCTGGGGAGGCAGAAACACAATTCTTGAGCCTGACCAAGTAGCTAGTCTAGCCAAAATAGTAAGTTCTGGGTTCAATGAGAAACCCTATCTCAGAAATATAAAGGTAGAAAATAAAAGAAGACTGATCCCTGGCTCCCATGTACACATGTATACATGGGTGCATGTAGCCTACACACATATGCATACACATATATAAATACAAATACAACAGTACTATGTACACACAAAATTCATGATTTTCAAAAGACATATTTAATTAACTTTATATAAATGTAAGTCATTAAAATATATTATGACATTATTTATGCATTAATCTGTATGTGTATGTGTTTGAATGTAAGTATTTGTATGTATATACATATGAGTATGAACATGCCACAGCATGCCTATGGAGAACAAAGAGCAACTTCCAGAAGTTGGCTCTTTGCCTCTTCAACTATCTATATATGATGCTAAATCCAAGAATCTCCTTGCTCTATAAGTACCTTTTTTCCCCACAAGGGACATTTAGAGTACAATCTATATAACCAAATATGGGGATAACAAACCCTATTTTGGTTATCCTACACATTTACCTGATACAAATAGATAATTACATAGAATTCAAGGAAAATCTTCAAGCATATAGGTTTATTAACAGCATAGCATTCTCTACATTGTGTAGGTGTGCTCATGCTTCTAAAAAAGCTGTGGGCATAAATATATGAAATATATTCTGTTTGATTTGTGATTCTGGATATAACAGCACATGCCCTGTATCTGTGTGTTGGTGTTAAAAACTGAATTGTGTTGTCATCTTGAGAATGAGAATACTTTTCCTGCATTGGGACTTGAATGCAGAGTTTATTATATGCTAGGCAAACACTTCATTCCTGACCTAAACCCTCTAACTTTGGTCTTATTTTTTCTCAAAAGTTGGATATCTAACAACACCTTTTTTATTAAAATCACTATGAATTATACAATTAATTAAACATGATTGTTTTCCTTCATTTTGTGTCACACATAATTTAAATTTTCATTAATGTTAATTGCCAGTGGCACCAGAAAGCCTCTTAAAGCCCTTTTTAATTTTAACCTTAGCTTTATACAATCTATAGTATTTGTTTCATTATAAAGTGTGATGGAGATAATAATTATGGGAAGGTAAAGAATGATCCGTGTTTCTGTCATGGGTCACCAAGCAAAGTTGCATAGTAATTCTAGAAGAGTGCAATATCCTGTTTTTATGTTAGTCTCAACAAATGGAGCTTGAAATGCAGACAGCTGCAGTCATGGTGCAGAGTTCTTCATTCAAAAGCAGAAATGATTACCTTCTGGTCTTTTCATCAGTTATCAGCAAGTTGCCACAATTAGATTAGGAATGGATGAAGAACTTATTTTACATTTCATTCCACATTACATTATCTATGAACTGCATATTGAGCGTTTAATAGAAGTTTGGGAAAATAAGTTTTAATAGATTTATATTTCTGATGGGTTCGGGAGAAAACAGCACCACAGCTGATGGCTCAGACCTAAAATTAATCTGTATGTGTTAAAATGTGAACTGTTGTCCTTGCCAAGAGAGACCCTTGCTAGGCCATCTTCAGGGAGCTGGCCTTGTCTTCTCACTGGTGCCCTATGATGCCTATGTAGTCCATGAATTGTCACACTGAAACCATCTTAAGGGAGTTAGAATTTAGGTTGGGTTCACAGTTCAAGGATGCAGTCCACATGTGAGGCAATTCACTGTGCTGGGAGCATGAGGCCGCAGGTTACAGTCAGGAGCAGAGGTGATACATGCTCTGCTTACTTTCCCCTTTGGATTCAGTCGAGGATCTAAGCCCAGGGAAGGTTGTCACTCATAGTGCAGGTCTTCTCACCTCAATTGATCTAAACTTGATAATTCCTCAGAAGCTTGATGATAAGATAACCTGATTATTGTGGTTTAATAAGGATCAGGTTAAACAAATAGGCCGAATAGATGTTTATTCAGGGAAAAATAACTCACAACATAGACAGATGAACACAGCAGTTGGAACAGGATGCTCTTCTCTCTGCTTACCGCCAGCAAGAGTGTTACCTGGCTCCTCCTCAGACCTAGTTCCATGGGTCACTTCCGCTCCTGGCTCCACCCCCCAATGGCTGTGTGGTCAGTGCTACAGAAGCAGACAAAGTGAATATCCCACTACACCTGATTGCCTCTAATCTCCCATAAGCCTTGTCTCTTAAAGACTCTAAATGCCATTAAATTGGCAATGGCGATTAACCATCACGGGCAATGATTATCTAACCATTGTTAAAAAGAGCTTACAAATTTAACATTGTAAGGACTAAGTAATAGGCTGGTTATGTTGATTTTAATTATCGCGTGAAGTATAGGAAGTATAGCAGATGCACCAGTGGTGCCATCAAGATCTTCCTTGTGTTCATGCCCTTTCTCGTGTCATGGTTCACATTCACCTACCAATCAGCAGAATTTTATGTCCCTTTAAATATAAGGTGGACATACAGTAGCATCAAACAACACATGGTAGAACACAAATCAGAAAAGAATAAGCTCAAATACTTCTATTTGCATTACTGTATCTTTTTCACTGCCATGAGAACATGCTGAGCAGGGCTTCCTGGAAGTACAGAAATGTTTGTCCCAATGAAACTATTGCTTTTGCCTAGTGGAAGGAATGTATGTAATCCCAGCTGAGATCAAAATTGATTTAAGCTTATTCTTAATAACCAGCCTTCAACCTTAATGTTTTGTTGTTGTTGTTGTTGTTGTTCTTTTGTATTGGGTTGGATGTCTATGTAGTACCATTGTGACACTAGGAAACCCAAGTGCTGTAATTGGCACTCTTTCATATTTAGAGATTATAAAGGAGAAACATTAGAAACATGTAAATGGTAATTTTCTATGGGGAAGGTTAAGAGAAAGGAGATTTTCCCTTCTTCCCCTTAGCAGATATAATAGAATTTGTCATTTCCTTTGGGTCTATAATAAACATGACCCTATGAGACCATATTTCTGATTATAAGGCTGCATAATGACTGTAAATCATCGCATTCAGTGTGGAGGCCAAGTGTGCCGAGGCAAAGGCAAAGTTGGGGTAAATGTCCATGGTTGGGAGGGGAAATAGAAAAGGTTTATCACCTCTGACAGAATAATCCTGCAAGACTTGATTATTCCCCATTAAATAAGCAAAGAAGGCCATGCACATGGTTTGTCAATGGTAGGACGGAAGTACAAGAACCAGCAACGAAAATTCAGGATACCCAGTTAAATTTAAATTTCAAGTGAACAACAGATAACATGTTATTAAAATTGTGTCTATCTCATATGGTGTGTGTGCTGTATATCTACAGGCACTAAGACAGGGGGATGGGAAACTGATTTTGTTGATAATTTTCTGTCTAGTTATTTGAGGAATAATGTGCACAGTGTCAGCTTTTTTATATTTTGTAGAAAATTTTCTAAAATTTAAAATGTATGCATCTAGAAACTAACATAGATTGTGAATCTGGTAGATAAACCTAGGGATTCCTAAGACAGTTATAAATTCATCCCTAAACACCAGAATAAATCCTCACAGGAGCTATGGGGTTTTTTTTGTTTTGTTTTGTTTTTAAAAACCATCACCCTAATCGCTAGTAGCTTATTGGCCTTTATGTTGTCCATACTCAAATAATTTAAATCATTTTCATCAAAATCATTTTGTGTTTTATAAACATAACATAATATGTAACCACTATAAATTCAATCAGAATATAATATAAGAGAAGTAAGTCAAAAAAGAAAACAAATCACCACCCTCCAGAATAATCTTTAATTTTTCATATGTTCTTGTGTGTAGTGTCTGAGAGCCTGTGTGTGTGATGTGTTCATGTGTGTTCTCATGTGTATAAGTACATGTAGAACCACATGTGCATATGTGTATGTGCGTGTGTGGAGACCTGAGGTTGGCCTTGATTGGTCTCCACCCTATATTTTGAGGCAGGGCCTCTTGATGAATCCAGCTCGTTATGAAGAACAAGTTATCAGCATTCCACTATGGCCTAGCATTTGAACCACTACCTTCATCTGGTTGTTTTGTTGATTGTGTGTTTTTAATTTGGTTTCTGGAGATTAAAACTTCAGTACTCTCAATTGTATGACAGTGTGTTACCCACTGAACTATTTTCTCAGACCAGTAATTCTTAATATCCAAGTAAAATACTTGGACTTTATTTGTGCATATAGATACATATAAAGATATGTGTACTATTCAGTCTGTGCAGAAATGGAACTATATTATGCATGCTGCTTGGCAACCAGTTATTCTTACTATTTTGTGGATTCTTCCAATTGTCAATAAATACACATTTTTGTCCTTGGTCTTCAGGACTGCAGTCAGGGAGCTAAAAATATTTATTGAGTCTTTCCTAAATGCAAAACATGCCGAATCTCATTGCAAGCAAACTCCAAGACAGATTTAACCAACTCCATCGTCAGACATTTCCCATCATTTGCAATTACTCACCAACACAATCAAGCCTACAATGGATCTCACTATAAGCCCACAACTCAAAAGACAGAAAGAAACAAGCATGCTCAGATACTCCAGAGTACATCCAATGCCTTTGAAATTCTATGGTTTGTATTGCCTTCACATTTCCAGATTATATATGTACATTGTTAGCTATTCGATCAATACACTGCAAAACAGACTACTTAATCAGTTAATCTTGAGCTCTCTTTATTATTGTTAGTACCATTTCCTCATATATATATATACATACATCCATATATATGTGTACATATATATATATATATTTATAAAATAAATATTCATTCCTAGGAGAAAGCAAGCAAGACAGAGAGAGAGAGAGAGAGAGAGAGAGAGAGAGAGAGAGAGAGAGAGAAAACAAAATCAGTAAAATCAAGTTTTAAGCAAGGGGTTTATTCATGACAGAATTTACACATATGTATTCTTTTATTTATTGAATATTTTCCCAATACTGAATATTTGGCCATCCCTCTTTTGAGTATAAATAAACTAATGACAGAATAGTTCCTTGCAAATGTCTTATAGTATACTGCAGGGAGATGACTCAGTGGGTAAAATTGCAAATGCCCATTCATAGAGGCAGGTGTGTATAACTACAGCATTAGAGGAAGCAGAGCAAGGCCATGGTGATCCCAGGTGTTCTTAAACTGGTGGGAAAAGTGGATGCTACAGGCCCCTGGTCAGTGAGAGGTCCAGTCTCAAGTCAATACGATGGAAAGCCACAGAGAAAGATACATGGAATCCTTTCTGTCTTCTACATTTGTATATCCCATGAAATGCATGTACCACAAATGTAACACACACACGCACACACACACACACACACACACACACACACACACACACACACACGTTTGTAGAAATAACAGAGGTATTTGCTAATCACTTACAAAAGTATAATCTTAAGCAATTGCATGGAGACTGCCCAATTTCATACACTGTCTAATGGTGTGTGTGTGTGTCTTGCTTGTCATTATCATATAATTGATTTAATAATATTATTAAACCTATAAAATGCTTATATGGCAAGATTTTGTAAGTCAACCTGAAAGTTGAGGTAAGTAAACAAGAAAATACTATACATATCATTTACATATTAGAATTTATTTAAAATATATTACATTATTTCAGTTCTAATATCTTCATGTGCAGTCAAAACCCTTTCTATTTTAGGCCCATGTCTTTAAAAGCAAATGTTTTGGGGGACTTTAAACACATTTGATAGTACTTTGGACTTGTTTAAGGGAAGTAGTTCTGTGCACAGATTATTTAGGAGAAAACAATCATTTTTAAGGGGAAATACGGCAATGTTAGATATATTTTCCCAGGGAAAGTATAAAAATAGCAGTATTTATTTAAATGCATGAAGTGAATTCTCACTCTTGAGAGGTATGTTGACGTACTTATTTACTATAACTCAGATTAAGGTGGGCCAGGCTTAATCAGTCTCCTCTTCTCTTAGTTAATTTCTGAAGATCAAAATTGGCTTATAGAAATGAGTCAAGTCACATAAAGCCTTAGCTAAGAATGAACATACTGTCACTTCAATGCACTTTGTATGGAATAAAATAAGTCCTATGGAGATGCCTGGTGTGGAGCAGTGTGGGGAAATATACTCCTCTACAGATGGGATATGGTGTGAGTGAATAGTGACAGAAGAGAATACAAATGACTCACACTCATTATCAGCTGTGCAAATTAAAAGCTAGCATCAAAGATTGTCCAATTAATCAGATATACTTCAAACCATACAGACATCAAACAACAGTGTTGCTTCAAACCGATTCAACATAAATTGCTGGAGTGCATTATTAGAAATGATGGTTGGCATGACTTTCACTTTCATAGGTACTAGAAGATTTTTTTGTTTGTTTGTCTTTGTTTTGTTATGTTTTGCTTTTTTCCTTTTTTCCCAGGTCCAATGCTGAATTTTTTATTTGACTTTTATAAGCAACTTCATGACTTCTATTTCCTGTTCTATTAAAGTCAACTCTCCCTGTACTCCCTTTGTCAGAGTTTATCTGGCCTACATATAATTCAGTTCACATATTTTCTCATTTTGACACAACCTTTCAAAGCCTAGGTAGCTATCATAGAAATAATCCACTTTTCTTTAGGTGCATATGATTACACCTTGTGATTATACTGATAAGTGTTGCTAATAAAAAGTTATGTATGAGAATAAATTCATAAATTATAAAATTACTGTGCCCAGGATCAGAGATCACAGTCACTTGTCATAGTGTTCAAATGTTTTTTACCATTGTTCTGGATAGTTTTATGTCAACTTGACACAGGCTAGAGTCGTTTGAGAGACTGGGACCTCATTTGAGAAAATGTCTCCATATGATCAGGATACAGGCAAGACTATAGGGCACTTTCTTAATTAGTGATTGGTGTGGTAGGGCCCAGTTCATTAACAGTAGGACTATTCCTAGGCTAGTAGTCCTGTGTGTGATAAGAAAGCAGACTGAGCAAGCAATGGACAGCAAGCCAGTAAGCAGTGCTCCATCACCTATACATCAGTTCCTGTCTCCAGGAACTGCCTTATTTGAATTCTTGCCCTAACTACCTTGAATGATGGACTATGTATGATGAAGAAGTATGAGCCAAATAAATTTTTTTCTGCTGTCGTGGTTTGAAGAAAATTCCCCCCATAGGAAGTGGCATTACTGGGAGGTATTGCTTTGTTGATGGAAGTGTGTCATTGTGGGGTTGGGTTTTGAGGTCTCTTTTGCTCAGGTTTTCCTTGGTCTGACAGTCAGTGGACTTCCTGTTGCCTACAAGACATAGGACGCTCAGCTGTTTCAGTACTACATCTGCCTGCACACTGCCACATTGCTGGGGTCATGATGATAATGGACAGAACCTCTGAAACTAAAAGCAAGCCACCCCAATTAAACGTTTTCTTTGTAAGAGTTGCCATGGTCATGGAGTCCTTTCACAGCAACAAACAAACATAAATAAGACATTTCCTCAACTTGGTAATGGTGTTTCATCACAACAATAGTAATCCTACTTAGGACACCCATTAATAAATCACTGTGTCTATGACAGAATTGGTGTTTTTTTTTTTTTTTTTTGAATCAAGTAACTCCACCTTGTAAAAAGTGTAAGTTCCTTTACTTTTCAAATCTTTGATTACTAAAGAAGTCAATGTTTTTTACTCATGCATTTTCCATGTATATTTTTCTAAGAAATTTATTGTTTTGTTTTAGGGATATAAAGTGAACCCTTTTGTAATCTAGACATTCAGAGCACAATTCCACAACATATTAATGGAATGATTTTAATGAGCTTCAAAGCAAGAAATCTTTGATTTGTGGAACATTTTGGTTTTAATAAAGTTTTATATCACTTATAGTTCAAACATCAATACCACCCACTTACAAAGTAAGTATATGCTAAAATGTAATGGTATCATTCTTGATTTGTGAAACATTTTGGTTTTAATAAAGTTTTATGTAAACTACTGTTAATTTCAATAACCAGTAAGGTATATTCATTCAAGATTTGATGAGAAAAATACTCTTTATCAACAGGGAAGTTACTTAAGAAATAACATGCCATTCATTGCTTGATCCCTCCCCTTTACTTAAATGGTTTTTTGTTTGTTTGGTTTGCTTTCTGTATAAGGTTAGTTGTTGATATCAAGTCTCCTAATATGTTTTTTCTCCCATATCAACTTGACTGAGACACAGGATGCACATATATTTTCTTCTGTAAAGGTATTCCCAGAGGAGACACAGATGAAAATCAATATGCCTATATAATATAATAGTCTTATATTATGTCAATCCAAGGCATTGGAAGTCAAGAAAAGGATATCCAAGGCTGCAAGGCAGAAATTACTATCTTTGGTCTCCTTTGAACTGCATAAATGGTCATCTTGGGCTCACTGGAACTTATTGTATTGGCTACCCCAGTTTTCAGAATTTCAACCCCACACTGCAAGTATGCCTTTAGCACTAGCTTGCTGATACTGATTTCTTAGCATTGATAACCATGTAACCAAAGTCATAACGGTGAGTCTCTCTTTATTGTCTGTCTTTTTCTCTTTAGATGGTTAGATCATAGATGTATATGCACATATGTATCTACTTTCTATTACATATGTTTGTGGAAAGCCTGAATAACATAGTTTTATCTTCCTGGACATAAATCAAAGGTAAGGTCAAACGCTTGTTTGGCAAGTTTCAAATCAGGACTCATGCCCACATCTGTTCTAAAACTCAGCATCAATTCCTCCTTAAAGTTGGGGGAAGGGGACAGTTGCAGAGCTCTTGCTAGGTTGGGTTATTTCATTTGCACTCCTTTCTCAATGACAGGCAGGAAAATTGAGCAACCAATTCAACATAAATTCCTCTGGAGTAGGAAGTGGAGCTGATGAGCTCTAATGTCAAGCTATTTATGGTGATCAGATTTGATAGGTGTAGGTCAGTATGAGTGCATTTATCTTTCACCTCACATAGATTATTTTTGCTCACAACATTATTGAAAGCAGAGACACTAACAGTCCTTGTATTGAAATAAGCCCAATCAAATCCAGGCTCAGAGCAAAACTAAAAATTTAAAGATGTGTTGCAAATTCTTTGGTAGAATAGGAAAGGTGACTAATAACAGACTTAATTGAAGAATGCAATTTTGTATCTTCAGAACTTCAGATGACAGACTATTTTCCTTCTTTGTATTTATCACAGGCAATTAAATCTGGTATAGGAAGGGAAATTAGGCTAAGGCAGGAAAATTGGTTCCAAGTAAAGCTTAGGAAGCAATTTCTACCCATGAAGTAATTAATGAGTGAAATGGGTTTCTACATTAGCCTTTGAGGCAAACTTATCTTAATGAGAATCCCTCTTGGGAAATATGTTCAAAGTAATCTGACCCAATGGTCAAGACGAAGATGATCTTGAAGTAATGAAAATATGGTTCTTCATTGGCAAAGAGTCATCTTGCTCAACAAGGTATTAAACTGGGTTATTTCTTCCATCTTAATGACCACTGTCATTACAGAGGAAAATAGAGGAAAGATATGAAAAGGTTGTCCAGTTCAGAACAATCACCCTAGAAACTATATATATTCAAGCAATATAGATGAACTTTAAGATTGTATTTATGTGTTATGTGTGCACACATACATGTATACACACACACACACACACACACACACACACACCAATAATGAGCAAAGAAAAAGAGGCCATCAACTTGAGAATGAGGGGAGCATGAGAGGGGATAGATGGAGGAAAGAAGGGGAGTCAATGTAATTCTATTTCAATTAAAAACATATTAAATATAAAGATGAGTTTTAGAATTAGTTTACACCAATCTTTGTTTTATTTTAAATCAATAGTATAAATATTATATTGAAAAAGAATTAAACCAATAGAAGTGTACAAAGCAAGAGATGTAAAGATTCATTAAACCTGTTGGTGTTTGAATGCACTCTTCAATGCTTCCCATCAGAATGCCTCTGAATCTGGGTCTATGGAGTAATTTTTGAGGCTGATTGTGGTTAGTGGTGAGTCCCACTTCATCTCCTACTTCAACACATGCATATCTAGTCTGTGGGCCTCAAAGAAGCCAGTTATCCAGCTAAGAAACTTTTGACTCAGACTGAAGACCAATGTTTAAATAACCACTCTGGAAAGGGAACTTTTCCCTTCCAAAGTTCTCAGAAGAAAGCTAATGATATGTGACTTTCTTATCATTACATTGCAATACAAATCAAATCAATGTCTGGGGTTGCCTAGCACTAAAGAAATTTCAAAGGAAAAAAATACCTTTTATTTTTCTTTGTCCTCTTTGGTTTGTGTTAATTACATCTGCCTTGATTATCTGGTTGGCATCTACTTAGATCCAGAATAAAGTTATTTAAATCCAATACATTTTGGGTTTTTATGCAAATTTTATACAAGATACCAGTTTTTCATAGATCTAATTCAGAATTGTGTGAAAATATTATGCTAAGTGAATAACTTAGCTCCCTATTCTTATCATTTAAACTCTCTATTCTGGTCAATGTCCAGATGTTATTCAAACAAGGGCTTTTAGTCTCTTTCATGTCAAACACATATTCTACCTATAGGTTACAGGTGTCTCTGTAAGAGGTTGGATATATGGTTGGAAATGTAGCTCAGTTTCTACAGGATTTGCCTAGCTTGTACAGTATGCTAGGTTCAAACCTTAACACCACTCAAATCAGTCATGGTGGTACATGAAGAAGCCCATCATGCAGGAGGTAGAAGCAGGGAGACAAAAAGTTCGAGGTGATCATATGTTATAGAGAAATCAAGGTCAACCTGTGCTAGAGATCCTATTGAAAAAAACTACTAAAAACTGATGAGCGTTGACTTTAATGATTAATATTGATCTATGTGTGTGTGTGTGCATCTGTCTGTCTGTCGGTATTTCTCTCTCTCTCTCTCTCTCTCTCTCTCTCTCTCGTGTGTGTGTGTGTGTGTGTGTGTGTGTGTGTAAACAACTTGAAGGATTCAATTCTCTCTTTCCACCCTTCCACTGCACAGATACAAAGGATTAATTTCAGGTTCTCAGGCTTGGCTTCAAGAACCATTATCCACTGAGTAGTTTTGCTGATATTGTTGATTAGTTACTAAAATATAAAATATAAGCATAAACACCAGTATAATCATCACTATACTTAATTCCCTTGAACTATAAATTTATAAGTGAGTATGTACAAGAACAATGTGTAGGGGCTGGAGAGATGGCTCAGAGATTAAGATCACTGCCTGTTCTTCTATAGGTACTGAGTTCAATTCCCATGGTGGTTCAGAATCATCTATAATGACATCTGATGCCTTCTTCTGGTGTGCAGACATGCATAAAGGCAGAACACTGTATATGCAATAAATAAATAAATCTTGTAAAATAAAACAGCTTTTATAAAAAATAGAAAAGTACATGTGTTGACCCATGCCACCTTCCCATTTATGATTAACTTAAAGGAGTGGGTTTTACTTTAGCCTTGACTTACTTTAGCACTGAACTGACCTTAGGGATGCACCACCTACAACACAGTGTCAATAATCTATTTTGTTTTCATGTGGACTTTTAAATCAGTGATCAACATTATGTGTTCTTTTGCAAGGAAAATTTGAAGGATATTTTTGGAGAAAAAGCATAGTTCTTGAATTCATAATGGTTACACATTATAAAAAAGGCTTGTAGAAAGAGTGACACATTGTGATTTATGATATAATGTATGGGAATGGGGATGGACATCTTACATAATTTAAGAAGAAAGTAGCCCTCGGAGAAGAGCACTGGTGTTCAGCACAAGTTAGTGTGTGTAGCATAGGAGTGGCTGAAGTCAGTGTAGTTGCAAATAGTTAAAGGGAAGGAGAGCCTACCATTGCACCACAGTTAATACATTTAATAGAAGAGCTCAAATTATTTTACCCAACTTATTAGCTAAGAATTATTTTGTTCATGTGTGGGGACTGTTGTTTAGAGAGTTAAGTGAATTAGCTTGGGCCACACAGCTAAGCAATGACAGGCTTGGATTATTTAATGTGTTGAACATTCTTTTTGACTAATGTACTGTCCCAGAGAACTCTGTTTCCCTAGTTTATTTCTGCCCTGGTTACCATCCAGCCATGTAATGGACACTATTAGGTAAGCAATTACACAAAGGCAGATGCTTTGTGAATAAAAATCCTGTTGGAAAATTAATAATGAATGAAATACCAAAGACCAATATGTGTCTAGTGTCTGTTCTGTATCAGTGGCTTTAAGAGAACTTATTTGGCCAAGACACATGCACTAAGTTTTCATTCTAGAATTAATTTAGACCATGTCCCATTTTACATTCTCCACCCTAAGCTATTTCTTGATCACTCTCTGTCTCTGGGAGTGGTCCTTGTTCTTTTATCTAATGCCATTTTCTACCTTAAATTTGATGTCTTCCTTTAATTCTGCTACTATCCTGTACTACTACTGCTCTATTTCTGGGGAAAAATAGCCAAGTCATCAAAGATGTTATTTATATGCCACATAATATTCTCTTTGAAGTATACAAGTATCTTCTTGGCCAGTTTGTTTTAAGTCTTGGCTAAAAGTCAACCCTTCACTCATAACTTGCTCTCTATTCCCCAGTTTAGACTGTCTCATGAATCAGACTCAGTACTCATTCTGTATCTGTTCTGAAGCCATACTCAGAAGTATGCAAATATTTCCAAAAAATAAAAAAAAAAATCTGGAGACATGGCTCAGAGGTAAAGTTCTTGCTGCACAAAACACATGACCTGAGTTTGGATCTCCAGCACTCATATAATAAAAGCCACACACAGTTGCAATTCCATCTCATCTTCAAGTCCCTATGGAGAAATGGGAAGCCAAGGCAGAAGAATCCATAGAAGCTTATAGACTAACTGGTTTGTGCTGTGAACATTAGAGACCCGTTCAGGGACAAAATGCAAGGCAAAAACAGGCATCTGAAATTGAGCTCTTACCTCAACTAGCATACTGTGGCATGTGCATACCTGCACACACACACACACACACACACACACACACACACACACACACACCTCATGCACACCAATGACAAAAACAGAATAGTCTTATTTGCACAGAATGTTGTTCTGTAAAATACAGGGAGAGAAGTAGGGGAAGGTTCAAATGACAAGCTAGACAGAGAAACTTAAATCTTCTGAGTAAGTATGTATACTCTCCCACAAATTTCCTCTTGATCTTCCAAACATGTTGGGAACTGAGGCTGGGTTTATGATCAGTTATAGAACAAACCTTAGCTCAACTCTGGCTATTTCTCTTGGTTGTACATTTAAAGCCTCCAGTTATATTATAAATATTTGATGATTTAGTAATTAGCCCTATTTAGCAAGATCAGCCTAGCATATAACCACTAGCCACGTCACTAATAGTAACCTTTCTTGTTTGATCTTTCCACCTTGCCAAAATCCATTCTTTGTGATTTTCTATATTCTGCTTGCAAGAACACCTGGTCCTCAAACATTCTTCTTACCTCCCCTGCCCCCTCCTATATCCTGCTCTGATAGCCTTTCAAATTCTTGTGTACTGTCCAGAAGTTTCTTAGAAAGCAGCTCCATCATTATATGACCATGACACTGGACTCTTGGGGCTTGAATTCAAAGTAAATTATTAATTCACAGAATGAAATTTTTGGTAGTAGGTAAAATCACAGGGTTGTAGAAGTGATAGAAATAATTCCAGTTGTTCAAGAAATAGAAAAATGTTACACATTCCTACAATGGTAATGAGAAAAATTAACACTGAATTTTTCCATTTCTGCTTGGTCTTCAAAACGATCTAAAAGTCTTCGTGATGGCCAGGCAGTGGTGGCGCATGCCTTTAATCCCCAGCACTCAGAAGGCAGAGGCAGGCAGATCTTTGTGAGTTTGAGGCAGTCCTGGGCTACAGAATGAGTGCCAGGATAGGCTCCAAAGCTACACAGAGAAACCATGTCTCAGAAAAAAATATTCGTGGTGTTTTAGTAGTTTTTTACTGGGATTTTTATATAGCAATGTTCATATTAGATTTCTTTCAATTTTCCAAGTTAATACAATAGGATCACAGAAGGAAATAAAGCTAATCCTCTGGAGGTAAAAAAATTGATGAAAAGAATCCTTGGCATACAGAGGGCTTTTTCAACATTGTAGAATCTGGTCCTCACATCAACACAGAAGATAAGCAGAAAAGATGGCTGAATAGCTATTTTACATGCTGAGAAATTCAAGGTTCTGGGCTCCCAAAATTAGTATCTGGGAAAATGAGTTAGTTGAAATCCATGATATCTTCGGTGTGATTTTTCTCAGATTGTCATCAGTGCTTGTGACCAAGGATTTCTGACTTTTCTTCTGGTCACAATAGCTTTGCACTCCCTCAGTTCAATTCAAGATGAGCCTTGTGTCTTGTTTTGCCCAGTTTGATATAGATAGAAACAATTCATCAATTCTAACATTCAGTGCCATTCTGAATCTTCCTCATTCCTTTCAATCTACCAGTATAATATAAGAAGTCTGTACCAGAATGATGGTCTCCTTGGACATAGTAAACTGGATCCAGATTCATAATTTAGTTACATATTGTGAGGAGAGGAGACCATTCTTGGAGTTGCTTGCTGATACAGGATAACTAAGCCCATCTTGAGATATATGCTTTTCCTCTTGTTTCTATCTTATGACTGTCTGGCCTTAGCTTGGCTTGTTTCTAGCTAGCTTTTCTCAAATTATTCCATTTACTTTTTGCCTCAGGACTTTTACCTTTCTCTATTTCTGTATATCTTTTCTTTTCTTCTTATTCTGCATCTGGCTGTGTGATAGGCCCCTGACACCTTCCTCTTCTTCTCCATATCTCACTTCCCTTCTTCTCTTTTTTTTCTGAGATATATGCTTTTCAACATCCTCTTTGCCTTTATCTTGCAAAAAAAAATGTCATGCAGTATATGAAGTCACTGAATGGTAGTTGCACAATATATCTGAATCATTGGATCTTCTCTACTTTTTCGTAATGCCTGGGATGAAACTTAAGCCCTATGCATTCTGGTCAAGGACTCTACCACTAAGCATTGTCCCCCAGCTTAGCATCTGGATGCCACTCTGTAGATTATTATTTCTCATTCTGGTTAGCAAAAATAATTACAGTACAACTTATCCCAGCTTCATTTCTGTTGCTATAAATTAATAATATCCAGGCAAAAAGAAATTGATTGAAGAAAGGGTTTATTTGGGTTTCAGTTCTTATGGGGGAGTCAAGGTGACAAAAATGTGAGGTAATTAGTCACATCCATGGTCAAGGGCAGAGAGTGAAGATATGCATGCATGCAAACCACTCAGCTAGCTTTCTTTCATTCTAAGACTGAACCCCAAGAAATGATGCTGCCTACTTTCAGGGGCATCTTTCCACATCATTTTGTGTAATGAAAACAATCTTTCACAGATGTGTCCACAGCCTAGCCTGATCTAGACTGTCCCTCGTGGAGGCTTTCTTCCCAGCTGATCCTAGATTGTATCATGTCGACAATACTAAACATCACACTGCTTATTTTTACTAATTAATTGTTTCCTAAAATAAAAACAACAACATTTAATCTTTACTAACCTACCTATAGAAAATAAATGAAGATCAATCAGTGGCTATCACTGCAAATGGTTGCATCCAACATTTTATCCAAAGCATTTGCAGGCCATGTCCTGTGTGGAAAGACAGTAAAAGGCATACATATAAAGAGATAAGTAAGTGGTGTTAATGAAGAAAAATAAAAACAAACCAGAGAAAGACTAACAGTGTATTGCGGTTCAATAAGGGTCAGGATAAACAAATAGGTCGAATAGATGTTTATTAAGGGAGAAACAACTCACAACACAGACAGATGAACACAGCAGTTAAAACTGGATGCTCCTCTCTCCGTGTCCCGCCAGAAAAAAATCTTTATCCGCCTCCTCCCGAGGCTAAACTCCATAGGTCACTTCCGCCTCTGGCTCCACCCCTCAATGGGTGTGGTCAGTGCCACAGAAGCAGACACAGTGAATATCCCCCTACAACAGTGGTATTAAAGAAATAAAATTGCCCTCCACAAGGATCCCAAGCCGTGCTGAAGCATAAGAGTGAAAGTTAAGAGATTAATAAAATGGTCAGCAGAAAGTAATAGGTAAGTATGAGTGTGACTTAGGATAACTCAAAAACTCCTGTATTGTTTCTCCCACTCTTATCTGAGTAAAAACAGAGATGTGGCAGTTGTGAAGACAACAAACTTGGGCATTATGTAATGTGTAGGCTTGTCATATTTGGACACAGACTCAGCACTATACTTTTAAAAAGTGGTGCAAGAGGGTAAGATGCCATGCCACAGAGTTCAATCAGAGGTTTTCTTTTATTAGGAGAAAACAATCATAGAAAGGGAAAGGGGGTAGAAGGGGAGACCAGCCTCCAGGGACAGGAACAATGGGAGAGAGGAAACAGAGGCAAGAGGGATAGACAGACATAGGGAGAGAAAGTAAGGGGAGAGCATGAGAGTTGGACAGAGCCCTTTTAAAAGGGAACATACTGAATAGGTACAGGTGGTGCTCTTAGTGGCAGCAGCTGAGGGCATAACTTGTCAGAACTCCAAAGGCAGGCTTGTACGAATGCCTAAATTCTAACACTTGGTACTGGCCTAAAGCATTATTTTCCCTGTATATTGCCAACAGTGACTATTTCAAGATGAAATTGGTGGTGACAATTTTAAACTAAGTCAATACCTTAAAAAATATATGGTTCAAGGCCTTCCAATTGAGTTTGATTTCACTACAATTTCCATTGCCAACTAAGACAAATTCAATGACCATCTGCTGTGTAATAATAATTGGAGGGGGTGACTTAGTTAGGGAGGGCTATCATTGTTGAGATGAAACACCAGGACCAAACACAGCTTGTAGGGGAAGTGTTTACTTGACTTACTTGTCCTCTGTAACTGTCCATTTAGTGAAGCCAAGGAAGAAACTGAAACCTTTCTGGAACCTAGATGTTATGCCTTACTTACCCTGATATCTTATAGTACCAAGAGCCACAAGCCCAGGGATGTTCTAACCTACATTGGTCTAGACCCTTAGCCATCAATCATTAATTAAGAAAATGTCCTACAGATTTGCCTACAGCCTCATTATATAGAGACATTTTCTCAACTGAGGTTCCCTCCTCTGAGATGACCTTAGCTGTGTCAGGTTGACATAAAAATAGCCAGCACTGTGGGCAACTAAAGGTATATCTGACTCCCCAAATACAAAGTAGTATATTATTTTTCTCTATTATTTCTCTAAGAAGCATCTTTTTTAAAACTATGACAGAGATCAAGATTTGCTCTGCTGACATTCTTCTGGAATCTATAACAGCGAGGATTTTTCTATATTATTACTTTTCAAATATTAATATGCATAAAATTGACTTAGAGATTTCATCAAAATAAAGATTCTTTACTGGTGAGATGGATCAGGGGGTAAGGGTACTTGCTGCCAGGCCTGATGACCTGAGAGACAGAAAAGTGATTCCTTCAGGTTGTCCTAAGATTGCAATAGGTATTCTATGGTATGAGAACATGTGCATACATGCACACTCATACACACTCACACAAAATGCATATGTATGCTTGCACGCATGAACACACACAGACACACACACATGCACAAATGAATAACATGCTTTAAGGTACTACATCTATCTTGGGTTGGTCCTGGAAACCTGACTAGGAGTGGCAAGGGAATTAAGAAAGGAGAGATATGTGTATAGAAAAGGAATCCTGTGATCACTCTGATGAAGCCACACCAATCATAGCAACAACCCAGAACCTCATGGTGCTTACTGTGTACAGAACAGTGACATGAGATAGCTAGCTATTTGTGAAGGACAAAGCTACAGTTGCTGGCTTTTGCATACACTTCCAACATTCACACTGGGACCAGGGGAAAGCTTTGACAATTTCATAGCCTGTATGTAGAAAGCTTTGACAATTTCCTTTGAGTCAGATGATTTAATACTTGTTAATAACACACATTCACACAGAACTTATCCACTGCTTACACATTTACTCAAGACTTCTTTTGTTCAAGTAAGACATTTTTTTTGTTCTGTTTTTATGCAGTCTTATTCTATGTATCCTGAGAATGGCTTCAGACTCTGTTGTAATCCTTACCTAAGTGTTCCTGATGCTGTCTAAGAGTGATCCACCAAGTAGTAAGGCATTCATGTCTCACAGTAGTTTAGTATCTTTGCACAGGACCATCCCGCTATGGTTAGGAGATAAAGTGTCCCCAGAAAGTCCCATGTCTTGGTCCAGAGATGGTGGCATCATTGTGGACTGATTGGATCATGGGTGTGACGTGGCAGGGTATATCTTGTCTCTGACCCCCTTCTCTGCTCTGTCTTCCCGCCTTCTGACCACCATAATGTAGGTAGCTTTCCTCAGTACCCCCCTTCCATCACAATATTTCTGCCTCTACAGTGTCCTAAAGTCAGTGGATCAAGCCAAGCATCAACTGAAACTTCTGAGACATTCTTCCTGGTAAGCATGATGAGATAATTCTCTAACCTCAGGACTTTATTAGAAGACAATGAATCACTAAGATGGAAAAAATTAAACAAGGAAATAGACAGTGAAAACAGACACCTCAGTTTTCATTAACCCTAAGAAACATGTCCCAAGCTTACAATTCTTAAGCAATTTCAGCTTTTCATGGTTCTATGTCACAAAATCCCACCATTATTCCACTGAAGAAATGCAACCAAAAGAAATATGTCACAGCACATGGTATCAGCACTGAGTTCCAACACACAGAGATACTACACTATAAAGATTTGAGCTAGAAACCAAGCTCAATGAATATATTTATCCTTAAAGATCTTAGCCTTGAAATTGAAAGACTTGCTACTCTGGGAGTCACATTGAGCTTTAGGTCAATGTAGACTTCAGAAAACTCCTTGATTTATTTTATGTTTAATCACTGCTGCTCAACAGTAGGAGACAAGTTAGGGGCAGAAAAAGAAGCAAGCATTAAAATGTTGTGCCACAATGTCAGAAGAAAATGTCAACAAATCTCAGGTCTTACCTGACAGAACCTCATAATATTGACAACTAAGGAAAAGCCTATAAAGGAAGAAAGTCTACTTGTAAAGATTAGTGATCTTTACTTGTAAAGATCAACCTGAGTGATCTAGAATCACCCAAGGGACAGGCCTCCAGGCATGCCTGTAGGAAATTATTTTTATTGCACTTTTTTGGATGGGAAGACTCATGTACCATGGCTGGTACCATTCCCTAGCTATAATTCTGGACTGTATGACTGGTGAAGGGAGATGAGCAGTGGCCTGCATCCATCACTCTCTGTTCCTGATCCTGGATGTAATATGAACACTTGTTTCAGGTTCTTGACACCATGATGGATTGCTTCTTGAACCTTGAATCAGTATTGTTTTGTTTTCTCCCAATAAAATTGAGTTTAGTCTTATAGACTGGGCTTTAAATCCAATCAAAAAATGATTGGTTACTCCCACAACATTGGTGCCATTCTTGAACCAGTAGGTATATCTTGCCAGGCAAGTCATTACTGTAGCTCATGGGGTTCACAGCTGGCGAAGGCTCTTGATTACTTTTCTCTCCTGATAACACAGAGAGCACTTTCCATTGCTATGGAAGCTAACCTGTAGGGATGAAACTTCCAGTTCAGTTCCAGCTTGATTTCTTCATGTCCTATAATTCAGATATTTTACATCTTTAGCAGTTGGGTTCTGACATCAAGTTTGGGAGGGTAAACAAGAATAAAGCCTGTATTTTGACATTGGGACATGAACGATCTGTCACCTACAAAGTTAATGCTCAAAACAAGTGCAATCTGAGAAAAGGAAAAGAAGAATTTCATGATGGTTTTAATAAATGTACAATTTTGTGATGGATCACATTCATAGCTATCCTAGGGTCTGGTTCATCTTGGCTTAGCCATAACCTCAGTAATTATTTCAAAATCAAGCATAAAATGTAAGAGAGGAGGGAATTTTAAGAGACTTTAGTTAGAGATGCTGGCACATGTCAACAATAAAAGAGAGATAGACTCCAACTCTGGTGTAGCATAGAATTGATATTGTCTACAGACCATGAATAACTTGGTATTCCTGCCCTAGGCAGGCTACTGTCACAGTCCTTTTTATGGTATGCTACTGTTTATAAGATGTCAAAAAGTCTTGATACAAATTTCTCACTCATTTCTTTCAAAGCCTGAGAGAATTAAGAGTTTAAACTGAAGCTACAGGAGCCCTCCTTGCTAAGCCTTCACAAACAGTGACATGCTCATCTGAACTTCAGACTCCAGTTAATAACAAATTGAGGCTAAATATTTGTTTGCTATGAACTGGCAGACACTGGTATTATGGAGATGAGACACAGCCTGTTTGAGAGTCAGTGCTCACCATTTGCCATATTGCCTTTAAAGAAGCAGCCCTGAGTTATTTTTAGTGGGGAGTGATTGCATTTATTTTATTGGGTTCTTTTTATTGGAAAAGTAATACAATGTTTGTTGTCACAAGGCAAATAATATAAAGGTATAACAACTTTAGCATTCTCTTCTCTAACTCTGTAGTCTCCATTCAGTATCCTGAGGCAACCTGAATTCATTTGCAATTTGGAATGTGTCCTATGTATACTTTTTCTAGGCTTTAGATAGAGAGGTAGACATAGAAATGACATGGATACACCCCCCCCACATACACACACAAGCATTTTAAACTTTCTTTTAAAAAGCTGGGTCATCCATGTACTTATCTAAAACATACAAAATTCTTGTGTTCATGGGGTTCACACTCCACTTTTGGATAAAGACCATAAACACTCACATAGGTAAAATAACAGCATGTAACATGATGACAAATGCTGTGAAAAGCAGAAAGCCACACACTCCGGACAAAGGGAATTCAGAGGAGAGAGTTGCTGTTTCTCGTTAGTTGTTTAGGAAGATGAGTAAGCTAAAAGTTGACTCAACATATAAAGGAGCCAGATATGCATCTGTCTGGGGCAAGACCTTTATAGGCTGGCAGGACAGCAAGTAGAAACTGCCTAAAATATCATGATAAATCTTACCCACAAAGAGACTTCTTAAATTATCAGCCAAAATGCATATACATTTATAAAACAACACAGCCCAGATCTCTGTTGCAACAACTTCTATTCCTGGTAGCCATATATAGGGATGCTTTTTCACAACAAATACAGATACAATCTAACATTTTAATTTTGCCAAAGTTGATGTTTCTCCATTTCTCTCTTCACTGGTAATGTTAGAAAAAAACAAAAAACAAACAAACTCTTTGTATGTTTAACCCAATACTAGATTCTCATCTTGAGGGCTTTAGAATAATTGTGCTAATATATTATTACTAAACCTAATTTTTCTGTCACAGTAAAGCAAGAAGCACCAACCATGTGGCAAAGTAATGGAGTCAAGTAAGAGAGAAATGAGAGGAAAAGAATTTGGAAGAAGAGGCTGCTTCCTGACCCATGAGGATGAGTGATTTGGAAGAGAAACAGGAAACTTAAAAGTTGATTGATGTTTTCTAATGAAAGTTTAAGTGGGAGGAAAGAAATTTAAAAAAAAAAAAGACATCTTCTAGCTCTGACAATTTATGATCTTGGTGGATATCCTTCCATATAAACTTTTGTGAACTATTTCAAATTACATCAGAATATGCATGCAAACATAGGCCCATGTGTTTGCCTACTAGTCCATACCCACCAAAGAAAGATGTATTTAAAGTGATGTATTTATTACTATACATGGCCCATCATAGCAGACGTAAGTGATACAATTTGGCTCAAGCAAAGGTGAACCAAATCTGGAAACTAATATGCCCAGTTGGGCTCAATAATAACCAAGATGCACTCATGAATAGGTTTCTGTGGCATGCTTACAAAGAGGGGAGTCTCACTAAAAACACTTTGCAGTATCATATATTTAGGCACCCAATCCAATTTGTAATTTACACATATATGTTACAGAACTTTAGTAATCGTAACAAATTCATTCAATTTTACCAAATAATTTTCAAAATAATTTATTCATTAAAATATTATTTTATAATGTTTTGTTTTAAAAATGGATAAGAACTATAGGACTCTGTAAGTAAGAACCTGGAAGCAACCTAGATGCCCCTCAAGAAACAATCCTAAGTGAGGTAATCCAGTCACAAAAGAACAAACATGGTATATACTCACTCACATATGGATATTATAAATTAAGCAAAGGATTACCAGATTATAATCTGGTAACCAGATTAAGCAAAGGATTATAATCCACACCACTAGAGAAGCTAGGAAGCAAGAAGGAGTCTAAGAGAGATATTCATGGTTCCCCAGAGAAGGAGAAAGGGACAAGATCTCCTGAGCAAATTGGGAGCATGGGGGGGAGAGGAAAGGGAATTAAGAGAAGGAGAAGGGGAGAAGAAGAGGGGGAGAGGAGGACATGAAGGAGCAGAAAGATTGAGTCTGGGGGGGAGGTGGATACAGGAGATTAAGAAAAGAGGTATTATAATAGAGGTAGTCATTATAGGTCTAAAGAGAAATCTGTCATTAGGGAAATGTCCAGAGATCCACAAGAATGACCCCAACTAAAAATCTAGGCATTAGTGGACAGGCTTAATGGGCTTAAATGCCCTACCCATATAATGATATTGATGACTACCATATAAGCCATCTTATAGCCTTCATTCAGTAACTGATGGAAGCAGAAGCAGAAACCTACAGCTAAGCACTGAGCCCAACTCCTGGAATCCAGTTGCAGACAGGGAGGAATGACGAGCAAAGGGGTCAAGGCCTGGCTGGTGAAACTGACAGAAACAGCTGACTTGAACAAGGGGGAGCTCATGGACCCCAGTGTGATAGCTGGCAAACCAGCATAGGACCAACCCAGACTCCCTGAATGTGAATGTCAGTTAGGAGGACTGGGCAGTCTATGGAACCTCTAGTAGTGGATAAATATTTATCCCCAGTGTACAAATGGACTTTGGGAGCTCATTCCACATAGAGGGATACTCTCTCAGCCTAGACATACAGGGCAGGGCCTAGGCCCTACTACAAATGATATGACAGACTTTGAAGATCTCCCATGGAAGACCTAATGCTCCCTGGGGAGAAAAAAGGGGATGGTATGCAAGGGAGGAGGGGAGGAAGAATGAACTGGGTTTGATATATAAAACAATTTCTAATTTAAATTTTAAAATGTATAAAAAGGGAGCATATAGGAACATGAGACATAAATTCAAAAACATGTTGGGTATTTCACATTCTGTATTGCTGCACAGGTACTAACAAGTTAATTCCAGGAACAATTTTGCTTGTTTAATGTAACATGAATAATAAAAACCCAGAGACTGATATTGGGATTCAAGTTTCTAGCTAAAGATCAGAAAAGCAAACAGCAGGCCACTAGTTCTTACCTCTACCTCAGGCTGAAAAGGCTGCCCTGTTCTCAGCATGGATGGAGAATTAATCTCCACATGAGGCCCTTTGCTCTTTCCTTTTATACCTCCCTAGCGCTGGGATTAAAAGCATGTAAGCATGTGATCCCTAGTGCTAAGATCACTTTTGTATGAGCGGTTTGTCTTTAGGACTGAAACAATTTCATGAAGCTCAGATTGGCCTTGAACTAGCGAGATCCATCTGCTTGTCTCTTGAGTCCTGGAATTAAAGGTGAGTGCCACCAATGCCTGGTTCTATGGCTGTCCAGTATGATTGCTGAGGTTAAAGGGGTGTATCACCATTGCCTGGTTCTATAGCTTGTGGCTAGTTTTGCTTTCTGTACACTCAGGCAAGCTTTAATAAACCATAGATAATACATTAGCACAGTTTAATAATAGGCACTACTTCAAATTTTTTATGTGCATGAAAAAAGATCTAATTTATACCACTAAATTAATGTGTTTAAGTCCAGTGACCTGATATTTTTCTTACAATAATATGGGTTCTTCAAATTTAGAATGTTAGCCATCACCCTATGTTGTGCTAGATCATTTCTTGTGAAAATCTTGTGAAACAGGTTCTAGCATTCCCTATTTTAGAGGCACAAAATATGATGTCTAGAAAAATTAAGTACCTTTTAACAGACTGCAGAACTGGGTTCTTTTGGAGCCACATAGTTCAACAGTACTTCTAACCACTAGAAACATTGTTTTGTAGATATCAAGCTTCACAGGAGCCCATGTTAATTCATGCTCAGTAACAAATTATGACTATAGCTATCATTGGCATTCTTCATAATAAAGGAAATCCAGCTCTGACAAGCAGGTAGATTGTGGCTGTGGGACACCTGAAAACCTGCATGCTCAGTTCAGTAGGAAAGTCAAAATGTGTTCATGAAAAGAAAAAGGAAAATAAGAAGCCGAAATCTCCAAATGAAAGCTCTCCTGTTAAACAATAGCATTCCTTTAACAAATTCTCTATTAGTCATTAGTTTTTATTTTTATCTTTTCTAAGAGCTAGGTCATTACAAAAAGGTCATTATGGGTCAAGAAATCAAGTCTAATTCAAGAGAAGAAGACAGGCATCCAGACTAGAATTAGGAAATCAGTGGTGCTTAGTCTGAGAAGAAAAGAAACTAGATCAGGAGAAAGAGGCACAGGTCAGAGTGTATTTGAGTGGTATCTGAGACTGACAGAGGAGCACTCATAGTCTCTTCAGTTTCATTCCATCCCAAAGCAATAATAGCAATAGAGTACCTACCCCCCAACATACTAACATGTACCCAAAGACATGAATTTATTATGAGTAAATGGTGCAGATAAACACAAATGACATCAACTGTAAAAAACAAAATCTGTTTCTTTTCTCTAATTCCCCAACCCTTTAGTCTGTCTGCACTACCAAGGTTTTGGCTGTTGTGCCCCTGACTCCCTACTTAGATGCAGAGACTGCATTTGAAGTCATACAACAGATACCATCCCAGGCTCACCCTCAGGGTGTTAGGTAGTGTGCACTCAGTGGAGTCTGAGCCAGTCAGAAAATCTGAACTGCAACCAGTGAGTAAGAATGAACTTTTCACATTGAGATGATATTTATCATCTCATCCTGGCTCCCATATTTACAGTTCAAGGGGACTAGCCATGTCCATACGACTGTGTGTATGTGTGTGTGTGTGTGTGTGTGTGTGTGTGTGTGTGTGTGTGTGTGTGTACATGCTTGAGTGTGTATGTTATGTGTGTGTACACATGTTCAGACAGGTGTACATGTATATGTGTGTGTTTGGAGGCCAGAGGCAAATGTTGGTGTCTTCCTTAGAGGCCCTACACTTTAATTTTTTATGATAGTTTCTCACTGAACCTCGATCTCAACAACACAGTCCAGGGATGCACTGTCTCTGCCCTCTATGGCCATGATTACAGATATGCCATCTCCTTGCTTTTATGTGAGTGCTGGAAATCCAAACTTGGGTCCTCTTGCTTGCATGGCATGTACTTCACCAATTGAGCCATCTTACCAATCTTTGTGTTATTTTAAATATAAAGTGAGCAGATACGATGGCTACAGATAGACATCTCGCTAGGATTCCCCGAAATAATCCATGCAAACTGTTTTACAGGGTGGGACCCACAGCAAATCCCCAGCACAAGCCAGCTCTTTTTATGATGTTGGCGGCAATCAGTTTTGTTCTTGAAACCACCACACTGCCAAAGATGAGTTCCTAAGCCTGAAATCTCAGTGCCGCCTGTGAGCAGAGTCACACGGAGGCTTTAATTTTGCTCATCAGCTTGGTGATTGGTGCTTGTTTGCTAACACTGAAAATGCTGGCAATGGAGGGATGGAGGGCTGGCAGAGGAGCTCTGCTAATTACCGGAGGTGCAAATCTGACACACAGCGCTCTCGTGAGGCATAATGAGCCTGAGCGGAGGTGAGGCAGGAGGTTTGTTACATACATTGAATCAGAGGCTCTAATTACATAGCATCCCAAATGTGAATGATTCCTTGGGAAACAGAAGAAAGCAATCCACCCAACCTCCGCCCAACAACAAGAGTCCTCTTCAGTCAGCCAGTGGTGCATGGGGGAGCAGGGACAGAAGGTTAATTTCCTCCGAGCAGCAGTTGATTAGATAAACAGCTATCTGTCTTCAAACACTGTGCAAAGAACCAGAGGAATGTGATGCAGGAACAATGTCCTTCATCAGAGGGGACCTGTAGCATCTCCTCACTGGTCAATGAGGGGATTAGCAGTGGGTCATTTGAAACTGTATTTATTTAAAACATAGGACCAGAAGCAGGCAATCAAGCAGCAATCAAAATAGGAATAAGAGCAGTTTCTTCTCTCCTTAAGTAATATTACACATTGTCTTGAATGGGCTGAAGTAAATTAGGTGGGTTTTTAGACTCTACGACAGACAAAGATGCTGAGAGAATATGTATATTATATAATGTGGTAATTCGATCATTTAATAATAATTATTCAATAGTGCCACCTGTAGGCAGCCATGTGCTCCTTTAAGAAAACATGGGGAGTGTGAAAAGAGAGGTACCTCACTACTCAAAGTTTGATAAGGACTTTCAAGTCAAACTAAAATTTAAATTCAAATGCTGTTTCTTGAGCTCCACAAGCTTTCACAAGCATCCCAACCTTTCTGTGTAATAGTGCTTTTTGTTCCTCTAGCGACAAGAACCGCATTTTTAATAGAAATAAAGTGCTGGAAAGGCTTTGTGGGGGTCATTGGTTTATTACTATTATTACTTACGTGTGCATGTGTGCTTGTGTACATGTCCCAGAACATGTGAAGAGTTCAGGAATGAGCTGCAGGAATTGGTTCTCTCCTTCTGCCATGGGGACCCAAGGATTGAACTCAAGTTGTCAGACTCAGCAACCAGTGCTCTTAGCAGGTGGGAAGCCGCTCAGGCACTCTAGTCCACCCTGAAGTAATTTTAGTATTAAATCACTCATTCCCTCCTTCTGGGACAGAAGATTAGATTAGCATTTCTTAAAATTCCAGATAGGTCCTTTCATTTGCCTTACAGCAGCCTGATTATTACTGCTTTCCTTTGAGACTGACTTCCACAAAACAGACATAAAACTTCATCACTCATGCACTATGGATTGCTACTAGTCTCTTCAGAATTCCCCCTTGTATCTTCTCATGTTTTTGGTCCATGATCCCTACTTTGTATTTTTTTAAACATTTATTTATTTTATGCTGGACATAGTTATACATGCTTTTTTTTTTAAAATAAAAACAAGCATTTATAAACAATATTTGGGAATTTGGGCATCGTTCTTTCCAAGCTGCTTCCTGCTGGTAGGGGGCGCTGTCGTGGGGGAATCCTAAGAAGACGCAGAAATCCTGGCTGTAGTGGTCTGCAAGGCTGCATTGTCCCATTGACTTTGCTTCAGGGGGTCTTGCTCAATCAAACCACATTAATCTGGAAGGGGTCCACAGATTTTCATTTATGTATTGTCTTTTTATGCATTTGGTAAAGTGGAGTATTTTGTGACAAAATGGGACTGTTATCCTATACCTAGAGAAACATGCTTTAAAGTTTTGATAAAATCAATTTATTCCCTAATTTATGTCTGTTCCTTACCCTACACACAGGGATCAATAAACTTTAAACTTTGTCCTTGGTATCAGCTTATCAGAAAGTCTATCTGGTCCTCAAGTTTTGGGGTTTGTTATGGGGAGGCTAATTCTATTTTCTGTGCCTTTTTCTCACTTTTCATTCTCCTTCAGTAAATATCTTCCTTCCACAAACTCCAAAAGAGGAAACAAATCCATTGGTTTTGTTGACCCAGTAAACACGGATGCTGTTGTGTTTTCACACCAGCAGATGGAATTTCTGAGAAAAAGGGAAATGACCTCAGAAACCTGCTCTGCAATTTTCAGTTTGCACGCTTCTTCAGTCTGAATTACCGTGGAGATTTCAAACCTCGCTACAGGTGTGCACTGAACTGTTCACCGAACTGTTTCCCTCTGGGCCTGGCTTCTGGGAAGAGTTGGCACTTTGACAAAAGAAAAGAAAACATTCCCGTCTGGTAACAAGATGGAAGGCTTGGGGTCAAGAAAGCAGTAGCCGTGTGAATCTAAAGTTTCCGAAGGAGAGAAGCACTGATTGCTTTTTGAGCTATAATTTTCAGCCCTGTGAAGGCACCTCGACCACAGATCATCACTATGCAGCTATTGTATTCCAGGCATTGATTTTTTCGATGAGATACAGGGAATAAGCAAACATTGAATTTTCATTAGCTCCTTGGGGGAAAAAGAGCATGCTCCCCAAACCAGACTGCCCAGGACACATTAAGGGGTAATTTATAAGATCTGACTTAAACAAATAGCAGCAATAAAAAATAAAGCATTTCTGGGTGGGTTGCTAATTTGAACTAGATCATGCCTCTGGTAAAGTGCTGGCCATTCAAAGCATGTTTCTTTCCTTTAAACTTTCATGTGGAAACTCTTGTTTTCATTCTACTTCTTTTGAGTATGTTTTCAACAGAAGGGCACTATGACAAACTGGAAGAGATGAGAGATATTTCTAGGTTGGAGATTATATATATATATATATATATATATATATATATATATGTGTATATGTGTGTGTGTGTGTGTGTGTGTGTGTGTGTGTGTGTGTGTGCTTGATGAGGAGATATGCAGAATTACTTATTTACTCTAGACATGGAATCAAGAGATCAAAGATATGACTCTACTCCAGTCCAGTTTAATGAACCAATGAAGATACTGGGATTACTTACAGGAACACGAATGACTCACTTATAGGCAGCTGTGTATTAAAAAATCCTGCACCAGATACAAAAGCAGTAAGATTGAAACACCTACCCCAGGCAACATTCCATGCCCTTTATATCTTAGTGCTTCCAAGGACTCCATGCAGTCATGCAGGATTACATGCCACTGTGGCAGAGTATACAGAAATGAGAAAGTGGTTGTCATTTTATGTGAGGGTCTGATGGCTCTCTCTCCCCCTCCTTGTACTAAGAACTGATGGAAATAATCCCAGCAACCTTGATTTCAAGATAGAAGTTCATTCAGGTAGGGACCAAAGTAGGCATTGACTGCCCAAGCTTCTCACAAGGTAATGGGGAGATAGACATTAGTCAAATGGTCAAGCACATTTAGTTACAAACTATAATAATGGGTTTGAAAAATAAATATTTGAATACATGGGAGAATATACTAAGAGAGATCTGGTCTATTAAAAATGACTTGGGGAACTTTTCTAAAGGCATGATAATAGTAGGATGCATAGAATTAAGAAGGCAGGAAGGTGAAGGATGGAAACACAGTAGGAGAGTAGAGGAAATTGTAGTACATTACATGAGTGAGGAAAGCAAGTAAAGTGAGAAGGTACCAGACCATGCAGAGTTTGGACTATGCTATGGGAAATTACTTCATCAGAAGAATTTCACTGAAGGACCATTAAAACATGGATAGTGAAGGCCAGAAACAGAATCTGATCTATATTTCAAGTTGTTTAATTCTTCCCTGCTTTAAAATGAATGAAGAGTCATGTTCAGGTGATTAGTGTGATGGGGTTTGCAAGATCCAAGTATTTTGAAGTGCTTAGAAACTAATGCAGATGGATCTGGGGAGACATTACATCCTCAGAACCCCCACAATAATTCCAGTGTAGTGGCTATGATTGCTAACGTAGCTCTGAGGTACACAGGTGAGTCCAGATCCTACCTGGAGACCCCATGCCAAACAGCAAGGTGAATGGCTTTAAGAAATGACACCCACGGTTGACTGGCCTCTACATGCACAAGCACATACTGTACCTATGTACTCACATACATATGTAAACTATGTAAACCCCACATGAGAATACATACATACATACATACATACATACATACATCAACACACACACACACATTTGTGAGCATTAAGAAAGGCATATAAATTTGAGAAATATTTTATAAACAAAATTTATAGGGCTTGAAGAGGAACTTGGTAGGAACTAGATGAGAGATAGAAGGTCAAAGTATTATGAACACACTCCTAAATATATACATTCCCACAGGGCCAGAAAACATGCTGTGGAAGCTACGTTGTCTATGTAAAATTGATCTGATATATAGAATATATATGTCTTCTGCATTATTTTCTATGTTTCAAATATTTTTCTTTAAACAGAATCATACAGTTTAAGGAATATTTCAGTAAGTGCTATAGATAGGTGATAAAGAAAAATAGCTACAAGGAAAATCTGTATGGGAGGCATTTATATACTTGTTAAAGCATGTCATTTACTACTGACACAGATATGTATGTACATGCATTATTTCAATTTGAAAAGGGTTTTCTCAAAATTGATAGCTTGTATCACACCACAGAGCTAACACATTCTAAGATCAGCCAGTGCTCCTTCTCTTAGGATAAAGAAGTGGTAGGGATAAATTAAAAGTATAATATTTAAGAAACTAAATACTGACCAGAAGGATTTTGCAAAGATGTATTTGGGGAGGAATGAACAAATATTTTATTTTTTAATAGAATTAAATGTATTCTCTGTCCTCCCAAAAGCATTAAATCAGCAAGAGAAAAACGGGTGTAAAAATCAAGACTGCAGGGTTGGGAAGATGTATCAGCAGGTAAGAACACTTGCTGAGCAAGTAAATGGGTCTGTGCTTAGGTTCCCAACACCCACATAAGGGCTGGGTGTGGTTATATGGCCTGCAACCCCAGCCTGAGGAATAGAGGGAGTGAAATTGCTAGGGTTTGCCAACCAGCCAGGCTACATTAAAAATAAATGGTCAACTCTCAAGTTCAGTGAGTAACTGTCTCTGGAGAATAAGGTGGGGAGGTATATAGTGGGGTAGCTAATGCATCTCCTGTCCTTCACATGTGTGTGGGGAATACACTCTGACAACACTCATGTATACACATGCACACACACACACACACACACACACACACACACAAAGAAATCAAGACTACATTAAAGAAACATAGTCTATACATGTAGAGTGATATAATAATTGGGCTTTCTATTTGCTTTTGCATTTCTCAGTACCAGAATGAAAGGGAAAGTTTGGGACAAAGTCACAGTCTCACTGACATTAGGAGTAACTCATTGTTCTCAATCATTGCAAAATGTTCACCCAACAATGGGACAGGGAATGCCTTCAACTATTGTTCAAAAACAATTATTAGACTTTTCAAAAGACAATCATCTCTTTTAGCATTGTTAGCCAAAAATTAGGTTAATTTCATTGAAGTAAAACATTTCATATGGGCAACAAAGCTAACATGTTCCTGTGTTTTCCTGTTGTTTTGACTCAAGGAAAAGCTGACAGCTGAACTGTTATTGGCAACACTAAGAGAAGAGAGACACAATCCTGTCCTCAGTAATGGTGGTTATGCTAAATGATGTAAGAACATTTTAAATGTTGAATTTCTTTATATTATTTAGTCCTCAGACTTATCCATATTTCAGTAAAGTGCCCAAGAACTTAGCAGACTATATCCGCAAAATAAAAGCATACTTAACTTATTTCAGTGCTTAGGTTGACACTAGATTTTCTAAACTTCTGAGCATTGCCAGTTCTTGCTTCTACAAAATTATAACCACGCGTTGCCAAACCATGCAAATATAGGATTTAATTTCATTCACACTGTAATTTTCATCACATGTTTAAAATGACCCTCCTGAAAGAAGTACAAAGGAGTGAACAATGTCTAATGAAGGGTTTTTATATTTTTGTGATTAAGGTTTGCCAATTTCCCTACCAATTTATTTCTGTAACTAGTAATTATCTACTAAAGGGCATATTCTATGTGGCAGGGTTCACCAAATAGACACGATTAGTCTTTGTGTAAATCGTGCTATTTATAAGATGACTTTGTACCAATTCCCCACCAAGATACAAGATCTTCATATTGGCTACTTGAAATCTGAGCTAGTCTAGGACAAGGCTTTTGCTTAGGGGGTGACAGAAGCAACAACAGTTCTGAACTCAGGATTAAAGGCTTTTGTGTATGCTTGTGTTCTCCCTTGAAACTTACAACCTGAAAAACAAGCTGGGGTGGTCTGACAGATGCTGAAACTCACACATCCAGAAGCTTCCGTTTCATCAGCTGACTCCCAGACAACCTGAGGAAGAAGAACCACTGGACTAGCTGCTCTATAGCCGTTCACATAGACAACTGAAGAGTAAGTACTTCAATGTGGCGTGAAGCTAACTGGAGGTAAATTATCTTCTCTGTTTTATATATGAGAAAACTGAGATGGGAAAGAGTGAATCAGTTGCCCATTTCACTTACCTTTAAGAAACACACCTCAGATTTTGTGTCAGGAATGGTGGTCCCAGGGCCAAGTATTTAATAACCCTCTTACCTTAAATAAGAATAAGGAAGATTGCCACTAGATGAGTATAGTGACACTCCTTGGGTTTCCCCCAAAGCCCCAGAGTTCATATGATATTGGCTAATATGAACAAAGCTGAGGAAGGGGAAAACAGTTATATTTGGCTGTTGCCTAGTCAACCATCATTTTCTTGTAACAACAATGATTAAGTGAAGACATCTGCAGCAATTTTTGCCCAATTTTAATCTAAATCTCCAACATTGTGTTCTTTTTTGTTGATTCAGATCTCAGAAAATATGTCCATGCTGAAGTCACTCAAGTGGAAAAGGTACTGTCTTGGTAACTTCTACATTACCATGCAATACAATATTGTGTTATTTTCAAAATCATGTTCCTCAAGTTTTAAGCTCTACAGATATCTGGTTACCATTCTTAGAAACTATATCTCAGAACTTCAGCAGCGTCTGGCAAATGTAGTTCTCTACCCGCATCAAAGAAGTTTCTTTCTGCAGCAGTCAGAAACCACTATAGTGACCAAAATGCAGAGAGCAACTGGCCAAAGGTCACCCCACCCCACCTGACATATGCCTATACCTAAAGCTTAGGAAACACTGGGAAAGAGAGGCTGGAAGATTGTAAGATCCAGGGAACCAGATGTTTTCTATACATCACAGGAAAGCTGCACTCATGAAATTTAAAAAATACAGGTGCCTAAAGAAACCCTGCATTTTGACAACATCTGTTGACATTACAACATGGATGCGAGAAATCTCAAAAGACCAGCCTTAGATGAAAAGCTACGGGCAATTGCTGGGTGCTGAGACTTCTTCAGAGTAATCAGATTTCTTCAGAGACAAGCCCCTTCATAATCTAATACCAATATCATCCCTAAGAGCATATATATGTATGTATGTATATATATATATCATATATATCATAAAATGAAATGAACTCAAAATGAGTGTGTGTGTGTGTGATATAATAATTAAGGAAGAAGAGGTCATAAATTTGAGAGGGAGTTGGAGGCCACAGAAGGAGTTGGTGGGAGTAGAGGAAGAGGTGGAAATTATGTAAATGCAGTACTCATGCATAAAATTCAAAAATTAAAAGTTTAAATTACAAAATAATATATAGCCCCCAATGGTTTATCCAATGCAAAGTGGTCATCCCTGAAGTTATAACTATATATACAGCAGCACTAGACACACACACACACACACACACACACACACACACACACACACTATGATATAATATAATGACAATAATAATCAAAGGATCAGAGGCCATTTTTTGAGAGGGGGTAAAGTGGCATGAGTGAGATTGAAGGGAAGGGGCATAGAAAGGGATGAAGGGAAGAAAGGGAAGAGGATAATTTAATTATATTTTAAATAAATGTTTACAAAGGAATATAGCTCTATGAAATGTCAGGGCTAACTTCCAGATTTACAAATAACCTTACTCAGAAGTAAAAGTAGGAATAGCTTTTATTGATTTTATCATCACAAAATTTATCACTTTTGTTGTTAAAAGATGTTACAGACAAACAATGATGCATGATAAAATGGAATTGGGAAGTGTTATAATTCTACTTCACATCAAATGCTATGTGGGAATCCATTGTTATATCCACAGACAGACATATTTTAAATTTACCCTTTGTTAATATGCTTTAACTTTTAGAGTAGTCAAATGGAAGTTGAGAGAAGTCACCAGATGACTATATTTCCTATGTGAACTGTATGTGAGAGCTAAGATAGTTCAGAAGAAGTTGGATTCCCATAGACACCACTGAAAAGTTTTATGTTTAAAAGGCAATCATGCGTCTAAAACAGAGCTGCAAGCTTGGAGTGGTCAGGGGAAAGACCTGCTAAAGTCCACTCATTCCTTCAAATTGAAATCATGAAGGAAAATGGGCTACTTTATCACTAAGATTGTCTTACACAGAAAATGAAGCGTCAAGGAAGCTGGAAAATGATTGTCTAATACCTAAAACAGGTGCTGAGTTATTTATACCCAACTCTGAAAATAGGAGGAAAGTAGCTGAACAGCACAGGGAGAAATGAAAAACTTTGCTTCCATGTTATGAGAAACTTTGCAAAACAAAGATGACTTCCGAGGTGTATGCTCTAATTGGATCTTCAAAAGAGATAATGGGATTGGGAAAGGGGCTCAATAGCATGAGAACGTAAGCTTGGATCCAAATAACCACTCAAAAATGTCAGCTACGAGTGAACACATGAGCCTGGAACTGGGGTGCTTTCTCAAGAGAAGGAACATAGAGCAATAGAACAAGACCCTGAATGACCGTCTCTGGTCTCTACGCAGTCAGAAACTCTTGGGTGTCCTATTTTTTAGTTTCTTGATTTGTTATTCTATAGAATTTCTTGCTGGAAAGGGAGACCCAAAAGCCAGAAGCATTCTACTCTTAGCCAGAATGATTCAGGTCACTGATAGCACAATCACCTTAAGCAGTTCTTTAATAGTTACATTTTTTTAGGTCAATCCAAGAATGCTGCTATTCAGGCTCTATGGGAAGGAGCTGTAGGATCTGCATTTAAACAACATCTACACAATCATAAGATGAACCTCTTAGAATTTCCTATTTAGTGTTTGTCAGATTAAACATCTGAGCTGTGGGCTGTTTCTGGCATGGCCATTATCCACCCTTCCTCATTGGCAACATCTCTTTGCGTTTTAGATTCCTTGGCCTTTCATACTTCAAAGGCTTATGCTTAAGAGAAAGAGAAAATAAGTGCAAAAGTCTCAGTGCTCCCCACATAAAACAGTTGCTGCTAGATGGCTCTCATTTTCTTTTGTCACCCATAAATACGGGGGGGGGTGAGAAATGAAAATCTGCAAACAATAGTGCCACATAAAAATAATAACTTTTGCTAAAATATCTTATTATGTAAGCATCCCCCATGCTATTCATATCTGTGGATATCTTATGAAATATTCAGTGTCTGTAACTCTGAATGCAAGTGCATAGAAACATCAAAAGGACCTTCACAGTATTACACAAGCAAAAAGCTACTTAGCAGTCTAGCTCTCTCTGTTTTAACAAGGAGCCCAGGGATGCCTATAACAAACCATTGTATGTGGGCTCGAGTTAAATTGAAAACTTCTCAAAGCTTCTATCTCAAACCCCAATAACTCCCTTCCCTAGTCTTTACTTGAATCCCAAATCTTGATGTCACCTTTAAGATACCTTGAAGTGGACACCCTGATGGCACAAGTCACATCTTCATTCTTACAAGGACAATCACCTATGTAGTGTAATTTAGGACTTTCAAAATATTTCTACTGGCCCTCCTTCCCCTCCCCTACAGTCAATATAAAATGGGCTGACATACATGGAAGAAGGGAATCTATGCCATGGGAGGGTGTCTAAATATCGCTTGTATCTTTAACTGAGATTTTGGACATCCTATGCTTTAAAAAAAACAAGTCCTGAATGATGAAAGTCCTGCTGCAATGGCCACAAATTGCATCATGTCAAGGACCACAAATTCCCTATACACATAGAGATGATTCTCCAAGACATGTTATTTTCTTGTCTAGATATTCAACCATGTAACTACTAATGGCCAGAGAGAAGCAGTGACTGTGTTAGAAAAAGTTGAAGGGCTGGGGAGTTGTAAAAGTACTGGCCTTGAAGACATGAGGAACTGAGCTTGACTCTACAGAACCCACACCTTGCCGCCATGTTGTTAGTTTTTCTTGTTGTTGTTGTTTTACTCTTTGGAGACCCACCACCCAGCTCCCAAATAAGTACATGGATACTTACTCTTACTTATGAATGCCTAGCCTTAGCTTGGCTTGAATCTAACCAGATTTTCTAACTTAAATTAACCCATTTCTCTTCTACGCTTTGTCTCTGGGCTTTTTACCTTTCTTTATTCTATATGTCTTTCTTGCCTTCTTACTCCATGGGTGGTTGTGCGGCTGGATGGCTAGCCCCTGGCATCCTCCTCTCCTTTTCCTTTTCTCACTCCTTCCTCTCCTGTCTTTTCTCAAGCCTAGAATTCCCCTATTAATTCTCTCTGCCTGGCAGCCCAGCCTTTTCTCTCTCCTGTCTAGATATTGGCTGTTCAGCTCTTTATTATACCAATCAGATGCTTCAGGCAGGCAATGTAACACAGCTTTAGAGAGTTAAACAAAATCAACGTAAAAGAATACAACACATCTTTGCATCATTAAACAAATATTCCACAGAAAAAAACAAATGTAACACATGTTAAACCAATATTACACAACATTGACATATGCCTGTAATCAAAGTGCTGGAGAGATAGAATCACGCAGATCCCAGAGCCTACTGGCCAGCCTACTTGGTGTGTCACTGGCCAGTGGAATACTCTATCTCAAACAAACAAGAGAGACAGAGGGGGCGGGGAGAGGGGGAAAGGGTATATCGCTCTTGAGGAACAATACCCAAGGTTGTCCTCTCATCTCCATATCTCATCACATGTACATATACATGCATATGTACCCACATGCACATACAAACATACACATGTAATGTACACTGATGCACAGAAAAGAAATCCAATAAAATGAGCAGTAGATATTCATACTCTGTTTTGTCACATATTCATTGCATTTGCTTCCTTTCTCCAGGTAGCACTGCCTCTATATACAAAATGACTTTACAATTCACCCCAGTGCCAGGCTCTCACAAAGTTTCTCTTCACTCTTCCGTGGTCATCCTTCTTATGATTAAAATCACGTCCTTTTGAGGGAATGACCCACAGTCACATTATAAATGAAAAGAAAAAGTCTTTGGGGTCCTAATCAAGAAGTCTGAAAGGGTCAAAAAGGTGACATAAATGTCTTGAGAACAGCATCTTTTTCTTACTTTAATAAAATGTGCATCAGCCTGGCTTCAGCACTGAATAGCAATTAGAATTATTGTCTCAACGAAGCTGCTTTCCAACCACTGTCTAGATATAGCATCTCACCATACTGAAACATAGAAAAGGTTGTTCCATGGTGACCAAACTGATTGTGAATTAAAGGCCATACTAAGTCCTCAGAAGAGGAATGTCCAGAGACCTACAAAGATGATCCCAACTAACAACCTGAGTAGCAGTGCAGTGGCTATCTTAATTGCCCTTCCCTGATATTGAGGTTGATGACTAACTTATATGCCATCATAAAGCCCTCAGCTGGTAACTGATGGAAACAGAAGCTGATGGAAACAGCTAAACATCGAGCTGAACTCCTGGAATCCAGTAGCAGAGAGAGACGAGTGATAAGAAAAGGGGTTAAGACCAGGCTGGAGAAACCCACAGAAACAGCTGACCTGAGCAAGGGGAGCTCATGGACCTCAGACAGAAAACTGGGAAACCAGCATTGAACTGACCCAGACCTCTTGAATATGGGTCCCAGTTAGGAGGCCTGGGAAATCAATGGGACCTCTAACAGTGGAACCAGGATATATCCCTGGTGAATGAAAGGACTTTGGGAGCACATTCCCCATAGAGGGATACTCCCTTAATGTACAGACAGGAAGGAGGGCCAAGACCCTACTCCAAATGACTTGACAGATTTTGCTGATCCCTCCTGGAAGGTATCATCCTCCCTATGGAATGGGGGTGGTGGAATGGGATGAAATGGGAGTCAGGAGGCATGGGAGGGAGGGTGAGGGAACTAGGATTGATATGTAAAATAAGGAAAAATAATAAATACATATATACAAAAGAAGCAGAATTCAGTAACAATCAAGATGTAAATCAGCAGAAAAACAAGCAAACAAATATAACAAACAAACAAAAAAACCCCAGAAGAACAGGATGGGTATTTAGCTAGTCAAACCAAGGAAAACCAAATATTCAAGAAAAAAGGGGATATTTTGAAATAACAAAATGAAGAAGAAATATAAAATACTGTCAATACATATCTTATTGAAAGCATAGATAGCTTTCATGAGCTTAGAAATGCCTGGTACTAGAAGGATAGTCAATTACTCAGCATTAGTGAGGTCATGGATTTTAGAGGAGACCCTAACTACTACCATGTTGCAGAATTAAACACCGTATCTTTGTGATTGATTTAATAAAAAGCTAAATGGCCAATAGTTAGTCAAGAGAAAATAGATGGGACTTCTGGGAAAACTCCGGATGAATCTAGGCATGCCAGGGAGATGCTTAGGATACATGGAAGGAGTTCAACACCAAGCATAAAAGAAAGGTAAAAAAGTCAAGAAGCAAAATGTAGATTAATATAAGCTGGTTAATTTAAGTTGTAAGAGCCAGTGAGACAGTCCTAAATTAATGGCCAAGCTTTCATAATCAAAAATAAGTCTCCATGTCATTATTTGTGGACTGACAATCTAAGAAGTCTGGCAAGAAAGCTTGTTCCATCAACACTTTACTGATATTCTTAAGTGCAGTCTAAAACTAAGCCTTATACCCGCAGAGAAGAGTAGCTCTCACCCCTCTATCAAAGAAGTTTCTTTTTACAGCAGAGGTTATTTTAGAAAAATCACAACGGTCAAAATGCAGAGGTCAACAGATTGTGGGGATCTCAGCCCCAGTGGATGCATTTACAACACAGTCCCTGGACCCAAGGCTCAAGGAATACCATAGAAGGGAGGAAGGTGAAGATTGTAAGCAAAGGACCAGGAATTTTAAAGTAAGACTGTGTCTCCTAAAGAAGCCACAACCATATTACATCAAAAGTATGGTTGCCTAAACTAAATCTGACCAATGACAACACCAATAGTGCTGCTAATGTGAAAAGGGGAAAACCTTCCATGGGCCACACTCCTGTAGGAAGAACTACAGAAAACTAATGACTTAAGAGAAAGAGAGTTAATATTTCCCAGGGATGAGCTCCTTAACTTCTTACTCAGTGCCAACCAAATGATCCCCCCTGAAGCAATATGCACCCAAGCAACATTAAACAGACTCAGCAGACAGTGTTTATACATGAACACATCATAAAATAATCAAAGAGGTCATATTTTATTATATCTTTTATTTTTGAAATTATAATATAAATGCATTATTGTTTATTTCTCTTTCCTCACTCCAAACCATCCCATATAAAAGCCATTAATTTGAGGAGTAAAGAGAGGATGGGAAAGAATATTTTTCAATTAAAAATTTTTAAATGTTTATTGAAATCACACACATACATACCTCCACTATACTCTCAACTTTAGTACATGAAAAAGAAGTGAAATACATATACATATACATATATATATATATATATATCATATATTATGTGTTACTCAATAAATCACATTCGAACAAGTTGCTAACTACTCATAGAAATAATAGTCATATTGCTAGTTTTTTCCTTAAAGCCAAAAAGTACTAGATTAATAAAAGAGTTGAATATAAAAAATCATTATAAAAACTCTAGAATAGAATAAAAATATATATTTTAGTGCCTCGGAGTAGAAAAGGCTTGTAGAAACAGCAAATACAAAACCCAGGATTATAAAATACAATATTCAGTATGCAAAGAAAAGATTGACTACATAAATACTAGAAAAAGTCTGCCAAGACAAAACTCAAACGAATCTGGCAAACTGGAGGAAATTATGCAATATACATGACCAAGAAGTAATATACTCAGTATATAAAGAAATATGCAAAGTAAAAAAAGAAATAGCAGGAGGATTTTAAAAGTGATAAATAAGGGATAAAGAGAGAAATAAACACAGATGGCTTTTAGACTTTTATAAGGATGTTGAAATTTAAAAAGAGGAAAATATGTATTTCAATGCTAATATAATATTATTTTAATTTATCAAATTATCATAGTGAAAAGGTTTATACTATTTTTCTGGCCATGGGAAAGATGAACCCTGTCTCATGCCTGAAATGAAGAGAAGTTAGTGTACATTCTTTGAATCATGTTAAAATCCTTACAGCCTGAAGAAGGACTAGCTTTCCTTAGATTCTGGGCCATGGATACACAGATGGGATTGAATAGGCATTTAGACGCTGCCATTTGCAGAAAAGGATCTATCCTTCACTTGGAGGATTATATAATTAAATATGATAAAATCTGGGCCTCTCTACCTGAATTTTTTTCTTGTCTCCTTTGGTTTGGGTCACATGGTAACCCCTCAAGAAGAATCTGTTTAACCTATCCCATCCTCCTTCAGGACTAAAGCACAAAAAGTCGTTGTCTTCGACCTCCTGTAATCTTAGATTCTAGGTACAGCAGAACCTTGCAAGACATACGCCTCTGCTACCACCTGTGAGGGCAGTTATCCAGGATGATGAAGCTGTACCCTAGAGGAGAGGTAACTGTCACCCAAAAGCCAGATTGATCCCATTTAACAATTATAAGAGGACTTCTTTGGAGCATGTTGTAAAACCAGAACAAAGAGAAGGTCCAGCTAGACCACACTTTGACTAGTACAACTTAGCTGTGCACACTGCTTATGCCAGCCCACTCATTTTTCCATTTAAATCAAACCCATGTCAATATGCAGAATGAAATTACAGGTACTTACCACTCCCATTGGCATGTGGGAACAGGTAGCTGAGCCAAGATTTTTGGAGCTGCTGGAGCCCTCAAAACTTCGGTTACAAGTGAATAGATGTAATATAAGAAACTATAAAGGGCATTAATGTGTATTGCATCACAGATAATGTGTAAGGGACTGCTTAAATAAACTACAGGAGACTTACATGAGGAAATACCAGGCAGACCAAAAAAAAAAAAAAAAAAAAAAAAGGTAAAGAAATAAATAAGTCAGTCCAAAACTGTCAGTTAAGAAGTATTATCTTGATTATATAATTTGTCCAGAGGAACACAAAATTCTCTCAATCACGCAGATATAAATGAAATACATAGGATACAATTCTGGATAGACAGTAGAATTTTTTTTCTAGGTGAGGTTGGAAACACCCATGTGAGTAGAAGAAGAAGTAACATAACATTTGAAAGCCTCCTGTTGCCCTTATGTAGAATCCAAGGCATTTTTGCCTGCCCCAGAGCTGCTGAAGATACTTCCAGCATCATTCACAGATGTTACCCTGGTTTTCACTGCTCCAGCTCTTCCCAGAACCTGCTAGATGGACCCACAGTTCCAATTATACCTGCTGTTCTTCTGGGGTTACCCAATCAGCTTCAGCCCACAGAAATTGGTGTGGCTCATCACTACTACATAAGCACAAAGTTTTCAAAAGAAGAAAAGAAATGTCTTAGAAATGTCTCAAAAATGTTTATCACCCCTAGCAAATAGGGAAATGCAAATCAAAACAACTTTGGGATTTCATCTTATCTCAATCAGAATGGTAAAGATGCCTGTCATTGGCTTACAAATGTTACACTCCCTGCTATGTCCTCACCAAGTTCATTGGAAATCTGTGAGTTTATTTTTAGTTTTCTGAGAATTCTCCACACTAATTTCCAGAGCAGGTGGACCAGTCAGCTTGCAATCCCTCTAACAGTAAGTAACAGGGTTCATTTCCCCACTCCATCCACCTACAACAACTGTTGGTTGTGTTGACTTTGCCATTTTTTTTTTATTCTTTTGATAACTCTTTGTTCAAGTCTTAAGCCCATTCTCTGAACTGGTCATTTGCTACTTTTGTTTTGAGCCTCTCTCTTTCTCTGATCTTTATATATTCTGAATAGTAATCCTTTTTCAGATGTGTAGCTGGCAAAGATTCTCTCCCATCATGTGGGCTTCTGCTGCATAAAACTGATACCAGGGCTAATTTCACTATTCTGCATGTAGACATCATTTCCCTAGTACCATTTGTTGAATCTGCTTCATTTTCTCCAGAGTATGTTTTGACATCTTTTTCATATATTAAATAGATGGAGTTCTGTTTACTCATGTGTGATAAAAAAATTAATCACTGGTGGTTAAACAGGAGCCATAAGGTAGAGTAGCCAGATTTCCATGAAAGACTATAAGCAGGGAAGGTTCAGGCTGATTCTAAGAGGAGGTGAGCAGACCACTTCCTAAAGCTATCTTGGAAAATCTATCCAAAGGATTAGTCTTCAACTGACAAACTGTTAAGGAAACAGAGAGAAGGCAGAAGAGTGTTTTTTGTTTTGCTTTGTTTTGCTCTTTGGGTTTCTTGGGGGGTGTGGTTGTTGTTGTTTCAGTCAAACTGACATCAAAACAACTATATTTCCATTGATACCTTGCATGTGAAATATGTTTTTTTATTTAATCTTAGAAACTGAAGTCAATAAATCTATTTCTTTTGCCCACTAATGTAAAACAGGGGTTAAAAAAACTCTCCTTGAATGTTCAAGGGGAAAGTCTGTCCAGCATTCCTGAGCTCACTTGCTTTTTTGAATTTCATCATGTCTGGTGACAGATGCTTCAAGTTGGCAAGGGAACGATTCCTTTCATTCCCAAGAAACTGTTAACAAAATCAATTAAGCAGAAAGATGCAGCCCTACACAGCACGGCTATGATGTCAAACACAGATAGGTTAACAGTTTACTCAGAGGATGTAGGATTTCAGCAAATATTTACTAGAAAATTGCTTCTGGAAACTTGAGTTTCTCTGTTATAGGCAAATGGAATTTGAAAAGTGTGTGTGTGTGTGTGTGTGTGTGTGTGTGTGAGAGAGAGAGAGAGAGAGAGAGAGAGAGCGAGAGAGAGAGAGAGAGAGAGAGAGAGAGAGAGAGAGAGAGAGAGAGAGAGAGAGAGAGCAAAGAGAGAGCGTTTTGCCAAAACTATTACGATTAAGGACCTCAAAAAGTGAATCAAATCAGATACAAAGAAGACTGGATATGCATGAATAAAAGATTGAGAATAGTTTCGGTTTATAACCGAAAACAGCAGAAAAATAACAATGCTGACAAGGAGGCTAGGAGCAGTGGCAAAATGTATTTTCTGAGTTCTGTCTTGCTTAAGCTTAATTCTAACAGAGGTCACTGAAATTACATGCTTAGGCCTCAAGCCTGTGGGCTTGTGCTAATTTGAACATCTGTTCAAAAGAAGTTCATTGCTATTTGTCTGACAGAGGGGGGAAAATGGTACTCACTAATGGCCTGAGCTGCTTTGACACAAACTGATTTCCCTATTGTTAGAACTTACTTGCAATATCAATCACAAATAGCTCTGACAATCTGAACCTATTCTTCAATGCTGACATCCTGAAGAAGAAGTTTTTAAAGATCTGAGATCAACGGTTTGAAAGAACATTATTGTTATTGTAACCAACTCTCCTTTATTCTCTTCTGAAGGAGAATCAGGAAGTGGGCAACTATGGGCCATACACACATTCCTTGTTGGGAGGATTTTGTTAGTCACCTTTGTTTTTACTGAAATTATTTGAAGCTGAGCTCCCTACCTTTGGAAATAAAGGAGATGATTGCATTTTATTCCTAAGAAAGGTTTACAAACCTTCTAATGCTGAAAGAGGCAGCTGGTTTTTCTCTACTGTGCTATTTTTTTTCTTTCTTTCATTACAGAGGATGTGAACTTGGAGATGCTACTAAGTATTGGACTGAATGAAGCACAAACATTGCCTTTTTACTATTTGGAAATTATTTTTCCCTAATCATTTCTAGAGAAGAAAATAAAATATCTTCAAAATAATTTCTCTTCAGGACAAAGAAGATAGAGCCCATAATGGAAACAAAGTTCTTTGAGTTGGAAAATGTAGCTAATATATATAAGAATTAACAATGGGATTATGAGAACACTGTAGCTTTCAGGAAAGCTGTCAGCTGGAGTTGGGGGAATAAATTTCTTTCATTCTCTTTCAAAATTAAAGACCAGAATTTAGAATCCTAGATAACATTTTCCAATGATGAGATTCAGGACACTTGAGTTGAAAGATTTCACTACATTTATTATGTTTCTATTAAGAAACTGTGTTTTATTTTCTTCTGTTTATTTTCTTTAGCTGGCCATAACCATGTCATTTTGGAGTTCAGTGTCTTCCATTTTATCTTATCAGTTCATTGATATTTGATGTGTGAGGCCACTTTCTTTTATGAATATCGGATGATCTTTCTTCATCTTATCTCTCTAAAGTTTAGAGTCTAAACTGTTTAGATGTTAAAGCATAGATTATGTGTGTTGTGAGTCAATGTTAATTTTTTCTGTCTTTTTAGTATTTGCATATCTTTTATTATCCATATGCAACCAGCATACCCAAGGAAACAAAAAGTGGCCCTCATTAGTGGTCTCCCTAACTCTCTGCAATGAACCATTTAATCTCTCAGGATTCTGGGCAGGGGAAGACAGTTACAGTGCCCTTCCAGGCATTGGGCATTGCAAGAAACAACTGTTATTAGGGGTTTCTAGCACTACCATGGTTTTGGGAGTACAAGTATTCAATAATTTGCATGGGAGTTTCAACTTTTTATAAAATAGGATTTATGTTACATGGACTTGCCTAACTAGAAGTCAATATAAGTTTTCTGAGAATATTGTTTGTAGGTAGGCTAGGCAAAGACGTAATGCTCAGTGCATTAGATAGACTAAACACATTTTTCTGTTCACAATGTTTGTGACTAATGATGCATTCATTTGTCAGGGTGCACCCCCACTGTAAGTCAAAGGGCAACTTCATGCTTGAATGGAGTCGCTGCACATTGAACTCTAATTAAATTAGAAATCAAATTCCAAACACACTAGAAAAATTCAGATATCTCCTCTTTAAAAAACAAACAAAAAGAACTCTATTTCTTTAGAAATAGTCTTTGTAGCAAATCTATATTAGCTTTATTTCTTTGTGAAATCAGCTGGAAAGATGTACAAACAAAATCAATAGTGCATATATTTATATGTATATGGGAAAGAGAGAAGGGGAGGGAAAAGTGAAGAACAGAGGAGACAAGGGAAGAGGAGAAAAGAGGAAGGAAGGGGAGGAGAAGGAAGAGGATACAGAGGGGGAAAGGAGGGGTAAGAAAATGGGAGGAGAGGGGAGCAGAGGGAGGAATTACAATTTAAGGAATATTTTGTAACGTTTTGACTAGAGCAAACATCAAAAGCTAATGATTTAGTTCTTTTCTGAGTCTATAGACATGAGAATAGCCAACACTTTCTTACCATCTGAGAGACAGAAAGTTTGAGAACTAGAAAGAGGCAGCTTTCCAGCACAGTTCTGTGAGAGAATTTTACTGTTACTTTAAGAGCAAAATTTCTGCTTAAACAACTTTGTATTATTTTCTCAGGCTAAGTGGATCTACTTGAGACATTAGGTAACTTATTGGAATAATCTTGTACTCAAACAACAGTATCCTCTATCTTTCATTTTCATAAATTTGAGTACTATAAAAAATATAGAGGAGGTGGGGTGGTATGGCATGTACTTTGCATGCAGGAGGTCCTGAGGTCAATGAAAATACATATATGTGTACATATATGCAAAGATATTTTAATAAGCAAAAATGAGTTGTGCATAACTAGGTATGATGCTGTACACCTGTAATTCCTGCACTTAGGAGGCTAAAGCAGGAAGATCTCAAATCAAGAGACACCTTAGGTACAGAGATAAAGGTCTCAGAATATATGGCTGTATGATAGAGATTAAGCTACATGAATTTTGATAAACTAAAATGCATGTGATTGTCTCCAATCAGTTACTGAACTAAGAGAATTTATCATTTACTTTGGTTTGTTTTGGGGAATTTAAGTTAGCTTTACCAGGTAGTGATTATATCACACACAAGAAATTGTTTTTAAAGTTAAATATATGTATCCAGTTTTATGACTGTCTAGACATCACACCCTACATTATGGAAACAAAAGGTAAATAATGAATGAGTTACATTTTGGAAAACTGTTCAAAATATATAAAAACTTGCATTAAAGAACTAATTTAACAGATACTATTACATATGAAAATAAAATCTTCAAGAATAAACAAAACCATTTTACCCTGAAAACTTTGCCAAACCTAAAGAAAAAAATCCAACACTTTCAAGGTCTAACATACAGGATGAGAAAGCAACAGAAAACAAAAGATTCTCTTAAAAGAGAATACTCCCTTAAAAAGTGAGACTCTAGAGGTCTTGTGTGAACCTAAAGAAAAACACTTTCATCCCTAACAAAGGACATAGTTCTCAGAAACACTGAAAGTAGAAGTCAGCCTCTTGTGAAGGTTTCTAGCCAAATTCACTTTGCTCAGGAGAACTGAAAATTCTCAAACTGTGATCAAGGCAAAGAATGTCCATATTGATGGCTCCAGACACTGGACTTCATAGGCTAGAGGCAATTCCTTCCTGGAACAGAAAACCAAGATTCCAAAGAACCCTCGGAGAAGCAGTTAGTGGTCCAAACACAATGATCCCATTAAACAAACAAACAAAGCACACCATCAAACACAAAAGAAACAAGCATCATATGCAAGAAAGAGAGTAAAATCAGGAAGACTCGATGCTAGAGTTCTATCAAATAGCCTTGTTTCATGCATCCAAAGCAAATTAAAACCCAGATTGAAATTTGATTGGAAACAGAAAACAACAAATAATTACTAGGCATATTTTAAAAGGAACCCAGCAGAATTTCAAAAATTTGAAAACATAATTATTTGATGAATAGATTTCCAGCTATGATGAGGTAGCTTGTGACAGAACAATGTTCCAATTGAGAATAAGTGGGAGCACTCATATCTGTATGAAGACACCAGAAAACTGCTGAAGTCATCAGGATGAGAGGGGGCAGGAATACAGAGTGGGGAACTGTAATGGAAAGCGAGGATGTGGGTAGCTTCCTCTCAACATGAGCCATTTGCTCACAAGAGTAGGACAAGAGGCAAAGCTTTGGGGAATGGGAAGGGTGACTAATGGGGGGGGGAGTGGCAGAATTTTAACAGTCTTATTACATTGAGTAGATAAAACATGAGACTTGAAGTGCTCAAGAAATCCCATCTAATAAAAGGAGGAAAATTTGAGTTATCACACAATCACATTTTCTATGAAGAACTCTGAAGAGCAGTGAGTGGTTGAATAAGAAGCTTGAGAGGGGAGTATCAGGACATATGGGATAGGACTCTGGAAACAGGAAAATGGGGAAGGGGCCTCCATCTGGGGAAAATAGAGAGGGGTCAATAGAGAAGGAGGGGAAGATAAATAACCTCGAGGCTGTCTGATAAAGCCTCAAGGAAACTTCTTCTTTTATACTTATCTAAAATCATATACAATGAATATGTGTGTACACATATGAAGTTAAGCCTTTTGAGCTGACATTGATCCCCATAAAAATCATAGACAACAAAAATCCCAATACCAGACACAAGAAAAGCCTTCTTGAATGTTTGGGTAGGGTAGTCCAGTTGACTCTCAAAACACCATAGGCTGTGGATGTTGCCCTTAATTGCCTGTTGGAGGATGATGGTGTTGCCTCTATTGCTGAAGACACTTAATACCTAGGACACAGGACTCACGTAATTTGAGCTGGATTTAACCTGAAAGCCTTCTTCCTATAGTCCAACATGAATGGTATCTGAATATTATGCACACTCCCAAGGGAGAGAAGCAATTAATAGCTCTACCCAGCTGTGATACCTGTGAGCCACAATGATAAGCAGAATAGCAAGAAATCCACAAAAGGGCAGTAAGTGGGGTCCACATGTTGGTGGCAACCAACAGTCATATAATTGGTCTTCAGTCCCACTCAACAGGAGGAAAAATATGACTGGTACAAGAAATATAACCAGTTTCCTGGAGCTAGTGACGACATTGATCTTATGGAATACTCTACTTTGCTAATCCAGCATAAGTCCTCATTACATTTTAAATCTTATCCTTATACTCATAGATAAGTGTGTTTACCACCCCTCATCAAAAACATTTTTTTATAGCAAATGGCTACACCAAATCAGAGATCAATGGATCATGGGAACTCCAGCTTCAGAGAATAAATCCTTCGACTATGGATCAGAACACATCATGGAAGAGTTGTGGGTAGATTATTAAAACCAGAATAATATAATGTCTACTGTGAAATATTATTTCTTAGAAATGGCTGCATAAAGAAGACCAAACAATGGCAATATTAATAGACATTCTAAAGTAGAAGGGGAGGGGAATCTCACCAGGACCCTACCCCTAGACAAGAATTACGTGCACCTACTAACTTCTGAGAGAGGGTGAACTAGCCTCTTCTAGGGATGAGCCCTTTAATTGATAATCCAACACAAATTGGTTGGATCCATCTACACACAAAGAAAATGGATTTATCACATTATATTTATATATTTACACAGGCATATACATGTATATGTAACATGATAATAATAATAATAATAATTAATAACAACAATCAAAGGAAAAGAGTTTAAGAGAGATGGGTACATGGAAGGTGTTAGAAGGAGAAAACTGTAGGGAGAAAAGCATAAAAGTGATATAACTTTATTTTAATTAAAAGTATATTAAAATAATGTTGAGTTTTTTTTGGGAAGTAGACTCTGAGATAAGGTTTGAGGTTGGAGTGTGTTTATTTAGGAGGTGATTTCACAAAGCCATAGTGAAGAGACAGGAAAGAAGAAAGGGGACAGAAACTAGGAGGTAAATCAGAATATTTTTTTTTTGCTGCAAAACTCACAGCTAGACCTTCATCCAACTGATAAATTCTTAAGGATAGTACAAAATCCATCCTTCAGTTATCTCACCCAAAGCAAGATGTAAGTGAATTGTGTGCCTATTTCTGATGGCCATTGAGCAGAAGGCATTAATTCCTTTTCTCTCTGAAGTTTAAAATGCACATAACAGATTCTGGTGACTAGAGAAAAAAAGTCAAAAGGAGAGGACATTCAAATACTAAATTTTGGGGACAGGATGAGTGGGCACAGGAATGGTCAGAACTGAAACAAGGTGAGCTTGGCAACACAGTTCCTGCTGCAGACAATGACTTGCTACACACTCATGCAGCTCTGCCCAAGGTGCTGTTTACGCTGTCCTATGATTGATAGGTGGCTAAGGTTTTTTAAAATGGAAGAGCACCTTTCATCTCAGCATTCAGGTGGCAGAGGCAGGCAGATCTCTGAGTTTGAGGTCAGCCTGATCTACAGAGAGAGTTCTGAGACAGCCTGGGTTACTTAGAGAAGCCCTTTCTCAGACTGGGTGAAAGACTGGATAGATTCCAGTTCCCATCGCTGTCATTGTCTCCGATAACAGTATTGATTTTTGCTGATTCCCTCACTGTAGGTTTCCTTTCTCCCTGGCAACTCACGTTCTAGTCTATCTGAAGGAGATCAATCACACAGACTTTTATTCCTGATGAGTCTGAATCTATGCCCTGACCTTCTGTTAGTCCGAGTTTACCTCAATTTCTTGGTGTGGCTACGAGTGGGTAGTGAAGTGTCCACAAGAAGCCACATCAACCTAAGTTCCATTGATGCTCCTCCCTGATAATGTCATGACATGTCAATTCTATCTCCTCATCTTAAACTTCAGTTCCTATTGATAATATAGTAATTCCAATATTTTATTACTAATATACAAGACTAAAGTGTCTCAGATAGCCATGTAGCAGATGTAGCACTAGATCTAATAAAAAGTTTACTGCAGACCTGATGGACTGTCACTTTAGGACTATTTTTAACTTTAGTTTTGTCATCGTTAAATGGCTAAAATGAATATTTCTTTAGCTCTCTTTTTTCCTTTTTATTTTCAAGACAGGGTTTCTCTGTGGTTTTAGATGCTGTCCTGGAACTAGTGCTTGTAGACCTGGCTGGTCTCACACTCACAGAGATCAGCCTGCCTCTGCCTCCAGAGTGCTAGGATTAAAGGCATGCACCACCACCACCTAGGTAAAATGGATATTTGAAGAACACATAGGAAACACTAACTGAAGAAGTTCTTATGTTTTGATATGGATACTAATAAATTCAATGAGATGTCCCTGTCAAAAAGTAAAGATGTCCTTTTTAGTTACTGGAGTTTCAGAATCACTTTTTCTAGATTGGAAGAATGAATATACACATGTGTTGACCTTACCATGAAAGAATAAAAATATTAAAAGAGCTAGAATAGCAATGCAATGATATTTCACAGTATCAGCCCCACCCCCAGGGGGACAGTCAACAGGTGGCACTTCCTGTCTTGGAGTTAACATTAGGAGAAGAAGTTAGCTGCTAACTTAATTTCCTATAGATAATGTGAGTCTACTTAAAACAAGTAAATGTTTTATATAGTAAGAGGAGAAAATGAATTTAAAAAAAAAAACCTACAAAAACAATTTAGGTTGCCTTCCACTCCCTTATTCCAATATTATCAAGGACAGTATTCCTTTTCACATCCACTGAGCTTAATTTCCTACTAAGAAAATCTCCTTCATCTGGAACCCTTCAGCATCTAAATTTACTCTCCATTGAATGCTGTTATTATGATTAGCAAGCAAATGGTACTCAAGAGTTGTAATGAGTATGATTTCCCCACCGCCGGTCTGGTCCCGCCACCATGCCAGGCCCCAATAACATGCAGAGATTCTGTATTTGATATAAATACTGTTGGCCAGTTACATGTTTCTTACCAGCTAGCTCTGTCTTAATGATTAACCCATTTCTACTATTCTAAGTATTTCCACGTGGCTCATCTTACCAGGCGGCCCTGCGTGCTGTTCTCTCTGGTCTCTCCATGCTGACTCCTCCTTACTACTTTCTCTTTCCTCCTTGTTTCCTAGCCCTGCCTATCTTGCTTTCCTATTGGCCAACAGTGCTTTATTCATTAACCAGTATGAGAAACATATTTACAGAATAACATCTCCCACCAAAGAGTGAACTGACACAGTGCAGAAAATGTTGCTTATTCTTCCTGCCTAAGAGAAAATTTTCATATTTCTTCTTTTAAATACCTCATTTGTCACTCTAAACAAAAATAAACAAGAGATATATTCCTTTAGAAAATGTCAGAATAAAGAGATTGTTTCTCCAATAGCCATCTGTCAATCACTCCCTGGGAAGATGCTGTGTACTGAATTTCTTACTCCTTAGTTTCAGGCAGAGATTTGAACATGACACTTTAAAAATGAACTTAGAAACGGTGTTCTTGTAGCTAACTGGGCATAGAGTGAAGGTGCTTTGCAAGCAGGAGAGACACGATCTTCTCACCATATTGAGCATCACAGCTTTTTCCTAACTTCAGTTACTAGACGGTGTGGGAAGTTAATTGCAAAGGCGAATTAGGGCCAATTCTGGCTATGGTATTCAATCTCACCATCAATCACTAGATGTCCACTCTACCTGAGTAGTAATTGTAATTGGGAAAAGAAAAAATAAACTAACAAAAAGAAAACCAGAACAACATCAATTACCGCACCATGACCTCTTCTAGCTATGAGATACCCCACTTAAACCAGCAAGAGAAATGTGATGAGTCAATAGAAGACAGTTTTAAACGTTGTTTAAATAGTAAGACACACAAAACACCTTGGAAAATATGAAAAGTAATTATACACTGGGGTAAAGAGGAAGATTCAAAAAATCCTTTCTATAAGTAGTGTAATTTATCTTATCATCAAGAACATTGCACCCTAAGCTCTAAGGTCATTACAGATCTGGGTTCCATCCCTCCAATTTTTAAGACCTCCCACTTTTAAACATCATGCTATGTGTAGACTCATATGAATATGTAGCTGAAACTACTTTAAATGCTTTGTAAAGTGTCTCCAAAGTCAACACTGCACAAGAATGTTAATTGCCATTTTCACCAGGCTGGTATTTATCCTGATGCTGCAGAAGGAATAATGGGTAAGCCACTGGAACTGTCCCACATAGCCAAGAAAATCAGGAGATAAAACTCAACCAGAAACTGTGTTTGTCACTGTCACATTTATAACAAAAATTGAAAGCCAGGTCTACTTTAAAAAGTCCATAGAAAAGCAGTCTGTGCTGTTCATTTTATTAAACTGGAACCTTTGAGTGCATGTATTTTTATTATACAGAGTTACACAGGAATCACTCTTGCAGACTTATTTATTATTGAAGTAAAAGTGACACTCTGATAGACTTAGGAGATTATTGAATTGTGAATTGAACTGGCCACTAGTTTTATTTGAACATCACCAACAAACTATGTGTGTGTGGGTTTTTTGTTTTTTGTTTGTTTTGTTTTGTTATTGACCTAGAGTATTAGGTGTTTTCTCTAAAACAAAATCTTGCTACCATGAATTTCAGAGATTCCCAACAATGGAAACTCTCTTAATAGTATTCGTGTGGGATATTAACAGAAATTATTTGTAATTGGAAGAATTATACACATTGGAAAATCATATATTTCCCAAATGACCAATGAATAATATTATCAAGTTACATTTGTACCTAAAATATATTCTGAGTGAGAGATAAATGAATAGAATCTATGTATGAGAAATTAATTGATATAACTCCCAAATTGTACATTACAAATAATGTTTAAGGACTGACTTGTATTTCAAAGTTTCATGTGGAATTAATGAGTATCCACAGCTATTTTCAAGGGTTATTAACATAGCTCTTACTCTTCCCACTGTAACTGTGTGGAATAAATTTTCTTCATTTAATCCAAGCAAAACAACATACTACAACCACCAGCTACAATCTGGATGTGATAATACAAATTTCCTCATTAACTATATATTAAAAAGATTTTTTAAAAATTAAAACAATGAAATGCTTATTAAAGATTTTGGAAATTAGTTAATTTTATACATAAATGGATTTATTGTTGATATTATTATAATATGACTTATACATTATTTTAAGTGATTCCAGTTTGATTTCAATGCTGAGAATTTTATAGTGAAAGTTCTTTGAACTATTCAATAATTTTTAAAAATACAAGGGCATCCTAAGACCAAAACTTTAAGAACTGTTGCTTTGTCAGACATAAAATCACGCTATTATGCTAGATTAACTGAAACACCGTGTTACTGATGCAATAACATTTAAACATGCCAATGAAGAGAATAGAGTCCAGAAATAGACTCATATATATGATAATTAAATACTATGATAAAGTTTGCATTTTAAATTAGAAATTATATCAAGCAGGGTCCTGACAGGAAGCAGATGGCACTGCTAAATGAGGTAATTGAAGACGTTCTAATAAAAGGACTTCTTTTTTTTCAAGGATATGAGCAAGAATAGAAGATCCACACAGGATAGAGAATCATGCTTTTGTCAGAGAGACAAAACTCACTATAACTCATTGTAACTCACTATAGAGAAGGAATGACACTAGAGAAAGAACCTGCCTTTTTCAGAGGAAGGAAGCTAACCCAGACGAACCTACAGCCCCCAGAAGAGGAAGAAAGATTTCTAACCCATAAACAGCAGAGAACCAGAAGAGCAACTGGATTTCAGTTTCCTCCCACCCTTCGCTGACCCATTGTTATTTCCTTCTGTTGGCCAAAAACCAACTGAAAGCCAGATCACCTCCGGGCACAGGAGTCAGTACTGATGCAAAGAGCATCTGAAGCTGCATGTAGATTTTCATTTTAGTTCACTAATCTTGCTTCTTAGCATCTGCCTTGCATCTTTGCCTAGACCTTTTGTACTGAGTCGCCTTCCTCCTCAGTGATGATATTATGATGCAGTGGACTTGGATAATACCTACCTGTCCTAAATCTCTTATGGATAAAGCTACTGAACATTAAAAAAAAAAAAGTATTTGCTGGCTACATGAGAGGGGTTTTGTTGCTGTTGTTGTTTGCACAGCATCTCCTTTGCTCACTAAGAAGCCATGCTAGTCTGTCTTTTTTGTTGTTGTTTTTGTTCTGTCTTTGCTAATGCTTAGCAAAAATTAAGAAATTAAGTAGTATCTGTTCATTTTAAAGGGGTATATTAATATTGCACACTGTTATCTCTGTTTCTCAGAATAGTTTATACTTCTAAGAAAGCTGCTCATATACAGCATAGTGTGTTTAATTTAGTAAGACACTAATTGCATATTCATGTCATGTGGATAATGTAGGTATTTTCATTTATACCGTTTTATCTCTAACTTGACATAGTTAAAAATCACTTCCTAAATGTGGTTGTCCTTCTTTGAATACATTAATTGATTGTAAAACTTAAGTTATTCTACATAACGTGCACTCTCACATGCATAAAAATGTTCACAGACTGACGAATAAACTTTCCTTCTTGTGCTGTCATTCTCTTCACATGCTCATGCTCAGTGGTACAATTTGATCTGCATCTACACAGCTTTTCCCTTGATCTGTGAAAAATAAATGAAGATGACCTTCTTATGGCTGAAGAAAATAAATTATTAAACCCTGGGGCCACAGAGAATTAGGAGAGAGGCTTTGCTCAAGCTAAAGAAATAAATTTAAAACAAAAGATGTTTCAAAGACAAAGATCTGTCACTTTTAATGGTGGTTGAGATTAGAATGATACTGTAAAATCCCACAAAGTAGCTCTGTGAAAAACTCATTATTAACCAAAATATGACTACCTGCTGCATTGCAAATAGAAGCTGGGCAATAGCCTGGTTGTTTGCCCGTCTTCCTCTTCTTTCAGCCATAAATTGTCTCCCTTCTTTAAGGAACATTGTGCTCCTCTTCTATTTCTGTCCTAAGATGTCTTGAGTATAAGCAGTAAATTGTCCTATTTCAGCTTGGAGATGACTTGTCAGGGAACTCTTTCAAAGTCATCTGTCTGGTGCCCACATCGTCTCTTCTGCAAAGGGTCGTAGACTATGGTACTCAAGTCACTACTCACACATGATTGCAATTCTATCAGACCCTGAGCAGTGTGCCAAAGAGCTTATATTTAAATATTTATTTTACATGGCCATACTTCATGTGGTACTCACAACAGCAAGAACAGAATAAAACTGAAAGACTGCAACAAGTAGGAATTTGAGAAAGGATTCATTTTGTTATCGTGAACCTTTGAAGATTTTTCCTTTATTCTCTAGCATGAGGACAAACGTCAACGTTGAAATTTAAGGAACATTAAACAGCAACAAACTGACGGGAGAAAAATAGAGAGTGGTAATATGTCTTTGTCTTTGGAGTGTGACCTTCCTTTGGAGTGTGACGCTTCATTTATACACATTCAAAATTTAAAACTGAAATTTACAGGGGTTTTTCTATATGTCAAGTTCAGTTGTGCACATGGGAAATGAATGGATCAGAACCTAAATTTGTACATAGCACCTCAGGGAACCAAAAGTCCCCAGCTCGTGGAACTGTTGTTGGAAAAATTAAAAGATATGTCTTTTTGGAGGAGGTTTGTCACTGGGTTTGAGCTTTGAGATTTCAAAAGACTTACATGCCATTCCCAGTGTGTTCTCTGCTTCCTGTTTCTGGTTTGAGCTAAAAGCTCTCAGCTGTTCCTTCTTCCATGTCTCTGCCAGCAAGGACTCTAATAACACTCTGGACCCCAAGCCCAATTAAATGTTTTGTTTTACAAGTTGTCTTGGTGATGGTGACTTTCACAGTAATAGAAAAGTTATTAATAAAGGTTCTCTGTTATCAGACTCCTGGCCCAAGTAAACCATTTGCAGCAGATGGAAGACTAAGATCTGAACCCAAGATTTCAGAATTGGAATCCTTCCTCACAGCAAGACTTTGCACAAGTTAGCAGACATTTCAAGGCCCAGTTTGCCACTTGTGGTAAGAGGAAGATTATACAGTGGGCTTGCAGTGCCTCTGTAAGAATAAGTGTAGACAGTGAAGAGCCAGAGAGCAAGGGAAAGGAGACAGTCAAGGAAAACGGAAGAGCATTTTCTTTTCCTTAAAGACACGTTGTAAACAAGGTCAGTAGTAGCTGTTTCCAGAAGGCCCAAGCTGTCAGAAGAAACCCAGATGTAGGGAAAAATACTTTAGACAGTTTAATTTGGAAAGTTTAATTGAAACTGCCCACTTCAAACGCATGCTGAGTAAGACACAAAGGTGATGTTTATCAGCAAGAAAATACTTTCATCCCGAGCATCCTCACATTATGAGTCTCCTATCATTTTTAATGTAGCATCAATGTTCCCCTCTTTGATTTTCTTGATTGTTTAGTCCTATGACACACCTGAAAGAACTGAAGTCATTCATGATATCTATAAGTGACTTAGCAGGTTTCTATTCCTTTCTGGTTCCTGAAGGGAAGAAAAGTGTAGTAGGACCTTATGTGTATGTCTTTGTGTCTTCATTTGTGTATGGTTACCTGACCCTGATCATATCGGAATTAAAACATTTATTACTGCAAAATAAATACATCTTATTGCTTCCAAAATTCTCTTTAAGCTTTTGAAATATTATTCTCATTAAAATATGTATTTAACAAAGTACAAAGTATCATTTTATTAGAAGGTCATATTATTGAATAATCTCATGTAACTAAAACAACGAACCAGACATTAGACACCTATGCATGTACATTCATGCACATGTTGCAAACTGGTACACATAAGCACACATTCTAATGGGTTTCATAAATCACACACATTTAATTTCATGCAGTGCGCTAGAGAGAATATCACATTCTCCATTCAGAAACCAATTGCTTTCACTTCATGTTCCCCAGCCACCAGCAGATTAGCATGGGTAGAGATAGTGTGAGGTAAATTATAAACCGGAAGTGGTGCTAATAGTTTTATGCATGAGTAAATGATGGGGCAGAATGATGCTCAAAATTCAGATACAAACAATATATTGACTGCAATTATTGAGTGAGTGCACCAAAGAGTTGCAAGTACTCCAAAAGCTCCTGTAACACCGACTTGGTTAGTTTGCCATAGTGTCTCCTAACTTTAGTATCACTTTTACATCATCTGCAGAGGTTGTTTTAAAATTTAATATTCTTGTTGTATGCTCAGGTGTATGCTGGCACATGTTGAGGCCAGAAGTCAACAATAAGTGTCTTCTTATAATACTGACCACCTATTATTTTTTAAGACAGACCCAGTTACTGAACCCAGAGCTTGCTGGCTAGGCTAGATTAGTGTCTTAGTTAGGGTTTCTATTGCTATGAAGGGACACCATGACCATGGCAACTTTTATAAAGGAGAACATTTAATTGAAGTGGAAACTTACAGTTTCAGAGTTTCAGTTTATTATCATCATGGCTGGGAACATGGCAGCATGTAGGCAGATATAGCGCTAGATGAGTAGCTGAGAGTCCTACATCTTGCAGGCAACAGAAAGTTGACTGGGACATTGGATAATATCACAAGCATGGGAAACCTCAAAGCCCATAGTGACACACTTCCTCCATTAAGGCCATATCCACTTCAACAAAGCCGTACCACCTAATAGTGCCACTCCCAATGAGATTATGTGGGTCAATTACATTCAAACTAACACAAGTTCACCAGCAATTCCTCCAAACCCCAGAGATGGGAGTGCAAGCATTCTGGGCTTTTATATGGGTGCTGGGACTCTGAATTCAGATGTTGGTGTTTGCAAAGCAGTGCTTTACCGAAGAAGCCATCTTCCCAGTCCCTTATTCCCTAAGGCGGAAGGTTGGTACTACTTGGAACCCTAAGTGTTTAAATTAAAAAAAAAAATTCAGTATCTGGATGCTGAGGATCTCCTTCAATAATATATATAGTCTCACATACACTAGATAATGATTTTTAGAGACCAAGGTTAACACAGTATCTATATTGTTTCATTAACAACATATGTCTTTGTTCTACAGACCTCTTAAAACCCTGGAGTTTTCTACTGACCTATGACTGAATCTTAATTTCTTTGTGATATGCCACAAAAGCTCCTAAAAGTGTGTTGGGGAAAAATTTTTAAGAAAGGGATGCTTAATTGATATATATTGCTTGAATCTTATCCCCAAACAAAATTATATATAGTAACAGACATAATTTTGTGTGAATTGCATAAATCAGAGACTTGAAAAGTTACATTTGCACCACAAACTTCCAGAGAAACTCCAAGATTTGTTCGTTTTTCTGTCAACAAAAGATTCCATCAACTTTCTTCTGTAAAATGGTGAAGAAGTCTGAAAAGTGGCCAGAGAAATCCTTTGCTCAGAGTGCAACTGAGGACAGGAATCACACCGAGTCTGAAGCTGCAAATTAGATTAATGGATTTCTGTGTAACCTAATTTTAGGTGTCCCCACACCTGAAGGTATTATGCTGCGATAAAACTCTTAAGGGATATTTAAAAGCCCTGACTTAGCTAATGATCAATAAATTTAATCAGCGTTTGCTCTCCAATTAGGCAGTAGTAGGAGATTGTTATCTATTACATTTTTAACAGAGACCATTATAATTTCCCATAGTCTATTTGCTTCCTGAAAACCTCATTAAAATAGTTTTTTTTTACTGGTTATAAACTTGCATGTGTGTGCATATGTATAAAAAAGAATTAATCGTGATCGTCCCTATACTGAGAATTAATAACTTTGGATGTCGCGGTTTAATTTAAATTAGTTCTGAACACATCATGCATAAAAATTTTAAATCCTGAGTGTTTTTCTTTATATTCTGCCCCACCACTGGAAATAGTTCATATCACATTTTTTTCCCTGTGTAACAATAAGGGCTTGGCTAATATCACTTTAAATGTCATATTTTATTTGTTCTGCAGTCCACTTACTGATATTTCTATTGTTTTTAAATGAACCGCAGATTTCATAGCTCCTGAGAGAAGTATAGCTTTAAATGAGGTAACGGTAATGGTTTATTGGTGCTGTGGAGGCATTAGCTGTTCAATCAATCAACATGTACGTATTTAGCATCTTTGAAATGCCTCATGATGAACCATGAGCTGGAAAGAATGGCAGATCGGAAGAGAACGGCATATGAGAACAAGGGAGCAGTCCTGTGGCAATGGGAAGTGCCTGATGGAGCCCTGCATCCCGAGTTCTTATCCCAATCACACCACTCTGCACAGCAATGAACACTTGGCACGTCTCCAAAACATTCTAAGATAATTTCGGAAGTAATTCACCACTTCATATGTAGGTCCCTGACTCAGAAAATGCTCCCTTGTTGCTATTATCACAGTCACTTGCTGGGTGAATTTGGGCAAACACTGAGATTTGCAGAGTGTGGATTTAATTAATCCTCAAACAATGAACAACTAATAAGAATCTTAGGGTGCACAGATGCATACCAGGTAGATGCCATGCCATAGTTAACGCTGGAGTTAACTATGCTGGAGTTAACACTACTATTGATAGCAGTCATCCTTACAGTTATTAAATGTGATGTGCCTTGGTATGTATGAACATTTTAAATCAGCAACTTTGTATATATGTGTGTATATATACTTTATGCCTGTATACAATTTTTTGACACAATTTAAAAAATCTACCTACAGAAATATGAGTGAGATCTCCCGATGTCACATTTAGGGGACAGCAAATGATAGCCCTCCTGTGATTGGTCTGAACAATTTTTTTCAATATTCCTGAGAGAGATGATGCAGAAGTACAGATGAGACAGTCATTTTAGACATTATAATCTTCATAACAGAGACTAATCATCGAGTGTCAGATAAGAAAGAGATCATACTGCTTCAGATGAGCTAACTGGACTATAGTCTGTCTTTTCCTGGGAAGAATTAAAAAAATCTCTCCACTGCAGATAGGACACCAACAGCAGACCAAAGGAAAATGACTTTACCAAACAGTAACTATGTCAAACAATAAGTTAAGTGTGGGTGAATGGTTATTTACGGGATTGGGGATGACTCAAAAACAAGCCCACTACAGAAGAGCCCATTCCACAGCAGTGTCCTGATACAACATTGGGGATATTTATAGGTCTCATCTGACCCGTGTTTAACTAAACCAATACCCTTCATTGTGAGTATGTATGTATGTATGTATGTATGTATGTATTTGCATATGTATATGTATGTATATATTCTTGAAGTGTGTTTGTTAGGAACCTTTCAGCTGATCACAACTTACCTGATGGATTCCTGCATTCAATTCTTTCTTAAAAGTCTGCTAACCAAGGCTAATAAAACATGGATACTCAAAACTATAGAACAGTAGTTCTGAACTGGTGGGTCACCTTTCACAAGGGTTGCCTGCCACCATCCTTCATTTCAGACATTTACATTATGATTCATAACAGTAGCAAAATTACAGTCATGAAGTAGCAATGAAAGTAATTTTATGATTGGAGGTCACAACAACATGACAAACTCTATTAAAGGGTCACAGCACTGGAGGGTGGAGAACCACTGCTCTAGAAGCTTTCTAGCATGGCCATGTTCTTCAGTGATATATCCAGTTGCAAGGAACACAAGGTCCTAGAGAGTTAATTACCCACTCTGTAGAAAGCCACATTTAAGGAAGGCTTAATACACTAACAGGTGTCTTTTAATTCATTTTTAATTTTATATGTAACTATGTCTATATCTGTATGTCATATGAGTTTCAGTATATAGGCATTTGTACATGTGTGTGGATGTCCATAGAGGGCAGTGGTATCAGATTCCCTGAAGTTGGAATTATAGGTTGTTGTAAGCCACTTTCGTTCATGCTGGGAACAAAGTCTTTGGTCTTCTACAAGAACAATATGGGCTCTTAACTGCTGAGACAGCTATCCAGCCCCAAGTAGGTGCTTCAAAATTAAGAATGGAGGCCAGTATTATGACTTTGTGAGACAAACTCAGCTGATTGTTGCTGGCTGCTGTAAGTGTTACTGCTCTGAGGGCAACATTTTCCCCAACAAAAGTGTTGCAGATAAGGGGAAAGTCCCCAATGCAGGTGCTACAGCTGTGAAGATAAAGGTATCATGGCAGTCAGGAGTCAAGGAATACCACAAAGTAATACTACAATAAACCACACACACACACACACACACACACACACACACACACACACACACACACACACACACACATACACACACACACACACACACACACACGTATTATTTGGGAGGGATAATAAAACAGGAGGGTGGCTATCTCTGAGCAGGAGAAGATGGTCTTGTCTAGGATTTCTTTGGACAGGACTTTTCCAGGATGGGTATTTCTAAGATGACAATTGATGAAGTCCTGATCTTGGAAAAAGAGCCCAGGGATTGGTGGGATTTTGGGATTTTGAGCTCAGGGGTTGGTGGGTTTGGGGGCTCATGGACTGGTGGGTTTTGGTAAGTTTTCAACCCCAAAAGTGGACTTGGACCCTTTTCACCTTACACTTGCTAATGGAAGAGAAATGATGCCTTTTTGAGGAAAATCTCAGTTGATTGTTGCTGGCTTGGTGATGAAAGGGGCCATAAGTCAAAGGACTGTAGGCAGTCTTGAGAGACGGGAATATCTAAGAAACAGGTTTTTTGAGCCTCCAGGAAGGAACACAACCATGTTGATTCCTTGGTTTGAGCCCACTGAGACCCCTATGATTTCTGATACTTCTGAAATAGAACATAGACTCATATTTACTTAAGTCATTAAGTTTGTGATAATCTACATTCTCAACAGAAAACCAATAAAGCAGCTTTAAAACTAGTGAAGTAGAATAAGATGTGAGCTACAATATATGTTTGGAGGAAACTATGACTGTCCAAAAGAATTCTGTACCCAGATTACTTTATATCTATGCTTAAATTCTCATTCCCCATTCAAAGACATTACAATTATACATTGTAAAATATGCTGATATTCTTTAGGAAAAAAGCAGAAGAAGAAGAAGAAAGCAGGTGAATCTGTTAGGCATAGTTTTTACAAAGGTACCTGAACTTTTGTCAAAAATCAGTAAAATATAACCTTTTGATTAAGATTTAAAAACTGTATAAGACAATATGTATAGTTTTACAGGATTATCTGCTTTATTATGCTTTGGGGTTAAATAATCATTTCATCCACTTCTGCTTTGGGGTAAAACTACAATTCCATCTGCTCCATATTCATTCACACATGTACACAACTCATAGTGGGTAATGTTCTCTTTCAGTTAGTCCAGTCTTCACAAACAAAAATTATTTTGTGGAGGGCATAGAAATACCAATGATTGAGATGTTTAAAATGAAATGAAAACCCACTGAGGAAGCAGCAAGTAGGACAGGAGACCTAACTTCCTCTCAAGAAAGAAAATACACATAAAAAAACACAAATTTGCAACCCTGGTGTCCATAACTGGATAATGAGACAGTTTCCACTGGGTCTTATTAATAAAAGTCGTATAAAATAATGGCAAAGCTTATTTTCACATTTTCCTTCCAAAAGTATGACCTGAATTGTTTAAAATGCATGCCATCACATTTGAAACTGGACTGTCACATGCCAACTGCAACAAGAATATAAAACTGTTTCATTGAGCTTAACGCTCTCCAAATCTCTAGTAGTTTTACCTGAACATAGAAACAAACAAACAAAACATTGTTCAGGGAGAAACAGAACAGCAAAAATGTCGAGTCCTGGAGAAAATTCATTTGCTGTCCCGTTTGGCAAGATATCAAATCAGCAAGTTTTTCCATGTCCTGAAATGCTGAAGCCTCAGTGTTTGTTCTGATCAATTTTCACTTCACCCTCTTTAGCCCGGACAATTTACCATGCCCGGCCAGCCCCTCCAGGCTCAGCTTGTATTTTTAATGAGGCAGTTGGCTCCTTCCTCCTTGCCTCTGAGGTATCTTCGATATGCTTGAGTGGCTTCAAGATCTTTTGTGGATGTAGTGGAATTAGGCTGCTGGCACGGCTCTGCTTAATATGTTTGAGTCTGCTTTTGTTTGAGGGATTCATCTTTCTTAAGCTCTCAGTGCTCTGAATTCAGCCCCTCTGAACAGAATAACATTAGAGTGCACTTGTCAGTGTATCAGCAGCTAGACATACCCTTCTTTTGGGAGAAAACTCAGAGCAATCGCACTCATTAGCTCCTTGCATTAAAGGCTTGACAAAAGCCAGGTTGGAGTGTGAAAACTCATTTACACCTACTGGAAGGGGATCATTAGCCAGCTGAATGATGAGAAGAAGTACAAGTCCACGCAAAGGGTGAGAGGAGCCCAGACTTCCAAGTAGTGAAGCTTTTAATGCCAACAGTGTTGAGTACTTATGGGCTCTGATTGGAGGATTTGTTCTGTGGCAAGACTGAAGTAACACAGTCCTGAGTGTCTCCAGAGATTTGTCGTTGCTCTCTGAAGGGTAAAGTCAAGAGCAGGCTGCCAATACTGAACCTCCCAGGATAAGATCAGGGGTCCTACACAAATTTTGCCATGCCTTGCTTATAGTCCCTGCTGCAATACAATGACATTTTTTATTTCCTCTCTAATTTTCATGAGGGCATTAGAAGATGATGTGGCACAATGTTTGTTTTATAGATTATTGATTTATGTATTATTGCATGTAGGAATGATAGGGGACACATGTGGACATATGTGTACCATGGTACACATGTGGAAGTCAGATCCCAGCTCTGGGGAGCCAGTCTCTCCTACCACCTGCAGATGGATTCCAGTGACCGAAGTCAGTTCATCAGACTTGTACAGCAGGCCCCTTATCTGCTGATCCACCTCACTCGCCACAGTTTGATTTTAATGAAACTAAAAGGTACAGAATTAAGTTCAAAATAACAGCAAACTGTAGGCTATGTAACACAGAAACCCATTTCTTCCAACTCTGTGAGAAGAACCAGGATTAGAATCTAATCTGTAGAAAGCTAATTCATTTAAATTTGCAAGAAAACAGAACCTAATACTTGTGCCTGTAGCCTCTGTAAAAATACAAGAACACAGGAGAGACAAGGTCAAAGTATGGAAAGGGAGATCTGAGATCTACAAAGAAAACCCTGACTCATGATACAGTGTTGTCTGCAGTCAGGCTGTCCATATTCATGGAAGCGTGCCCCTCCTTGCTTTTCTGAAGTCTTTGTTGAGGTGACAGACTTGTACACCTATTGGCCAATGCTTCTAGTTCAAAAGACAACATGTCTATTGTCATGGGATGATCAGCACTTCTCTTAACCTTTGTAGAACTCATTTTCCTTGCCTGTGTATGCAAAGATGTCCACATTCTAATAGTTCAGTCTTTCCCACTTTGTCATTTATAGCACACGACAAGTGCATGTGTTTTACTCTGGCATTTTAGAGATAACATTTTTTTCCTTTTTTACTAAGCCTTCAAAGTGAGCATAATTGTAATTTTCAGGCCAATTGTTTTTCGAAGCTTGGGCCCTGAAAGGTTAAGTGAGGTGACATTTCTTACTAACAGAGACTATGGTTGTCATGTGCACTGAGCCTGTGATACAGGTTTATCCTAGTCACACAACAACCACAAAAGACCCCAACCCCAGCCTCTTCACAGCTGCCAATGGGAGGAGGAAGATCTTGGAGTTCTCAAAGTGTGTCTCCATGACAGTGCCCTCCATCCCTGAGACTCCTTCAAGACTCCTGAGGCTAAAATCACATTGGCAATAAAACAAAGGTGTGATTTGCCTATCCTTTAAGTTGTATAGAGGTGACAACATAGTTGTTCTAAAAGCTAATTTACTTGTCTATTCTTGTAATTTTTTAAAAGAATGTCTTTGTATAGTTTTATATATAGCAGACACTAAAAGATTTATCTCATACTCAAGGAAGCTGTTTATGGCTCTCAATGAATCTTGTAATTATTAAAGGTTATCACCAAAAAGTTTGGGAATGCTAATATAAAGTAAACAAAACTCTGGCATATTTTATTCAATTCATGCTACTACAAACAAATACCAAACATATGAATAAAATGGGTGGCTTCTACACAAGAAAAGTCTACTCAACTCCGGATGCTGGGAGTTCCAAAGTCACTGTCACAGCAGAGATTGTGTTAGGTAGGGGTTTTTTCTGTGGTTTATAGGTAGCTTCTGATTGCATTCTCACATGGTAGAGGGCATGTGAGCCTTTGGAGTGTATGCACTGTAAGAGTACTCATCTCATTGAGAGCCCTACTCTCATGAATTAATGATGCACCCCCACAATGGACCCTATTCTTACTGCCATAACATTGGTATTAGGATAATAATAGTGGGGAGTGGTCCAAAGCTGTCCTCATAGGGAGACCTCAGGAGCCTGAAATAAGCTTGAAATCCACTGGCTACCCAAAGGTTATCCCTAAGAGAGACACAGGTGAGGTTGTACCAGTCTTGCAGGCCCACATACGTAAGTTATGAGTTCTAAATCCCAATTTATATGCCATAAAACACCATGTTTAAGGTGTACACTTATTTTTACATACTCTTAAAAGCAAAAGGCAAAAACATCATTAATTAAGATTGTTAGTATTGAGGCATCCATATTGGCCTGCCCTTGGGGTTCTGACAGGATACACCCTCATCTGCAAGCACTAAGAGCAGCACCTGTGCACATTCACTGTGTTCCCTTTTAAAAGGACCCTGCTCACCTCCCTCCCATCCCTCTCCCTCTCCCTCTCCCTCTCCTCTCTCTCTCTCTCTCTCTCTCTCTCTCTCTCTCTCTCTCTCTCTCTCTCTCTCTCTCTCTCTCTCTCTCTCTCTCTCCCTGTCTCTCCCTCTCTCTCTTCTTCTCTGCATATCTCCCTGTTTCTGATCCTCTCTCTTCCCCGACCTTCTCTGCCTCTCTTTTGTCTTCTGCTGTTCCTGTCTCCATAGGCCAGTATCTCCCCTTCACTTTCCCCTAATTGAAAAAAAAAATAAAACTTCTACATGATCTCTGTCACATGGCATCTTTCTCTCTCTCGTGCACTGCTTTGTTTTTTAAATTACAACGAAGATATTAATACATCACCGATTGCAACAATGTATGGATTCATGACCATTAAAATAGCAACTTTGAGTTTTAGGGTCAATACAATGAAGCACACAAATTCTACAGAAATGTCCCTTGCATGTAATAAGGGCCCATTAAATAATTGGTTCCCTCCTTTCCTTTCATATCAGAGGCAAGGGTGAAAGTGCTGAAGATAAACTGCATGTAACTCACTGGTTTAGTTTTCTGAATTCTGCACAGGCACACATAAACAGTGCTGGGTTTGTTTCTGGTCTGGGTTTTGCAGCTGTGATTTGTCTACTCTCCCCTTCCTATTGCACTATGATGTCACAGGCAGATACAATGGATTCCTAGTTATTTCCTACTAAAACAGTTTACCAGTAAAGTTTACAAGTACAGTCTTCTTCCTCAGGGTTAACCCACTGCACAAAAACAAACACTTATTCCTACTCCTCCCGTGAAATGTAAAATGTCAAAGGTGTTTTCATCTAGCCAAGCTTGTGATTACAATCTTGTCTGTTTATTTCTCTGGCATTGTCCTAAAAGCTAAGCACTGTGATTCCAACGTACTCTCTTTTACTTTACCTTAGCATCTGAAATGTGAAGTACGTCACTTGATCTTTGGTTGCCCCACAGAAACCACATAGTTAAGCTTGTCCTCCAAACAGCAATTTGCAAGCTTGCTATTTCCTACCTTTCCCCATTACCTACCCATTAAATCCCCACTTACATATGCCTTCCACCCCTGGTTTGTCCCTCTACTTTAAATGACCTAATAATAAGGTGAATGGGAGTAAGTTCAGCTAGTTATTTAAAAAGCCAGCCTGAGGTACATTCATGGCCAAGGCTTTTGTACCCTCTTTTTGACTCCTTCCTTATAAAGGTCAGTTTTTAATAAATCTAGGTAGCAAGTTTTGGATCCCTATGACCACTGACAGAAAAGAGGTAAGGTCTCATTTAATGCTTCTTCTATAGCACAACCTAATAAAAGCTAGCCCTGCCCTCCTTGTTAGAGAGTTAATGACAAAATTTTCTTCCTGAATCAGCAATAACTCAGCTCAAATCCAGACCCAGCAGAGCTGCTGAGGGCAGAAGAGGGACTCCCCTGGAGTCTTCAGACAACCATTTCTGTACCCCCAAGCTGGCAAGCATCTGCTGCAGACAGCATGTCTCAGATATCACAACAGTCTCAGGAAAGAGTGTGCAGGAGGAGGGAGTCTGACAGCTCTGTGTTTCTTTTGGTTGAATAACCACTCCTGTCATGTTTAATTGGAGGACGAAGGAAAAAGGCTGCTCTCCAGATGAACAAGGAAGAAAAGTTACCTAGCAGCAAAAACATGTCTTTTATTTCTTCTCCCAGAGCTCTCAATTGTCAGTCCAGGCGCCAGCCTCACTTCTTACATGTTGATAGAAAGGAAACTGAGATTTGGGATTGGAAGACAATATAGTTTACTAACAATACTAACAACATTTGTCTTAAAGGAGTCTTGGGCAAGTGTTACTAATGGCAGCAAGGACAGATGTGTTTCATACAAAGGAAGGAAGTGGCTGGGGTGAATCTTGGGAACTTCAGTTAAGCTCTCAGGATATCTTCAAGCTCTCAGGATATCTTCAAGGGAAAAGTATGCCATTTGCTTCTCACAAAGAGAACCAAACCAAAGTGAACCAGGCTTAAAAAAAAAAAAAAAAAAGAGGTTCCAAAACAGACTACTGCATCCCTGGAAAGGAGCCCCAGAGTGCATACACATGTCACACACACACACACACACACACACACACACACACACACACACAGGTTCATATACATGTCACACACATGTATATCATAGGTTCATATACATATATATGTCACACATACATATATCATATATTCACAAATATGCAAATATAAATGTATGTTGGACCATCACAATGCTCTTTTTAATTTCTTGTACAAAACAGGAAAAATAACCTCAAAATAAGTAAACGTGACAAGTCACAGAAGGCAAAACTATGCTGTAACTCAGGAACTCTAATATTGTTGTTTGCTGAGACTATGGAAGCAATTCAACTGATGAAATTAAAGTCCTCATTTTAGAGCTTTCAGTATTGTTAGCATTTCCTTGCCTCTTCATCATTTAAAAAGAACTTCCTCTCACATGGCCTCATTAGGTCGTCAGAGCAACACTGTACAATTTTCTTTGCTATCATAAATTTTATAGAGTAAGAAGTGAACTCATGGGGCTGGAGAGATAACTCAGTGGTTAAGAACACTGGCTGCTCTTCCAGAGGACCTAGGTTCAGTCCCCAGAATCCACATGGCTGCTCACAGTTGTCTGTAATTCCAGGTCAAGGGGTTCCAACACCTTCACATAGGCAAAAATGCACATAAAATAAAATAAATCATATTTAAAAAAAAAGAAATTAGAAGCAGATTCATAAATAAGTATAGGCAACCTGCTGGGCAAAGTGGAGCCTGAAAGCCAAATGTTACTAACTCAACCTAGTTTTATCTTCATTGTGTTATTAAATTGTCCAACATCCTTCCAGGCTAGGAACTTTGTGATTCTCACCCTCCCCCCGGGTTTCTCACTATTCCTCTCTTACTCAAGAAGAACTTTGTGATTCTTAAGACACTTAAGGGAGAGAACTTATTTTATTAATCCCCCCACAAGAGTAACAAACATAGACTAGACAGTTAATAAATGCTTATTTGATAAGGGAATCAATAGATATGGCATAATTTGAAGTAACAATAATTTTTGTATACATTTTTGTGCCTTACTTAAAAACTTCCATAAGGTATCATTTTTGCTTTATAGAAGAAAGTAAGGCTTGGCACAGTGTAGCTTGTATGTTTCCGCCAGCCAGCCAGTCTGGGCCCACAGCCGCACCAGCCCCAAATAACACTCAGAGACTCTGTATTTGATACAATCCTGTTGGCCAATTACCATTACTGTTTATGGGCTAGCTCTGTCTTAATTATTAACCCATTTCTACTTATCTAAGTATTTCCACGTGGTCGTCTTATCGGGAAGCCGCGGCTGGCGTCCTGCTTCTTCCCTGGGCTACATCTTGACCCTACTACTTCCTCTCTCCTCCTCCTGGTCTCCTAGCCCCGCCCATCTTGCTATCTCATTGGCCACAGTGCTTTATTAACCAGTATGAGAAACATATATACAGAATAACATCTCCCATCAGAACAATAAGTAACTTTTCTCATCTTTTAATAACTGACAGTTGCAGTCTGAGCTTAACCAATGTTTCTCTCATCCCTCTACCTCCATATTATCCAGTACAATAGCCCCTAGCAATATGCAGCTCCCATTGTTTGAAATGAGACTGGTCTAAATTGAAAAGTACTACTTAGTATAAAATATTCACCAGACTTTACACAATATGGAAAAATGTATTGTAATATAATATTTTTACTTTGAATATGATGTGAGCCTTTTAGCTTGAATTTTAAATAAACTATCATTAAAATCAATTGCCCTTTTGCTTTTTAGTTTAAAAACTTAAAATTGCATGTGCAGTCTACATCTGTATAATACATTATACTTTTGTCAGACAGGGCCAGTCTGGTTATTTCTAATGACAGTCAAGCTTAACATGGTCAGACATCCCAGAACAGATCATTTGTTATTGTGAAATATATATCACAATGCTATTAATTACTTCCTTACATTTGTTCCTGACACTTCTCTGAAGGACTTCAGATGTAAACACATTTCCTGTTTTTATTTTGACTCAATTTGGGGGTAAATCTACTTTCTCATTCTCTTTAGAATGGCTTCCACGTTCCTTTTCATATGTACCTGATAATCTGAAATATGAATTTTATATATTTACTGTTACATCAAACACAATAAGCTAGAATTTGGTATAGATAAAGTTACTCCAAAATTCTGACAGTAGTTTATGGTTCAGAGAGAGGCACATGTCTTCTTCAGGGAAGTGATTTACCAAATGTTGGCTCATTGTGCCAGCCTAGCACTTCTATTTTAGCAAATCTTTTCCCATCACCACAAAAAACAAAAACAAACAAACAAAAAACACCATATTGAATATTTCCACTTAGAAGTGACATTGGTGTTTCCCAGACTCCTGGTTACAGAGAATTTAGGTTGGACTTAGGTTTAAAACAATGAGGATTGACAATGCTGGGGAGCCAAAGTAGGTGATAACTGACAATTTGTGAATGGCTATATGGTAAGTGGTCTTATGTGAAATATTTTTAATTCTCTGTATTGCTTTCTAAAGTGAGTGTGAATTCTATTTAAAAAGATAAAAGAGCAACTAAAAATGTTAACTAAATTCACAATAAGTCAATGGCACCAAGGCTTAGAGTAACCAGATGTCTATAGTCTCAAAACCTGAAAATTCCCTAATTCCTCCATCACAACTTATCTGACAGTATTATTTATTCCCTCCATAGGACACTCTTGGAGCAAAATCATATAGCATAGGAACCATCCCCCACTATCAATTATCCACATTGTTAGCACTCCACTCAAGCTCTGCCATGCCAAACCAAAATGATTTTCTTTCTTTGCTTTGCCTCAAAGAGCACACAGTACAGAGTTGTGGCTTAGGAAATATCATTTCATCAAAGGAGTGTGTTGACCCATTTTTCCAAGGAACTATGTAAATAGATACAGGTAATTCGGTAGACTTCATGGAACTCAGTGTTCTTGCCATACAAAAGGACATTTTTATGACAATTGTAAAGGGAGAAGTCTCTTCTGTTACCGGCAGGTTTTTCCCGCCGGCTGCTGCTGGTCCTGCCACCACGGTCCCGCTGCCATGTGAGCCCCAAATAACACTCAGAGACGCTGTATTTGATACAATCCTGTTGGCCAATGACTATCATTGTTAATGGGCTAGCTCTGTCTTAATTATTAACCCATTTCTACTTATCTAGGTATTTCCACGTGGTCATCAGATTGGAAGCCGTGGCCGGCGTCTTCCTTCCTCCCTGGTCTCCATCTTGACCCCTCCCTATTACTACCTCCTTCCTCCTAGTTTCTTAGTCCCTCCTATCTTCCTTTTCTATTGGCCAACAGGGCTTTATTAATTAACCAGTATGAAAAACATATTTACAGAATAACATCTCCCATCACTCTTCCAAGTAATCATGTTTTCATTAAGAAAATAAAAGATATTGGAAAAGATGCTATTCAATGATTCTAACCATTGAGGTCCCTCAAGTATGGGGTAAGAGTATTTGCTGGAGTATTTGCACTTCTCTTGGGTGGTTGAAGAGAGTGGTTAAGACTGTCATCTTGATATGCATAAGGTGCTGCCAAGAAGTAGGGGGAAATCTATGAGTGGAGATACTGAGGGTTTACTTTTATCTAAAAAGCAGACTAATGAGGCTGAGCTAACTACAAGTAAAGCAGCAGGCAGTCTTTCTGTCTGGGAGAGATGGAGATATTTGGTTGGGTTGTGACTCATACACTGCCTTTCCCTATGCTGTGACTCAGGCAGGATACAAAGAGGCATTGTCTTGTGTCTGTCTACCATGGTCTCAAAGTGACCAGAACCTATGTTGAGTTCTAAAATTATGAAGTTATGAATTTATGAAATTATGAATGTCAATGAAATAAAATGCACAGTGATCCAGCTGTCTATGAAGTCAGCCCAGAACTTACCCAAGGTTTGTCCACAACTCTCCATTTTCATCAATTCTCCCTCCTAGCAGTATACTAAAATGCAAATTCAACCAAATGGACCAAACAAAATGCAGTTCCATCTTTTAAACTCGGGTATAAGGATACTATATAAGAAAAATGGGAACGCTGAAGGAGGATATAGCTGAGATAAATTTAAGTTCCCTCACTATCAACTGTGTTATTTCTGAAAGGTTTAAAAATCACTGAGCCTTAATTTATTTAGATGTAACACAATAAAGCTGAAATAAGAATTTCATAATAGTATGCAGGAAGAGAGTCTAAGCTAGAAGTCTTTATGAGTCCATCTCTCAAAGCCCAGGGAACCCAGTAGAAGATGGGGAGGAAAGATGGTAGGAGTCAGAAAGGATGGAGGACACAAGGAGAACATGGTCCACTGACTCAAATAAACAGGACTCATATGGTCCCACGGAGAATTAAGTGGCAAGCATAGAGCATGCATAGGTCTCCAGGGCTCCTGTTGGATTGCCTTGTTCAGACTCAATAGTAGAGCTTTTGCTTGGCCTTATTGTGTCTTATTTTGTCTTATTTGGTTATTGTCTCTTGTAGATCTGCTCTTTTCTGAAGGAATATGGAGGAGAAATAGATCTGGGGGAGAGGGCAAATGGGGGGAGAATGGAGAAAGTGAAGGGAAACTATGGTAGGGATATATTGTATAAGAGAAGAATTTATTTTTAATTAAAAGAAACAAAAGAAGTGAATAATATTTTATATAAACACAAAGTATAATATCTGTTCCATGGGAATTCCCAGTAAATGATGTATATCACTTATTATTGGAATCACTTCTTTTTTGCTGTGGAAAAAAATACATGACAAAATCAATTTAAGGGGAGAAGACTTGGTTCTGGCTCATGGTTTTGGAAGTAAAACAGTTACATTCATACCTTTAACTATTTATGCCATCATGTTAATCCTTCCCTCCCTTGGAAATCTCCAAAGTGGCCCCTTCCTAATTTTCTAACCTCTATGGATATTCCAAACAGAACACATGTATATGAAGAGTCAACCTTAACATCTACAAATAAGAGAAAGCATGTGACATTTGTCTTTCTGGGTCTCAGTTACCTCACTCACATGTTTACAATTCCCCACCATTTTCTTGCCAGTTTTATAATTTTATTTTTATTAATTAGTGCTTAATATTCTGTTGTGTAAATATACATTTTCAGTATCCATTCTCCTGTTTACAGACACTACCATTTCCTGGCCATTGTGAATAGAACAGTGATGAACATGAACAAGCAAGAAACTTTGTAGTAGTTTATGAAATCCTTTGGGGATATACATAGGGGTGGGATATTTGGATCATTTGGTAGACCTATTCCTAGCTTTTTGAGGAAAATCCACGCTGATTTCCCTAGTAGATATACCAGCTTTCAATTCCACCAGCAATGAATAAGTGTTCCCCCTTTTCCTACATTCAGGCCAACAATTGTCAGTTGTAGATGGGACATAGACCATTCTGCTTGGGGTAAGGTGAAATTATTTCAAAATAGTTATAATTTGTATTTCCTTCTGGCCAAGGATATTAAATGTTTCTAAAGTGATTCTCAACCATTTACACTTCATGTTTTGAGAACCTTCTTTAGTTAAACCTGTTAGAAAAACACCCTCAGAGTATATTTCAGGGTGGTTCTAAATCCAGCCAAGCCGACAATAAAGGTTAGCTATCACACGAAAGAAATAACAACAGACATCTTCAGCATTGCATATTTCATTTTAGTTCAAATAAACAATAAATGCCAATAAATAAGATGTAACTGAGAGAGGAGGTTAATCTTTTTCTGCGTTAGAATTTTTAGTATAGAAAAATACTGTTAAAGCATAGGTTCTATACAATTCCATATTTATGAACAGCTTATCTTTGACTTGACTCTTGATATTCAAGACTATTGAATAAATTAGCAGGCGATTTTCATATACTTACCAGAGGGTTTGTAGTTCTCTTGTTATGAAATAAATAATCACATTCTTCAGCCATATTTTAATCAGGTTGTTGATTTCTTTCTATATTACCATATCCAAAATGAATCATTGAAAAGAGGACATACGGGTTGCTTTCTTTCAATAGTTCCCCTAGTGACATATTGGCAAGAAAAATCAAACTATCTGACTATGTGATGCCTTATTTTAGAGTTCATGTTATTGCTAACAAAATATGGTAATAAAATAAAATATATAAAACTTCAAAAGAATTGTATAGGCCAAGAAAGGCTAACCTTGAATTTGGGATGCAATTATCAAGTACTATGAATCAACAAAATCATGGTCTTCCAGTTCAGCTGATTTTCACTGACTTATTCTGAGAGGTGACAAACACATTATGAGCCGTTAAAAATTCTTTAATTGGCCATACATAAATTATGGACCTAATTAGTCAGTTCAGTTTTGATATAGGTGGTTTATGAGGCACCAGACAAAAAAGGACCAACACCTGTCTGACTTCTCCATGAGTTTGGGTTAAAATACTGGCATCAGGGCCAATCTATCAATTATATATTCTAGTAACATTAGAAGAATGTTGCAAGAATTCCATATGGTGAATGAGAAGGCCAAGATTTAGGAGTGATATGATAGCCTTTGGAAGTATAGAGAATTATTATAGTCTTTCTGGAGTTTTGATTAATGACAGAAAGAATGCAAAAATATTATGCATTCTTCTTAATGATGGTCATGAGATAAAATTAATATGGACTTAACACAGTGCATAATAACCATGAGCTGAAAAATTAAAATATGAATTAAGAGTATCCATTCATATTCAAGAAAAGTCATAGAGTGTTAAGGTCACATACTTTTAGCAGCCCAAAATTTGTGGCAAAACATGTGATTCTGGAAATTTTGAATTCCTGCTGTCAGAAATTGAGAGGAAAGTAATTTTCTTTGCATACTGGTACATGCCTATAATATTGGAGTCAAGAAGAGTAGGATTTTGGGGCCACCTTGGGCCACACAGCAAAGAAAATGAAACAAATTTCACCTGTGTTGACTTCAGAATCATAAAATTGAAAAACTGAATTTCCCTGTATAAATCTCTCACCCCTTATGAGACTACAAAGACAGTATATGTTGTGATAGGAAAAATATTACATTTTATAAATGCAATGAGAATTGAATGCAGTAATGTTCAAAAAGATTACTTGGCAAAGAAGTAGAAGCTTTGGCAACCTCCACCCCACACACAGACACACAAAATACCATGTGTCCTTTACCTGCTGGACAGCCAGGTCTGGTTAATTATTGACTAGATAACCATTACTTTTGCCTCTTCCTTTCTTTGCCAATTACCTTAGTCCAAAAGAGACCCGCCTTTCCAGTTCACTCAGCAAAATGACAAGAGAAAACCACACTAGTTTATTTAACAAACTTTACAGGACATCAGAGCCTTCAGAAATGGAATCAGAAGAACAAGAAAAAGTGAAAGTTTGATGCAGAAATGGGTAGCTGAGGAAGACTGTCATGGAACAGGAGAGGTATGATCTAATGATACACACTCCAACAAGTTCCAAAGATGTAGAACAGAGCTTTCATAACATAAAATTAGTGTCATAAATTGGAGGACAACTGGAAAAAAACCAGTTTGTTCAGATTCTTCTCTGTGACCTTGTGTATTTATAGAAAAGGGCATTCATTATGCTAGATAAAAGATGTCTAGCCAATAGGGCCATGTGCCCTGTTTCAGAGAAAGGATTGGAAATTCATTTCTCTGCTCTATGGCCTGCTTTCAGGGAGTAAGACAACAAGTAACCTTCCTATTTCTGCAATTTTCTCAAAGGCTAAGGGGCTATATTTTGGAATAATTTATCTTGAGTCATATCATCCCCAGACCTTGATCAAAAAACTAACTGGCACGGCTAGCAAAAGGATGTGGTATAACTTTGTGGTATATTCTGTGTATTCCAGGGCTCCTTAGGAGAAAAAGTGAAAGCTATTCTCCTTTACATATAACATTCTTGTTTACCTACTTTGTCCATTAAATTTCTTGAACCCCTCAATAATTCTTGTAAGCAAGAATCTTTAAGAACTTTTGTTTGGGAACCCCATCTAAGAATATGTTTGTTTATATATTTTTCTCTTCTTTTAAAAAGTTTTAAAATTTATGTGTGTGTTGTAAAAAACCAAAGTGTTATGATAGAGGAACCTTTCAACTTGTCATTCAGTTACAAGTTGATGTTTTTCCACCAACATCTTCCCCTCCATCCCATGTGAAAGTAAACAATGCATGGACAACAGTACACCGAAAGCCACTCAAAGAAAGTTGTTTCTTTGATACAAACTTGGGCTGTTTCACATGAATGCTAACCTAGTCTTACCTAGTTTTGTACTTAACTTGCCTTTTGAAGCCAGGCTTCCAAGTCTAGTCTCAAGTTGATGCCTGTTTTATGTTCAGAAGATCAAGTCCACTCTTTAAAAGGCTTCCTTTTGCTTCAGGAGCCCTTGAGATATTTTTCTTAATGCTAAGTACTTGTAAAGCATCACTAAAGTACATCTTCAGTACAATCAGAAACCTTAGATTACTTGATAGAGTTATATACATGTTCTAGGGTTTGTTCTGAGATGCTTCTGTTGATTTGATTCTCTTTACCTAATCTCTGTTCCCCTTCCACAAGAGAGAAGGCAGCTTAATGTTCATTCCCTTTGGAATCTCTAGCACAGGTTTCAGACTGCAGTTCAGAAGCCTGATCTAGTTATAAAAATTTATAGCCATGAGACTCATCCATTCAGTGTGACATTAACTATTCTGAGATTATAGACTATCTTGGGATAGATCACAGGAGAGACTGGCACATTCGGTTCTTTCCTTTCACCTGAAGAATTTGAAACTCAAAGATGGGAGTCCCTAACTACTGTATAGACACAGTGTGTAACATCCTCATAGGATTCTATAGATCACCCCTTCTTGAACATCTGGATTTCTCACTCTTTTCTGTCTTAGTGAAAGAAAACAAAAGAAATCAGGAACAACAAAACACAGGATTATGCACTGTACATACTTGTAGCAGACAACAACCTCTGCCCCAGTTCCCACTGAAAATAGAAAAAACACTTCATAAAACTTTAACACTGGAAATTACGAATGCCAGAATCAGGGTTTACAACACCTTTATCTCTAGTCCCAAAGGACTAAATACTCTTAATGCCTTTTTATGACCTCCATGGATACCAGACACACACAAAATGAAGATACATACATGCAGGCAAGACACACACACACACACACACACACACACACACACACACATGTACATAACATAAAATTAATCTTTTTTAAAGAAAAAAGATGTACCAGATTTACCAGTTCTATTCATGAGTTTCACTTTTTAATATCACAGATTAAATTGAAGTTTGTCTGTTATTTCTCAACAGACTCTGATCCACTACAGTGTAAACATCACAAGGATTTAGATAAAATATTTCTGATCTCCTTATAAGGTGTCTAATAAAGGAAGCACTGTCTGAATAATACCTCAGGTGTTAATGGGCATTACTCAAGTGTATTTCCTATTCCATGCAGCCGATATTAAGGAGTGTTTTTTAGCCATCAAAACTTGTACTGAAATTGGGACTGTGCTCCCAACTTAGAAGGAAGATTGGCAAGTAGTTACTTATTTGTTTTATAGAGGTCTGCACAAGATACTAGGTACCCTGCATCAAGTTTGTCCTAGTGGTATATGTGGATGGCAGATTCAAAAGTAGTTGCAGTGACATTATAAATGAAAAGACAGACAGATTTATATTGCCACAGTTTCATGGAAAAGAGAGAAACACTGGAATCAAACCTCAAAGAATAGCAGTAATATGGCAAGTGTATCTTGCAAGATTGAGCAATGTGGACAAGGGACTGTCACAGAGATAGATTTGCAGCTATAAAGCATCAAGACAAGTTTAAGACCTATGTATGGATTGCTCTTTTCAGCTAAGGTGTGAAGCATAGGTATCAATGACAAGAGATCAAGAAATATAGGTAAGAAGGAATTCAATCATGGAACCTTATCTCTACTGTTGCAAAGAATTTTTCCCTATAAATAACAGGAAACCAGTGGCGAAGTTTTAGTGTATATCTTTGTAGATTTGTAGATTGTGTATATCTTTGTACATGCATATGTACACATATACATATATATTCATGTAATAGATGATATGAGATGCTGCCCTGATTAGAATTTTCATCAACTTGACACAAGAAGGGTCATCTGAGAGGAGAGAATTTTCACTGAGAAAATATCTCTATCAGATTGGCCTGCAGGCCAGTGTATGAGGCATTTTGTGGATTAGTGGCTAATGTGGGAGGGCCCAATCTACTGTGCACAGTGTCACCCCTAGACAGATGGTCTTGAGTTTAAGACTTTAGTATGAAGGATGTAATATTTTATGTAAAACATGATAAATTTGACTGCATTAAAACATCAAATACCAACTCTCAAATGAAAACACTATAAAAATGTTGCAAGACAGAATCTATGAAGGGTAGGTATCTTTAAAACATATAAACGAAGAAGGACCAGAAGTCAAAATTATAAAGAACCCATAAAGAGAGGTGTAGTGGACAAAGACACTGGCAAGCCATTCACAAGGAAGGAATGTGAGATGGCCAATAACCTGTTAAGAAGATTGCTTCACTAACAATCTGCCGGTTCATGCTAAAATGGCCACAAAATGCATGCCATGGCCATTTCTACCAAGTATTTTTTCAAATGTCCAAAAGTTCCTCTGGAATACTATGAGACAGAAGTCCTCATATTTAGGACACTTCACTGTCTTCTGAAGTTACAGGTGTGTGTCTTCTTACCTTGAAGTTCCATGTGTCAACGCAACACCCAGGAAAGCTTCAATATGTGTAATAATGGTTCCACAGCCAATGTTATTCACTGTAAACCTACTTACAATAAAAAAATACCCAAGCTGAAAACATCCCAAATATCCATTTATAGCACAATGTATATATGAATTGTGGTAATTTGCATAATGTCTTAAGCAGTTTATAAGGCAGTTCAATGAAATGCTTATTCTTAATAGCATGAACAAGTCTCAAAACACTAATGTTGGACTCAAATAAATATATTTCAAAGTGATGAATGTGTCTGGTATCATTTCCCAAGCATCTTAAAACATGAACATCATCATTATGAAGGAAAGACAAATAAGTAGCAATTTATAAAAATACACATGTGATAAATACCCCAGTCTACCTACCTATACTACATCATCTGCCAGTAATTAGAACATTTTGGGGAGGCTAAGAAAATGTCATTCACTGCTGCAAGCAATTTAAAGATGTTTAATCTTCCTGCTTAGTTCCCCAAAACAACAACAAAATGACACACATAAAATTATTACTACAGGCATTCACAGAAACAGAAACTGAGTCACAGCAATTTGGGAATCTGATACGATGTACCTATTATAGGAAATAAGTCAGCATGAGAAAAGAGGGACATATTTAATTCAACCTCGAAACAGTGAGCGCATATCTTTATTGGTCTGAGGAATTGGTGGCTCAAACCCTGTGTCTCGGTATCAGGGCCCAGGAAAATACACCATGCAGGGTCTGAGAACCAGCATGTGTAGTGAGAACAGGGAAGTGGTGCATAACCTGATTCCTGAAAGCACAGGTGAGAGATGAATTCCATTGTCTGTTTTTGTGCTCCAGGTCCAAGGGAACATGATGGGTGTCAACTGCTCTCAGGAGGAATTCTGTGGGTGACAGATTTCCTGAAGATTGGGGGGGTCTGTTTTATGGCCCTCATTTGTTGGTTTGCTTTTATTTGACTTCATGGTAGTGTGTCCATCATATAGCTAAATGCCGTCATGAAATCTTGAATCGTTCTTTTATCGATGCCATAGTCGCACAGATCTTAAGTGGCACGAAAGAATGGGATGCAGAGATGGCATAAAAGAGGCTTCAACTGAGATATTTTCAGATGAGACTTCTTGGAAAAAGATAATAAAATAAGTAGGCTTGATAAAAACTAAGTTGAGAAAAGCAAGTGTCCATTACACCATTGTCCTCATTGGCTAAGACATCTAATACTTGGTAGTGATGTATCCACAACTACCCTCAAACCATTGTGCCAGTACAGACCCTAAATAGTACTCCTTAAAGTTTATGAAATATTTTAATATATATCTATTACTATATATATACTATATATATCTATTACTATATATAATATACATAACTATATAGAGATATTGCTAATTGTTGTTACCCCTGTTGTAATTTTAAGTTACTCGAAGCTTAAAGAAACCCAGTAGCATGAAGTGTGCTGGGATTAAAACCCAGTCAGACTCAGATACCCTGACATGTATCTCTTGTTTTCTCTCCAACTTACAAAAGTTCAAACGCCTTAGAGCCACCACATCTGCATTAAATTGACTAACTGTAAAAATGTATTTACATGGTCCTTAGTAGCAGTCATATTTTTCAAACATAAAACACTCATCTTTGAGATCATTTTTTTTCAATCCATATCCTCAGTACTTTTGCATCCAAAAACATCAATATTAATTCTGGCTTTAAAGTGGTCCCAGCAAGGAGCCTTCATTTCATACTCATTTACTAGAAGTGTCTTGCTTTGAAGTTGACATAATTACCAAATAGTCTGTTCGTCTTTTGATACATTTTACTAGTCCCAGAAATCAGGTTACAGGTAATATGATTCTGCCTCAAAATATAGGGAAGACAAATCAGGGAAGGAGGAAAATTTGAAAAACAAAAACAAAAAACAAACAACGGGTAATGTTGAATCACTCTGGGTCACTAAAAGTTTGTGTTTTTAACACGGGCTTATTCTTTATACCCTCTTTAGTTATGGGGATAGTGTTATGAGCATGTTTTTCAACCTGCCTGGTCTCAGAGCCACGTCAGCCCCAAATAGCATATATAGGCGCTGTATTAGATATAAAGCTGTTAGCCTGTTACTAGTAATTTTTATTGGCTAGCTCTGTCTTAAATATTAACCCATTTCTATTGACCTAAGTATTTCCACATGGTCTCAACTTACAGGAGAGAGAGCCTAGCATTCTATTCTCTCCACCCTCCGTGTTGATTCCCCTCCCTACCACTTTCCGAATTTTCCTTGTCTCCTAGTCCCACCTATCTTGCTTTCCTATTGGCCAACAATGCTTTATTCATTAACCAATATGAGAAACATATTTACAGAATGATATCTCCCATCAGGATAGGGTCATAGAGGCGCAAATAGGGGAGAGTATAATTTTACCTTTCCAATTTGATATTATACTGAGAAAACAGTGTTACAAGCATGTTTTTAAGCCAGCCTGGTCCCACAGCCATGCCAGCCCCAAATAATACACAGAGATGCTGTATTAGATATAAAGCTATTGGCCAGTTACTAGTGCTACTTATTGGCTAGCACTATCTTAAATATTAACCCATTTCTATTAATCTAAGTATTTCCATGTGGTCTTATCTTACTGGAGAGAGGGCCCAGACCTCTGATCTCTTGGTCTTACATGTTGACTCTCCTATTACCTACCTATCCCAGAATATTTCTTGTCTCCTAGTCCTGCCTATCTTGCTCTTCTATTGGCCAACAGGACTTTATTCACTAAGCAATAAGAGAAACATATTTACAGAATGACATCTCCCATCAAAAGAGATTACAAAACTAAGCATTTTCTTAGAGCAGTGCCAATAAATCAAAGCCTGTATTTGTGACAAAAAGTTCCGTAAACTTTGGTTAATAAAAAGATTACCCTTTACAAGTGGTTGCCCTAGAATACCTTGATGCTCAAACTTTTCCAGGAAATTAAAGTGCAATTCTATTGATCAAGTTTAATTTATTCCCAAATTTTGAAGAACTTGTGAATACCGCCAAAAAATCACTCTGTGTCTGTGTAAAATTCAACATTTTCAATATCAAGATCTTCCATTATGTTTCAGCAAATCTAACATTTGTAGAAACAGTGCTTTTTGCCCCTGAATGACTGGATTCTCAAGGCCCATGGCACTCAAAACACAAGCAATATTCACAATATTTGGAGAAGAAAGACAAATATCAATTTGTAAGAGAGTTGACTTATGAAATATGCATATAAACTTCTTCCTTACTTTTATATTTAACAATTTTAAATTTTTAAAAAATTCATATGTTTGTATGAAGGGTGAAACTATACACACCTAAGTATAGACACCCATACAAACCAGAAATGTTTGTGAAATCCTCTAGAACTGGAAGGTGCTGGGAACCAAACTAAGGCTCTCTCCGAGAGAAGTTTATGCTCTTAACCACTGAGCCATCTCTCCATCACTTATTCTTTGTTTTTCTCTGTGTTTACCACAACTTTGGTTTACCACCAAAGACTAGGTTAGGAAAAGAATATACTTTGGATTCTACCTTGCAAGCCCCTTCTTTCCTTGTCTGTGTAAATGACTTTATGTGAAAAGGGTCTCCAGGTTCTGATATGAAAAATAGAATGTGTTGAATATATCATTAAAAACCCAATTAACACCTTTATGCCTTGGCTTTCTTTTGGGATTTTCTTCCAAAATCTGAGACAATGGTGACAATTTCCAATTTTTCCAATCCAAGAGGCAGGAGACATCCTTTACTCTTCTTTTTCCTCATGTCCTGCTGGATAGGGAACATAAACCAGAAGCTTCATTGAAAATAAAAGATAGGGGTGTGAATGACAAAAATGGGGCTGGAGAGATGGTTCAGTGGTTAAGAACATTTGCTGTTCTTCCTGAGGAGCCAAGTTCGATTCACAGCACCCGTCTCATGTGTCTCACAACCATCCATAACTCTAGCTCCCAAAGACCATGTATAGTGTGCTGGGCTTCTCCAACACTTATACATATGGGCAAAATCCTGCCCAAAGATACATGTGTATACACATAATCCAAAGTACCCAAACAGCTTTGTCACAAAAGCCTAATCACAAAAAGATGCTTCAACCCTAGTAGAACAGAGGGTTCTCTGGGAGAGTGACTAAATGGAAAATTGATAATGAATCAAGGATCAGACAAAGCAGAAAACTAAGTGACAGAAATGGGGCATTTAGATCATCTACAATAGAAATGAATCAAATACAGTTTTTATTTTATTTGTGATAAAAATGATAAAAAGAAATTAATATGAAGATACTTTAAAGATTTTTGTATTTGACAGAAATTGGAATTTGTTGAATACCTCAAATCAAAGGAATTAACTTACTAAACAGCTGCAGTTCAAATATCTTCCTAGGCAGTCAGGCTAGCTAACCCAGGGAAGAAGTAGCTGTGTGGTAGATAAAGGTGGGTACAAAAGTAGCCTCATTTTAGAACATCTTGTGACTGACTGTTCATTAGGAAACAAGGCCCATTAGAGCCAGATGGGACTGATACACCCTATTACAGAAAAAAATTTTCATTGCCTTTTATCTTATTTGCTATCGTAAGGAAATAGACTTTCAAAATTGGCCGTGTCCGTCATGTAACTGACATCATGGCTCATTTTTAACTGAACTTTCTTTGGACTGCCAGCTCCTGACTTTTTATTCATTATGAAAGCTTGGCCTTACTTACCTTAGGCTTGCCCCCAACTAGCTCTTAAAACTTAAATTAACCTGTTTACATTTAATCTACATGATTCTTTCCCAGAGTCCCTGTCTCTGCCTGGATGTCCCGCCTATCCTCTCCTGCCTACCTACTGGCCATTCAGCTCTTTAAAAAAACCAATCAGAAGGTGCCTTAGGCAGGTGATGTTAAACAGAAACACATCTTCACATGGTGTACAAAAGGATTATACCAAAAACCATTAAGACAAATAGTTACAAGTAACTAAGCTCTGTTCTGGAAATCTTACATCTACCCTCCCTATCTCTATGTCTTAGTTTGTGAAAAATCCTTCCCCAGGCGACAATTCCCTATAAGACAAAGTATTCAAATCTCAGCCTACATGATTCACAGTGAGGAAGTTCTCACTTATCATAAGTGTGCACTTGTAATTTGTAACAAAACACTCTCTTACTTATTTCTTTTGTTTGACCATGACATATCCAAGAAACACTGAAGAGAAGTCTCTTCATCTCCTGAAATCTCCTCAATCCTCACCTCCTGAAATACCTGAGGATTATTACTTTAAAGTTATCAAATTAATCATATACTTCTGCAGTGCAATGTGGTGTTCTGCTATATATTAAAATTGAGTGATGATTCAATTAAACTTTTAAGGGTATCTATAAAACAGGAAGTTATTTCCAGTTGACCTACAAAACCTGTGTGGTCTTTTCCTGTAAATGCTCTTCCAAGAGTCACTTGAAGTCCTGAGACTCCATATGTATTAAATAAAGGTAAAAATATGTGTGGAATAAGTCTGGCCACATTCGTATTTCAACCCCATAATTTAGTACTCACCTCATCTTGGGCTTCTCATCTCACTCTAAATGGAATATTGGAATTGTAACTAATAACAATCTCTGTGTCACACAAAGGATTATGGTGAGAATAGTTGGTGGAAGAGGGGGAGGAATTGTGACATTGTAACCAGAAGGAAGTATGGCAGAAATATGATTTTGAACATAAAATAATGGCTTGTACTTTTAGGTATGAGGATGTGATCCCAGCAATGCAGCCATTCAAGATGAGCTCATAGGTGATCTAATATAATACACAGAATTATCTTGTGTTAGACAAAATTTGTGGTTAGTTGCACTGAAAAGACTTGTCATTTTAACTTTCACAAATGACTCCATGATTATTTTATGTCATACCAATAAAAAAATCTGTAGATTACATTGTTGTGACCTGTTGGCTAAAGCTGTAGCCACCTATAACTTAGACCCAAACTGAAACACCCAACCTGTAGCACAAACTGGAAGGTTAACTAAGGAATATCTATCCTTGTAGCCAATATATAATACCCCATGAATTTGGAAGCAGTCTCCAACAGTTACCACAATCTTTTTAATAATCTTTCTGGGGGAAAACTAATTAGTTTAGGATTAAAGCTAAATTTCATTAGATCCATTAATATGTAAACAGTGGGATCTCTAAATAAGCTCCTAAGAGACTTCTAGTAATCAGAAATAAAAAAGTATACTCTATGTGAGAAGATAATGCTCTAAGTTAATACAGAGGTTTTGAAGCCTTTGAGACTTTTAAAAACAAGAATGAGAGAGAGCTGGGACCATCAGACAAAATTGCACAGGAGTGGAGCTAGTCAGCCAACAGATGCTGGCAACCTGTTGGTTGTAAAGGATTAAACTAGCAAAATCCTCAACTACCCAACAAAATGATCCAGGAAAAACAGTGACAGTTAAGGTTCATCAGTATCTGTGTAAGAAAGACTACCATTCAATAGAGTCTTGGGAAATTTCTGGAGAAGAAGTAAAAGCAAGAAAAATGTGAATTTCATTCAAGAAGACTGGCGATGCAAACCAGAAAAATCTCTCTCTCTCTCTCTCTCTCTCTCTCTCTCTCTCACACACACACACACACACACACACACACACACACACACAATTGCCGGTCCATTTTAAAAGAAAAATACTAGGCTTTTGCGCTCTCATTCATAGCCAAGCACTGACTTTACCCCAGCTGTTGCTGTTCTCAGAATCCTCAGAAGGGCTAATTCACAAAGCCTTTCCAAATTCACATTTTGACTTCTACGCTAATTCAAACTTCTCTTTTACTTGGGGAAATCTCAACGAATCTCCCAATGTCAAAGTCTAACAAAATCGACCATGATGGTGATGATTAGAATGTGTGCTTCCTTTTAAAGTTCAAATCTGAAAACAGGATATTTAGTACGGCCCTGAGTCTTAAACTTATTGCCAGGAAAAATGTTGCAAAGTTAGATTTCTCAAGTTTAATCATTCTTTTTACATCTAGTAGAAAGTGCTTACTATTTATTTAAAGTGACTTGAGGCTAGGGAGATGACAAGGTTTGCTACTCTTCCAGTGGACCCAGATTTAGTTCCCAGCACCCAGGGTAGGTGCTTACAACTGCCCATAACTGCAACTTCCAGGTATCTCACGCCATCTGGCCTCCACATGTGTACAGAACATAAACTCACACTCTGACACTCATAAACCAAAATGTCTTTTAAGTAACTCTATTTACTAGCCACATCAAACTTTAATATTAACTTCAAACAAATTTCTATTTTCTCATGGACATGTAGAATCAACCAGGTATTGATGTATATATTAAAATATTATTTGCAAAAATGTACACAACAAATAGACTATTCCTAAAAATCTGATTTTCTGTTTCAGACATATGCAAATTCAAGCTGCTCCATTTTGATCTCTTACATCTGCCTTCCTCTCAATCTATTTGGGATAACAGCTTTCATTTCCTGTGTCTGGTTTTTACAGAGAGCCCAAATTTCATAGCAAATTGGGGTCAAATCTTCCTGATACTATTTCAATTTATTTTGCATTATAGACCCTCAGAATCCATCAGCATTTCTATGAAGCCAATACAGGCCAGGTTAGCTATAAAAATGGTAGCAAAGTCAAATACCAGCTGTAGATATTGATAGTACACCAATTAACTATAAAAATGCTAGATTGTGCCACCCTACTTAAAAATATAAATGTTTTTATTAAAATTTTATCAAAACACAGTTACATTCATTCCTTTATACCTGTCTCTGGCTGGTTTTGCTCCAAAAACAGACACAAGAAGCTGAGTTCATGAGTATATTATCTTTATTTTTTTTTCATTTTATATATACTAGTCCTTAGTTCCCCTCCCTCTCCTAGAGTATATTATTTTAAGAGGCAAAAGTACCTTCCAGCAGGGAGGACGTGTACAATAGAGAGTGGTATGACAGGTGGTCATATTGTTATTACATCTCTATTGAACCACCCAACAGCAATTATCACGTAGAAAATCAGGACCAGCTTTGTTACATGAAATATTGGGGGGGGCGAAATCTGAGTTTTCTACAGAATCATTAATTTTTAAATATCCATTTTGTAAAACAAATAAATTAACACTGTATGCTCAACTAAATTGGTCTTCTGGCAGTTTACAACCTCTAAAACAGTCTTTAAAAGCTTTGTGGCCTTCCATCAGTAACAAGTCTCTCAGTGTCTCTGTCTCATCTGCCAAGTTATGACTGCCAACTCTTCAAGATACCACAATATACAGCCTGCTGAAAATGCAAGCTACCAATGAAAAGAAGAAACCAATAGTCTTACATGCTTAGGAAACCTTTGAGCCACAGCAATGAGCAGCATGTCCCAAACCCTTAAGGGTGTGGTAATGGCATGCATATCTTGGTAGTAACCAACACCTTTCTGATTTGACTTAAGACCTGCTCAACAAAAGGGGAATCATGCCTGATAGTGGAAACCTAGCCAACTACTCAGGGCTTAAAAATCATGGATCTTAGAACAGAAACCTATAACCACTAGTTTACTAAACCAGCACAATCCCTAACTATATTCTAAATATTTGTTCTTATACCCACAGGTAAGTATAGTTCTCACCTTTCCTCAAGGAGACGTCTTTCTGCAACAGACAAAGCCTTCTACAGAAAACCACTGTCGATTAAATACAGAGTTGTAGAGCCCAGTCCCAACTGATACATCTCCAAAACAGCTACCACACATAAGGCTCAGGAGACTGGGGACAAAGGATGGAAAGATTGTACAAGCCAGAGGATCAGGATGTTTGCCCGGAGATTGTGTCTCCTATTGATGTCAGGAGCTATACCCACAAGGCTTCAGCAACATGAGTTCATAAAACATGAGCTGAACAAGGAAAACAACAACAGACATGCTAAATTGGACAGGAGAAAGCCCTCAAGGCCTCAACCCTACACAATAGGTAATATGCAATACTGAGAGTGGGAAAAATAGGCTTCCCATGGGAAGTGGACACTCATCAGTTATCTAATATCGAACTTCCAATCCTGAAAACATACATACAACTAACATTATACAGGGCTGAGAAAGTTGTATGTTTAAGAATGTATATGCACATACATGTATGTAGGAACTGTTAAGGAAAACTGAGACTGTGAGTTTGGAAGAAAGAATGGAGGAGCATATAAAAGGTTTTGGAGGGAAGAAAAGAAAGAGGGACATAATGTTATTATACTATAACCTCAAAACAACGCAAGAGAATTAAAAAAAAAAAAGAAAGAATAACAAAAACCACATTCTCTCTCATCTGTACTCCCTGGCTCTAAATCTTAATAAATTCCTTAGAGCTATGAGAATATTAAGAAATAAAGCAGGAAGGTACATTTTCTGTTTGTCATTTCTTCTTTTAAATTTACAAAACACTTCAATAATTTTTCAGGAATTTCCAAGGTTGTTGTTCAAAATTGTTTTGCTGTTTTAAAGTCGGTTTTGACTTTAAAAATATATGTATTTTTTAAAAAAAATGTGTCTTTTCTAGTTTCCCATTTATCTGCATAGTGATGAAAAACAGTGCTCTTTTACCTCTTTGCTTAAAGTGTTCTCTGCATCTGTTAATGGATCAGTTTTTATTTTTAATTCTGCATGTTTCTGCTTACTTTTGCTTTCTAGAGAACTTGTTACTATGTCTGTAATTTGCCATCAAGATACTTCAGCACAGTGAGATTTTGTGTATGCTTTAGCCTAAGTCACATTTAAAAATTGAAAAAAAAAATCATGAATTCACAGACCAGGACTAGTCAGTCACCTGTTCTAAGCAGAAAAGGGATATTTGAAAGCCAAATACTAAGGGCTTTCATGTATCAGTTATACTTAGAGGCATTTGGAATTAACATAATTCAAATATGAGTTTTCACAAATAATAACTAGTTCTCAATTTCACTTAAACAAATCATGAAAGCACCTCATTGGTGACAGAAGTCATATTTAGGGCACACAAACTAGAATATAATTAAGGCTTTGCTATTTAAGACACAGCATTTTCAAGAATATTCATCAGTATGTCTCTCTGTGTGTATGTATCTTGTTCCTTTCCTTAAAAAGCAGTATGTCTATTGTTGTCTTTGCTCCAGACTAAGGTAGTGGTACGGAAGTATTTATGTGTGTGTGTATTTGTGTGTTTGTGCTTGTGTGTGTGTGTGTGTGTGTGTGTACAAGCAATTTTTAAGCAGAAGCCATGAATTTGAAATACAGAAAAGAGGGGCTATATAGAAGAATTTTGAGGGAGAAAAGGGGAGGAGCAAAGTGGTGAAATTATAACCTCAGCTAATAAAAAAAAAATAATTTCTCTAAGAGTCATTATTTCTTACTTGCTCACATGTAACTTGGCTCACGGAATATAGCTCAGTAGAACAATTGCCTAGCATAAACAAGGCCCTGGAATGGATGCAACAGAACAAAAAAATGAGTGCCTTTTGGCATTCTGTATCGAACCTTTCTAGATGATACCATTTCCATTTCTTCTTGAAGCCCAGTGGCCATGCTCTAAGAAGCAACATGAAATAAACATGTGATTCCAAATGCATTTAAGCCAGTAGCCACACCCAAATTCCAGTGTCATGAATGAATATATTTGCTATTCCATGTCAACAGGAAGAGATAGGCCCTTGTTAAAAATAGTAACAAATGATAAATAATAACAAATTTCTTGCTTTCTTACTAGAGACTATGGAGGCCAGAAAAGAATGGGGTGGCATTTTTTAAATGAGGCCAAAGGAAGTAGAAACTGTGCCTCAAAAAGTCTGTTTTCAGCAATATTATCCACTAAGAATAAGGAAGGACTTCAGACATCCTTAGGTAAGCAGACACTGCTGATATTCTTACTCATAGAATCCACCCTACAAGACATACTAATAAAAGTCCTTGGAGCTAAAATGAAAGAATGTTAAAAATAGTTCAAATTTATTCAAAGAGTTACAAATTCTAGTAAAGGTAATTCCATGGGTGGATCCTTAAGGAAATATTACTATAATTTGGTTGTTACTCCTGTTTTAACATTATTTAAATGACAAATTTATAACAAACATAATTATTGTAACTCTATGTAAAATTAAATACATCATATTAAAGTGTATTTTATGACCATGATGTCGCAGAATTGTTTAAGCTATTAAAGCCATGTTGGTATCAATTAAGAAATCAGTCCTTTTATATTTAAAATATTAAATATAATTTCAAAGTTAAGCACTGAAAAATAATTATATATACATATATATATATATATATATATAAAGAAATGAATGAATCAAAATGATATACTACAAAGAATGCATTAAATATCAAAGAAGTAGATAATAGAGGAAGCACAATGCAGTATGACCTATGAAAGCACATTTCCAAATGGCAGAATTGCTTCCTTATCAGTAAGTACATTTAATGTAATACAATAAACTTAACCATTGAAAGTCAAAGACTGGACAAATAAGTTTTTAAAAGTCATGACCCAACTGTCCACATGAGATTTATTTTAAATTCAATTACACAAAGCAGTTTAAAGTAAAAGGATAGAAAGGGGCACTGTACAAACAATGACAAAAAAAATTATAAAAGAATACAGACTTTAAACCAAACTGTTATTAAAAACAGAACAAGAAGTTAAATATGGACCAAAAAGTCAACATTGAATGACAAAAGATGACCTGGCCTTAATCAAGTCAGATGAGAGGGACCAGCATGCCACACACAAGCTGTGACACATGCCTGCCGTCAGCTACACACAAATTTATGCAAAATAAAAAGAAATGAAGTGCAAATCTCTTCATGTTCCATCTATTGCTTAGATGCTTATGCACTATTACACTATCAGTAGAAACATAAATTATTGCAGCCATTATGCCAAACAAAATGGAAAGATTTTTAAAACTAGAAACTGTCATTATGATTCAGCAATAGCAGCTCTGGGTATCCATCCAAATGAAATGAAATCAGTATCAAAGGGATATCTACACACTCATGTTCATTTTAGAATTATTCACAATAACCATGAGGAAATAATTTAAACACCCATCAAAAAATGATAGGAGAAAAAGAACTAAGCACTATATATATATATGTATATATATATACCGTATATGTACATATACATATATATATATATGTAGTGTTTACAAAAGAGGGCATTCTGCAATATGTGAAGACAGATGAATTTGGAATGCACTGTGGTAATGTAAATAAGCCAGACACAAATGCTGAATGACCTTATATGATGTGGAATCTAAAATCATGGAATAGAAACAGAGTACAGTGGTGAACCCAAGAGTGAGAGGTAGAAGACATGGGGCATGCTGGTTAAATGGTACCAGACTGTAATCAGATGAGCAAGTTCTAACACACAGCACTGGTGATGGGTGAGTTGCTTTTTTTTGTCACCATTACACTATAATCACATATAGCAAATATATTGTATATTTGAGGCATATTTAATCTTTGTTAACTAAATATTTTTTAATTTTAAAACCTTTTATATCTCTGTGTCAAATACCATGGTTTCTGACTCTTATTTCATTCACTAGCCTACTTTAATTTATTAAATTTCTTTGCCCATCAATGCGTGTCCACAATAAATGAGAGAAGCTCTCTCTTGCTTCAGTGAAGATGCTAAGAAAATTCCATGTCTTTGTCTGTGCCTCTAACTTTTCTTTGTTTTTCAATCTTGGTATTGAAATACCTTCAATATCTTCACAGTTCAAACTTCATATCACGCATGTACCTCACAGGTCACACTCATCTTACCTGACACACATCATTTGTGTCTTCTCAGCCCTTTAAGCTCCATGAAGTAGGAAAAATCTTGCCATTGTGTTCTCAGAGTCTATCTGTCATACTTTCAGGGATGTAATAAGTTCTTAATAAGTTACCAACGACAGATGAACAAAGTAAAGTTGGTCAGATGACAACAATAAACACACATGTATTTCATTATTTTGATTCTGTTCTTTTTTCTTGCATTTTTATCTTAAAATTCATCAAGAGTGTTTTTATGTCAATATATATACAAAATGTATTTTGTTTACAGTATAAAAATATTCTCTACTCTAAATCAGAAAATTATTTTAGATGTCTAGGGACATGTGACTCATTATGCTTCCTGTTTTCCTTGGCTCCATCTTTTCCATGAGACAATCTAGAAAACAGTAAAAACAATACTCAAGATATTACCAGATAATTGTGCTCTGCTACTTAGTTATTTTTAATCATGTCAAACTTGTGACAAGATTTGTGGTTTTACCCATGCTCTTGATAGTTGATCCCAAGCGCTGTATATAATTAATCAAATATAATTTATATGAATGCCTTAGTGACAAGTTGTTGTTTTTTTTTCAAAGAGATAGTTGCAACTGGAAGCTATTTTATTGAGTAAAGAAACTCAATAACAACATTTGTTTCCATTTTTTAAGAGGATACTGGAAGGTAACTGCAATTGAGATGGTATATGAAAGTTGGGAACCCTGTGGACAGCCTGAAAATATTCTTACTGCTGAAGGGAGTGCAAGAAAAGGAAATGAAGAAAATGTTGGATGACGTTATTTATAGAAATGCCAAAGATAACTTTCAACACATGCTAAAAATCCCCTCTGCTTTGCAACTGCTTAGGCTAACTTTATATGTTGGCTTGACACTTCCCCTGAAGTCTTCTCTCTTGGATAGAGTGGAATAGAGTTAGCTATTTCTAAAAACAGATAATATATAGAGTGTTCATGGCAATGTCTGTGGAATGTATCTAAAGGTTGGATGCTCTTCAATCATTTCTAACACTCCCGCAATCCTAGGGATCTGAAGATAAAATGTCCCTATAAAATAATATTGCCAGACTCAATTCATTTCAGCTCAAAATGTCAAACAGTCACTGAGCAATAAAAACAGGTTTGTTTTCTACAGTAGTGTAGACATTTGAAATTGGTTTGGTTTGTCAGGTCCAAGAGAAAGAATTACAACACCACCTTCACTTACTTAAAAATGTTTAACCAATTACCATAGTTGATTTCAGTTGTGAATCTATGAGTCCTAGATTTCCACAGGTGTGATGCAGCAGTTGGCCTAGAAACCAGAGAAATGCAAACAGGCTCAGACTGCCTTTCTCAAAGCTGGCATCTCTTCTTTGATACTAGATTGTGAGATATTCAGATATAAGATTACATATCTGTGACATGTGAACACATATATAACAAATACATATATGTGTGTTGTGTGTGTGATTATTTTACAATTGTTTTTACCAAATCACTTCATTTATTTATTTATTTATTTATTTATTTATTTATTTATTTATTTATTTAGTGGAGAGGGCATATATGGAGATAATTGGACAACCTGCAAGAGTTGGTTTTTTCCTTCCGTCATGAAGGGCCTGGAGATCAATCTCAGGTACCTGGTCTTGGTGGCAAGTACATTTACCTAGTGAGTCATCTCACTCACTCTTGAATCATTTTTAATGAAAATTACATGTGAGAATTAAACACAAATTTTCTCCACCTGTTCAACTATCTTGGCTCCTTCTAATACCTTGACTTCTTATTTTCATAACCATCCTGCAGAAACCCTCTTATCTATGTTACGTGGCCCCTGCTATTAGGCATGGGATGTCTACAGTGATATGATCTTCTGTATGTTTTATTCTATTTTTCTTGAGTTAAACATGATCTCTATGGACTCAAGCACAGGGTATATTACCAGTTTTGCTTTTAAATGACTCTTCTCAAGTCACTGAAGCCTTTGGTGACAGATGCCCTCAGGCCCTAGTTTCACAGAGTGATCCTAAGACCAGTAGTCAGCACTATCGGAGAGCTTAGTAGAAATACAGAGGCTTTTACCCCAGTTTCTGGCATTAGAATCTGCACAAGATTCCAAAGGGCTCATGAGCCATACCTACACTAAAACCCAAAGAATGTTGTCCTGAAGTACTAAACCTTTGTATGGGCAATGCCAACCTAAAATCTGATATGCAGAACTCAGGTTTGTTACTTTTCATTTCTTCAGTAACTGTTCAAATCCATCTTTCCTAACTTTCTGTTATCTTTCTCCCATCTGTTCTATGTCCTTATCTCTTCCTCCCTTGCAACCCCTGCTGCCCTCTTTCTGATAGTCTTTATACAGAGAGACCTAGCCCTTGGGTTTCAAATCTGTCAAAATTAAATGTTTTTGAACATGAAAGAGGTAGAACACAAATGCAAGCATTTTCAGTAACTATCAATAATTTATTTTGAGTTTTATTTTGAAGATATAATAGATTGCCAGACCGTTACAAAGGTCTGGGTAAGAAGGCACTGTGACTTCCATTGTGAAAATGAAAATCAATTACTTTGTTATTTTAGATGGTATACCCTTGGAGGAAAAACAGTGCAAATTGGGAAACTAGACTCCATATCTTTTTATCACCACAGAATGAGATACAACCTGAAGAAATCATAAAGACGAATGTGGTTAGTATTCCATTTTCCTGATTGGAACAAATGCACCAGACTGTTAAAAGAAAGTAAATACAGTGAAAAAAGGAACAGGAGAGAGACAGGGTCAGAGACAGAAACAGAGAAAAACAGGACAAAATGTCAGTGGGGAGAAGTTAGATTAGAGAGGCAATCATGGGGCAGATACAGAGAGAGAGAGAGAGGAGGCTTTGGGGAGTAGTTGTCATAGCAATGACTCTGGTTTGTGTTATTTTCTGCATTCTGTGTGGAAGTTGGGGTAAAGAAGAGGAATGGCTTGATTGGTCTTTTAGCCAGAACAGTTTCCCCCTCTGAAAATTGAGATGCAAGCAGACCTGTTAGACATTGCAAGGGGAAAGATGAGAGCAACAGTAATGAAGGTAGGAAGCAATGATGCAATGTGTTATGAAGCAGAATCTCAGGATGTAGGGAAAGAGAAGCCAAAAATGTCAACTACCTGATAACACCCTCTGGGGAACATGCCAGGGGTATACTGCGTCCATCTGCCCAGTACTCCTTTCAATGTGCTAAATCTGCTCTTTGCACTGCTTTCCAAGGTGCCCTATTCCTAAATTGTAAAATTGTACTTTTGAAGTGATACCTGTTCCCTACTAAGCATCCTCAGGTGACAGAGTCAAATTAACATGGTGATGAATTGAGGTGGTCAGTGAGAAAGAAATCAAGCAAATACCTTGCCTGAGCTTTACTTGAAACACACACATTCTCCTATTATAGCAGAGAACTATGAAATGATTTGATGCGATATCCATCCCATTTATCCAACATGCACACAAATAAGTACACTCCAAGGTTTGACCATTAGAATGTTAAACTAGCAAAGCAGTTAATGATATGTGCAGACAGAATATTTTCATAATTTTTATTTATTTTACATACCAAATACAGTTTTTCCTACCTCCTCTCCTCCTGCTCCCTTCACCCCAATATCCCCTCCGAATCCACTCCTCTTCCATCTCCATTTAGATGGGGTAAGGCCTCCCGTGGGAATCAACAATGCATGGCACATTAAGCTGAGGCAGGACCAAGCTCCTCCCCACTGCATCAAGGCTGAACAAGTCATCCTAAGAAGGGAACATGTTGCAAAGAGCCAACTCATGCTGGAACAGATCCTGGTCCCACTGCTAGGTGCCCCCATGAAATACTGATCTACACAATTGTCATGCAGATGCAGAGTGCCCAGGTCTGCTCTATGCCAGCTCCTAGCTGTCCATCAAGAGTCTGTAAGTTCCCACAAGCTCAGGTCAGCTGTCTTTGTGGGTTTTCATATCACTATCCTAACCCCCACCTGCTCATATAATCCCTCCATCCTCTCTTCAACTGGACTCCTGAAACTTGGCCCAGTGCTTAGCTGTGGATCTCTGCATCAGCTTTGATCAGCTACTTGATGAAGGCTCTATGATGTCAACTAGAGCAGTCACCAATCTGATGCTTACAGAGGAAAACCAGTTCAGGTACCCTCTCCACTAATGCTAGGAGTCTTAGCTGATATCATCCCTTTGGGTTCCTGGGAGCATCCCTGGCACCAGGTTTCACCCTAACTCCACAATACCGTCTAACAAGCTATCTCTCCAAACACACTCCTGCACCTTCCTTCCATAACTCGGCCATCCTAATCCTTCATGTTCCATCCCCCTATCCTCTATCCTCTACTTCCCCCTGCCACCAGTTTACTCAGGTCATCCATCTACTCCTTCCAGTGAGATGCATGTGTCCCTCTTAGAGTCCTCCTTGTTACTTAGCTTCTCTGGGACTGAGGATTGTAGCCTGGTTATCCTTTGCTTTACATCTAATAACTACTTAGGAGTAATTACATACCCTGTTTGTCTTTCTGGCTCTGGGTTACCTCGCTTAGGATTACTTTTTTAAATTACATCCATTTGTCAGCAATTTCATGATGTCATTTTTTTCCTACTGAGTAAGCAATAATCCATTTTGTAGACATACCACATTTTCCTTATCCATTCTTCAGTTGAGGAGCATCTAGGTTGTTTCCAGGTTCTAGCCACTATGAATAATGGTACTGTGAACATTGTTGAGCAAGTGTCTTTGGGGTATGCTTGAGCATCTTTTGGGTATGTGCCCAAGACCGGTATATCTGGGTCTTGAGATAGGTTGATTCCAAATTTTCTGAGAAAACACCATACTGATTTCCAAAGTGGCTGTACAAGTTTGCACTCCCACCAGCAGTGGAGGAGTGCTCCCCTTTCTCTATATCCTCTCCAGCATAAGCTGTCATTGGTGTTTCTAATTTTAGCCATTCTGACAGGAGTAAGATGATATCTCAGAGTTGTTTTGAGTTGCATTTCCATGATAGCTAAGGATGTTGAGCATTTTCTAGTGTCTTTCAGCCATTTGGATTCCTCTATTGAGAATTTTCTCTTCAGTTCTATACCCTGCTTTTTAAATAGGGTTATCTGGTATTTTGGTGACTAGTTTCTTGAGTTCTTTGTATATTTTGGAGATCAGCCCTCTGTCAGATGTGGGCTTGGTGAATATCTTTTCCCAGTCTGTGGGCTGCCTTTTGGTCTTGTCGACTACGTCCTTTGCCTTACAGAAGTGTCTCAGTTTCAGAAGGTCTCATTTATTCATTGTTGATCTCTGTGTCTGTGCTACTGGTGTTATATTCAGGAAGCGGTCTCCTGTACCAATTCGTTCAAGGGTACCTCCCAATTTACATCTCCTTGATCTATCTCCTTTTGTGGTCATATTACTCTATCTAGAACATATGTACTATACTGAATAGAAATGGAGAGAGTAGATAGCCTTGTCTTGTCCCTGATTTTAGTGGAATCGCTTTTAGTTTCTCTCCACTTAATTTGATGTCAGCTGTCAGCTTGTCATATATTGCCTTTATTATGTTTAGGTTTTTCTTATATCCCTCTTCTCTCCAGAACCTTTATCATAAAGTGATATTGAATTTTGTCAAAGGCTTTTTGTGCTGACATATTTAAAGTTAAAACAACAACACTTCGCAAACACAAGACATTGAGGAGACACACCAGGACAGCATTTTTGTGCAAATTAGTCTGCCTCGCCTCACCTGGAGAATTAAAATATGGAAATCAGTTTGGTTCTCCAGAAAATATCATACAGGGCTATAAATAACATCTGCAAAGGATGGAATGACACTAAACACACATCTGCTAATTAATGAACTGAAGGAAGATGAGCATAACAGCAAGCAACGTCAGCAGTGTCAGAGTTGAAATGGAGAAATTCTTAGAAGTTTGGATATTGGCCAGGTCTGGAGTAACCAAGACAGAATGAAAGGACAGGGGGAGTAGAATATGGTGTTGTATGGCAGTCATCCTCAGGAAACAGAGGCAGAAGGATGATCACTAGGAGTTTAAATACTGTTGAGGCCACACACCTGCCTTAATATGGCATGAAAAGTCCAGGGGCATTGGGATGTGACTCAATGGTAGATCACTTACCGAGCATCTGCAAGACCCTAAATTGTATCATCAGCAAAGAAATTAAAAGAATTGTAAAAATCAATGTTGATTTTCAGATGCTCTGTAAACTTTAAAAATAAAACTATATGACAGGAAAGAAAAGAAATATATGAATAAACAATATAATACATATGCATGAGACCTATTTCCCTTAGAACTAGAGACTTACAATATTTCAAATCTACGACTTAGTATCTTGAACCCTTCATTACCTCTCATTCATCACATACAAATGGTTTTAATAATGTTTATGCTATTTAATTCAGAACTCTCTAGGAGATTATGTGATAGAATGCATTTAAAATACTCAAAATGTCAACATATCCACAAACATGTCATACTTATTTTATGAAAATAATTTATGCTTATTTTACATTGGTATTTATTTTCAGTATATAATTATACAGGACACATTTCTGGTGGTTGGGTACACTGTGTCTACAATTGGTAGAATCATTTACTGATCAAGACTTGATTGAATAAATTTTCTATCTTAGATTCTTCTAGCACATATCTAAGAATGGCAGGGAACAAAAAAACTGAGTGTGGTTGCCAGGGGAAAAAAATGGAGTTGTTAAGGAGATAGCAGATAGCTCATCCTTTACAAGAGGTTGGATAGGCTAGAGACTCTAATTCATAGTTAAGCAAAGAAGAATAATGGCTACAGTTTTCCTACCTATTCTGCTCCCCCATGATGGCCTCCACAAGAATTTCTGTGCTACTGTTGTATTTATTGGCAGAAAGTAGAATTTACTGTAAATCAAATTGCCACTGTTGTACAAAGACTTTATCCCTGTAGTCATTGACCTTTAAAAGTGTCATTCCTTCTCCACTGTAGCAAAATAGCTTCTATGTGGAGATATCTTCTTCAGGTTGCTCCTTTCTGAAACAAGAGGTAGGCAATTCATGATTGTTCTGATGCTTTAACAAAATGCCAGGGCTGCATGGTTTATATAACAAGAGATTTGAGTTCTGGTGGTTCTTAATACTGCAATGTCCAAGATCAAGATTCTAACTAAATTTGGTATCTGGTGATGTCTCTGGACCTGCTGGTAGCCATATGCCTTTGTGCTCATCTTCATGGAGCCATTTCTTATAGCACATGATTTGTAAAGGAAAAAGGGTAAGGTGACCTACACTCTCTTTATAATATCACCATCCCTAACAGAACACAGCCCACCTGTAAGCCCTGTCTTTGCTCTAATTACCTCCTGCAGATCCTATCTCCAAACATAGAGACATTGGAAGCTGTAACATTGATGTATAAAAGTTGGAAAAACAAAATTCAGCCTCTAGCACTCAGATTTCTAATGCCTAGGTACAAGACTCAGAATTGGATACAAAGTAATCTGAGATAACTGGGAAGGTTGAATTTGGCAGGAAATTCCCCAAAGACAGTACTATCACCACAAAAATATATTCATCAATAATTGGCTGTATGAAGAATTCTAATTATTCATATAGAGTGACAACATAGCTGTTACAGTTTTTCTAAATATACCATATGATATCAGCACTATGGCAGAATCTTCTCATAATATATTTCTCCAAATATATCCACATCTTCAAGTCCCTAATGATTTGTTAGACAGAGAAATTAGAACAAGGGCTTACTCCATTTGGTAAAAGGGATTTAAAAGAGTCAGGAACAGAATCGCATTAACACCTCAATAAAACATAATTATTTACTGACAAATTCAGCCATATAGCCTACACAGTTGCTGGTGCAGAAAATAAATAAAATCTAGAAAAACAAAAAGAAGTGTTGAAGAGGTCAGAAAGAGAAAGAGTCAGATAGAAGAGGTATGAGAAGGGAGAAGATTATACTCTGTTTAGTGAGGGATACAGCTCTCTACCCCCTCATAATACACATTTCTGGAAAGCTGCAGAAAGAACTTTTTAAATGATGGCAATAATCATGATGTGGTGGTTCCTTTTATAGTCATATGAAGTTTTATTCATGTAATTTCTTTGTAGAAAATATATGAGATTTGACTGGACATATAGTTTAGTTGGTAGCCCTAAATTTTGACCCCACCACAGGTAGGTCACAATTGTAATCCCAACACTAGAAAGATAAGGAAGAAAGATTATAAATTCAAGGTCGTCTTAGCTGGGTAAGGTCTTTAAGGCAGCTTCAAAACCATGTGATCCTGTCTCAAAGTATATAAATACAAATGACATTGTTAAATGGTTAGAACTAAGCATCAAGATATACAATTTTAATTGGTTTGTTCTTAGATACAATGATGCTCAAACCTCACAGTTGTAGTTGGTTCAATTTCAAAGTTCCCCAGTGATCAATTAATCATTGGAGTACAGAAAAGTTTAAGCTGATACTACAAAATAAAGGTAGACAGTATCTGTATATTTGAAAATTGGAAAGTTCCTGGTTAAATAATGTATGCCACAGTCAAATGAGAAGAAGTTGAATGAATTTTCAAAATTCTGTAATGGATGCTACTTGGAGAAATAGCATATGGGCTGACACATTGTTCCAGGTGCCTTCCTTGAGGAACTAAATCACTCTTTCACTGTAGACAACACTGTTCACAGTGCTCAGAGTTCAAGCACAGGCCATGATAATCCTTTAATGCAAAACCATCCTTCACAATAGAGCCATAAGTCAATATGCCCATTCTGGTTTATGATTCAAGCACTCTGGGCAGCTAGGAATTGACAGCCCATCTCCTGCCTTAAAAGCATCCCAGATTGTGTGGCTTGTATTCCTTTCTTTGCCTGATATGTTTTAAACAACACAAAAGCAAAACAGGTTGATTAAATTTTTTTCTTTCATATTCCCACAGGCAAAACACAGCTATCCTAATTTAGCTAAGGTCACTTTTGGCCTTTCTACTTCAGATCCCAGCAGGAAATAAAACAGTAATAGACCTTTCTGTTTGGAGCCTAAGAGAACTCATGGACTGGTTCCAGTCTTATCTTTATCAATTATATTGGTAACCTCTATTAACTTTTTTGCTTTCTCTCTAAACTCCACATTCTGGCCTTCCCCTCTTTTTGACCTTGGCAGAAAACCGGCACAGCATGTCACCTTGCTATGTCTCTACAGGATGTTTCCTCTGAGTGTGCATAGAGAAAGAAAGTATTTGCTTGCCAAAATTGAGAGATGCCGTTTTAGGTGAACTAAAAGTGTGGTAGCTGAAAAGGCACTACTCTTTGGGTTGTGGACTTCTCTGCTATGAGTCAAGTGAGTTAATTCAGCCACACTTTAACATATAGGAAAATATCTCTCTCTGTCTGTCTGTCTGTCTGTCTGTCTGTCTCTCTCTCTCTCTCTGTCTCTGTCTCTCTCTCTGTCTGTCTGTCTCTCTCTTTCTCTATCTTCTTCTCTCCCTCTCCCCTTCCCTGTCTCCCTCATCATCTCTCTCTTTCTCCCTCTTCCTTTCCCAATCTCACTCTCCCCTTCCACTCCCCTATCCACTCTCTCTCATCCTAGCTCAGAGCAGCCTTTTCTCTTACCCCCCCCCAATAAATCTCTTGCATAGAATCTGTTGAACAGTATGATGTCTGTGGCATCCTTTGGCCCCAACTTGCCAAGCTACTATTTGGCCACAGATATAATTAGCCAGTATTTAGCAAATCAGACCACTTACATAATATGAAAATATTCTACTGCTTATTGACTACCAGGAAAAAAAATGAAGACTTAAAGAATGATTGTAGCGGACTACTCTAATGCCATGTATTAGAGAAAGAAAAAGACACAACTCTTAACAGACAAGTTCAAAAACTATTTAAAATGAAAGTCATCTGGAAATTTCTGGTATCTGCCTGGTGGCATCAACACCAACACTCTACAGTTATTACTCATTCTATTCCAAAGCTGAAGAGCGGGAAGTAAAATTACTATGGTAAGATACACACACACACACACACACACACACACACACACACACACACACACACATATATATATATATACATATATATATATATGTATATATATATATATATTTGGGATTCCTATGTGTTTCATCCATCCCTCCATTTGTTTTTGTTTTTTGAGACAAGGTTCTCTGAAAGGAGATGTCATTCTGTAAATATGTTTCTCTTATTGGTTAATGAATAAAGCACTGTTGGCCTAGAGAAAAGCAGGACAGGTGGGACTAGGAGATAAGGAAGATTCTGGTAGATGTAGTAGAGAGGAGTCAAGATGTAGGCCATGAGAGGAATAAGAGGTTCAAACTCTCTCTCTCTCTCTCTCCAGTAAGACCACATGGAAACACTGAGATGGATAGAAATGAGTTAATAGCTAAGACAGAGCTAGCCAATAAGAAACTCTAGCCATTAGCCAACAGCTTTATAACTGATAGAGTCTCTCTGTGTTATTTTGGGACTGATGAGGCTCTGGGACCAGGCTGGCAGGAAAGTGTTCATAACAGTTCTCTTTGTAATTTGGCTGTCCCAGAACTAGCTCTGCAGAGTAGACTGTCTTTGAACTCAGAGATCCATTCATGAGCCTCTGTCTCCCTAGTTCTGGTGTTAAATCATCATTACCTGCACCATCACTACCATTCTTTCAACCATCCATTCTTTCAACAAAGTATGAACTCAGTTTTTCCTTTACAAATCACTAGGCACAGAATGACTTAAGACAGAGCTGCCAAGAGAGGAAAGCTTGCTTGTGCTAGCAGCTTGTATCTGTTCCTTAGTTGGTGTATGTACTACTCAAATGGAGAAGAGGGCCATGAGAGAGAGTTGGAAAGGGAAAAGAGAATTAGCATGAGAGTCTTTGTGAAATTTACTACAGACTTTCATTGAATGCAAGGCATTTTTTTCTGTCTGAAAGGACTGTTTACAAAAGTGCTGAAGAAATTCCTATCCTGAGGAGTGTTTTCAAGGCCTTTTGCCTCACAACCTCCCAGCCCCCATTGGTCAAAGACTGCAGTCAGACACTTAGCCTGAATGCATATTTGTGATGGAAACAGGCCTTACTGCACCTCACTGTTTAGTGTCAAGAAAGGAGCTGTATAAGAGAAAGATTCTGTCTGACTAAGACTGTGTGGGACTACTGATTAATTCTGTTGGTGTGATCAAACATGCTAACAGAAAGTGACTTGGGGAAGGAAAGGATTTGGCTTGCACTGGAGACATAGTACATGACTGGGTGTGTAAGCAAGATCAAGGCAGGAACCCAAGGCAAGAACCATGGAGGAATGCCACTTACTGTCTTGTTCCTTGGCTCATGCCCTGCTAGCTTACATATATAATATAGCCTAGACAAGCTGCATAGAGATAGTGCTGACCAGCATGGGCTGGATCCTCCCACAATAATCAATCAAGACAGCTTGTCACACACATTGGTCTTAGGCCAATCTGATTTTTAATTGAGATGCCCTCTTCCCAGGTGCCTCGAGCTGTGCTGAGTTAACAATAAGAACTAACTAGTGCAATGGCCATCTCAGTTGAGTGGGGAAATCCAAAAAGAAACGGCCACCAAATCTACTTTGTAGAATGAAGAGGAATTCTTTACCTACCCTTCCATTTATATTCCATATTCTAGTCTCAGCCTGTGGATATGAATATTAAATCCTCTCTTCCTGCCTTTCAGTAAATTAAACTATGATCAAGTAGCAGATCTGCGATAACAAATTATGTTTAGCACTAACTGGGAAACACAGAAATAAAAGAAACCAATGAGTCTACCTGCTTGGATCAACCATGCATTGAAGAGAAGTATTCACTGACCAGAGAAGTCACCAGATGAATAAGGATTACCCAGACACAGTGGCAGGAAAGGAGACATTTCAGGAAGTGTTTGTAAAGAGACCACAACAAACACAGGACAAAGGAAAAGTAGTAACTGTGTATGATGGAGGAGTGGATAGAAGATTAGATAAGCCATATTCATGGAGACAGTTTTCACTTCATGAAGAAGGTGGAATTCATGCTAAGTATAATGCAGGGCATTTGGAAAAATAACTGAGCAAGAATAGTATTGATGAATATAAGTAGTCAATAAATGCCTTTCCCAGAATTATGGAAGATGAATGAGAGATGTAAATCAAAGGATAAGTGAACTTGGAAAGCAAAACAAAAAAAAAATAGACGACTAATTAAATTCTAGGTCAATTATTCTCCTTCTTCACATGACTGTTAGAAGGACTGAATGATAACACCAAAGCAGAGAAAACTACGGAATATCAGATAAACATATTAGAGAAGGGGAATGAGAGGGTCACGCTACCACCTATCACTGATCTTCAGTCACTAGCCTGTGGAAGGTCCTCACCAATTTCAGAAGATCTAAGTTTTAAAGAAGCTACTTGATTGAATCTAGTGAATAATCTCTCTCTCTCTCTCTCTCTCTCTCTCTCTCTCTCTCTCTCTCTCTCTCTCTCTCTCTCTGTGTGTGTGTGTGTGTGTGTGTGTGTGTGTGTGTGTGTGTGTGTGTGTGTTTGCTTGTGTCTTCATGTGTGTATGAAAGTGCACATGCATGTGGAAGCCAGAATTTAGGGTCAAGTGTCCTCTGACATTCTCTACCTTGATTTTATTGAAATATAGTTTCTCATTTATTTGGCTAGACTAGCCATGCCAGTGAGTGCTGGTGTATCTCCATTCTCTGCCTCTCTGCTACTGGAAAAATGGGTGTTCATTGCCATTTCCCTGTTGTTTTTTGTTTTGTTTTGCTTTGTTTTGTTTTTGTATGGGTTTTGGGTATTGAACCAAGCCCCTTGCCAATTAAGCCATCTTCCCAGCCCAAGTACTCCTTTATTTCTTAGAGATTTGACATTTGTATTCTTTACAGCTAGTACAGAAACAAGTGATAGAACTGACTCATCAAAGCTTAGATGTTGTCTGTGTGCAGGCCACAGCAAGAGAAGATGGCAAAAAAAAAAAAAAAAAAAAAAGTTTACTTGCATAAAGTGTTTCCTTCCTCTGGGAGCTGGCTACAGGAATTGTGCATGAGTTTCTCAACAGTTGTAGTTTAAAATCTTAAGTCTGCTGAGAGATAATGTCATTTTTCCCTAAACCAGATGGATTTTATTCCTAAGGGGAATGTATATTTTATTTTCTTCAAAGGCCCCGAGGAATGAAGAAGATTGGCAGGAAACAAGCAATTAGCACTGACATTCTCACTCAGGTGCATCCTATACCTGAGTGGAATCACAGGCCCAATGCAGAGAAGAGCCAGATGGACTTCTACTTCTTCCAATTTCACTGGACTGCTTTAAGAATGCAAGGACTACTCTTTGATTTTTTTCACACCCATCCGCTTAGCCTCCTACAGGTTCAAAGCCACGGTTTATGAATTGCAAATTAGAAATTCAAATTCAAATAAAATTAAATGCGGAGGTATTCGAGCCCCCATCTCTCTGTGTGTCTGTTTCTGTTTCTATTCTATATATTAATTGTGTTTCTGTCCCTATCTATCTATCTATATATCTATCTATATATCTATCTTCTATCTAACTATCTATTTATATTTTGTCCCTTCTTCCATCCATTCATCCATCCATCTAACATCTCTACCTCCCAGAGTAAAATGCACATTGAATCTATGGAAATTATGGTGCTTCCACTACTTTCTTTCATCTCTGTGACCAAAGTACTAATATTTCTTTTCACTCTGTTCACAGGGCTTAGACCATCATGATGGAGAGGGTGTGGCAGACCATAGAGTTCATATCACCATGGATCAAGAAGAAAGAAAAATGGTAACATTCTGCTATATTTCTCCTTTTTTCCTTTTTATTCTGTTCTTGGGAAGTGCTACTCACATTCAGGATGAAAGTCTTCTTCTCAGTTAATTCATCTATAAATGTTCCCACAAACACACCCAGAAATGTGCCACACCTATCTCCTGGGTGAATTAAGCCTAGTGAGGTTGGTAATGAAATTAACCTTACCATAAACTCTCCACTGATCTTTGAACAATGCATAAAGGATTGGCAAATCTTTAAGAAAGTTATCCTCAAAGGTGATACATTGAGAGACCCTGTCTTAAAAAGAAAAGGTAGAGAATGACTAAAGAAGGCCTATGGTCTTGAAATCTAGCTTCCACATGCATAGACAAACACACACACACTACAGAGTATCATGTATACATACAATGTGCAAACACATATACACTGTATACATACAAAACACACACACAGAGAGAGAGAGAGAGAGAGAGAGACAGAGACAGAGACAGAGAGAGACAGAGAGAGAGAAAAAGGTAAGTACCGAATTATTTGTTTGATAAATTCTGTGCATTTCTTCATATGCCCCCTTAAGGACTTGATGACAAAGAAAAGCGAAGCTGATCAATTTTACTTCATCCTTCTCTGCCATGTGGTCACATCCTAGTTCATTATAGCACAAACTATAATTAAACTATTCTTTGTTGAATCCAGACATTAACCTAGAGTGATGATATTATCAAAACTATCAAGTCTCATCTGTTACCCATTCATTTTCTGTCCTCTACTCCTCTACTCAGTTATGCAACAAATATGTGTACACGTTCACCAATATACTCATTTGTTTATTTGAACATCTCATATAAAACTAGACACTGAACTTACAGGTAAAAGTATTTTTTCAGACCTCTTGCCTTCTGTGGCACCTGGAAGCCACTTGCATTCTGTGGTTTCTGGCCCTTTTCATCTTTTTCAAAACAAATAGTGTAGCATCTTCAACTTGGTGTCTGATTCTGACCTCAACCTTTTCTATATTTAAGGATCCTGACAGTTATGCTGAGCCTACCCACCTAGTCTAGCATTCTCTCCTTATTTTAAGGGTAGATGGTTAATGACCTTGATGCTATCTCCTGTGTATAGCTGTTATAGAATATTGTTTTAAGATGCATTACATTTGTTTATGCCATATAACATTTGTTTAATGATGCCCAGATGTGTTTTATGTTGCATTTGTTTTATGTCTTTTATGTTGCATTTGCTTAACTCTGTAAAGCTGTGTTACACTGCCTGGCTAGAACACCCTATTGATCTCATAGAGAGCTGAATGGCCAATAGCAAGGCAGGAGAAAGGATAGGTGGGGCAGCAGGCAGAGAGAACAAATGGAATTAGCAAAAGAAAACAAGAAGGAGAGGAAGACATCAAGGGCCACCCACCAAGTTACACAGCCAGTCACAGAGTAAGAAGTAATGGTAGGTGTATAGAATAGTGAAAGATAAAAGCCTAGACACAAAAGACAGATGGGATAATTTTAGTTAAGAAAAGCTGGCTAGATATACGCTAGGCCTGGGCATTCATAAGAAAGAATAAGACTTCATGTTATTTATTTGGAAGCTATGTGGTGGGCCCCTTAAACACCAAATAATAAAAAGTTAAAACATATATATATATATATATATATATATATATATATATATATATATATATAAAAGAGAGAGAGAGAGAGAGAGAGAGAGAGACATTCATAAGCTCTGGAGTTAATGTGGATAATGGGGAAGAGGGCTTCCATTATTTTGTCTACCAAAAGTTAACTTAAAAAATTAAAATATTACCATGCCAGAGTAAGACTTTGCACATTTTAACACCATTATCTACACAAACAACAAAAGAGAAGAAGTGAAGTGTAATTAACAACAGTACATGAAACCAAGAAAAGGCCTAACAAAACACTTCAGTGCCCCAAGGGGAAAAAAAAGAGGGGAGGCAGGCCCCTAAACTTTGATACACATCCAAGGAAGGTAATTTTATATTTAGATTATGATTCTGTAGCTCATAATCATGAAGTAATTTTCCTGAGGTCACACTATTACAAAGTGACAGAACTTGGGAAATTTCCAGATCTTTCTGGCTCCACAGTCTACGTTCTTTTCTCTACATAACACCAGAAGATACACATTTCTTCAAGGTAGGATGGCATATGGCACAGCTCTGTAATTATTTTAAGACTTTGTTTTAATAGATCATCAAATTATGCTGGTCTCCTGGGAAGGTAAAACTTGTTGGCACAGTCAGAGTTATGAAAGCATCCATTTCAGAATCCCAGAAGCTAGTAGCCAGGAGTAAAACATCAGCTGGATCACTCTGCAGATGTCTTGTATATATCCACAGTCATTACCACATCTTGACAGTCCAAATGCCACCAGTGACACTGAACAAAAGTTAATATTAGAATGGTCCTTCTGGATCCACACACACACACACACACACACACACACACACACACACACACACACACACACCCTGATATACATCTCAATCAAAAGAAATAAATCTAATAGATTATCAGAAGTTAAGGTAGACACATTATGTTGTAGTAAGAAACATGTTTAGAAGTTGAGCCATATGGCTCAATCTTGGTGTGAAAGACTCGGGACCTTAGAGAAGAGAAGTTCTCTGTAGAGGGAATTGTCATGGCCAGAAATCAATTCAGAAATGGGGCCTGTCGAATCATTTGCCTTTTCCCTCTATATCAACTGTGGTTTTATCTTAACTATCCCTTTGAGTGTGCAAGAAGTAATCCTAGGGCACACTTCATCTTGGGTTATGCAATTGTTCATAAATGAAAGCACCATTTGTAGATGGCTCAGCTCTTAGTGCTCTTGCAAAGGAACCAGGCTTGGTTTCCACCACCCACTTCAAGTGGCTCTTGCAGGTCTATAACCACCAGCCTCATATCCATGTGAATATGCTACCCATAAACTCCTGAAGACAAACCCAGATATACACATGTAATTAATTAATCAATTCTTTCAACCATACTTCCAGGAAATGTGTATCTGGTTAGCATTTCACCCCAGCTAGTCCTATTCTAAGAGACCCACTCTGCCTGTCCAGATGAACTGTTCAGATCTCAAAGTTTGCTGTTCTGTCTTTTGATTCCACTTCCTCAATTGTCTCCCAGGATGCTATGTGTGGGCTACCTCCCATATCTCACACACCTAAGCCTATGAAAATACCTTTCAAAGCTGACATACAAAATATTTCATACATATTTTATTGGAATTGATCGTGATTTGCTGTTAAACTGTCCTTTTGGATAAAAAAGAAAAGAAGGCATTAAGCTCATTATAAAACTATTGACTAAAAGTCATCATTTTCAAAGTTTTCTCAAAGCTAGTCTATGTCTTCGAGGTGGCAATGAGAGCTTAGTTATAAACTAGCATCAAGTAGACCTTCTCTGTATGTTGCCCTTTGAGTCTTTGTTGTCTTCCTCTGAGCTTTCTTTTTTCTTAATTTTTGAACTAATCATCATCATTATTATTACTATTATCATTATTATTAATGCATATGAGGTGTAGGTTTGAATAAAAATGGCCTGCATAGGTCCACAGGGAGTGTCACTATTAGGAAGTATGGCCTGTTGGGGTAGGTGTGGCTTTGTCAAAGGAATCGTCTCACTATGAGGTGGGCTTTGAAGTCTCAGATACTTCCATGCCATGTGTGCCATTCATTTCTTGCTGCCTGTGGATACAGATGTTGAACTCTTAGCTACCTCTCCAGTACCATGTCTGGCTGCATGCTGCCATGCTTCTCACCATGACAATAATGAACTAAACCTCTGAACTGTAAGCCAGGCTCAATTAAATGTTTTCTTTTGTAAGAGTTGCCATGATCATGATGTCTTTTGGTGTTTTGTCTGCACATATGCCTGTGTATCATATGTATGGCTGGTATCTTCATAGGAAAGAAGAAAGTAATAAATCCTTCTAGAACTGGAGTTATGGATGATTGTGAGCCTGCATGTGGGTACTGAGAACTCAGGTTCTCTAGGAAAATATCCACTGCTCTTAAGTGATGCGCCACCTCTCTGGCCCCATTCAGAGATGCTGAGTGTGTGTCCGTGCCCTTCCAGCTCTTTTTGTTCCCATCTGAACATGTGAGTATCTATTGGCCTCAGTTGCTGAAACCTATAGCCCAAGGCAAATTCTTCAAAGTTCAAGTCTCCAAATGAGGCCTCATTGTGTGAACATACAGACCTTTTCCTGATGGCTTGAGAAATTCTGTAATGACTTGAGGCTCAAGGAGTTCTGACCGCTAGAAAGAATGAGGCTCTGTGAAGCTGAATCAAGCACTAGACATCTAGATGCCTTCTACAGCAAGAAATCAGATCACTGCAAGGAAAATTTTCAAAAATGGTCTTAAAATACTATCTAATAAAGCAATATTTGAAATAGTATCTGGTCTAATACTTAATAGAGTTTAGATCACCTCCTCAATAAAAAAAAAAAGTTTGCATCCATATACTCTGAGATCCCTCACTCACTCTGTATTTATTGTTTATAAATTTTGTGTCGATGTATGACATAGGAAAAAACTCCAGTATTGTACATCCATATCAAGAACATATCCATCAGGAAACTCACACTAAGCACAGACCAAAATCATTATTGTATGAGGCCATGAACTCTAACAAAGGAAGCATGAAGGAAGACTGTCAGAGAAAACAGAAGCCAAATAGGAAGAGATAACCCTGGAAACACAGATAAGATTGGGCCAAAAGGACTTCTGAGGTGGAAGCAAGAACCCACACAAGAGGTTAGGATTTAGGTAAATGATGCTCGTCACCGAGGAAGCAAGAAAAGATGCGTCAGAGTCAGGCTGGGTTCCAAGACCACAAAGGATAGAATCGGTGGCAAATAACAGTTAGAAAGAAATTGAGGCCAAAAAATAAGTATAAAGTTTTCAGAACTAGAGCATGTGATCTGAGCAAGACTCTAAATCCCAATATATTAGATTCAGGCTCCTTAGAAAGAAATTCAAGAGGCTTTGACAGGCTATTATCAGAAAATGAAGTCAGGAAACCTAGATGTGAGAAGAGCAAGCTACCATAGGCTGGAATCCAGACAGGCTCCAACTTTAGTCTGAAATACATTTGGAAATATCCATTATTAACTTCAATAAAAGCATTTTAAAAAGAACTTCAGCCTTATTCAGAGTAAGAAATGAAAGTGAGGTTAAAGTTCAGTCATAGAACAACTACCTAACACAGGTGCGGCCCTGAGTTCAATCCTCAGTTGAGAAAATTGGGGGTAGGGCACTATGGTAGAGAGAGCAAGAAGATAAAGGATATGGAGAAACACAATGATGCAGACCCATAGTTTCATCTATAACTATAGCTGTTTGGGAAGGTGAGGCAAGAGGAGTGCAGAGGAGTTATGGAGTGAGTCCAAGGCCAGCCTCTGCAACTGTTCTAATTGATTCAGGTTGCTGTGATAAAATACTGAAGAAAATCAACTTAGAGAGGAAAGGGTCTATTTGGAATGCATACCTCCATTATAGTCCACAGGGAAATCATAGCAGGAACTTAAGTAGGAGCAGAAGCAGGAACTATGAGGGAAAGTAGCTTTATGAAAGAAAGTGGCTTATTGTTTTGATGAGCTGCTTTTTCCTATACAGTTCAGAACCTCTTGCTTAGTGATGGCATAATCCACAATGGTCCAGGTCCTCCTACATCAATTAGCAATAAAGGAAAATGCCACAATCTGATGGAGCAAATTCATCAACTGATATTCCCTCGTTTCAGGAAACTCTAATTCATGTGAAGTTACAGAAATTAATCAGCATAGCAAATGTGTGATGAGACTCATTCTTAAAATTAAAATTAAAAAAGTATTGGGTATGCAGTTCAGTAGTAGAGCACTTGCCTAGCATGTGAGACACATGTGCACATACACACGCATGCACACACACACACACACACACACACACACACACACACACACACACGCACATGCACAAACATAGAGAGAGACAGATAAAGACTTAAATGTTTGCCAAAGCTCCAGAAGCATCTTACTAGTTTTTATTATAATCTATATTATATAAAGTTTAAGCAGTGTCAATGCATTAAAAAATGTTCTATTGAACATTTTTGATACATAAACTTTTGATAGTTACAATGTATCATACATGTGAAAAATGAACTTATCACAAATGAATTATTAGTATGTGATAATACCTAAGTAACCTGCACCCAGGTTAAGAATAAACCATGCCCAATAACCAGAAAACTGTCCTTCTGCATCTGCCTTTTCACCTGAAGTGTGATTGTGAAGTGTGAAAACAGAACAGTTCCCTTTAAGGTTCAGAAGCACTTTTGAAAATTCTTAAAGAGCAGAAATCGGTAAGGAAACTAATGTGAAGCCAATTATAAATTAACTCTTATGCCAACTCCAGGCTCTCAAGGGAAGGAACTGGATGCATAGTGGAGTGAAGGAAAAGAAAGATTTTATCTTCAAGGAAAAATACCACTTGGCCATGTCTTCCTTTCCATTTAGGGTGTGAGGAGGAGAGGTACAATATGGCATAATTCAAAGATGTGCTTGGGTTAGTGAAAATTACATATGGCAAACTTAGATCAACCATGAAAAATGAACAAACAGGAAAGCTAGCAAAACTGTACCTGCAGTTCATAGAAAAAAAGTTTGTTGAACTCAAACATAGTAAGTAATGACCAATATTTACATGCTAGGTACTGTCATTCATTATACTCTACAAAATAAATTCAAAGACTCTTCAGAGACTGAGCAGGCTACAAACAAATTAAGCAGTGGGGTTGCCTTGCAAAGGAACATACACCCAACATGCACACCCACTATTGTTGTGAGAAGTAAATGTAATTAAGTTTTATATGAGACTCAAACTCACATACATAGGATGATCAAAAGACCCAATCACTCCAAGAGGGATAATTCTTCTGACTATAAAAGCAGTACCGTTTACACAATGTAAATATAACCAGGTAGAAACTCTGCATTTGTAAGGTTCTATCTAAGTTGTTTTCAAAATGTTCCCCTCTCTGCTCTGCCCTCCCTTTATCATGGTCCAGTTGCCTCAGTAACAGCCACCCGTATCCTACAAAAAAGCAAAGCCAAGACCCATTCTAGAACTTCTGAATTTACCTACCTGCCTTGAGTGCTCCTGATACATATGGACAATTCAGAAACAAAGCATTCATTTCCTGGTTTTAGAGATTTTTGTTTTGTTTTGTTTTGTTTTTTTGTTTTTTGAGATTTGTTTTTTCTGTTATCTTGCTGGTGTTTCTTCCAGTTTGACTCCATTATATAAGAGAATTTTGTTGTTGTTGTTTTTTACAGTGGTGGTCAAACATTTGCATAAAAATGAGTCTGTATTCTGACAGTACTGGATGATTCTTTGTTCTACTGATGACAAATGGATCCAATTGGTCAATGTTATTGTCAAATTCATCTATTACTATTCTGATTTACTGGCTAGTGCTTCCATCAATTATTGAGACAGAAGTGTTGGAGTTCTAACTGTAAGTTTAGATTTGCCTTTCTCCTTTCCTGTTGTCATTTGGGCTTCATGAATTCTGAAGCCCTGCCCTGTGTATATATAAATTAGATTAAGATGATTCATGCTGAATTCAACTTTTATCATTATACTATACTTCTCTTTGCCTGGTAATTTTCTTTGCACTGCACCTACTTTGAATTATATCATCACCCACTCCAGCTTCTTTTGTTTGTCGAGTTTACCTCTTTTCATTTTTGATTGTCAACCTACCTACATTGCTATATACAAAGTTTCTGTTGGATGGCCCATAATTGGACAAGATTTTTTAACCCATGCATTTTCTACTTACCATTCATGAGTTCATTTGGTGAGGTTTTTCTTAAAAGAAAACCCTCCAGTCTTGATCACAGTTTCAAAAAACAGATACCCTAGGCAATATGTTGACATGTAATACTGAGACTAGACCATGAATGACAATTCCTCACCATTGCTTACTTGTTGACTTAGTATCTTATTGTGGAATATTTGTATACCTTGTGAAGATATGTTGCTATGATTGGTGTAATAAAAAGCTGAACGGTCAATAGTTAGGTAGAAAAGGATAGGTAGGATTTCTTGGGAGAGAAAGGAAGATGAAAAGGAATCTAAACAGGCAAAAGATGCCAGGAGGATCTGAAAATATTTATATATAGAGTATACAAGAGAGGTAACCAAGCCATGTGATAGAAAGTAGATTAGTAGAAGTAGGTTAATTTGAGTTATAAGAGGTAGTTGGAAAAAAGCCTATTCCTAAAACAAGTTTTCATAATTAATAATAAGTCTCCATGTCCTTATTTGGGAGCTGGCAATACAAAGAATAGTCCAACATAAAAGCTTGCTACAGTATCTTTATGACAGTAAATGTTCCTTGGTTTGAAATACTTGAGATATAGTATATTCCTTGAGCAGTAATATAAATTAAACACTGACATTTGTGTTAGAATTTTACAAATAGATGTTTAGATAAGAGGGGCTCAAGGATTTGTGTCATTAAACGACTTTCGTCAGATAGATCAGGCCTCAGGAATGTAATGTCCAACATATGTAATAATATCAATTAAAATATCGTCAAGGATTTTTGTCTTGAGAAGAGGAAATCTGTATTTTCTGACATATTATAAGAAATACTCAATGTTCTAGGCCAAAATTTATTTATGTCATAAGTTATTACATCAGACCATCTTGAGGATAATGCCATGGACCTTGTTAATAAATTTTTTGTGTATATACACATATATATGTGTATACAGGTACATGTGGAGGAAGTTTACACACTTATGTGTGTTAGCACATGTTGGGGACAAATGTCTGTTCCTCATACGCTGCCCACCTTATTTTTTGAGACAGGAGCTCTCAGTGGTCTGGTATCCACCAAGTAGGATGGATTTCCTGGCCAGGAAGCTTCCATGCTTTTCTGTTTCCATGTCCCCCACTGTAGACTATGCAAACATATGCTGCCTTACCTAGGTTTTTCACATGGGTCCTGAGCATCAAACTTAGCTTCTTATGCCTGTACAGCCTGCACATTACCAACTATATCTCTTCATCCTGAAGTTAATATATTTCTTTGACCAAAGCACATAGAAATCAGTGGTAGAACTTCAGCTTCCTAAGGGTTCTGTTTTAAGTAACTTAAGTTGTAAGTTCTCCTCTATCTTAAGAAACTGGTACCTAAAACCTCTGATAGCCAATCAATACATATTACTAAAACAATGCAAGAAAACATTCTACCAGGGATGTTTTATATATCAGATCTCAGTCCACCTGGAAAGCAAACAAGCAAACAAGCTATTAGAACAATAATATAAACCCCAGAGAGCTCACACTGTTTCCAAACTAACCTTTTTGTACTAAATTACCAATATACCCCACAGATTGACTTGATGATTAATATAGCCTCTCTCTCTCTCTCTCTCTCTCTCTCTCTCTCTCTCTCTCTCTCTCTCTCACACACACACACACACACACACACACACACTCACATTCACAAAGCAAACACTAATTCTCTACCACATATCCTGCCATCTAATAGAGAAAAAAATGATAATAAAAGCACCAGGTATGTAAAAAAAAAATAAAAACAAAAACAAAAAAGGCAATGTTCTGAAAAACCTCTGGAGATTCCGGAAATCAGTGTTTGTGCTTTGAAATGTTTGAAAGCACCTGTTCCCAGTGCAAAGCTGTCCAGATGTAAGATGATGTTATAGTTCATTCTGGGACTAAAGAGATAATATCTGCTCATTCTATGTCTATGAAGTCTTGCTTATGCTTCTGTCATTCAAAGTCACACAAAGGAAATATAATTTGTGTGTATCCATGCACTACTTAGGCAGATGGTGGCACAGCAGGTAGGTAAACACTGACATTCCCTTCCCAGAACGCCTTCAAAGAAGAGGTCAGATATAGGAGAATAAGGAAAGTGAATGCAGATTAGACAGAACAGCTGTTTAAATTGAGAGATGGAAGAAATATGCCTTTTTCAAACAGTTTTTTTCTTTCAGGTTATCAATGAGCTTGTATTTAATTCTCTGTTCCTTGCAGTATATCTGGTTAGAATTAAGACTTCGTTATACAACTAACCATAAGGAATGATGTCTTTTGAGGGATTTGCTAATCTTGAAAGCATAGGAGAAGTTATCACTGTTATTAGAGAAGGCTAAGTTCTAGAGCAGAAAGGCTACATTCTATGTTTGTGATTGAATTTGGGGTCCTGTGCAAAGTTAGGTACTTGTCCCACCACTGAGCTGTATACCTAACACAAGAAGGAAAACACTGTATGGGATGTCTTCTCAAACTACCATAGTATTCTTTCTGCGGCAGTCAGGATTTCTATTGCTGTGATAAAACACTATTGTTACCGGCAGGTTTTTCCCTCCGGCGCCATCCCACCTGCCGCCAGTCTGGGCCCACAGCCGCACCAGCCCCAAATAACACTCTGAGACTCTGTATTTGATACAATCCTGTTGGCCAATTACCATTATTATTTATGGGCTAGCTCTGTCTTAATTATTAACCCATTTCTACTTATCTAAGTATTTCCACGTGGCTCATCTTTTCGGGAGCGGCGGCCGGCATCTTCCTTCCTCCCTGGTCTACATCTTGACCCCTCCCAACTACTTCCTCTTTCCTCCTCCTGGTCTCCTAGCCCCACCTATCTTGGTTCCTATTGGCCACAGGCTTTATTAATTAACCAGTATGAGAAACATATTTACAGAATAACATCTCCCATCACACTATGACCAAAATCTACTTGGGGAGGACAGGGTTCATTTTTTTTTTTTTATAGCTTGTAATCATCAACCTGAAAATTCACAGCAGGAATTCAAGGCAGGAATGGATGCAGTGGACATTGAGTGCTACTGTGTACTAACTTGCTTCTCATGGCTTTATCAGCCTACTTTCTTATAGCACTCAGGACCCTGCCCAGTGGTGGCATTGACTACAGTGACCTGGGCACACTCACATCAATCATCAATCAATAAAATCTACCACAAGATTGCCTACAGGCCAATGTGATGGGGGTATTTTCTCAGTTGAGGTTTCCTCTTCCCAGATGACTCAAGCTTGTGTCAAGTTGACATAAAACTAGCCAGAACACTTTCAAATATGCAGCTGTGAAGTAGAACTTCCATAGTTTGTCCCAATATTTGTCAATTCATGGAACAAACTTCACTCCTATTGACAAAAGGGGAAGATGTCTTGTAAGGAATGCAGAATATTCTTTGTCTTAGTTTCCACATTGTCTCCTTTTAAAACATCAGTCCTTTCTATTGCCTTCCCTAAGTAATTTCACCTTCCTAAATCTTTCATGTTGAACACAACCTCAGCTCTCAGCTCTCTCCTTTCAGAAACCGTCTTTCTTTTCTGTCACAGTCTAATCCTACATCACTGCACTCTTTCACAAGCAGTACTTGGACACATTCAGATTGAACTAGTCTTGGTGGTATTCAGGTGCAAGTACATGTTTTTTCATATATTTTGTAATTTTTTATTGTATTCCAGACAATGCACATAAAGGGACAGTGAAGACTAAAGTACGATAATGTTTTCAGAGAGTGAAAGCCTTCTTCTTTGTTAAGGTGGAAGGCTAACATTTTCTGTGTGTGTGTGTGTGTGTGTGTGTGTGTGTGTGTGTGTGTGTGTGTGATGTAATGAGTTGCTTCTGTTACAGTGTGTATGCAGATGTCAGAAAATAACCTTTATGGAGGCAGTTTCTTTTCACCATTATGTGGGTTCTAGATGTGGAACCCAGGTCATCAGACTTGGGAAGTAAGGCCTTCTTTACCTTCTTGCTAGCATTGGACTAGAATTGTAATTATGCTGAGTTCATCTTACTAGTACAACCTCCAGTTTCTTTCAAGGACCATCTCTTGAGTCATCACAGTAGACTTTGGGGCTTTGACTTTTAATTCAAGGCTAAAAGTATCAATGACTCTTGAATGATGATGAAAATATGCTAGTGTACACAGAGAACTGCTTGCTCTGCTTCTCCTGTATATATTTCTGGGGAAAATAGTGGAAGGTGTTGTAAATATGCTATACAACTTCAAGCCAACTCTGGTTATGTCCAGATCACTAGTCTTCCCAACGGGAAGTCATTAAAGAGGTCAGCTGATTTAGCTTCATTTCTCAAAAATATCTCTTCCTGGGTCAGGTCAGGTGGTAAGTATGGATCCAGACAGGTAAACCAGGCACTTTTCCTCCAGTATGAATCTCTTGACTTGTATTAAGGACTCCATTCTTGCTTTCTTTCTCTCAAACTAATTGGTTAATCAAAATTCCTTTTTTTCATAACAGCACAGAAAAGCATGATGTCTTTATTTGTTTTCTTCCTTGTTACTAAGGTAACAAGTCTTTTGCAATTAGAGGCAAAAGTCTGTTCCTAACAGAGATGCTGATTCATCAACCTGTGCACCTTTGAGAAATCTGCCTTAGAGTCATAACTAGATCTAGTTAGAGGGAAAACTAGAAATGCTTCTAGATTTCCCATACCCTAGGGCATGCACATAAGCCAAATAGGGAAGTTTTTCTTATGTAACCAAGATAAAGGGGATCCCAGTTGTAGGAATAAATGTATCTCCAATTTATTTTTCAAAGATTCCTCCTGTTCCTGCTCCTGCTGCTTTTCCTCCTCCTCCTCCTCCTCCTCCTCCTCCTCCTCCTCCTCCTCCTCCTCCTCCTCCTCCTCCTCCTCCTCCTCCTGCTCCTTGTCCTTCTCTTCCTTCTTCTTCTCTCATAGATGCCAGATGAAGGCATCAGGTCCTCTAGAAGGCATCAGGTATAAAGCCCAAGTTCTAGGAAACAAATTCTGGTCCTTTGTAAAAGAAGCACATATTCTTAACTGCAGAGTCATCTCACCAACCTCTTTTAGATTTATTATACAGAGTCTAACTCTCCTTTTTAGGTTACAAGTGTTCAAAAAAATTCAGGTTCTCAAAAAGTGCATTTCAAAGATACATTTCCTGTTATCTCCTTGAAAGTTACATAGATAATGAAATTAACCTCCTCTTTGTCTCTGTTATATATACACAAAAATAAGCGCTGTCTGTGGCACTTCCTGGAAGAGTGAGCATTCAATAAATGTTTTAATGTTTGAATGTTGTTGATACTCTGGTTCACCTCATTTGTTTTCATTCTGTTTCTTAACTTCCCAATTGTTATCTCTTCACATCCTTGTCATTTCTATGTTTTCAATTTAAGTATCCATTCACTCTTTTTGCCTGTAGTTTAAATCCCCAATTTAGCTATTAAAAGTTTTCCATAATGGAGTCTCCAATTATACTTCTAGTTTCATGCTTTGTGTGTACCTTATATCTCAATCAAACTAGAAAGAAGTTCTCTTGGTTTTCTTAACACAAGCCCTGATCTTTCATCTCTAATAATTACGTATGGTGGAGGCTATGTTTTATTCATTGTCCTTTTACTGTATGGAATCTCCATGGATCCTTCAGGACCCACTTCAAATGATACTGCAACACTGAAACTGGGCAGGGTTCCTTACTCCTTATACCTCATACCATACGAGCCTTTCTAAAACATCAGCTTAATTTTGGTTTGCAGTGGTAGTTGCCTGTTTCTGAGACTAGAGTGTGAACTGACAGAGGACAGAAACTTACCCATGCCACTACCCTATTGCATAAGTAATTCCTTTACACCTTTAAAATAGTATAATAGTATATATGATACAAATATTTTTTATTACATTGCTTACTTCACTTATTTCATAAATATATATTGGACTTCAGAAAGCATGTTAAATTTGGTTAAATTTGAACAAACACAAGTATGAAATATTAAATAAAGTATACCATATTAGGAAAGACTGGGCATGATTTAAATAAGAGAAAATAAGCCCCACCATTTCTTACTGCTTCCCAGGTGATGGTGGAATTCACCACTCCAGAATTCCACTGTGAGTGAAATATTCTTAAAAGAGCCAGCAGAGAGAAACTTTTATTCATGTTAATGAGTCTCTAGGGCATAAATGCAAAGCTTACAGAGGTCTGATGTGGCTAGGATATCTCAGATATTATTGATATTATTATGCAGTTATACATCTTAAAGTAATCAACACTTTCATATATTCTCATTCTAGAACTTTAGAATGGTTTACAAACATTAATTCACCCACTAAAATTAATGAAAATTTTGAGTTCTGAAAACACTGTATAAAATTCTGACCCTCTTCCAGGCTAACAGTCAGATGCTATTGTTCATGCAACAACATTTTGCATTTAGCTCTCTTTGAGGTCTTTCTTCAAGAAGTATTAATGCTGTACAGGATATCCAGATAAAGCTAAAATGTGGCAAAAAACTGGACATGTGGTGGGTAGCTGCCCAACACAAAAAGTGTTGTATAGTTCTCACCTTGTGACAAATATCCGTAAAGGCTCACTTCAGAAACTGAGTCTGTGTACAACTACAAATGATTTACTTCCAACTCTACTTTGTATTCAGTTGCAGATGCTCCAAAGCTGTTCTTTTCTTTTGTACTGCAGCCTGGAATTCATCAGAGGCAACCAAGGCCAGCATAAAAGAAAAAGAAAAGAAAAACAGAATCAATACCCCTCTGAGTATCAGTTCCCTAATAAGCGCCAAGCTTCTCCTGGGTTACCATACGCTGATTCTAACAGGAAGGACAGCATATGTCATGTGTTTACATGTGTATCCGAGGGCAGGCAGTAGCTAATGGAATTAGAAAAATTGGGCTAACACTTTGGTGAAAGAAATGAAGTGTAAGTGTTAAGTACCCATGACTCCTAGCTCTAACTGAGTTAACTATTGACAACTGATAGCTGTGGAAAGGGGGATCAGTTTCCTAAGAATATGGCCCATAACAGGTTCTTTCTGTCCCAGTGGACAGCCTTAAACCAACACACATACTGGCAGCACTAAATGAACTTAATGGCTTCATGAATTTGGGAGAAAAAAATGGTAATAGTGTATGGGAGGATTTGAGGGAAGGAATTGAGGGTAGATTTTATTGAAATATGTTTATGATCAAACATTGCAAATAATAAAAAAATGGAAACATGACAGAAAAAACATTAACAAGTTCCTATTACTGAAGACACTAAAGCATTGGAAACATGGTCTAAAGGCCCTTGAGCTAGAATTGATCGGATTTCCACTCCCAGAATTTTAGCTTTCATGGTATCAGAAGATCCCATGCAAGATTTCCAAGGAGGGAGGCAACCAGTAGACCTACCCAGCTATTATGCCTATGAACTACATCAATGACCACCATGGCACAATAACCCTATTTGTGCAGTAGTGGTACATGTAAGTAACTTAGCTACGGGTAAACAACTCCTCTCCAATTGGACTTAAGAGTTAGTTGCTTGACAAGAGTGATACCATGCCTGGTGCTGGAAACCTAGGTAACTATTCAGTGCTAGTGAAGTCATGGGTATAGGAGAATATGTAATCAGCATAAACATTTCTCTTTACACCCATAGATAAATGTAGTCTTCATCTCTCAACAAAGAAATATCTATTTGGAATATACAGTCACCACTACAAAAAAATAATCAATATGCAGTATTGTGGAGTCTAGTCCCAATGACTACAGCTACAAAAACTCCAACACCCAAGTCTCAGGGAACGTTGTGCAACAAAGGCTGGAAAAATTGTAAGAGCCAGAGAATCAGGGAGTTTGCTGTGAGTCTGTGTCTCCTAGTAACATCAGAACCTATACCCAAAAAGTCTCACCAAGATGGCCACCAAAAAATAAACTCAACAAGGATGATACAAACAAACATGCCAAGTTGCATGCGGAAAAACTCAGGAAGGCACAGACCTACCAAAAGTACCACAAGGGGCCCTCCTCAGGCAAGAGCACACCAGTTGGCTCTCCAGTGCCAAATTGTCAGGAATGAAAGCACACTTGCAAGTAACATTATAGGGACTCAGAATTTTATATTTAAAAATATATAATGTATATAAAAATACATATACTCATGCAATAACAGTTGATGAAAATGGAAGCCATGAATTTGAAGGAGAATGGGGAGGAATGTATGGAAAGATTTGAAGGAAGAGAAGGGAGAGATGTAATAAAATACAAAGAAAAAAAAAACACCTACGATTAAATCACAAAAAAAAAATGTGGCAAGAAAAGACAAAAGGAAGACAGCAATAACAAACCATTCAGAACACAAGACTAACATGGATTGATGATACGATGGTAAACTTTTGCCTATCAACAACTACTTTAAATTAAAGATATTAAATTATCTGATCAAGAGGCACAGTGCACAAATTTATTTTGAAACAAGTTCAGTCTATGCATTGCCTATAAAGAGCCATGTTTAGTTTTCATATATAAAACTGAAAGGATAAAAAAAATACTCTTCTGTGCATATGATAAACCAAGGACCATAAAGTGGCTATATAGATAACAAACAGACTTTATTATAAGTTGCTATCATTATATAATGACAAGGAATCAATTTGTTGGAAATGTGGAAAATCGTGAATTTAGATCCATGAATATGTATAAATGTATACAGGGCAAATTTTAACAAACTAAAAGAAAAACTAGACAACAGAGACTATGTCATGAAACAAAAGGTAAAGTGAACAAATGACCAGATATGGCCAACAATGTAGACCTGATGAACCTAACACAAATATGTAGAGGATTTTACACCACAGCAATAGAATGTTCCTTCCATTCAAACACATGAAGAAGGTTCTCTAGAATAGATACCAGGCCTTAAAATAAAAGCATTGACAATATTAAGAAATTTGAAATCACATCAAGTATTTTTTCAAACACAATTAAGCAAAACCAGAAACCAAAAAAACAGAAGGAACTGGGGAAAAAAACACAAATATTTACAACTTTACAACTCAACACATTCCTGGAAGTCAGTGGATAAATATTTGCAAAAATCTTGATAGATGTGAAAATTGAAGGAGAACATAATAAACTGATGGCATGCACCCAAAACAGTTTTCATGCATTTATTTATTTGTTCATTTATACATTTATTTACTTAATGTATGTGGGTGTTTTGCTTATATATCTGTGCATGATTTCCATGGAGGCCAGAAGAAGGCATCAGATCACCTGGAACTGTAGTCATAGGCAGTGTAAGTTGCCATGTGGGTGCTGGGAATCAACCCCATATACTTGGAAGATTAGCCAGTTCTCTAAACCAGGGAGTCATCTCTCCAGCCCCCAAAAAAGTAGTTCTAAAAGTAAAACTCACAAACACATTTTCTCAAAAACACAATGTAAGTCTTCTTAACTCAAATAATGGGGTTGTGGGGGAGAAGGGCATTTCTCAAGGACGAAGAGGAGAAACTCAATGTTAACAGATGGAAATGATGCAAAGAGCCACCACTAAGAGAAATGGATGGAAAATCCTGCTGCTGAGTAATAGCTGTGGAAGTCCCCCTTCCCTGTCTTCCTGACACTCCTCTTCCTCACCTGGATTACAGGACAGACAAGAAGCACCAGCAAGAGAACCCTTCCACCACAGGTCACACCAAATCACTTTATCAGCCTGAGTCTCATTGTGCATTGAAGCAATGAAGTGAGCCTGAAATCCCTTCAACTCCTCCCCTGCAGGGAGAACACAATCGTACTAGATAAACAATTTTGTAATGGCTGAACCTTAAGTCTTCCCTGCAACTACAGCCCGCAGAGCCGAGCCAGCACCAGCATGTGTTGCATGTGAAAGTGACATGATGCTGCCTGCAAGACCAACTTAGAAATGCCCTAAAATAACTGAATATAGTATGTAAGATATCTGGAGTACAACGATAATACCCAGAAAGTACCCAACTATGAGATTCAGAACATCATTAAGAAGAGATAACCAACATATGGCGACATCAAGATGAAGACGGTATTAGAATTACAAGAATTTTGAGCTTGCAGTGGCTTTGCACACATGTAGTTCCAACTTCTCAGGAGCTGAGGCAGGAGAATGCTCACTGAGCCCTGGAGTTCAAGTCCAATTTGAGCAACAAAGTTAGACTCTGTCTCAATCAGTCGATCAGTCATTTTAGAACAGTCATCATAAAAAGTTTCTTTGACAACTAGTTGTAAAATTCTGCTGAATTACATAAAAGAGATCATATATTAACAATGAATGAGTTGTTTTTCAAATGAGCAAATGCAAATTAATGAAACTAGAACAGTGGAAATAAAATATTGAGCGATAGTGTAATGGAGATGACCAAAGTTATAATCAATGAACTGACATCAGACCAAGAATTAATCCAAAGAAAAGACTCAGAAAAAAAGGAAACTTCAGAAATCTATGGGGAAGTTTTGGAATACTAATGTAGTATTGGTGGAAGACCCTGCTTTTGAAGGTCACCATGCCCTGACAGCTCTCTGTGCTCAGGGTAATATGGAGGATTATTTTTGCAGCAGGACTCCCTTCCTACCCTATTTGGATACTGTCTCTAGGCTTGGATGCCTGACTTATCCTAACTATGACCTTCGACAAAGTTCCCTGCAGGTCTCCCCCACATATACATCATAACTAGCTATATGATAGGCCCATGCTATCAAACGCAAATTAGGTGATGGCCCAGCTGCTGATCACATCCTATACATCCCCCTCACCTTGAAATAAAGAAGGTCTGTCTCACTGAAGCTGACTCCTGGAAGGCAATTTCCATTATACTCCCAGGCTGGCCAAGGTCTGCCCCACTGCTCCTGTTCCCTTTGTCCAACAGGTCATGAGGAAATGACAGACCCCACAAAGTGTCACTGGAGATCCAGAAAGAATAAGACTGAGAATATTTAAGTAAACAATAGCTTTGAGTCCTTTCTTTCCTGGGGGAAAAAGGGTTAAAAGAGCCTAGTCTCCTTTACTCCTAGAAATGTCTAAGAAGCAGTGACAAAAAACAGGATAGGTGTCTCTCCCCGGTTCTGCACTGACTAAAGTATAACCCAGTTATGTCATAAGTCAGCATGGCTTATGTGGCTTTCATTTTCTCACTTGGAAAATTAACTAGGGTGTTGGACCATTACAGTTCCTGGGCTCTATTATCTCTGGATCAATGTTACTTTTAAATTACATAATTGATTGATTGATTGATTTATATATATATATATATATATATGTGTGTGTGTGTGTGTGTGTGTGTGTGTGTGTACCAGAGGATAACATGTAGAAGTCAATTCTCTCCTTCCACCATATGCATCCTAGAAATGGAACTTGAAGTTGGGAGGCTTTTATCTACTGAGATATCTCAATTGTGTTGTTTTATATTTAATATTTCTCAGTGACATGGGGTGGGGAGTTAATCTATGAACTTTCCCTCTTCAATTCTTGGTTCTTCTTTGATTATGTACTCAAACCTGATAAAAACATAAGCCTATAAGATATAAGTTTTGCTGGCGAACCTCAGACCATACACACACTTCTTTTAATGCCCAATTAAACATTTCCATCCTTGTCAGACTGTTTGTCTCATACATACCCTATGTCACCTTGCCCATTTAATCTATACATACCAATGTCTTGGCATTTATAACATCTTAAGGCCCATCATAACTTCCTTAGTTGTGGAGTAAAAGGCAAAAATATGGTAGGGTTTCTCCTGGGGAGCTTTGTAAGTATAATGCCAGACATTTTACACACGTCAGTCTAACCAGGAGGCTGTATAAAATAACTTTACCTCTGCTCCATTTTACTAATTTAAGCAAGGAAGAATAGGACAGCCTTTGGGAAGCATTTTGAGGTCCTTAGAAAAATGAGAACCCACTCAGCACAGAGGACTATTACTATCCCATTTGTGGAGTTTTTCATCGTCCTGTCCAGAAGGGAGCTGCAGCCTGTACTGAGTTTCAGCATGTCTACAGGCTGCCAATGCCCTGAATTAAGTATTTCCCATCATCCGGGCTTGCCAGAGATTAGTTTGCAGACATTTTGCAAAAGGCATGCATAATTCATATTGCTGAATACAATATTTATCATGAAACAGCTTCAGGAATTGAAAACCATGACCCAGCAGCATTGTCTGTCCTGTAGTTTCTTTTCTATCAATGCCTTCTAGAGAGGCTGTACACCCCCAGCCTCTCAGTCACATCAAATCTAATTCCAAAGCCAAAGCTTAGAGTTGACTCAACCTTACAGGAAAACCATAGAGCTCTCTGAATGCATTTGTGTGTTATGAGATAAGGAGTGTGCATGTGTGTGCACATATATGTATACATACAAGTATGTATACTTCATTTACCCCATGAAGAAAAATCCAGAACTGAAGAAATGTTCAACTCACAAAGTGCTTGGTGTGCAAATGTAAGGACCCGTGTTTAATCCCCAGAGCCCATTTGCAAAAGCAGGTATGGTGGTGTGCTTTTGTTGTTGCAATCCTGTGAAAATAGAGACAAGCAGATATCGAAGCTTGCTGCCTAGCCATGCTAGTTAGCAAAGTCCAAGCCTGTGAGGATAACTTTCAGGAGATAATTTTTGAGACAAAGTTATCCTCTGACATCTAGATATGCACTGTGGCATGCATACACATACATGCTAATGCACACATCATCTTCCTCACCATTTCTTTTGAAAACCAACTCCTTTCTTTTGGCCATGTGTTAGAATGAGGCTTAGTTACAAGGAACATTAAGCAGCAGCTCATCTTCTTCTCTGATATACATGCTCCCAGGATAATAAGATTTTGAATAAATTACTCTCTTTATTTCATGAGCACCATGAATCCTGGCAGGTTTACTTTGACAGCTATTTTAGTGGCACTATTAACTCAAACATCAGTCAGACCAAGTTGGTCTCTCCTCCACTAATGACATTCTCACCAAGAGTCTAAGGAGATCCTGGGAGCAGCCCAACCGTGTAAGATGGGGAGGGCTCCAGAGAGGGCCTGAGTTCTTCACCGAAGAAAGCTCCTTAAATGGCTTAAATTTTCCTCAGGAAAGATGCCCAAAGCCAGTTGTCACCAAGGGCCAGCCTCATCCCTTTTTGTACACAAGATATAAAGTGACAAACACAGGGTAAATCCTTTCTCTATTGTGGCTTGAGGTCATTGGTCACATCTGTAAGCGTGGCAGCAATGTACTTGGCATGGAGCTCTCTGACTTCCTTTCCTATAATCCTTCTGTGGAGGCCAGTATGTAATGATTAATGTATATGGCAGAAAGAGAGATTCCCAAGTGGAAATATGAGCCTAAACTGTATGTTAAAGAAACAGGCATGAGTTGAGTGAGACTGGGCAAGAAAAATAGGTACTAGTAATGAACCCAGGAAAAGGCTTTCTTTTCTAAAGTTTTAGTATAAGTTAAGTCTAGAAAAAGGTGAGTGAGGAGATGAAAATGTTCATATGATATGATGCAATATAGCTCCTTCAACCCACTCTCTGACATTTACACAAAATATTTTGGAATTATATCCACCTCCATGATTTTAATATCTCAATTGTATTTAATTATAAGCATCCACTATAACTTATTTGAAAACAATCTAGACACACCATTTAGGTATGTCTTAGTACCATTTGCTATTGTTGTAACAAAACACACTGACAAAAGCAGCTTGGAGGACACATCCATCCACCAGAGTACAGTCCATCTTAGTGTGGAGTGAGGGCAATTGGAGCTTAAAGAAGCTCATCAGTTTGCATCCACAATCAGGAGAAGGAGGGCTGAGTGCATGATGCAGCTCCTAAACATCCTTTCTCCACCAACACAGTCCAACAAGGAATGGTGCCAGCCCCAATGGATGGGCCTTTTTAACTCATGTAACACAATCAAGACAATCCCCACACTGAAATGCCCAGGGACCCATCTGCCAGGTGATTCTAGATTCTGTTGACAGTACCACCAACCAAAATATTGTCAGTTTGGAACCAACTAGACAATGCAGTCATGTAGTTCCATAGGATGAGTGAATAGATGCAAAAAGTAAAACCAATACATTAAACAGAATCACAAGTTAGCTCTGAAAACACTGGGTAGTTGCACCCGTCCTCAGATGTACATATGGCAAGACTTATTTCTCAAGGTGTGCATCAAAATATTAATCATTATTTGTTTTAATATTAAATTTTAGCTTTTAGTTATAAAAATGTTACCTTTTATTGTTATTAACAAACATCTCATCAAATATTTCTAGGCCAATAGTTCTTTTATGTGTAGATATGTATTACATATTTGTGTTTTGTTATATTTTTTACCAATTTTTCTGCTATGTATCAATTATTTTGATGTACAAATGTTTTTATTTGCTAAGGATAGCAACCTTGATTGCATAATATATAGATCTTTTTTGTAATCTGTTCATTATTTTTAACTTTGTTATGATAAGCTTGCCATTTAGGCTTTTAAAAATATATAGAAAAGGCTTGATATTTATTCTTTCATGGTTTCTTATTATGAGTGTCTCATAATTAAGAGTATAGACAGTTCTTGATTCCATATACTAACACATTTTCATGTAAACTGGATATTTCTGAATTACACTTTCACTATCTTGTCAATGAGGAATGCAGATACATGTTACATTTGAAATACTTATTTTAATTATAAGTGTGTACTCCCTACTAGTCAAGGTCAGCACCAAAAATAAGACTGCCTTTAATTTTGTAGCAGTGTTTGTGCAATTAACTGTTTATATACTGTTGTTCTTTCAACAATTAATTTCAAATAGCAACATACATTTTAACTGTGTATCATAAATGGAGCCTTCCTGTATTAAGGAATGCAAAGCTAGATGCTATTCCAAACAACCCCACAATGCCACTGTCTGGCCACCATGGAAATTCCTCCCTTGTTCCCACTATAAAACAATGCATTTCTCTGATGTAATGGAACTGTGTGAATGAAAATATCTTTCTTCCCTCCTCTAGCTTTCCTTTTTAAAAATATGACAGCTCCTAAGATCTTGCTATTACATATTAAAGCATATTCAATTATTCAATATAAAATAAGCATCCTTTTAAATTTGTTTTAAAATGTAAACAGTTATAGAATAATCCTTCCTTTCACTCCCTAAATTAAAATGTTTCATTTTTTTTGACTCATGAAAGCATAGAATAAAGTATTGGTTATATGTCTAGTGTTTTTTTTTTCTGAGCTATCTTATTGTCCCCATTCTGAAGTCTAGAAAGCTAAAGATTCTGAAGTTTAGTGAATTGACCTGAATCATGAATAACTTAATATAGAGGAGAATTTTAATCCAGGCATCAGGCCTCAAAACAAGTTACTAATCTTTCTAAACAGGTGGGTGCTTATGTAAATTCTGTTCTTATGGTTTCTTCAGAGGTGGGGTGGTACATCTTGCCATCCAACATTTGATTCAGAAGTTGATAACAGTTCTCTCCCTCTCCCTCTTTTTCTCCCTCTCTCTCCTCTCCTTTCCATTTGCCTCTCCCTCTCCCTCCCTCCCCCCACACAGATTTTCTTATTTACAGGAGTTTTTTTTATAATAATCTCCAAAAAGGGGCTAAGGATCTCTTAGAATAAAACAGAGAAGAAATGCAGGTTTAAGTACGTGCAGTATGATGAGACTGCCATTAAAAGGCAAGAGGCTTAAGCAACAGAAATGGGTTGTCTCATAGTTGATGCTGGTATGGTTAGCTCATCCTAAAGCTTATGAAGATGGATCCGTTCTAGTCCTCTCTCCTTCACTTGTATTATTGTGTCCAATTTTCCCATTTTTATATAATATAACTCACATTGGATCAGGGTAATTAATCATCTTCATTTAAATCAGTTTCAAGAACCTACCTTCAAATGTCACAGTCTGAGGTGTTGAATGGTAGGTTTTTCAAATATGAATTTTTGTGTGTACATAATTCATACCATAACAAAAATGTAAATTTAAAGTAATGGGAGATCAGAATGAGTGTTCCCATGTGCAGGCAACTCTTTTATAGTTGGAACTTTCCTCTGATAGCCAATAGGATAAGATCTGAGCTTTCTTATCGACCTGTACAGACATGAGGCTAAAGGACAGAAGAAATGAGAGGGCTTCAAAATATCACCAAACATCAAAAGGGAAACTAGACACTTTTGTTTTCACAGGATGATTCAACAAATTCTAACACAGCATTTTGCCTACGTAGCTTAAGAAAAACTTAGCAAATAAGGCAAATATACACTTGTCCACTTAACTACTTGTCTTATTCAAAACTTGGAAGTACCTGTATTTATTGAGTTTATTATAATAAAAAAAACAAAAACTGGTCAAAATCCTTGCAACATAACTAATTTTCATGTAATTGGAGCAGGGTGTGTGTGTGTGTGTGTGTGTGTGTGTGTCCATGTGTCTGTGAGGATATTCAAATTTTACAATATTGATCTTCTTGTCTATTTCTTTCAAATTTTATTACAATTGATTTTGGGCATATATAATAACCAGCTTCGAAGTGGTCTCCACTGATTCTCAGATCTTGGTGGAGATGACTTTAAGAAGTATTTTTCTGCATTCTTTTGGAACTGAAAGACAAAATGTAAAGTTCAGTTAAGGAAACCCCTCGCTTGAAATGAAAGGCAGTCTGACCTGGAAAGCTAACCCAGGCTACTATCAGTTCCCTGGAATTTGCTAACCACCCGCAACTTTCCCTCACAAGGCCCTAAAATAGCCAATAAGGGGATACCAAGAATTCAAACTGCCCCTCAGGTCAGTGTGTCAGCAGGTGGTAAATAGGGTCCTTAAGAAACAAAGAGATAGCTGCAACTTCAGATTGCTTAGACAAGATTAATTAGCACACCCTGAGGCCCTGAGGTCTGCTGACCTAAACAGTGAGACTATCCAGTCTCAAAAAGAGAACCCATGACTCTGGTTACCTACTCCACGGACAGAGGGATTCAGCCCCTCCCTAAGCTTGTGGTTTTTTTCCTTTAAAAATACCCACGCTCAGAGAATGTTGCTTCTGTCTAGCCTGCTGCTGAGAGGTCCCATTTGCACAAACAATTCCCATTCATTAAAGCCTCTTGTGTGTTGCATCAACTGGACTGGACATTGAGTTCTGAGGGGAAACTGACCGAAACGGAGAGACTCCTCATTCTGAGGGTCTTACAGAACTATTCTAAATTATCACCAGAAAATAAAAGTGACCACACATGGCTTCAAGGCTATATTCTGTTTTTCCTTGGAATGACTCACTGGAAGATGAGAGTTGCCATATGTTGAAGAAACTGTGTCTGGCCTATGGAAAAGTCTAACTAAAAAAAAAAAATGCTGTAGCATTCTGTCAACAGACAAACTCATTTGTTAGTCATGAAAACACACCATCTTGAAATTCCGTATTTTAGCACCAGTTAGTTCTTCATATAACTATGGTCCTGGCCAAGATCCTAACTGTAATCCCATAAGAATATTCATGCTGTGAGCTAGCTTGTTGGAGGCCATTCCCTTTGACAGAATGCCATGCTCAGCCTTAATGCAGTAGGGAGGGGCTTGGTCCTGCCCCAACTTAATGTGGAGGGATAACTTTGGCTGGAATGTAAAATGAATTTAAAAAAAAATACAAAAAATGCTGTGCAAAAAATATAAGGAGAAGAAGAGAAATAGAAGAAGACCCATTAGGAAACCAAGAAGTCAAACTATAGTCCATCAGAGTCCACCTGAAACTGGAAAGTTCACTATAGTTCATCCTAGTTCCCTCTTACTACCCCTGGTAAATCTCCACAACACTAATATATTTATTTTATGGACAAAGTGCATAGGAGGTCAAAGGCTGAGCGTACACCACTTCTTTTTCCAGCCTCCACAATCTGGAATGCTCTGGCGAAGAGTGAAGTAATGCATTTCAATACTCTTAAGAGACTAAAATTCCCTGAAAATAAAAGCTCCCTTGAAAGACCAAATTATTTTTATTGCAAATTCCATTTTTCTTTCATTTTGTTTCATTCTGGAAAATTAAATACATGGGTATAGATGCAATAAAAAGGGGAATAATTGTGAATTTTTGACCCCTGGGGATCAGCCTTAGGCCCCTCTATTCACACTCTGTAAACTGCTGACCTACCAGGAGCAAAATCCAAGCAATTTCTACTGTTAGTTAGAGAATGCACCCAGGATGCTTATTCTACCTGCAGGATATCAGAACTGTTTTTGGGGGTGGGACACATTTTTGCTTCTTTCTTGCTTCTGTTTAAGTTTTCAACATAATAAGCAATTTAATCAGCTCAGCTCCACTAAAATACTTCAGATATTTGCATATCAGCATGGCTTCTCCACTTTTGCTCCTTATTAAAATTTAAAATTGGCATCTACCACATCATATAGCCACGTCCACCTAGCTATAATCTGGACTCTGAATCTTGTTCTTCAGAAAACTGAAAAAAAATCTTATTTCTGCTCTGTTCAAAATAAACCTGGAGGAGAGGTATATTCTGCTGTTGCTATTGGAACTTAACAAAAGTTCTTCAACAACAACATCTCTTGCATGATAAACATTGATGAGACAAGAAAAAGGTGAGAACATTTCAGGTAATTGCAGCAGTGATGTGACACTTGGAGAATTTATGGGACTGTATTTGTACATCATACTCACACAGACAGTAAGAAACTGCCTAACAATACGTTAGAAGTTCACTAAAAATTGTTTGCAGTATATTTCCCACGTAAGATGGAGCAATCAAAGTGACTTAGTCATCATGCAATGATCTCCCTCAGCAGCCAGCTTTACTATATCTCAACCCAGCATAACTACTCAAATGCTGAATTAATTACTGGCTTTAAAAAAGTCACACATTTAAATTATTGGAGAGGCATGCTTCATAAAATTCAGTTTTTCTGCACAGTCTACCTTACATTGAGGAAGGAATATGGTGAGAAGCACTTAATGTTGTCTCTGGGAGAAGGGCTACAAGTTCTGTAACGTTGTCCTTTTGTCTTCTATCCCCATTTATATAGAAGGCAACATAGGCATGAGAGTTGCAGAATGAAAAAGAGTCAGGGTGGTAAGGAGCTTGAGTCCCTAATCAGTATGTAAGAAGAGTGTTCCACTAGGCAAGCTTACGTCTTTGAATCTGTTCAATGAGGTAAAACAGATAAACCTCTAATGGGTTTGAGCCATAATAGATTCTAAGGTCTCTGAGTATGATACATTTCTTCATAGATTATCAAAATTAAAGAATATTTTGAGGCTATTTAAAAGGTGGGAGAATGGTCCCAGTACCCTGGAGGCAGAAGCAGAAGGATGATTATGAATTTGAGCAAGCCTGGGCCAAATAGTAAGTTCCAGCCCTGACTGAACTACATAGTAAGACTCATTCTCTGAAAAGTTAGTCAGTGAACAAAAAACTTTGGGTTTATTTGTTTCATCAAATGCTCTTTCATTCTAGCCAAGTCTTCCAATCTTTCTAGCCTTTATTTTGTTGCCCAAGCATGTCTTTTAATACACAATTAAATAGAAAACAACTTATGAAACATTTAAAATGCATTCTAAAAACATGCTCAAAACTTTTTACATCCAATAAATAAATAAATAAATAAATAAACACTACATATATTGAGACAGTTTTAAGAGAAAATAGATGATATGGTTATTTTTACAACTGGGCTTTTGGCACATGACAATACTTCTGATATTTACTGAAAATGACTAGTGACCTACAAAGCCACCAAAATATCTGTCAGAACCACCCAAACATAGTATTTTAAACTATAAGCTCCCTAGCAACCCACATGGTACATTCACAACTCAGAACTTTCAGAGTAGTGAGCATTGTGTCTTGGATGCAGACCACACTCATAGATTGTAACTGAACAACTAAGATGGGACTTCCATTTCTCTTAACATAGATTTGATTTGGGAAAACAGTCACCACTTCCAAACGTGCTTTACAGTCTTCCATAGATGGATTTCATCTCCCTTCCCAGCTCAACCAATTGTGTGCCTTCAACACCCCTCCTGCTGCAACCAAATCCCAGAGTAAACTAACTCAGAGGAAGAAAGACCCACTGTGATCATGGCCTCAAAGGCAGCGGTCCATCCTGGCAGGGAATACAGAGCTGAGAAGAGCAGTGTCCAGGGCACACAGAGAGAATGCTGAAAGCTCCATTGCTTCCTCCCTCTTAACTTGTAGTTCAGCTGCACCCCAGCCTATGGACAGCATTGGTCATATCTGGTTGGCTCTTGGTGAGTCTTCCCTGAAAACTGTTCTCACAGACGTATTCAGACATGTGCTTTGCTCATCCCTTGTGTCTTTCCATAGGCTCCTGCTGCTAAACAATAAAGACTAACCATCAAGAAATGGACCAGCATCATTACACAAACCAATTTCATTCCTTTTTACTTACTTGCATGGGAGTTTAATTTTTTGATTTTGAACCTAAGGGTACCTCTTTCTCCATTATATTTTCTTTTGGTTATAGATGTTGTACAGCATCCTTCTCATGATTTCAACTTCCTTTGCTCCTTTGGGCACTGTTACTGCTTTTTTTCTCTCCCAGCTTTATTTCTTAGGCTACTCAAGCTGCTGTAACAAAATGTCACATGCTTGATGGCTGATGAACTGCAGAAGTCTATTTTTCACAGGTCTTGTGACAGGAAATTTAAAATTAACAGGTGTGCACATTTGAGGTGTAGTAGGAGCCTGCTTCTTTTAGCTGTAACTACCTGGTAGAAAATATAGATCTCCTTAGAGACTTGTTGTGTGCATGCATGTGTGAGAGAGTATATGTTAGCATGGGCATGGATACATGTTTACATGTATGAGCATGGGTGCATGTGTATGCATGTGTGTGTAGGGCTGAGGACAAATATAGATGTCAGCCCTCGCCATCCATCTGCTTTCATTGGTACATGCGCTCATCATCGGCCTGGAGTTTACCAAGCAGGCTAGGCTGGCTGACCAGTGAGCCTCATTGATTTGCTTGTTCCCTCTGTGGGAACAAGTGCAAGAATGAAAGACTCATGCCACCATGCCCCGCTTTTTCTATTGTCTGGAAAACGAATGGGTCCTCATGCTTGCCTGGAAAGCTCTTTGCAGACAGAGTTATCTCTCCAGACCTCTTCAGGAGCTTCTATGAAATCACGAATACCCTTTATCAGGGCCCCACCCGCATGACCTAATTATTTTCCAAAGATTCCCAACTCCTAGTAACATACTGCTGAATGACAGAACATATAAATTTCAAGGGAACACAAACATTTAAAGCACAGTCTTCCTATGAATCTGGATTTTTTTTTAATTTTCTTTTTCTCTCTATAGGTCTTTTATCTCTGGGATGGTGATGCTCTCACTTTTGTTCACAGTAATGACAATTTTCCCAATGTCTCAAGTGCTGATCCATCACCAGTTAGTGGAGTGCTGTGTGTGTTTTTCTCACAATCACATCAGTTTCATCATAGCCACATCTTTTCTCCCTCTCACCTCCATAACTGCCACCCTAAATACTTATGGGTATGGTACAGTCAGTGGAATCAACAGTCTGTCTTTTAAAATCCTTTGACTTCAGCTTATTCTTTATTTCCTTATCTAGCTTGTTCACAAGCCTTTTTATACTGCTTGTAAAGTGTGTATTAGCTTACCCCATTTGGCTGCTGTTAGCAGCATCCCAACTCAGGTGCTGAATCTCCAAGTGTGGCCTTGATGATCTGGCCCTAAATGATTATAGCTCAATATGTTTCCCACTCCACTCCAAAGCATAGCTACCAATGATTTGCAAATTTGGCTACCATTAACCTCCTAGAGAGCCTTTAAGAATATGTCAAAGCTCTGCCCAGAAATTCTGATTTACATTGCCTATGATACAGTGTGGACATCAGCATTTTTAATTATTCATAATTTCATGTACAAATGTACTGAATTTTGATCATTTTCACCCCACCCCCATCACCTTCTTATTATCATCTCTACCCCACTGAAGCCTATCTTCTTCCTAAGTACCTACCCATTTTCATGTCCTATGTGCGTGCGTGCGTGCGTGCGTGCGTGTGTGTGTGTGTGTGTATGAAAACCTGCTAAGTTCAATTGGGGTTTCTCACATGATCATGGATGGGACATTATTTCCTGGAAAATAGGTAGCTTACCAGTGGTTGCGTGACTGAAGAAAATTACACTACCTCCTTCAGCAACCATTAGCTGCCTATAACTTCTTAGAGATGGGTGGGGTCTTGCGAGCTTCTATACCATCCATGATAGAATACTGACAGACCCTATCTTGCATACATCTTATGAGAGCAACCATAGTTTCTATGACACAGTTAACAAGTACAATGGTCACATCATGTCCTAGAAGATGTCAGTCATAGCACTCTTCTCTACATTGTCTTACATTCTGTCTACCCCTTCTTCCACAACGTTCTCCATGGCTCAGTCTTGTGGAGACTGACATGGTTGTCCCACTTAGTCTGAATAGTCAACAGTCATTTATTATCACCATTTATGAGTCTCCCTATTAAATGAAGACCATTGCTAACCCAATGTTTCTTTAGCCATGTCTGCATAATCATTAACCAGTAGGTATAACAGTGAGTATTTAGGAAGTAGTTTGGCCATGTCTGTTTATCAAAACAACAGTGGTAATTCCCTACTATTCTGGTTTCATTCTGTAGCTGTGATGAACTGTTCTTGAAGCAAAAACTAATTGGAGGAGAAAAGGGTTTATTTGGATTACATTTCGGGTCATAAGGAATCATTGAGGAAATTAGGGTATTAAAGTATGAGAAAGTGAGAGGGGACAGAAAGGCAGAGCTTGTGTTTTGTGGGTCTAACAGGACACAGTAAGTAGTTTGTATACTATTTTCAGAGAAATAAGAGTGTCACAAGTATTTTAGCAAGGCAGTTCTGTGTTCTTGTGTGTTTTCCAGCTGCACCATGGTTATCCGAGGCAGTTCTGCAGTTTGATTATGCTTTGTCTCACATAATCATGCCAAAACTTAACACTTGCTGTACTTGCTGAAAGATATTAAGAGACAGGGTGAAACCTTTAAGGAATGATTAAGGTTAGAGTATGTCTTCTTGGTGAGAACCACGTGATTAAATGTTGGTGGGTTTAGACTTTTAAAAGATGAAAAGTAGGTAACACACATATGTATTTCTTATCTCTGGGTCATATCAGCTCAGGTCTCTATTAGTGAAAGCCCATCACCAGATCCTGTTCCTTGAGATTTACTCCAGTATCATGAGCTACTGTAAAGATTTATTCTCTATTATTCACCTAGTCTATGGTAGTGTATTCTTAGTAAGTGTTGTGTAATGGTTTCCTCTGGGATTGAAACATTCAATCCTTCAGGGAAGCCCCCTAAGCAGGAAGGGAAACAACTCAACTTCAGGAAGTCCCTGAAGCTAACCAGATTCACTAGGCTCATCCTTGCCACAGTAAGCAATTAAAGCTATAAAGAATGAGACTAGACCAGCTACTTACAAGAAGCAGAAACCCATTGTGATGCCTGGAAGAGGTTTAAACTAAATGAGGCACCTGTGATGGTCGCTCTCTAATCTATTGAGCTGCTTTTAGGGTGTGCAATGTTCTTCAGGTTCCTAGTTTTGTGAATTTCAAGTCAGCCAACATAGAAGAGAAGAAATACATGGCCTTCATTTTCATTAATATAAACACAAAAATACTTCACTGGTTTCAAATAAAACTCACAGCCCTGTTATCCAGCTTTATGTTTTTCTCCAGCAACTTAATTGTTAAAGAACCCTTATTACTCAGACATAATAGATTATGATTTAAAAATTCTAAGCATCCTCCTGTCTTCTGTCTCCTTCATGGCCCCTGCTTTCTATCACCCTCTAAGACAAAAGCGCACCATTCGTTTGAAGGCCAAACAATATTTCTCTCCTTGCAGTGTTTTCTCTCTCCTTGTGGTGTTTTCTCTAAGGGCATTCTAGGATGGTGCTTTATTATAAAGCATAATGATTTAAATGTTTAATTCTTTTAACTAGGTCCAAAACAGTATGACTATATTGGTGTAATTTATTTTTGACCACCATTTCCAAGCTCATTTTCCAATTAGTAGAACTGAGTAGGGATATTATTGACTAATTAATGAAATTAACTTATTATTTTCATACTATTATCACATAATCATCAATCACACTTGAATATGGGCTAGGAATTCTTATGTTGGTTTATTTACAGCAGTGTAGGATGTTCTATTGACTAAAGTAAAAAGCCAAGTGAACCAAGTTAAGCTCTGTGCCTGGACTTCAGCTGGTGGATTCAAAGGTCTGACACTGATGACTCAACAAACAGACTCTTCTTTTTTAGATAGCCTCTTAGTAGTCAAGAGGCATTCTCATAGCATTTAATCAGTTTTGACCTTGGACTATAGAAAAAATATTCAAAAATGTAAAATAATTAAACCTGGATTTGTCTTAGGTCTTCGAACTAAGAGCTTGGAATCATGGACAAATCACGAATTCTCAACATTATTAAGTCTTTTATATCTTGTCAAATTATCATGTGGGTTTAAATGAGCAGAAGCTTGTAAGAACATTTTAAATTATAAAGAAATATAAAAGAAACTGACCTGTTGTATTCATCATCATCATCCCTCTTCCTCATTACCCTAAAGCCCAAATCCTTATTCATAATCATTAAAAGGGCCTATTTGATAGTTACTGGTATGCCTATTTATATGAACACAGATAGTAAACAGCATGAAAGCAAAGTAAAAACCGGTCTTATTTTAATTTTTATTCTCCCCCACATGCACATAAACATGTTGAAATGTTTACTAAATGGTTTATAAGTTTGTTCCTGCATTTTAAAATGTCTCCCAGCAGCCCGACTCTCCATTTTAAAGCAGCTCACACTTCTGGAGATATTATTGAGAAACAGAAATTGTCTTGAGCATCTTAAGTACAGGGCTGCCTCTGATCACACAAAGTGCTGTGAGGCTAAGGTACTGTGCCAATCTCCATGGGGAAACGAGACTTTCCTGCACTTTGAAATACCTCATTATGCAAAGACTATGTTCATACCTTAAAAAAAAAATAAGAGAAACAAAGAATTCCATTGTGATTCATTTCTAAGGGATGCATTTGTCCTAAGAAGAAATTCCTAGCAATTCAGTATCAACCATCATTTATTTGGAGAATTTCAATATCTTTGCCTGACATTTTTGACGACTTTCTCATGGCTAACATGTGAGTCATCTGCTGGCAATATAGGTAATTTTTAAGATGAGAGGAGGATTTCTATTGACTTCATGCCCAACGCAGCATGGTAGGGGCTCAAAGAATTCATATCTCACAAAGGGCATCAGACAGTAAGGAAAACAAGGATGTTCATGAAGCTTTGGCTATGTTGAAGCAAGGGAAATTTGGTGAATTCAATGAGATGATAGCAGAGAGGTCAAAACAACAAGTCATAAGCATGTTGTCAGAGAAATGGAGTTAACAAAAGGTTGCTCTCCAACTCAGGCTTAGACAGACATGCAGGAAATAGAAGTGGAAGGTACCATCATTGTGAATTTGATCATAGTCCATATCAATTATTTTATCACTTACCAAGAAAAGATAAAGATGGGGTATTAAGAACAATTTTGAACATAAAACACATATCAAACATACTTGATTTTTTGAGATCCAGAAAATGTGGAATATTAATATAATAGTTTAAAACATTTGTTCAGTCTCTCATTCCTTTAGTGCAATGGTTCTTAACCTTCCTAATGCTATAACCCTTTAATACAGTTCCTTGTGTTGTGGTGATCTCCAACCACAAAATTCTTTTCTTACTACTTCATAGCTATAATTTTGTTACTATTATGCATAATATTGTAAAGATCTGTGTTTTCCAATGGTCTAAGCTTACCTTAGAAGGTAGGAATCCATGGGGTGAGTGGACAAAAACCAGTATTTCAAGTCTAATTATCAAGTTCAAATGCCTGATGACCCTGAGAAAATTATCCATCCTCTCTAGCGATTGTTCTCAAACTGAAGCCACCCGAAATGACTATTATATGTAGAACTAAGTTCCATTTTGTATTTGTATTTTATTTAAATTGATATTTCTCCTTTATATATTTCTCCTGTGTGAGGGTGTCAGATTCCCTGGCACAAGAGTTACAGACAGCTGTGAGCTGCCTTGTAAGTGCTGAGAATTGAACCTGAATCCTGTGGAATAGAAGCTGGTGCTCTTAACCACTGTGCCATTTCTCCAGCCCCTAAAAACCGTATTCTTTACTCATAGCTATGGAGCATGTTCACAGAGTTTGTGAGTTTGTGTGTGTGTGTGTGTGTGTGTGTGTGTGTGTGTGTGTGTGTGTGTGTTATGAGTATGTTTTCCCTGCTGGTCAGTCCCGCCACCACACCAGCCCCCAATAACACGCAGAGACCCTGTTTTTGATATAATGCTATTGGCCAGTTACTTGTTTCTCATCAGCTAGCTCTTTCTTAATGATTAACCCATTTCTGTAGCGTGTATGTTTCTGCCAGCCCGCCAGCCCGCCACTCTGGGCCCACAGCCACACCAGCCCAAATAACACTCAGAGACTCTGTATTTGATACAATCCTGTTGGCCAGTTACCATTATTGTTTATGGGCTAGCTCTGCCTTAATTATTAACCCATTTCTACTTATCTAAGTATTTCCACGTGGTCGTCTTATTGGGGAGCCACGGCAGGCATCCTGCTTCTTCCCTGGGCTACATCTCGACTCCTCCCACTTCCTCTTTCCTCCTTGTTTCCTAGCCCCGCCTATCTTGCTATCTCATTGGCCACAGAGCTTTATTAACCAGTATGAGAAACATATATACAGAATAACATCTCTCATCACATTTCTATTAATCTAAGTACTTCCACGTGGTCTCATCTTACTGGAGAGCGGGCCCAGACCTCTGTTCTTCCAGTCTCTACATCTTGACTCCTCCTTACTACTTCCTTTTTCCTCCTTGTCTCCTAGTCCCTCCTATCTTCTTTTCCTACTGGCCAACAGCGCTCTATTCATTAACCAATACAAGAAGCATATTTACAGGATGACATCTCCCATCGTGTGTGTGTGTGTGTGTGTGTGTGTGTGTGTGTGTGTTTCAATCCTTGGGAATCATATCATATACATAAAACCTTATGCATTGTATATTCACATATAGCAATAAACTCATATATAAAATACTCTATATGTACAATAACTTGCATTTGATAAGTTCCTCAAGACAGTTTAATGAAGAAGGTCCAGAACTCTAACTGAACCAATTCTCTTTTAATCTGTCAATGTCTTATTTCTAAAAAGGAACTAATAATTCCCACATGAATTAGTGGAAAGATTAAATGCAGAATCATGAGTGAACTCATGCTGTTAACATTGCAAATTTGAAAGTTCTTAGTCAATGTTGTCAGTAGTTACTCCGGAAGATTTGCAAGAATCTTCTAGCAAATGGCTACCAGCTTCTGGCCCTCCCATACTCTAGCTTTCCTGACATCTCTTGTTGTTGCTGTCATCAGCAGAAAAATACACCAGGGAAACTATCTAATAGAGTGAATCAAATTTCAGATTCTTAAACAAATCTCAGAGACAGTTCATAAAGAAAAATGTGAGGGATTAAACCTGAAATCTTCTGCCTCACGACTTTCAGTCCCAAAGCCCAGGTTTATACAGATGCCTAAACCTACATGTCAGTGTCCATTAAAGGAAAACAACAGGGAAATGGCTTCAGGTATTTCAAGCAGTGAAATTTTAATGCAGCATTTCCAGATTTTAGAAAGGAAAGGGGGGAAGTTTTAAAGTTTAGTTAGAGATACTAACAATAGGAAGCTGGTTTTGTTTTTGTCTTTATTTTTAGAAAATTGTATTAACAAAGCCCCTAATGATGGCCCAGTGATCACTGAAGAACCCCTACTGTGATGCTGAGAACTTTTTCTTGATCCCTTACAGAAAGCTAGCATCTTGTCCTTTGCTGAGGCTACTCTGAGTTGAAAGACAGCTAGTGCCATCATCACTGGCATGGTGGGACATCTAGGCCATCAGAGGTGTTCTTGTGAGTCTACTGGTGGTTTGGTTGCTATATATGCTTGTCCTCATCCAAGCCAGAGCAGGGAGTCTGCTGTGAGATGGCTGTCTCAGATTTCCTGCTGCTACCACATCTCATGCAGTCTTCCATCTGAACAGGATGTGAGACTTCTCTAAGACATCACTAGAAGCAGTGGCATCTGGCTTCATCTGTTCCCATTCTCTTCAACTTCTTTCAGTGTGTCCCACTGGCAAAGCCTTAATCAGAAGTCAGCTTTATGAGCAAGGGCATCTGAGAATGCAGTTCTTAGTTTCTTTCTACTGTCCCGTGACACAGGGTAAAGCACAAACAGGACAGAATGTTGTTGAAATCAGCCCACCTTGTCACATATCTTCTACTAGACTGGTGATAAGTCCATTGGGAGGGCTGTCTCAATGTGAAAATATGATCTAATAAAGCCACTGCAGATCAAAATGTAAAACTAGCCACAGCCATAGAAGCTGGGTGGTGGTGGCACACTCCCTTAATCCTAGGACTGAGGAGACAGAGGCAGATGGATCTCTGTATGTGTTGTCCTTTTGATGCAGCTATTGCCTAAGAAACACAAACATGAGATTCAGCACCCATGTGGAGTTTATTGAGAAAGGGGAGAGGAAAGGTGGGGGGGGCAGCTGGTGGCCAACTGAAAGTGGAGAGAGAGAGACAGAAGGGGCCCCAGAGAGAGCAAGAGAGAAAGAGCAGAAGCAAGAAGCAAGAGAGCAAGAGAGAGGTGCGCTTGGCGAGCTTGCTTTAAAAGGGGCAATTGCGCATGCGTAACTGGGTCCTCTGCACAGCCAGGTAAAGGCCTGAACAGCTAGGTAAAGCCTGACATAGTGATTACGTGGTCATAGGCATCCCACCCAGAGGTGGGGTCCACAGACTGCTGAGCCCCAACAGTGTGTTCAAGGCCACCCAAGGCTACAGGAGAGTGACTCAGTCTAAAAGAGAAACAGAGCTCATGCCTTTAATCCCAGTACTAGAGAGAGATATAAAAAAGGAGCAAGGCATTCACTTGATTTGGCAATTGGTCTCTAGTCACTTTAAAGACAGTCTTGCATTCAGTCTTGCACAATTAGTCTCCAGTCACAATAAGGACAGGATCTTCATTTCAGCTTTGGCAGAGGTAAGAGCTACTGGCTGGCTGCTTTGCTTCTCTGATCTTCACCTTGAACCCCAATATTTGTCTCTGGGTTTTTATTGTTCATGTTACAATAGTTAGTTGTTTTTCCCATATTAATCTTTATATTTATTACACTTAAGTATAAAGGAATTTGAAAGAAATATTATTTCCCTAAATATAAAAAGAAATCCCTAGATAGTCCAGAATTCTTGTAAAGCTTACTCTTTGCATCTATTCTTTTTGTATCTGATCAGACAAAGTACAATTAAAATGTTAGCAGACAAGAAAATACATTATAATCTGGCCATATTAGAACATCCTTGCAAACCCAGAATTTGTGAGGCTTAGATAAGAGGATCGCAAGTTGGAGGCAAGCTTGGGCTACAATGAAAGACTCTGCTGAGAGAGTGGGGGAGGGAGAGAGAAATGAATGAAGGGAGGGGAGATTGGAGTGGGGGGGAGAAAGAGTGATGAGGGAATGGGGAATGAGGAATGGAAGAGAAAGAGAGAAAAAAAGTAAGGAAGTAGGGAGGGAAGGAGGAAGGAAAGAAGGAAGGGAGCAAGGAAGAAAGGAAGGAAAGAAGGAAGGAAGGAAGGAAGGAAGGAAGGAAGGAAGGAAGGAAGGAAGGAAGGAAGGAATGAAGGAAATCTAATTTTGGATTTATGAATTCACTGACACAGGAAAGGTAAAAATAATTTTGCAGCCCAGCAAACAGCAGTTTCTTCCTCAATGATGCAGTTATTATCTGTAGCTTCCCAATTAGTTCTTCCTAAGAAACTTCTTTCTCCTGTGAACATTTTCCATATGAACTTTTGGAGACATCTTTTTAGAACCTAACACAGGCTACTTAGGAACTGTTTGCTGTACACATGGAAGCCTTCATGAGAATTCCTTTGCATTTTATGTCTTAGTGACCTAATACACAGTAAAGACCCTTAAACCTGGCATGATAAATGTTTGCAATAATATTACAAAAGAAAAAAAATGAACTACAAAAATATTTAAATAATGAAAGTAATTTAGAGTAAATATGAGCTTTAAAACTTTTTAATTTAAAAACAGTTAAATTAAAAATGCATTTAAAAAAATGTCTTTGACCACCAGGGATTCAATTCTTAAATTAGATGACCTTTGCCCTACGTTTATATTGTTTTCACTAATATTCTCCCTTTAACACATTATCAAATAACTTGAGACCTAGCTTGATATCTATTTGTTACCTAAAAGGTTCTCTAATTCTTCAGCGTCACACTGGTTTCTTTACTCTCTGACTTTCTTTCTTCTCTAGTCTCCTAAATACCCTCGACTTATTGGGCTAGCAATGCCCCCCCCAAAAATAGCCAAGGATAGGGATTTCGAATCTGATCACTTGAGTGTGAATTCGGATTCTACTATTAGGAGCAATGATTGTGACTTAGTTTGTACAGTGTTTACCTAGGGTATGGAAAGACCTGCGTTTGAGCCCCCCAGCACCCTGGTTCTGCTGGATATGTCTACAATTCCAGTGCTTGGGCTGTGGAAGCAGGGAAATCAGTACAAAGTCATTCTCAGCAGCATAAGTTCAAAGCCAGTCTGGGCCAGAGACTTCATTTCAACATCATGATGATGATGATGATGATGATGATGATGATGATGATGATGTATGATAGAGTCTACTGTCATTCAAGATTTACATGTAGCTTCTCCTCACCTAAATTCCCACTTTTAACTGTAAGTTATTTGTTTTTTCCAGCCTCAGTAGAAACAATATTCCTGCTCTTACCCTAACTAATACCTGTTTAGTTCACTCATCAGAGGGCTAAATCATTCTCAAGCCACATGTCTCTTTCCCTGAGTGTATTTATGTGTGTGCATGTGTGCAGTTGTGCTTGCTTATAAAGGTACTTTTGGAAGCCAGAAGTCAACTTTGGGCATCTTCCTTAATCTGTCTCTGCTTGCCTTCCTTTCTTCCTTCCTTCCTTCCTTCCTTCCTTCCTTCCTTCCTTCCTTCCTTCCTTCCTTCCTTTTTTCTTTCAACTTCTTTATTTTCTGTATTGAATCTTTGGGGCTTTAACATCATGCACCCCAATTTTGTTCATCTTCTGGTTCCCCTATATTCCCCCGACCCCTGTTTCATCTCCCCCCACCCCAGTTACATTCTCTCCCTCCATGAAAGAAATAAAAAAGTAAGCAAGCAAACAAAAGCATTTAAAAAAGTAACTCAATAAACCAAAACAGGGCAAAACCCTCACCTGAAAGAGAAAGATCTCTGCTTCTCCTTCTCTCCTGCCTCTCCATCACCTCTTCATCCATCCTGATGGCATTGGAGGCTTCAGTGTGGCCCATCAGCTTGACTGGCAAGTGTTCATTTCAATGAGTCAATGGTCTGGTTCAAAGCCTCTAGCTTTTGGTACATCAGACTCACTGGATCTACACTGGAACTCTTCTATAGTATCCTGTGCCTTGGAGGTATTGTGGATATCATTCTGCAGAAGCAATCCCTTCACCAGTTTCAGTAAACCTAGATGGGTTAGATGATAGGGTGGGTCAACCCAAGGCCCAGTTGTGGGCCTGGGTATCAGCCAGGTAACTCAGATAGAGCCACTGGGGCCACCTCTCTTGGGTGCGGTAACAGAGTCAGCTCCCCTAGAGTATGCACTCAGGTAGGCTTATCCATGCTTGTGGTGAGGGGTGGGGGCCCTCTCTCCTAAGCACAGGGGCCAGATCTCTTGCTGTAGTGGGCAACAAGAGGTAGGGCCAGCTTTCCCAGGGCAGTGAAGGATGGGACTGGTTCAGTATAGCCCTCTGATATTATCTTGCATGCCTTGGGCCTCCTGAGGTGCCACAGGCCACAGACATCAACACAGACCCCAGCTGTGGCTCCACAATGCACTCACACATGGCCCTGGGCCGCATCGGCTGAGTCCTTCATTGAGCTTGGAGCTAACTATTCCAGCTAGACTGGCTGTTCAGTGAGCATCTTTGATCCACCTGTCTCTGCTCATTTCCCATGGCTATGATCATACACACACACACACACACACACACACACACACACTGCAGCACCAGTCTTCCCATGGATACTGGGGACCTGCACTTAGATCACACTTATAGAGTAAGCATTTTGCCTACTGAGCCCCAATTAGCTTCTTTTTAAGCCTTCGTAATACCTCTATTCTGGTATTCTCACATTTGTCATTATCTCACTGTGTCCTTGGCTCAATATACATATAAACATGAACTGATTCATGTTTGAACTTAAGGAAAAGTGAGATACTCTAACTGAGCTCTAGAAAGCTTTGGCTACCTCTACTCCCCAAGTACATATACCTTCCTTTTAGTTTTGGTTTGAATTGCTGTTATAAATCAGCTACAAATTGTATCTATGCTGTGATAAATGAGAAAGATGTTATGGACAACGCATGAATGGGATCTCCTCAGTCTGACCAATTGTCTGAGGAGTGTATTTGCAGGAGGTTAACCATGTGGTACAAACAAAGAAGCTGGGGTTGTAGCAATGCATCCTGGAAGACAAAAGCAAATTGTCACTATTGGAATAGGAGTATCTGGCAAGAAGGTCCATGTCTTACTCACTCATGTTCTCCAACATGTCTACATTTATTTCCAAATAGCTGTAGACCAGCCTGGTCCTGAAGCCATTTAGTCCCAAATAAATACATAGAGGTTTGTATTAATTATAAACTGTTTGACCTATTGCTCAAGCTTATTTGAGCTCAATTATAAGTGACTTAAATTCACCTATAATTCTTATCTATGTTTAGCCATGTGGCTTGGTACCTTTGCTCAGTAAGTCATTCTCATCTTGCTTCCTCTGCTTCTGGCTGGTGACTGCCTCTTTGCCTTTTCTCTTCCCAGAATTCTCCTAGCCTGGTAGCCCCACCTATACTTTCTGCCTGGCTACTGGCCAATCAGCATTTAATTAAACCAATATGAGTGACAAATCTTTACAGTGTACCAAGTAGCATCATGGACTGAAATGTTTGTGTCTCAAAGTTATATGACTGTAATACCCAATGTGTAATACCCAATGTAATACCCAACTGTGTAATACCCAACACCTGAATGTAGAGCCTGCACTCAATATGATTGCTGTCCTTATACAAAGAGAAAGACCAGGCATGGTAAGGTTGCTCAATGGTTATTGCACTTACCAAGCAGGTGTAAACATTCTGAGTTCCCAGAACCCACATAAATGCCAGGTGGGTGTGGCAGCCTACCTGTAATTCCAGCCTTGTACAGTAGAGATGGAATCCACAGAGCAAACTGGCTACCAGACATATTAAGGAGCTCTAGGTTTGATTGAGATACCATGCTTTGATGAATAAAGTGGAAGAATAATTAAGAATAATTCCTGATATCAAGCTCTGGCCTTCATTTGCATGCACATACATACATGAGCCCACACATGTGCAAATAGGCATACACACACACACACACACACACACACACACACGTCAAAACAAAAAGAAAAAGAAAGAGGTCTTATAGGCATCTTTATTTCCTTCTCTGTCTTTCACAATCCTGGAAGTATTAATTTCTTAAGCCCAACACCCCTTTATTAGGTATTAAGGCATGCAGTTTCTTAATGAAGCCAGTTGGCTTACGCTTGCCAAGCCACGTTTTGAGAAGCAATTTGCTAGTGAACTATCTCATTTTCATCACACCATTTAAAGATGATATTTATTTGAAACTCAAACCCTGATTTAATTTTTTCAAGATTAGTTAATAATCGGGCCTGTGCTCCAAGTGCTAGCTGCCTAAATAAAAGTATAAAATAAATGTGTTACCTGAAAAGATACTATGAGTGATTTCTCTCTGTCTAGTGCTTCTGCACTTTGTATCACATTGTGAATCATGTGGATACAATGAGCAACCACCCTGATTTTGCCATTGTTGTTCCCTAGATACACCTAGTACATCCTTAGTCAAACTGGGCAGTGTCACCTATTGCCTCGGACCACTGTTTAAAACTGGGAATCACTGAAGTTTATAAATTAACTTGGCAACAAGTTAATTTATATTAATTTATATTAAGTTAATATATATTAAGTTAATATATATATTAAGTTTCATCTGCTGCATAATCTCCATTACATACCCCTTTTCTCCAGTCTAAGGGCAGAACTCTGGCTGAAAAAAAAAAATCATTCATAAATGGCCATAGGTATGTGTCTGATAGAACTTCATTTGCAAAAACAGAAATTGGGTGGTGCTTTGGTGAACCCTGCTATAAGAGAAATTAATAGAAATAATCATGGCAGTCTCACATTCTATAGTATTTCCAAACTCTGAAATAAGCAAGAGTCTTGAACCTGAAGACATGGCTCAGCATATACAACCTCTGTAACACCAGTTTCCAGGGAGCTGACACCTTCTTTTGACCTTGGTGGACACTGCACACAGGTGCTGCACATACTCACATGCTGGTAGCATACCCAAATGCACAAATTAAAAGTAAGTAAATGTTACACTAAATTAAGTAATGTTTTTTCTATGCTCATTTCCTTTTTGCCTTATGCATAGACTTTAATGATTTATTTTTATGCACAAAACTTTCTCCAACACTCTTCATTTAACGTTAAAATAAAAACATTTCTCTATTTTAGGAATATGGTTGCTTTTTTTTTTCCTTAATTGCGTTGCCTTCTCCTTTGCACCCACCTGTCACAACCCCCCCCAATCACTGACAGACAACTACAACTTCCCTTCTTACTCATCTGTATCTCTATTTCTCCTGAGAACTGTGCAGATGCATTCGAGCTTTTAATATCTTCCCAGAATGCTCTGGAGTCGGTGTTCCCATGGCAATTTTCATACAATGAGGTGTCAGAAATGTTCCAATTTCTTTGCTCTGCAATGTCCATTTTACCAGTCATCATAATTACATTTTTGGTGTATTTTCTCCACTTTGAATCTGTTGTGATTTTGTCTGTGAATTTCTATGTGGTATGGTTTCAATTTTTATGTTTTTCATTCATTTATTTTATCAGGCTATGACTTTCAGATGATAAAATCCTTTCCTAGAAAATGTTTTTATATATATATTTTAAATTATATTTTTTAATCAATCAGGTTTTTAAAATTTTGCAGTCAGATGCAGTGGCACATGCCTAGAATCTAAGCACTTGGAAAGCAAAGACACAAGGATTGAAAGCCTGAGGCTAACCTTGATAGTTTTTCAAAAAAAATAACCACACAGAAGTGCCGATTGATGTTTACACTTTCATCATAATCAAATGTTTTGTCTATTATGCTGACTTTCCATAGTTCCATTTTTTCTTTCAGAATGCTTTCCAGTTTTTATACATACATGCTATTTATTTACAGTTCAGACTCTATCTCCCTTTTATCTTCTTTATCATAGCTTTAAATTAAAGAGTTTCCACATCTGTAACAGTATGCAAATGGTTGGATGCCTCATAATAATTACTGTCATTTTATATTTACTTTGTATTTAGTGGAATTTCCATATTTGTTTGATTTGTATAAAAGTGCATCTGTGAAGTTATGGTTTTGGAAGGAGCTATTGGCCTATATAAAAACTGCTTACAAATTACCACATAAAAAGTCATTGCTGTGATGTGTTGTTGAGGTCATTCATGCCCATTAAAAAGGACGTAGTATTTTATGGCCTGCATTTAATCCCTGCATTTAATTCCTTTAATAGCCTTAGTTCTAATTCTAAAATACCAGTTCTCTGTATTTTGTGGCCTCCCCATGTAATTTCCAAACTAAACAATTCATGTCTCCTTTAATATTCAGGTGATGCCAGCTAGCCATGTGAAGTTGATTCTTTTATCTTTGAAATCTACACAAGAACTATAATTTACTTTCTTCTTGTCAACATAAATCAAATATTAAAATGTACCTAGTCTTTTACAAAACACACTGCCAGGAGGTGCCTGTTTTTTTGTTTTGTTTTGTTTTGTTTTTTTTTTTGTTTTTTTATTTTTTGTTTTTCTTTTTGTCTCTCTCTCTCCTGTGCTGATATTTTAATTTTATTCATAATTATTGAGAAAATAGGTTTTAAATGTGTGTGTATTTATATCCATTTATTTTGTGGGAGCTTTTTTTTGTGTTTTCATGTACACATACTACTCTCTTGGGAAGTGGGGATTTTGTCTTTATAACATACTGTGTAACATGCACAGATTACTTAACATTTTGCAATATAAGTTTCTCTGGAGATATAAAATATAAAATGAAGTCACAGATCCATTGTGAAGGTGAAGATGCATACTGTAGGAGAAACTGCACACCAGCCTACCCAAGCCTCAGGTGCCCAGGCCAGCCTGCACGAACATGCAAGGCAGGCACTTTCTCCCTTAGCCAAGCCTGCCTCTACCCCAGAGACTGATGATGAAAAGACACCAATGAGGAAAGAACAACACAGCAGAGTCAGCCACCTAAGCCAGTATGACCTTGGGAGGGGTTATAAAGGCAGGTCTAACTTCCTTAATAAATGAGTCTGCAGCATGCTATCATACTCACTGACTCCCAGTGCCTGAGTCCTTGCTGCTGCTTCTCACCTCCTCCCCCAAGGGGTGTCTAAGCAGGGTAACCCACAACATCTGGCACCTAGACTTGGGTCTTGTGGACCTGTGCTGGCATGGGTCTCAACCCCACTTGAATTAGGGTGTATTTTTTCCATCACCGCAGCTATCTTGAGGGCCTTTTGTTGCTGGTGGAGCATGGGCAGATGGATCCTACCTTTGTGTATTTTCACTCTATCAGCATCCTTTGGAACTCCTCTTCATGCTCTGACAGAAAGGCTGCATTTGTATTATTACTTTAGGCTAATTTTACTTCATAGCTATTTTATTGAGTGTGATTTTTTTCTTAAGTCTGTGAAGGTTAAAATTTAGAACTATCAAAGATACAACCATTCTCAGTGGAGACAAAAAGGAATCCCCTTATTTCATAAAAGCGAAGGTGCACCAATTACATATGTATGATTTAAAAGAGAAAATGCAGATTAGTAATCTATGACATCCTCTTAATTAAAAATTCTATCCATACTTCAGAGAAAATAAAGCTGGTGGTTGAGAGGAAATCGCATCTTAGAAATAATGAGACGAGACGTGGTCAACTTTTCATGTGCTTTCCACGCTCCAGGGTACCACTCTCTATATATCAAACTGTTAAATCATTCCAAATCAGCATTAGTATACCCCTTTCAAAGCTAAAGCAACAGAGGTTCTCTAAAGTTAATTCACAAATTATCTTTTCAAAAGATAATCAGCTTGCAAGCCACTCTGTTACTAAAGACATCCTGGTGAAAAACAGAACCAATAATATTTGAGATATAAAACTGATGAACACTACTGGATGATGCCATGGGAGACTGCAGTTGGAAGAGGAAGCCAGAAAGGCATGGTGTTTATGATGAAATAAGTAGATAGCCATTGTCTAAAGGAATGTACCTACAGAGTGCCTGACACTGAATAATGAAGACTGTCCAAGGCAGCAGAGACTGAGCTTAAGCCTGCACCTCACCAACTCCACATCAGACACACAGTTACTACCACCTGCAGATGCCAATCGTTCTGTTTGCCACTACACTCTGTTCACACCTTGTTGAACATTTTCACAGTTTTAAGTCAATCCTCAATGAAGATCAAATGCACTCTTCACACTAAAAAGCGCAGACAAAAGAGCAAAGAGTGTAAAATCCTAAGAGCTGGACTACTATGTTTGCATTTTTCTCCACTTCCTGCCCCAACTCCCTATTTGTGGTTTTGATTTGGTGCCAAGTCATTATAGAACTCCCAACATGTAGCACTCAAAGTGATAGACCAACTTACTTGCCATGGAATGATTCAGGAGAGAGTACCTACTTGGTTTAAGTTGTCTATTTTTCAGCAGCACTGAGTGGAGTGTCCTTGATTTCCCCCAAAGACCTAGAAGCAGCAGCAATTTTAGGGGATTCCAAAGCTCTTGAGATAGAAGAGAATCAAGTGAATAAAACTACCCTTGAGTATCATAGATGCCTCCGCATGTCCATCTGTAACTCTCCCAAGTGTGGCCTCTAATATAGCAGGCACAGTATAGATCACATTCACCTCATAACTTTATATGTATGGCACAATTTAGCATGGAATGTTTTGTGTTCAAATTCTATGTGTTTTAAAGTTTTTCATATGTTCTCATCTTGGTGTTGGAAGTTTATCATATTAATGGCAAAAGTTAGCATTTCTTTCTCAATGCACATGTACTGTGGGTTAGGCATGATTTTATTTGTTTGCTAGAAGTTGGAAGCTTGGTCACAGATTACTGATATAATGCCAGATGGCAGGCCCTTTAGAAGATTTAGCTCAGGGGAAGCATTCTAGTTGTTGGTGCAATCAGCCTTTCTGGAGATTCAAGCTGAAACTATGTAGAGTGCCGATAATATAAGTGGGTTTTACTAAAGCAGAATAAGGTAAAATTCAGTTCTCTTGCTTCCTGTCTAGGCACATGAGCTCTTCTAAATGCATTCCCAGCTATGGTGATACCATGTGAGCTGAGGCCTTCTCTACAGCTGGATAGATACTGCAATGACATTGTTTACATATAAGCCTGAGATAAACTCCCTTGTCCCTTCAAATATGCAGCATGTTGTAAATTCTGGCAACCTTAACAGTTAATTACAACACATGAGAGATGTCTGTCTGAAGAATAATGATAAGTAGTGCATTAATTGCTTCACAGCATATTTGAAATCTTGAAGGAATTTCTCGTGCATGTATTTGTATGGGCTCCCTTATTTGATCAATGCTTATACCTATTTACCTATGGGAAATATTCTCCAAAGAGAATCCAAAACCACTAAAGAAACAAGAAATGCACTTACTGTTAACGAAGTGTCATTGTACATATTTGCCCTTAGAGGTTTGGTTTCCTTATGTACTCATACAGGGCATCATTCAAATTAGTGTAAATTATGAATATATCCCTCTAAAAGTTAAATTAGAAACTCGTTCAAAATGAATGGCTCAAACAGTCCTTTGTGCCAGTAGCCATGTACGTTTTGTTTTGTGTTTTAACCAATTGATATATTTTTCATTCTCACTGTAATGTATCCTGGCTTATATAAGGACACCATTGAGAAAGTATTAAGTGTAAGTGAGCATATTGTCCCCTTATTTCTCCCTCTCCATACTCATTAGTTTTCTTCTTCTGGAAATGGCTTTTCATTACTTTATGCTGTGTGTGTGTGTGTGTGTGTGTGTGTGTGTGTGTGTGTGATATCTACACAATTTTATTGGGATAGTTTCTCATTCTCTCATATGGTAGGCTTTGATGACTAGCTCCTCTCCAATGGACACTGGTTATATTTTGTGTTTTACATGACAAAATAGAAAGACATAAATTGGGGGCTGGGTGGAAGGGGGGAGACTACACTCTAAGAAGCCATGCTCACAGAAGAAGGGGTATTACAGTGGAGCTTTGGAGCTTACATACACTAAGGCTGTGCCTGCACACCAGCCATGCCTTTAATCTGTGACACACAGACTTTTTAAAAAACCTAATTTTAGTCTGTTTGCCCAAGGAGAAGAGCAAGGGCATTAGAGACAGTGTGAGTGGCATGTTCACATCGGCATCAGCAGGGCTCTTACTTTGAATTAAAAAGTTAAATTTTGATATTCCTAATTTGAAAATGTTTCAAGTGGTTTTCCCTCTTCTCTCCTCATTATGTTCATCTTTCTTTCTTTCCTATTAAATTGGCCATGTTCTACACAGGTGCGTGATGAAGCATGCCAAGCATAAGCCAACAACGTTGCCGAAGAAAAGAAAAGAGGAAAAACAAGACTTAACAGTCTTCAAAAACTAAACAGACATCCTTTTGTCTGAATAAGGTCACAGGCAAGGTCAGAAAATGGGACAACACATTGATATTTACTTGAATTTATGGTCATGCCATCTCTCGGGGGTGGGAAAGTCTGGTACTTTGTGTAAAATGGGAAAGAGTATTAGTATATTTGATCAAGTGTGTCAATGGGGATGACTCCTGTGGTACATAGTACAGAAAGTATTGGACACTTGCAATGAAATCTATATTTAAGAATTCAAGCTGATGCCATGGGTTGTGGCACTCTCCTTTAATCCCAGCCTTGGGAATCAGAGGCAGGTAGATGCTGTGTTTGAGACAAGTCTAGTATGCATGGAGAATAACATGGAGACCCTGTCTCAAAACAATCAAACAAAAAGATATAAACTGCTTTAGTTCATGTATGTTTCTGTGATGAAACACTCTCACACAAAATAGCTTAGGAGAAACACAGCTTATTTGGCTTACAATTCCATGTTATATTCCACCACTGCTGGGAAGCCAGAACAGAAACTCAGGACAGCTAGTCACATCATACCCACAGCCAAGAACAGAGAGAAATGAATATACATGTACTTGCTTGCTCATACTTAACTTGATTTCTCCATTCTCAGAAAGTTCAGGATCTCCTGCCCAGGGAATGGCGCCACCCACAGTGATCTAGATCACCCAAATCAATTAACTGATTTTAGACAGTCTTCCACAGACATGCCAATATGCCAACCCAATGTAGACAGTTTCTCACAGTGATTCAATTCCTAGGTAAATCTAGGTTGTATCAAGTTCACACGAAGAAGGACTGAAGAAGTTCTTTAGCAGCCAAGAGTACTTGTTGCTTTTACAGAGGGCCCATGTTATCTCAATACACAGGAAGATCACCACCATCATAACTTAGGTTAGGGAATGTGATGTCCTCTTTGGCCTTTGCAGGCAACAGGCACACATGTGGTACACTTACATACATGTAGGCAGAGACTTGTAAATATAAAAATAAATCTTAAAATAAAATGAAGCCACACGTGATGAGTAGGTGGAAGAATGGAAGAAGCAAGCACCTGTGATTTAAAAGACCACCGAGAATGTACAATTGCATGAGAATTGTACCATCCAGACAACGTGAAGATAATTTTGTCTTACTTTACTACACCATACGTTCAATTGAGTGTATATGTGACCTTTCATGGCCCTGTCTATGTCTGCCATTGTGAATAATGCAGGCTGGACACTTCACAGGCATGTCTTTTAGGAACATTTCTTCAGATACTTTGAAATTTTCATAGTATAAATACAGCAGTGCTTTCCATTCTTTCTGGCAGCTGTATTGCCACGTTTCCTGATTATTTATCGGCCAACTAGATTATCACTTTTTTGTTTTGCTTCTTTCTTTTCTCTTTTCACTTTGTTATCTACATGCATGAAATTCATTGCTAAAGCATCACAATACCTCAGTGCTCACATACATGTGTGTTACTATCAATCTGACAAAAATATGTCCATTTGTTATTACTTTTTTTTCCAGAAGATATTATGCTTTAGGATCTCAATGGAGTTATAAAACAGAAGAAATAAACATGTGTTTCATGACTAACTTCTATATGATAAACTCACCTGGATTGAAAAAATAAAATTAATTAGGGGGAAGCTTTTAGAAGCTGATTAAATGGGTGTGGTGATTTCTATTTCCACACATGCAATTACATAGCCTACAATTAATAAATGGCTAAGTGTGTGTGTGTGTGTGTGTGTGTGTGTGTGTGTGTGTGTGTGTGTGTGTGTGTGTGTGTGTGTGTGTGTGTGCTCATGCGCGCGCATGCCTATGCACCCATATGCAACACATAGACTTCATTTCAACCAGTTGAAAAACAGACAGTTTTATTTTTGTGTTATAAATAATTTCTATTTGTTTACACAAAGAAGGGAAATCATATATTATATGTGAACTGAAAACTAAAGGTTTCTTTCCCTCTTTCATGCATCTGTAAGATAAAGCTATATGGGACTATAGATAAAGTAGAACATCTAACTTGAACAACTTGAACCATATAAAGAGGTCATGGGGTTCCTAAAGACATGGAGAGGCAGATGCTTCCAGCTGCTATGAACAGTGTTGCCGATAGTGTTCGTATTACTCTAGTCATCTTAAAGAGCCCCAGCCATGATTACTAGGCTCTAATACATTACTGACAGATGCTTCAATAGACTTTTGTTATTTCTGTTGATTTTATTCTATTTTGTTCTGTATTTTTTGAACATATATTTCTAGGCACAAGAAGCGAGGTAAAGTGATTCTGGAAATCACTTTGATTCTTACATAGTTTTAAAAATCATGAGAAAGTTAAAATTTTATGTTGATTCAGAAAATCATGTACTAAAAAGAGTTTCATAAAATAATTGAGATTCCATGATTAACTTCACCCAGTTTTTATGCAAAGGCACATTTAGTCCATTTCATCTGGGTAAATTGTCTGAAGTCTGCACATTTCTAATTTCTATTTAGAGACCTTGATAATCACAGCATCCCTGAATTCTTTGAACTCAGCAGGTACTGTGAACAAGCAGATCTCTGGAACTCTGTGGAAATGTATCCCTTTGCTTTCTGGAAAACGGTGGACATCCTTCTAATGTCTACATACATTATTGCAGTGAGGTGATGCTGGGGAGCGTTCAACAATGGCTTTGATCACCATTCACCGTGACTGCAGGAATCATGGAACAAGCTCAACAATCTTTCCTTCTAACTTATCTGTTGCAGCTGTGCAGAGCATTACATTTCTAACTCCACATGGCAGCTTTACTGCAGCCTGGGTGCATCCATTATTTGCAGTATAATAGTGCTCTCTGCAGGATTTCATTTCCAAATGCAAGATGTGCTAATTATGCCATAGTGAGAGACAAAGAAATAGGAAAGAAAAATGAGAGAGAAAGAATATGTGTAAAATGAGAGGGGCAGAGGGAAAGTTCACTCAGGAAACGATTTGTAGAACAATGGTCTAGAAGCCCTGAATTGTACTTAGACTAGATAACTGGATAGGAAACCTCTAATTTGAAAGAGAAATGGCATGACTTTGACTACAAAATAACCTGTATCGTGTACTTTAAGGATGTCTACTATGCTATGCAGAGATGGTTCCATTCCATCAAAAGGAAATGATCAATGGCTTTTTGCTTATTTCCTTTAAAGATAATATGGGTCATTACAGGGACTTCTTATCAGTTTCATTTTGAGCCCCAAACTTAATCAATTGTTGCTACATACAAGACATGTATATGAAAAAGTGGCATTACAAGTGTCACAGACCTGCATTTTATGGTATGGTTAAAAGAGCAATAAACTAGTCGTCAGAGGATCACTGTCAAGTTCCAACCTCATTATTTCATTGGGTATAACCCTGTGCCTTGTTCTTGTCAAAACTCAATGCATCAACTGAGACAATTGTGACATTAAATGACACAGTCCCACTTGAGGATTGCTTTCCCATCATCAGTTTCCACCAGTTCTGATAACACTATGGAGCAGAAGGTTCTACTGCCCTGTTCCTTGTCTTCCTTGACATTAAGGGAAGCAGGGCTTATTTCAAGTCATGATTTTCAGAAGTTTCAGTCTGTCCTGTATGTCAGGGAGCACATGTAAGAGCACAAATATTTAACCTTTGTCAGCTATTAAGGAGAGTCAAGACAGGGATCTCAACAATCTATTCAAATTCTGAATCCATCAATTGGTCAAATCACTGATTAGTCCAGAGCTCTTTTGAGCTGTTCACACCCTAGAAATGTACATGTACACACACACGCACACGCACACGCACACGCACACACACGCACATGCACACGCACACGCGCGCACGCACACATACACACACACACACACGCCACGCGCACACACACACGATATTCCTTGACAATCTTATAAGTGCCTTTCAAGCCAATTAAGTTGACAATCAAGATTGATCATCATGACCAGGAACACAGTAGAATAGGAGGAGAGAAGAAAGGGAACAGTCACCAAGCTTCACTTTAATTCTGTTGCTTTACTTTGCTTCATTTCTAAAGACAATGTGTAGAGTGATATGTTGCCATGTAGAAGAGCTACTCTTCTTCTCAGTGCTTACTGGGGAAGACATAGGAAGTATCAAGCTTTCAGATGCCTCCTTCCACTTTCGCTATCATAAAATCCTAAATCCGTGCAGCTATGATTCAGTCACTTTATTCTATTAAATGCTGAAAGACCACAGATATGATGATATCTAAAGAGTCTCAGCCTACAGCCCTACAATAACCTCTGGAAAGATGGCAGAGTCCTCTTTAGAAAATTGTAGCCCTGATGTAGCCATAAGATGTCAATGACTACAAATGATACTAAATTAGGCCAGGAAAAAATTACCCAACTGCCAATCTATAGAATTATGAAAAGTAATGAACTATTATTGTTGTATACCACTTACATTTTGCTGTATTCTGTTATACTATCGTAAAGAATGATGCCTACCTTGTAGTATTATAATGTAAACTAAATAATATAATGAATTATGTAACATGACAAAACTATAGAAAATAAAGGACATAAATTAATGTTGTGTGTGTGTGTGTGTGTGTGTGTGTGTGTGTGTGTGTGTGTGTGTGAAATAATCAGGTTTTTCACAATTGAATGGATTGCTCAAGAACACAAAGCTTTGAATTCTGAGGAAAAAATGGTACAAACTTTAAAGCAAGGGCAGAACTTCCATTATTAGTTTACTTGGTCCACCATCCAGTGTGAGCCCTCTGATAAATAGTAGCTTACAGCTTATCTGTAAAATAAGGCAGTGATCATACTTACCTGATAGGACCATTGTAGGAACTGATAGAGATAAAGCATGCTTAACAATCAGTATGGTGCCAAAGAACATAGTAATCCCATTAGAAGATGGAAAAGATGTTAGTGAAGTTTTCCATTTTAAAGGATCAAATTAAATCCCCCGTTGACAGCTGTTGCCAGTGAGTTGCAACTCCATGGACCCTGGGGCTAACCTCAGGGTTCATTTGAAGTTAGGGACATATACAAGATTAAGAGCTTATTATGGTTTACAGCTGAGGAGTTCGCACCACAGGAAGGTAAGTTTACATCATGGTACATGAGTCAATGACTAGAGGTCTCAACACACAGACATAGCCTGTGAGGTTTTGTAGAGTGCATCCATGACTGGGGCTGTGACAGAAAACAGCAGAATAGGAAATGAGGATAACTAAGGAAACGTCAGTCTCACTTGATATGTTACCAACACTCTGATCTATTTGAGGTTGTGGCAGATTCCTTCTATGTAAAATAGATCTCCCATGAATATATTTAGGATCTTGAGAAACTATTCTAACTAAAATTATTAATTAGTAGAGATATACAATATCTCTTAGGAGGGGTAGTTAGTATCCTTGCCTGAGCCAGTTATTTGTTTTCAGATATAAAATTTTGCCTCATACATGGTAAGATGGTTCATTCAGAAGGCACAAGTATTGTTCTGAATTTAATCCATGAGACTTACATGGTGGAAAAGGAGAACTGACTCTCACAAGTTGTCCTCTGGCCTCCAAATATTTGCTATGATACACATGCAGGTAAACACATACATATATGGGTGTGCACTCGCACATGCGTGTGTGCGCACACCCACACACATAGACACAATGAATAGATGACAGATAGATAGATAGATGATAGATAAATATAAAGATGGCAGATAGATAAATAGATAGATAGATAGATAGATAGATAGATAGATAGATAGATAGATAGATAGATGATATTGTACAAATATTTGTTGCCTTGGCACAAATTTACCCACTATGGTTTTACAGCACAGGAGCTGAGGCTCTTTTTCAATAACAACAAGCAGCATTCTCATAGCTGCCACAATTTTATTAGAGACAAGCTGGATTGCACAGGTGCTGTGTCCACTAGGAAGTCATTGCTATTCGACAAAGTCATTGATGTGTTTCAATTTTGAAGATAAGGATGATAAACATCTGATAATACTACTCTGAAACCTGTTCTTTATCTCAGTAAATAGAAGTGTTTGAAATAATAAGTAGTTGGTTTCTTTTCTGAGACACTGACTTAGTTGCAATGACATCTCTTTGCATATAATTGACAAACAAGGATTCATACTGCATCAGTTGCCTTTAGTGTTTTAAGCAGACAGTAAAATTTAAATAGATGGTCTTTCCTATCTACTAACAAGATTAACTATTTCTCCACAGACACACACACACACACACACAAACAGCTGGATAGATGTCAGAAATCAAAGCATGTTTTATCATCATTCATATTTCAAAGAATGCTATTACATGTAAAAAAACATATATATATATATATGTCTGAAGGTAATCAGAGAGCTATCAAAATCTTCACAATTATACACTACTTCAATATTTACAAAACAAATCCACTTGCAATTTGATTCATAGAGTAAGTACACTTATTCACCACCTCCCACACACATTCCATCTGTTTTCCCTCTATGTTATATTCCCCTAAGTCATAAAGCCAGGAAAAAAAATGTTGCTGAAAATACACTCTTCATTTCTACATTATGATATCCAGATATTTCTTTGTTGGACTCTTCATTCTCAGTAAGTACTTATCAGGAATTTTCAATGCAGCCAGGTCTTCTCTCTGACTACAAAGGATAAATAAAAAATATACCAATAGTAATGAGGTCCTTGGGGGCAGAGAGAATGTCTTTCAAGTTTACAGTTGCCGTGAACTACTGTGCAGGTCATTCACTGCCTAATGTTCCCCTCTCAGAAGAGTGAATTGGTGTCTGGATTGATCCATGCTCTTCTCATCCAGCCATAGAACCTGATAATAGAATGAAATCTTTCCAAAGTGAAGGCCGCATTCTTCTAAATAGCACAGTTGTGCCACATTGAGACAGAATAGGACAGAGACTGAAGTGTGGAAGGTATCACACAACTCCTTCAGATTAGCATACCAAAAATAGCCTTGTACACCCTATTCCTCCAACCCCACATGTAGGAGAAACTGGTGCCAAGCAGCCCCCGTGCCCAGGCTAGCCCACATACACATGCATGGCAGGCACTTCCTCCCTGAGCCAAGCTGCTAAGCCTGCCTCAATGCCAAGAGACTCTGAGGGAAAGACACCTGACCCATAGACACCAAGGTGGAAAGGACAATGTAGCAGAGTCAGCCACCTGAGCCAATAGGACCTTGGGAGGGGTATAAAGGCAGGACTAACTCCCTTAATAATGGAGTCTGAAGCATTCTCTGCTACTCACTGACTACCAGTGTCTGAGTCATTGGTTCTGCATCTTCTCATCCCTCCCCCAGGGGGTGTCCAAGCAGGTTAACCTGAAAAATCCACAGTCTCTACCTTCACCAGTCATGAACCAAATTAAATCTGCCCAGTGACACTGGCACAAAGACTCTCCAGATTACCTAAAAGTGACTCATTATATTATAACACACATCCCCCGTCCAGAGATTCAAGATGCTAATGAAACATATCACAAATGAACTTATATGTAGAACCACATGTAACAGACAGAGAATACACAAAAAATGCCCATGTTACACTAATGAAACAAAACTCTTTATACATTGGAATAATTTAAGCTATTGAACTCTCTTTGCTTTCATTCACTGTTCCCATTTTTAATAAATGTTCTTGTTTTGCTTGCAACTCCCCACATATGGGACACAAGAATTTGAAGCCCCCAGGGAATCCACTGAAATGATAACTGGTGGTACCCTAAAAGCAGCTTTTGTTTTGAAGTGTGGTCAGTCTGTAGCACGCACACAGATATGAACAATGAATATATAAGATATTTTTACATAGAAAATACAGAGTGTATTATTTATGTATCATCTCAATACAAGGCATAGAAAATAGTTTCTCCTAGAGATCAGAATACAAGAGCTTGGTACTATCTATGTCACACTTGGGAGACTAGTTTTGCAGCAAAATCAATTATCTAATGCATACATGGATGATTCACAGTAGAGATAATTGGAAAGGTTGAAACAAACAACATTGTAGGCTTTGAATGGAAATTGGATGGTGCCTGTGATTCAGTAAAATTACATTGTAATACAATTTGCTCATAATCATATTCAAACAGGTCTATATTTCTCTAATGTTCATTGACTATGAGCCAGAAAGGCAAGTTCTACATTATACAGATGAAAGTCTATCTGAAGACAAACACTGGTTAAAAAATAACCTACTAAAGGAATAAATAATTATCTAATAATTATGTGTAACAAAATTAGGAATAAAATATGCTTTCTATAACTCCAACAGTAAGCTGAGTCACCAAATGGAATATCTCTCCAAAGATAAGCCAGTGGTGTTGAACAGAAAATGGGTTGGGTTTCATGGTATCATAGATATAAGACAGCAAAGTATAAGATGTAAGATAGACAATGGTGGGTATGGCAATGACAACATCATGTGTTGCATTTCTGCTAATCCAAAGATTGAAATGAAAGCAAAGTAATGTGTCTGATCACCATGTTATAATACTGCCTATCTGTACAATCTAGAAGAAAATTAACTTGAAGGACTGTGCCAGTTTTTAGATTTTAAGATAGTGAGATCAGAAGACATTGAAAAAATAGTATAAACAGGTAGAAAAAGTTGTTTGGCAGTTCTGGTAACACTTAACTCTCATAGAAAGTGGGCATGCATTATTCAAAGAATGCTTCATTAAACCAGGGGAGAGACTAAGGCTTTGATAAGTGAGGCAACAATGGAGATGTCCAGAAGTATCATAGTTAGAGTTTGGGAATTCAATGCAGGGCTGCTTGGACTCTCTGCTGGTTGGAGCTAGCAGTCTACCATATCCTGGCAGCTCTCAGAGCTCAGCAACATAGATGAATTCCTTTCCCTGACAGAAAGCATCCTGTTCTCTATTTGACCTTACTTAGAGACTGTATCTTTGCCTAGATACCCGACTTATCTCTATTATGACACCTGACACAGTTCCCTGCAGAAGTTTTCCCCCTACTGCCCATATGGTAATCAGACACTGAGCTTGAAGTGTTCCAATAGGACCATGTTTCCGCACAGATGACAACTAAGACTTGTACAAGGAGCCTTATAACAGGAGCATGGTGTCTATTGCAAATTAGGTGATTCCCCAGCTACTGGTCCCAATCTTATATATCCCCTAGACTCTGGAATAAAGCTGAGCTGTCTCACTGAAGCAATCTCCTGGAAAGATATTTCTGCCATGTTCCCAGTCTGGGTATAAAGCCACATCAGCCCCTTTGTCCTCAGGAACTGGTGGCCAAATTTATGACAGATCAGCTCATAGAAACTTGACTATGAAGATGAGCTCTGGAAAAAATATATTATCTCATTAAAGATTTATTATCCTCTGTATGTATTTACCATGTCTTAAGCTGAACCCACTTGCCTAGGGGTGGTGCTACCTTCCTGAGGATTGGTCCTTAGGCCAAGTGATTGACAAGTCCAGCTGGATTAATTTATTGGTTTTTGGTAACCTGGGATGTTATGTCTTCACTCAGGTCAGAGGGATTCTACTCTCTTGACCAGAAGGAGCTAATTTTCCCTTTATGGACATCTACTGTACTGTTTTGTGTTCCCTCTTCAATCCCTCCTTTTCCTTCCCTCTCTCCCTCTCCCCCTCTCTCTCTCACACACAGAGACAGATAACAAAGTAAGTGCTAGACATGAATAAGGTAAGCTGAACATGATGACACAATAGGGAAACTTATCTAAAATAAAACAATCAATTAAAACTACCCACCTGTCCTTTTTCATACTCTTTTCCCATCCTTCAAAACTAGAATGACTATTGTCCTTACCAGAGAACTTTTTGACTCCTTAAAAATTATAGTTCCAAGGGTTTTATTACATACCCACATTAAGACAACAAAAATGTATGTTTAAAACATCAACCAAGTATTTTGTAATTATAATGGGAAAGAAGAGGAGCAAGAAAAAAGTACTTCTTTGCAATATTGCACAGTTTAAACTACCATAATTTAGCAGAAAAACTTCGATTAATATAATGTTTTGAAAAGATGTGTTGACTACTTTCAAGTTGGTTTTGTATTTCTGGACCCACAAATTGATTCTATTCAAAGTAGCTTCAGTTTCTTTACAATGATATATTCATTAAACTATAAATGAAGTTGGGTTGCAATGCCAAGTGAGAAAATTAAAAGGAGTAATACTGGTTTATTAGTTCAAGCACTTGAAACCAGAATTGAAAGGTAGTCTCTGTTAAATCACATGTCTGAGCAGCTGAGCCTTCCATTTGGTCTGTAGACATGACCCTCAGCCCAACTCTGCACATGAGAGCTGGATGTAGAACTGAGACAAACCATATCTTGAAGGACAAACATTCTTTGCTGGCTACTGCTTTTATCCTACTCTTTACCCTAACTATCCAGCCCCACACTTACAGAAAACTGTGACATTTTGCCAGCACCAATATAAAATTCCCAACTAAAAAATGATATGGTTTCCACAAGTCCCCCATCATTTAAAGGTATACATAACAGCTGTCATTTTGAAAATCCTCAGCATGTTTTCAAAGCTGTATAAATCTGTTTTCCACACTGTAATCATAATTAGCCCCAAAGAAATGCAATTTTCTTTGTTATTGCTCAGTTGATTTTGTTTTGAGTTGATGATTTTGATTATTACAGAACTTAATCTTATTAACTTATAAGCAAAAATAATTAGAATAACTATTTTAGCATAAATTACTTTAGTTAGGCTTTAGCCATGTCTATTCCTAACAATTTGTTACTATTTTTTGAAAGAATTCTTAAGTAAAACTACACAGTTAACTTCAGTGTTGTGATACATATTTAATAGGTTCTGACTTATTTATCCTTTCAAATAGCTTCTCTGTATTTCTTTAACCATGATTTTTACTTAACAAGAAATCTTTCTCTAAATCAGTTGTGGTATTGTTCACTTAGATATGCCTTCACTGCTCATTCTGAATTTTTATATCATTGATGTGCAAATACTTCAGAGCAAACATTTTCATGAATATTGTGCTTTTGCTACTACTAGTAATTTCTCAATTATCATCACATTTCTATCTTGCTTATTATTATATTTTATCCTTTATAATAGTGTTGTGTACCTTGCCAAATTCAGATTTTTTTACTTCATAGATTTTTTTTAATTTCCTGTCTCCTTTGCAGAGAAAATACATTTTCCAATTAGTAAGGGAGAATACAACAAAGTATTGTTCCCAGGTGGCAAGATATTCCAGAGTATAACTGACACATTTCTAAATGAAATCTCATATGCCAGTGAATCTTAAATGTTAATGTGAATACAAATGCCCTCAGGTATCCTATGAAAATGAAAATTCTGATCACTCTATGTGGTGTGGATGGAACTATACTTCTGCCACATTCCCAGTGATGCCAATGTTACCTGTGACCACACTACAAATATCAAAGTTGTAATCTGGATGTTATTCTTTGAATTATTATTTCCTACCTCATTCTGAGGACACCTTCCTAGGTACCATTTGCAAGCCCAAAACTTTAGGGTTTGGGAGTTTACGTGTTAAATTTCTAATAAATATTTTCAACTAACATTAAAGAAAGCACAATCATAGAGTACCTACCTCATTTTATAAATAACCAGCATCACCATCCTACTTAGCAATAGTTGTCAACTTGGCACAGCCCAGAGTCACCTAAAAAGAGTCATAGTTGAGAGATTGTGCCTTTCAGGTTGATCTGTGATAATGTCTATGAGGGATAATGTATTTATTGCCTTAACTGATGTAGGAAGGTTCAGCCCACTGTTGGTGGCACCATTTCCTGGGCATGTGGTCCTGGGCTATATAAGAAAACATAGACTAATGTAAAGCTGTGAATTATCCAGAATATATATATATATATATATATATATATATATATATATATATATATATTACTAAGGCACCTGGCTTATAGGTTCAGTTTCATCAGAGGATTAGTCCTTCATGATGGCATGTGCCAGGCATGGTAACAGAAACAGTAAGGTTTGAGTTCACTTCTTGGCAAGCAGAAAGCTGACAAAGCAAACTGCAAATGATAGGAGACGTTTAATCTTAAAACCTACCTCCAATGGTGTACTTTCTTCAGCAAGGACACACCAAGTAAAGCCCCCCAAACAGCACCACCAACTAGGGAGCAGGTATTCAAATATCCAAGACTGTGGGGGAAACTTTCTCATTCAAATCATTATAGACTATGACCAGGAATTATGGGAAATAAAATGAACTAAATAAATAAGTGACATAAACGCTTCTCAGTCCTAAGTTGTTTTAAAGTCCAAGTGTTTTATCATAGCAACAGAATGAAAATAGGATAACCAATATCATAAATATTTAACTTATTTTTAAGGTGGATTCTACAAATTCAAATATTTCAAAAACTTTGTATATTCTACCTGTATGGTCATTTTGATTTTTTTTAAAATTAATACTACCTTTATAACTCAAATAAAAATTTATTTTAAGTGGATATGTATGCATATATGTAATAACATTTGACATTTTTAAGTCTACAGTTTTAATTTTGGAATGGAATATTATATATATTTTGGTATAGAATTGGTGGAACATAAATTATGCATACATTACAACTAATTACAAGTACATTTTTATTACATAGCCTCTTAATTTAGTAAAATCATTGTTTTTACCACCACATGGTGCTTTACTTACTGCAATCTGTGTTTGCAAATTCTCCATACTACAGAAATATGCTTCCTCATTTTAATGTTGATATATTTAATTAAATTTATAATGTTATTCACAATACTGACAGATGCTATATTATCCCTTTAACAGAATGATTTTGAATCTATTAATTGAAACTTCAAAGCAGGAATAATTACTAAGTTTACCTCAATTCATTTTCTACTTTAAGCATTTGTAAAATTGATGGGGGAAATGGCATTCTTTCCATTCTTATAAAGTTGTTCAGATGATGCTATCAAAAGTTCTCAGAGAACGTTGAAGCCAGTAATGTAATAAATTAACTTAGAACAATCATCATATTTGAATGGAAACTCATGCTTTTATAGAGATACCCACACATTGATGTTTATTGCTTCACGATAGCCATGTTATATAATCAGTCCATCAACAAACAAATGGATATAGAAAAATGTGTTGCATATACACAAGGGAGATTTTTAAAAAATAAAATGTCTTTGTTCAGCCATAAGAAAAAGAATACATCATTTTCAAGAACATGCATAAAACTGGAAATTATGTTAAGTCAAATAAGTCAGCCCCAGAAAGGCAATACTATACATTTTCCCTTGTATATATTTTTTAAAACTGTGAAAGTTGAACTATTTGGGAAGAGGAGATAAACAAACAGAAGGTGATAGGGAGAAGAGGAGGCACTAGGGGAATAAATACAATAAAATACATAAACATATGAAAATGTCTTAAGAACATATTATTTCTTACACTAATAATGAAAAGTTAAATGGAAGGAACTATGAATATGCTCAAAGTAAAATCTGGCTGAGCATTGAGGATAGAGTGGAAGTGAGAGAAAGATGCCTGAGCTTCACTGGCCAGTGAGTCTAGCCCGTTTTGTTGCTCCAGATTCAAAAAGAGAGCATGATTGAAATAGGAAGCAGAAAAAATGAGGAATATATCTCATTATCAACATCTGGTTTCCACATGGGCTTGTGCAGGTAAATCATAAAATCATACACGTGCACACACACACACACACACACACACACACACACACACACACACACATTTTTAGGAGTGGGTAATCCTAGCAATCCCATTGAGTTTCCAAAGTCAAACTCAGCTACATTATCACAGGCTATGCTCTCTTATAAAATCAAAGGGTGTCACTTAGTGTCTTACAACAAGTTAACATAATAGATTTACATCTAATACAGTTGTGTTGTCCCCCAACTTGAATAAACCCTGAGACCCTGATATCTAGGAGTGAACCTTTTAGAAGAAATGGGTGGTCTTCAACTTGGCATTATTCCTACCAGTCTTGTCAGTGATTGTATTGCCTGCTTGGGAAAGCAATTGTTTGCTACTCCTTGTTTATACCCTATTCCTTCTAAGAGTTGTTCCTTTTTAAAAGCTATTACTACTCCCTGACTCATTGTATAGCTAGCTGTAGGACAACCAAAATAACAGAGATGAATCTGCAATTCTGACACCCAACAGGTATTTCATAGCTGTGTAGGTTTTGAGCACAAACCATCATATCCTGTTTTCTTTGCTACTTTATTCTATATGACTAAAGGAGCAGGGGCCATGGGTTTTCGCTGAAGGTCTCAGAACTGTTACTGCAAATACTACTTTAAACCACATAATCAAAATATTGACCCATATTCCTTTTGGGTAAGAAACAGCAGGATGGCCTGGGGCAGGAGGTTATTAGGAGAAAGTAGCAGATGCTAGAAAGAGTTGTTATATGAAAACAGGAAGGTGGAGTAAGGGTTAGAATATGTTCCAGAGAAGTCTCCCACCTGAAATCATACTTTACCTCAAAGAGTGAATGTCTTGGATATTTTCCATTGTGGGAAACATTTAATTCCATACTTTTCTTATTTTATGTCTTTATTTTATTGCTAATATTTTTGGCAAAATTGGATACACCCATGAAGATATGCACAGGGTTATGCTGAGCAACAAAAGGATGGAGTGATGCTATTACACCCAAGAGTAGATTATGATCCCTGCTGTACACAAGATATCCATATGGTATCTAGTAGGGTGATATGGCAGGAACCCGTGGCCCTAAGTAGAAGCAGTCCTATAAGTAATACAGGACCTGAAAAGAATATAAAGTGAACTGTTCCCCAGTTCCCCAGTGAGTGTAAGCAGAGATGCCAAAATAGAACACATAGGAAAACACATACACGTGTGTAGATATGCATGAAAATATGCACATATATGTATATATGAAGAGGAAATGAAGAAACAGTTTTAAGGAATTATTCATTTAATGAATTAAAAGCTACTGTGGCCTTTATCTTTTCCTTGTGAAGTTTATGGAGGTTAAAAATCCTCATCTTGCATTTTCCTGATGCCTACATAGCCAATGAGTGACACTGTGTGCTCAAGTTTTGACACCAAAAGCATTTTAGTAGTCATTCCCGTTGCCATTTTAAATGTACACCCTTGTTTAGATGGCTAGAATTTATCTTGGTAGATAAGGTGTATTGAATAATGTCAATATACAGCTTGTTAGAACTGACAGTGGAAACTCAGGAAGTGTCACACAGCAGCAGAACACACAGCCTACATTCAGCCCCAGGTTGTTTAAAGCTGAAGTGTGGTAAATTGGGCATGTCTAAAATGGAACTGTCAAGCTTAGAAGGTTTAACATTGGATCTTTCCCTGCAGATCTCAAACAGACTAATGGATTAGGGCACTGGGACTTCCTTGTGTTAGAAATACTTGAAAAATAATCCTTAGTAAAGCTACTAAAATGCCCTGTGAGATAAGGAAATAAGGAGAATTATCACAGGATCAATTATTTCCTTCTGCAAATGTTCACATGATTTCAAACAGGGTTTCTGCCCATAGTGTCTTTCTAAAGAAGCAAAGACTCCTGAGTCTATGTTAAGGAGTCAGGGTCTATTTCTAAGATTAAACTAATCCTTCTGTGGTCAGTGATACAACTTATGATGCCCAGGAAAATAGGGGTAGAACATCAACACAAATGTCATATGTTAGCTCTCAACTGAGTGAACTTCTGATGTGGTACAGAATCTGTTTTAAATCTCTCTGTTTGGGGTCATTACAGCATAGCTAATGTCACAATGCTATAGCATTGATTCTATTATTACTAAATTCTAATAAATTTGCATAGAAAGATTTACTATTAAACTGAATTCATCTGTCTGTATGGTGATATTATAAACTCTAATGAAAGTAGATTAGTAATAGATTAGTCAGTTAAGTGTATGTGTCAAATGCAACTCATTGCAAGGCTCCAGAAAATAGCAAGAGTTCAAGGTCATAATCAGTAGACTTTCCATGATACAAGGACAGGCATAAAAAGGGAGTCCTTCATCCCTCACTCAAGTTGTATCTGTGAATAGATATGAACCTGCTAATGATGTAAGGCCAAGTCATATATGTTGAATCAATCAAGACAGAATATAGACTTGAATGACAATTATAATGAAATATCTAATGCCAAGAAAACTGCATTATAAAAGAAGACAAAGTGTAGATATGCTACATGCCACAAAATACCTAATAATTTACATAATTTGTAATTTTATAAAAAATAAATTATCTATAGGTAAAAAGATAGTCTTGACTTTTTGTCGAGGCTCAGACATGTCTACCACAGAAGCTCTGCAAAACAAATGAGTTGGAAATCTTATGTTGTAACTCAATAATGCACTTCCATGCTCCCAATATGCTCCTATGATAGCTGTATCCTAGTCCTTGAAATCTACAAATATATCAAGTCACAAGTCAAAAAGTGCTTTGTATATGTGGTAAATTTAAAAGGAAGGATCTTGAGTTGGGATTCTATGGATAAATATCCCATAAATGCTCATGTGTTTAAGCATTTGGTTCCCAACTGGGGGATACTGTTAGGGAAGGATGTGGGACCTTTAAGAAGTGGAGCTTTACTTAAGAAAGTGGGTCACTGAGGGTTGGCCTTGTATTGTTATAGCTAGGACCCATTTCATGTCCAAACTCTACTTCATCACTGTGGATACAATGTACCAATAAACTCCCCTCCCTGATACCATGCTTTCCCTACCATAATGGACCGTATTACTAAAACCATAAGCCAAATAAATTTTTCTTCCCTTAAATTGATGGAATAAGGAGGTATGGAAAAATTTTAACAGACATGAAGAGCAGGAAGGGGTATGGAATTAGTCGTTAGGAGGTGGGAAAGACAGCGCATAGATTCCCCATGTCTTAGAGAAAGTGCAACCCTGCAAGTAACTTGATTATAGTTCAGTGACTTCATCATTTGTGCCTGACTTCTAAAATAGAGAAATAATAAATATCTTGCTCTTCTGGTGATTTGTTATAACAACAATAAGAAACTAATGCAGCACACAAATTAATAGCATTATTACAAGCTGAATGGAATGTGTTCACACAACATGAATCAAAGGCTTTTAGAGAAGCTCCTCTCTTTTTCTAGCTCCAGACAGCAGGTCGCAGAAACTCACTCTTTTTATTTTGTTTTGATTTTTCTAGAGATTGAAAAATAAGAGAATTTAGGTTCGCTTATCTCAGAGAGGGAGGTTCTGAGTGTACTCTTTTAAATCTTGGGGTTTGCAGATGCTGTGGCTAAAAGCCTAAAAAATCAGTGAGAAAGCTGCCTTAGAGTTTTATTTACTGTTTCATTCATTCATTCATGAATTCACTGAGTTACACTACGTGTCCTGAGCAAATCTAGAGCTATATATATATCAGGCTTGACTTGAACCCATGCTTTCACTTGCCATGAGCTGGGATTAAGGTTGTACAATACCACATTGTTCCATGGCTGAGCACCAAGATGCAGGAAGATGCTAGGAATAAAAACAATGGCATTTCTGAAACAAAAAATAATTATAAGCAAATAGATCTAATTTTTAAGGAGCCTTTTTAAGTCTACATGGCAAAATAGTGATATCTAAACATGATCTATATCCAAATTCCCTTGTATTTCCAAGGTTCTCATTCTCAATAAGATTTTTGTTCTTCTAAATTTGGCAACTTCTCCATTATAAAGAAAGAGCAGTTCTCACTGCATCCTGAGAAGGCAGTTTTAGAAGTCACTTTTAGTTTTCAGCCAAATAGAGACATTTTTATGAGTTCAATAGAAAAAAAAACAATGATTAGTTGGACACCAACACTCCAAAACAAGCAAGGAGAGAATTACAAGGTGATATATTGAGCTATAGATCAGGACAAAGATGGGTTTCTCTACGTGTGATAGAAGAGGTTTAGAAATGAGAACTAGCTTGGAATGACTGAATTTCTTTTAATGGGCTCAGTATGCTTTTCCTGGTAGACACAATTTTAATTTAAGGGGCCACATTCCATAATCTCCTTTCCCAAGCAGCCTAACATCAACATCATTCCACTATAGCACACATGTGCATGCACAGGCATGCATGCATGGTAAAATTGAACATTCCTGTTACATCATGGGCCTTCAGCAGTATTCCTAAATATCCCATACATTACTAACTGACTTGACAGAACCAGTAGTGGATTTGAGATATGATCCAAGTTTTCAAGTTCAGATGTGAGAAGTTAGAGATGACTGGAAGTCAAATAGGCATGACCAATATCGAGTACCAAAAGACCTACACTCTTATAATACGTCTAAACTGCCACCACATCTAACTGTCATTATATCATCATGGGATAATGGTGGTACTGGGCTGTAAGCTGAAAGAAAAGAAGATACTGAGATACCATTTCATAAATATCAGTATTTCTTAAGATGCTGTCATCATTTGTACTACAGCCACACAACATTTGTCCAAATATTCATATGTGTGATCTTGTAAACTGTCTCACTGTTTTTACTTTGTTTCATCCTAAGAAGTTACCAGCCAGATAGCAGAGATTTAAGGAACAAATAACATCTCTGATGTTCATTAAAATATATCCACAATTGATACAATAATAAGAGTTTGTTAATGCACCCCAAAGTCATCTCAGGTGCTGCCTCATAAATCATACTTTGGAAAATGCTCAGCTGAAACAAATTTCAGCTTAGAGATGGAGAGTTTTCAGTCCGGGTCCTGAATATCCCAGTTGCTATGGATGAAAAGTCAAGAGGTAAAGGGTAAATTTCCATTCATCCTTCTCATCTAAAAAGGCTAATATTTTGCCCACCTTTTCTATATTCCCTTCTCTAGCATATTCCATTTCAGTTCTGGCAGCTGTTAGAAGAAACCTAAAAGGAGAAGAGAAAGGAAGAGAGAAAAGCAAATCACAAACCTGAAAAGCAAGATGTGAACCAGCTTGGTTGGTTGTCTGCTATTCTCCCTTTTGGGGTTGAAAGGCTAATATCAAAATATTGTGGTTCTAAAAACATCATAATCATGGGATCCTGAATCCTGTTTGTCATCACTCTTGGCTTATGCCTTTGTCTCTCTTTTTATCTCTGTAATATAACATAATTATGTCTTCTGTGAGGGTCAATTATCTTTGAACTAGAAAACAAATTGCCATCATTACCTCCGATTATTCTTCCCTATTCCTATTCTTTGATCACATTTTGTGCAGTATCCCAAAATTGTGTGTTCACTCAGTCTTTCTCTTCCCTGGTTGCCTTACTGGCAGAGCTGATATTCTAAAGGAAATCGTTTCCCTGCTGTTTTCAATGTTATCTTCCCCCTTCACTCTCCTCTTTCACTATCTCTTAGGCCTCACATTACCAAAATATGTTCAAATGATCTTGTTACCAAATTAGCTATTGGCAAGCATGGCCCTCAGCCACAATTCTTCCTTATTACTTCTCTTTCCCACTCTGACTGTATTTATAAAATCCAAATTGTTGCAAAAAATACATATTCAAACTGCATTACAAAGTCACAGAACCCTAGTGTCAATAATCTCAAGATGAATACACCCTGAGACATATGTGACACTAAAACTTAACAAGGCCATTTAACCAGTGATCAATAAAGAACACCCAGTATGGTGGTTACATATCCAGTGAAATCAGCATTTCCTTTGTTTGAAATAAAAAAGAAAGATTAAAAAATAGTATTCAAAAAATAGAAATATGGAGGTTTTCATCATTAGCTTTTCCTGACAAGTGTCAAGAAAATTTTAGGCAGGATAATACAGATGAGAAATTCAGGTATTCATTCTATGGGACATTCTTCCTGGGTTCAGGGAATCAGACTTCATGATGACATTTCTAGATGAACATTGACCCACTGATTTCCCAGAAACACCTATAAAAATTGAAAGAAGGCTCTTTTATATCATGTTATTTTTTAAATTAATTTTTATTTAAATCAAAAAATCTTATTTTACATACCAATCCCAGTTCCCTCCCCTTCCATCCTCCCACTCACCCCCCCCACCATTCCCTCATCCCACCCTGATTCACTCCTCAGGGAGGGTGAGGGCTTCTATGGGGGTATCATTATCTGTCACATCTTTGGGGTCAGGCTAAAGAATGGAGTTTGGTATTCAAATGCTCTGTGTCACCTAGCAGACGTGGGAAGCGAGGTTTACAGCTGCAATTCCTTCTCGCTCACACTGGCAGAAAGCCTGATTGTAAATCAAAATCTTCATTCTGACCACCTCACACTGTCCCTTCTGCATTTAATTTGGAACTTTCCTCCTGATGATTATTCTCTATCTCTCCTCACCCTAAATCTATACTGAGGGGAGAAATAAAAGGAAAAACTATGCCCTCTGTGGCACATAGTCAGGAAATAGGGAGAAATTGACATGTTAAAACCCCAGGCATCAGGAACTCCTCTAAGTCTTCATTCAACGTAACTACTACGTTAAGGTAAATGAAGGGAGGACTTATGCTGGAAAATAATTGAAGCACATTATACTATAGTTTAGAAAGTAGCATATATATTTTAAAATATTTATTCAAAGATTGAGCCTATGATTGGGAGAAGAGCACATGGATGGAGTCTGAAGAGCAAAGCTATAATTTTCAGACCATCACCAAAGCCAAGGTCATGTTACTTCTATAGGGATGGTCCTTGCTCCATCTACAACATAGAACTTCCACTGGATAATCTGAACAATACATGCAAGGATGGTTAACACTAGCACGTTGTCAAAATACTAGACATTCTTAATTAGCACCATCTGCTTTCCCTCTCCTTTAAGTAGAAGAATGAAACTCTACCATGCATTACATACATGTGGCATTCAGCCAGTTCTCACCAACCTTATTATATCTTATAACACACATACAGGTATTATATCAATGTCTTAGTTTTGGAGCTAAAGAAAATGGAACTCCAAGAAGGTTGGTAGTGTGAAATACTCTTGTTTAGATCAGTCTATTTATTTATTTATTCTACAAATATTAAACTCTAGATCTTACCCTAGAACAGAGATGTTAAACCACTCAGAAGGTAAATCCAAACCAACATTATGTTCTCATAAAGTTTCATGAAAACATAACCACACCCTCCCATAGTTGTTTCAGAACTACTACAATGCCAAAACACCAATGACAAATGACAGTTATTGGAGAATGTGATGGCTAGATTTTTCTTTTCTTGTTTTTTAGGATTTCTTTTTTGTCCGTTTGGTACAAATTAGAGTCATTCAAAAGGAAGGTACTTAGATAAACAATACATCTTATCCATTTGATCCCTACACCTGATATTTTGGGGTGTAACAAATGAGCCACTCCCCCCACTCTTATTTTTAACAGACCACTTTTGATTTGACTAAACAGAATGTTGTTTTTAGACTGTGGATGGGAATTGGGAGCATTCATTTTTCTCTATGACCTTAACTAACACAAAAGGCTCTATGAATACCACATTTCAACCATCCCAACATCCAGTAAATGCTCAGAATATTTACAAGCTAAGCTTAAGAGTTTAAGCAATAGTCTGAACACCAAACATTTTGCATTATGCCAAAAGGAATAAAAGGCTTTGCTAGCAGCATTTCCTAACCAAGGGAGATAACTACTTGAGAAGAAATCTGGCATTAGGTCTCTTTGTTCTGCTTCAACATAGAAATTCTGCCAGATCTGAAATTTCAAAGCTCAATATATTAATGAGGTCACAGTAGCTCTGGAGAGCCCTTTCTGATCAAAGAAAAGAGTCATGGAAGCACTTCTTCCTTAAGTAAAATGGATGCTATGTGGAGGTCACTTGTAATAATGTTAATATATTGAGAAATATAATAAGAAGGATCATCCAAAGTAGAAATAATCTAATTATAAGCTTAGGTAGTTTGGTGTCCCTTGTTTCCTGATTCAGGAAGTAATTTTACTTTCAGATGATCAAGATTTATTTATATAGATCTGGAGTTTATTGATATAGCTAAAAAAATCCCAGTGTCAAAATTATAATCTATTTCTGAAATTGATCCATGAACAAATTCCAACTTAAATATTAGCGTTGGAGTCAAATCAACTTTTATTAAGGAACAAACACACAAATCACTTGGGAGAGAGCAACTCACAAGGCCATTCAAATTCAGGCTCTTCCTCCAAAAGGGTTTAACTCCATTTTTAAAAATCTGCTGGGTCAGGAATATATCTTATAAGGTATATTCCTTGAGTCAATAGATTCACTAAGTACCCATCACATGGTAGGAAACATTAGGAAATTATTTAAAGGACTGGTTTCTTATCTCAATATAGGAATTTAAGGAACACAGAAATTGTTCAGTTATCTTGTTCTTCCAGGGCAAAAATGAACACAAGTAAACTAGAACTCAAAAGAAAAAGGAGAGTGTAATGTCTTTGCTCATGTGTGGATAGTTTCTACTCCTTCTGCTAAGGGAGGTGCTAGTTCTTTGGTTATTAGAACATCTGTGGATGTCCATTCTGCAATCTGCCTTTTCCTGACTCTACGTGAGTCACTGAAAATTTCTAAACCTTATGGATCCATATATAAATAAATGATGAAAGTGGTGTTTGTCTCACAATGCTACTGTGAAGGCCAAGTACAAAGAATTAAGCATGTTATTCAGAATAAGTAAGCAGTACTAATTAAAGCTATAATCACTATTATCTAAACACTGAAACCAAGGTGCCTGTTAAGTATTGGTGACCCATGGTTTTCTTTGTGAGCCCAACATCCTTTGATTAGCTCTCATAAACATTCACCTCCACACAAGAGACTTGGATGAAAGGCCACATCTGCTGAGAGTGTGATCTCACATTTTTTTTCTGCTATTAGTAAGGGGGAAAGGTTGTTTTCATTCATTTTGTGATTTGGCTGAAAATCTGGAGGCTTTGATGCCTGGAACAGAGAACCCAAAGTTATTATTGAAAACTGAAAGTTTTGATGAACCTAATGGCTGAAGACAGGTCAAGTCCACATAGCATGGGAGTTAAAGTAAGGCGATGAGAAAAGTAGGGCTGCACTAATGTCCAAGTCCTAGGCATGTGGCAAGAAACCATGAGATGGGTCAGAACAAGTGAGAAACAAAGCAAGATATCATGCATACTCATATGGACTCTTCCTAGAAATAAAATGCCTATCACAGCTATGGTATAGGATGTTATTCTTGACACTATTGGAAGTCCAAATCAGGTATTTATGATCAGGATCATAAATTTAGGTAGGTGATTCTGAAATATACTCACTGAAATAATCTAACTTTTTTCTTTTTTCCCCATTTATTTATTTTCTTATTTTATATATCGATCCCAGTTCCCTCTCCCTCCCTTCCTCCCCTGCCACTCCTGACCACCATTCCATCCTATTGCCCCCACTCCATATCATGGAATTGGGTAGAAGGGGGAGGAAGAGGAACTCCTGTTTAGAGCTGAACATTCAAAGTTCTCTCACTCTATGCACAATGTCTAGCTATGTTTCTGTATTTGTCCCCATATGATGCAGAGGGAAGCTTCACTGATGATGGCTGAACAAAGCACTGATCTATGAGTTTAGCAGAATGTCAGTAGAAGTCATTTATGGTAGTAGTATAAAACAGTAGTTTCTATAATGACAATTAGGGCAGTCACTAATCTGATAAAAGGAAGTGACTACCCTAACTGTCATCATAGAACCTACATCCAATAACTGATGGAAGCAGATGTAGTGATGCACAGCCAAGCACTGGGATGAGCTCCTGGAGTTAGGTTGAAGAGAGAGAAGAGGGATCATATGAATGGGGGCGGGGAGGTGGCGGGTCAAGGCCACTATGGGGAAAACCACAGAGACAGCTGAACCAAGCTAGATGGAGCTCAGGGACTATGGGCTGACAGCTGGAGAAGCTGCATGGGACCAAACTAAACCCTCTAAATGTGGGTGACAGTTATGTGACTTTCTCTGTTTGGGGGAGCCCTGGAAGTGGCACCAGAACCTATTTCAGGAGCATGTTCTGGCTTTTTTGGAGTCCCCTCCCCATGTTGGGACACCTTGTTCAGCCTTGATACCAGGTGGGGGATTGGTCCTGCCTCAACTTGGTATGCCAAACTTTGTGGAATCCCCAAGGAAGGCCTTACCCCTCTGAGGTGTGGAAGGAGGGTGGGAAAGGTGCGAGACATGGAGCAGAAGAAGGGCAGGGAAGGGGAACTGGAGTTGGTATGTAAAATGAAAAATAAATTTAAAAAAAAAGGAACAGTAGTATTTGGTTTTGCCCTAGGTCCTGGGCTATCCAGTCTCAGGTTCTTGATTACCTGAGTAGTATTGGGTATGGGTTCAATGGCATGGAGAGGGCCTTATGACAAATCAGATCTTGGTTGGGCACTCCCACAAGCTTTGTGCCATCATGACATTAGCATATCTTGCAAGTAAGACACCATTGTAGATCAAAGGGTTTGTAGCTGGGTTGGTGCTTATGTTTCTCCTTGGTAACAGGCAGAGTACCTTCCTGTACTAGATACTAAAGTGAGAAAGATACCATAACATCAGCAGTGAAAACTCTATGTAGATACCAGCTCAATTTTGCCATGTTCAACAAGTTTTATAGGTGTTATTATCAGCAAAAGGGCTGCTCTATCAGTTTACAAAGAGCAATGAAAAGTCTTGCAATAGTCCTGTTTGTTGGGTGTTCATATGGGACCCCTTTGATCAAAATCTCAATTACATGTAACCCATTTCCAATACTAGAAGCTCCACTTGATGACAAGAGTTATCTAGTTGGGGCTCTGTTTCCCCTAGTATTTGGTGGATTCATGTAGATTGCCTTCATAAACGTACATACTTTAGGAAGTTTGTATTGGATTAGGTTTCCATACTACCCTTCAAATGGCCCTTAATTTTAGCTGCCTTTCCCCATATACCCCTCTCCCTCCTTCTCGCTTCCAACACCCTACTTGATCCTCCTATCCTATCCTAATAGAAGGAAGAAAAACAACTCAATCATGGCTTTACAATTACGCAAGCTCACCAAGGTCTGTGACATGGAGATGAAACAAAATAACTAATTATGGTGTATAAAAGAAAGAAAAAGGATTAGAAACAGAAAAAGGGCATCTATCTTTGAGAGTTTTTATAAAAAAAAAGGGGGGGGGGAAAGTCCCTCTAAAGGGATCAAATTCTATCTAGGGATAACTTTTTCTAAGCTAATATGCTTAGAAATGGAAGTGATATAGGGTCCCCATTAGTCTCCACAGTGAAAACAAAGCTAGCAAAGACATTAAAGATCACACATATCCTCAACCCCACTGATATGATGGAAATAAGAGAAGATAAATAAGGCTCAGTATAAGACCTCAGAAAGTTTCAGTCAATGTTGAGATTAGAACAAGCATTAGTGCATTAACCTCAAGGGTTCTACTTGTCCTAAAAATTTTTACAGATAAGACTTGGGGTTGGTAACACTTAGAAATCACTCTCTGGTTCATAATATGTGGTAATTTGGAATTTGGGTAAGAATATTTGAAAGAACTCTGCTGGATTCATGTGGAAGAAAATTCATGTCTTATCCTCCCAGCATCTACATCTTACACACCTGTCTAGTTCTCATATAAATGTCACAGGAATGAGAACAAGCATCAAACATTTCAAATGAGTTACTTAGGTCTCCATTGTGTGTTACTAGAAAAAAAAGAATATAGCATTGTATTCCCTGGTTGAATGAAACATTTCTCTTATTGTAAAATTTTCGCTAATGATGAAAACTGTAAAACAGACTCATAGATTGTTTCTCTCTCTGCATAGATAACTATAAAGAAATCATCATGAGTGACAGAGTAATTGTCTAAAGTAGAAAAATAGTGATGAGCTGACTGATCCAGAGGGGACAAGTTAGAATAGATTCTATTCTATCTCAAAAGACAGTATCTACCTAATCAATTCAGAAAAATCCATTGTTTTGATTTTGTTGCTTGAGAGTTATAGCCTATTTGTTAGTGGTAAAGAACAGATTTTTTTAAATGAATTATATGTCTATAGGGTTGTGCAATGAAAACTGAATCCAAGCACAGACTTCCAAGGCATAAGATATTTTTGGTTTTTTTGGATTTTGGGTTTTTTTTGTTTTTGTTTTTATTTTTATTTCTTAAAAAAAGAAAAAGAAACAAGATGAGTCTATAGTGCAGGCATAGGAAAACATGAAAGACACCATAACTAACTAAGAATATGTTAAAGCCAAATAACTGCAAAAAAAATGGCATTGATATTAGGAAATATAGTAAGACTCTAAAATGCTTTACTCTAACATGATTATAAAATTTTTATTAAGTATTTCTTTGCCTAGAAACATTATTGAAAGAATGTGGCTTTATCAGTAGAATGCTTGCTTTCTTAGCATGCACAAAACTCGGTTTCATTTCCAGTAACCAATACAGTAGTCCATGTCTATAATCTCAGCATGAGAGGTGGAGGCAAGAGGATGAGATATTCAAGGCCATTCATTTTGTTACAAAGCATAGGACATCCTGGGATACATGTAATCCTGAATCAAAAATAGTTTGTATAAGAAATGTATTTAAAAGATTTTCAAAATGAATCGATACTGTAGCCAATGAATAGAAACTGACTCCATGCCCATCCTCTTTGTCTTCCACTTCTAGCCAGCCTTCAACCAGAAAAACAAGTATTTGTTGGATGACACTGGTAGAATATTCAAACGATTAAAGTCTTGTTATTTTTCCTTATACTCCTATCTAAGATCAGGAGAACTTTCAGATTATGTTGATATAAGAAAATAAGTGGGGTTAATATTGGAATAATAATGTTAGGACAATAAAAACCAGTAAGACCTCCCCATGGTGCCAGTGTCATATGCTTGGCACCTATCAGGACATGAAACAAAACACAATCATGCAAATTAAAATAAATTACCCCACCATCCGGAAGCCTCCTTTTGTCTTGGCATTGAAAGAAAGTGGATGAGATATAAAATTTCCAGAGAGATACAAAATTGATAGAATGACATGAGCTACACTTCACTATGCAATATAGCCTTATTTATAAAAGGAAAAGTGCTTCCTTCATATGAAGGGCAGACTCGTGGCTGTGAGAATTCAGAGAATGGATCACAAGTTCAGTCACCTTGCACAGCAGCCATTCACATTCTGTGACTCTAATAGAAATCCCAAGAAAAAAATAGTGCAGGAACATAACTCTGCGTTCAACATCCTGTGACCATCAGATTGAACACATTCTAATTAGGAAAGCAGACATTAATACAACAGTGGCAGAATGCTCAGGCACTCTAAGCAGATTCTGATTGCTCTGGATATTGATTTTAAATTATAAAATAATTAATAACTAGCACCACACATCTAACTTCATTGAACATCTCCTAAAGGATCTGGAGAAACCGGAAGTCAGTAGCAGACTTTACACAATATTTTGAAGGGAAGACTACACTGTCACTAACCTGTAAGACAGAAATCAACTATACTACAATCCATACACACTCAGTTGGCTTATTTTTCATCATATAGTTAAAATTCTTGCCTTCAAGCAAGGGATTAGTTCAATTTTGTGAAACTCTTAGCTTCTAGCAATAGAAGATGTGTTTGTAATTTTCCCTTATTTCTAATGATTATTATGAATGTCTCCCAACATTGAATCAAATAAAAATTCATTATTAAGCCTGTGGCAGCCACAGATATCTTCTAATCACCAAGCTTTTTTTTTCAAACACTGTCCAGGAATAATTCTGTCAATGATGTCAATGATTAAGGGACTCTGTGCATGATGTAGTCCTTATACATTGTGTTATATAGTATAGTAAAATATATGAATAGCATTCAGCATTTATTAATCATTCCTTAGACATCTTTGTGGTACTAACATTAAGATGTCCACAAAACTTCATGTTCTCTTCCAATCAAAACTAGTTACTGCTAGACTGTAGCCACCCATTGAGATGATATTCTTCCCATCTGTATTCTAGTACCAAAAAGATGGTGTCAGGCAATCAAATGTGGACATAATAAAATGCTACATTTATACATGAATATCAAAACTTTGTATTTCTTAATTGTCTCACCCATGTCACCACCACCACATGGCAGGGCTCTTAAATGACAACGTGGAACAGTCTATCCGATATCCATGTCATTGATAAGTTCATGAAGTGAAACTTCTACATCAAAAAACTCCTGTGGGCAAGGAGTTTATCACTTAAAACACGCACTGTTACCATCATTAACACTCTAAAACCTTTAATTCTAAACACTTGGTGCAACTAGCTTTTGAAATTAACCACAACAACCATTTGAAGTGAGTAATGTACTTATCTGTCCACATTTCACCAAAGAGAAAACTGATGTCTAGAGAGGTGACAGCAGCATTTGCTCAAAGTCAGAGAACATTAAGAAAGATAGTCACTTTATTGTTAAAAAATAGTGAAGAATGTGGCTGTTATAATTTGACTTATTCAACTTCAAACACTAATTACATAAATGTATAAATTTCTAAATATGTAAAAGAAAGTAGCCAGATGTAAAAAAAAGCCTACCTGTCCATCAATATGTGTGTTTTTAAAACAAGAAAATAAGTAACAATATCTGGAGGAAGTTCCTTTGGTGCATAAGCTCAACCTGAAGACAATTTTATTTCATGAGGACATTTTGCTCCAGCCCTAATTGGAGGAGCACCTAAAAAAGGAACCTTAGACAGATTTCAAATACTGATTCTGCCAGGCATTGTCCTTAGATATAAAGCTATATAACAGCAAATAAGCAAGTGTATTGCTTGACTGTGTGAAGTCACTAAGGGGTATTTTGTTTTGATGTAGGTTTTTTTTTACTATGTATTTCCTACAGTCTAATATGTGCCTCCAAAATCTATATGGTATTAATGTAAGAATATTAAAATGTGGGTTCTTAATGCTAGTTGCAGGATACCTGCTTTAAGCTCTTGGTCAAAGAGGTCCCAAAGATGTCCCAAAAATAACACAGGCCATTGGTTGACCATGTGAACTTGAGAATAAATCCTGTTGCTGAAAACAACACACACATTGGTCATAGAACATGGGGGAAATAAGCTTATATCCACTTGTAAGCATCTTCCTCACTGGCTAGCTGTTGTAGTGCTAGAAGATGTTATACAGGTGTGGCGAACTCTTAACTGTTTTGGTTTAAATGCAGGGAAGATAGCATCATAGGAACAAATGCATTGGTATCGCATTAAGGAAGTAAAAGCTCAAAAACTTCCTCTTGGACTACAATGACCAAGAGTGAACTTATGTTTAAATTTTCCACTTCTCTTACTGTGTCTCCTGTCTGTAGTTTTCCGTTGTTGGCCTATCTGTAATCGGCCTATAGTATACTTAATCTGACTGTGTCCCTGTTTCTGTCTGTGTAAAGATGCCTTCCTGATGTCCAACTATCATTAACAAAGGGCTTCGCTCTGTATTTATAATGTCACATAGGAGAAGGAGTAAGGGATTCTTTATAGAAATCTTCAACCATGTCTTTGGGATTAAGTTACTTTTATGACTTCAAGTTACTTAGGGTTGTAAGTATAGTACTGCAAACATACCAAGTTATATCTGTATGTTATTTCACACAATTATTGTGGATATGTGTCATACATGCTGTTTTCAGCCTGTTAGATGCTTCCATCAAATTGCTACCATAACACACTGAATCAGGGCATGCAAGAGTGTATCATTTAAGATTAAAGCTATGCATTAACCTAGGTTGTAAAAGCTAATTATGTGAGAGAGCTGAGGAAAGTCAGGGTGTTTTTTGTTTGTTTTGTTTTTTTTTTAAAGCAAGTTAGATAAGTAGGCTAAGTACACAATAGGATGTCAGGCTAAGTCTTAATTTATCTCAATGTGATTTATTAATTTGACTATGAGGTCCTGCAAAATCTCTAGACTCTTGAAATGTAAAGGTGATTTTTATAAACCTGTATCACTACAATCAACAATCATATTTATCTGCTAACTCTACAATAACTAGAAACATGACAAAATAGGCCCACTGGTACAATGGTGGCACAAATGTTATATGAATAACCAATTATGTTCTTATTGTGTTTAAGCCTCACTACAGGAGACAAAACCCACAACCAGCATCATTTTCTGGGTCAAGAACTGTTCAGATAAATCGCAGGCTCCAGGGGAGAACATCATACTACATTGTTTCTAAATTGTCTTACTATCAAATTGTTCTCTAAATATTTATCTTCAAACCCATAGATTAGAACAACTCCAAACATTCATCTCTTCATGCCAGATAACAAGGATCTGTTACCTAGGATCATCTGGGGGTAGGGAATTTTAGTTGAGAAAATGACTCCTGAAGACAAGCCTGTGGCATTTGATTGACAAATGTTGTGTGAGGGTTCTGTTAATTATGGGTGGGGCCACCCAAGGGCTGATGGTCCTAGGAACTATTGGAAGACTGATTGAGCAAGCCACAAGGAGCAAGCCAGAAAGCAGCCTTACTCCATGGTTCCTGCCTTGACTTCACTGGGTAATGCACTTATAAACTGTTAAGTGAAATAAACTCTATCCTCCCCAAGTTGTTTGGGTTATGGAGTTTCATCACAGCAATATAAACCCTAACTATGACAACACTACTGAGAATAAGAGACTCTACATTTTCAGCCTTAAATGGAACATTTATAGCCCCCATCCCCAAAGCTCAGGGATCATCTCCAAAATGGGGAGCAAAGATTGGAAGACTGAGAGGTTACATGGGCCTGCTGTAAACAAACAAACAAGAAAAAATGTTTTCAAGATATAACAAGCTGCCAACATGGAAACCCTGGGAAGTCACTCTCCTCTGGCTCTGTCCGAGTAGCGTAGGGGAGCACAGGGCCCTGCCCTATGATGTGCATTTCCTTTCCACAATGTTGGAAATGAAACGGGGCTTCGAGTCTGTGCTTGCATATTCCTACAACATCTCAGAATCTTAATGACTCCCAGAGCTCAGTTGCCTTCAGCAGACCTTTCTCAGACCCCTTCTTCCCAGAGGATACATGAGGTAAACAAGAGGCTAGTTTGTAATCTTTGATACTGCAAGCTATCTGTAAGTTATACTAGGATTCTATAGTGGTAAAACTGTCAAAAAGTTTGTTCAAGGGACTTTGAGCCACTCACACTCTGGTAAACAAGGTTCACCCCATTGGACTTGGATGGATTCCTTTGTTTAATCTGTTGGTGTCCTTCTCAAGTGGAGTGAACAGACAATTCTTTATTTCAAGTTTTTCTATAAATAATTATGAACAGAGAGTTCCGTGTCTCATTTAGAAGGTATTTGTTGATGGTTAATTCACACAAAACTCTTGGTTCTTAAGATTTTTGTCTTCAACATCTCCTAGGACTACAAGATCCTCAGCCAACCAGAACTGAGAACAGCCTCATTTTGAAAAACAACCCTCTGAATTTTTAATCAGACTCAGGGAAACAATTCAGAAATATAAAGATGGTCCCACTGTCCCCAATGCATGCATCAATAGATATGACAGTTTACCAAATGTGAGGAGTATAAAGAATGTGCCTTCACTGTTTAATAATAAGACCTTGGTTTTAAATTGGAAAACATTCTAAAATGAAGAGAATGTAAGACATAGCAGAAAAAAGTGGGATGTCACTACATATACAAATAAACAAAGGAAGTTGTATCGTAGTCCTGATGTCTATATTCTGCCTCACATAGCCCAATGCCATTCCTTTTGAGATCTCCCCTTTTCAGTCTTCAATGTAAGTAAGCATAGCCTGCATGAAAATCAAACTGAGAACGGGTATAAAACCTGTATGAGTCCTGTATTCTTTTTTTTTTTTGATAATTTTTTAAATTTAAATTTGAAACAAGCTTGTTTTATATGTCAACCCCAGTTTCTGCCCCCCCCCGTTCTTCACCTATTCCCCCCACTAGCTTCATCCCATCCCCTTTCTGCTCCCTAGGGAGGGTGAGGCCTTCCATTGGGGAGTCTTCAAAGTCTGTCATATCATTTGGAACAGGGCCTAGGCCCTCCCCCACGTGTCTAGGATGAGGGAGTATCCCTCTATGTGGAATGGGCTCCCAAATGCATTTGTATAAATACAGATCCATTGCTAGAGGCACCATAGACTGCCTAGTCCTCCTAACTAACACCCACATTCAGGGTGGTCCTATGCTGGTTTCCCAGCTATCAGACTGGAGTCCATGAGCTCAGACTTGTTCAGGTCAGCTGTTTCTGTGGGTTTCTCCAGCTTGATCTTGATCCCTTTGCTCATCACTCCTCCCTCTCTGCAACTGGATTCCAAGAGTTCAGCTCAGTGTTTAGCTGTGGTGTCTGCTTCTGCTTCCATCAGCTACTGGATGAAGGCTCTAGGATGGCATATAAGGTAGTCATCAGTCTCATCATCAGGGAAGGGCATTTAAGGTAGCCTCTGCACTATTGCTTAGATTGTTAGTTGAGGTCATCCTTGTAGAACTCTGGACATTTCCCTAGTGCCAGTTTCTTTTAATGAGCCATGTATTATGGCAATGTCAGTAAGAACAGACATGACTCTAATAAGTAAGGGAAAGACCTTTTCACCTGAAGTGGAATATAAGTAAGAAAAAAAATGATCAATGATGCCCACACTCATACTGACAAAATGAAAGGGAACAAAAAGATTTGGAGCCATTTTATAAGAAATATTGTATGTTTTGTGTATATTTTATAATCAAAGAAGTCTACTGATTTTTTATTATAAACATATGCAAAACTTCAAACCAGTACATGGGCTTAAGATGATTCATTATATTTGAGTCTTCAGTGCAAGTGTAACTATTGATATCCTATAACTAAAGATAGTCAAATTTCTTAGATTTTGAAGCGTAATTGCCCCTTCTTATTGACATACTCTCTCATACCTGTTCTTTTTACCTTAAAATATTTTTAAAATCCTATTTTATATTACATTTTACTATTGCAGCATGCAACTTGCTTTAGAGTCCCATAAGCATATTCTCTTTCCTTGCTTTAAAATTGATACCACAGAGTTATATTTTTGTCCTTCATATTCTTAAAAGAAAATCCAAATCTCTGCTTAAGTCGGTGAAAACAATAGATGTCTATAAAGTTTGTTGAGTTACTGGTATTAGTCAAATGACCAATGGCAAAACTCTTGAACCCTCCAGTAACAAGGCCAAGTAATGATGTCACATGTAATTTTCTGTTCTCTGATGCACTCTAATCTTTCCCAAAAAGTAAAACTCTCTCCTTAATGTAGCTCTTAAGTATTCTTAGATTCTTGTCTCAGCCTAACTGCAAGATTCAAAGGGCAATTCTCTCTCTCTCTCTCTCTCTCTCTCTCTCTCTCTCTCTCTCTCTCTCTCTCTCTCTCCCTCCTTCCATCCCTTCCTCCCTCCCTACCTCCCTCTGCCTCTCCCTATCCTTCTCTTAAACCACATAAACTACTGAAATATCCAAACTAGGTCACCAAATAAGTTAAAGATATGAGTTAATATTTTGTGTATAAAATCTGAGATCACACCAAAACTTAGGGATGTGAAAGACAAGAATGAGAAAACACAAACATGAGCATTTCTTATCTTATACACAGGAATAAAATGATTTCAATTTTATTTCAATAAGGATAAAAAAAACCCAGTTTCGTTTTGTAATTTGCAGGTAGCTGGTAGTAGAGTACGTAAATAAAGGAAATAACTTCCACATGACTGGGGAAAATTAAATAAGATTTTAACCTATAGAAAGAGTATGTAATGCAAGGTAAAAATCTAATGAAATGATAGTAGCTACCTTATGATAGTAAACAAATATATTAAAGCCATACATTAAAAGAGCAACACTTTCATGGTCACAAAACCCAAACTTTTCCACAGTTTGTGTTCAGTAAACTTTCATTGACTATGTGAATGAATGCACAGGTGACTGTTTCTTTCCATCAAGTATACTTAAAATAAAGTGACATCATTAAACTTAAAAGTATATTAAGCAAAGGGAACAAAAAAAACCAGAAAATCTGAATGTCATCGTCATTATCAGACCAGGCAGAATTATACAGTGATAAACAATACAGAAGGGTAAGGCAATGTGCCCACTGTGCAAGAATGGCAGAATGTGGAAATAAATGAAGCGAAACTTCTCAAATCAGCAAACAAGAAAGAGTAAAGCACAGCCCATCTTATTGGATTCCACTGAAGCAACACATGCACAGCTGTCAATGACTCCATTAATGGTCCTTTGAAAAGGCAATCATGACTATTGATGATGGGGATAGACAGACAGACAGAATCATGGCAGAGATGGAGACAGATTTAGAGAAGATGGGAGGAGAAAAACAGAACATTAATTGTTAAATCAGATGAAAGAGTAAACACTACATAATTCCTAGAAAGAAAATGGATTACAGTAGAAAACTATGAACTGGTGTATGCCAATATAGTAGGTGACTGATTTGAAGGACAAAAGAAACCAACAAAACTGCCTTAAGAAGTTAAACAGAAAATCTAAGTAAGACTGAAAACAGACATTGAATCATTATTTTAAAACTTCTTATAAGAAAATATTGGTCAAAAAATTTAATAATGGGGTTTTTACCCAAACATATAAAGAAGATTAACAAGATTAACAATAAGAAACAGCCTGATTTTAAAAATGTCCAAAGATTTTCTGGAGATACTTTACCAAAGAGGATATACAGAAGGCATATATATATATATATATATATATATATATATATATATATATATATATATATATATATACACCTCATTTTTTGGTCACATCTGGGAACACACATTGAAGCAACACAAGATTCCAAGATACCACTACACACCTATTAGAACAGCTGGTCCTAAATTATGCCATGAACTTCTAGCAAGCAAGCGAAGCAGTTGCTGGAAAGTCAGTATGGGGCAACTACCTCAGGAGAAGTTAGCCTAGTCCTTAAAACAAAGAAAACTCTTCTCACAAGGTCCAGAAACCATGCTATGCACAGTCTACAAACTTAACTGGTAAACTCACATCCACATCAAAACCTGTACATGCATTTACATTTATAGCAATTTTATTCATAATTTAAATTTAAATCTAATGAAGACAGCCTTCAGAAGGTAAGCACAAACTGCAGATCAGTGGTTCTCAACATGTGAGTCATGAGCACTTTGGAAAACCTGTATCTACAAAAATATTTACATTACAATTCATAGCAGTAGCAAAATTACAGCCGTTCAATAGCAGCAAAAATAGAGGAAGTGTATTTAAGGGTCACAGCATTAGGAAGGTTCAATACCACTGCTGTAGTCCATCCAGGCAACTGGATATTGAAAGGAAATGAGCTAGTATGACATGAAAAACATTGAGAAAATGGAATATTGCTTAAAGCATAAAAGTAAGAAAGCACATGTTGCATAGAGCTATGATGATGATAACCAGGGAAAGAAGTGTTTGTAAGTAAAAAGTTAAACCTATATTCCTTTGGGTTTTATAAAAGGAAACAGCTATATTAAGTGGTACAATTTGATTTGTTTCCACATATGTATGTCTACTTGAAATTTAACTGTTTGGCTTTCTTCTTTGAAACAGGTCTCATCACATAGCTCCAGCTGGTCTTGGGCTTGTAATTTGCTTGCTTTAGCTCCCAAAGTACTAATATTATTGTACTTGCCACCAAATTCAGCTTACTTGGAGAAATGTATGTGGCGAACATTAATGACATTAGAAAATAATAGCTTAAACAGTATGTTGAAGTGAAATTATAGTTTCTAACACAGTATTCTACTATGACATATATATATATGATATATATATATATGTTGCATATATATTTAAGTTCTGCCTTTCTGAATCTATATTATAAATATATATAGTGTATATGTACTATGATATGTCTACTATATATATTGTATATATTATATATTTTTATACATACTTAGACAGAACTTATATAGTATATATATATATATATATATATATATCATACATGCTAACTTAAATATATAACCAAATATTAACATAGATCATCTCTAGGTTTCTTGATTAGAAGTGTAATCTACTGCTGATTTTACATGACTTTCTCTTTTCCTTCCAATTTTTGCAAATAATTTGCATTCAAAGCATCTTATGCCAATGATTTCAAATTTTACTAATCAGACTGTAGGTCAAAATTCTTATAAAAGGAAACAAAGCAAGTGTCAAATCATAACAAAAGACCATAGTACTGTTTAAAGACATTTCTTGTCCAGGGGGAATTGTATAAGGGCAGTTGTATAGATGCAGACCACTTAGACAGACAAGATTTTTAAAAGCCTTATCTTTTACAGTATCTTTATTCAATAGACTGATTAGTTGATGATTGATTAGCTTTCAAGGGCTTTGTTGGGATAACGTCCATGATATCTTATAGTCTCAGTAGCAGAAGTAAAAAGTACTGTGAGGTGATATCTGAGAGTGTCTTGAGATTTGCCTGTAGAAAATTGTTAAATAGATAATGTGGAAAATAAGCCAGGTCCCTTCAGCCTGGTTTCAAAAGCCACCAGATATGTAGAGGTAGCTAGTCTTACCATGACACATGGCAGGTCAATTTAAAGCATTAGGAAATTAAATTATTAATTTAATTAAAGCATTAAATTCTTGTAAAGTATAAAATAATCTTTAGGAAATCCTATACACAAGTGAACTCTCTTGCATTTTTCCTGATTGAAAATTCTTCCTTAACCTGAGAGACCATATACACAAGTGATAAAAGTATATATTAGTTCACAAAGCCATGTTTGCTCTGATTAGGAGAAGTAGACATGCATGATACTTGTCATATTTCTAGTAAAGAACAGAAAACCCCATAACTCTGTGCTCCAAATCAGAAAACCAAAGCACAAATTCCTCTGTGTGTGTGTGTGTGTGTGTGTGAGAGAGAGAGAGAGAGAGAGAGAGAGAGCCCATGAGATGTTATTGCTAATTATTGACTTTATAAGGAAGTATGATTATATTCACAAACCTTGATCCTAACCAAGCCTCTTTTTTGTTGTTGAACAAGTTTGGTGGCTCAGCTACTGAGACTAATAATGAGATAATCATGGACATTATCCCAGCGAAGCCCTTGGAATCTAACCAAACATCAACTACTTATCATTCTGTTGAATAATGATACTGTAAAAGATAAGGCTTTTAAAAATCTTGTCTGAATCGGTGGTCTGTATCTATACAACTGCTCTTATATAATTCCCCCTGGGAAAAAAATGTCCTTATACACTACTATGGTCTTTTTTGTGGTTTAATACTGACTGTGTTTCATTTTATAAGAATTTTTACCTACAGTCTGAATAAATGGCACTGAATACTGCAAGAAGGTACATGCAGAAATGAAACCTAAATAGCTTGAGACCTCTTACCATCATCTTAATGTGGGAAAAGAAGGTGTAGCATGTTCTTGATATTTTTGCACTAATTGTAGTTTTAGGAACATGTAATTTATATGGCTTTTATTATGTCTTCTTTACCTTGCTAAGTCACTTTAAATAAAGTGCTAGTAGAACATTTGAGTTCCTCACTCATGAATGCTGTGTTAAGGACTACCTTTGGTTTTGAGGACATGATTTTACATCAAAGAGCTGTCAATAAAAAGAGGTCCCAGCAATATAATACAATAATGGCTAAGACAGCAATAAACAACATATACATTGTAGAGTATTAGACCTGTCTTTCAGGCTTTAAATGAGACATTACTAATTCGAGGCACCCTTGTCTAGTATTTCAATGGACTCTTACCATTTGCCTACAAAAAATTATTGTATGGATTATGATTTCTCTATTTTTATAATTATACTTGTACTTATATTTAATATTTCACGTTTAGAAGCCACTCCAAATAAACAATGTAGTGAGATTGCCAATACAGAAAAGATAGCCCCAAATTAAAATGGGTTTGAAATACTAAAGGAGGGAAAGATAATCTATGTGCAATTAGTGATCTCTCCTCTCTCCCTCTCTTTTTCTCTCTCTCCCTCTCTTTCTCTCTCTCCCTCTCTTTCTCTCTCTCTCCCCTTTTTTCACAAATGCATGAACACACACACAAATTCAGATATACACAAAATAATAACCTATTTTTCTGTTATTAAAGACAAAGGCACAAACTAGCGCAGATGGATCTGTTACTGTGGCAACCAAAATCTCATGTGCTTTGTTAGAATTCAGCAAACAATAGAAAAATCCTTGAAATTTCTTCTTCATCTTCATCATTGAAATCATTTTCTGAGCTATGATGAATCATGAAATGAACCATTTGATTAATATCTGGTTATAGAGTATAGAGAATGCTATTTGGTTTTATTTTGCCTTCAAAGTTATGATTTAAGTAGAAACCAACAGAGGGAAACTATTGAGCCAATACATAAAATAAGGAATATAATTTAAAAAGAAACAAACAATGGCACACAGTGTAAAGTGAACATTTCAAAGATATATGTAGACAAATCCATATGTAATCACACAAATAGAAAGATGATAGATAGATAGATAGATAGATAGATAGATAGATGGATTGATTGATTGATTGATTGATTGATAAATAGATAATCTTCATTTGATTTATCAAAATAGTACTTGGGAATCAGTTATGAAGTGTATACTTAAAAAGCTGATTTTCCTACATGTAGTGGCATCTTTTTCTGCCACAGTCTTGGGATGGTGGCCACACCTTAGAATGTGAATTCAGTGTGTGCGAACATGATACTTCATAAAGAAGAGGAGAAGTTGGCTCATGCTGTCTTGGGTTGTGGCTGGAGCATCCTTTCATCCTAAAGACGTAGCCTCTGCCCTTCAGGATGCTCTGACCACAACCCAGGAAGACTACAAGTCAGCCCCTCTTTTTCCTTATAAGGGGTCAGGTCTACAAACACTGAAGGTACATCCTATTGTATGGCCACCACTCCAAGTCCACTGGTGGAACACCTGTGTAGTATTTAAAAAAGTATCTTCATATTTAGTATTAGAAAACAGTATTTAGAAAAATTATGTTCATATTCCATAAAATAAAAACATATAGACAAGCTATATAAGACCATGGTCAGAATTTTGGAGCTAAAAGAGGTTGGCTTCAAGAGTATTCTAACCTGATCTTTCTCAAAGCTTATTGGATGGTGTATTAACTCACATATGAACACCTTATTTTGGTAAATAAATGTTTGTTTTAGTCAATAAAATCAATTTATGGAAAATTTATATCACTTCAGCTTTATTGACTTTGTAATTTATTTTTAATTAATTACATTTCTCTGCATTTCTTCATGACATCTTCACACGTGTCATCATACTTTGTTATAAAGCTTACTTCTTAATCTTGGGTTTTAAAAATGACTCAAACCATTATTCAATCATTTTTATTTTATATCTATATTGAAAGCCAAGATTACTAATTAGACATAGTTTGGTTGAAAATCTGTTATTTGTAAAAGTATAACTGATGAACAGTTGGAGCAAGCATAAGCCAAAACATAAAGGAACACAGATCAGGAAACACTTGTAGCCAAAGACATCTTTTGCAGATACACAGGCCATGGTTAGTAGCATCACATCGTTCTAGAGCCCAGGGCAGCCTCGGACCATTTGGCTTTTCTGGTGGAGCTATAAGCTACCTTTCATATTTTGTTCCTTTGTCCCTACATCAGTGTCTGTGACCGCATCCCCAAAGGTGCACCCTGGTTTTTGTGCCCTTTTCTTATTTTGTTTTTTTTTTTCCCAGAAACATCCCAGCTACAACTGAGTATCAGTGAGGGTAAAGTCTGAAAAATGAAGCCACAGTCATGTGAGCAATGAAGTTTAATATAAAAAGTGAGGAGAGAAATCCTTACTAAAAGGAGGAAGGATTCTAAGCAAGGCTGAGTGAAAACAGCATAGCTATTGCAGAACACAGCTGACACTTCTAGGACTGAGGAAGAATGAAGAAAGGGATTAGTGACTTAGTAGAGCCTTTGCACAGGGAGCGATATAAACCTCAAAGGGAAGATGTATCTGGTATAGAATTCCTGGTCCAGCTTTCCAGGGAGCACCCACAGCTCTTCAATTACTGGAGCAGCCTGCTGCTGAGTGAGAGAAAAGCTTGTTGGATGGTGCCGACTTCAGCTGAGCCATGAGGATTCAGAGGTAGGTTTTTTTTTTTCAATAACACACACACACACACACACACACACACACACACACACACACACAATGCACTCATGCCTGTATGTCAATGTGCTGGCTGCCCTGGCAGACTAGGTGGCTATAGTAAGTTTTCCTTCACTCTGTTCTGTCTTTAAAAAATTATTCAATGAAGTATATCAATGAAACTAATCCAACCTCTGTGAGTAATGTCTCTACACTCTATTCTGCTACAACAAACTCAATTTAATGGTGATCTCAAACTAAACACCAGAAAATTAACAGGTGCAACCAATTTCATTAGAGCACAAATCTAAAACACAAACAAAAAAAGATAATATTTTTCTACAAGAAAAGCCTTTTGGGTAATAAAAATGTAACCTAGAGTTTTTGAGTTTGGAGAGGAAAACACATTCTTCAAAATGAGGGGAGGGTTGAGAATTTACATATAAAATCCTTTATTTGAAATCTGCATTTCTTGTAAAAGATTTTAAGAAGAGCAGGAAATCCAGAAGCAATTTTTAATAATTTAAATCTGTAAAAGATAAACAAAATCTCACTTTTATAGCAAAATCAAAAGGTAAAGTGTGGAGTTGGAGAGATGAAGCCTATTTGAAAGCTGTATAGATAACAAAAAAATTATTACCATGTGTTTGCAAATAAAAAAATAGAGAGAGAGAGGAAGGAAGGAAGGAAGGAAGGAAGGAAGGAAGGAAGGAAGGAAGGAAGACAAATAGCTTTTACGGGATTAATAAAAGAAAACAAATTATAGAAATCAGATGCAGTGAGTATAGAGAAAACCATTAAAAGGTGAAATATAGAAGAAGCAGTGGGGATAGAAGATGCCAAGGAAACAAGGCCTTCTAGACACAACAGGGCTGATGTACACATAGACCACAGAAACTGTGGCAGCATGCACAGGATATGCACAGGTCCTCATCAGATGGGATCCAAGTGCTGAGAGAGGAAGTAGACATGAGCCCACACCCCAGACCTAGAACCTATCTCCAATAGACAACCACTCTCAACCGAGTTTGCTGTAATGGAGTTTCACTGGGTATACAAGCCACACATTAAGGGCAGACCCTATCTCCAGCAGTAGATAGTCAACACAAAACAAGCTCAAAGGTATTTTTGGAGGGACATTTTGCATCATAATGTTTCTGTGATGGATTTTGTGTGTAAGAATGTCTTTGTGTGTGTGTGTGTGTGTGTGTGTGTGTGTGTGTGTGTGCGCGTGCGGCACACACTCTATATGTGTTTCTCGTGCTTTTTCTTTGTTTTTTGTTTGTTTCATTGACTTTAGCTTACTTATTTGTTTTTTAATAAAAGGAAGTGTGTGGAATCGGATGACTAAGGAGGTGGAGAGAATTTGGGAGAAGGTGGGAAAGGAAAATTGGGATCAGAATGTATTGTGTGAAAATAATCTATTTTTAATAAAAAGTGAGGTACAAAAGGAAAGGTCAATAGATATATTTAAATATTCAGAAAAATGATAACATAAATGTAAAGTTTTTAGTTATAAATCTTCCTTTTGCTGAAAATTTTTGAATGTCTTAAAAGAGTAAAGAAGTAGGAAAGTAAGTTTGCTCAAAAGTCATGGAGAACAACATTTTTCAACAATTCTCAAATATTTTGGGTGCGCTAATCAAAATGTATAATGCCAATACTTTTGACCACAAAGGCTACCTCTGAGAAGGTAGGAATTTCTAATATATAAATGTTTATAAGTTGACAACTCTCTCTATACTGCATTAAACACATATCAATGATCCTGAAAATCATATTCTCAACATGAGAATGACACCCTAAATTTTAATGATTCTAAACATTGGATATAATGTAGTCATATTTTCAAATGAACTATGTTTATATTTTTAAAAATCTTGTACTAAATTTATCTATTTATTTATTTAGTGTGGGGGTACAGGTAAAGGTCATAGGACAACTCCATCAGCAGTGTGGGTTTTGAGGGTCAACGCTGGGAAAGCTGGGTCATCAGGCTTGTCAGCAAATGTCTTTACCCACTGATCCATCTCAACAGTCCTTACATGAGCCATACTTTAAAATGTTACTTTGAAAGTGTATTCACAAAATATGCTAAAATTAAAAAGTTTTAGAATAACACAAATTCAATTGTGTTCTTATAATCCAATTACATATTTGTAGAATCAGCATAATCTTGCATAAATACATTAAAATCAAAAGAATTTAAAATATCACATTTTTAACAGTGGTCTACTGGAAAGGGAAGTAGATATTGGGTAAGAATATAGTTGATTTTTATTTACATATCTCTGGCATGTCTAAATCATTACAGCAGCATGTTTTGCTCTTATCATTCAAATAATTCATATTTAAATAAATATGCTTCAATCAAAACTGATGTATGAATCTCATCTTTACTAATAGCTAAGGAAGAATGAGCCAATTAATTTTTGCAAAATAACTTTTAAACTAGGCTTGGTCATGAGGAAAATACATATATTCTATATATATCTTCTTTTCAGTATTACATAATGTCTGTGGGAGGTATACTGTCAGAGCACAACAGGGAGTGTGGTTGCCTTAGGAAGACAAGTGGGCAGTGTCAAGGCTTGAAGGAGGAATACTGCAAGCAAAGTTGAAGGACAGTTTTCTAAGCAGAAGTGGCGTAGGCAGGGAGTTCTATTTTAATGCTTCATTCACAAGAAATAGTATCATCAAGACTGAAAGAAGAAAATCTGCAAACAACCTTCACCCTTCAGAATACAGTCAAAGGATGAGAAGATGCCATCTGCCTCACACACCGTCACAAGAAATTAATCTCCTAGGGCATTAGCAAGTTCAGGTTTCTATATCAAACTCTTCACTTCTAGGAATAACTGGTCAAAGTGACTCTACACTGCAAAGATAAAACTCAGTTAAGTTATGAACAGCAACAGCAAAGAGTGTGGATTTTTCTGGATGTCCCACAGGCAATCAAAATGATTGGCAATTGACAGCACCATCTAAGAAGCTGCCTTCCTTCTGCAGTAGCAAGATGGAGAGAAAAGATGTGTCCAGGAAGAAGTTTAGTCACTGATTCAATATCTCAGAGTGTCAGGTATTCAACAGGGTAAAGCAGTCAATCCTACAGAAGACTCAAACATTTACATGAGGATTATTACAGTTCTCTTTCATAGGTGAAATGCTCAGACAGTGAACTGCCCCGTGCATTTTGCAATGGGCTAATGTAAACTCAAACAAAATTTTCAAACATTAAAAATCACTGTACTGGACATAGTTCAGTGATATAATGGAAATAGTTTGTCCACATAAATGACCACATTGGCCTGATGTTCAACTTGAAAGACAGATGTTGCCACTGGATGCTGTGAATTGAATGTGAAATAGCCGCTTAGCTGGTAATGTAAGATTGGAGGCTGTAGAACTTTCAAGACATGTGACTTTGCTAGCAGAAATAGGTCACTAAGAGTGGATGTTGAAAGTTATGTCTACCTCTGATTCCAGCTCATGCTTTCTACTTTTGTTTGGTGCATGTGGGCTTGTGAGTGTGTGTGCATGCACGTGTGTGTAGGCCAGGAACCAATGCCTGGTGTCTTCATTTACTCGTCACCTTATTTTTTTTAAGACAGGGTCTTTTACAGCACCTGGAGATCATTGGTTCTGCTGGGCTAGCCAGACAATAAACTGTATGCCTATGCCTATCTCCATCTATCTTCTGGGTTTACAGATGTGCACCATGGAGCCAAGCTTCTATGTGGGTGCTGAGAATCCAAACCCCAGTTTTCACATGAACAACTGAGTCATCCCTCCAGCCTCATCTTTTTGATTTGTTAAGAGAAGGCTCTCTCATAGGGTCTTGCTCTCTTGACCTCTGTCCATGCCTTTTCTAGGCAGCATGAACAGAAACAGTAAGTCAAAATCAGTATTTCCTCCTTTAAGTTGCTTCTGCCAGGTATTTTTCACAGCAACATGAAAAGTAAACAACACATTCCATAATATCAACCTTCAGTCTATGTTTTCACACACCAAGGAATGTTTTAATTATTGATTCCAATCCATAGGCAGCAGTAAACATCTCCTGCAAATTTGGCTAATACATTATCTTCATTGCTGTTTCAGAAGTCTATTAAATACAACTTACTCTTTTTCTTAGAAGGGAAGTGACATGGAATAGTGAGGTAGTATAGTATATAAAGGCTCTTGCCCTGCAAGCATGGCAACCTGAGGCCAAACCTGTCAATACTGGAACCCAGGTAAATGTTGGAGAAGAGAACCAACACCACTAACCTTTCCCCTCACTTCCACACACATGCCATGACAGACACATCCCCACAACACACACAGGCACAAACACACACAAACACACATGTATGTGTGCCCAAATGCTCAGGTATATGATGATAAGATGATAATAAATGAAGAACTTGAAAACTTGAAATACTGATACTAGGCCACCCATGGGCACATTGAAAGCTGTTTATCACATGCAATCTTTATGAAAAACGTTTCTATTATTATCTTTTTTCTGCTAAGATCTGAATTCACACAAATCCATGTGTTTGTGTGAAACTCTCAGTAAATACTGGTGATAATTTGGAACCTTTTATCTATAAGAAAATGTGAAACCAAATAAATCACTCATATAGTCCATGAAGTATTTTCTATCAATACTTGAAGGAAGGAAGAACAAGTTTTAAGATCAAACTATATGATTCAAAAGCTAAGTACAGAACTTATTCACTGTATAGACCTTGAGTAAGAAGTTCAACATCGTGTTCTTATAATGGTAGTGGGGATAATACATTAAACTGTGTAGGTACCTGTAAGATGTTTTAGCATTACAATTAGTTCAGCACGGTGTCTACAATGTCTATGTCTATTCAACTTCACTTTGCCCCACTTATAAATTATACTTTATAAGTTTTGACTAAGTCCAAGTTTTTAAGAGAAAAGGAGAACTCAACAAGCAAATAGGAAACCCTGAAGTTGTAATTTTCTTAAGCAGTGTTGTGATAAAGAAATAATGGTAGGATGAGAATGGCTCTGCATGCCTTTAATCTCAACACTCAGGAAGCAGAGGCAGGCGATTCTCTGTGAATTCAAGTACAATTTGATCTATATAGTGAGATCCAGCCAGGACTTTATAGTGAAAATCTGTCTCAAAAAAAGAGAAGGAGGGGAGAGAAAAAAATAGAGGAGAAATAAGAAAAAAAGGAAAGAAAGAAGAGAGAGAGAAAGAAAGGAAGGAAGGAAGGAAGGGAGAGGGGAGGGAGGGAAGGAGAGAGGGAGGGAAGAAAGGAAGGAGGGAGGGAAGAAAGGAAGGAGGGAGGGAGGGATGAAGAGAGGGAGGGAGGGAGAAAAAACTCATGTGGCTATAAGAAATGGAAGAAAGATTTATTCTTGGCCTTCTGACATTTGAAGTGTAAGGTATTGCATGTATAAAACTTGAATGAGAATCATGGTGTTCAGAAACAAAAGTCAGTACACTCTGAAGAAGAGAATAGGAAACACTATGTTCAAGCTTTTCTCTGTTACCAGCAACTGGGATGTTGAAATGATGCATATTTTCAAAGGAAGAGTGTCAACACATCTAAGCATACATCACTGTGTTTTATATCAGACCTCTGTGTCTTCTGACACATGAAAGTTTATCATCTCAGACACAAAGAAACATTTCAACAAGACAAACAGAGAATCTAGCCTAGAATGGGTATTTTTATTTCAGGTAACCCAGGGCACCATTACTTAGGGTTGAACATTGCAGAACATTGTGTCAGGATGGCATGCCTCTCCTAGTTACACAGTGACTTGGGGAATGTACTTCTCAAGCCACTAGCAAGTAGAGGGAGAAGAGTAGTGAGGGACAGAGAAAACCAGCATGAGAAGGAAGCCTGAAAGGAAGGAAGAGAAATGTGTTTTGCTAAATGGAAGTCAGGGAGTCCTTGTAAACACACAAGAGTGCAGGGGAAAGCAGGGGAACACGAAGTGATTGATCTTCCGATTTCTGCCTCTACAGGGTGACCTACTCCTTAGCTGATTATGAACTTGGCAGATGTTAATATCAATTTCCCATGTACATGAACAATGTGTACTTGAGTACACAGCATTCCAAAGCTTCATTTCCTTAAAAGAGCACTTTGAAAATGAGACAGCTGCCAGAAGATTAATCCTAATAATCAGGTGACATTGATGCAGCCCTAGTTTCTATATTTAATGGCACCTGGAGGGTTTATTTAGTTGGAAACTGTATGGTGATGACAAAATGAATTTATTAAAAACGATCGAACTAGCAACTGCAATGTGAATGTTATAAATATATACGGGAAAGTACACAATGGCCCCTGCTTTATCTTCTAGCCCAGCTACGCTAGAGCACTGATGATTCTTAATCAGTCTGGTGTCTAATAGACTAGCTCTGGTCAAATTGCCCTTGGTCCTTAGGACTCTTATAGACTACACAGCGCTTTCAATCATCCTGTTTGCTCCTTTTGTTTGGGAGGTTTTCTTAATGCTCAGTTTATATGTTTCATCAAAACACAGTCCTTAAGGACTGACTGTGAGTTAGATTACCTCCAAGGGTAATTTCCTTTTCTTCCAATATGATGTAAAAAATGCTGGTCAGGGCTCTCTGATATTGCTCATATGTTTCTACAGCTTAAGCATTAAAACAGGACATGTTTATAGGAACATTTCCTTCCAGAGGGTTAGGAATTTCTACACACTTAGGATGGAATATTGGGGAATGGAAAAGAGAATCAATTGTTTTTTTCCATTGAATTTTCATGGATGTGTTTGCTTTTCATATTGACTTATTTTTTTAAAGACAATTTGCAATAAGAGTCCCTATGTTGCAGGAGATAAAACTGAACATGGACTTTCTTATTTTGTGGTACACTGAGACTGCTTGGGTAGCTTTTTAAAACTTCCCCTATGCAACATTCTAAGGAAATAACTGAGAAATTGTTTCATACTCAGCATTACATGGAATAAAGATAATTTGCTACCAGATACTGAGACCAATGTAGAAATGCACATTAGATGCCTGAGTGGTGAAAATACATGCTATGCAAGAAAAAAAGAAAAGTAAAGAAAAAGAAAGAAAGAAAAAAAATCTATGTTCAGATCACCAGAAACCTATTTAAATGTCAGATGTGCATCACAACCATCCTGTATCTCAGAAAGCAGGGCCAAGAGGTACCCAGAGCATGCAGGCTAGTGATAATAGCCACACATAAACTCTGGGTTTGGCTGGGAGACCTTGCCACTACTAGTAAAGTAAAAGAACATTGTGGGATGAGTCTCACCATTCACCTCAGGCTTCCACGTGTACCTGCACACACCAATAAGCACAAGGGCCCACACACAACCATGAGTGTGCATGCACATACACAAGTATACATAGAGAGAGGGAGAGAGAGAGAGAGAGAGAGAGAGAGAGAGAGAGAGAGAGAGAGAGAGAGAGAGAGAGAGAGAGATAAAGAAAGAGAAAGATTCAAAATTAGCTTGGTCGGCCTTAAAGGAGCTTATTAACTTTTCATTGATTTCCTGAATTTATCTGACTCTACTTTGGGAAATCACATTGTACTATGCTGTATCCAACTACAGAGACCAATCACATAAATGAAACTTTCTCCACCAGAAACAACAAATAAACAAAACCATAAAGTTGCAATACTAATGTTATCAAATTTCATTAAACATAATTTTTAAACAGCATATATATCAGTCAAAGACTGTAACATCTAAGAACTATGGAAGTTCTGAGACAAGAGGCACCATGAGGTATGCTGAAAAGAATTCAGATCCCACATTAAAAAAGCCAGGATTGATGATGTGTACTTGTAACCCCTGTACTTGGGAGGTCAACAGTCAAATCTACAGTGCCCACTAGTTGGCAAGAAAAAGTTGGATGCTGCCTGAAGAATGACTTCTGAGGATTCCCTTTGTCTTCCACATGCATGGACACATAAGTGCATGTGTACACACAAGAACATACATCAGGACACATTAAGACAGACAAAAGACATTCTTAGAAAGAGAGATAAGCATTATGCAAAATCACAAAAGCCTCTTGATCAGTGGTTCTCAACTTGTGGGTCATGACACTTTAGGCAAACCTCCTTCGCCAAGACTATTATATTATAAATCTTAACAGTATCAAAATCACAGTCATAAAGTAACAACAAAAATAATATTATGGTTGGGGGTCATCACAACATGAGGAACTATATTAAAGGGTCACAGCGTTAGGAAGGTGAGAACTACTACTCTTTGTGAAGACCATGTGGCTGTACAAATTGCTTATGATTGACCCAATTCTGTTTTCCCTTTAGGTTTTTTTTTATGCAAACGATGGACTTGAAACAGGTTAACTACAGAAATGATCCCTCTATCCCAAGTTAGGAGTAATTCTAGCTTCAATCACTTTCTCTCCGTGTTCTATCCAGAGCATGTGGGTGGTCACTTAGGCACCCAGAGACTGAAATGGAGTCTGACACTTGGATTGTGATACTCAAGTAAAGTCAAACAAACAAGCAAACAAGACAACTTCTCTTCAGTACCCTAAATTCTGTTTCCTTTATCCCATTACACTTTTTTTGTTACAGATACTATTCTTGATTTCTTTATATGCACTAGAAAGACCTGGAGTCAGAAGGCACAATAAAGCATTGCAGTAGCCAGAGGAGGCCAGCGGGATGTTTAGATGAAACAGATGGGCAATCAAGGGACTCGAGAGTTCTTTTTCTCTTCCTGCATTTTCCGAAGTTTCTCCAGGTGCAATGATCAGACTCAACCTTGGAGAATTTGTTTGATTCAGGGCAACAAAACTCTGCCCTTTGCCGGCTTTTCCTACACATCTATCCTCACCAAACCTCAGAGGTACTGAACCAACAGAAAATCTCCAACACCTTCAAACAGCAGCAGGGTCATTTGAAGGCTACAGAAGAATGCAGCTAGGAAAGCAAACACTTTATACTTTGCTTACTTTATTGTGCCTGGTACTAGCACACAATCTATGAATTTTCTATTCTAAAATCAAGCTATTCTACATGGAAAAAAATATTTCCAAAAACTAGTTGAGTTTTATTGATTTAAATTATTTTATAAAAATTAAAATAAATATTCTAGGTAAAGTCATAGTACCATCCAAACATCAGAGTCACATGCTTGGGAAGCAGCATTGACTAGTAATTAACTCATCTTCTGAGATTATTACAATTATTCATGATAATGTTTGACCATAAAACAGAAAGCCTATGCGCCCCTTAAAAGTAACTATATATTTTTACCCTAAAGCAGTGAATCATCAAAATTGTTTCTGTTGGGACTGAGGGTACAGCTCTGTCATTAAAGTACTTACAATGCAAACATGAGGGCCTGAGTTCTAGCTTAAGGACTTGCCTGAAATGTCAAGCATGGTGATGGGCAGACAGACACAGATAAATCACTGGGGCTTGTGGGCTAGCCAGTCTAGCAGAATCACAGAGCTCCAAGTCCAGTGAGAGACCCTGTCTCAAAATAAAGAAGGTGGAATATGACTGAAGTGACCCAATATAGACCTATGACCTCCAAACAGGACACATACTCTTGCTTGCATACAAAAACAGACAAGTGCACACACATACACATATACAAAAAAAACACAAAAGTCCATTAGATTTTGGTGTAGAATTTTTGAAAGGTTTTTCTAATCCTACTGGTAGAAATAAGTGCACATCAAACAGGTTAAGTACACTCTCATATATGAGACTAAGTTAAAGCACCTAAAGCGCCCTGAGAAAACATAAATTATTGGTATTTTAAAATGTAGCTAAACCATACATCATGAAAAGATTCCCTACCTGTTCATTCTTCAATTGCTCTATACATATTCATTAATAATTAAAATCAAGGGAGACCTTCTTGAGTCCCATTATAGAAATCATAGATATACTCAAACGTGTCTAGGTAGTTTTCATCAAGTATTTTTTTTAAAGGAATCAGACCTATCAAACTCTTTTAAGTATCAAAAGTAGAGTTACACCCACTGTCTCAGCATGATTAAGGCCTGCAAACATCCTGTGTCCAACAGATCCTGTAGTAGGCTTTCTGGATAGTTACTTATGAAGCTGTAAACATCAAAATAGAAACTAGACCACAATGCTTATGGTCTACTCATACTTTGACTCACCAAAGGAGACAGTTGGGGCAAAGATAGAAAATACTCCAGCCTACTCCAGTTCAGACACCTGTTCCATACTGAATACACACCCAATTCCCAATCAATTAACTGATATTTAAAGACTACGTCTTCAAATATCTAGAGACTATTTGGTAGAAATGGATGAGGGATGAGGACACGAATTAGTGGTGCACAGGCATTAGCTTTCCAAGTCAACACATTTCCCCATGAAAAACACCAAAAACAGAAAATGATAGAAAAATTCACACTTCAGGCTGAGGAGTGTGTATAAAGCTTGGTGGTTTTTCTTTGGATTTATTGTTATTGCTGATATTGTTTTTATGTTCACCATTAGTTCAGTGTGTCATGAATAGCCCCTAAGGAGTGTGATAAGATGCCAGCTCACTTTAGCCAAACCAAACCAGATAAATTGATAATAGAAACTGGAAATTGGGCTAGCGACTGTGCACGTCAAACTGTTCTTGAGCTATAAATCTGAGAGGAGAATCGAATCTCTATTCGAAGGAGCTGTGAACAGAGAAAGAAAACCCATGTGCTCAGTAACACAGTATGAGGACAACTCTTTCATTCAAGAATAAACGATTTGGACCCTAGGGTTCTCAGGAAATATTATTACAGAGCATTGAGGAGGCACAGTCATGAAGAAGTCTGACTGAAATTCAAAAGTTTGCAGTGATTGTAAGCTTCAGTGCTCACTAGTTCATCTATGGACAGACTCTCATTTCACCCTAAAATTATCTAAGCAGTAGGAAGCCATTTGTCTATCTGATTTGTCTTCTCAACCACTTTATATTAAGCTAAGGACAAATTTCTTGGCATATGCCACCTCAAATATGTTTCAACATGGAGCACATCCACTTCTAGTTTCATTCAGGCTCATTTCTTAAAGTGGAAAAGCATGATATGAACATTTTTAAATATATGTTCATTTATTCTATATTTATAGATGATTCAGTAAAAGTCAACTCTATTACTTTAGGGGCTTTATAGATCAGGAATTTTCTTGCTTCTGATACTACCTTACTTAGCACCTTTCCACTGAATCACTTACAGAGTTCCACCCATTAGGATGACAACTACGGTAACCACAAGGAAAACAACCATCTGGTCTCTCTAAACTTGTTTTCCAAGTCATATGCCATCCCTGGTACCATAGCATTCCTCCCTTATAGGCTTCCTTATTTGCCACCCTCTTCCTGTCTCTCTCATGCTTGCCTACCAGATTTCTGTAGCCCATCCTCCACACCAGTCAACTCACAAACTTTCATCCCCATTCTCCAGTATCCTATGTCAATACTCCTTATCCCCTCCTGACTCTAGACTTGTTGTAGCCTGGAGACAAGGCATTGTGCCAGATTTAGAACCTAGATGACTTTCCCTCTGAAGTTTCTTCTCAATGATGATACTTTTTCTGCCAATAATTTTTGCAAAAGTCCACTGTAGTGCCAAAGATCACCTCCAATCCTGTTCAAGAGCCACCAATTCTCAGCACCGATCTCTGCCACCAACCAAGACATGTGACACCTCGTGATGAACAGCCATTACCTTTCAGTTGCCTCTTTAAATGACTCTGTCTATCCATTAACTAAACATAGCAGTGTAATTTCATAACATTATCTGATGTCCATAAAATTATTCTATTTTGTCCCATGATATACGTAAGATTGCTTTTGTTCAATAATTATTGTTTCTTCCATAGCTTTAGTATAATCAAAGATATAATTAATTTCTATAGCACACATAATAATTTACTTTTGTTAGGCATGATATCATAGGCCTATCAGCTCAACAGTGAACAATCTGGACACATGGAGAAAAGCTATATATTCCTGTAGATATCCTCATTCTTTAAATGAACATTTATTGTATGCCTACACTGTACTGTTCTAGAAACTGTACAGCCACAGCAAACAAAACAAAGTCTTGAAGATTTTGTTCTGGACAACATACATGGAAGCAAATGAAAGTATAATGGGATTAGAGAAAAATGGTAGTGTGTGCTTTGGAGAACTTATGTGAGAGTTGACTATTTACATGAAATGGTGACCCCTACTTTGAGGGCATAGACATAACATTTAATAGTCATACCAGTAACTTTAAAAAGAAATGTGACCCTCCAGTCCTAGAAAACCATCTAGGAGGGTAAAATTCTCTGAGTCAGTGGTGATCTTAACACATTTAAAGGACAAGCCAGCTATGTGAATTAAAATTAGAGGGATGCAGGCTGTTAGGGAACCAGTGATGGCTTTAGGCAAATGATTCTGAGCTTTGTAGATATTGCTGTGATAGATTTTATCCTACAAAACTGGATGACCATCAAATAATTTTAAGAAAGTCAATGATATGATTTTGATTTCTAATTTGAAAGAATCACTCTGACCACTATATAAAGAATAAATGGAGCAGATAAGATGGCTCAGCTAATGAAACATTGGTGATCTGTGTTAGAACCCCAGAACCCATATGTCTTAGTTACTGTTGTATTGCTGTGATGAGGCACCATGACCAAGGCAACTTGTGTGAAAGAAGAAATTAATTGAAGGCTTGCTTACAGTTTTAGAGGGTTAGTCCTTGATCATCATGATGAGAACCAAATAGGCATAGCACTGGAGCAGTAGCTGAGTGTTTCACATCCTGATCCACAAACACAAGAGAGAGAGAGTTTGGGGGGTATAGATAAACTGTACCCGCTTATGCTGCTGAAGACACATCTACTCCAATAAGGCCACATCTACTAATCCTTCTAATCTTACTCTACTAAGCATTCAAATATTTGAGCCTCTGGAGCCATTAATGAATTTGAAGTTGTATGTTATATGATATTGGGCATGGTGCATTTGAGGTTGTACATGGGATAGTTATATTATTTTAGGTGTAATTATGACCTGGTTTTCATTTGGAAGTTAAGTATAACATAAAGAGATATTATATGCCATGTTGATAAAGATCAATTTGTGATGGCTATTCTTATTTGTCAACTTGACTAAATCTGGAATTAACTAAACCCTAAGCATCGAGGTATACCTGTGAGGGACTTTTCTTATATAAATAATTTGAAGTGGGAAGACCCACCCTAATTATGTCTCTTTTAGGGGAGAAAATCTACCTTGAATCAAGACCACACCTACTGGTGGCAGGCTATATAAAGGACATGGAAGAAGGAAGATCTTTGTTCTTTGCCTGCTGGCCCTCAATATTGCTGGCTTCATTGCCATTAAAACCTATTTCTTCAGGATTTTGGCGTATATACTGAAAATCAGCTGGGACATCCAGATTCAAGAACTGAACAACTTTCCAATAGTAGAGAGAGATATTTTTGGACTAGCTGTGCCACAGACTGTAAGCCACTGTAATAAAATCCATATATATTTAAAGAATATTTTTATAATTTTAATCTGCAATTTATTTAATATAATAAATTGATATAAGGCAATTTATACACACATACACATGTACTCTCATTCTGTCAGTTCTGTTCCTCTAGAGAACCCTGAATATACACCATATGAAAATGTAAAGAGAATTGACTCCATAAATTGTTCTCTGACCTCCATACACAACACACACCCTAGAGAGCAGGAGAGAGACAGTTAAAATATAACAATATTAACTAAAAAAGAAAAACCAAAGTTATCAGAACAAAGATCAAAGCAGAAACCAATGGAACAGAAAACATAAAACAATAATAAGTCTGAATAAAAACAGAGCTGGCTCTTTGAGTTCCTGAACAGAAATGATTATTATCCCACTGGACCCATAAAGACAAAAGATGGAAGATGCAACTGAGAGACACAGCTACATACAGTAAATGCTCTGTAAGGTAAAGCTATGAACTTAATGGCTATAAGTTTGATAAATGAGAAGCAATGAATAAATTTGTGGGAATACACAAACAACAAAAATCACTCAAAAATAATTAGGTACTCCAAACAGTGCTATATCTATAAAAGATATCAAATCTGTAGCTCAAGGTATTTCCACAAAAGAGGACTAATGATTACATATTCTTACAGGCAAAGTCTATAAAACATTTAAAAAGAAAATAATTCAATTCTACAAAACCTCTTCCATAAAATTGAATACACGGGAATACACTGCCTAATTAAGTATGTAAGGTCAGAACATTCGTCCTACCAAAACTAAAGGGGAAAAAAAGCTGTAGACTAATATTGACCACTAAAGACATAAAGAAACTTAGAAAGTAGTAGCAAAGTAAACCCAAGAATATTTAAAAAGGAAAGTGCATCATGACCAAGAGTATTTACCCCCTCAATAGCAAGGTTGGTTTAAGATTCAAAAAACGATTACTTCATTTGACTATTTACATACAAATGAAAAACAAAAGATCGTTAACTTAAGGTCAGTCTAGAAATATAGTAAAACTCTTTCAAAAATAAATGAAGTTATTATTAATACTAAAATGTGAGAAAAACTGATACAGAGTAAATGTCCATCAAACTGTGCTGGTTCAAGGGGAAAATTTTTGCACAGAAAGCAATTATGCCTTCGTTATTTTGCCACATATAAAACATGCTTTAAGGGTTAAAAGATCTCTTGTGGTTAGGAATACTGGCTGCACTTCCTGAGGACAAAGATTTGAGTTCCAGAATCTACATGGCAGCTCTCATCCACATGTAACTCCTGTTCCAGGGAATCTGAGGCCCTCTTCTGGCCAAATTCATCAAGCACACACATGGTACATAGGTGTACAAAACATGCAGACAAAACACTTAAAAAATAAATAAATCTCTTTAAATTCTTTATATTGCAACTAAATACAGTTAAATTATCCAAATTATTAAACCATTGATAAAGAGGACAAAGTTAGGAATAATGAAAATATGTGTGAGTGGAGATAGTTACATTGTAAAGTACATTCACCTAGTTAATGTGAGTTAACCAGATCTACACAATTGATATTGGTGACTCTCAAAGGCATAGTCACTTGAGTCAGTGCAGGTTTTAAAACTATAAAACAGTGGCATATACTGGTATCAAAACTTTTTACTAAAAGCTACGACACAGAGGCTAGAAAGAGTCACACAAAATTTACAATGAGGATTGCCTCTGGAAGTAAGTAAGGAACAGGGTCAATGAGGCAAAGACGGGCTTCACCTGAATGATTAGAAATTTATCAACTTCACATTCATTAATTTTCATAGTCATGGGTGTTTACTGATAATATCCACTTTGGTTTATCACAACTTTGTCTTCAAAAGTAGAAATAAATTTATTTAGCATTTGCTGTCTCAAAACATCCCTTTAGGAAAATGGGAATCAGTCTACCTCAAGATTCAGTAATTCTACTCTTAGACATATACCCAAAAGCTGCACATTTATACAAGGACATCAGTTCAACTATGTTCATAGCAGCATTATTTGTAATAGGCAGAACCTGGAAGCAACCTAGATGCCCATCAACTGAAGAATGGATGGGAAAAAAATGTGGGTACATTTACACAATGGAGTACTACTCAGTGGGGGAAAAAAAAAAACCAATGGAATCTTGAATTTCGCAGGCAAATGGATGGAACTAAAAGAAACCATCCTGAGTGAGGTAACCCAGTCACAAAAAGACAAACACAGTATGTTCTCACTCATATGTAGTTTTTAGACAGAGCAAAGGACTACCAGCCTACAATCCATACCGCCAGAAAAGCTAGGAAACAAGGAGGACCCTAAGAGAGACATACATGCCCCCCCCCACAGAAGGGGTAAAGGAACAAGATCTCCCAAGCAAATTAGGAGCATGGTGGGGAGGAAGTTAGGAAGAAGAGGAGGGGAGAGGAGGGAATGAGGGAGCAGTCAGGGAAAGAATAGAGGAGAGCAAGAAAAGAGAGACCAAAGTAGAGAGAGCTATGTTAGATTTATAGAGAAATCTGGCACTAGGGAAATGTCCAGAGATCTACAAGGATGACCCCAACTCACAATCTAAGCAGTGATGGAGAGGTTACCTTAAATGTCCTTCCCTGATAATGAGGTTGATGACTGCCTATATGGCACCCTAGAGACTTCATCCAGTAGCTGATGGAAGCAGAAGCAGACACCCACAGCTAAACAATGAACCGAATTCCTAAAATCCAGTTGCAGACAGGAAGAAGTGATGAGCAAAGTGGTCAAGACCAGACTGGAGAAACCCACATAAACTGCTGAACAAATGGGAGCTCATGGACTCCAGTCCGATAGCTGGGAAACCAGCATGGAATCAACACAGTCTCCCTGAATGTGGGTATTAAGAGGACTAGGCTGTCTATGGGGCCTCTGGTAATGGATTAGTATGTATCCCTAGTATACGAATGGACTTTGGGAGCCCATCCCACATAGAGGGATACTCCCTCACCCTAGATACATGGGGGAGGGCCTAGGCCCTGCTCCAAATAATATGACAGACTTTGAAGCCTCCCCATGGAAGACCTCACCCAGGGAGCAGAAAGGTCATAGGGGTTGGTGGGAGAAACGGGGGAGGATGGGAGGGTGTGGGAACTGGGATTAACATGTAAAACAAGCTTGTTTCAAATTTCAAATTTAAATTTAAAAAAATCATCAAAAAAAAACCATCCTGATAATAAGATAATAAAACAGCCATGAACCACAACCTGATACTAAAACAGCCAGAAAGCATCTAGAGACAGAGATAGTTAAATTGCATAAAACAGCAGAAGACACAATATGAGTCAGCTGTGCTCTCTGTACTTAAACCAATTGAATTTTGTAGTTATCTGGGGAAAGGAACTTCCCTTCACACAAGCAAAAGTGTTGCGAAAGGCAGTGTGGGTTCCAGAGGCACCTTGCTTTTGATGGATACAGGCTTTAAAGGCCTTTGGAGAATAACCTTTCCAAGACTCATCATAATTTTTAAAACCTTCAATCCAATTGCCTATAAGCACAACAACCTGAACTTCACAATTAGCCTAATCCAACAGCTCCAAGGTTCACTGGCCCCTTATTGCTGTCTCTTCGAACTTCATTAGCTGGAATGAACCAAACAGGGATGGATTTAACAATGAGACTTTATGTGGCCCCACCCATGGCACTCGGCACATGGTACCTATCATTTGTATTTACTTCTGTTTACTGTGACAAAAGCAACTTAAGGCAAGATGAACATTTTGGCAGCCTTAGTATGTGGTGGTGGACACTTGTTCATCCTATCTCTGTTCTTTTGTCAGGGTGTAGGGCTGGTGAAGAAATGGATATTTATGGGATCAAGATCTCTAGCCACATGGTGTCAATGAATAGTCTAATATGTCTGGGTCTCCAGACCCATATCAAAGCCCCATGAGCAGTCACTCCTCTCTTTCCTCCTCTTAACAGAAAAGGTATTCTTTAATCAAGAGCTAAATGAACTTGGAGTTAAGAGGGCAGCTGTTTGCATCTTCTGTGGTTAAGAGCAAGATTACCAAGAAGCATAAAGATTGTCATTGGGTGGCTGACAGCATGATTCATATTTCTGAACCATGGTAGGCACAGGAGCCACTGGCTGTTCTCTCAGAGGGATTGAGTCTGCTGTAGCTTGTTGTTTTCCGCCAGCCCACCCGCTGCTAGTCTGGCGCGCCGGCCCCAAATAACACTCAGAGACTCTGTATTTGATACAGTCCTGTTGACCAGTTACTATTATTGTTTATGGGCTAGCTCTGTCTTAATTATTAACCCATTTCTACTTATCTAAGTATTTCCACGTGGTTATATTATCAGAGAGCCTCCGGCTGCATCTTCTTTCTCCATGCTCTACATCCTGACTCCTCCCTACTACTTCCTCTTTCCTCCTTGTCTCCTAGCCCCACCTATCTTGCTTTCTCATTGGCCCAACAGTGCTTATTAATTAACCAGTACGAGAAACATATTTACAGAATAACATCTCCCATCAGTCTGCCCCAAGTTCCTTGGCCCCATACCTCACTCCTAACCAGGTCTAGCAAGAATGTACCAGAATTCCTAGCAGCCCTGGCAATTAACCCAAGACTTCAGCGCAGCTTCTAAAAACTGTCACAAAACCAGTGACAGGCTGGAAGGATTTGTCATATTTAAAAACTCTTGGAGTCATAGCATACTGGCTTTCCTGGTTCAGCATAGGCAGGCACTAGAGAATCTTATTCTTTGATCATAAAGAGAAACTTAAAAATAAACTCCACAGATTAAGTATAAACCAAACCCCTCTCCCTCATCTTCAGCTCTCCCTATGATTCTTGAAGACCTGGGACTTCTCAAATATTAAATAGCACAGTAATTGCTCAATCCAGATTTCCTTCTCTGCCTTTCCCCATGCATGACTGTTTCGGTTCAAAGGAAGCCAAAGCACCCTTTGCTTTGAATTTAACTGATGCACATTTCCTAATAAATCTTCAGCGAAATAAACACAGGGGGAAAGTGGCACAGAGCTGGAGCCTGCCAGCTATGAAAGCTGCATCCCCATTTGCCCTGGATTGAAGACTTTTCAATAGAGGGAAGCACTAACTGGAGCTACAGTCGTTAAGTGATTCCAGACATGCTTCCTAAATTTGGGGTTCCAAATACTACCAGGAAGCTTTGCTGCTGAGTCTGTCAATTAATTTCTCAAACCCAAAGGGATTTGAGGGAAGATTAGGCCATATGCTACTGATTCATTTGCACTTAACTCCACAATATGTTGTATGGAAAGAAAGATTTAGTGAAGGGGAAGAAAGACAGAAAGAAACCCACTGAAGTGCTTCCTTAAATACTATTACAGACATATTTGCTTCATAATAGTAGAGATTATTTTCCCAAATGTAATTCAAGTCTAATCTTCTTTAACACCTTAAACCAGAGTTAATGCTGGAAACATCTGTGCTTCAGCTGACTGTGCTCAGCGTGCCTCTGGGAGGCTCAGGACATGCAGGCATTTCTAAATTGAGGATTCCAGTAAGGGCACCAGTCTTCTGCGGTAAGGACCAAGGGTAGTGCTGACAGCTTCACATGCACACTAATCTACTACATAACTCTTTCACCAACAAGTTCTTCTCCATTGTTTTATAATTTATTTAAAAACTGATTTTCCTATTATACATGATCTTACATCATGTGTTTTGAAATTTTCTTGTTCATTATGATATTATCACACATGCACATGATGTACTTTGGCCATATTCACCTCTTCTGTTGTGCTTTCGCTTTCCTATCCTTGGATGTTCCTAATAATCGATTCCCTTTCATTTTCAAATCTTTTTTTCTTTGCCTTTAGAGTCAACATATGAGAGGAAATACATGACATTGACTCTATGAAACTTTATTTCATTTAACATCATGAGTTCAGTTCTATCCTTTTCTGACACTGTTGTGGGTTCATTGTTTTTGTGGCTGAATAAAATTTGTGTGTGAGCGTGTGTGTGTGTGTGTGTGTGTGTGTGTGTGTGTGTGTGTGTGTCTGTGTGTCTGTGTGTGTTGTGTTGTGTCTCTCTGTGTATCTGTGTATGTGTTGTGTCTCTGTGTGTTGTGTCTATGTTTGTGTTGTGTCTCTGTGTGTTGTGACTGTGTTGTGTCTGTGTGTGTGTATCTGTGTCTGTGTGTGCCTGTGTGTGTCTGTATGTAATCATATTTCCCTCTCTCATTGGGTTCCTATGAGATTTTGAGCCCATCTATTCTAAACAGCCTTACAACAAGCACCAATACAAAACTGTCTGTGTGGTTAGCTGGGTTTGGTTTCCCCAGGCATGTATTCAGAATCCTTCCCCATTCACAGTGGGAGCTAACACCATCTGAGATCTGCAACTGTTATAAGCACCAGAGCACCAGGAAGCAGTTAGCATGGAGGGCAAACTCATCCCTATGTCCCTGCACATCACTCCTGTGGCAAGTTAGGAACACAGAGATGGCAGAATTCCCACCTATGTCCATTTCTTTCACCTCATTTCTGACCCAACCCCTCACTACCCCAAGTAATTCTGCTCTTTCAAGGGCTTGAGGGGAACTGCTGGTGGAGTGAGATGTTCATTATGAAGCCTGGAATTCATTTTTACAGATTCCCACATTAATGAACTGTATGTAGAGGATTCGGTATTTGAAAATGAACAAGATCATGGCTGATTCCTAAAGGCAACCCATGAGGAAAAGAGAGTTAGTGTGCTGATAGAACTCCTCTAAACATGTTTTATACCTAGCCTTTAATACCTTGCAATCCAGAAATACATACACTAGTATGAGATTAAATTTTTAGATAATCACAATGGTTACGTGTGTGTGTGTGTGTGTGTGTGTGTGCGTGTGCGTGTGCGTGTGCGTGTGCGTGTGTGTGTGTGTGTGTGTGTGTGTGTTATTCTACTTGAATTCCCCCATTAAAATAGGTTGGGTAACTAAAAGAGCAAACACGTTCACACAGATAAGTTCACAGCTACTCCATAAACTACAAATTATAGATAGGAAAGAAAAAACACAGAATTGTAAGGCTTTTGAGCCATCAGCTTCTATTTTGGATAAAGCAAGGGAAAGTTTCTAGGAACAGAAGAACCCAACAGTTGTCACAGGAACTCAGTATTGACACTGAAGTCCCCTGAGAACACCAGCAAACCCTAGGAGAGTATTGAAAACCCTATGTAGCTATCTGGGTCCACAAAATCTGCAAGGTGTGGGAGGGGGTCTGAAAGTACTAAACAATGAATACCATTCACCAAACTCTCAAGACATGCCAAAACCCTCTTCTAGGATGAAGCTCCATACCTAAGAGAAACTGCTGAGAACCCGCAGTCAAATGGGAAAGAAACAAGAATACATGAGAAAATATCCACACTGATAGATAAGAGAAACCCAGGAAAGAGGGAGCTGTTAGGCTGCAAAATGGAAAAGATAGACCTCAAACACCGTGAAACCTGAACAGCTATATCCCAACCTTTCTCCATCCAGGAAATCAAATTTCACCTAGAGACAATGGAAAGAAATGGGAGTAAATGCCACATGCACATATCCACACACTCCTGCAAGCAATGCAAATACATACTTATGGTATGCTCACAACACAAGTCAAAACTCTGATTCTTTCAAAAGGAGCTAAAAGCCCATGACAAACATGTTTGCCTTTAAGTCCTATCCAGGCTCCTGTGAGCCCTCTTATTAGCCAGGTCTCAACATTAACTTGTCTCGACCTTGACCTATAATTATTTAACAAACACTAGCATAGCTTCTAACAACTGGATGTCACTGCTGTGTGGTCTCTCAAAATCCCTTTTAAATTTCTCCCTAGAAAAACATAAGACAACCAAAAGAATTTACTTTTTTCTAGCCAGCATCTGAAGACAGATTGCACCTATCTCCCAGCCTCTGAAAACCAATTTCCCTAATGCTACAGAATTTGGACAGCAATATATATAACTCATAGTATAGGAGCTCAGAAAAAACATTGATGAGTTAGCTCTATTCCATGGTGCTTGGAACCTTGAGAAGATTTGAACACAGAAGGACCAGAATTACCTGATTGATACTATTTTGTGAGAGCTCCGTTGGGTGTATTGGCTGGAACAACTGTTGCAACCTCTTTAAGTAGGTTAGGATGTTTCATAATCTGGTGACTGAAATTTAAGGGCAAGCATAAGCATCCCTAATACAAAGCCAAATGGATCTCCCATGAGAGGACCAAGAGGCCGCCATTTTATTTTTAAACCCTAACCTCATAAGATGTTTAACTTTTTTTTTTTCTGTTGTCGTTCATGGTTAGAGTATGCCCAACACATGACCTAAATTCAGGAGAGAAAGGACAGATTCCACCCTTTGTTGAAATATGTCAAGAATGTCATTGAGTTAGAATAAATATGCCACTATGGCTGCCTACAAAAATACAACTGACAGAAAAGTCTTTAATAGAAACCTTACAGAAGGAAATCAAAGCAATGAAATGGAATAAATACTTAAAACATAATTGATGGAATGTTTGCTAAAAATGAAAAATAAACATTGTGCTTTTGAACATAATCAGTCCAGAAGAACCCAAAGAGAATTCTACAGTATTCTGGGGGGTGGGGGGGCAATTCTAGGCAAAGTTTTATTTTTATTTTGTGTTTTGTTTTTTGTTTGTTTGTTTGTTTGTTTTTAATTGGAGCCACTGGTCAGTTCTGTCCCACTAACTGGCTCTGAAATAGCTACATGGAGACTTATTATTAATTACAAATGCTTTGCCAATAGTTTAGGATTGTTACTAACTAGCTCTTACATCTTAAATTAACCCTCTCCTTCTTCCCTGTGCTCTCTTTCCATTCACAAGTCCTGCCTAACCTTTATCTACCTAACTATTGGCCATTTAATTCTTTATTAAACCAATGAGAAAAACAAATATCACAGTGTACAAAAAATTGCTCCACAGCAAGCAGTCCTTTGGATATGCAAGAAAACCAGCAAACTGACTTACAAAGAAAGTAAAGCTAAAGATTCACCATCTATTTGAAGTGATGGGTTGATATATTTAAGCTACAAAAGGAAAAATAATGTTAGCCAAGAATTTTATATGTAAAATTAAGTTGACTTTAAGTATAATAACCATAGATAAACAATTATGAACAGAATTTTAGTAATATGGATCCTTTCCTGAGGAACTGCTACAGAGGATTTTTTTTAAAAAATCCAAGAGACTTTCACATGTACGCTAGAAAGGTGTTGGACTCAGAAGATAAATGGATGAGCTTTTCCATTATCAGAGGATTAACTATGATGTTAGGTAGCATATATGGGAGTTTGGTTGTTTGGTTGGCAAAATTATCCCTGAATATCTCCATATTTTAAAACATCACCTTAAATACTACAAATACAAATAATTTTTATCCACAGAAAAGCAAGAATTGCCATGCTAATTGGAACTATTACTTTTAAAAATTAACTTCCATACTTCCTGACAAACATCCAGCATTGATGACCTTGCTTTCAGTTTTACTGCTTAAGAAGAAAATAAAAAGCCTAAATGCCCAATTGGTACTAAGTCAAATGTAAAGTCCAATGCTGATCTAATGGCTTGTCCTTCTAACTAACACAGCATCCTTCCTAGTCATCCTGAAGATTTCTAAGAGAAACCATGAGTGAGGTTGTCATGTGTACAGTTGATCAACTCAAATGACAAAAAGGATTAACTGAACATTACTGAAGGACAATGATAGAATATTTCTCTACTTGTAGCTGACTTTCAACCAAACTTAACTATTCTTATTTGGAAAGTTCAGAGGTATTCCCCCATTTCCTCTAATTAACCTAATATCATCTTACAATGATATATTTGTACTTATTTTTAAGTATTTTATGAGCTACTAATGGCAATACATACCTCAAATATCAGCATTCAGGAGGCTGAGGCAGGAGGATTTCCACAAGTTCGAGGCTTGTTCCAGGTCAGACAAGGTTACACAACAAGAACCTGTCTCAAAAACCTTAAAATAAATATAAATAGATAAATAAAATATCTATAGAAGGACTTTTAAATTTTTGAAATTATATTTTCAATGCTGGAGATTGAGCCTAAGCATCTGACACATGCTAAGCAAATGTTTTACCACTGAGTATATTGCTTGCCCTTTGTTTTATAATTTTGAGACATGTCCTCACTCAGTTACCCAGGTTTACCTTATAGTCATTCTGCCACCCAGGCAAGGCCCTACATTTTTATCCTCCTGCCTCTGTCTCCAGAGTTGCTGAGATTATAAATCTCACCACTATGACTGGCTTAACATCTCTTTTTTTTAAAAAAAAACATTTATTTATTTTATGCTGGACATAATTATACATGCTTTTTGTAAAATTAAAGCAAACATTTATAAACAATATTTTTTTTAAAAATATCAAAATTTATGAGATATTCACAATTAAATTATCAATTTAAATTTTGTTAGCAGTAAAATTAATTATGGTATCTTCTTAAGCTAATTAACATAGTGATATTAGGTTCAGAAAATTAAAACAGTAGCTTTTTTTTCATCTTAGATGTTATTTGGTATTCACAAGAGACAACTGTAAGGCAATGGGTTTAACCCAATAGAAAGTCTTTATTACTAGTGTAGTGGGGGCTACACTAGTGTTCAGGATCTTTGTAGCTCTGAACCTTTCTCAGAGTGAGCTTTTTAAGTACACACACACACACACACACACACACACACACACACACACACACGTTTCTGGGTTGACATATTTAGTTAACAAGAACAGTTAGCCAGATGCAGAACTACAGAAGCGAAAAAGCAAGATTGGCATATTTAGAGACTTTCCCAGAACTATGGGCTTTGTTACTGGATTAAGTATTTGTTTTACTTTTGGCAGGTGGTACTGTCTACATGCTGAGTTGTACAGCCTATATGGCACTTCCATCATGGAGCCAGTTGTACTAATGTCTCAGGAATTACAAAGGTCTGGGGCTCTGTTACACTGGTCAGTGTCCCTTAAGATAATCAGCAGGGTGAACTCCATACTTTGCCGGAGGGTTAGATCCTCCTTAGTAGAGTACCAAATTTAAAATGTGATTCTCCATCTCCACTTGTTTTTGTTAGGGTTTCTATTGCTGTGAGGAGATGTCATAACCATGGCAACTCTTATAAAGAAAAGACATTTAAATGTGGTGGCTTACATCTTTGAGAGGTTTAGTTTATTATCATCATGGTGTGTCATGGTGGCATGCAGGCAGACATAGTGCTGGAGAAGGAGCCTGGAGTTCTACATCTTGACCTGCATCAAATAGGACATGGCCTGAGTGTCACACAGAGTAAAGCTTGAGCAAAGGAAATCTCAGAGCCCACCCCACATTGATACACTACCTCCAATAAGGTCACACCCACTTCAACAAAGCCAGACTTCTTAATAGCGCCACTCCCTATGAGCTTATGGGGGCCAATTACGTTCAAACTGCCATGCCACTCTTCTTACGTTTCTTTGTACACTGTGTCTCCCTTCACATGTGTTTGTCTGTTCTGATCCCTGATTTATCTCCATTGTCTGGGGAATTATCTAGCACAAAGAAAACACTCAATACATTTTAAGTGGAATCGTAAAGGGCTGAAGATTTATTGCTGTGAAAGCAAATCTATAGAACAGTAGTATGACATTTCTGTAGTAATCAGAATCTGTTGAATCAAGTTAAGAAGCTGAAAATGTGGTAAGAAAATGGTGTGTGTATAAATGGTGGTGTAGTTTAATTAATGACAAAATGGATAGTCAGAGAAGTTTCTGAATGTAGCGCCCTTGTCAGCAAAGGTAAAAATGTCATTTTTTTTCAAACTGTTTTTAGCTTGAGAAGTCCTGGGAGTCTACACAGATGCAGAGATAGTCCTTTTATCTTTGCTACTCAGGTGAGAGAACTGGTCCCGTAGCCAAAGATGCTACATTGCCCACACCAGAACAGGCGCTGACAAAACACTGACTTTGGAATTAAGTCACTGCTCTCATCACTTTGCCAGTGAATTCATGTAATGCATTTGATAGGTAATGTCCAAATGTGTTAAAATAAGATTTTTAGGACTGGGGAAGTAGATAGGAGTTAGGAGGCTGGTAAACTGCTTGTTATATAAGTACAAGACTTAAGTCCACATAAAAAGCCAGGTGCCATGGTCAGTGTTGTCAAGGCCAGTGCTGAGGAGGCAGAGGAAGACCTCAAGGCTTGCTAGACAGCCAGCCCAGCCTGCGTGCCAACATCCAGGACCTACTAAGAGACACAGTCTCAAAACCTAGGCTAGATGTCACCCAAGAAGTAATTTGTCCAACTTTGTCCTCTAGCTTCTGTACACATGTTCATAGTCATGTATACCACCCAACCCCCAACACAATCAACTTTGATTCAGTAGTGAAGATTAACCTCAAAGAAAAGTTTTTAAAAATTAGTGTATAACACAGAAGTTAACAACTGGGTGAGACTTTATTTCCTCAGGGGACAGGCAGTATCAGAAGACAATTTTGTTATCACAATTCAGAAAAAACCACCACATCCATAGAGTAAAGGATGGCAATGTTGGCAGAAAGCCGACCAAGCTTGAGGTAGCTCCTTCAACAAACTATCATTTGGGTGCAGGATGTCAACAGAGCTGAGGCTGAGGAATGCTGATAACCTACAATTTGTTTTATTCAATGTATATAAACCAAGCAGAATTCACCATGGTAATTTACACAAGGGTATCACAATTCTTATCACATTACTGTTCACTGTTCTGGTTCTAAACATTATTATTTAACCGGAAGTACTTTGCTTACATATATAAACCCCTTAATTGGCATTTAATTACCACTCAATTCTTTTTTCTTGTAATTAACTCACTAAATGGCTTACTAAGTAAGAACAACACTAAGCAAATGAGGTAATTAGTGTCTAATTATCGGTTACTAAAGATTACCACAAATGACTTACAAATGACTAGCTTCTTTGCTACCACTGGGATTTCAGTTGTTAACCTTAAGTAATTGACTATGATTTGTTTAGAATGGTATAGCCATAAAGTGCATGATGCTTAGAGCTGAGGGAAGAAACTCTAGTCACTTTTGAGGAGAAGTAATTTAGCAGTAGGATTTGAAGATTCAGGACACCAGGCCTCCATCCTGCAGCAAAGCCTGAACTAAAGTGGAGTCTTAAGAGTTGGTCAGAAAGGGCTGAGGCCCTGAACTTAGGCTCCAAGGCTCCTGTATAACCTGACCTGCAGCGCTGGTCAAAAAGTTCCCCCTTAAATTTCAGATCAGGGATTAGAACCAATGTCTCATTTTATAGATGGAGGAAGTGAGTCCAGGGAATTTTCACTCTTGCCCAATGGTGCACAGCAATCAAGGAAGGATCCCCACTAGCTAGCTGTCCGCACCGGAGTTGCTTCCTCAGTCCCGAGGCAATGATAGCTTCTCTCTGGAAATCTCAGGATAAAGCCTATTCTGGAAAAACAAATTCACCTGTGACTTTTGACTTTTGACAGTGGTGAGTCTCGTAAAAGACCACCCTGGCTTCAGACCCCACACAGTTTTAAATCAGTTAGAGAATTGGACATCAGTGGATCTGACTTTGGATTTCTACTCTACAGACTACTTTCTGCATGACTTTGGACAAGGCATTAGAGTGAGAACAGCCCCCATAGGCTCATATATTTAAATGCTTGAATCCCAATTGTTGCAACTGTTTGGGGAAGAATTAGGAGGTGTGGCGGCCTTTTTGGAGAATGTGTGTCATTAGGGGTGGGGTTGACCCATTCTCTCTCTCCTCTCTCTCTCTCTCTGCTCTCTCTATCTTTTTCTCACTCCCTCCCTTTCTCCCCTCTTCCCTCATTCCCTTCCTCCCTCCCTCCCTCCTCTCTCTGCTGCCTGCAGATCAGATGTAAGGTTCTCAGCTGATCCAGCACCATGCCTGTTTGGTTCCCACCATGATCATAGATGAACCCTCTGAAACTTTAAGCAAGCCCCTGATTTATATTCTTTCTTTTATAAAAAGTTGTCATGGTCATTCTGTATCTTCACAGCACTAGAACAGTGACTATGACAGGTAATCACTTTGGATGTCAGTCTCCTCCCTATAAAATGGGGATTTTCCTAAAGGCTGGTAATGCTTGGATGAAATCACATTAAATGCCTAGGACAGCACTTGGCACATAGTAGGTCTTTTTATTTCCCTTGATTGCTACAGTAAAAACTGTCTAGAAAAGGGTATCTGGTACCACTCTTTTCATTATTGTGATGAAATTAAGATGTGCACTAAACTTTATAGACTGAAGGCTAGCAAGCTGGGCATTGTCTATCATACCTGTCATCCCAGCACCCGGGAGGTTGAGGCAGAAATGCTGTCAGAAGTTAAATGGCAGCTTGAGATACAAGTTGAGTCTGTATCGCAAATAAATGTAATAACTAAGTAGAGTAGTCCATGTCTATAATCCCAATACTTTAGAACCAGAGGAAAGAAAATAGTCACAAATTCTATCTGATATATATAGCAGGTCCCAGACCAACTAAGACTACATAAGTGAATCCCTATTTGAAAAATACAAAAAAAAGGAAGGAAAAGTAAAAAAGGCTGCTTTCATTTAGTTTTAGAGTGGAGTAGCAACACCTGTGATTAAGGAAGTGGCCAAAGGGGTTAAGAAAATAAGTTCTCATTTTATTAGTGCATAATAATTGCACGGAATAATGGGCTTCCTTTTGACCTTTTAATACATGCATTAAACAGACAATGATCATATTACCAGTACCCCATCCCTGTGATCTGTTTCCAAGTGGACACTGGAGCGAAACTATAATGCTATTTGAATTTTCACTTTTATCATGGAATACTGAATCCCTATGGTCTTCCAGGGGCTACATCCCTGACTAAAATCATGGCTACTTTGTTAACTAAAGGAAATAATTTATTATAGAAGGTGAAAATTTATTCTCCTTTTCACAAATATTTGCTTAGCAGTATATAGGAGGGAGGCAGGAGCCACCCCTGAGTCTACAACCTACAGGATCGCACACATCATAACAGGAGGCAGCATAGGGTGCTGAAGAGCCCAGGCACAGAGTTCCTTCTTCAGATGTGAGCAGAGTAAGGGCATCCCAGGGAAACACTCATTGAAGTGTGCTTTGATTATTTTAAGAAAAAGAAAAAAAGACACCCAGAGGCAATATAATACTTTACCTGTGAGCATGCTCCCTGAGTTCCAAGAACTCATTCTTTGCACCTAAGAAATGACAGGCAAGTAACTTGACTGCTCTATGCTTCACAATCCTTCTTTATAATCCCAGGATAGCAAGGGCACCTGCTTCACACTGCTGTTGAGGTGGCTGAATGCATTAACAAATATAAAACCCTCAGGATTATACCAGGCTCATCATTAAGGACCCAATAAATTTGAACGTTCATGTTCTACCCTTTAAGCTGCAGCTCAAAGGAGAAGTTGAGTGGTATATATACAAAAGGGTCAAAGGCATGAAAATACAGCATTTTGAGAAATCACACAGACTTATTCAATGAGTCAAAAATTCCATTCCTCTAGGGATGAGGAGGGATCCTGGAGCCAAAATGGTCACCAGCAAACCTCCAATGGTTCTGTAACAAACTTGAGCTCAGTGTGGTGGTTATTAGAGACAAGAGACATGGAAGTATTTCAGTACTAGAAATTAAACCCCAGGACTTAACATATGTTAGGCAAGTACTCTATCACTGAGTGACATTCCCAGAGCAAACTCTGATTTGTGTGTGTGTGTGTGTGTGTGTGTGTGTGTGTGTGTGTGTGTGTGTGTGTGTACATGCATGTGTATACATACAGACAGTAGAGGAAACACAAGGTAACTTCTTCCAATCACTTTCCAATCTTCACTGAAGTGAAGCTTTCTGGTTGAGCTAGGCTAGCAGGGCCACTGAGCATCCAGGACCAACTTGCCCCTGTCTCCTAACACTGAGGTTGCAGGCATGTGGGTCCATACCTAGCTTTTTCAAATGGGTTCTGGGGCCTCGGCTTCTGACCTTCATGCTCACGTGGCAAGTTCTCTGTCTCTCTGAGCAACCTCTGCCTCAGCCCATAGGGTAGCATTTTCAGCATGAAACTACTCTGACCTAGCATTCATCCTGGAAAATTCACTGTTCATATCATGGAAGGCAGGTGAGCTAGACGCAAAGGCAACTTGCAACAAAGAATCAGGTTGAGAGGTTAGCTTGCCAAGAGAAAAGCCAAGGATATTGATATAAACCATGGGTGTTTGGATGGATGGCTTTCTTGAACAATTGGGCCAAGGGTCTTGTTTTAACTTCTGGAAAGACTATTTCAGTCTTCCTATCTGCTTATTGAAATTGAGGTGCAAAATTAAAGTTTGTGTGTTCTTTTATGGAGGTGTGCTTTGGTCCATTCCCCCAACAAGTGTTTCTTCCTGAATGGTCTCGGGGGGTTGCCTTCTGAACACTGACTGCCCTGGAATAAAGTATGAAGTCAGTGCTGCTTGTTCCTAGCATGCAGTGGTCTGCAAAACACAGGAGACTTGAGTGGAAAAATCACTGACAAAAAAGGCAGTTGTTGATTTAAATCTTCAAGTATGTCATTTCCCCCAAACCACCAACATTCATTAAAGCATTGCCTTCAGTCATGTCACGACAAGAGCTTACAGAAAATTTACCCAATCTTCTCCACTGGGTGGAATTATATCATGTGCTTTTGAAATATGCGCCTGAAATTACTAACAATTTGGATTAATGTCATTTCCATAAAATTTACTAATAATGAGTTATGTTATCCCCATTCAGGGAAAGAACTAATTCTGAGCTGCTTTAGAGGCTCTTTAACAAGTCCAGATGACTACGAGTCTCAGCGTCATTGTACTGCTAATGTGCGGTGCTAAATCCGCTGGCAAAATTCCTGTGGTATTCTTGGTGAATGACTCCAGGTGCAGCAGTTAAGGTCAAATATTATGGTTGTCACTGTTAAGAATTTCTCTGTATAAATGAAGGGGAGGATCATGTGTCTCAATATAGAGGTCTCTAATAAACGATGTCCCACCTGCAGCTGTTAAGGCAAGACTCGTCTCAATAAAACTGTGTGCTCATCAAAATTTCAGCTGAAGACAAGAAAAATCAGAGCCTTATTACCTATGAAATCATAAAATGATGAGCCTAGAAAAGAAATCACATAGCTTATTCTTTACTCCCTCGGCTCCAATGAGACAATATGTAAAACGGTGCCCTTTCCCTGGCACTTGAAGGCCATATGATTACAGCATGTCCGTTCTGAGGATTGAGGTTGTTTCAACTGATCTCATAGGAAATGAAGGCTATCTCATTGTTTTCTTTACCATTTTACCTGGAAACTTACAGATGATATACATTTTGTCTAGGAATACAGCCTTCTACACAGAAGGACCATTCATCACATCAAGGGCATCCAAGGGTCTGCACTGGCTCGCATGTTCTAAATAAGTTTAGTCACTAGAATGACGTGAGACAGTAAATCTCCTGAGTGTGCCTTCCTCTAAGGTCCTATTCCATAGGTTGGCAATGTGTTAGCCCACACCTTTAGCATAATAATGGGGTTGCAAGAAAGGTCTTAAATATCAAGTCTCATCTCTCCTCTTTTGCATTTACCAAACCCAAAGATGTGAAGTCCCGCCCCCCCCAGTCCTATTACCAGCTGAAAGTAGAAGAGGACTAGAAATCAGATGCTGTACATTTTTCAAGCAACCTAATTTTTTGGTGCTGTGGGATTCCCATAAGCTTTCTGGTTTTCTTTGTGTTTTCTAGTCATTTTCATCTTATTCTCAAGTACTTGGAATGGGTAGGGGGATGCCAAGTTAATTTCTGGCTTGCAGAACCATCAAAACACAGAATTTGGGACAGGAGCTTGTTAGTTGCTAAATTACTATTGATTTTTTTTTAATCAGCTGAGTTGATGTGAGACGATGCCCCAAAGGTGGGAATGTCTTGTTCCGAAGAATTCCAGAAATCCAAAGAAGACACACACACTGAATCATTGAATTCCCCACACACTCTGGATAAGCACAATTGTACTTGGTATCCAAACTGAGAATTCACTGACCACAGTGCACAGCCAGAAGGGCTGCAACTCAGAACTCCCTGTACCTCTTTAGAAGGCTAGAAAAGCAACTATGGAGAAGAAGCTATTAGAAGTTTGTATTTCTGGGTGTCTTCCCTCTCCCAACCCTATAAAATAAACCAAAGAACCACCCACCAGTTCTCTCCCAGCTTGGCATTTAATTGTTCAGTGCTTAAAAGGATTGATGGGGTTGCTGTTTGAAAGTTCGCTGTTTCAGAGTTTCAACACAAGCCCACCGGAGTGTTGTTCCCATGCTAGAAGCTCAGTTCATGCAACAACTAAGATTAGAATTGCTTTTCCTAAATGGCCATTGTGATCTCTGGGTGTTCCTGTGTGGAGCAAGCATTCTGACTGTGGGAAATGTGGCCACAAGCGGGAAGGGAAGTGACCAGTGGGCATGTGGTGACCTAAATCCATAATCTATTGAAGAATTTTCTAGAGATTGCTCCTGGTGTTAACAGAGAAGATTTGTAAAGCTAACCAAGCCCCCAAGAAATGTCTCTGTCTATTTTTTTTTTAATACACACACAAACACTACATTCCTAGTCACAGAGGTCATAGTTTCCCCTCCTTCCTCTCTCCAAGTCCCTCCCCATTTAAACCCCCTCTGTTTCCACCTTCTAATCCACTTCTCTGATTCTATTTAGGAAAGGGCAGGTCTCCCATGAGTATCAATAAAGCATGGCATATTAAGTTGCAGTAAAACTAAGCATCTCTCCAAGTATTAAATATGGGCAAGGTGACACAGCATGAGGAGCAGTGTTCAAAAGTACAATAAAAGATTTGGAGACAGCCCCTCTTCCTGGTGTTAGGAGTCCTACAAGAAGACTGTAACATATACGCAGAGTGCCTAGGTCAGTCCCATGCAAGCACCCTGCTTGCTTCATCCCCTGTGAGCCCCTATGAACTCAGATGAGTTGATTCTGTGAGATTTCTTGTGGTATCCTTGATACTTCTGGCTCCTGCAATCCCTTTAACCCCTCCTCTTCTTCAGGATTCCCTGAACTCAGCCTAATGTTTGCCTGAGGGTCTGCATCTGTTTCAGTCAGTTGCTGGATAGTCTTTGTGATGACATTGGCCTAGGCACCAATCTGGTCACAGATGTCCAGTTCAGGCTTTGTAACAGCTATTGCTAGGAGTCTTACCTGGGATCATCCTTGTAGATTCCTAGGAGATTCCATTGTGACAGGTTTTTACCTAAACCCAAAATTACACCCCCCTCACCTTACAGATGTCTCTTTCAATACTTTCCCATTCTGAACCCCCCACACACACACACAACTTGCTTGCTCATGTTCCCATCCCCACCCGCTATCAGCCCACTAATGAAATCTCTTCTATTTCCCATTCCCAGGGAGAACTGAGCATCCCACCTCAACCCTACTTGTTACCTAATCCCTCTGGGTCTATGGATTGTAACATCGTTATCCTTTATTTTACACCTAATATCCACTTGTGAGTGAGTACACACCATGTTTGTCTTTCTTGATCCAGGTTATTTCACTCAGGATGGTTTTCTCTAGTTTTATACATTTGCCTTCAAATTTCCTGGTGTCCCTGTTTTTAAGCACTGAGTAATACTAATTTTCCATATCCATTCCTTGGTTGAGGGGGCATGTAGGTTGTTTTCAGGTTCTGGCTATTACAAATAAAGCTGCTACAAACATAGTTGAGCAAGTGTTCTTGTGGTATGAGTGTGTATCCTTTGGGCATATGCCCAAGAGTGGTACAGATGGATCCTGTAGTAGGTTGATGCCCAGTTTTCTGAGAAACTGCCACACTGACTTCCAAAGTGGCTGTGCAAGTTTGCACCTCTACCAGCATTGAAGGAGCATTCCCCTTGCTCCGTGTCCTCTCCAACGTAAGCTGTCTTCAGTGGTTTTGATCTTAGCCATTCTGACATGTGTGAGATGGAAACTCAGAGTCATTTTATTTGTATTTGTATTTCCCTGATGGCCAAGGATGTTAAACATTTGTGTGTTTCTGGGTAATTTGAGATTCTTCTGTTCTGAATTCTCTATTTAGATCTGTACCCCACTTTTTAATTGGATTATTTAGTTTGTTGATGTCTAGTTTCTTGAGTTCTTTACATATTTTGGAAATTGTCCCTCTGTCAGATGTGGGGATGGTAAAGATCTTTTTCCATTCCATAAGCTGCTGTTTTGTCCTATTGACAATGTTCTTCGCCTTACATAAACCTTTTAATTTCATGAGGTCCCATTTATTGATTGTCTATCTTAGTGCTTATGCTATTGGCGTTCTGTTCAGGAAATTGGCGTTCTTTCCTGTGCCAATGAACTCGAGATTATTTCCCACTTTCTCTTCTATCAGGTTCAGTGTATCTGGATTTATGCTGAGGTCCTTGATCTACATGGACTTGAGTCATGTGCAAGGTGATAGACACAGATCTATATGCATTCTTCTACATGCCAACATCCAGTTAGACCAGCACCATTTATTGAAGATGCTTTCTTTTTTCCATTACATAATTTTGATTTTTTTTGTCAAAAATGAGATGTCATAGGTGTGTGGATTTATGTCTGGGTCTTCAGTTTGAGTCCATTGATCCACCTGTCTGCTTTTATGCCAATATGATGCTGTTTTTATTACTACATCTCTGTTGTAAAGCTTGACATCAGGGATGGTGATACCTCTGAAAGTTCTTTTATTGCACAGGATAGTTTCACCCATCCTGTGATTTTGTTTTTCCATATAAAGTTGAATGTTATTCTTTCAAGATCTGTAACAAATTGTGTTTTGATTTTTAATTAGGATTACATTGAATCTCTTTTTAGTATGGTAAGATAAAATAGAAAAACTTCAAACTGAAAAAATATCTGTCAGCACTAGTGTTTGCTTTTGAATATGAAAAATGGGGCCTGAGTTCCATCCAGATACAAGACTTTTCAAATAATAAAGATTAAATATGAACAAAATGTTTTCTGTGTATGAAGGATGTAGTAGGGAAACACCATTTGCTTTAAGCCCAATTATCGAGATTTAGGATATGGCTAGACCAGGAACAGAGAAACTATTCTATAAAGGAAGTAAATGTTTTAGGCATTTTAGATTAAAACTGTCACAGCTAATCTCTGATATTGTGGGGCAAAAGTAACCAGAGAACTTCTAGGCAAATGAGGTGTGGCTGTGGATTTGTTTTTGTTTTATTTGTTTTTTTGTTTGTTTGTTTCTGTTTTGTTTTTTTTTTGTTGTTGTTGTTGTTTTGTTTAACTTCATTTATAAGATCAGACACTGAGCTAAATTTGGTCTGCTATCTGGCCATAAAACACAAATCACTATCCTAGATTTTGAGGGCTACTTGATAAGGATCAAACCACAAATTACATGTCTGAAAAAAAAATATGTGGAATGAAAGTAATCAGGGTCACTACAGATACCATGTTAACAGACACCGCATAAAATTTTGAAACTGTCCCTGACTTTCTCACATTTCCTTCATGAAAATTAAGGCTATATGAAATAAAGACATGGATCTGGTCTGCTTTAAAATATCTTTATTTGAGTGTCAGCAATAAACACATAAAGCTGCTTGTTGCCAAGCCAGATGACCAGAATTCAAATCCCTAGGATCAGCTTGGTAGATGAAGGGACGGAGAGGGCTACCTTCCCAAAGTTATCCTCTGACTTCCACATGTATACTGTGGCATGAGTGTGCATAGTTACATATGCACGTACACACACACACACACACACACACACACACACACACACACACACGTGTGTATACCCACACACTCCAAAAGGTAATAAAAACCTACCACTGAGAAAAGAAGAAACTACACCAATAACTGCTCGATCCTTTGAACATCAAATCTTCAACATTTTAACCTACATATTTGAGAGATTCCATTGAAGAAAGTATTAGTGTTGAGAGCTTCCATTGAAGAAAGTATTAGAGCACTGTGTAATAGAAAATAGTACAAAGTACTGTGTATTAAAAAAAAATCATGTGTGATCCCTTTCTATGGAAATAGCTTGTGGTAGTGATGCCTAATGTCAGGTCTTCTGCTAAAATGATCCACAGACCTGAAACTGGAAAGCCTTTATGTAAAGAATATTTCAGGTTTTAGCCTCAAGGAGTGGCCCAGTGGAAAGGCATTCCTGTATGCCAAGAAAAGCAACACTATGATTAGAGACAGTGGATATGTTAGACAGAGCCATATAAAGCCAATTATATTAAAGAAGGTCAAACCCACAAAGATGTCCTGAATGTCTTGAATCTAATTGCAGCTCCGAGAGGGTGCTGGCCAGAAAGAGACACGAGCATTTTGAACAGGGAGGAGACAAGAGAAAGTCCCATGAGGTCTAGCTCTAAATCTCAGATATTTTTTCCCTAAAATATTATAACAATAGGAAATCACCTGTTGGAAAATAAAATGACTACTAGCCATAAGAAGAGAAATCACACAAACTTCACTTCTTTGTTTTGTGCAGTGAAAAGAAACAGCTCCCTGTCCACATGTGTTGCCAGTTGTTAAAATACCTCTTTATGTATGCTGTCAACCCCGAGCCTGTGCCAGCTGTACTGTCCCACAGAGAGAAGGAATCTTGGCTGCTTCTCACATATTAGGGTCCTCTTAAAATTTTAAAATTAAAAATGTATTTCATTTTCATGGAATCAAAGAGATAAAGGACCTTTAGACTCCTCTTCTTCAATAGACTATGACAGAGCTCTGCAAACATCTCGGGCTTCTCTGCTGCCCCGGCCGGTTGTGTTCCCTCTTTTCCACTTTGTAGTATTGCTACTTATAACTGTTAGGATGGAAAAATATAGTCTAATTCTCAAGAGATCCCAGGAAGCTGGGAGTCTTACGTCCCAAGCTGAGGGTCACCTACTTTAATGTTTACTGTAGCCTGTGAGTGAATGGACACAGGAAATGAGCCGTGTCGCCAAACCCAGAAGCCTGTGCGAAAGCAGACTTTCTGGACTAAGAGCGGGCTTGGATGCTTTAAATTAATTGGTCCGTACTGGATGCTACGAGGTGATTGGTTCACGATGCGCGGGAATTGTTGTAACCTTATAAAAACTGTCTCAATTCTGTGCTAGGGGTCGTTCGTTGCTGAGCTTACCACCCTTCATGGTGTGTGGCTGACGACCCCAGTATACTGGAACATAAAGAGCCTCATGCATTTGCATCAAGACCACTTCTCGTGAGTGATTTGGGAGGGGTCGCCTTTCCTGAGTGGGAGCGTGAGGGACCACACCCTCGCGAGTCTTACAATAACCTCTACTAATGTTTTTAAGAACCTCAGGATATTTTCTGTAAGAGAAATATGCAAAATTTTAATGCCTATTTTCAAAAGAACCTAGGAGTTAGTTTAGAAGGAGAGGCACTAGAAACATGTCACAAGAGAAAAAGAAGCAGAAAAAAATCTCCGGGATTGGAAGGTACACGGGGGCTAGGAAGGATGACGGGGAGGACACTCAAAAAAATAATTTCATAATACCTATACACTAATTTTAGTTGTTAGTAGTATTATTAATTTGTGTGGGGGGTGTATGAGGAGGGCAGACTGGTATCAGAGCTCTTGAAACTGGAGTTACAGCTGATTGTGAGCTGGGTAGTTGGGATCTGAACTCCGATCCTCTGACAGAACAATACGTGCTCTTAACCATTGAGCCATCATCACTCCAGCCCATAAATTTAAAGTTTTAAATAAAATACCATTTAAAGATATCAGCTTTGCTCTATTGCTTTAATAAAGTCCAAGGACAGTGGTTTTCTAGATTACAGGAAGAAGTAGGCCTCCTTTGCTCCATTCCTGGTAACTTTATCAATCCCTACAGAGTATCTATGCTCCTCTCTCTAAAGATTTAGATCTCTGCATTTGCACTACAACCTGGTCTGCTTTAAACCTGTCTTGTCTCTCTTGTCGGGACTCATTTAACACACCTGTGTCTTAAATATATGCAAATGCTAATGAAATGTATTTATGCACTGAAGAAGTCTGGGAAACTAACCTCATTTCTGGTGCAGCCAGGATGCCTCATGGGAAAAGATAGGGACAGAGAAAGAAGACTCTGCTTTAGATCCGCCTCTCAGTGCAAACATTTGAACTGAGGCAGGGCCTTGATTAGCCTCATCTCAAAAGCAGGAAGCAGAACATCTCTGTCAAAGCTGGAAGTATTAGAGAATGCACAGCTTTTGCACAGATTAAAGGAGAAAATGCACCATGCAGAAATGCTTTGAAGATTCTAAGGTGACAATCTGTTATTTTCTGCTGATAACTTTCCTGGAAAAAAGTAGTCACTTTTTTTTTTCTATATCTCTGCTGTCTGCTGTTCCTTGAGTAGAGCCCGACTATCATAGAGAAAGTCTATGGATCATCCCCAACACAGCCACCACCCACCCAATAAGTCTCTTGTCCACTATACACCACTGTCACCACTGTCTACAAATGATGTCAGTAGATACTTTTGTTTCCTATCCTGATGCTGTCCTGAAATGCTAACACCCCTACTCAGATGTTGAGGCAGTTGGAAGAAAGGAGACAAAGCTTGCAAGGAAGAGAAGAGGTCCCTGGGTGAAGGTGAAAGGGAGAATTAGAAGATAATATGCCAGAAAAAAAGATTATTCCTGCAGAGGGAAGGGCTTTTCATAAATGATCCCACAGCTGGATGTGGCTTAGTGGGATGACAGAGACAGAACCTTAAAGTCTTATACATGCTAGGCAAGATCTCTACCACAAAGCTATAACCTCATCCATTAGTAATGGCTTATTCAGCTCTACAGATCAAAGACACCAAGCCAAAAGAAAAAGTAAAAAAAAAAGGAACATTGAACAAAGCTATTCCAGGCTAAAGCTAATGGTGAAAGAAATTTCTCACCAAGAGTAGACAAAGATGAAGTCTGTGCTTCAGTAGCAAAGCTATACAAGTATAAACTGAGAGACTGGATTGTCTTTCTTTTTTAAATGTAAGGGGCAGATAATCCCACATAAACTGTGTAGGGCAAAAGCTGCATGCAATCAAAGGGAAAAACAGAAGAACCAAAGGAACCACTGCTAATATCTTAGTTGATCTTTGGTGAAGACAATTAGACATTAATTTTAATTGCACTATGAAAAATATAACATAAACACATAAAACCATATCGACAGAAAGTTCTGTTATTGAAATGTAGTTATTGTTGTGTATCACAACTCTCCTCAAACCTGTGTGTGTGTGTGTGTGTGTCTGTGTGTGTGTGTGTGTGTGTGTGCGCGCGCGCGCGCACGAATGTACACACACGCCATTACCTATCATCCTCAGGGACCATAAAGAATCGACTCCCTGACTATGATGCCCAGACCTACAGATGCTCAAATCCCTTATACAAAATGGCATCATGTTTGCATTTAACCCTTGCATGCCTTTTCATAGACCCTAAATTAGCTCTAGACTATTACAGCATTTGGTGTAATATAAATGATCATTGCACTGTACATGATAATTATACTGTACTATTTAATGAACAATGACAAAAGAAAAGTGTATGCATATTTTTCACAAACAAATTTTATGTTAAAATATTTTCAATCTGCAATTAGTAGGATCCACAGATAGTAAACCCATAGGTGTGAGAGTTAAGCCAATATAAATACATATGTACATAAATAAATGTAGGCACACATGAATATTACATAAATATAAATATCTCTTCATACACATACAAAACTTTTTAAAGTATGTAAGAAGTTAACTGACTCTGACATGAGTCAAATCAACTGAAAACTAGTCACAGATCTTGTCACCAAAACAGGTAAAGAGATTGGCTTCATCATTTCTAATGGATTTGTCCCAAAACAGTTTATCATTTTCTATTCACTTCTGCTACAGTCATGCTACCTCTCAGCTATTCCTCTGACTCCTCCTCCCAGGTGTTGTGAGCAGAAACAGTTAGGAATTTTCAAGTAATTGATGTGAAGAGCATGTTGAGTGGCCTCACAGAAGAATCATTCCTTAAATACACTCACTCAGAAACTACAGAAAATACAGACGAGCCCTAAGGAAGACCAAGGAGGAAGAACCACTAAGGAGGATTACTTCTCTAATGAGTACGCCCCACATTTGATCTTGATGCCACTCATATTGAGGTCACTGCCTTTACTGGCAGAAACTGGGACATTTTGAAGATAGCTCAATTAATGCTTAGAAAATAATGAAATACAGACACAGGAAGCATGACAATATGATAGTAAAATTGTGACATATATGAATCATAGGCTTAGGAACCTATGGCTCCTTAGTAGACTTGACACTATGAACAGAAGACAGATGCTTGAGTCAGAACTGAACTTAAATTCTGATCCTGCTGCCATTTGCTAGACAACATGAGGAAAGTTCAGTCATCTATAAGGTAGGCAAGGAGTTTGTTGTGGGTGATTTGTCTTTCCCTGTTGCATTGATTACTAACTGATCCTGATATTTGCAACTGACCCACCATGGCCTAATGAAATTATCTTGTTTGTACCAGGGTGATTTAAATGAATAATGAGGGTAGAGGACTCTGATCCCCTTACTAAGCAAAGACAGTCAACTCCTACTTTTTTGGGGGGTGAGGGTTGAGAAATGGTCTCTCTGTAAAAGCCCTGGTTGTCCTAGAACTAACTCTGTAGATCAGGCCTTGAACTCACAGAAATCCACCTGTATGTGCCTCCTGGAATTAAAGGCATGCACCATCATTGCCTGGCTCTTTCTACTTTTTTTTAAGATTTATTTATTTATTAGGTATATAGTATTATATGTTTGTGTGCCAGAAGAGAGTACCAGATCTCATTATAGATGATTGTGAGCTGCCATGTGGTTGCTGGGAATTGAACTCGGGATCTCTGGAAGAGCAGCCAGTACTCTTACCCTCTGAGCAGCTCCCTAGCACCTTCTACTTTTAAGGCCTATTGGCTGTAGTTCTTGACCTAAGCGTCAGCTGTACTTCTCATTTCCACACTGTAAGACTTGGTTGTCATACAATCTAGACTGGCTGAATAAATCTTTGATTCTTAGACTCATTGGAAGTGGCTCACTCAAAATAGACTCATAGTCCAAGTTCAGTGACTAAGACTCAACTCTGGGATGTTTGTTTGCATTGTTGGGAACAAAAAAGGATTTTTCTTTCTGTTGCTTAGGGGAGAATGGAACACATGTCTGATGCTATTAACAGTCTTGGCAGCTTTAATGGGGAACTTGCCTAGAAAAGAGCCAGCAGGAGAAGGCTCAGCCAAGAAATGGCAATCTGGAAAATTCTGAAAATTACCTTAATGCAAGTATCCATGACTGTCCAGATAAACACTACTTTGTAAGGAGGGCATGGTATCCATAAAGGCAAGCAGAGAATGCAGAGTGTTGAGAATCACAGACTCTCAGGCAGGATGGCTTCAAGCACCCACATAGCTTCATGTGGGATAATGTAAGATGTCCCCTAGGTATACAATGGTGCATATCTGCTAATTCTAGTACACAGAGTTTAGGGCATGAGGATTGAGTATGAGTTCCAAGTCAGCCTGGGCTATATAGTAATCAAAGAACAGGGAGAGAGAGAGAGAGAGAGAGAGAGAGAGAGAGAGAGAGAGAGAGAGAGACAGACAGACAGAAGAGACAGACAGACAGACAGACAGAGACAGCAAGAGAGAGACAGAGACAGAGAGAGTCTCTTCATCTACATGTACCCACACCATCTGGTTTACTGATCCATGACAAGTCCTAAATAAGTACACTACCAATTACCCATCCTTGGGAATTTTTCTCCACTTTATTCCCACAACATTTAAATACAGTAGGCTCTCAGGGTTCCCTCCATGAATCACAAAAACAAACATTTTGTTTAAAACATTCAAGTCAAATATTCACAGTGCTGTATTGAGCACACACTACAATGGCAAGCTGCACTGAGAAGTGTTTGCACAGTCAGAAGTCATTTACAGTTTTCCCTTTCCAACCTAGAAATTTCCACCACCACCTAATATAGAACTTCCTATTTGGGATCTATAACTGGGAACTGCACTGAGCAAACAAATAAGTGAATAACTCAGTAACTTAGGAGCCTTCTGACCCAGAAGTTTTATGAATCAAGTGCATTGGCCATTTTTGCGTCAATAGAGAATTTGGAAATCACTGGATTTATTTTTATCTCTGGTCTCTTGTGACTGTGTGTCTGTGACTCACACTAAAAAGTTGTAGCCAAATAGAAAAGACAGGTCTGGCCATGCCACTAACTCACTTTGCTTTTGGAAAACTTGATAGATCCCAGGGCTGCCCCTCTCTCCTTCCTACACTGAAAAGTGACCTACACTGAAAAGTGTAGGTCACTTTTCAGGGACCTACATTATCTGCACTGTTTTGCATTCATGCCCTCTTTCAGATGGACACATCTTCACCTGTCTGAATTTTCCAAGATGGCTGTGAAAACCACAAGAATACGGTCATGTGTTGTTTTCCTTGTTATTTCTCCTTCCCTAACAAAGTCACCTTTGCCATACACAAAGGAGAGATTTAAAGAATAGTCCTGAGATTCACTAATGAATTCCTCTACACTCAGCAGACACTCTAGTGAAACATTTGGGTATAATATTTTAGTCACAGTCAGCTGTGCCATTAGGGAGCCCCATTAAGTTGAGGCGACAGATATTAAACAAACACTCTGCGAGATATTAGATGCTATCGGAGCATACAAAGAAAAAAAGGGTCAGAGAGGAAATTTGAGGATTGGGGTTGCACATCACCTTGATTTATTTTTAAACCTCAGATTGGCTGATTTATTGTATGTGTGGCTTTATCAAGCGAAATCTCTGGCGTAACATTTCCTGACATAAAATTGGAATAAAAAGAGTAAACATCATAAAGGATTGTTTCTCCCAACTAGGAAATTCAAATAATAATGTATGATCCATAGAAGAATAAATGGCATTATTTTTTAACTTAGGTAAAATATTCCTATTTGACAACCTAGTAGTTATGACCTATTACATGCATTAGCATTATTAATCTGTGTCCTCTTGAGTACAACGGTGATTGACAAGAATTATGCCTGTTACATTTTAACAGATTATTTTTACATTTTTACTCATTTATGTGTGGAGATGAAAGGACAACTTATGGGAGTGAGTTCTGAGAATAAAAGAAGTCAGGTTTCTCAAGCTTGCTGGCAAGGTCCCCCACTGCTCAGCCGTCTTATGGGCCATGAAATTGATATTTTTTAAATGTTTCTGAAAGTGAGATGGATCTGAAGGCATTTTTAAAGGCATTAGATGAGTCAAAGGTACTTTCTGTTATAGAATAATAGTTATCTGCTTATCTGCTCTTGTCATTCAGATTAGCACTCATATATACCTATCAATGCTCAATTTGCCTGAACTGGTACACTGCAAGTATCTGTGACCAAAAGTCTTTACAATGGTCTTCTTATGACCAATTTCTGTAGCATGCTCTCCAAAAGAACCTTCCAGTTACCAGGAGATTCTGGTTGTTTTCTCCCCACTCTCTTCGAGTCCAAGAATCAGAACTGAACCACTTCTATACAAAGATGAAAGAGAGAGGTGTAGGCTCTGGAGGAAGAGGAGAAGAATTATATAACATTTGCCTCTCTCTGTACAGAGGAACCCATTTCCATGTACTATAACGACACAAAATAAGTTCAACAACCACAAACAACCACATGATGAGGGCTGATAAAAGGGTATATGAATTCTGGGAACAAATAGTGCTTTTTTGGTACTATCAAAGTACTGATAATGGCCTTGAATTCAATTTAGCAAAGAAGAGAAAGGTGTGTGTGTGTGTGTGTGTGTGTGTGTGTGTGTGTGTCTATCTGTCTGTCTGTGTCTGTTTCTCTCTGTCTCTCTCTCAAACACTAGAGAGGGGGGAGGGAGAGGAAGACTAATTTCTGTTTCCCACCCACTTGGCCAAGAGCAAAGCCGGAGTGCCACATTAGGGCCACTGTAATACTATAATGAAGCAGAAGCTGTTACATCCTACACAGAACACGCTGGATCTCTCTAGCCCCAAATTATAGAAATGCTTAATTAAATCCATATTGTTTAAGCACTCCAATCTTTTTTTAATGTCGTTATTTTTCATCTTTTGCATCTGGGTAAACACTCCCATCTTGGCTCAAGAAAGAGAACGCAGTTTCCAGAAACCATCTAGGTGCTAGGAGACCTTGTCACATGAAAATTAATTTTTCACAAATTGGAGAAGCTACCTCCCTGTCCCACATGTAAACAGCATAGAACAGTAAAGTGGCTTCATCCCTTCTACCCCTAGGCTCAACCCAGACCACACTGTTCAAAGATCTCTCTAGAATCATCTGATGCCCAGTACACACCTCTTCGGCATACTTTGAAATCTTCAGGGATGGTTGCTGTGACCTGAGACCAGTTTTAAATAGCAGAATTTTTGATGTTTTGAACCTCCAAAGGCCATTTCTCTGTGTTATTTGCTATCATGTTTTTTTATGCAGTTCATGTCGTCGGAGAAAAAAAAGCCTCTTTCCAAATATGGCCTTAACCAGTTGATTATAAAAAGTCTTGTGTTAAAGATTTCTGATACATTTATCTTTGGAACAACATTTTAATTTAACTCTAGGTTTTCTTTCCTTATTTTTTGTTTGGTTTGGTTTTGTGAGATAGGATTTCTCTGTATTGCTTTGGAGCTTGTCCTGGCACTTGCTCTGTAGACCAGGCTGGCCTCGAACTCACAGAGATCCACTTGTCTCTGCCTCCCAAGTGCTGGGACTAAAGGCATGTGCCACCAACACCTGGCTGACTTTAGGTTTTCTTTAAGCTCATGATTACTATGTCCTCAGTAATCCCACATGTGCCCCAAATACGCAAGAATTGAAATTCATCACCAAGATAAACTGTAGTTCCCAAGGAACTTAAGACTTGCCTTGAATTGTTTGGTTGGTTACTACTGTAAGAACTATTTGCCTTTCTTTCTCAGTATCCAATAACGGCATTTGAACTGTGTATTTAGTCACCTTCAACCCCAAATATCAACCAGCTAATGAACAGTTTCCCAGTATACAAATTTTAGGATTTAAATTTTGCATGCAATGTTAGTGCGATGGTTCTATGGGTAAAGGTGCTAGCTGCAAAACCTAAGAACCTGTATCAAAATGCCAGGCTCACCTGGTGGGAGGAGAGGACCAACTCCCACAAGTTGTCTTCTCACCTCCAGATACACATTACAGCACATGTATATCAACACACATACCAAAAAATCCAACACACACACACACACACACACTGAATGAATAAATAAAAATATAATAAAATAGTGTAGAACTCTTACATGCCCTCAAACAGTTTTCCCAGATGCCTAGATGCTCTCATTTCTTTCTTTAGGGCTCATACTCACCTACTCTTTATGATTTGCCATAGTTCTGACACTGACCTCTAAAGCTACAAAAGAATAATAGTTTGTTCTAAGGCAAAAACCAAAGCAAAACAAACAGAGAATATTGAGCTAGTGAGGGCTGGCCAGACAGCTTGGTGAAGCCGGATTTGGTTGCTCTGTGTTCCGGGCAGTCTTACAGCAAAGATGGAATACAGAGACTGGAGGAGCCCAGAAAGCACATGGACCAGCTCACCTGTTACATGTCCAGGAAACATGTGGACCAGCTCACCTGTTACATGCAGCAGTGAACAAGAGACCATGTGTGAAACAAGCTGGAACACAAAGACGGAGACCCAAAGTTTTCCTCTGATTTGTACACATGCAAAATATCATATATAAATTTATACTCAAACAAATGAGCGCACACACACACACACACACACACACACACACGCACACGCACACAAAGCTATTAAAAGCAAATGAATCCAACAATAATGTTTGGCTCTTTGCTACATCCTATTTTTTCCCTTATTTATTCAAATTATATTCTGCATTATCCATGCTAAAAAAAAAAGTAAGCTAAAAAAATGTCATAAAAATTAGGGGTCATCTAAATATATCCCCCATTCTTTTGTGGAAAGTTTCAGGAAGAAGCAAGAGCCCTGTTTTCAGAAACCTAAAGCTGACATCACACTCTCTCTGTGAGTGCTTGGATAAGTCACTCAACTCACCTCAGACATGGTTGCTAAAGCACCTGAGCTATCATCCATTCTGCAAATTTTAAGGCTGGCTACACATCTAAAGGTGTGTAAGATAGCACATGGAATGTGCTATCTAATGGAAAGATATGATGGCATCAGATTGTTAGTTGGTGTTCTTCCCAGAAGATATTAAAATGCTACTGGTTGCCAGGGCTAAACCAAGCCACAGCATGGGGTAGCATTATACTGGGTATAGTAAAAGCTGGCTGGATTATAAAACAGGCCTCAATGATCCACTGTATAGTCCATTCCTCAATAGATAATCAAGAGTTGACTAACTCACAGCAAGGGCACATGATAGTTCCTTGCACTGCAGTTACCCATATGGTGGGAAAACGAAGGTTGCTTGTGCCAAATGCAAATCCAATTAAAACTTGGAAAGGTTGTTCCATTATCACATTCGCAGCCATAATTAAATTTGTGATCTGAGAAGAGCTGCCAAGCTTGCCGCTCTGTTTTGGAAGGTGGGACATCTGTTAACATTAGTGTGGACACAGACATGGGAGAAAGTCACAAAAATCTGGCTTCAAAATGAACAGTCAGAATAAACTATAGTTTCTTTAGGGCTGTGAATACAAAATCCTCTTTAATACCTAATGTGCCTCAGTTTCATGAGCGTCATTTATTTTGTGATTTGTTGTGGAATATTTGTTCAGCTATGCAAAGGTATGTTGCATTTGTTTAACTATGTAAAGATGTGGTACATTTGTTTAATTATGTAAAGATGTGTTGCTGTTTTACCTGGTCTGCCTACGGTACCTTATTGGTCTATTAAAAAAGCTGAATTGTCAATAGAGAGGATGTATAGACAGGACTTCTGGGTATTGAGAGTAAGTAAGAGGCATTAGGCTCCAGAAAAGAAGGAAAAGAGACACCAGGGAGATGTCAGGGGCCAGCCTCCTAGATATGGAAGAAGCAGGAAAGATGGTCATATAGACTTAAAGAAAGGTTTAAAGCCCCAAAGTAAAATGTAGATAAATAGAAAAATAGAACCAGGTTAAATTAAGTTAAAAGAGCTAGTAGGACAAACCTAAGCTAAGGCCAAGCATTCATAATTAATAATAAATCTTCATGTTTTTATTTGAGAGCTGATTGGCTGCCCAAAGACAATTCCAACTACAGTAGTTTTAAACATAAATTACTGTTTCTTACTGTTTTTCATTTCTAAAGTTAAGGATTTTTAGGATTAGAACTTCCAGGTCACTGAAACTTCACCTAATAAAGTAATTAATTGTCAGAAATAAGAAGTTTTAAGATAGACCCTAGAGGAATAGAAGAGAGAAGAGAGACACAGAGACAGAGAGAGAGAGAGAGAGAGAGAGAGAGAGAGAGAGAGAGAGAGCATAAAAGATGGAGCCATTATAGGTTTGAAGAGAAAACTGAACCTAAAGAAATGTCCAGAGACTTGCACGATTAACTCCAACTAACAATTTGAGCAACAGTGGAAAGACTGCCATAAATGCCCTTCTCTGATAATAAGATCAACTACTAACTTATCCACCATCATGGAGCCCTCATCTAGTACCTGATGGAAACAGAAGCAAATACCCACAACTAAACACTGAGCTGAACTAGAATCTAGATGCAGAGAGGGAGGATAAGACCACACTGCAGAAACACATAGAGACAGCTTACCTGAACAAGGTGGAACTAATAGGCACCCAGACTGATAGCTGGGAATCCAGCATGGGACAACTCAGACCCCCTGAACATGGGTCTCAACTAGAAGGACTGAGCAGTCTAAGGGACCTCAGACAGTGGAACCAGGATGTATTCCTTGTGCACAAAAGGACTTTGTGTGCGCATCAACCATGAAGGGATACTCCCTTAACCTAGAGACAGGAGAGAAGTCCTAGTTCCTACTCCAAATGATTTGACAGATGTAAATGACCCCTCCTGGAGGGCATCACCCTACATGTGGAGTGGGGGGGATGGGAGGGGAGAGTGGTCAGAGTGCATGTGAGTGTGAGGGTAGGAGAGAGGAAAAGAGAAAGGGAGGGAGGGAGGAAGAGAGAAAGGGAGGGAGGGATGGAGGGAGAGGGAACTGGGATATATATGTAAAATAAAAATAAGAAATAAATTAATTTTTTAAAAAAGACGGACCCTGGAGATTTTGTAACCTTGAAGACCTGAATAGGAAGCTCCAGAAACCATATAAAAAATTCTGGTGGGGTAGAAGCTTGCATCTGTGTTCCCAGAGAACTGGTAAGTCAAGAGAAGTCAGGAGAACCCTCAAGACACTGGTAGACCAGCTAGCCCAACATACAAAGCAGCAAGCAATTGGAGACTCTGTCTCAAACAGGCAAGGACCAATCCCAAGGTTGCCCTCTGACCTACACAAACACATCACAGCACATGTATCTATACTCATATACATGATCATGTGTGTGCACATTTGAAAGTTCAAGCACATGCACATGGACACACAAATATAAATAAAAATAAAGGACCTCACAAAGCCAATGGATCCCCAAGACAGCACTGAAATTAAACATGAACTGTTTCACCTACCTATCATACCTGACAAACTCCATGGATATGGAGTATACAATTAACTGAATCTATTAATGCATTAGGATAATTGTTTCATGAACATTATTAACTTTCTTACTTATAAATTATTTTAAACCAAGCAGCAACTTTATGTTAGGTAGCTATCTTAGTTATTTTTCTGTTCTTGTAAAGAGACACCATGACCAAGACAACAAATAAAACAAAGTATTTAGTGACTTGCTATCAGTTTCAGAAGGTTAGTCCATCATCACCATGTCCACAAGCATGGAAGCAGGCATGGAACCAGAGCAGTAGCTAAGAGCTTACATCTTATCCTCAAGATAGAGGCCAAGAGAGAGCAAGACTGGGCCTGGCATGGGCTTGGTAAACCTCAAAACCCACTCCCAGTGACACAGTTTCTCCAACAAGGCCATGCCTCCTAATCCTTTCTAAGTTGTCCACCAACTAGGAACCAGTCAAATATATGAGCCTATAGTGACTATTCTCATTCAAATGGGCATAGTAGTTTTATCTCTACTTTGAAGAAGAATAATTTGAAATTCTAGAATATAAAGCAACATATTGATATTCTCATAGTAATAAGGCAGAGAAACAAAGACCATGACCCAGGTTTGTTTTCTAAGTCCCCCTTTGCCTGCATTTGCTTAATTTATAAAACACACAAATTTATATCAACAGAGCTAGCTAGTCGTCATGAAGACTTTAATACTTGTGGCCACATTTAGATGTTCACAATACTATTACAGTACACAAGTCACCACATTCCTGGATAATTCAATGAAATCCTCAATTGAACAATATTAACCCAAAGAAGTGCTCTTGAAATAACATTAAATTCTAGATTTTGAAGGAATCCAGAATACAATCAGCACTAGTGTATCATCGGAAAAATATCTTGGAAATGCTACAGTCTGAGGGACCTGAGTACTGGTTCTTTAGTTGTACCCAAGCCACAATCACTGTGGCCTCATTTCCACTTCATGGAAGGGATGTGGCTAAACTGGAATCTCCTTGGAATTCTTTTCAGGCGTAAGAGTTCATAATCACCATGAGGACCATCAAGCTGGAGTTCCCACCTTGCATTTCCCTGATTGTTTTCTTATTGGATCTGAATTTGAACTCTTGTAATCATATCCAAGTTTCCCACTTCCTAACATTCTGACCACAGTAAGCCAATCCCTATAATGTCTTACAGATCACAGTGAATTTTAAGTGACAATAATCCTTGACAAGGGAGCAAATTAATTAGCTCTGTAATTTGTTGCAGGGCAAGAAGAAAGAGAGAGATTGGGTTAGTAATTTATATAGGGAAGAAAGAAGATGGCTAGACATAATCAGCTACTCTTTTTTATATAAATTTTATTTATATTAGAAACAATCTTATTTTACATATCAATCCCAGTTCCCTCTCCCTCCCATTCTCTCATGCCGCCCACAACCAGCTCATCCTACTTCCATCCACTCCCCAGAGAGGGTGAGGCTTTCCATGAAGTGAGCAGTTACTCTTAAGTGATCATTTAACTTCATATGAAAGGTGGCTTGAAAAGACAAACATGCAGAATTTCCCAAAGAGGTTTTGCTTGATGTTTGTCTTCAAGTGCACCATGTTGTAAGGGACATTTGTACACATGCCTGTCACTGCAAAGTGAAATGGCACCATTTTCCCTATCTTGTTGATGAGGGAGACACATTAAGAGTTACTGACAAGGTCAAGTACTTGAGAAATCTGTTAACATATGTGTAGCCACCACAGGAGCACAGGTTCCAAGCCCACAGTAACATAATATATACAACATGTCCTTAGTTGGCTACTTTAGATGTCTACCAAGTGAAGCAATTAAACCAACTAGTCAAGGTCACAGACATCAGCAATGGTGACATTCAGTCTGCTGCATCTTTTACACATGACCAGACAACAGAAAATACCATTTGAGTCAATCAATGTTTAAGTGTAAGTGATATAGCCAAACTATGGATGATGGATGCCTTGTTTTTCTTTAAAGTACTTTCCTTATAATTATTATAGCATGTTTATTCATTTGTTGCACATGACAATCAAGTACAATTTGCAAAGACAAATTCCTTTAATATATGAATTTAACAATATCATTAAAGTCCTATCATATGTAATAATCAGAGCCTTCTACACTTTTCCCAGGAAACTCTTAAGGGGCAGCAAAACTCAGCAGTGTTCTAGAAACACCTCTACCTACACTCCACAGATAATTAAGGCATCTTTTCTCACTGTTTCCTTCCCAAATTACATGTGGGATGTCTTTGTATTATTGGACTGTAAGTTATTGGTCATGTCTAGTTTATCTTTGGATCCTGGCCTCCCTCCAATTAGGGGTCATCATGAAATGTGAAGGAACAGATGGATGGAAGAAGGAGGTGGAGGAATGCAATCCAGAAACCACACTGGGAAGTGTGCATTTCACACAAGTCACTACATTTCTGTCTCAGCTGCTTGGCCAACATTGTAGGTTGCTCAACAGAATCTATGCTTTGACTATGTTTAAATTAAACACAGCCAGCTTTCTTAAGAAACAGAGTTTCAAAAACAAGAGCAAAAACAGGGGGCTTGGGAACCATCTGGTCGAGCCCTGCCTGAAGCATTCTAAATATTCCAGGAGGTTTCGTTCCATTTAAAGTCTTGTTTTAACCCTTAAAACAGAAAAAAGAATATAGGGATCCCAAAGTCCCCTCTGTATACAATGTTCCTTCCAGAAGAATTCTGTTTCCTTGCCCGGCACTAAGTAAATGCTAAAAAAAACATTATATGTATACCTAATTATCTGTAACTAAGGATGTAAAAAGAAAGAAAAAAGAAAAGAACAGACCCCAAAAGTCACTAGCAACTGCTACCTACATGAATGTGTCCCTTTAGTGCCTATATTTCCTTCCCCAGTAGCTGTGACCTCTTCCTTCCTAATGCACACTGTCAATTACAGAACAGAACTCCCTTTTACCCTCTTCAAAATAACATCTCATTTTTCAGTGCTAACACAGTCCAATACCCTGGAGCTTCTCAGACTCTCGTTTTTTTAAAGGCATTTGCATGAACCACATTCATTGGTCATGGGCTTAATAAACTCTCCTGGATGCAGGTATCTTTCAGCCTGTCAATTTAAATGTCTTTTCTCAAATACCATAGATCAGTGCAGAGAGAAGAGCATTCACAAAGAGAGACTGTAAGAAAGTTCAAGGATGCAAAGGCTGCAGATAGGTGATTCAGAGGCTGTCACTGATGAAGATACTAATAGGCCAATAGTAAATAAAATTACTCTGAGAATGCAAATTGAGATACCATTGTTCTGAAGAGGTCTTTCCTGTTCTGGCACCTATGCAATAATGAACATACCATATATTAAGAATTACTCAGGGCATCCTTAAAAACTTTTGGATTTCCTTGGTGGTCAACCCCTTACCCAAAGAGAAAGACAAACAGCTCTGTGAGTGGTCTTGTTTCTTATTTATGTCTTTCACTATAATTTCAAATAAAACAAGAGCCAGGCGTGAGTCCAATCCTTACTCTTCTTTCTCTCTTAAAACACAATCACATTCTCTAATTACATAGCATACTTTGCAGCCTGCTGCACGATGCCTTGCGTTGCCTGTTAATTGTATCTATTTAAATGTCTTGTCTCATCCAATGTGATTATAAACTACTGGAGGGTAGGAATAATGCCTTATATTTATCTTGTCTGATCCATAACAGCTGTTGGCATAGTGAAAAGCACAACACAGGTGCTTGATGCAAACTCTTTGGTATGAATAGATCAAGAAACTTGGGAGATTGAGAAAGTTTGGTTTTGTCTTTCCTTCTGGCCTTAACAGAAATGCTGTCTCAGAGATTTTTCAACTCATGCATTATTAATTTTTACAGGTGCCACCTTTTACTAAGACAGTATGGGGCACTGACAGCCAGCCACAGTGCATTACTCTAATCAACAACAATTGTGGACTTATCATAATCAGAAACCATTGTGCAGTTAGGATGGATCCCCTAAATGACAATCATCTCACCATTGTAAAATGGTGAATGGACCATAATACCATCAAAGCATAAAACTGCCCCTAAAGTGTTCTCTTAAGTAATCCTGCTGAAAGATTAGGCACCAGCAGGTAATTTTGGCCTTATCTTTCTCTGGAAAATTTAGAAGATACTTGAAGTTGAATAAATCACCACGAACAATTGTAAGAACAATTCACCCAGGGCAATTTGATGGGGAAGATAATTTTATAGTCATGATTTTCATATCATCTTCTACACTCTGATTCTCTTGCACTGAATAATATTTCCCTTCCCCCACACAAAATAATGTGTCTGAATTGATTCATGTGTGGGTTTTCCTAGAGATAAGAAATACTGGCATAAGATTAATTGCATTCCTGTTTCCTGGAAGATGTTTCAACCTGAGACTAATCCTAGAAATAGCAGTCTCTGCCAAAAGAAGGAAACAGAGGATGATAGAAGATACTTTCAAACAACACAGCATGGGTAAGAAAGATAGCATTTTATTGTGTGTGTTGTTTGCATAGTCTAGCTTTTCTAGCATTTGCAAAGGCCTGAGTTAAATCCAAAGCACCACATAGACTACACTTGGTAGTACACACCTAAAATCCCAGCACTTGGGATGTGAGACAAGAAGATGAGTTCTTGGTGATAACAACATAGCAAATTAGAGGTCAATTACACATGTGAGACTTTGTTTAAATCAATAAACAAACAAATAAATATGTTATCTCTCTGGATAATTACACTATTTGTTAATCTACTTTCATTTAGTTCTATTATATGAAATAGTTTGCTGAAAGATGCAGGAGATACAGAAATAAGGATCTATTTCTAGCCTTAGTAACACATTGTCATAGACAACACACACATACACACACACACACACACACACACACACACACACACACACACACACACTACATAATCAAAGAACCATTAGGGAATATGTGAAAAGGATATCAGTGTTTTTCTGTACAATGAAATGGTGTCCCAAACCTAACATTCCACAGATATGTCCTAATACAATCTGTATTGTTTACAAAGCTTAAATCACTCTTATAGCTACATTTTAGAGAGCTTCAATCAGAGGAACTATAATTTAGTTAAAGGAAAAGATGTACAGAAGGAATCATGGACTGATCCATACATGCTTTAGAAAATTATGGATACTGAGTAATAATTAAGAAAAACTAAGGTTTAAATTATTATAAATATATAGGTGGGGTCATTCCAGACTAAGACAGCAGTCAACAAAGCCAAAGTCAGTAACACAGTGTATCTGGAAAGAAAGGAAATCAGTCAAGAAAGGAAGATTGGAGCCGAAATAAACAGGGTCATAATTAACAAGATAATGAGGGAGTTTACATTTTAATCACCATGAACTAGAAAGCAATTGATAATTACTCAACAGAAAAAGTAATAATGTTACTATTACTTTCTGAAGGATTACTAAACAAATAGAAATTTAGGAGATGGATTATATTTATGCAAAAACTAAAGCTTAGCAGTGATGAAGACTAGTCTAGCAGTGTAAGCAGAAATGGTGTTCCAGACAAAGACAAGATGATGCAAATGAAAGGGGTGGGATTTAACAACTTCCAGGAAATAGAAAGCTCACAGAAGTTGGTTTCTGTGTGTACATGGAGTCAGAGGGAAGGAGGATTCAAGTGACTAGGTGTTAGTAATGTACTTCTTGGTTTTAACGTAGAAGTCGAGGCAAACAGAAGTTTCCATGTTATCTAACAATGTCTGAATGGAAACACCTGGTAGAAAGCTGAGGGTGAGAGGAAAACAACAAAGAAGCAAGACTTGGGTAGGACAATGAAAGCTCAGTTAGGCCATACCCAATAGGGTACATAGATCCTAGTGCTTGGCTTTAGTTTGCTATGTGTGGTCCAGAGAAAGTAGTTTTACATAAATACCACAATTTTTAAGAGAAAATAATTTAATCATTTTAAGTTCTACTACATAAAATTAACCTAAAAATACCTGAATTATTCATCTGCAACCTCTGGTCCAGTATATGGATGAAAACCCATTATGAGATTTTGATATGTGTGTAGGTTTGGGAATATTCTTTCTCAGAGGGAATGGAGAAAATAAACCAAGGAAGAAAGGGGGTAACAAGAAACCCTAAAATTGATGTTGTAGCAATTTAATTTTCATTATATTCAGGATAAATATTAGAGTGAATAGTTGTTTTCTAGACATCCTTTAACCTTGAGAATCATCGTGGAAAACAGTGATTTCTGTGGTTTGTAGAACTGTTTATCTGAAGGAGCTTTACAACTTTTGTATGACTTTGGTCACAAGATACCTCTGGCTTATCTGAGATTATTGGATTATTGTGTACTAAAAATGGTACACAATAAGGAACTAGAATCATGTGGACAAGGGATGTTTACCCCCCCCCAAAAAAAATCTCTGTATAAAAATCAATAAATATGCCTTGGTATAGCAGTTTGAGGTTCAATTCAGTTCAATTCCTCAGAGGCTGGACCTTCCTGCTGCCACACAGGCCTTAAAATTCCATCTTGGAGTGAGTGACCTCTTTCTTCAGCTATGGACAATCAAGAAAAGTACTGGTGAATGGTTCAAGAGTAAGTGAACAGCTTTACCCCAATGTTGTCAGACTGAGCTCTATAACACATGGTTAACACATTCCAAAACAGAGATGCGAAGAAAATATTTCCCAAAACACTGTACTACAAATAGTTAAACAGTCTCTTTAATGCAAGACTTTCCAGGATTTTTGGTACATGTGCATGGCATAGAACCAACCAAAAGCATACTGTTGTGAATAGCATCCTTCCAGTGTGTCAAAGCATAAAACTCTTGTCGCATGAACCATTTTTTAAGACATTTTTTAATCCTTCAGAACACCGATAATAAAATGCTGCATGAGACAATTGCTGCAAAAACCACATCTGGATGATAAATTAGTCCAGAACCATTCATTCTTTGAGGTAAGAAATCATGGTAGGAAGAACAATGACCTGAGATTCAAAGATAGCTAGCAGGCTCACATTCTAGTCATTACTGACCTTTGACATTTATGATTCCAGCACTTTCTGAATAATGCATGGAACACACCAGAAAAAAATATCTCCCTATTCTCTTTTATTACTCATGCTTTTAAAATCAGTGCCTCAGAGGCAGCATTATTCCAAATCTTAATGTCTTGATACAAAAAAATAATAAAAACTCTCTTCATAAGATAATTGGTGATGAAATGTCTCTTTCACCAGTTTTGTTTTTTGCTCCATAGCTAGTATCACTAGTTAAGTGAATTTCCACTCACAATGTATCTTAGCATTATACTTACATCTTTTGTGGATGCACAAATTATATCTTCTACTGCTGTCTCTCTTCTCTGCACAGAGATTGTCTTCTACTATGCATGCTATGGATTTTCCAACTAAGAAAATGAGTTTCCACAATTCATGTCCCCAAACATATTGCTGGGCAAGAAAAGCAGCCCTATCACTACAAAAACCAGTGTTTCCCTGTTCTGCACAGACAATGTACTCCTAGGCCTTTTTGCTTTTTTTTGCTAAAATTACAGAGAAACCAAAAAAAAATGATGTGGATCAATTTAATTCTTATGGCAGTAATTGTAATGAAGATGGGAAATGGTACAGTGTAAGCATTTGACACCTGAAGCTGCACTTGGTAAAAAAAAAAATCTAATCTATTCTTCATCAGAGTTTTCTCTCAGAATATCCCATGAGACCAGCCAGAATCTCTGATCCTGCATTCAGATTAGTCTATCTGGCCTCCTGCCATCTCTCAGCATTGTCTTCTCAAAGACAGCCACACGCAGAAACATGCTTGAGCAATTTTTAAAAAATTATCCATAATCCATTGTGTAAAATACCATGTAGACAAGACATACAGAAAAAGCATTGCTCCTACAAAAATAATAAGAGGTTAAATTTGATGGCATTTAATTACAGGACCCAAGCATTCCCACATCACATTCTGTGTTCTACTGTTGGGTTCTACTGTTTTACCAAGCGAGTTCTCCAGATGAGCTTGACCCAGAAGATATTAACATACTAATTAAGAAACAGTCTTCTTTGCTATTGATTGAGCTTTGCCCAACACTCATTAAACATAACTGCTAAGAGACATGGGATCTAAATAAGAGAAGAGAGTCAAGCCATGATCACCTGCTCCTTGCATGGAAATCTGCATCCAGTTCCTAGCATCTGGCCCAAAGCAGTAACTAATCTTTAAATGGGGAAGGAAAAAGAATATGACTCTCCCCATTAGTGTGCTATCTCAGCTCAGTAGTTTCAAAGACTAGATAGGGTTAAACAGTTTGAGCAGACTGAGCGACATGATACAAGAAAAAGCAACCCTGTTTCAAGTAATAAATGAACTCAGTAAGGTAACAGGACATAAAATCAATGTGCACAACCTTTTAAAAACACTGTGCCCCTGTTTTCTTGTGAGCCCTGACTTAGACTAGAAGTCACCGGTCAGAAAAGCACATCTTCAGGTCAAACCCAGCACTGCTGGAGGCCCACTTTTCCTTCTTATAAGTAAAGATTTATTTGAAATACACCTATGCCCATTTACCTATATACCATCTAGAGCTACTTTCCCCTCTTAATGGTAGAGTTAGATGGCTACCGGATTATTCAATCCATTAAATCTAAAATAGTTACTTCTTTGCCACTGGAAGACAAAGACTGCTAAATCCTCTCCTAAACAGTAAAATTTACAAGCTATCTATCCTGCAAAAAAAGATAGAAGAGCAAGCAGAGACATAAGACATTTTCTTCCTACCCAGCTCATCAAACCAATAAAGGCTTACATTTCTCCTAGGTCCCTTCATGGAGCCTATGGGTATAGAGATATGCATGAACTTTACACTACTCTTTTTGTCATATAGTATTTTAAACGGCCATATTATCTTTTACCTTGTAAGCTATCTTTAAGACTTATATAAATGCATTTGGCCTAATGGGTAACTATGGAAAAGGGAGAGCCACTAGTAGTGTAAATCCACATCTTCAAAGTTCATGTAATTTTAATATTAAATTTTCAAACAAAGAATACACCAACTTATTTTTCTGAAATTACCTACAAGGCTTTGATAGCAAACACATGCCAGCAGGCATGCATATATGAAAGGTCATCTGGCTACGTGGTGTGGTTTTGCTTTCTTTCAGTTTTCATTCCTCTATAGTAAGTACAGGTGGCAATTATGATAGTCAAATAACGTCCAAATATTGACCAATGAACCAATGGACCCAGGACCCAGATTGTAGTAAAACAGACAAAAGTATTGAGTTGTTAACCATTTTTACCACTCTGTTGTCAACTTTAATTTCATCAAGGCCCTCCAGAGTTAAGGAAAAGTTGAAAACCACAAGTCTTTTTAAAACTTTTCTGCAACGGCTTTGGAAATCTCCTCTTCTAGCCCTTGAATGGCAAGGGACTCATTTGTTCCTTGCTTTCTTGGATCAGTGCTGAAAAGAAGATGCCATGAGATCCACCCCCAGCCTCTTATTTCAGTGAAGTGTTTCACTCTCCAGGCAATAAGGGTAGGCTGGTACAGAATTCACAAAGAATTCCTTTAGTTTAAAATACACAAAGGGGCTCATAAACATATTCTTTCTGGAACTAGGGAAGATAGTTCAGAAATTAAAGTGCTTGCTGCACATGCTGGATGACCAGAGTTGGGTCCTCAGGAACCTAGATAGGTGAGGTAGCTTTCCTGTAAATACAGCATGGCAGGCTGCGATAGAACTATCCAGAGCACACTGGATAATAAGAGTAACCATATTGGGGTATTGGGGAGCTCTGGATTTAATTGAGAAAACCAGTCTCAATCACTAATATAAAAGAGCAATCAAAGGTGATTCAGAACATCAATTTCTGGCTTCTACATGCAGAAATGTTCATGTAAACTCCCACAAATGTGCTCACCATCATAAAAGAACATGCATGCACACATGCATAACACACTCACACATACACACACACACACTCACACACCACACACACACACAGAGAGAGAGAGAGTGAGAGAGAGAGAGAGAAATAAAAGAAAAAACTTTTTACAGAGAGAAATGAAAGAAAAAAAATAAAACATCTTCCCTCATAGGCCACTCCATTACTTTCCAACACGTCAATCTATTCCTAATGCAATTAATGACCACTGTAGCAGTCCATAATGCCCTGAGAACTAAACTGCTCCAACCACCTTTTGCTAGGCTCCTCCTCACATCTCCTTCTGTTTGTGTTTGGTGGTCAAATGGTTAGTATATATCATTAATAATAACTAAATTCTTTCTCCTGCTGTTCTTGATTCCTCTGGTGATGAAAGATGAAAATATTTAAGGAGAAGAAAAGTCCCAGGGAGAATATTGCTCTCGTGGGCAGGTTTGTTTCCTGGAATTATGGAGAACAACCTGCTACAAAGTCACAGATAATAAAAATGTCTTCAGGGTTAATAAACTGGGGTCCCATAAAAATGAGAAGTGGCTTCCTGCATAGATCTGTAATCCATGCTTTATTTACCAGGTTGGGTTCACAAAGCTTTCTTCAGAAAGACTCTTTGTGGCTATCGAGGAAGGAAGATCCTTTAGTTTTATGTGGAGAACTCATATTGATATGGTACACATCAGATTGACGCAATCCAGGATGGTCAAGCTCCGACTGGCAAGTTTTAATTAATATTATCCACTCCACCCCATCCCTACACACACACACACACACACACACACACACACACATACATTCTTTCCGTAAAGATTTCCCTATTTCATTCAACATCTACCAAGCACTTATTTATTTTCACTATGGACTGTCAGAGGAATACAAAAGGATTTTTTGTATGTTGATCATCCCTATATACTGACATCCTGCCTTACAGAGAAAGCAATATACATATTTGTCCTAAGAACCCAGGTGTATTTGTTATGTTTACATGACTGTGATGAAAATTTCTTCAAAGAATCCATTAAAGTGGGGTAAGATTTACTCGGCTCACAGCTTCAGGCTATTTTAATCCATCATAGCAGGGAAGGCAGGGCAGAGCAGCACCATCCATAGCAGCAGGAACATGAGGCAGAAGCTTCTCACATCTCAGTGGGTGAAGAAAGAGACAGTGCTAGATCTAGGAGCCTCATTATAACCTTGACTTCAAATTCACTTTATTTTTGATGAGTTGTCCCATTTTTCCAAGTTTGTCATTTATACTTCTTCTATCATCTGATTTGGCTAGTTCAGTGTTTTCCTTATCATTTTGTGTGAGCCTTTGTCTATTTATTTAAAAAAAAAAAAAAAAAAAACCAATGTGAGTGGTTTTGAGAAAATTGGTACCTATTACCAGCCTCTTGGAAGGGCTATCTGTGGTATGCTGGCAAAGAAGGAGAACTTGGAAGATTCCTAAAGTTTCTGTCTCCTCAGAACCAAATATCTTTCATAAAGGAAAAAAAAACACAAATAATAGTACATTTTTCATTCTAATGTTTAAAAAAGAAAGCAAGCAAATAAATAAATAAAAGGTCAAAATTATTCTGATTCTGTCCCCCCCAATAGTAAAATCTTAAATGTAATCTATAAATATGGTCAAATATGGCCTTTATCTCAAAAGTACTTCCTTGTTTGGGGGTTTTGTTTGTTTGTTTGATTGTTTGTTTTTGTTAGATTTGTTCTATTAGAGAAAACAAGAGTAGAACAGCTAACTCATGGGAGAACTAGAATGTGAACTCAGAATGGCCTAATCAGAAGCCGGAAGTCCTAACCACTACATTGTGGTGTTTCCTGAGTACCAGTAATTGAACAATGCAATTTATATTCTTTATTCAATTGAACTGGGTATTAAGAGTGAGATAGATTCAGGTGTTTCTTCTGTTTCCCAGCTAGAAGAGCAGATGGGAAAGGATAAGCAACATGCCCAAGTCAAGATAAAAAATAAAAAGTAACCCTCACATGCTGCCAAAATTAAATAACAGGCTACTAATGCAACAGCCACGTCCTTAATTAAAGCATTTCATACTGCCTGCACGTGTCCTACAAGCTATATTCCACACCAAGCATGGGGAATGTAATCAATTACAGCTTCTCAACCCATGTGCATTTTGTTATATTAAAATCAAATGCCTCTCTTGATTTATGATTCAAGTTGAAAATGCACTTGCATACTAAGTTTTTGCAAATCTAAAGATGTCTTGTGTCTTGGTCATCTAGCTTATTTATTGATCATTCTGTCTACCTCCACATTCTCTATGCTCATCACAGGCTTTCTAAATCCCAAGGGCTTTACAGGAGAGAGTTTGACAGCTGAGCAACTCAGAAACGCTCAACTCTCCATTGTTTTTGTACTGTGAACTTCTATATGGTGTTGGCAAAAGTCTGAATACAGGCTGGAGTGCCTAAGGTGACATAAATTTTGCCCTTTGCAGTACATTTCCTTTCTGGAAATGTACTTTAGACTAGAGCGTGGAAACATTTCCATGCAATGCAACTGTGCACTTGCTGTTTTGACCCCTGCCGACAACTAATCCTCAGTAGAGTGACATTACATTCCTCCATTCAGCTTGCTAATGCAGGGGAGGTATCATAGCAACATTTCTCAGTTCCCTGGGATAAGGGTAGCAATTGGGCGGTATAGATTTATTAGAGATGGGAGGCATGAAAGCTGTAGAACACACCGCTCAATTCTTGTCTCATAATTCTTGTAAATTTTCTGTCGCTATTCCCTTCTGCTCATAAATTTGATTTTAATAGAAGGGTCGTGAACAAGTGCCTCCCTATCTCTTATCACCATGAAAGGTCATTTTCTCTGCTGGCATGTAAATAAGGGCATGCAAGCTCTGCTCTCATATAGTGAGATTGTCCCTATTTCTTTCTGAACTGGATATTTTCTAAAACATTGTCTAAGATGGCCTTTTGCCCTCACACCCATGGAAACTATAAATGGTTCTGGGCAGTTGAATTTATTTTCTGAGGCTTATAATAAATATTTCAGAAAGGTCATCCCTTCCACAGAAGTTCACAGAAAGGCAGTGTTTGGAGTTGCTGGCATGTGACAGCTGCTTTGATGTCACTTCTACTAATATGTGTCTTCAACATGTGAAAACACTATTTTGGTAGTCAAGGGCAATACCCTTCATCTCTATAATCATGACTTCTGTGAGTGATTCTCTTCTAACCTGTTTCTCCTGTATAAAGATGATACCAGATGTAAGAGCATTGTTCTGACCATTGTTGACACTATGCAGAGTCTACTGCTGCATCTTGAGCTACATCTACAGCCTTAGGTACAGGCATCTATAATGTATGCTATATTTCATACATGTCTTGTTATAATCACCTCCTAACCTACACTTTGTTAACCTCTTCCCACTTTCTTTCTCCTGTCTTCTAGACAACACATCTTTTTCTTCCAGTAACTCCATCCTAACATCTTTCCTGTCCCCCAGTTAAGTTATTGCTTCCAAATGCACAAACATCTTCCACATTATATTTCTCTAATCTTGCTTCCTAATGTTAATCCTTATTTATTTGTTTATTCAAATGGAGTCTATCCTTTAAAAATTAGCTCAGACAGTCTCATCTAACCTCTTGCACTAATGGTGATTGCAATGAAAGGCATAATGTAACCACATTTACACTTGGTACTATCTACTTTACAACACTACAGAACGTTAAAGATGTGGGTAATCTTCAAAGCAGGTGGTCTACAGAGGAAAAAAATAGAAGAGAGGAGAAATCATTAGTACCAAAGAGGATGATACAAACAAGTACTCATACCAATAATTCCAATGGATTAAGTGGATTAAACTCACCAGTTAAAAGACAGTTATCATCAAATTACAGGGTTTAGTATTTTTAAAAAGTCATAGAAAGGGAAAAAGCACTAAAAATTATATTCCATAGAAGAATCCATATCAGACAAAATAAAACTTGAGGGGAAACGTTTCATAAGTCTCAGTCACTAAAATCGATGAAATCTACTCATCCAGGAGATATAAAGTTTTAAAGTTGTATCACACTAATTCCTGCTTAGGTAATTAATAAAGCAAAGCTCTCTCTCTCTCTCTCTCTCTCTCTCTCTCTCTCTCTCTCTCTCTTCTCTCTCTCTCTCTCTCTCTCTCTCTAGTGTAGGGGGTTAGAGACAGAGACAGAAACAGACAGAGACAGACAGACAGACAGCCACACACACACACACACACACACACACACACACACAGATCATAAGGACTGTGACTCAAAATGGATCAATCCTTTGATTAACTCACAATATAATGACTTCATTAAGAGATGGTAAAAGACAGGAGAAGGGGCCATTTGGAGGAAATAGGTAGCTAAGATGGTACATCTTTGGGAGATGTGACTTGAATTGTCCCTTTTCTGAATGTCCTTTTCTGCTCCCTAGCCACCATGATGGGAACCACTCTGCTCCAGGTTTTTCTTCCTATGACAGACTGAAACTTCAGAAACTGTAAGCCAGAATAAGTTTTCTGTCCTTTATACATGGTCACAGCTACGCATATATATCAAACACATTTGCACAAATCTATGAGGCTACAACCCTACAAAAAAAAAAAATATACCATAGGCAACTATGCTGAGAATGAGAGAAATAGTCTTCCCTAGGGAAGAGAATACCAATTGATTATCTAGTACCAAATGGTCAGCCATGAAAACCCACGCAAAATTAGCATTATATATATATATATATATGTATGTATGTGTATATAGATATATCAGTCTATATAGACTTCTATTTATATATAGCTTGTATTTAGGAATATATGTGTTTACATATATATGCATGTAACAAAACTTAATGAAAAAAAGCTATAAATTTGAAAAAGAGCTAGGAAAAATATGTCAGAGGATTTGGAAGGATTACAGGAGAGAGAGAAATTATGCAATTATATTACTATCTCAAAAAATAAAGGAAAAAATTTTAAAGTAAAATAAAACAAACTCCAGGATAAAGTAATACTCCAAGAGAATTTTACCAAACTCCTAAGAAATACAATTTCTGAATTATACAAACTACTGCAGAAAATGGGGGAGGGGGCAACAGTTTTATGAGATATTATTTTTTACCTATCTCAATATGGTCATATGAAGAAATGGGTAGTTATATTGACTTATAATAACTCTCTCTGCTTTGGAAGTTACTCCATGTATATTTATCAACTTTTCCTCCTTCTGTGTTTACACAGAGATTTCTAAAAGGGCATTTTTCATTAAAGTTGCCAATTTAGGACATGAAAGAGAACCTCAGTTCTGAACTCAGAAATTGATATGTTTAATCACTGAAAATTTTTATAGAAAAATGGCATGTTATTTGTCTTATTTTTTTATAAAGGGTCATTTCCTCTATTTGAAGCAACCTAATATATCTTTAAAACATTATTGATCACCTAAAATTTAAATTGTTTTGCATAAAAAATAAATTCAGTCTTTAAGGGAAAAGCAAATTGGAAAAGTATTTGCCACAAATCACTAATATATAAGAAATATATTGTTAAGTAGTAGGACAGTATACAAACGTTCCAACAGGCAAATATAATAAAATAATAAAAATATAAAGTGAGCCTTGAGCTAATACTGTATATAACTATTAAATATTAAACAGTCACACAAAAAATAAAGAAATTGTGTTGACTCTGCTTATTTCTAATTTCATGTGACACTAACAGCCAAGATGGCAGCCATGAAGGTAATATTTGTGTATGTATGATTAAGAATAGAAACAGTACACTAACTCCTACATTGGTAAAGATTTAACAATGGAGACAGTACACCATCACAGTAGTAAAAATGTAACCATGGAGACAGTGCACAAACACAGTAGAAAAGATATAACAATGGAGACAACACCCTAACACCTACAATGGTAAACATTTAACAATAGAGACAGTACACAAACACCTACAGTGGTAAAGAATTAACAAGTGTACTAATACCTACAATAGTGAACATTTAGCCATGGAGGCAGTGCAGTAATATCTGCCTCAGGAAAGATGTATAATCTAAATATTCACACATATGATGGCACATTGATTTACTGTACTAGGAGCTTGGCATGGCAGTATATTTCTGTTATCTCATGACAATACTTGGGAGGCTGAGGCAAAAGTATCACATGTTCAAGGCCAGGCTGGCTTACCTAATGAGATCCTGCCCTCCCAAAAGGTATGCCAGGCTGCTTTCTATTTATGTGGCAAAACACTGGTCAAAAGCAACTTGAGGTGGGAAGGATTTGCTTCTTACACTTGCATGTCACTGACCATCACTGAGGGGAGTCTGGAGTCAGGGCAATAACCTGAAGGCAGGTACTAAGTCAGAGGCTGTGATGGGGGTGCTGATTATTTACTTGTTCCCATGCTTGCTCAGCCTGCTTTGTGATAGAACCCAGGACCACTGATAGAGGAGCATCTCTTCCCAGACCTTATACATCAACCATTAATCAAGAAAATTCTTCATATGCTTGCATACAGAAAAGTCTCACAGTATTTACCAATAGCCAGAGAGCTGGATGGGACCAACCTAGGACCTCTACATTTGTGTGACGTTGTATAGCTCGAGGCTTGCCTCTTTAAGAGGAGAAATGAATTGGGAGAAGACAGGCAGGAGCTGGGGGAGAGAATGGGAGGAGAAAAGGTAGGAGAAACCAGTTGGGATGTAAAATAAATTAATAAATTTAATTAATAACAGAATATAAAGGGGTGTTTCTCAATTGAAGATTCTACTTGCCTGGATGACTAGGTTTTATCAAGTTGGCAGAAACTAAGTGGCACAAACTGAAAAAGAAAAATGTCAATGGAATGATTAAATGACAGTCTTATCAAACAACCTCCAAGGGAGAGGAAAGTAGGTGCTGCAGAACACCACAGACAGTGTTAACACAGTGGTATGTAAAGCATGGATTCTGAATCCTAGGATCACTCAGCTAACAACCACAAACACTAGGTGTGTAGAATCTGAAGGACAACTGAAAACAGGTTAATTCTTCAATTTGGAAAATGATACAGTGAGTGATCCATTTGCTATCTTTTAAACTTACTTTCATCTTCTTGTAAACTGACTTTAAAAACTTGTACATAAAGTGTTTAAACAAATGAAAAATGATGTAAACTAGCCTTCTAGGCACAAGAGTTTTAGTGTGGACATTGATCACAGAGAATAGACTTGGAAGTTAGGCATTAAGCAGCCAGTAGATTTATTTGTTGATGATGCAACCACACAGTATGTTTCTTAGTCTCTCATCAATATGAATAATTTTCCAGAAGTTTCCCACATGCACACTTTATTTAATTAAAATCATATGCTAACCAAAGTCATCTCAAAACTACCCATACTTCTGTCACTAGAGATCTGTTCTAGCTAATAAAAAGTTCTAGAGTTTCCAGGGTATACTTTCTCACCCAAGAGTCTATTTCACAATTCATCAGTATTTTCAAGCATTCCCTGTGAAACTAAATTTTAATGCCTAGATTATTTGACTAAAGTTAACTTTAGTTTAAAAAACGATGACATAAATATAGATGACTAGTTCATATAAATCAGTGGACACAGATACTAGGCATATTTGTATCACTAATGGACTTTTGCAAGTTCTTGAATTAATTGATAAAAAAAATGTTTAAAGGGACTCTGAAGGGAACTTGAGTACAACTCTATTGGCACTAGAATAAGAAAATAATAGGCTGGAAACATAACAGGGGATCAAAGGGAAGGTAAGAGTGAAAGGATGGGAAGAAGTTCTATAAAATGTGGTCTCCTTGGATTCACAGACACAAAAACTGTGAAAATCTAAGTGATACTTGCACAAAACTTAACTTTTCAATATTCCATAGTGGTTGAGGGGCACTCCAGAAGGAGCTATTAGCAGTTAGTAATTATAGGAACAGAGTAGGGGAAAGTAAGTTGTCCATGTTCCAGTAAATAACCCCTTACCATTGTTCATACAAGCAACCAAAATTAAACTCAGCAATTTAAACGTCTTGGAAGTGGAGAAGTGCTAGCTATGAAGAGGGTGTCAGCAGGATCTGGAGAGGACAGGAGATGATAATAGAGGTAAATATGATCACAATGCATCATATATATGTATGAAATCATGCAAATGATGTGTACTTACAAGGAGAAAAGAATAAAAAGTGAAGGCAAAAATAAAAAGACAATAAATAATTCTTCATTGGGTAATCACTGCTAAAATGCAGGTACACAAAAGAAAATGTCTGATACACTAAAATGACACTCTACAAAATGTCTTTGCATGTGCTATTTTACCCCATCTCTATGGTAGCTTTGCTTCCCCCGGGTATGATTATTCTCATTTTATGGATGATATAATTGAGACCCAAAAAGACAATAGATAAATGAACCGAAAAAATGGGAATTTGAAATAAATGAACAAAGCTATACATGAAGAAGATGTGCAAGGACCCTCCACAGTCTGAAATAAAGACTTATCTCAAATTAATGCAGGTAGGAAACTGCTAAGTAAGAATGTAACCTCAGGTCTTCTAACTCTAAATACCATTATCTTTTGTAAGTAAGTGGTGACCCTTTATCTCAAGATGGGCACCTTGCTCCTGTTCTTCATTAAATAAGTATGTTCATGTAACATGATGCATAAACTTTCACCTCCAACTGTGATCTCACTCTCACTACTTCTCTGTTCTATGGAAGAATGTGGCTCAAATAGTAGCACCAAAAATAAAAAGTAAAGGTATTGAAAGAGTTGGAAAGATGGATTTCTTGGTAAAATATTTGTTATGCAAGCACGAAAATGCAAGTTTGATCCCATGGAACCCCCTTTCAAAATGTCAGATGTATGATACATGCCTGTAACCCCAGTATTGGAGAGGTGGAGACAAGCAGATTCCTGGGAATCACTGCCCAGCCAGTCTAGCCTGCTTGGGAAGATCTAAGTCAGTGAGGCCTTGCATCAAAAAACAAAAACAACAAATGATGGTTCCTGAGCTGGGCATTAGTGGTGCACACCTTTAATCCCAGCACTCAGGAGGCAGAGGCAGGTGGATCTCTGTGAGTTCGAGGCCAGCCTGGTCTACAGAGCTAGTTCTATGACAGGATCCAAAGCAATACAGGGAAACCCTGTCTCAAACAAAAAAAAAAAAATGATTGTTCCTGAAAAACAACACTAGAAGTTGATCTTGCCTCTACATGCACATGGACACATGGACACATTTATAAGCTCACCTACATACAAAAACAAACAATACTTAGAGGGTAGAAACTGAAATCCTAAAACCTTCCATCAAAAGGTCTGTTAACGACCCCCTTTGTATATTAATGAATTGAACTTAATATACAAAGTTAGATCTCAACTGAATAGAAGAGTGGATAGGTGAATTATTTTGTATCGTGTCATCTAGCAAAAAAAAGGGAAGATTTGTAGCAATGTGGAAGTTAAACTCTAAGAACCATCTCAGACTGAATTTAATGGACTCTGAGGCCTTGGGAGGTGTTGCAAGGTGATAACTCTTCATCATTGTAGACTCTCTTAGAATCTACCCACTTACATGTAGATGCACATACCTCAATTCATATGTGTGTGACACATGCAGAGAATACTTTCTATAAAGGATTTGGGAAACAAAGGAAGAAATCTAAGGTCATGTTTGATTTATATGCAGCAGAACTAAGGCATAAGACACAAATGGCGCTGTGTTGACAATTCACAATTCAGTGTAAAACGGTGACCTTGAGAACACATGTCTCTGAGAATCTAAAAAGAAAAATATGAGACTGATTCATTCTCAAAGGACTTCATAACATATATGTGACATGTGCGTACAAACTCTTCTTATCCAATTATCAGCTCAATGAATACACAGTGCTTATCAACTGCATTGCCCCTAGATGCCAAGAACACTCCTGAGACTGAGAAGAACTCCCTTCCTCAAAAACTGAATGATTTAATTCACTAAAGGAAGACAAGAGAACAGACAATTTCTACTCACTCTTCTAAGAATGAGAAAGAAGTCACCAGTGAGATGAAAATACAGAGAAAACAACAGATTAAGTTTAGAGGTGAGAAAGTGCTGCTAAGTGCGCCTTCTAGATTTTCCAGAACAAATCCAACTTCAAATAATTTTCTTCCAGAGTTACTGTTCAAAATATCAGCTCACAGATGCTGATAAATGATTCAAAACAAAAGAGAGCCACAACCTCCACAGTCTAGTGGGACTTCACCCATCTTTAAGAATTTTATTTTACTTTTAAGTTATAGAAGTGACAGTACCAGTCATGAAGGAGGAAGCTCACCATGACACCACTTTCCTACTGCCTGTAATGAAAAACTGGACAGAATACAAATGAAAGTCTTCATTCTGGAAAGTGTTAGAACTGGGACAAATTCTAGCCTGCTTTGTTCTTGCCTTTTGTATTCCTCTGGTTGTTGACAACCAGGTGAGTAAGGTACACACAGGATCAAGGAAGTGTTCCCTGAAGAAGCTTTGTGTTTGCGTTATCACTCTGTATTTACTTCTTTCTTTGTTCCTCTGACAGTCTTGCCTCCAAGTCACAGAGCTGCTCCACTCTTGTAGTAATGTGTGGGCAACAGAACCCATGAGAGAAAACTGCCCTATCAAGATCAACTGGGTAAAAGAATGTTTGCAGTCCAAGGACTGAGGGGAAAAATATCTCTTAAATTTTCTCCATCTTGATGCCTCAATTGAGGGCAGTTGTGGAGGACTGAGACAGCACAGAGGGAATCCATTGTTCTATCAGGAGAAAGGGAGATAGGAAGCTTTTGGAGCCTGAGAAGTTCAAGCAAGCTTGGATTAGGGTAGTGTGACGAAGGACTACAAGAAAAGAAGTTTAAGGTGGTTAAATGGGGTTAAAGAGGTGATAAAATTACTCCCTCTGTGGTATTGCTTAAAGTATAATAAAGAACACAATCATATACAGCCATCATGGTAGGTATAGTGACCATAGCAATGGGATTTCACAATGGAATACTCAATTGCAAATATAGTTCAAGCAAGATATAGTACAAATATAGTACAAGCTAAGGAGCAGGGAAGAGTCAACAAAGGGAAAATTTCTCGGGAAATATCTACAAGGAGTGTCCTCTGTAAGCTTATCTAATAAGCAGTTTCTCTTTCTAGAGATAGACCATGGTGATCAGACATCATGGAGGGTGGTGGAGAACAAAATCTGATTAGATATGAAGGGAAAATGTCTTAGTTATTTTTCAATTGCTATGATAAAACACCATAACCAAGGAAACTTATAAAAGAAAGCATTTGATTGGGCTTACAGTTTCAGAGGGTACAAGTCTATGATGACAGAAGTATGACAGTAGGAAAAGCTGAGAGATCACATCTTGATCCTCAAGCAGAAGCTATCTAGGGGTGGGATGAGAGAGAGACAGAGAGAGAGACAGACAGAGAGACAGAGAGAGAGACAGACAGACAGAGAGACAGAGAGAGAGAGAGAGAGAGAGAGAGAGAGAAACACATTGGAAATGGTACCAATCTTTTGAAACCTCAAGGCCCACTCCCAGTGACACACCTACTCCATCAATGCCACACCTCCCTAATCCTTCCCAAGCAGTTCCACCAAGTGTTAAAATACATGAGCTTATGGGCCAATCTCATTCAAACACAATGGGGATGAGGCATTAAGAGAGGAGAAGCTAAACCAGTGCTGAAGGGGGGTTCTTGACTACACATGGATTTGTCAAATGTATGAGTAGGTCTAGCGAAAGGATCAGAAGCCTAGCTAAAGTGTCTCTGTCAGAAGCCCTGGCTTTCAAAGCCATTCCATGGGCAAAACTCTACATGCAGCATCTTGAGACTGACACCTGCTAAATTTTGCACCTGAAGTAGCTTACTTTGTTTTACCAGTACTGTGTGTCAAATCTAATACCTTATCCATGTTAAACAAGTGCTCTGCTACTGAGCAATACATTCTACCTCTAGATATCTTCACCATAAGAAAAAGAGTCCTGAATGCAGCTGGAGGAAAGAAAGACAGCTTGTTCAACATAAGTTTAAAAACAAAAATGACCCAAATGAAGGTGAATTTCTCATCAGAAACATTTAAAGCCACAAAACAGTAGATCATTTCATCTCTTTCCATTTTTTTTTTATTTTTTATTTCGTTTTACATTCCAACCACAGTTCTCCCTCTCATGCTCCCTCACCTCCCCCTTAGCCCACCCCCAGTCCACTCCTCCTTACCAATAAGGTCCCCCATGAAGAGTCAACAAAGTCTGGCACATTAGATTGGAGCAGGGCCAGGTCCCTCTCCCATGCTCTAAGGCTGAGCATGGCATCCCACCATAGGGAATGAGCTGCAACAAGCTAACTCATGTACTGGATCATTTTGTCTTTTAAGGGTTGAAAAAGAATTATCCACTGAGAATTTTACATCCCCCTGACTGGAGGAAGTGGGAGCTCACAGACTCCAGACTAACATCTGCAAAACCTGCATAAGACTAAACTAAGATCCCTGAATGTAGGTGTCAGTTGGGGGACTTGGGCAGTTTATGGGGCCACTGGAAGAGAAACCAGGATTTATCCCTAGTGCATGAACTGGCTTTTAGGATACTCTCAGCCTAGATATAGGGGGAAGGCCTTGGTCCTGGCCCAAATGATGTGACAGACTTTGATGATCATCCTTGGGGAGTCCTCATCCTCTTTGAGGAGTAGGATGGGGAGATGGAAAGGGAAGAGGGAAGACAGGAGGGAGAGGCAACTGGGATTGTTATGTAAAATAAGATTGTATTTAATTTAAATTTAAAAAGTTTTAAAAAGAAAGAAAATAGCCTTCAAAATAAGAAGGCACTAGAGATGTGGCTTGGTTGAAAGAGAGCTAGTCCAGGAGGACAAACCCAGCTAAGACTCCTAGCAGCAGTGGAGAGGGTGCCTGAACTGGCCTTCTCCTGTGATCACATTGGTGACTGCCCTAATTATCATTAGAGAGTATTCATTCCGTAGCTGATGGAAGCAGGTGCAGAGATCCACAGCCAAGCACTGGGCCAAGCTCCTGTTGAAGAGAGGGAGGAGGGATTGTCCAAGTCAGAGGGTCAAGATCATGATGAGAACCCACAGAGACAGCTGACCTGAGCTCCTTGGAGCTTATGGACTCTGGACTGACAGCTAGGAAGCATGCATGGGACTGACCTAGGCCCTCTGCGTGTGTGTGACAGATGGATAGCTTGGTCTGTTTGCAGGGCTCCTAGCAGTGGCATCAGGACCTATCCCTGGAGCTTGAACTGGCTTTTGGAAACCGATTCCCCATGCTGCATTGCCTCACCTTGATATAACCTTGATATGGGGGAGGGGAGCTTGGGCCTCAACTCGATATACCATGATTTTCTGGCTCCCATGGGAGACCTGCCACTTTCTGAACAGAAGTGGAGATAAGAGATGGGGAGAGGGAACAGGAGGAAGGAGAAACTGTGTTCAGTATGAAAAATAAGTGAAAACTTTTAATAATAAAAAGAGTACTTGCCTAGCATGCACAAAGCCCTGTTCATTTCCTAGCATTCCATAAACTAAGTGTGATCATGCTCACCTATAACCCCAGCATTTAGGTGGTAAAGGCACAAAGATCAAAAGTTCAAGACTAGGGGCTGTAGAGGTGATTCAGTCAGTGACTAAGAGAGCATATTGCTCTTTGAGAAGACCCAAATTCAGTTCCCAGTACTCAAACAATGGCTCACAATCACCTGTAACCTCAAACCAAGGCATAAAATACTATGCAAGCTGCCAAGGGAGGGAAGCAATTAAACAATCCTAGGAAGCTGCAATATCTAGGAACCACAACAACAGTACTGTGGCAAGATATCCAAAACAGATGTGTGTCATTGAGGCACCCATACATTGATGAAAAGATCAATAACTATAATTGGACTTGTGGCTCATGCAATAGGAGAGAAATTACACGTGCTACTCGAAACCAAGCCTACTTCCCAGAGCACTGGAGCCATTGAGCTTAGAAAAGAATCTACTACCACCACCTTGCTAGAGCAGCATAACTCCTTTTTACATTCTAAATCATATCTTTATACCCACAGATAAACGTAGCTACTACACTTTGTCAAAGACACCTCTCTTTATAGAAAATGGAAACCATCAGAGAAAACCGCAACCAGACATATAAAGAGCAACAAGTCATGGGGAGGTCAGCTCTAATGGATACATCTACATTACAGTTCTTCCATCTATGGCTCCGGGAGCATCACAAAAGAAGGGATTTAAAGACTGTAGAAGCCAGAGTACCAGAAATAATCTGTAAAATAATTTCTCCTAGAAAGTACTGCATCAACAAGACAGGAAGAATGGCACTATCAATGGACATGTTAACAAAGAAGGGAAAGAACTCTGGGGTCACAACCCTAGAGAAATAACTACAGGCAAGGCTGGATAAGGGAGAAGTAGCCTGTCCCAGGGATGAACCCTTATTGGTTGCCCAATAAAGAGTAGTTAGCTCTGTAACCATGTACATAAAAACAAAAATGGAAGCATCAGATTTTATTATGCATTTATGTATATATACATACGTACATACATACATACATACATACATACATACATACATACATGTAAAAATGATAATAAAAGGAAAAGAAGCTATAGCCTGAGGGGAAGACATAGGAGAAGTTAGAGGGAGAGTACCTAGGAAAGGCTGGAGAGGGGAAAGTGATATATTTCAATAAAATATGCATTTAAAATGTATAATACCTGAAAAACAGAGCAAGAAAAGCAGAACAAAGAAAAAGGAAACTGGCACACCACTATACACCACACAAACATTAAAATAATAATAAATTATTCCAAAGAATATTAATCTCATAAATTAAAAGTATCATATAAATGGCCCAAATGCACTGAAAAACACACACTATCAAAAGTCAGTCAAGAAAATTTAGAGGTGTGGAATAGTCTACAGTTACAAGTAGCATCCAATTATGTTCAGAAACTCCATAACAAGATTTTCAGGTGTCAAGTGATCTCAGTGGCCATCTCTACCATAGATTCCACAAGGAAATTTAATTATATTAAAGAAAGTATATGAATTCTACACAATTGTTCTCATAAGCAAGAAGAGAAAGTTTACGAGTCACCTGGAGACTAAAGTTACAATAATAGCAAACTCCAAGTAAATATAGAAAAAGGAAATACAATGTGTGCATACAAGTTCCGAGTCCTTGAAAAGAAAACTAACATACTAATAAAGCAAATGCAGCAATTAACAGCTCAAAGGCGTATTGGGTTTAACCTAAATGTGAAAGGCATTTTCAACATTCAAATCTTAATCAATAAAATGTGTCATATTAACAGACCAATGAAGAAAAACTACATGATCATTTTGATAGATGAAACAAAAGCAACTGGGAAAATTCCCTCATATTAACAATTTTCAAATCACCTCTCAGCGATGACAAATGCACTGTAATTTCCTGAAACTTACAAAAATGTGTGTGGAACCAGTACGATGGAATAGAAGACACCAATAAAAACAGTCAAATATCTAACCTCATCCACAGAGTTGAAAAGCCAACATAGGTAATATGTCAGTTCTCTATAGCTAATCCTCCACCTACAAAACCAATGCAACCCAAGCAGAACTGAGTGATCCTTTTCTGTATCTGTGGACAGATTCTGAGAATGTACTAAATAAGGAAGAAAATACTAAAATAAGTAAAATAATTCTGAAAAAAAGAAAAGTTAGGTTGAAAGAAATATTATTCAATACTTAGGTCCACCATAAAGCTGTGGTAACTTTTAAAATGTAATATTGAAGGAAACATAGCCACATAGATTAATAAAACAGAACGCAGTCATTATAAACAGATGCATTCAAAGATCAAAAACTTAATTTTGACAAATTGCACACACAAATTGAGATATCATCTATCTCATTCCCCACAAACTCTAATCAAAATCTAATGTGCAATTTTTAATTTAGAAAACATCATAGACCTTTTAAACCTTAGGTCAAAAACAGAACTTTTGTATATGACATCAAAAGTGGGATCAATAAAAGGACATCTGGACAAGTTAAACTTTTCCAAATTATGAAAACTTTAACCTGTAAGAATGAAAAGAGAGGTTGAGGTTAGCAAGCAGTTGATTTGTTTTGTTTTTTAAATAACATATCTGGCAAATGATTTGTAAATAAAACCTATTTTTTAATAAAGAGTTCTATGTTTTAATAGAGACATGAGTGGTTAAGATCTCTGGCTGTTCTTGCATAGGACCTGAATTCAATTCCCATAACCCACAAGGTATCTCACAACCATCTGTAAATCCAGTTTCAGACCCAAACCCATCTTCTGACATCCACTGGTACATGGCATGCATACATGCACAGAAATACACGCAGGCAAACATTCGTTTACACCAAATCAAAATAAAAAAATATTTTTTTAAGAAAGAGTTTTTAAAAATCAACAGTAAGAAAACAGCTTAATCTAACCACAAGCAAATAGCTGAGTAAACACTTCAGCTCCATGTGGGTAAAGGTTCTTATTGCCAAGCCTGAGGATCTGAGTATGTTAACCAAGACTCAAATGGTAGAAGGCAAGAACCAACTCTTCCAGGTTGTCTTCTGAGCTCTCCACCTTTGAGTACACACATATAGACACACAGACAAAATACAAAAGAATATGAAAAACCCATGTTCACACATATATGATTACATGCAAGATGTATTTAGAGGCCTTTATCCATTGCTACCTAAAGCTGGGGCAAAGCTGAGGTATTCTAGTCAAGGACAATGACATCATAAGAAGCTCCCTACCAGAATGCTACTCTGCAGTGAAAAGACCTAAACTGTTAATTCACACAATAGCGTGGGAAAACTTAGAAGGCTTGTTAATGATCAGAGTTCAGACTGAAAAGATAACACATTGCATGATTTTTATCATGTTATTCTAAATAGTCAAAACTATAAAAATGGAGAAAACATCATGTCTTCCAACTTTGGGGCTGGGTGTAAGAATCTTACTGCCAGCAAAGACTGTCATTCTGTATATGTTTCTCTTCTTGGTTAATGAATAAAACCCTGTTGGCCAACAGGAAAGCAAGACAGCTGGGACTAGGAGACATGGAAGAATCTGGGAGATGTAGTGAGAGAAGACAAGATGTAGGACAGGAGAGTAGAGGTCCGGACCCTCTCTCTGGTAAGATAAGACCACATGGAAACACTTAGATTGATAGAAATGAGTTTATATTTAAAACAGTCCTAGCCAATAAGAAATGCTAGTAACCAGCCAACAGTTTCATAATTAATACAGTGTCTCTGTGTGTTATTTTGGGGCTGATGGAGCTGTGGGACCAGGCTGGCAGAAAAGTGGTCATAACACGGGCAATTTGGGCTCATGTAACTATTCTTTGTCACAACTATGATGCTGGGTATAGCTCTCTCCAGTTGTCAAAAATTGACAAGCCAATAGCACCAGGAGAAAACTGAACACCTTCTATATTTTAAAATAGCCAAAAATTCCTGAACACATACAAAAGTGATGGGCCACCTTTATTTGACCCTCTGCAAGAGTTAATAGGAAACATACCAAGACACTTCTGCCACTGGGTGAGCATTGACCAACATATTTCACAGAGTATTCCATAAAGACACATATTGAATTACTTGCCAATGTTTTCATACTCAGTTTCCAGGTTTAACTAAGATGTTATGTGATTCAATCAAATGCTAAGTCTCCCCGTGCAGAGATCATCCTTTTAGAGTCATTGTGCTCTTGTATAAAACATTTGGAGCTGCCTAATGAAGAGATGGTGGGTCCATTGACTTTGTTATCATTACCATAATTAAGGCAAAATATAGCTAACTAAAAAGGTCTGGCCAAGATAATGAAGATTTCTTAATTACCCAAGACTTTGGAGCAAGCCAATTTTATGTTAAACTCAATTTCCTCTTGTCACACTTAACACTTAATCTGGAGGAAACTCTCAAAGTGGAATCCTATAATTTAAAAAAGACAAGGGTCACAGACTCAGACCAAGGCCCTCATTTTACAAATGTGAAAGATTAGTCTTCATGATATTGCATTTATATATTTATTTTCTGTTTATGATGAGAGAGACATTATCCTGTGGGAATATAACACCTAGTCTGTCATTACACACTAGGCTCCTGGATCCTGACCACTGTATTGCCTTCTTTGTCAAGAGGTCTGCATTTTGCATGCTTGCTTTCTCTAGGACCTGTGAGTATGATTAACCACATTACCCTGAGCCTCTCCTGGGTCCTCTTTGTGGCCGTATTTAACTGAGCAGCACATAAATGAATACAAAGCAGTATGGCCTTATAAAATGGGGATTACAGAACTTCAATTCTTGGGATTGTGTATAATTTCAGGCTGGAATATGATTTGTAAATATATTTTTAGGAAAGAGACAAGAAGTTACCCCAGTTATCTTCATATATAGCCATGCTTCTGTGTTCTCAGAGAACTTGTTCCAGGACCCCCTGAAGATAACAAAATCTATGGAATTTTAAGCAAAGCAATTGTGTATCACCTACATTCATCTCCCCACACATTTTAAGCCTCTCCAATCCACTTATAATGCCTAAAACAATATATATACACAAACAATGTTCTATTGCAACCATTTATATAGGGCACTGTGCTTTTTTTCTGAATAATTTCAATCTATGGTTGACTGAATGTACATACGCTGAACCCATGGATTCAGAAGACCCACCAGATCTAACTTTTGTCCCACTGACTTCTTATTATGATTTTGACTTTTACATTCTGTAGAATTTTTTGACAAGTTTATAACTATTTCATATATACATATATATATACATATATATATGTATATATATATATATATATATATATATAGAAAGAGAGAGAGAGAGAGAGAGAGAGAGAGAGAGAGAGAGAGAGAGAGGAGACATGGTAAAATTTTCTACCCTGTTTAAGGGAGGCAAGAAACCCTACGCAGACTCTTTCTGCTTCCTGTGGTAATCTTATTCTTGCCTACATTAAAGAAATAAAGTTAGTTTAAGGAAATCAAATCACAGACAGAAAGTAGACTCTCTGGGAACATGGCAAAATACTCTGTAAAAATACATCCTCGAATCGAAAATGTTTGTCCTCTCTAGTGGCAAAATAGCTTTGTATCTTCAGAAAGATTACTTCAAAGTAGTTTTATTGGAAACAGAGTTTTCCTAAAACAATTTTCTCTTTTTAACATCCATTCAAAATTGGCTTGCTGTTTTACATCTTAGCAGTGAGTGTATAATATATAAATTTTTCACCAAATTAAAATTGTCCATTTTGAGAAAATTCCCCAAAGTTGGATAGATATGAACAAGACTTATCCTTTAGATCATCATGTTATTTCCAAGTTTACAATTAATCCCAAGGTGGTAAACACAGATGAAGGGAAACACTTCTCTGTCTCTCTCTAGCTCCCTACAACTCTCCCTCATTACCTCCCCCACCCTTTTTCTTTGTCCAAATTGAAATTTTCAAGGATTATGGAAGCAGAGGTAAGTCCATCTGGTGCACCTGTTCACACAAAAGGAGCAAGGTAAACATTATGCTTTAGTTGGTAATGTTCAATCTTTTATGTGTTACAGGAGTTCTCCTGGTCTCTAAAAACCACCCACCCTGGAAACATTTGAATGATTCTCAATATTCATGCCATAAAATTGAACTTTACTGCTCCTGAAAGGACTAAGAGAACCCAAGAACTTTGGCAAGTTAGGAATCTTAAAGTGTCATCCATATGCAGCAGGTGCTAGAAGTGTATTATCAGGACCCTTCAATACTGTCCCTTGCAAAAAGAAAGGGTCTTATTTCAAAACCCACTATGAGTGAATGCTGTGTCAGAGTACTTTTCATTACATGCCTCACTGTTCTCCAAGATGCATCTGTGGATCCATGTTAAATATGTTTCCCAAACTATAGAACTGAACCTAAATTAATAGGTGAATTTAGTGACTGACATAGGATATGACTTCCTGGTTCTCTTGTACAGCAGAGTATTGTGTCTGTGACAGCATGCTTTCTCATTGCTATAGCTTGGAATCAGAATGTTCCTCTTAGGCTCATGGGCTTAGAGTTTTGTTGAATGTGGCACTAATAGTAATATGTAGAAACTTTAGAGGGGGTAGCTACAGAAGATTTTATGGTAATTGGGGGTGTGGCCTTGCAGGAATCAATGGGATCCCTACACCTTCATTTTACTATTTTCCTGTTGCTGCCATGAAGCAAAGACATTGGTGATGGGAGATGTTATTCTGTAAATATGTTTCTCATACTGGTTAATAAATAAAGCCCTGTTGGCCAATAAGAAAGCAAGATAAGCAGGGCTAGAAAACTAGGAGGAAGGAGGAAGTAGTTGGGAGGAGTCAAGATGGAGAGCCTGGAGAGGTAGAATTCCAGCTGCTCTGGCTGGTAAGATGAGCCACATGGAAATACTTAAAATAGTAGAAATGGGTTAATCATTAAGACAGAGCTAGTCGATAAACAATGATAGTAACTGGCCAACAGCATTGTATCAAATACAGAGTCTCTGCGTGTTATTGGGGGCTGGCATGGTGGTGGGACCAGACCAGCGTCAGGGAAAAACGGGCCCATAACACATTAGCTCTATCCCAGGCTCCAGCATAAGAACCAGAATCTTCATCAAGTAGTTAAAAGCAGCAGTTATAGCCAATCATGTACAGTACCTTTTATAATAATGGAAAGGTGATCAACACATTCTGATTCTGTTACAATGATCACAGATGCCGTCATTGGGCAGGTGAAATAATAAAACTTTGCCACCTATGGAATTCTTTGCCTTCAAAAAAAGAAAAAACTTGAACATGGCAATATGGCAATTGTGATTACCTTTCTCAAGCTCTTTGGAACAATTATTATTGAGAACTATCTAGTAACATCAAAATTATTAGGCAGACACCTTGGTAAAAATATGTATAGATTTTGCTAGAGTTCCAAGGTGCCTGCTTAATAATTTCATTATTCCTGTATCCCAAAACAGAAGGTAATTACAACAGTACAATAGAGCTTTTTTTTTTTAAGCAAACATGCACTCCAGAGTACACTCTTGTCGCCACAAATAACTGTTCTCCTTGTAGAGATGGTCCATCCTGACAAGCATGCCATTGTTCAGGGATAGCCCTTTTGTTCCCAGGTTCCCAGATTCCAGTTCTGTGAGGTTAGGTCAGGTGGTCTAAACATTCAAGGAAACACAGAAAGATGATCTAGTTTAAAAAACTGGAGTCCATCTATGGCAGAAGTCTTTGTCCCTCTAGTATAAGCAGTGAAGCTTACCCTGCTCTCTCCAAAGCAAGAAAAAAAATTAATAGAGATTAATGGTTTCCTTCTACCTCTACTCTCTAAGCCAAACTGAGCCCTACACAGCTTCGAGCTGCTCCTTGTAAGCTGCAGACACTTTGATAGTATTCACAACCATGCAGAGGGAAACCTTTCTGTCATTCTATAGCATAGTTTCTGTTTCTGCTAACAAAGCATTCTCTTTCTAGAATCTAATACATCACTCACCTTCCATTTTCATGTTTATATCTACCCAGATAGAATTGCATTTTTTTGTGGGGAGAAGGATCTATAACCCACACTTCTAGGCATTTGAGGACCATGGTTTAGACCCATTGCCCTGCTTTATGTTATTACTGATATCTTACATAGACTAACCACAGAAGCTTTAGCTCCTCTGGACTAGGGAGAGTGTTGTGGATTATTTTAAGATATGTTCCATTTATCGATGGTGTGGGATATTTGTTTCATGATGCAAAGGTGTGCTGCATTCTTTTATGTTGCAGTTGTGCAACTCTGTGATGCTGTGCTAATTTGCCTGCCTAAAACACCTGATTGCTCTAATGAAGAGCTGAACGGCCAATAGCTAAGCAGGTGAGAGATAAGCAGGGCTGCCAGGCAAAGAGAATACGTGCAAGAGAGGAAGAAAGTAATGAAGGGAAGGGGAAGGAGATAGGATGGCAGTGTCCAGCCACCCAGCCACATAGCCAGACATGTAGTAAGAAGGAAATCAAAATATATAGACCAAAAAAAAAAAAAAAGGTTTAAAAGCCCATAGACAAAAGGTAGAGGGGTTAATTTAAGAAAGACCAACTACAAAATAAGCCAGGCTAAGGCCAGGAATCCTTAAGTAAGAGTAAGTCTCCATGTGCTTATTTGGGAGCTGGATGGCGGGCCACCAAAGAGTCAAAGAGTAAAGAAAATTCAACTACAGGAGACAAACATTGTCCTATTTCACTGATGCTTCTGATAAGGCCACTACCCATCCTGCCAAGGCAAAGGTCAGAAACTAGAGCTGCCCAAAAGTATCATAGGAGGCTCCTGTGGAGTTTAAGCAGATAACTAAGGCTCTTGAGTAGTCTGTTAGAGGGATGGTTTTCGGAATTATTGCCAAAATACGCCAAATTACTTCTAAGGTTCTGTTGTACCTTAATGTTACTTGAGTTTCTTTCCAGCCTAGTCCCAAAGCCTATTAGCCCCAAATAAACACATAGTTGCTTTGTTAATTATAAAATCGTTGACCAATGTCTAGGGCTTCTCACTGGCTTCTTCTCTCTTAATTACTAACCCATAACTACTAATCTATGTATTTCTACATGTCCTTATCTTACCAGAGAACACCTTGCACATCCTATCTTACCAGTCTCTACATGGTGTCTCCTCAAGGCATCTCTCTCTCTCCTTTCTCCTCAGCATTCTCCTCATCTCCTAGTCCCTCCTATCTTCCTGCCTCTACTGGACAATCAGTATTTTATTCATCAACCAATAAGAGAAACATATACACCTCATCACTTTAAGGTTTTAATTCTCTGGAGCAAAATAATAAATTTTAAGTGGTTCTAGAGCAACTATGTAAAGTATATAGTATTAACAATAGGTGTTATTAAAAAAGACAAATGAGAAAAATAAGTGAATGGAACAGCAAAAGAAGGAAAGAAAAGATAGAGATGATAGTAAGAAAAAAATTTTAGAAGAACTAAAATTTTCAGTCTATTCTTGAGTTGAAAAGCATGTTTCTGTGACAGCAACTGTTAAACAAACCCAGCTGAGGACATTTGTCATCACAATGAGAACAGATCTACCTTGAACAAACATTGATATGATGGTTAATGGTGGCAATTAGTGTGATTCTGAGAGCTGGAAAGACCTGAATAGCTGAAAAAACATGAAAAGTAAGAAATAAATGATGTTGAGGAATTGGAAATGAGTAATCCATCAGAAGCTCACTCATCTTATCAAACCAATTCATGATGGCATTTTTGCTTTTAGAATATCTGAATTCCTATGCCAGTACTTATTAGGTTCCATCTGAAAGGAAGACTTTCAGAAAGTTTTTGGTAGATGAATCATTATAGATACTATACTCATAAAAACTAAAGTATAACAATAAATTAATGAACAAACTTAGAAAGCACAGCCTCATTAGAGTTGACACTCTGATGAACCATGAAAAGTACTCTGAGTCTCCAACTTCACCTAATGCATTTCAAGTTCTACTGAATTTAGATATAATTTCCAGAACTATCTTAAATGCTCATATAAAAAAAAACTGATCTATTTCCCAAAGAGGAAATGTCAAAATAGTGTAACTGAACTTTTGATAACTCCTTTCAGCTCAGAATAAGGTATATTTCAAGAAAGACCATATGCCACTTTAAACTCAAACTATAATTACATCAATTACCTAGAAAAGATCATGGGAGAGGTAGGAGGCCACTGGTAGCATCTCTGTAGTTTCTCTGATCATTCAGGTTCTTACCCCAATATCTGATTCCAGATTTTTATTGATAAAGAATAATTGGGTAAATGCTTCACCTGGTGGCCAATGTGGAGTACCTACATCCACATAGGACCTGACAGCACCTCTAAAAATGTTTCTAACAAGCAATAATTGGAGTCAAACAAGGCTTCTTTGTAACTGTCTTTTCTCAAGTAGATTCTGTTTGCTACTGCCAAGCAGAGGCTCTGCTCCTTTAAGAGATGGCTTTCTGGCTCAGTGCTAGTGGCGAACCCAGGCAAGGTTCTTTTAAGAGGTCCTGCTACCAAACACTTAAATGAGATTTATAAGAAGTACTACTCAGTGGCAGCATAGACCCAAAAACTCCCCAGATTTGGGGCAGTAAACATGGCTCTTGCTAATACCTCCACAAGGAAGCAAGGCTCTCAGAGAGCCAAGTGGGGTGGAGCCAGCCACCAAAACAGAGGCAGAAGTCCTAGCCCACCACTTAGCAATTTAAAGGCACATGCAGGCAGGAAACTATTAGAGATACACAGTAAAAACAAATTCAGTTGGGAAAAAAAATCTCTAAACAGGATATAGTGTGATTAGAAATATACAAAGGCTTGAGAGAGGGAAAGAGGGTATAGATAGGCATAAAATGAAATACATAGTTTTAATATAATAAACCCTTCAAGTTGAGTAAAATAATATAAAAGAAAATACATAAAGGTGGGAAATATACAGGGTCTGAATCCTACATGTTGTTGTGTTTAGATTTTTCTGACTGCTAGTGAAGAAACAATAGCTGAAAGAAACACTGGATTATGAAAAGTACTGGATTAAACCAACCTATATATTTTAAAAATGTTTTACTTTCAAAATAGAAGTAAAAAAATGTGTTATACTTTTATTTCCAAAGGAAATAAGAGGCTATGGATCTATTCCATGTTGATATGGATGAGGTTTGATCAGGGAAGACCCCCTGAAATTCTGGCTACAGACACACATGCACACACACACACACACACACACACACACACACACACAACAAACAAACAAACAAACTTGTGCATACCACATATTTCATACTTGTAATCTATGTTACCTTTAAAAGTTTATATACTTTCACAACAAGAGGAAAAGACACCAATGAAAACTGATGGCCCAGGTGATCTGGCATCTCAAAATGCCTCTGTTACAGTTTGAAGGCTGCTGGCTGAGATGGTCCAACTTCACAGACTACTCCAGTTGGGCCTTCACTATTATCCCAGTTTTTTCAAGTTTCCCCCAAGATATCAGCACCCCCAGACAATAGGAAGTTGTTGTATATAATTTTACTTTGTTAAAGTTAAAAGCTTCCTTTTTATTTAGACAAAAGGGGGTATGTCGTGGAATAATCATTCTGTATACCGTGTATATTATGCTATGATTGGCTTAATAAAGAAGCTGACTGACCAGTACCTAGACAGGATAAGGTTGGGCAGGAAAATCAGAATAAGGACAGTGAGAAGAAGGGCAGAATCAGAGGAGCCATCAGCAAGATACAGAGAGGAAACAGGAGGAGCAAGAAGAGAGGTAACGCTACATGGCAGAATATAAATGGGGTAATTTAGAATGTAAAAGTTAGCTAGTAACAACCCTGAGCTATTGGACGAGCATTTGTAATTCATATTAAGTATCTGTGTTGATTAAACTGGTGGGCAGGAAAGAAAAGCCCATCTACAGTCATGAAAGACTAAGGCATTTCTAGTTTAATTGAGTGAATACAATTTAAAACTATAATCTTTGATGACAAATACATTCAGTACGTCAATAGCTTCTATATACTATTGCAATGTGTTTGTACATTTCCTTTGTTTTTCTTCCAAAGAGTTCTCATAAATCCTTCCCAAATCCCAGTCATTTGGGAATAACTCATCACTTGGCAAATCTCAAATCATCTGTTTTCTACCAAAGTATATCAGTGCATGACTCACACTAATCTTATGACTTGGTCTAAGATATAAATTCTTCTAGAAAATCTGTTAGAAAATGCTGAATTTCATACATGAGAGCTTGTACACTCAAACCATAGAGAAATCTACTTTATTTAGCCATTCCTTCCTGAATTTATTTAGTGGTGAATGTTTTTAGTATTATATAGGTTATATTGGGGAAATAAATGGTTTAACTTGTAATAAGTTCAGGTATATAACATTCATGTATATAAAATACATGGGGAGAAATTTGGTATTAGAGAAGAGATGGGGTTGGGAAGATGATTCTGTGGGTAAAATGCTTACCGTGAAAGAATGTGAATTTAGAATCCCAAGAATCCCTATAAGCCAGGCATGTCAGTGTGCATCTGTAATCCTAGAACCTCTGTGGTGACATGAGGGTTGAGAAAAGAGAATCCCTAGAAGCTCGCAGAATAACTAACTTGACATATGTAGAAGTAGACAATAAAAGACTCTGTATCAAAGAAGGTAGAAAGCTAAAAACAATACCCAAGATATTTCTCTAAACTACACACACACACACACACACACACACACACACACACACACACACACACCGACAAGAGAAAGTGATAAGGGATAAGGAATATGGAAATAGTTGGTTTTCATGGTCTTTCTCTGGATATTCAAGTTCAATAAATGATAAGCTAAAATATAGACTAGAGAGAGAAAGAGAGATGTTTGTGACTCAAAGTGTGTATAAAAACAAGTACTTTGGGAGCACATTCCCCATGGAGGAATACTCCCTTAACCTAGAGGCAGGAGGGAGGGCCTAGTCCCTACTCCAAATGACTTGACAGATTTTGTTGATCCTTCCTGGACTGCATCACCCTTCCTATGTAGTGGGGGGTGGTGGAATGGGGTGGGAGGGTGGTCAGGAGGCATGGGAGGAAGAGAAAGAGGGAGGGAAGGAAAGGGAATTGGAATTGATATGTAAAATAAGAAAAATAAATGAAAAAAAGAGAGAAAAGTACTTGGTACACTAGTTTCAAATTCAAAATTGTAACCGATTTTCAATTAACAAATGACAGTAAGAATTCCAGAAGGAATAACTTATCCATTCCACTCTGGTACTCAAGTACCTGTGATATACCAGGCATTGCACTGGACAGTCTTCATAAATTTAACAGGTGAAATGTTGTAGGTGATGAAACTGATGGTTGAGACCTGCTTAAGATGCAACTAATACAGCCAGGCTTTATTTCACATCTCTCTGCTCTAAATCCTGTATCTTCTCACAAAATTAGATTTCCAACCTGAGAGAACAGAGATGTAATATCTTCACATGACATAGGAAATACCCATAAGCACACAATGAAACCTTTGACTGTTGCATTGAACCTGATCAAATTGCATGACTATCTATTTTCCCAAAGTTATAATGTTACAGGTCCTAAAAAGCAGCAATTCTAATATCAGAGTTACACCTCAAAACTCTACTATGGACTAACTATTTATGTTCCACTATTCATATATCTCTACACTCAATCTCATGATCGTATTATTCATTATTCTCACAATCATCTGTTACTTCAGTATCTTTTAAAGAGGGCATTATGTACAGTTTCAGATTTAAAATAAATTTGTCCTTGATAAAAATTAGATATTTCTTTAATGTTGAGGAGCTTTAATAAATGGTGTTTATCCGCCTTTCTCTTTTTACAGATCTATCTTTCATGTTGTCAGACCAAGGCTTTGGAATATGACTGGAAGTTTTTGATACCATTATTAAGGTATATCAATATTAAAAACCACCATTTCCATCTAAATAGTCTCTGATGGTGTGAATATTGCTGTAATAAGCATAATCTCATTTAATGCAGCTAATGGCTCCAAGGGTGCAGAAAGCAAGTTTCACACACACATACACAGAGAAAGTAAAGAATCTGAGAATCTTCCCAGAGGTTGGAATGTGTGTGTAAGGCAGGTTTGCACACACTCCAGGTTTTCTGACTCTCATGATTTCCCCAATACTCTACAAAGAAGAAAACAGCTATTTAACTTTGGTTCCCATTTTGCCATATTGACAGAAGCCAAAAGAAGTTTCTATTTAGTAGTTAAGAACCCTTGTTTTCTTAAGAACCTGAGTTGGATTTCTAACTCCTGTGTTGGTGTCACACAATGGTCTGTAAATCCATCTTCAAGGGATCTAACACTCTTATATGGCCTCTTTGGGCATCTACACACACACACACACACACACACACACACACACACACACACACACACACATACACACAATTAAAGTAAATCATCAAAATTTGTCATAGACTTAACAAAAATGGTTGCAGATATACATGTGACTATAATTGCAAAAGTCAATGAATTCCAAATATGTCTTGCTTAATAAATGTCCTTCTTAACCTAATCTGTAAAATTCTTTTAGTACTTAGCCACCATTTTCTCTTTTTAAAACACTGAACTCATTACTAACTGAAACATCATAAGAATAAAATAAATTTACAGACTTTTAAATGCCTTAATTGTTGATGAACAAGAAAACATAGCTGAATCTCAAGGGATTGTGCTAAGTGGGAGAAATAAAGCTAATTTCCTAATGTCACAGACTACACAATCCAAAATGACCTCACTTCAAGACTTGAAAAAATAGTGAGTGTTTTAGGAGAACGAAGACACTGGACGGGCAATGAGGGAGTGAGGAGTAACAACCAGTTATCATTACAAAGCAGTAAAGTGTGGAACTTTTAAGGTAATGGAGCACTTTGTATCTTTGTTGTGGAAACTACAACAAAACATATTGCACACACACACACACACAGACGTACACACACATACACACACACACACAGACGTACACACACACATACACACACACACACACACACACACACACACACACACACACGTGCCTATGAACTAGTAAACTCTCATAGGCTCTGTGGATTATGTGGATTATCTCAAAACCAATTTCTTGTTTTGCTTTTGCTTTTTTTCCTTTTATATAAAGTCTCACCATTGAGAAAACCCAGTGAGAGATACATAGAACCCTTCGACATGATTTTTTGATTTGTGGCTTTTTTTTTAATCTGCTCTTACTGAAAGATTTTGTTGGAGCAAAGTCCCTTTGATTTCCTCAGACAAATCTTGGGCAGATTTCCCCTAGCACATTCCAAGGCTCTCTAAACCCCAAGAAAACTTGGATGCATCTACAGCCTAAACAGTTTGCTTCTCTTTTCAGAATACATTAGCAGAATGAGGTTCAAGTTACAATTTGCTATGAAAAGCATATTCACAATGAGCTGGATCATACTTACTTTTCCAACTGTATTATCTGCCATTCTTCTGAACTGCCAGAAATGAAATAGTCTTAACATTTGTAGCTTTGTTTGCATGTACCCCCAGAAACAAAATATTTTAACACAGCTTTAGTTGTATGTTCCAGAAATGCCTTTCCTTGTTGTCTTTCCAGAAGGACTCAGCTGAATCCTCAGGACCCTAGCATTAGCTGAGTGCATGGCTGTCTTGAGGAAATTCTTGATTACCTCTACAGACTCATAATTTCAGACACTGCATCTCTCTTTGCAACAGGCTTTACAATGAAACAGGAGTGGAAGTTAGGTCAAAAGCTAAGCTCATCATCAGATTCCTTGAAGAAAACTGAATCAAGACCTCTCCCCACGCAAAATTCTTGAGCCTTCCTCTTGCCAGATACTATACCCACTCATCATTTCTTCACACCTGTTCTTGCATTAATCATGGAGGTCGGTTTTATAGGGTCCAGACTCAACTAGGAGACAGAGAGTAAACCTATGGTACATGAGAGAAGTACTTTTACATTGTGACTGCTTGCTTTCATAGTTCTCTGGTGAGTTGATCTACTCTGTCCCTGAGTTCATTTAACCCAATGCTACTACCACTAATTCTGCCAGAACCCACCTTCTGCAGCCTTCCAGTGTGAACAGTGTGAACTGAAGCCCACTGGCTCACCAGGAATCCTCCAGCCTGGTGGACAGAGAAGCTACAGTTCAACACAGCCATTTTTTTTTTTGGACTACCCAGACTGAATCATGTAAACCAATTTAATAAATCCCCTTTTAATACTTGTGAATTCCCTTGGCTCTGCTCCTTCAGAGAATGCTAGCACAAGAAGTAAAGGCTCTCCAGGATTTTAAGTGTTTACAGCACATCAGTGATTTAGACGCTACACCAGATCATGGTGGTGACAAACGGTGGCACAGTAACCAGGACATTGTGCTAAATCAGAGAGATGTTTCCCGTGAAAGCGACCTTCAAGGGGTTGACAACAGACCATGTAATTTTCATCATACAACCTCAGTTTTCCATGGATGGGTATTCATTAAAGAGGAGACTTCAGTTTAACCCAATATATGAAGATTCAACAACAACCAAAAATGTAGCCAGTGCCCTTCTGAACTTGGGACTGTAATGTCAACCCAGTAATCTTAGCCTGAAGACTTTAGTCCATCTTTCGTTTTCTCCCTCCTACTTTTATTTACCTGGCAACTGTCATTGATAAGTAGCCTCCCTCCCAATGTCAGGAGAGGCCAAACAAACTTACTTTGAGAAACTTTTGAAGACTCTCATCAGCACAAAGGGATGGAATCTTTTTTGAATTTGATTCTAGTCTCTCAAAACACCTATTTTTATCTTGTTCCAGAGATGATTTTTAATGAAGAAGGTATTCTGATTAACCTTGTCTTTTAAAAAATCACTTCATAACCTCACGATGCTAGCTGGATATCCTAGCAATGCATATGGATAAGAAAAAGAATGTCGATCCTTTTAAATAATTCAGCAGCGCATTAATCTTTGTGAACTTTTGGGGACTGTGTTAATGTCAGCTTTCCTTTGGTTCTCCAAGACCATAGAGAATTCAGGTCACATTTCTCACCCCGAGTAAAGAAAAAAGCAGCTCAGACTCTGAAAAGTTCAAATCTGGAAGTTAAACTAGAACAGCACAGGAAGCATTTACCCCAATTAAGTCAACACTTACCGTTCCCTGAGAGTACACCTGGTCCTAAAGAGCTATATTCTGGTTCCATTTCCTCCCCATCCATTTTCCTGCTAGGCAATGACTTCAGAGTATATCTTATAACATCCAGTGGAAAATGAGAATATATGCCAATCAATGAATAGAGACAATACATCCCTTCCAAGCACTCATCCCTATTTCAGGCGGTCTCCAAAAGCAAAAAGTACTCATAAATACATCAGTACAACAAAGATGCCCAGAAGTTACTCAACAATCCAAACTAAGGTGCATATAGAAATAAGGTATGTTATCAGATAATAGAAAATTCCTTTTGAAACACTAATGCATAGAGCCCTTAGTAATATTCTGGTTCAAAAAGGTTTTTAATTTAATCCTACATCCTCTACTCAGTAACCATTGACTTTTCCCAGAATTCAGGCCATAAGTAACTGTGAAATGTTAAAACTACTCACTGTGGAGTATTTAACGAACCACCTTAAATTTAAGAATATCCTTGAATAAGGTATTTTTGAATCCTTACAAGACAATTTAATCTAATTAATTAATGAGGTATGTCTCTTGATAATGAGAGCCAAATATAATTTTTGTCTAATTTTTTATAAAAATAATCTTTTGTTCATTATCTTTATGAAAAACAGTTTACATATGTCGTTAAGAAGCCTTTGAATATTTCTATCCTCAGGTTTATCCACAACATGGTTTTTCATGTACATGTACATATATATGTTCATGTTCATGTACTTATGTGTGCATGTGCACATGTATATACATGCATGTAGAGGCCAGATTAGGGTGTTTTCTTCAACCACTCTACATTTTTTTTTTTGAAATGGTCTTTCACTAAACCTGTAGCTTACTGACTCAGCTAGACTGATAGGCCATCTTCCTGTCTCCCCTTCCCATGCTCACCCAAAACTGGGGTGACAGGCACACACTACCATGCCTGACATTTTTGCCTGGGTTTTGGGGCTAGAACTCAGGTCTTCATGCCTGTGGCAAGCAGTGTATCAACAGACCCATTAATAAGAACTAGTGACTTCTACACACAGAAATACCCTCTTTGAAATACCCTCTTTGGAAAGCAGTTAAAGGTTGAAGGTAAATTACTATATATTATTAACAGTAAGTGCTTAACACTAACAATTCCTAAAATGTCAAAGGAGAGGACAAAAAAGAGTATGCCAAGCAAGTGGGAGAAGAAGCAAAAGCACACACACACTCTGAAATCTTTTGCCAATGGCTGGAAGGAAGACACCAATGAAGCACATTGAAAATATGAACAGCAGGGGTTGAAGCGATAGCTCAGCAGTGAAGAGCACTGCACATACTGTTCTTGCAGAGGACCCAGAGCATCCTGTAGCTCCAGGATGATCTGATACCCTCTTCTGGACTGTGAGGGCACCTGAACTCACATGTGTACAAACACATGCACACACACACACACACACACACACACACACACACACACACACACACAATTACACATCATAAAAACAAACTGAATCTTTGATAAATAAATAATAAACAACCAGTCAAAACACATAAAATCCAAAATGCCCATAACAGATCTGAGGTAAGGATTAGACATTGAAGCCAGGAGAGGGCTCATTTAGATACAACTGGTGTTAGAAAGAAGCAAGCAATATCCAAAGTACTACTTAAAAAGAACTTGCAGGCATGAGTGGAAAGGACATAACAAACTGGCTTAATTCATCAAAGGTAAGCTGCCTTTGATCATGGGGATGGAAATGGTGCTTGGGACAAAGGGACCATCGGGTCCTCTGCATGACTCTTACATGCTTTTATCAAATTGCTTCCATAAGCAATGGATCACTCAAGAATAGGTTCATGGCACCACCAATTCAGAACCTGAACAATATATTTAAACATTGAAAGGGGTATGTTCTAACCCCTGAACATTCAATTTTATACTCAGGATGAAATGCAAGTAATCTTCCTTGATTTTATTGTCAAAATGTTAACTCTTCCACTAATGTGTCTGTGCCAAAAGTACCTGAATCTGCTCCATTCAATAACACAGGATAGTTCTGCTTAAGAAGACAGTTACCGATCTTCATATTACAGTCCATCTAGCTTCTCCATTCCAAATGAATCAGGGGGAGGGAGCTTACTAAATATTCATTCCTTTCAACTCTCTAAGCTTTCTAAGCTTGCTCCCTAAATCAAGTCAAATAACCAGGAAAATTACACTCAAAGACTATTAGATCAGTTCCCTGTGGAAATGCCTTTATGAGCCAATTCAACATTATGGTTTATATTAAGAAAGGCAGACTTTTGTCATTGTTCATACAAGGCTATTGGCAACCTATCCACAATGTTCTGTGATGTCCATACATGAAATGTATCAGGGACAGATCAGCACAAGGAATATACAGTCCCTAGGAAACAGAACAACCTTGTAGAGATGACAGCATTAAAAGAGTTCCAACACTCTGAAAGCATGAGGCTAACACATAGGCACTTTGGTATCACAAACTTTATCCTTCTACTCTTGTTTGATTGGGAGCCCTGATATGTTAGGGTAAAGAGAATGAACATTAATAAGTATTGGAATTAACTGTCCAGAATGCTAAAAGTGGAATAAACTATTGCTTTACTGCTGATTTAATTATTTGTAAATGTCGGTGACTCACATTAGGCTATTCTATTAATTTCCAGCATTTAGCAAAGTCTCTTGTGGTAGACGCAATGTCTTGCATTGCCAACTTGTATTTTATTTTCTTTTGCCTGTGCACCCAGGAAGAACACACTTCTTACAATATCTACAGGTAAACTGGCATCTCTCTCCGTAAGGCACCAGGCATGGGTAAGCACTGTTAAAATAACTATTGATAGTAATTTTAATTTCAATGGCCCATTGAGATCATTTTCTGTAAATAAGTAAGGTTGATGGCACAGAGCAACTTGACTCCCTAAGTGACAGCTTCTGGACTCCCCTTGCTCTCCTGTCTGCCTTGGAGAAAAGCACAGTCAACCAGATAGCCTTTTTGCCAGCATTAACCCTCTTTAACCCTCCATAAGTGCCTTGAGAAAACTATGCAACACCAGCAAATCACCCTGCCTCCAGAAGGTGCAGCAGATTGTCCCAGTTGCTGAGGACACAGACAAGGTCGGGGCTATTTGCAATAGTATGTACTCTACTTTTTATTATCATAAACCTCAGTTAACTTTAGGTAGCCATGAAGCCATGTCCACCTATGCTAGGGGTAGAGAAAACCACATCTCTGTTAGTCTAGCACAGGGGATGCTGTGATTGCTCCAAACACAGATCTTCGTGACTGGCTAAACAGATGAAGTTGTAATTGGCTCACACATTCTTTCTCCAGCTAGATAAGCAGAGTCCTCAAGCTGACATGGTGATCTCCTTTGTTGCTTCTCTCTCCGAGTTTTAGAATTAGAACTATAAAAGGCTTCTTTATCTCAAGGTCTTGTATTACCTGACTTTAGTATTGTGATCTGAGCTTGGAACACAAAGTCAGAAGCAGCAGAGGCAACAGATGAGCACTGATGGCAGAGGCAGAGGGATTGCAACACCTGAGTAGTCCAAAGACCAAAACCTGTGAAAGCAACAAGGCAGCTGGTTGCTTAATGGCTGAGCGAGAAACAGATGGAAAGTTCAAGAGTAGCCAAGGCAGGAATAGAAAGGGCAGTGGAGACAGGGAGATAACAACACCTGGAAGAGTTGAGGCTAAGGGAGAATAGAAAGGTATACAGAGCCAGAGAGGAGAAACTTCCAGGCATGGTTGCTGGGGGAAAGCTTTCGAGAGAGATGTCAAATCTTTAGGGCTAAGACCCTCAGACATCTCAACTGGGGAAGACTCTCCAGGCCACACAAGAGCTGCAAAGGCTTTAAGGGCTGAGAATCCGACACTCTTGACCTGCACAATGACCTGACACTAGAGGGCACCACCTGCTATAGCTCCCAGCTGCCTTCAATCACAGCTGCCAAATCCTAAAGGAAACAGAAGCAAAGACCCAAAAGCTTCGTGTCCTGTCTGAACAGAGCACAGGGATGCTCTGACCAGCATGCTTCTTGGTAACAATTTAACATGTAATGTTAGCTGACATGTGGCAAATATATCGCTCTTAGCATAGCATTTAAAAGCATTCACTTAATCTTTGCATCCTCTTCCCCTATTTTAACCACCTTAGAAGCCACAAGAAGAGGAGGAGCGTTTTCCCAATAGCTGTGTGAATAATACTTCTGAGAACATGAGTATGCAAATGCCCCTTTTTTTTTCTTAAGACTCATCTTTCAGTTCTTCAGGGTATATTCTCAAATGTTGAGTTGTTGAACCATATGATAATTCTAGCTTTTTTTGTAAATGGAATTATCATACTGTTTTCTATAACAGCTCTGTCATTTTACATTAACTACTAGCTGCACACAGATTCTAATTTATCTACATGCTTGCCAATAATAGGGTAATAAGTAATAATATAATAATAGAATATTATTAGCTTAACAGTAGCTATAGGTATAAGTGACATCACATTGTATTTGGGGGTTAGGGTGCATATATATGTGTAAATGTAGTATATATGAGTGTGTACATCTTTATGCATGTGAGTACATATGTGTGTATTTATGTGTGTGTGTGTATACAAGTGTGTAAAGGCTCAGAAGTTGACACTGAATATCTTTCTCAATTCACTATATTAAGACAGAGTCTTAGATCCCATATCTCACTAATAGCTCACTAGTCTAGCTATCCAGCTTGTCCCAGGGATCTCCTGTATCTGCTTTCCAGTGATGCAATTACAGGCTGCCAGCAGACCTGCTCGGCTTTCACAGGGTTTCTGGAGGACTCAAACTCCAGTCCTTATACTTGGACATCAAAAACTTCTTCCACTGAGCCACCTCCCAGCCTCATGCTGTATCTTTGACTGGAATTTCTCTAATTCCTATTGTTTATATTTTGTGTGTGCAGTGTGTAGTGTGTAGTGTGTGTGTGTGTAGTGTGTGTGTGTGTGTGTGTGTGTGTGTGTGTGTGTGTGTGTGTGTGTGGCACCACGTGCTTCTTCTTGTATGTGAAGATCTGTACACTTTGTATGCACTTATGGACATATATGTATCACCTTCAGGAAAATATATATTCATTGTCCATTGTTTAATTGGTTTGTTTGGGACTTTCTGCTTGTTTGATTCTGGGTCACTTGCATAGTGACTTGCATAGTCCTTTTTACATCATCCACCCAGTACCTAGTTCCTCTCCATCACGTGTAACCAGATTAAACTACTTTCAGTTGCCACTCAACCAGGTGCTATTGAACTAGCACCTTAAACTAGGTTATTTCAGATTTGTCATTGTTTTTTTTTTTAAGATGAGGTCTTATAATGTAGCTCAGGCTGGCCTTGAACTCACCTCAGTCTCCAGAGTACCAAGATTGCTGGCATTCTCCACCCTGCCTGACTGACTTATTACTTCACTCAAGTTATCTCAAATGGTGCCCAGTATCAGTGAAATCATCTGGTATTGGGGTGGGATAAAGGACAGTGTTTGTATTATGTGTGACTGCCTGTGTTTGGATTATCAGAGGAAAAATATCTTGAGAGAAAGATTCATGTGTACATCATTTATTTATTTGGAGGTGAACTCAGGAAACACTAACAGGGGAATAGTAAGCTATAGGCAAAGGGAAAGTAAGGCAGCTGCCATGGCTAAGCTTTGTGTCATGGGGAATCCTGGAAATTATGTAGATGCCCACTCCCTTGTTCCCATTGAGGTACCCCTACTCAATGCCAGAGTTCCTCTCTTACTATATTAGCTCCTATTAATTCATTGGTGAACAGCTGGCTGCTTAGAGTAAGGTGAAACTAGTCATCTAGCCTTGCTGAAACAGAAGCAAAGGGGGCTCTGCTGGAGTAAAAGCCTTCTAGCAATTGAAAGTCAGGCTGTAAAACTACCCTGCATGTGATGATAACTCACCGACATCTGTCACACTGTGTCTCAGTTCCATGTCATCTCCCACTAAGGGTGCTCACTCTCCTGTCTGTTTCTTCATCAGTCCACTATTTATGCTGAATGCCTTACCATTCTTCACCCAGTCATTCACAACCCAGCTTTCCCTTCCATGCTTCAGTACTCTGTCACAGAAATGGAACCAGACCCGGAATGACCCAGAGCTGCAGGGAGTCTATGAGACTGACTCGGTGCACACAGGACCGCGGGATCATCCTGAAGCTACATCACAAGCTGGATGGTAGCATCATTGATGTTCCCTGTGGCCCCATTTGCCAGGGCTCATAGACATTTTCCTCCTCTCTGACATTCCATTCACAAAGCAGCCTGCAGAACCTTCAGACACAGCTCTCACTATTACCATTTCCTCACCCCAAATTAGCCTAAGTGCATAGATGATGATGGAGCTGCTCTCTTGCTGCTCTGAGTTCAGAGACTTAAGATAACAACACCCACATCCCATTGCCTCTCTTGGGACCCTGCTCCAGCATCCAGACTGGAGATTCCTATGTGGCCTTTTGCTGGATCTCGCTCACTCTGTTTAAGTCTAACTCATTGTCTATGGACAGAGGACTCTTGAAGGACAAACTATTTCCTAAAATATATTGTCTTTCAGTCTCCTTAGCTTCAAGATATGAATGCCAATTTAGCTGCGGTCTGTGTGAAGAAATAAAAAAAACACCCTAAATAAATATTTCAGGTAGGTATCCTAAAATTATTATGAAGTCACAACCATCAAGCCTGCTGATTGGTCTTTTGTTGCTTGATGTATATGTTATGCATTCATTAGGGGCCGTTTTCTTCAGGCACTTTCATTTAAGGGTAGAAAATTTTCTTACCTGACTGATTTAAGTGGCTGTAAGTGTATTTCCTGAAGTGGCTATCTATAATTTCACAGGTCTTTTTCCTGTCCAGGAGTGGCTAGCCCATCACATCTGTCTCTATTAAGGGCAGGAGTTAACCTTGCCATACTTTCTGAATTTATTGGTGAGGGTCCCATGATGTCTGTCCCTTATGTTTCCAGGTTTGCAAATGAGACAGAGCTGAGTCTTATCTCACAACTCATGCAAATTAGATGCCAGGGAAGCTATTGAAAAGGAAAGATGCTATCATCGGTCTTACAAGGGCATCTCTCAGATTGACAGCCCAAGTCTAACCTCCACTTTCCCTCCAATTGAATTAATATCTCTGCTCAGTCTCTGCTTTGTGGAAATGACAGTCCAGTCAAACTCAGGAAAGCCACTAAGACAGACTCTGTCACCTGTCTTTGTTCTCCAAGATTAGAAAGGTCTCTCCCTAAAGGATGTATGGTGCTAAAGAATGTTGAAGACTTTTGATGTGACTCCTGAAAGGATGGAGAAGGAAGGACCACACTCTAATGCCCAGATGCCTCCATGTTTATGAGCTTCTCTTGCTAAGTAGCATCCTTGCTAGGACCTGCCGTCATTCCTGCATCCCAATGATGTCCACCAAAGACTTATTCAGCAATATTCTATCAAATACATTATGACAGCCAGGCTTAAAATAAATTCAATCCACCACATAAAAATAGGAGCACCTGGGCAAGAAGAGGCATCATTTATTTCCCTGATTCAGACAAACCAATCATCAGGATCAAACTCTTCAATCAAGAGGCACACATATGTTTGTGGCAGAAATACAACTAGGAAACCACATGGCTAGGACGCTAATCATGAATTCCACAAGTAGTGAATCATGTTCTGGGGACAACACCAGGTACACTGGATACAGTGGTAAATAAGACAGATAAAATTACCAGACTTGAGAATTCTTCATACTGGGAAGACAGAGGGAAATACTAGGAAAGCAAATATAAACTAGCCGATTGAAAGCAAACACAGTGAAGAGATGGCAGTGAACAGGGTTTAAGTGTGCATAGTGATATTCCCTGGCAGACTCTGTGATGAGTGAATACATGAGATAGCACACACACACACACACACACACACACACACACACACACACACACACAGAGAGAGAGAGAGAGAGAGAGAGAGAGAGAGAGAGAGTATGTTTGTATGTGTGTGTGTGTGTGTGTGTGTGTGTGTGTGTGTGTGTGTGTGTAGGCCAAAACTTCAAAACCTGCTGATGATCTTGAGACAGTCTAAAAAATGTGAGACTCATGATAGTGTTTGTTTTAGTTAGAGTTTCTATTGCTGTGAAGAGACACCATGACCACAACAACTCTTATAAAGGAGAACATTTAACTGTGGTAGCTTGCTTACAGTTCAGAGGTTTAGTCCATTATCATCATGGCAAAAAGCAAGGCATCATGCAGGCAGGAAGTGGTCTGTCTCACTGTGTATGGCTTGAGTGTCTATGAAACCTCAAAGCCCGCCTCTCCACAGTCACAGGCTTCCTCCAACAAGACTACAGCTACTCCAACAAGGACACACTTCCTGATTAGTGTCACTCAATTTGGAGGCCATTTTCTTTCAAGCCACCACAGTGTTAGGAAAGAGCAGCAGAATCACTGAGGGTTCTCAGGGGGAGGGGTCTTTCAGGTGGAAGTCACATCATCTGTATTATTAATAGCATTATACTGGTTTTTTTTTAAAATCACATCAGGTACTGCTGAAGCAAAAGCGAGTGAAAGGCACTAGAAAGCTGGTAAAAGTGGGAACTGAGGTGAGGAATGATGACAAAACAAACTAAGGTGTTTAGCAGAAGCTTAACCAGGTTGTCAATTCTTTATTCTAAAATTAATGGGGAAAGCAGTAGAAATGTGGGTGGATGAGTACTAAATCATATGGGAGAAAGAGAATCTGGCGTTCTCTCACAGCAGGGTGAATAACAATTACTATAATATAACATATATGTGTATAAAACGAGAAATGTTGCCACCGGAAAGAAAGAATCATTATTTGAGAAGACGGCTTTATTTACCCTGATTTGAACATTAGACATGTATCACAATGTATCACAGTATTTATGTTGTATCCCAGGAATGTGCATAATGCATCAATCAAACTCTCTCTCTCCCTCCCTCCCTCCCTCTCTCTCTCTCTCTCTCTCTCTCTCTCTCTCTCTCTCTCTCTCTCTCTCTCTCCCTCCCTCCCTCCCTCCCTCCCTCCCTCCCTCCCTCCCTCCCTCTCTCCCTCCCTCCCTCTCTCTCTCTCTCTCTCTCTCTCTCTCTCTCTCTCTCTGTGTGTGTGTGTGTGTGTATCCGTGTCTGTGTGTCTGTATATGTGTAAAATGCTAAACGAAACAGATTGAAGTGTTTTCCTACTTAGAAAATAATTTTGGAGAACATAGACACTTGGGATTAAAGAGGGAGGAAAGAAAGAAAAACTAGATGCCACTTGATGTTATTGGCAGGATAAAGAAGGCAAAGGTATCTTCTAAAAGCCAATACCCCTCCAGTAATTCATGAATCCATTCACTTTTTCAAGAAAGGAGATTAAAGGTTACAAGGCAAGTGCTCACAGGCAAATCACATGGATAAAAAGAATTTGACAATGAAACTCTCTTTATAGAAGATGAAAGAAAAAAATCCCCAAAGATGTCAACCACGGGGGACAGAGAAAAACAAGGTTAAATTTTAGCCTTACTGGGACCCACCTTCAGCTTGATTAACAAGCTAATCAAAGTTTCTGTTTAACTTGAGTTTGTTATCAGATGAAGGCAAAGCCCCTAAGGAACACGGATTGATCTATTAAACAGAGATTCCGTAGCCTCTCCCCTCCCTGCAGGATCCTTTGTTTTAGGGAATCTTTGTTCAATCAAGCTGGGAAAAGCAGAAGGCTTGTATTGTCTTATTGCAGCTGAAAGGACAGGGGTGTTAGCAATGGCCGTACAAGGAAGTAGGCTCAAGACAGATTCCAAGCAACGTACAAGAGACAAGCCCAATGAGCATTGGCTAGGGGTTAAATAAAGAGAGAGACGGAAAGGGATCAAGGCTCATTTCTCAGCTTTAGGACTGAGCATTAACATGGATCTTTATGAAAGCCAAGAGCCTCAGGAGCAGCAGACAGACCTTAGGCTCTAAGAAATCTTAGTTCTTAGTCTGACTGGCTAAATGAGGATTCCTAGCTTCTTGAGAACAGTGATTATATGATGTGCCCATGTATGTCAAGTAACTAAAATAGTGAATATAACCCTGTATAGGTTTCTATAGAGTCAGGTTAGAATGGGATTTTTCTCTCTGGGAATGCGGTGAGCAAATCAAAGGGGTCTCTGAGGCTGAAAACCAATTCCTGCAAAGGCATACTAATTGTTATCATAGTAGCCACTAACATTTGAGTGTTGTCTTGTACCAGCTCGGCGTTCTTTACATGTGTTGTTTTAATTACTTAAAGATCCTGTTATTCTCATCTTTTCAGGAAAGCCAACTAAAATGTGTCGACAGATGGCCCCAAATCACAGGTGGTGAATGGCAAAGCCAAAATGAGAACTCAAGCCTTGACACAAAACTATGGGCCTTACCATATACGAATGGTGAGTGATGTTCCTGGAAATCTTAACCATCACTGGAGGTTTGAACCTTATGTGGAGAGTGGGGGAGATGACTCTGTCAGTGAAGTGCTTGCAAGATCTGAATATGAACCCTAAAGGAAAACTCTAACAGAACTACTGGGCATAGAGAGCTATGCTTGTAATCCAAAACATGGAAGACAGAGATTGGAGGATCTCTGAGCTCACTGGCTGGCCAACCTAATCTACTTGGAGTGTGTCCATGTTAGTGAAAGGCAGTGTTAAAAAAATTCAAAAAGTGTGCATCACCCAAGAAATGACACCCAAGGTCTATCTACGGCTTATACACACATGCATACACATACATATACATACATGCACACAGGCACACAGGCACACAGGCACACACACACACACACACGGATGCACACACACATTTTCACAGAAACACACACACATGATGTGTACCCACACACACATGGACACACATGCACAGATACCCAGACACACATGTATACATGCACATACACAAATTCCATCCACTAATTCCATCATAAGAAGAATGTAGAAAAGGATACATGGCCTCTATCTGAAGTTCAACCCCTGGGTTGTTTGACTCTATTGCTATAGCATAGTTACTCAGGGAAGGCCAGATTTTGTTCTAAATAGGCCTCCAACAGATTGGATCAGATCCAACCAGCTACAGTGTGGAGGGTGTCACTCAAAGCATACTGACTCAAATGTGACTTTCTTCCAAAGACACCCCACCCCCACCCCAGACACACACATGGAGAATATTTAACCAGGCATCTGTGCACTGTGACCTGGGGAATCAATATATAAAATTAACTGTCATATTTACCAAAAAGGAACATTGTAGTCTCTAAATATTCCATGTTGCTTTCTCCCCAAGAATACCAGTCTCTTCTTTGGCATGTAAAGAAGAGACTGATAGTTAAATGTGTGATTTTCAGAATCATACTCGGTCTTGAATGTCAGCTCTGATTCTTACCACTTGCAACATCAAGGAGGTCACATCTGTTTCTGCTCAAAGGCTTCTCACCTTTGAAACAGGATTGAGAGTACCTCCATTTCCCAGAGTTGCAATGAAATAATGGAAGCAGAACTCTACCATGGCATATGGCAGGTCTCCATTACTTCCATACACTTTAGGAGGAGTCAAAAGGCTTGCCCATGCTATGCCATGAGCAACATTTGTTTTTTCATGTGTCAAAAAGGGGAAAACAACAAAAACAATCCAAACTACTTCCAGAGGGTATCCTGCACTATGATATTTCTCTACCTATTCAGAATCACCATGGTGATGTTCTCTTGTCATATAATAGGATAAACACACTTTAACATTTATTTCTATTTTCTGAAGCAATGTGTTTCTCAGAACCTCGTGGTGTGAGTAGATGACAGATAGATAGGCACATGGGTGCACAAAACACACACACTCACACACACACACACACACACACACACACACACACACACACACACACACACCTAAGCCCACCTTGTTGATACAGCTTATTTTAACCCTGGATTTCTCAGAATACTTGGGGACTTATATACACTTGAAATCCCTGGAAGGAAAATATTATATTTAACCTTTCTAATTTAATGATCACAGAAACTTTTCTGATATAGCATTTCTATAATGAATATTCCACAGAATACTCACTGGCAAATAGTGCTCTAATTGTCTCAAGTATGGAAACCTTTGTTTCTAGTTAAATCATGTATTCCCCATGGCACCAGCAAAATGCAGGAAATAGCAGCTCAGTAAGTATGTGCTAATAAAAGTATTTATTAATATACATTTTCTATTTTATGACTGCCTGGTATATACAATATATTATCTTAGACACTAGGAAAACCATATTTAATTAAATGAAGTCCCTACCCTCAAGAACACCAAGTCCAGGAAAATAAAAAAGCAAGTATATAGATAATAGCAATATTGACCACCAATTACTACAATGACGTGTTTAAAAGATCTTGGAGTAAGAGAAAAAGAAATTGGAGAGTTGGGGATAGTTTATCTGGTAAAGTGCTTGCCATTCAACTGTGCTTGCTGAATTTGAGCTCCAGAACCCACATTTAAAAAATCAGACATGGAAGTATGTGCCTTTCACCCTAGCACAGAGTAGATAGGATGGATACATCCCAGGAACATGCTGGCCACCCAGCCTAGCCTACTTGATGAGCTACAAAGGAAAAGACAAGGCAGCTGGTATATGAGAAGTGACACTAATATATGGACCTCTGATCGCCACATGCATGTATATTCACATGCGCATGCACTTGCACTTTACACATGTAAAAGCCAGAGATATATGGCATGGAATAGAGAATACCTCCATCCTACATTTTTTTTTATTCCAATAAGACACTATAGGCCAGATGACATCATTGAGGAGTTCAAGGTTATGGAACTAGCATAACCACTGTCTGTGTCTGATGGGGCATTTCAGTATTTCCAAGATGGTGTCTTGTTATTGTGTATAGAAGATAAAAAGGCCAAGTCCTTGCTTGACAGAAGAAATAGAAAGGAATCCCCACCTCCCACAAGGCAAAAGACCCTAACTCCATTTATTATGATAGAATTCTAACAACTTGATCAACCTCTCAAAGTCAGGCATACTAATCCTGTAAGATTTTGGTTTTGAGTTTTACATGAATTTTGGATGGGACACCACCCTACAAGCAAACAATAGTGTTGACTATTGAACTAAAGCTTAGATATTGACAAGATGAATAAGAGGTATAGGAATGTTCCAGAAAAAAAGCAACAGGTACATCTAAGACTGTAGAGTTCAATATAGCATGGCTCATTTACTGAATTGTGAAAATTCTGTAAGGATTAAAGATAAAATGTATATGGGGCTGCAGAAAATATGAGGGCGGCACATTGAGAGAGCCAGGGCGTGGAGTGCATGATATCTCACATGCCATGCGAAAAAGTTTTCACAGAGACCAGGAGACAAGGAGGAAAGAGGAAGTAGTAAGGAGAAGTCAGGATGTAGAACCTAGAGGAATCAAGATGCCTGGGTCGCTGCTCTCCAGTAAGATGGGTATGGTGGCGCACACCATTAATCCAAGCAATCAGGAGGCAGAGGCAAACATATTTCTGTGATTTCAAAGTAAACCTGGTATACAGAGGGAATTCCAGGACAGATAAAAGTTACACAGAGAAACCCTGTCTCAAAACATGTAAAAATAGAAGTAGAAGAAATAGAGTAATAAAAAAGCCACGTAAAGATGGAAAACACAGAGAAATTTTGGATACTATACGTGATTCTGTTGTCTTTAAATTATTTGATTGCTGAGAAAATAACAACTATTGATAAAAAAAATGCTGCTGGATTAATTCAATTTATATATTTTAAAAATGCTTTGACTCCAAAATTTAAGTTCAAGGACAAGATACTTGGGAAGAGGATTTCTATTTTTGTTTCCACAGAAAATGAAAAGCTGTGGATTCTTTCCAGACTAATGTGGTTTGATCAAGCAAGCCCCCCTGAAGCAATATCTACAGCCAAGATTTGTGCATCTTCTTAGGATCCCCCATGACAGCGCTCCCTACCAGCAGAAAGTAGTTTGGAAAGAACGATGCCCAAATTCCCAAATATTGTTTATAAATGTTTGTTTTCATTTAAATGGGCTTGGTTATAAATGGCTATAACCACAAGCAATCTTTTTAAAGGTAAAAAGGGAATTATGTTATAGATATGAATACTTTGTTTTGGAATGGATTTTTATTTATTGATACAAATTTAAGGTCAATTTCATGGTATGTATATTTCTCCTCTTGTTTAGGTATTGTGTTTATATAGCTCATTGGAAAATGTAATGTATAATTTAGTACAGATTATAGAGAGTTACCTATGATAGTTAAAACTTAAGAGTTAAGTTAGTTAGTATTTCTAGATATACAGAGATGTATTTGAGATGGATAGACATTCTTCAAACCTTTCAAAGACCTACAGAACATGGCATTTAAAATGGTTTAAGGTTTTTCTTGACAATGAGGTACAACTGCTCCTGGTAACACCACCTGCATCAGAAAGAAAGATGGACATCGAAGAAACACATTATGGAGTTTGCTTCTAATATGACAAGACTAGCCATTTCGGCAAGGTACTGCTCTTCTGGACTGTTTGACTTTATGTTGTAGAAACTGGACATGCAGGACCCACAAAAAGGTGACTGCTGATGCAAGATGGACAGTGCTACAGGATTCCTGTGCTTCATGGAAGAAGCAGACATTCTACAGGACACAGAGAAAAATTATTGATAAACTGCCAATACAGGCAGACAATTTAAAGTTTTCTGCTTCATAAAAGAGTCTGCCAGACACACTATGGCCTATAGGCTGAAGATGGAATTTTACAGAAGAACTTCAGGTGACTGACCAGGCAGTGAGTTGTCTCTGTCAATTTCTACAGTTTATATATTATCCTTCTATGGTCTTTGAAGGAGTTGAAGACAGATAGTTTTGGTTATAGTTTTCCTTAGTTAGGATTAAAGATAAGTTACATATAGGACTTTAGACTCACAAAAATAGGATAGATGATATTTTCTTTAAGTCTTACAAAATGTTAATGGACTAAATATTGTTAACTGTGATTCTTATTTGATAACTGTTGTATGATATATTTTGCTATGTTAAGGTTAAAACCCTTCTTTTATTTTAGACAGAAAAGAGGAGATGATGGGAGATGTTATTCTGTAAATATGTTTCTCATACTGGTTAATAAATAAAGCGCTGTTGGGTCAATAGGAAACTAGATAGGCAGGGCTAGGAGACTAGGAGGAGGAAAGAAAAGTTATAAGGAGGAGTCAGGATGTAGAGCATGAAGGAAGGAAGACGCCGGCTGCGGCTCCCCATAAGATGACCACGTGGAAATAGTTAGATACATAGAAATGGGTTAATAATTAAGACAGAGCTAGCCTATAAACAATAATGGTAACTGGCCAACAGGATTGTATCAAATATAGAGTCTCTGCATGTTATTTGGGGTCGGCACGCCAGACCAGCGGCGGGCGGGCTAGCAGAAAACATACAAGCTACAGAGGTACATTCCTATAATCCTAGATGATCATATGGCATTATCACAATTGTCATGTCCTCATTCTAGGTAGCTTCATTTAGAGTAACAGTGTCCCTGTAGTATGAAGTGTTACTAATTGATGTTTTGACTATTTAAAACAAGATTAAGTAAAAGACTTTGGAAATTTGAGAGTGATAATATTACCATAAATATATCTTGTTTGTAACTCTCATGATATCTGAAGGTGAGATTAAGTCAATATCCTTGGAGATATTTCAGGTTAATTGTTTTTAAAATCATTCCTTAATACGAGATTATGTAAAGAAGATATTTTTGTGAAAATGTGTTCTGTAATGTAAGAAAAGCACTATGATCCTAGCTTTTAACACTAGCAATTAATGAAATTGTTCTTTGGGGAGAACTCAATGTACAATTTAAGATACACTAAAAACTCTGCGTGATCCTTTAGGAAATCTTCTAGAGCCAGCCGCAGAGTAAAGCCGTACACTTGATGACATACCTTGATATAAGTGTGTGAACCTCAAGTTGTGTCACTGTCTTCTTTCATCCCTCCTCCAAGTCCAATCATTATTAATTCTCTTCACATAACATGGCCTCCTTGCCACATATGAAATAGTTGACAGAAGTCAACTGGATGCCTTTTCAGAGCAGTCTGATTTCACAGTCTTCAATTCCCTAACCAAGAGAGATGGAAATGAAGAAAGTCACTCTATACTGAGTTCTAAATGACTGTAACCAGTGTGCAACATAACAGCAACCACTGTTCTCTGGTGAAATGGAGGGAGAGAGGAAACACCCACCCTGAAAACAACAAGAGAGCAAAAGGGAAATCCTTCTCAATGAAATAACCAAACTCAACAGGAAAACAATAAAGCTCAAAATTATCTATTGTTCCCAGAGCAGGCAATGAAAGAAAGGCCGCAGCTCCTAGCTGGACCACCACTCCCAAGGGTTGGCATTGAGGATGAAAGCCCAGTCCCTAAGTAGAAGCTACTGTGCACCTGAAAAACTTCAGGGAGTGCTTGGTGTCTCCTTGAGTATCAGAGGAAGGGAATATTCCATGGGTCACAAACATCCTTTCTGACTTGTTTAAGGTCTGTTCTACAGGAAAGAACTCATACCTAATGTCATAAACTGGCCAGGAACCCATGGCTAGGGAGAGGGGAGGGAGTCATGGGTCTTGTGTCTTCAGCACTGTGATCCATGATAGGTTGCCCACCCATCCACCAGTAAATGGCCCTACACTCTCGCACATGTGGGTAGCCCTAACTTGATATGGTGGGTTATTTTTTAAAAGAGAAGAAAAAGAAAAGGAGTAGAGAGCAGCAACAAGAGGAGGAAGGAAGAAGAGAAAGTTAGGAAGGGAATGAGGGAAGGAAGGATCTGACAATTAGAGGAGACAAATGGGAGGTTAATAGGATTTAAATACATTATATGCACAGATAAAATTACCAAAGAATAATTTGAAATTGTTTTAATTTAAGGTACCTTCTCAGATGCTAGTGAAAGCACTCAACACAGTAGCCAGGTTCATTTACAGCAGATTTTAAAAGGCCACATGTCATCCAAATGACAAATATGTGTACTAAGAGTTTCTTGAAGGCTTCACTCAAACCCAAGATTGACAATTTTAATTTTGTGCCACTAGCAAACACCACCACATGTGTTCCTGAACACGCTGAAGTTTAACAAAATTAGGTTTATAAACAAGAAAATCATGTAACCTGAGTTTAGGAAAAACCTCACAGAGCTTTATAACCGAAGCACTGTCAATAATAACAAAAAACGATGAGAGATAATTGAGCTATCCAAATAGGCAGTGCCACAGAATTTGAGAACATCTCATGGAACAAACATCTTCTGTCATAGTGAGTGCAAATCCTCTTTATAAGCCTGAGACAAAGCAGATGGGATTGCCAAGGGTTAGGAGAGGTGAGACCATTCAGGGGAAAAAACAATGGGGTGCAGGTACTTATGCCACATTTCTCCACATATTAAATAAACTTCGTGGACTTGGTGCTTTCCTACTGAAGGCTGACATTCTACGATTGTTCTACAATTTATGTTCATGGGGAGGGGATGTATGCACATGTAGTGTTATTTTCATGTGTGTGAGTGCACATGTGTGCTTGTAAAGACCTGAGATTGACACTTGCTGTCTTTTTCTGTCACTCTCCACATTATTCATTGAATCACGGTCTCCCGGTTGAGCCCAGAGCTCCTTGATTCAACTGTTTTAGCTAGTCAGCTTGCTCCAAGAATCTCCCATCACTGCTTTCTGAGTGCTGGACTTGCAAGTTGTCCATCACACCTACATGGCATTTACTAGGATTCTGGGGATCTGAACTGTGATCCTAGTCCTTGTGTGGCAAGCCTTTTATCCACAGAGACATCTTTCCCACATGAGTTTGTGATCTTGAGAATGACATTAGACCAAAACAACTACTTCACTCTATTTTTCACATGTTTCCTTGAGAGAATACAAAGGTTCTTGCACTCATAGATAAGCACTAAGGAAAGCAGGAATGTTAAAAGTGCAGGGTTGTCTCTTCAATGAAGAGTTGTATAACCTGTTTTCCACGCAGAAGTCGGGGAATGGAAGTAACTAATAGCCTACTTGACCTCTGTGATATTTGCATGGCCAGGGGTCCCCCAGGCTTCCACAAGCCAGGCTGGTGGTAGTTAATAAGTGACTGATTTGCTAACTGCATGACAGACCACACAAGATCCTCCCCTTAAGATAACACGTGTAATCTATCTGTAGAATGCATCTTCATGGAAGAAGGGACATGTAGTTTAAGTGTTGCAGAATATTAGCTTAAGATATGTTATGGTTTTTTGCTGTGGGATATTTGTTTAATGATGCAAAAACGTGTTGCATTCCTTTATGTTGTATTGGTTTAATTCTGTAAAGAGGTATTATTAACTTGTCTGAAACACCTGATTGGTCTAATAAAGAGTGGAACAGCCAATAGCTAGGCAGGAGAAAGGACAGGCAGGACTGGCAGGCAGAGAGCATAAATAGGAGATATCTGGGGAGGAAAAAAATCAAAGGAGTGAAAAAAGGAGAAAGAGAGGAAGACATCGGGGGTCAGCTACCCAGCTACACAGATAGCCACAGAGTAAGAAGTAAAGAAAGGCATACAGAATAGTGAAAGATAAAGTTCCAGAGGCAAAAGATAGATGGTGCTGGCTAGTTAGAAACAAGCCAAGCTAAGGCCAGGCATTCATTGTAAAGGTAAGCCTCTGTGTGATTATTTGGGAGCTGGGTGGCAGGCCTCCAGAGAGCAAAGAGCAAAGAGTAAAAAGAACAACCAACAGAAAAAGTTTGATGTAATTATGTGATTATACATCCTTATGCACATGAGACTGTGGTATACTAGGAAACATTTTGCCAAATTGTACTAAAATATGCCTAAAACACAGTGCCTGGTGTCAGATTTGAGACGTTTGAACCATTACAGACTCTTAAGTCACTGAGTCATGTTGAGCGGTCCTTCTTGCCTCGGGTGGTCATTACTCTGGTGACCCCATTGTTTGTAGAGACCCCCCACATTTCCTGTAGATCCAAGGAACAGGAAATAGAGAACATCACCAAACAAGACATGGTCATCCTAAAATGCATTAATATTTCTCTTTGTACGTAGCCAAAAGAAAGGAAGGGAAGGGCTTCGGGAAACCAGCTTCTGTTAGATGGAGGCCAGGGTAGGTGTAACTCAGTGAAGGAGTTTTATGGCAATATTAAAATACCTCATGAAACATTAAGTATAACTGACTCTTCTGTATGTTCTACATTATTGAGAATGGTAAGTTGAGAAGGTAAGTTGGTAAAGAGAAGGGATGAATATTTCACTGTCATGTCATAAAAGGCAGAAGGAAAAAAAAATGTTAGAAGAGAAACAGCTCACATGTATAACTGCTGAAAGGTCAAATAACAGGTAATCCCTGGACCTGGCAACAGGGAAAATACTGTTTTGCTTGACAAGAGCAATCATAGTGGAAGGTCAGAGACAGAGAGAACCGAAAGGAGAAGGTCATAAAGAGCTGCAGACTTGAGACCAAAGATCCATTGCATCTGAAAAGGGCCAAAGAGCAAGTAATGTAGACATCTCAAGCCTTGCTGTCTCAGTGGAAGCTGCTCGGCTCAGCCACTGCAGAGGGAAAGCAGCCACAGACTATGCGTGCACAAGCAAGGGAGCATGGACTTGTTCCAATCGAATTCTATACCTGGGATTTAAAATCGCATATTGTTTTATGTGACTTTTCCCCCCTATTTTCCCAACTATTTCCAAATGTAAAAAAAGCACTCCTCTTGAGTGTTACATATAAAAACAGATGCTAGACTAGATTTGAATGGTGGGCGAAAAGATACAGCCCACTCTAGTGACCCCTTTCTGTAAGATTTGTTCCATAAATGGTGTTGAAAAGATGACTGAATCTACAGATTTAAAATGAACATGAGCTCTACACATAGGGACATTTTCTCTCTTGCTTTCTACTCTGACCCCACAGCTGACACGTAATCCACATCACATATACTAAGTGCTTAACACGACATCTGCTAAATAAATGAATTCATTCTGCCCCAGGTCTGCCTGGTAAGTCTGTGTGCTCCTTTCTCCTCTGCCCCACAAGCACACACAATGCCAGCATCCTCACCCAGCTCATTCCATGCCCTGTCTGCATGTTGTGCATCCCTCACTCCATTATGGACCAAGATCAGATCTCTGTCTGATAAACAGGCTGCCTGAATACCAAGCCTTGCTTAGAACCTCTCGGTGCTGGTGTCTGCACAAACCCAACTGAGACTGTGTTTGCTAGTCTTGGAAACTGCTCCAGTTGAGTGAGAATGAAGAATGCTTTCACCTTAATCCCAATGGCTTGTGTGTGTGTGTGTGTGTGTGTGTGTGTGTGTGTGTGTGTGTGTGTGTAAAATATATTACTTTAGCAAAAATAACTAGATATAGAATGAGAAAATCAATGTAGAGTGGACGTGCAGAGTCATAGGCATCTAAGAATGTGCATGCTGACAGAGTTCCTTTGCTCTGCCTGTCATACCCTGCCCTCCCTTTAGAATCCTGCTATCTTGTCTTCAGCAGGAGTGGTCTCTGAGCTGCTTTGCCTGATAAGCCTGTCAGTGGGTGTAAACCATTTCAGACTTTTCCAGGGGTTCTGGCAACTCAGTTGACTGAGGGGAGAGATAACCCTGAGTTTGGGGGGATGACAGGATATTCCTTGATCCACCTGCTGACTCGGTAAGTGATCAGCTACACACAGATCAGTGTGGGGCTATGTGTTTAAAGATCACTGGGGAAGACTCGGGCTAGAACAGCATAGCATCACAGTATTACCTCTACCAAAGTGACTTAAGGAGAAGATGCTCATATTGCATTTAACTGTCTCTGAACTCACATCACTGACAGGGTAAGCTACTTGAAATAGAGTCGCACACTGCAACTAAAGCTCTCTGCCCAGCTACCTTCTTAGTCTTATCATCCTCATGCACAGTCCTGCTCATTCTTCACAGACCCACTTTGAGTCACACTGAATTTGGAGCCATTTTTCAACAACATTTTTCCACTGCCTCATTTGCTTGCTCATTTTTGTGCTCCACAGCATAGCCTCTCCTGTTATGAGCAGTTTCCCGCCAGTCTGGTCCCAGAGCTAGGTCAGCCCCAAATAACACACAGAGACTCTATTAGATACAAAGCTTTTGACCAATGATTATAGCTTCTTATTGGCTAGCTCTGTCTTAAATATTAACCCATTTCTATCAATCTAAGTGTTTCCATGTGGTCTTATCTTACTGGAGAAAGGGCCCAGACCTCTTACAACTCTCAGGGCCTACATCTTGACTCTTCTCTACTACATCTCCCAGCATCCTCCTTGTCTCCTAGTTCTGCCTATCTTGCTTTCCTATTAGCCAACAGGACTTTATTCATTATCCAATAAGATAAACATATTTACAGAATGTCATCTCCCATCATTCTCCCACTTCTCCCTAACCCACATCTCTTTCTCATCACTCCTGCCTTCTGCCCTGGATTTCCTCAAGGGAGTTTTCCCAGGTGCTGTATTGGCCTCTGTCTCTAGGCTCTACCATTCATGCACTGTTCCCTGCTCGGCCCAGTACCAACCACATAGGATATAGGTTCTAGAGTTAGATTTGGTTTAAGTCTTTTAACTTGACTTTTATTACAGAGAGACCTTAGTAGTGTATTTAACCTCTCTGAGATCTGCTTTCTTATCAATAAAATAGCTGAATCCTTTCAAGTTCCTTTGAGCAGCCGATGAGGTAATGGGTGGGAAACACACGGGCTACACAGTCCAGCAAAGACGGGTGTACCACATTCTTTATCTCCCTGCATTCTGTAAAGTCTAAATTGGTACACCTTCTATATTTGCTCCTATTCATTGTCCAGAGGAAGTCTGCCATATTTCCTCAAGAAAAAAAAAGCGGTGAAACCAAAATGCCCACATTCTGTCAAGCATGGGAAGTAAAACCCAGAGTTATAGAATGGAAGGCATCTGGTATAATTATTCATCTTCAAACAAATATACATCTGCCATCTGACAGCCACACATAGTTGCACATGGCCATACTTAATGGAATCAGTGCTCAAATACATGGTGCTAACCCTCCAGGCCCACAGGACCACTTGAATGAAAGGTCTCCCCTCTTGTCCTCTCTTTCCAATTCACTGACTTTTCCTGTAACTGGCAGCACTGCCTTGGTATGTGTGTGGCATTGTGGATAAAAACTAAGACTTTGCACTTGCTGCAGTAATCTATCCCTGAGCCACATCCTTAAAACAAACACATCTTTTTAAAATGTTATCATCATCATCATTAACTTTGTAGTTGGGTTAGGACTGAGGGATTGAGACATGGTCTTACTATTCACCTCAGTCCGATTTTGCCTTATTATCCTCCTGCCTCCTGAGTTCTGGGATTAGAGGCAAACCCACAATAGCTAGCTCAAAAAGGAATTCTTGGAAATGTTTTGAAATTCTTGTCCCCTTCTATGGCTGTTCTCTTGATTTCCACGTTGCCAAACCTTCAATACTTCTGCTCTTACTCATCATTCTCTCCTGGAGTTAAATGTCTCATTTCAAGGTGATACAGGCACAGTTCTTACATCTTACTAAAAAAAAAAAAAAAAAAAAAAAAATGAAAAAAAAGATAATTGATTGATTGGTGACATTGATACAGTTACGTGCTGTTGCTTTCTTTACAATATCTAATCAAACAAAGGAGCCCTCCCAAGCCAGCAAGCACCATCCTAGGTCAAGGCCTACTCCTTGGGTTCAATTGTGGACATCATTCGTGGGGCACACTGGCCTCTACCAGCTGGAGCTGGAATGACAGCAGAATGAAGTGTTTGAATAGGATATTTTCAGTTTGCCATGAAAGAGAAACAAGGGCACGGAGAGCAAGGAAATAGCTGACATCCCACAAGTATAAAAATGCTCTCAAAAAAAAAAAAGGGAAGATTTGCCCAAGAAGATGATCACATTGAAAAATCGAATCTCTTCAGGCAAAACAAACGGTATGCCAGGAAAGGTCAACCATCCCTCCCACGTCTCAGCTATTGCAACCAACTATTTGTTTTAAAGTGTGTTCCTTATTGTCTGAATTTACAGAGTCTGCTCTGACTCATGTATGGAAACTACTAAAGTGGGGAGGAAGAAGAAACATCTTATTCTTTGTCTGGGAATATTAAACGATGGTGAGTTATTCAAATTTGCTATTTGTACTGAATCCAAAGCATATGTTTTCCCCTACATACCAGGCAATGCTGAAAAACTTACTCAATTTGCTGAATGACCAGGAAAACTGTATGGGTGGGACCTTAACAGCTGCAGGTTACAATCAAGTAACATTAGAATATTTTCCCAATTCTTGTGTTAACTATTATTCATCCAGTGTAATTTGAATTTTGCTCTGAGTAGCCTCTGAGCTCACTTAACCAGGGAGAAGGGATGACGCACACACTTTTCCTGGAGAGTTTATATCTCATAGGATCAATAGAAGCCCAGGAGGTAAAGCGATATTGAAAAAACAGAAGGAACTAAGGAGCATTTCATCTCGAGTGACAGCCCTCAGCTTAGGAACTATCGGGTACTGGGCAAGGGATATCCATGGAGCTGTGGCCTGTGAAAGACAGCGTTCTCTAACAGGAAACCAACAAATTACTGACCCTTATAAAGAAATGGGCAAAAGACAGGTTCAAGCCTATTATATATGCATAAGCCTACATAGACAGCTGTGGGTAAATTCTAAGAATCTGGAAAGGAGAACAAGACAGTGTAAGAACACTAGGTAAGAGGAAAGATAGGGACTAGACAAACAGACACATGATTCATAAAAGAGAAAAAGAATCTGTGATGGAGGTGACTGACACCAAGGGGGAACAGAGGGGGTGGTTAGGAGTGATGGGAGAAGGAGAATCATAAAATCAGACTTTATTAAAAAATGTCATACTGGTATCCAAAGCACTACATAGAAGCCATAGTAACAGCTAATAATGGTGTTGTATGTTTGCATGTCTGATTCTGTAAGAGGGTTTTAAGGACCTCAGTCCACTGAATCCATGTAACACTTCTGCAACCATTTCCTCTGTTTTGCAGTCAAAGGGTTGGAAGATCAGAAGTAATAGAAAATTCATGCAGGGTGACATAGCTTGTTAAAGTGGACGACAGGGTGGGGGTGTGAAATATGATCGTTTTTTGTAGAGCACTTAACCTAAGCATAGCATTGATCAACAAGAGGTCAGAGGTGACAAAAACAAACATAAGAGGTCAAGGGTTCAAGAGTCAAGTTACTGGCACTGAGGAGATGCCTCAGTACTTAACAACTCTTTTGCTCTTGCAGAGGACGCAGGTTTAGTTCCCTGTGCCTGCGGATGTGATGGCTCACAACTATCAGTAGGTAACTGCCGTTCTAAAGGATCTAATGCCCCTTCTGATCTCTGCAGGTCACTGCATGCACGTGGTGCACATAATTTCACTCACACACTTCACACACACACCTAAGACCAAACAAACAAATAAATCATATTCAGAAGTCAAGAGAAGGCTTTGCCTCTTTACCATGGGACTACTTTTCAATATACTATCATGGCCAAATGTTTTAAACTAGAATCTGTCAACTTGCCCTGAAGACCACACATTAGTGTTTAAAAGTTACTTTTATTAGTGGATGTTAATTATACACCATAATGGGTATCCTTGATCCTCTCAGGTCTCCTTCTACCCTTTGCTTTTCAATTGTTTCTTCGTGCTTCAGTTGCCAACATCCACATTCTATGGTTTGTAGTCTGTGTTTCTATCTCCTCTGATTGCTCCTTCATCTCGTTTAACTACGCTTACCTGGAATGTTAAGCTCCATCTTGCAAGCTCCACTTGAATGTTCCTAGGACACAAGGCTACTTTGCTAACCTTAATTATGAACTTCAACTGGCAGACCTCCCTGATTTTTTTTTTTTTTGGTTCCTTTCACCTGCTGGCTTTACTTACATCCCTCCTACCCCTACAGCAGAGTTAAGAACCAAGCAGAAGGTCACTGTATCCTAAAACAATACTGAAGCTGTGGACTAGACAGAAATTCCAGTTCTAAAGAGACATTCCAGTGATGTCAAGGTCAAACCTCCCATATCTCTTTTCCTTTGGTTCTGGCAGAGGTTACAACACAGAGTATTCAAACATCCATATGGATTCTATCTGCTAAATGCCAGATACAAAGAGAAAGCTTTTTTTCAGATATTCAGGCTGCTGGCTTCCAGCCCATCACTGACAAAACATTTTTTCTCAGCCAGAAAATAGTGGCAACTCCCTTCTCCAGCTCTGCTTGTGTATTCAAAGAGTGCATAGGTACCATTCTCAAGGCCAACCTGTCAGCCACCTCTCTCCTTTTGTTAGAAGTCCACACTTGCCTAGAAAGTGCATAATTGCTGTTTTAATGTCCATTGAATTCTCCCACTCTTACTCCCTGAACTCTGACAGTCCCATCGTACTTCTGCTTTTTAATAATTAATTCTATGCTGACTGTTACTGATTAGGACTAAATTTTACCCCGGGATGCCCAGGGAATAAATGTTTTTATTAAGAGTACAAGAAAGGGAAAGCCATTCTGAAAAATTGAAAAGATTCCTGTGATTTCCCTCTGGAGACTCATTGAGCCCAGTGCAGAGCTGACTTGTGGTTATTATTTGATCAGCTCAAGCTAATCTGTGTGGCTGCCGCCTGCCATGTCTTGCCATTTGTATGTGATTTCTCATCAACTAATACATAATGTATAGATCTGGATATGGGTAAATCAATTATCTTGCTTCAAGGAAGCAAACACAAAGTAATGGGAACATTAGCTTAAGACATCCAGAAAATTGGAGAATTGATGCCCCAGATGTGTGTGTTTTATAAGGGTGCTGGATGCTTTCCAAAGAAGAGGAAGGCAGAGGACAGAATGTAGACAAGGGGAAGGAGAAAACTCTCATCATGGAGGGATAGACTGTCTGGCTATGCTATTCTGTATAGAAGAGATCTGTCCATAACAACAGAATTTCATGTCAAACAACACCCGCCTGATTCCAGGAATCTCAGCCTACTAGTATTATTACATTATCAGATACAACGAGATGTGTACTTTAATCTATTGAGGCAAACCAAGGATCAGCATGAACACACTCTGGAGAAATTATAACTAACAGGAAAGATTGTGTCTGCTGCACATGAATTCTTCAGTTTGCAAGAAACTTGAAAATTGATGGCATATACACAATACCTCAATGTCCATGGGGGTTAGAGGATGTGAAATTGAATGGAGTGGGTGGTATTCTTGAAGTCTGCCTGAAAGGTACCTGCATGATTTTGAAGCTAATTTAAAACTACCTCTCCCTAAACATTGCTTTTATCTTACTTTTAAAATATTATTTTTCAGAAAATGTAGATTTTTTTTCCAGATGAACTTTACCCCAGGTTTACAATGTAAGGCATTTGTAGAAAGCTATTTTGCATGTGACTAAGCATTCTGGGGCTGAACACAATGGCTGTCAAGAAGAAGGTCCTCAAGAGAAGGGATGGTGGTCTGACTTTTAAATGAGTCCCCATTAAAAGTAGAGGGAGAAAAGAATTAATGAATAGAAAGGCTAGAAGTGAAATAATGGAAAAATTTGTACTGAATAGATATTAACAAAAAGAAAAAAGCAACGTACAAAAGGAAACTAGTTGCACGAGTAAATGAATGAATGGTGTCTCATGCATTTGCTTCTAGCATCAGCAATACAGATGGATGCAGGCATGTGATGTTTTAAAAAATGCTTTGAACTGCATAAACATGTTTACATTTTCAAATGATTATGAACACTGAAATATTCCAGTGTGCTAGCTAGACAGGCAACAGTCCTACATTTGTGACTGGCATCTATAAAACACAGACCCTCTCATGTGAACTTTCTGTTTTGAGAAGTGATTATCCTTGGAGTTGGTGCGACTCAGTTTAAATGCAGCATTTAGATGTAATGAACAACACAAGACACAATAGGGGCCATCATACAAGAAGAGTAAAAGTCAAACAGATAAGGGAAAATTCAAGGCGGCTCATGAGATACAGTTATTTCTATGAACTAATACAGCATTTCATTGTTGTTTACATAAAAATTCAATGTGTTATAAGTTTCTGTAAGACAGAAAAACTGTCATGATATAAACATATACTTCAAAGTATATTCTGGTGCTCCCACAACTAATATCTACCGCATATTGAATACTCTGTGCTATATGCTTTGTGTGGCTCACTTAACACTCACAAAAGCCCAAAGTCTGGTGCCTTTGGTTTTACAAATCAAAAAATTAATGTGAGCACATAAATGGGCTAAAAAGATAAAGTCCCTTGCTTCTGAAGCTGAGGACCTGAGTTTGAGCCCCAAGACCCATACAGAAGTAAGAGAGAACCAATCCCAACAAGTTATCCTCTGATCTCCATACATACATTGTGGCACGCATAGACTTTCTGTCTCTGTGTCTCTGTCTGTTTCTCCATCTCTCATATGCACATACTATCATTAATGCTAATATACAATAATATAATACTAAATTTAAGAGAAGAAAATAGATGTACAAAAGAAAAAAGTACCAAGTGCCATAGCCAGGGTGTGACAAAATTGGAGTTGGCATTTGAATCCAAGAAAATGTGACTCTAAAATTTAGCCATTTATCTCCTCATGTGTCTGTCTTCTGCTCCAAGATAGAAAATTGAATATAGAAATATCAGTGCTTTATTAGCTCACAGCAATCCCAACATAACTTCAACATATACTTTCATCTCCCTGGTAGCTGAGTTAAAGTCCTGATTTGTGCAACTAGTGTACTGGGGATGTAAAGGAGAGAGTACTTCTGATACTCAAGAAACTCATGATCTAGTACAAGAAGTAGATATGTGTACAACAATATGTACCATGGAGACCCAATGGCTGCCCTAGTAATATAAATGAATAAGAAAGTAACCACTTCTGCAAAAGATAACTCAAGATGAATATTTTCTTGTCAAAAAGCATGAATATTCTTAACTGGTATGGCCAGCATTAACACTAAGTACTAAGGCAAGGAAACAGTGTAAGGACCAGCAGTTAGGGAAGTTTCAAATTCTATCGTTTATGATTTGTTTCTGTGCATAGCTCTTTATGATTATAAAATATTTCAAGAAAAGAACATGTCCCATCTGAAGGGTAAAGCTGTAGGAAAGAGTCCTTGAAAAACTGAAATAAGAAGAAAATATATTCAATAACACCATGATAATTATTACCAACAACAAAATGCCACCATTGTATTTTCCTAAGATATGACTTAAAGAAATGCACACATCCTTCATTGCAGAGCTAATCTAGACTTTACATAAAGCAAAAGGGAAAAGGGCTATGGTTATCATCATATCCTTAAACTAGCCAATAGTGTTGGGGTACCGGCCTTAAGACCTGTCTTCAGTGTTCAGATAAGCAAGAGGAGGGCTCTCCCTCGATCTTCCCGTGGGTGGCGGTCTGAGCATCCTACATTACAGCATCCTGTACCTCAAGGGACAGAAGACTGTGGCAGCTATTTACTTTCATTGTGTGAGTGTTCCCCAAATAAATACATGTTATTCTTTTATCGGGTATTCATGAACTTCCTTATTTGGCCCTTTATAACACAGTTATAAATGACTGATAAAAAATACATATATCAAAGAACATAATTTATTACAACAGAAAATAACTTCAAAACATTGACCTGAGCAAAGAACTCAAAATGCCATAGAAGGTAATTATCAATCAATGAGAAACAATAAAACTATCTAAAAATGGTGTCTTAGCTTCCTTTCTGTTTCGAAAAAACACTCTGTCCAAAAGCAACTTGGATGATAAAACAGTTTGTGTCAACTCAATCTTCCAGGTCACAACCCATCACTGAAGGATGTCAGAGCAGGAACTCAAGGAGCCGGAATGAGAAACCATAGACAAACAGTGCTTGCTAGCCCACTCACATGTTTATTGCAAGCTAGTTTTGTTATCCAGTCCAGAAGCACATGCCTAGGGGATGGTACTGCCTGGACTGGCTTACTCCTCTTGCATCCATTAATAATTAAGGCTATACCCCATAGGCATGCCATTCCCACAGGCCATCTGATCTAGGCAATTCCTCAGTTGAAACTTCCTCTCTTGGTGACTCTAGACTGTGTCAGGTTGATATTCAAACCTTACCAGGACAGTCGGTTCTACAAACAAAAACATGTCCTTATCAGAAAGAAAGGACTCGGTGAACTAAAATGGAGAAACATTTACTATATTATCTGTGAAAGGTATCTTCAAGACATTCACATAGAAATGAACTTCAAGAAAGTTTTGAAGTCTAGACAACTTTTCTTTAGGTTTTGTAAAAAAAAAAAATTCTTTTTATCAAAGGATACATATGAAAGTTAGACAGACTTCTTGTATAGGTACAAAAAGCATAAACTATCAAAGGAAAAAGATAAAAAGAAAACTTTGATTCAATAAAAATCAAAAACTCTTTGAACAACACTGTTAAGAAAGGACTAGAAAAGTAAAAATGTAAAAAAAAATCATATGCAATACCTATCAGTTACGGATTGATATCTAGAATATATAAAGAACTGTCAGAAGTCAATAATATAAAACAAACAGTCTGATTAAAAGTGGGAAAGAATTAGGGGGCTGAAGAAAAGGTTTAGGGGCTAAGAGAACACACTGCTTTGGCAAAGGACTCAAATTTGATTCCTCACACCCAAGTCAGGTAGCTCAATACAAGCTATAATTTCATCTCCAAGGGAATTGATCCCCGTTATAGCCTTTGCATGTAAGTGCATTTACTCACACATAGACAGACATGCATACATATAATTAAAAAAATAAATATCTAAAATGTGAAAGTTTTAGATAAACACTTCATGAAAACATACAGATGATTAAAAAAAAAAAAAAAAAAAAACCATGGGGAATCTTGGTATCTCACATTTCCTTGAGTGCCTACTAGCAATTTAAAGAGTTGTTAAGAAAATGGAAATAAAAGCCACTATGAAACATTATGAGACACCTGTCATAATAGGTAAATTATAAAGGCTGACTATGCTACTTGTTGAGAATATAGATCCTGTATCTCTCATATAATGACAATGGAAATATAAAATAACATAATGTCTTACGTAGGACTTCTATTGCTATGACAAAACACCAGGACCAAAAATTAAGTTGTGGAGGAAAGGGTATATTTGGCTTACACTTCCATATTTCTGCTTATCATTGAAGGGAGTCAGGACAGGAACTCAAACAGGACAGGAACCTGGAGGCAGGAGCTGATGCAGAGGCCATGGACAGGTACTGCCTACTGGCTTGCTCCCACGGTTTGCTCACTAAGGTTTCTTATAGAATCCGGGACTACCAGTCCAGGAACAGCACCACCCACAGTGGGCTGGATGGACCCTCTCCCATCAATTATGAAAATGCCTTACAGCTGATTCTTATGGAAGTGTTTTCTCAATTGAGTTTCTCTCCTTTAAAATAACTCTAGCTTGTGTCAAACTGACATAAGACTAGCCACCACACATGACCATTTGGAAAGCTGTTTATCTATTAAAACACACAAGGTTGGGAAGATGGCTCGCTCTGAAAAATGCTTTCTGTGTAAGCATGAGGTCCTGAATTCCAGCCCAAGCACCCATGTTTGAAAAGCAATGCTGTGGCAGCTCACACAGGTAACCCCAGTGCTGACCTCGGGTAGCAAATAGATCCCTGTGGTTCCCTGGCCAGCCAGTCTAGCCAAATAGGGAACCTCCCATTCTAAAGAGAGGTTGTGTCTCAAAAAACGTAAGGTGGAGAGTAACTAAGGAAGACAGCTGATGTAGCCCTCTGCCCTCCACAGGTAAATGCATGCCTGCTTACACACACAAATGTGTACACACACTAATATATAATAACTTCAAGAAATGAAATTTAAATATACCATTATGACTCAACCCCTCCACTTGTAGGAATTTACCCAAGAAAAATGAAAGCATAAGTTGGCTCAAATGTTCACAGAAGATTTATTAGTCATAGCCAAAAACCTGGTAGGAAAGTATTTGATAATTTATAAATTAACAAAGCAAAGTATAATATACATGAACAAGGGAATAGTGCTTAGAAAAAAGAGAAAATATAATAACATGAAAAAAATGTGTAGCTCAACCTTTTATTCTGAATGAAGATAGCAGATTCTGGTTATGTGATGTTTTTCAAAAGCAAAGGGCTAGTTTAAGAAACACCTCAGTAGTTGCTACAGGCTTAAGAACGGAGCAAAGGCAGGTAAGCTATCAAAGTCTTGAAAGAAGTCTTGCAGAAAATAAAAATATGTATTTATATTGTGGTGACAGTGGTTACATAACTGTTTGCCTCTATCAACATTCATAGAAATACACACCAAGAAGAGGTGACTTCTACTCCACATCTTTTATGTCTCAATAAAGATTAATAAAACCATATTCCAGAGTCTCTGGAATTTGGGGAATCATGTTGTCTGTTCATGTGTTTGCTTGCCTCACGGTGTATCACCATGTAGCTCTGGCTGTCCTAGAACTCTCTGAGTAGATCTGGCTGGCCTCAACCACAAAGAGATATGACTGCCTCCACCTCTCCAGTGCTGCGGTCAAGGGCATGCACCACCTCACCTGGCAATATTTTTGCTTTCTGTGGTTTCTATTAGCCTCAAGTAAACTATAGTCTGAAAATAGAAAGCAATTCATAGGTTTCAAATCACATGCCACTGCAAGGCGCTCATGGTCTCCACAAGCCATCATTGAAACCATGTGTCAGTCACTCTACCTGCTTGAGATGTCTGTCATCATTTTGTACAGTATCTTTGTCATATATTGTTCACTTTATAACCATTTTGGTTGAGAGACACTATTCCCACAGCCTTCCACTACAACACAAAGGCCACACCTTTCATCTTATCACATATACATTAGAGTATCACATAATGTTTCCAGAAAATAAAAGGTTAAGTGTAGTAAAAATAAGACATAAATATAGATTCATGTAACTTTCATCTCATAATATTGCTTGAATTATTCTGTTTTGTTGATTATTTCCAACCCTTTACCTTATCTAATGTATACATTAAGTTTTACTATGTGTTTGTATAGTAAAAGTTATGTTATGCGGGGTTCAGTATTACAGCTTCAGTGCTTATATTATGTGGATAAGGGTGACTACTACATGCAGTAATCAATTCTATTTGTCTTTAATATAGTCATAGAAAAATATGTCAGACAACTTGATTTCAAATAGGACTTTCCTGTGTAGAAAACATTTAAAAATCAATTATTCAACAGTAAAAATATTCCTACTCAAATATACTGATAAATGTCATATAAATACACACACACACACACACACACACACACACACCATATGAGCTTTGGATAAAAGACTGTAAAACAAGCTGACTCTGAGCAGTGGTGGCACACGCCTTTAATCCCAGCACTTTAATCCCAGAGGCAGGTGATCTCTTTGAGTTCAAGACCAGCCTGGCCTACAAGAGCTAGTTTCAGGATAACCTCCAAATCCACAGAGAAACCCTGTATTGAAAAAACAAAAATCAAAACAAACAAACAAAAAACTCATTATAAGCTTTATTGCACACTTTGTGGTCGATCATCCTCTGCCAATTTATTTTCATGTTCAGACAGCGCCAAGTTACATTACCTCACTTGGGCACTATACATTATGAATACTTGAACTGAGTGGATTCCATCAGCTAAAGTTCTGTTTTTGTGCCTGAACAAAATGTAGAACTTTGTAAGTGCATTTTCATGTGATTCCAGCTTTTAAAATGATTTCAAGCTTGCTGCCTGAGGTGTCACCACCATGTAGCACACCCTCTGATGAGCACTGTTGAAAGAAGAGTCACGCACTCAAGGGAGAAGAACCCGTACAAGTGCCACACATGCGTGCTCACGCGATGACTGACATCCCAGTCCGGATTCCAGATCACTGTGTGCAATCCGAAGCTCTGCAATTGCCTCTAACTGAGAAAGAATATGACTTCACATTACTGTTTCTGCGTTTTCTGAACCAGGGTATCTGGCCTGATGCATGACAGATACACTCTTCTCTCGCGGTTTATTTTCATCTCATTTTATGGAAGGTTTCCCATAGAGGACTCGTGACAGGAAAGGCAGGGAGCTGCTTCAGGCACTAACAGAATGGCCTGAACATTCAATTTTACTTCCCAGAAAGCTCAGGGAGGGAACTCCTTTCTTGGGAGGAACCGCAGCTGCCCTCCGGAGAAGCTGATGCTTAGCCTGGCATGGGGTGACACATCCATACATCTTAACAAAGCACCCTGCATTCACCTGTTAGGATCAACTCAAGGAAATACTCCAGTGGCTAAACTAGAGAGTGAAGACTAACAAGATGGATGGGGGGGCATCACAAAGAAACTTAGTGATAACATTTTACACACACACACACACACACACACACACACACACACACAAACACTACTGTATCTTCAAAATTGAGAAGAATGTTTCACTATAAAAGAATTGTTTCTGGAAGACTAATCAGATGGGCTTTGAAGCTGAAGCAGGAGAGGTTGATCGTGATCACTAGCCCTTCATGGTGCACAGAGAATTACTGAGAATTTGAAGTGTTCACTCCTGGGATATTAGTAACAGAAAAAAAATTGAAATCTATTACTCTATAAGCTAATTAAAAGTCTTTTTTGAAAAAGCACTTGAACCTAGGTACCAGGCAGGGGCTGCTTTCATCGGGGTTGTTAGTCAGGAAGGCCTCAAAGTCTCCCCACATCACACAGGCTATTGCAGGAGATTGAGATTACAAAACCCATCACTGACACCACATACCTTGGATGTAGAACAGAGAGATCTGGCTGGAACTGAACTAGCATCTCCTCTCTTTTTGACTAGTGTTCAGAGTGCCAGACAGTGCTTGACAACTACTGGTGGAGAAGAGGCCATATCAGTCTTTGACAACTGTGAACCTTGCAAGCTATGATACCAACATGCCAATCAAAATAACTCTGTTGTTACCAACAGTTCCACTACAACTTTGAAGGTAACCAACTACTCTCTGGTTGGATTTGAGGTCTGATCTGTAGAAGGGAATCCATCCCTGGTACAGTAAATCTAATAAAAGCTCCTTATGGCTGTGGAGATCATAGGCCCTAGGGAAGAATTATTATTTTGCTAATTTGATATAATAGTAAATTATCTTCTAACTATTTATGTTGACTTCCATAGATAGTCAGTCATGGATCAGCTCATGGCTGAACTATTGTAAACTCATGGATGCTGAGAGAGGAGTCATTGTCTTTAATTGTACACTTGACTGGTGAGACTATCTGGTTCCCCTAACTGTCATGCAGATGGCCCTGATTAAACTCAGTAGATCACAAAACAAAACAAAACAAACAAACAAAAACCATGAATATGAGAAAAGGATTTGTAAGAAGGAGAGGGTTTTGGGGATGGGAGGGTAAGAAGAGAGGCTGTGGGGAGAGGATAACCCAAATGAGCTATAAACATGTATAAACTCATCAACAAATAAATTTAATTTACAAAACAAAATAATGAGGGTGCAATTATAGAAAAAGTTAACTTAAAAAAAAAAAACGTGAAAACTTTACACAAGTCCAAGGTTGAGCGGAAACAGACACAGACTGTAGAGCAGGTTTTTTGAGGTTTAGCATCAAATCAGTTTATATAAAATGGGATGAGGTCAAGTGTGGAAGGATGGACTAAGAATCAAGATTTTTCTTTGGATGCTCTTCTGTTTGCTAGCTGGATGATGTTTGACAAATCACTGAACTTTGAAGTTAAGTAAAACAATACATGTAAAAGAGCCCAGCATTTACTGACATTTACAGAATTTCATTGGTCAGTTTACGCATCGAAGAGATTTTAATGCATGTAGGGTAGTCCAGTGTAAGGCACACTTGGTTCTTAATATTTTACTGTATGCAGTTTGCTGGTGTTGAGACTCCCCAGTCAAGATGTCAATGTTTTCTGAGTAGGGCCACCCAAGTTGTGTCAATCTTCCAGTTCACTTACCTAAATACTTAATAGATACTGTCTGCACTTGTGAGTACTTGCTGGTAAATTACTTTGCAAGCTTCCTGGTGTCTGTCCATGTGCGCACGCCCTGTCTACTCAATTAGGACTATTGATTTTATTGAACCAGAAGCATTCTAGAGAGCTGAACAAACTCTTCATTGTATAGAGGATGAAGGTCCGGGAAAGCCCAATGATTCATTTCAAATCACATATCAATTAGTATAAAAAACACATTCTCTTGACTTACTTCCCTCATATTTTTATAGCAGACTAGTCTAAGAAACAAGCACTAAAGGCTAAATGTGTGTTTTCTACTTTCACTCTCTGTTGCTAAAATTCAATGCACTTTTCTAAACGAAAGAACCAGGACCACTGAAATCTTCCACTGTTTATAAAATGTTTCATTGAGAAACACCAGAAATACTTTCTAATGCTTAATCCGCTGGATGAATCCTATTCTTTTTTTCATTATACTTATAATAGCATCAAATAGTAATACTGAATAAAACATTTATACATCTATTATCACATTTTATCTAGTATCCCCATTCAACAGTTGGCGAAACAGAGACCAGAAGTTAAACAATTTCCCACAATGACACACTGCTGCATTTGCTGGCACTGTCATACGAGCCAACAAAGGTTCTACGATTTAGTAACTGAATATTATAGTTCCATAGTGCTTGGCTATGCCACATCTCTGTGTGAATGTTTAACAAAAATGTTTGCTGTACTGTATTGATCAGAATTCTTTCAGCTAAACAGAAATGAAACCTCCATGCTCACTCCAGATCTCGTGACCATGATCTCTGTAGTTCCGCACTCTGAACTGTTTTCCAGGTGAGTCCATGCACAAATCCCTGTTGCAGAGTTATGTAGGTCAACGTAGGTGATTCACAGGTTAGTGTCAATATAGGAACCAAAGCCATTGATTATTGTAAGACATGGAGGGGGCTGATACATTGTTAGGTTGTTTTAACAAACTATTTTGGAGATGTTAGAATGCAGGGAGGCAAGAGTTCAAGGAGGAAGAAATGTTTTTCAGCCCCTGAATCTTGACAAAGGAAAAAAAAAAAAAGATCAAGAAGCAAATGAAACAACAAAAATATTGCTTAAAAGGTCTCCTTTTTAACAAGTAGCCCTGGGGAAACTGAATATCCACATGTGGAAGACTCAAATTTGGTCTTCTTCTTTCATACTGTGCTCTACCCCCAAAAGTTTCCAATTCAAAATTGATCACAGCCCTAATATCAGACCAGGAACTCTGAAACTCAAAGAAGAAATTGCTCGGGATGCAGGCTGAAGCAATGACCTTTGGAATAGGACTCTAGAATCTTGGAAATAGTAAGAACTGACAATGGGGTTGACTCAAATTAAAAGGTTTCTACACAGAAAGACAATTCACGGAGTAAAGAGATGGCCTAAGAAGTGGGAGAAAATGTTCCAGTAATCATTCCACAGGGCATGGACCTCCAGAACATAAGAGAATTCTGAAAATATAAACAAAGAACAAAAGAGCAAATAATCCAATCAACAAATTCATAGTTGAGCTGTATGGATACTTAACGAATAAAGAATAAACGGCCAACAAAAACATGCAAAGGTATTCAATATCCTATGCCCACGGGGAATTGCAAATTACTCTGGGATTCTTTCTCAGAATGCATATTAGTTATCCCCAAGAAAAGAAAAACAGTAAGTGTGGTTGACTGTTTGACAGGAGTGGGGGCTTATTTAGTGCTTGCTGTAATGTAAACCATTCTAACCACAATGGAAACAAATATGGGCATTATACACAAAATTCAAAAGAGAATTTTCTATAGCATTCAGCCATATGGCTTCTGGGTACATTCCCAAAAGAATGGCATGTCTATGCTCCCATAGTTTTGTTTTGTTTTATTTTTAAGATTTATTTTTATTTTTATGTGCATTAGTGTTTTGACATGGGTATCGGGTCCCTGAAACTGGTGTGAGCTGCCATGCAGGTGCTGGGAATTGAACCCAGATCCTCTGGAAGGGCAGTCCAAGCTCTTAACTGCAGAACCATCTCTCCAGTCTGCTCCCATGGTGTTTGCAGTACAATTTCAGAAACAGTTGAGTTTTGGAATCGGCTTAGGTATCTAACCAATGAATGTATGGAAAAGGAAAGTGTACTTATATGCATAGGAAATGTATGAGGCAAGGAAAAAAAATGAAACTATGTTTTTTTCCTGGAAAATGGATGGAAGTGAAATAAGCCAATCCTTCAAAGAAAAGTGCCATGATTACTCTCTCGAATGTGGAATCTAGGGAAGGAGAAAGATGTGAAAGTAAAGGAGGGTGGCTGTGGTGGTTTGAAAGAAAATGCCCCCACTTCACTACTTGGAGGTGTGGCCTTGTTGGAGTAGGTGTGGTCTTACTGCAGGAAGTGCATCACTGTGGAGGCAGGCTTTGAGGTCTTATATATACTCAAGATCTAGTCCAGTGTCTTAGAGAACCTCCTGTTGCCCGCAAGATGTAGGACTCTCAGCTGCTTCTCCAGCACCATGTCTGTTTGCATGACACTGTGTCCCACCATAATGATAATGGACAGAACTTCTGAACTATAAGTGAGCCACCCCTAATGCTTTCCTTTGGAAGCGTTGCAGTAGTCATGGTGTGAAGAGACAGTAATAGAAACCTCAACTAAGTAGTGCTACTATGATGTGGCAGGTGAAGGGAGAAAGGGTATGGAGGGAAGAGAAAGACTAACAGAGAGGATGAGTAAGATAGAAGTATATTATTCTATATTCATTCACAGAAATATCCTAACAAACCCCTGCTTTGTACAATTAATGTCACTACTAATGAGAAGAAAGAATTCCAGCAGGACAATCCATTAGAAGAATTCAGAACAGAGCCCTGAGGACATGTAATAATTATCGACTTGACCTGGTGAGGCCATTAGAAGAGTAATCTATAAGACAGGAGTAAACAAAGAAGCTTATTGGATCCCAAATGTCCCCAAAGGTCTGAATGCTAAAAGCTTGCTCGCTGATTTGTACTGTGACTAGGAGGCAATAGAACCTATAGGTGATATAGGGTGTAGTGGGGGATAGTTAGGTCATTTCCAAAGAGCTCTCAAGGGCAATATCAGGTTGCTGACCCCTTGCAGGGAACCCAGCGCTCTCTCTCTCTCTCTCTCTCTCTCTCTCTCTCTCTCTCTCTCTCTCTCTCTCTCTCTCTCTCTCTCTCTCATTCGCTGGGTGCTGTTTGACTCAAGATAAGCAGCTTTGCTCCATTACACACTCCTTGCCTCACCACCACCACCCCCCAAAAAAACTATGGACCCAAAACCTATGACACTATAAGCCCTCAAATAGGTTCTTCCTCCTTGTATGTTGTAGCATGAAAAATATAAGACCCTGGTGTTACGGCAAGTTTTTCCTTCCCGCCATTCTGGGCCCATAGCATCTGCTTGCCTCTGTCTGCCGAGTGCTGGGATTAATGGCATGCGCCACCATACCCATTTATTCTATTTCCTTTTTTCTTTTTTAAACCTTGTACCCTGTTTCTTTTTCTCTCCCAAGCCAGCGTATTTTTTAAAACACAGTGTAAACCTTCATTGCAGCTCTCGCACACACCAATGAATTGTTAGCAGAGCTCTTTAAAAGCAAGGCGGCTTTTAACCACTTATGCTAATTTTGGAAACTTCCCTTAAAGGAGCCGTGCAAATCTCTGTCTACAACAAAACAAATCCAACCGAGAAAATGCTGCTACCAAGAAGTCTTGCTAGTCTCTGTTGCTTTGTTTCTAAAACATTTCTTAAGCTCTTATTAGTTTTAAGTGAAAGTTCTTATAGCCACGTTGGGCGCCATCTGTAGCGTGTATGTTTCTGCCAGCCCGCCATTCTGGGCCCACAGCTGTGCCAGCCCCAAATAACACTCAGAGACTCTGTATTTGATATAATCCTGTTGGCCAATTATCATTATTGTTTATGGGCTAGCTGTCTTAATTATTAACCCATTTCTACTTATCTAAGTATTTCCACGTGGTTGTCTTATCGGGGAGCCATGGCGGCCGTCTTCTCTCCTTCCCGGGCTACCTCTCGACTCCTCCCTCCTACTTCCTCTTTCCTCCTTGTCTCCTAGCCCCGCCTATCTTGCTATCTCATTGGCCACAGTGCTTTATTAACCAGTATGAGAAACATATATACAGAATAACATCTCCCATCACCCTGGGACTAGCATTGGGGTTCAAGCTTCAAGATGAAGATCAGAAATGCAAAGTAGCAGGCCACTAGCTCTTACCTCTATGGAAAGGCGATCCTGGCTCCTCAAACTGCGATCCCAGACTGCTATGCTCTCCTCAGTGTGACTGGAGAATCCTGAGACTTCAATGCCTTCCTGTCTTCAGAGTGGCTGGAGAATGAATGACAGCTCTGAGACCTTGCTCCTATCTTATATAACTCCCTTATGCTGGGATTAAAGGCGTGTGATCCCAGGTGCTGGGAGCAAAGGCTTGAGCTCTGTTACTCTGCACTCTTGTGTACCCCATGGTGGCCTTGAACTGAGATCTGTCTACCTCTTAATCCCCAGTCCTTGGATTAAAGGTGTGTACCACCACCGCCTGATTTCTATAGCTTGTGGCTGACTTTGCTTTCTGAATTCCCAAGCAAGCTTTAATAAATCAAAAATAATATATCACTACATTATGTTGATTCCCTCTGGCATTTTGTCACAGTAACAGAAACCTGATGACCACATGAAGCGTATTGATATCATTCAATTAAGCAAAAAAAGATACCTCAGAGAAGAGAGCCATCTTTGGATGATATCAAAGGACACAACATAGTGACCTGTGGATCTTTCTGGGTCTTAGGTGATTACAGTGAGACAAGCTTTAGTTATAGGAAAAAGGACACTTGGCATTGGGTTCAAAAGATTGTGTGATACAAAAGTAGACAGGCCTTTTTATGGAGAGGTCAAAGCAAGTTTGCACACTGTGGCCACTGAATAAAATACAATGCCCACCTCAGACCTTTACCACATAGCAACAGAAGGCAAAGAGGAAGAAAGCAAAGGGCATCCTCACATCTGACCAATCATAGCTGAGATAAATGCTTGAACAGAGGAAGAGTGGAGAGGGGTTATCTGTGGTGGCTAAGGTGGTATGATGGGAACAGGAATCAAAAGGAAAAATTAAGACATGTTTATGTAATTAAAATAAAGCAGCCAGCGTGTGGCATGGCTACAGCTGAGCTACAAAGTGCCTGGAGATCAAAGTGAAGATAGGGATTGATATATTGTCTGAACTATCTTTAATCTAAAAGAAAAGCAGAAACAAAACAGCAGAGGCCTGGGGCTTCCAAATTCAGGAACAGAGAAAAGTGACCTGTTACTATGGAAGGATTTACCGATATGGATTAATCAAGAAAGTATGGGAGGTCAGTGATACAGAACAGGGTAAATGATGGGAGATGTGATTCTGTATATATGTTTCTCATACTGGTTAATAAAGCCCTGTGGCCAATGAGATAGCAAGATAGGCAGGGCTAGGAGACAAGGAGGAAAGAGGAAGTAGAGGGGTGGAGTCAAGATGTAGCCCAGGGAAGGAGCAGGATGCCAGCCGCGGCTACCCGATAAGACGACCACGTGGAAATACTTAGATAAGTAGAAATGGGTTAATGATTAAGGCAGAGCTAGCCCATTAACAATAATGGTAACTGGCCAACAGAATTGTATCAAATATAGAGTCTCCTGCGTGTTATTGGGGGCCAGGACGCCAGACCAGCGGCGGGCGGGCTGGCGGAAACATACATGCTACAAATGGCGCCCAACGTGGCTATAAGAACTTTCACTTAAAACTAATAAGAGCTTAAGAAATGTTTTAGAAACAAGGGAACAGAGACTAGCAAGACTTATTGGTAGCAACATTTTCTCAGTTGGATTTGTTTTGCTGTAGACAGAGATTTGCGCGGCTCCTTTAAGGGAGGTTACCAAAATTAGCATAAGCGGCAAAAAAGCCAGCTTGCTTTTAAAAAGCTCTGCTAACAATTCATTGGTGTGTACAAGAGCTGCAATGAAGGTTTACACTGTGTTTTAAAAAATACGCTGGCTTGGGAGAGAAAAAGAAACAGGATACAATGGTTTAAAAAAGAAAAAAGGAAGTAGAATTAATCCTAGTACTCAGCAGAAAGAGGCAAGCAGATCTCTGTGATTTCAAAGTAAACCTGGTATGGAGTGAATTCCAGGACAGATAAAAGTTACACAGAGAAACCCTGTCTCAAAATATGTAAAAATAAAAATAGAATAAATAGAGTAATAAAAAAGCCACGTAAAGATGGAAAACACAGAGAGATTTTGGATACTATACGCAATTCTGTTGTCTTTAAATTATTTGATTGCTGAGAAAATAACAACTACTAATAAAAGAAATGCTGCTGGATTAATTCAATTTATATATTTTAAGAATGCTTTGACTCCAAAATTTAAGCCTAAGGACAAGTTACTGGGGAAAAGGATTTCTATTTTTGTTTCCACAGAAAATGAAAAGCTATGGATTCTTTCCAGACTTATATGGTTTGATCAAGCCAGACCCCCTGAAACAGCTCCCCAGGTGATCCAACATTCAAAGCAGTTGAGACAAAGCCTTGCAGACTACAGCCAAGATTTCTGCATCTTCTTTGGACCCCCATGACAGCGCCCTCTACCAGCAGGAAGTAGTTTAGAAAGAACGAAGCCCAAATTCCCAAATACTGTTTACAAATGTTTGTTTTCATTTAAATTGACTTGGTTATAAATGGCTATAACCACAAGCAATCTTTTTAAAGGTAAAAAGGGAATTATGGTAAGATATGAATACTTTGCTTTGGAATGGATTTTCTTTTATTGATACAATTTAAGGTCAATTTTATAATATGTATATTTCTCCTCTTGTTTAGGTATTTTGTTTATATAGCTCATTGGAAAATGTAATGTATAATTTAGCACAGATTAGAGAATTACCTATGATAGTCAAACTTGGAGTTAAGTTAGTTAGGATTTCTAGATATGCAGAGATGTATTTGAGATGAATAGGCATTCTTCAAACCTTTCAAAGACCTACGGAATATGGCATTTAAAATGGTTTAGGGTTTTTCTTGACAGTGAGACACAACTGCTCCTGGTAACACCACCTACAGAAGAAAGGAAGATGGACATCGAAGAAACACATTATGGAGTTTGCTTCTAATATGGCAAGACTAGCCATTTGGGCAAGGTACTGCTCTTCTGGACTGTTTGACTTTATGTTGTATAAACTGGACATGCAGGATCCACAAAAAGGTGACTGCTGATGCAAGATGGACATTGCTACAGGATTCCTGCTTCATGGAAAAGGTTGCCAGACAGCCAGACAGTCTACAGGACGCAGAGAAAAGTGACTGACAGACTGCCATTACAGGTGGACAGTTTAAAGTTTCCTGCCTTGTTGAGGAGTCTGGACACACACTATGGCCTATGGGCTGAAGATGGAACATTACAGAAGAACTTCGGGTGACTGACCAGGCTATGAGTTGTCTCTGTCATTTCTAGAGTTTATATATTATCCTTCTGTGGTCTTTGAAGGAATTGAAGACAGATAGTTATGATTATAGTTTTCCTTAGTTAGGATTAAAGATAAGTTACATATAGGACTTTAGACTTGCAAAGATAGGATAGATGATATTTTCTTTAAGTCTTACAAAATGTTAATGGACTAAATATTGTTTACTATGATTCTTATTTGATAACTATTGTATGTTATATTTTGCTATGTTAAGGTTAAACCCCTTCTTTTACTTTAGACAGAAAAGAGGAGATGATGGGAGATGTTATTCTGTATATATGTTTCTCATACTGGTTAATAAAGCACTGTGGCCAATAGAAAACTAGATAGGCGGGGCTAGGAGACCAGGAGGAGGAGAGAGGAAGTAGTGGGAGTCAAGATGTAGCCGGGGAAGGAGCAGGACGCCTGCCACGCGGCTCCCCGATAAGACGACCACGTGGAATTACTTAGATAAGTAGAAATGGGTTAATAATTAAGACAGAGCTAGCCCATAAACAGTAATGGTAATTGGCCAACAGGATTGTATCAAATACAGAGTCTCTGAGTGTTATTTGGGGCACACGTGGTTGCAGGACAATGGCGGCAGAACCAGCGGTAGCCGGCCGGGAAACCTACCGCAACAGGTAAATGTAATAATTAGCTTCAGTAACATCCCAGAGGCTAGTGGTTAGCATTCTGTCAACTTTTAAAACAACCTTAGTCTTCACAATTATGGAAAGGGGAGTGAAAAAAAGTAGAGAAAAACAGAGGCACAGAGAAAAGGTGGAATAAATCAAAGTTTACAAGGAAGGATTTTTTTTTTATTTTATTTATGCAATGTGAAGAAACATTTTTAATAAAAGTTCTCCATTCTTAAGATTCTTGAAAGTAATAGTTACTTCATAAATTCATCTTGATAGGATGTCCTCATATGGAGGACATGAGTTTGGAGTATTAGAGACACAGGGTGTTGGGGGAAGAGTGGGCAGTGCATAAGATGAAAATACATTGAAAGAAGTTTTCCAAGATGTAAGAAAATAGTATATTTAAAAAATATAGGTACCTAATAACATAACATAGTATAAGGAACTCAGTCCTAATTGTTCATTTATAGATCAATCCTTAGGCAAAACTGCTTTAGAAAAACTTAAATGTAATTTTCTGAGTGCTAAGCATGCAAAGTGTTTTCCAACTAGCAGTAAAATGAACATGGCCAACCATGTTGGCTAGGAATTTGATGAGATAATAATGTAAAAATATTTTCCCAAGAGCTGCAAAGATGATTCAGCTACTCTTACAGAGGACATGGGTTTTATTTCCAGGACACAACTACCTGTAATTCCTGTACCAGGGGTTCTGACACTTCTCTTGTTTCCACAGTAACGCCATGCATATGATGCACGTATAGACAAGTAGTTGCATACATCAACACAAAAAATAAAATCCCAACTGTGTATCAGAATCCTAAGGGGAGCTTCCTGGAAAATGTAGATTCCCAGAGCCAGACATTTTGAGCACCTAATGCACACAGGTAAGCCATGGCACCTAACAGGTTCTGATGTACAGACAGTAATAGATAACACGGCTTGAAAACTGCCCAGTTCTCTTACAATTCATGTGTCTGCCACATGACTGCCATAGGGCTGAAACCCAAGTGAATACAATAAGCATTATGAGGAATAGTGATACCAGCAGAGAAGGGGAAACTTCCTCTCCACATACTATAAAATAAATGAGTTGGCTGACCTACTTCGGCTGCTTTGTTTGAGGAAGACTTCAGCTTGGTTTCCCAGTAGCAGTGATTACAAGTCATTTAGAAAGCGAAAAAGGGTGCTCCACTAATGAGGTGGCTGAGGTTTTAAGGGGGAAAACAGAAGCAAGCTTTTTATTTGAGAAAATGAGGTGCTGGATCTGTTTGGCGATGTTTGGAGACTGCAAGTGTGTGCTTTGCCTATAGACATGCCCTTATTATTGTAAATTTCCAGGAAAAATAATGAATTCATTTCATAGCACTTAAGACCATTTCATACTCACACTTTAGTAATCCTCTCAAAACAATAACACTTTCCTTAAGGAATGTAATGGATATTAAAGGACAGACTAGACTACATTCTCTGCCCACAAATAAGTGTCACAGTCAATGTGTTAATAAATAGGCAAGAACACACAGGAAATAAGCTTAAGGAGCTACTGGTTTTTCTTCAGGGGCTTTTACCAGAAGGCTAAGTATTGTTTTGGAAAGGTAGGAAGAATGCTTTTTAAATGCTATGTATTAAGTTTGTCTATCTTAGGGAGACATTTCCATTCTCTCTCTCTCTCTCTCTCTCTCTCTCTCTCTCTCTCTCTCTCTCTCTCTCTCTCTCTCTCTCTCTCACACACACACACACACACACACACACACACACACACACACACACACCACCCATGGCAGTAATTATGAAGTTCTGAAGTTCTTGAATGCATGAAACCCTTTCCTATGCAAGGTCAAATCATTCCTAAGAGGCTATTTCACAACACAGAACCCCTGTCCCTGTCCTCCTCCCCTTCTCCCCTGTCCCCATCCCCCATTCACCCCGAGACCATCTACTGGTATATCACTTAAATGATTGTTCCTTGGAAACAGGTACTGACCTCCACAGACAACTCTAGGCTCCTTCCTTCTCTCTCCTCCTTTGATCCCTGCCAAGGATGAGGCAGGGTTAAGGAGAAGCCATTTCAACCTTCCAGAGACTCCAGTGTTGTGATGAATTACGAACTGAAAGTACAAATGGCTTGTAAGAGTAGAAGTCTTACACTATGTTAAAATACAGTGGTCCTCCTCTTACTGGAGGGGGCAGGGGTGCTCAGACAGCACTGGGCATAGCCAGGTCTACTTCCAAATGACAAGAGGCTACATCTTGTCCAGTGCCCCTTGCCTGCAGCTGGGCAGCATAAAGGCATGCTGCATGCAACTTTTCATGGGCAACATTCTCCTTGGCATGGCTTTTTCTCTCAATAAGAAGACAAGTTCCAAAACTGAAAGGGGACTTAAAAGTTTGGGTTCTAGGTGTGTTACTGAAATGAACTTTCTCTCTAGGTGTATTTATGTTTGAGAACAAACCCTACTTAAAGAAACAAGCATAGCAGAGCATTGGTGGTGCACATCTTTAGTACCAGCACTTGGGAGGCAGAAGCAGGCAGATCTCTGAGTTCTTGACCAGTCTAGTCTACAGAGTGAGTTCCAGGACAGCCAGAGCTACACACAGAAATACTGTTCTGAAAATATAAACAATAATAATAACTTAACATTAAAAATTTTTTAAAAAAACATTTCTTTCTCTCCCTCTCCCTCTCCCTCTCCCTCTCCCTCTCCCTCTCCCTCTCCCTCTCCCTCTCTTTCCCTCTCTCTCCATTTCTGGCTCCTATTGTGTTTATTTTATTCCAAGGGAATTTACTCAAGTCTTTTCAAATGGCCCATCTCAACCCTATGTCGTTCATTATATTAATGGTAATCATAACTCACCTTTCTGACCTCAGTAGAAAACATGTGTATTTTGCTTTAACGTCTCCTTTTCTTCAAAACTGCTACTCCAATTAGTCAAAGCCGTTCCTCTGTGACCCCACCCACTTCCAGGTAGCAACTTGCCTGTGAATTCATTTCTGGTGAGTCTTCAGAATATTGTACCCAGCACTTGCCTACACATTTTCTAAGGAAAGCCTACATGCATCAGCTTTCCTCGTGAATTAATATGTCTGTAATTAAAATCCAACAGAGAGCACCCAGATTAATTAGGAGAGGAGACAGCCATTTAAGCAGCATGAAGCATAGCTTTGCAAAAAAATAAATAAATAAATTAAAGATTAGATTGGTGTCAAACAAAGTCAGATCCTAAGTCTCTGACTATGTCTGTATCAGCCAGTCGCTGCATATCTTTTCTGGTTAGGAGAATAATGTTGAGGTGCCTAATGGAGAGTCACTATATAGTGTGCATCAATGTGACACATTGTCTATTTGAATTGCTGTTTAAAATATAACCCTCAGGTAGGGCACTTGTCCTGTTAAAGGACACGCACACATACACACACCAGATGACAGGCAACCAAATGTCTTCATTAAATGTCTTATTGTACATACCTGGGTTTTCTTCCTTAGGTTTTCTGTTCGGTGCATGAAGAATACTTTTCTGGAACCTCATGAGCATATGGCTATTGAAGCAGGAAAGGTTTTTTAATTTTTTTGTTTATTAATTTTTTCATTTAGTTTCCCCTCCTTCCTCTCTTTTCACTCCCTCCCCCACTTCCTGTCTACACCCACATCCTCTCCTCTGTTCAGAAAGGGGCAGGCCTTCCATGGGAGTCAACAAGGTATCAAGTTGATGCAGAACCAAAGTTCTTCCCACTGCTTCAAGTCTGGGCCAGGCATCCAAGCATCGGGAATAGTTTCCAAAAATTTGTATGTTATGAAGCAGGAAAGTTTAATGGTTCCAAGCAATGAAGCCAAATTGGACTCAAATGCATCTATAACTCACTGTGATATCTTGGATTAATCAGATATACTCTGAATTTATAAATGTTAGCAATATGATTAAGGAACTCTGGTAAATGACATTAATAATTGTAGTGATGTCTATTTTTGTTCCCTCTCAAAATTTAATGCTTAAGAGATCTGTAGTAACAATTTCAATGTACTCTTAAATCTATAAGAAACCATTTCCTAAGCAAGATGCCATGTTTTATGCAATGTTTGGCAGTTAGCAAAAATAATTTATTTTATTTTATTTTTAAAATTATATTTACAGTGTTCCCCACTTCTAATTCAAGTCTTTCCACATACCTATCCTCTCTCTCTTTCAAATTCATAGTCTCTTTTTTCATTAATTATTATTACATGCTTATATGAATATATATTCCTAAGTATGACATGTTCAGTATGCATAATGGTACTTGTATGTGTGTTTTCAGGGCTGAGCATTTGGTATTGCATAATCAATTGATATGTTCTTTCCTGAGGAAGACTATTCTTTTTTTAATAAGAATGAATCAGAGATATAAAATATCCAACAGCATAACTGTACCAGGAACTATGTTAACAAACCTAAGAATTCATTCCTTCCAAGACAAAAATGTGTCCTCACCTTGCATGGCACATAAAATTGCACTTTCTTCTCTACTCATACTATAGAAGAAAAGGACAAATTTTTCTTCTAAAATCTGTTATTTTAAGATTGGCAGTCAGAAAAGAGGACCATTAAACCATGTCAGTGATGACAGGGACAGAATTAAGCTCTAGGGACTGTTAAGTACAACTTGAAAGATGGTCTCAGGCTAGGGATAACTGGACATAAAGGCATATTGATTAATCATGTAACCTTTGAAATGCGTTCTCTGGTAGCCCCAAGTCTTTCACTGTACTCAGGTGAGAAAGCTGAAAAGATTTTCACCAAAGTCCTCAATAGAAGCAACAACTGGAATGAACCAGACTTGTCATGAAACAATCTTAACCATATGGAGTCCTCACATCTCACAGAGCAGCTCTGAGGGGCCTTAGAGGGTACACATCCATTTTTATTCTCACCAAATGCCTCAGGGAAAATGCCTGTACATTTTCAAGAAAAAACTACTTATGGTTATTCAGCCCACTGAAAGACTACACAAATATAAAAAGGAAAGATCGACAGAGAAATCTCCTAGTATAGCCAATACTGGGTAATGAATATTTGATAAATAACTGGTTCCCAAACTACAGGCGGGGGAGAGTGTTCCCTTGGTACTCAGCAACAAATATCTATTGATGTTTTCTGTAGCTATAAGAAATAAACTGTGAGGCTATCCATGGCAATAAGAACAATAGAAACTCCAAAGAACTCAGGAACTAAAGCTAGAGTGTAGTTTCAAAGCATTAGGATCTTTTTAAAGGTACATAATCATTCCCAAAGTCTTTTGTGGTATCAGAACTTCAGGATCATGAACTAGACAACTCCCATCACTTCTGAGCCCATAGTCTCCATTCCTGATACCATTTACCAACTTCTTAGTGGATGCAATTTTTCTAACTTTGGGTATTTTCTTTATTTATAGATTCAGCTTACTCACAACTCTGGAACCAGCTGACACTAGTAACAATTGGTCTGTCTGTCTGTCTGTCTGTCTGCCAAGAAACATGACTTGGTACAAAGATCTCCTACTGGGTTTCTTCCATAGCTGTTACAAATCACCTTGAGAATGGCTAACACATTTGGTACCCTTATTCAATGTGCCTTCTTCTAATCCAATCAACTTTTAAAAAGGAGGGTTAAATGATTTAGACCAAGCATGTAGAATGTCAGTCTATGAGACAAATCTGGCCTGACACCTATTTTTTTCTTATTCTATTATTTTATTTACATTACCATTTACCCTCCCATATGTGTATGTGTGACAAAAGTGAGTAGTTGCCTGTAACGTCTCCTACATTTATTATCTAGCTTTTACAGGATGCCTTTCTGTCTGAGCAAGGACCTTCACTGAGAAGAGACTGTGATGGGTTTCTCTTGGGTGAAGCTCAGGAGTAATGTGGGTATCCAAAGACCAAAGGCTTCAGAAAGCAGAAGGGTTATCTTAAGCCCTTGTGTCCATGAGTATACTGAACCTAAAGAATCATATAAACATTCAATTATAGACAGATTGTTTTTGTTGTGAACAAAGTAAAAATCATTTTGAAGTAATATCGATCTCAGTATCTCTTTAGTATCTTTCATCTACATGAATAAATGTACCTCTGTGCACACTGGGAGCCTCCATAGAGAAATATCAAAGCACTACTCAATATGAACAGTGTTCTTACTTAACTGTGGAATGCAACTAATACTGCTGTGTCTGTAAGAAAGATGATGAGGAAATCATCTTGCATGAAACACAAATCACATGAAACACTGTGATTTCCACCCCTCCATCTTGGCCATTTTGAAGCTCACCCTGACCTTTTTATTATTCAATAGGCTTCATGACAACTAAGTAAGACTTGATGAAAATTGTGTTTTCCATACATCTGCACAAAATAACTTTATCCCCTTGATTGTGAGTTCTTCCTTACTTGACTTGTGTGTGAGCAGAGATTGTATTTTATCTTGTCCATATCACTAATTCCTAACATAGTGGCAGTCATATCTGGTCATCAGTATATATTTGTAGAATAAATGCATGAAAGTTGGCATGTGTTGTTATACTAAAAATTAAGCTTTAGCACCTACTACCACTTCTATATTGCTTCCTTCCACAGAGTTGGGAAAGGATTTAAATCATGTCTCTGAAAGACTGAAGTACAGCCCTTGTGGGATGTAGACTTACTGAATAGAACTGTATTCTCCTCTTTGTCCCCGCAGTGTGTGTGTGTGTGTGTGTGTGTGTGTGTGTGTGTGTGTGTGTGTTTTGGACCTACACTAACAGACCTGGCTTGCAGTACCTTATAAGACCTAGCTCCAAGATTTCATTTTCCTTGCTAAGTCATTTTCACCTTGTGCTCTCATGATACTGCATCCAAATATTTATCACTTAGACTGAATTGCAATTATCTGTCTACGAGACAGTTTTTCCTGCTGGCTTAGATGCTCACATTATGCCTCCTTTAGATAAAATTCCCTGAGATGGACTAAGTGGAGGCATGTTCTAATAAGGATATAAAATATTAGATGCTGACTAATCAGAGTACCTGTCCATACACAGCCCCTTGACTTCTTATCTTTCTCACTCATTTGGCCACTCCAGGTAATCTTTTCTATATTTTAACGTTTGCACAACTCTGGATATGTGTTTGTCACCAGGAGGTTCAAATTCCAAACACAACCTTTAAACGTTGTCTAGCTCTACCTACCCTGCCAAACCACTAACATTCTAGGCCTCTTTTGGTCTGGCAAACAAGTAATGGCAGGTTTCATGACAGTAGGAGACCCTCTCCACTCTACACATTCCCGGAAGGAAACCCTGGAAACTGCAGTTATCGGGGTCCCTGAAACCCTCCTCCCCCTCCAGTGATTTCTGCCCAAGAACTGCTTTCCAGCCAGGCTGTGGGAGAATGCAAAAAGTTAAACAAGACTGCCCTCTCATGGTTTAAAAAAATGCCATCAAAGGCATTCTAATCGCCATACAAAGAGTATCCTTATGCAGGAGTCTAGCAGAAGAGAGGGAGAAGGGGTTATATGAGTAAGGGGGTCAAGACCATGATGGAGAAACCTAGGGAAACAGTTGACCTGAATTTGTGGAAGCTCACAGACTCTAGACCCACAGCTGCGGAGCCTGCATTGGACCTAACAGGCCCTCTGCATGTGGGCAACAGTTTTGCAGCCTGTTCTGTTTGTGGGCTCCCTGGCAATTGGACCATGATCTATCCCTACCTAGTGCATGAGCTGTCTTTTTGAAGACTGTCCCATATGAATGCCTTGCTCAGCCTTGATGTGGGAGAGGGGGACTGCTTGGTCCTGCCTCAACTGAATGTGTCAGGTGTTGTTGACTCCCTATAGAAGGCCTTACTATTTCTGGGAAGTGGATAAGGATGGGGAGGGAGGAGGAGGGGGAGGAAGGAAGGGAACTGTGGTTGGTATGTAAAACAAATTTTAATAATATAAAAAAACACAAAAAATAAAAGAGAAACTTGGAGTAGTACTTACATCTATTCAAAAGTAGATACTATAAATTATACAGCTGTGGACTTTTAAGGTGTCATGAAAGAGGAAATTTGTGACTGAATGCCATAGCACCTGAGAGACTGAACAGGAAGACTGGGTTAGAGACCAGCTTGGGCTACACAGTAACACCATGTCTCTGAGGGAAAAGAAAAGTAAAAGCTTAAAGTCACAATTTTAACATTCTCGCCATATTGACTTACAAAACACCATTGTCAATGTATCATTGGTTCCAGAATTTAAAAGCCCATGAGTGATGTTCTAGCATAAATAGGATTTGTTTGATAAGTGGTTTAATATAAAGTATCTACAGGAGGAAATAAAAAATTCCGAGACATAAACCCTTCCATATCTTTAATATTCAAGTTCATCTTATACCCTATCATGTGTTACAATCTCTGTTACCAGGGTGACAGCAGAGATGTTCTCAGAGTTGACAGTGCTTGGGCATATGTGTGTCATCCCCGTGACTCATGGGACACCTAAAAGCTCCCTAATGTTTCAGTCTGAAATCTAAGGGTGTGTCTGGGAAGAAATATGACTCCCATTTATGATCCAACAACTTTTTCATGCATGCTTTCTGGTAAATTGAAGAAAGTACCATGTTGTGAGCATCAACAATTTCCTTGAAAGAGGATGAGGAGAAGAGGCAGCATCGTGATTCACCCCAAACTACTGGCTCACCAGTGCTTATGGTGGCTCAGAAGATGAGAGAGACAGTATATTCCTGACTCTTAGCCAAGGAATGAATCCAGAGAGTTAGGCCTCTGTATCAGAGATGTATCTGTTTGAACTTATTTTGTTTATACATCTTTTCTCCTGAATGCACAGGAGTCATCCATGCAAAAAAAGAAATATCTCTAATAAATCTAAAGATGTTATTTAAAATAAACACGCATTAGAGCTGGAAAGATGGTCCAGTAGTTGAGAGCACTTGCTACTCTTGCAGGGGACTGGCGTTTGGTTAGTACCCATAGGATGGCTCATAACACTCTGTAACTCCCATTCCAGGGGATATAATGCTCTCTTTTAGCCCATGTGGGAACCAGGCACAGATGTTGTGCGCATATACACATGCAAGCAAAACATCCATATGCAAAAAGTAAATAAATCTTTTTTAAGAAAGCAAATGTGGAGCAGAGTTCTACATAATTTAAAGTCGGTCTCCTGTGGCTGTGTTGGAAGCTTTTCATTTGTCTTAGCAGTCTCTAAACTGACTTTACAATGGGAAGTCCCCACTCTGCGAGCCACAGTGCTGCAGTCACTGAGGAATGCAGTGATGGACAGTGGAGATTCTGCCCACAGGGAGCCAGATGATAAGGAAGTTAGCATACACAAGCAAATCAAATAAAAAGTCAATCCACTTCCCATAGTACTAAATGCAGCTTAGAGAGTGAGACAAAGAGAATAAAGAAAAGGCACGAGGAGGCAGAAGTTGTAATGAGCATTGTGGAAGAAGCTAGAAACCCAAAACGGTAATTTTCTATCTGGGGGATGGGGGTGGAGAAGAAGTGCATTCAGGGAGCCTACAGAGACAGATGATGACAAATGGTAGCCGAAGAAAAGCAGATGAGGAATGAGGACCATCCACATCTGTTGACTACATGAAGCCTTAGTTTTGAAGCACGCTGAGTAGCTGCAGAGTGGTAACATCTGTAATTCCAAAATTCAGTTTGCTGCGGCAGGAGCATTGTGAGTTCTAGACCAGTCTGGGATGTATAGAAAGATTGTGGTTTGGGTTTTGGTTTTGTTTGTTTGCTTGCTTGTTTTGTTTTGTTTGTTCAAAAGTGGGGTACATATTATATCACAACTAAAGAGTCTGTGTGGGACTACTGGGAGTTGGAGACTCAAACCTCTTTCTCATAGGGTAGACCCGACTTGAGGATTTGAAGGAAATAGCCAAGAAGTCCATACCCAAGTCAGTGCATGTTCTTACCATTGAAGGGGCAGTATTAAATCTTAGAAATAGGCAGGAAATACTCAACATTTTGAAGACCATTTCAAACCATTGCCAAGGCAATGTAGAATCAGGACAAAGAAGCCTATTTTAGACTTTTAATGATTATTGAGTAACAGTTATATGGCAGGCATTTGTATTAAACATTGTTTAATATAAATGTTACCTTGGTTACTGCTGAGTCACATTCATGGGGGGGGGTTGTGGGATAAACTCCATCATTAAAGCTCTGAAAGGGTGCTGCGCCTTGTCAACAATGAGTCAGCAAGTGAGAACCAAGTTTGACCTCAAAATTAGATGTTTGTTACCCTTCCAGTTGGCTGCCCCTTTCAAGACTTTCAGGTAGAACACACTTCCAAAGAGCATCCCACTGAGCCTGTCCCTAGCCCTAGCCCTAAACACCTGAACAGCAGCCCACTGAGCCTGTCCTAGGCCCAGCCCTATTCCTCAAACAGCAGCCCAGTGAGCTTGTCCTGGTACCAACCCAAACTGCCCAAGTCCAGATACGCTCAGGTTTTTTATCAGGTACTTCCCAGGATTAATATCAGGTCACCTGGTAGCCTAGAAGAAGGATATAACAGCAATCACCAGCTAATATTTGCTGACCTTTGTTGTATGCCCAGAACCTTTCTAGGTGTTATACTAACATTATCTTATCTAAAAGTTTTCAAAAACAGCTATTGAAGTTAGATTTATTTTTCTTACCTGAGAGCTGCAATTTCAAATCACTTAATCAGACTTGAAAGCCTAAACTAGAATTCTAAAGAAACACACACACACACACACACACACACACACACACACACACACACACACACACACAATGACAAATCCCAAATGAGTTAACTGGAGCCTGGTAATACTGCAAACTCTATAGAAAGCTTTCTGGCTTAGGTTATGAAAATATCGATCCCTTTATTTCCAGGCAAAAAAAAGTTTTGGTCGAGCTCTAGGAAGCCACTGGGATGACAAATTTAACTAAGAGGTGTCCTTGAACCCCAGATCTCAGAGGGATTTTTAAATTTTGGTAAGGAGGAGAAAAGCCAGTGAATCTTTCTGTGGTTTCAAATATAATGGTTGCGGAAGAGCAAAGGTTTCAGATCAGTCAGTACTCTACTTCTCCTTTGCATTTCTGAATGAGGAACATTGTGCCCAATGCTGCAGATGTTTTCCTAGATCGAGGGCAGACAATCCTTTGGTGGGAGGAGGTTATGATGTGATGGAAAATGAGCCAAGTTTTGAGATGAGGAAAATTTTGAACTCTCTTCCCAATTCTAAGTGACTTTAGGAAAATCAGTACAATAGGAATCATTTTAAGATCATCTTGGGTGTTACTAGACAGACAGTAACTGGATTGCATCTGAAGAAGTCAAGGGCCAGCTGCCTTTCCTGTCCCTGTGGATCTTTCCGGCGTCATCCCTGGGTCTGTAAGCTCAGGACAAGTCCAATAGCAATGAAGCAAAAGGGTCTTGAAGGAAGAAGTAGAGGGACAGGAGCATCTTCATGAAGCCAATAGAGGTTCCGGAAGAAGGCAGTAGAAAAGCTTTTCTTTGAACTTCATTTTCCATAATCAGGAATTATAAAGTTATAGTATTGTTTAAAAAATGATTGGAAACAAAGTATGTATATGAGTTACAAAATTAGTGGGCAAGATTTATTGTACAAAAAAAAATCCAAAACAAACAAAAAGAGGAGAAACAATATGCCATTAGATTCACAAGAACCTGGTTGGGTTCATGAAAACTCAGATTTAATTTTATCCCTGAGCAGACTTGTGATGTCGAAGAACTACTGGAGTGAAGAGTGTGGCCCGTGGAGAAAAACAAACAGGCAGAGAGTGAGATGGCATAAAACACCGAGAAATCCAGAAACGATTAAATGAAAGTCAGAGAGAGTGCCAAGTTATCCTATTTAGAAAGTTGTGGTATCCACTGAGGACACTTAAATATCTTGATGCCCTTTATACACCCAAGACAAGTTAAATGCAGAAGTTTGGGGGCAGGTGATGGCGGTGAGGGAGGGGGGACACATGGATGCAGGAACACTCTTTGCAGCCAATTGGTGCCTTGAATTTGAGAATAACTGGTGCAGTCAAAACAAGACAGTCAGTGGGCTAGAGATGGTGGAGAAAGGGATTAAGCACAATTCTAGACAAGCTGAGTACTGTCTCCAAGCCATCCAGGGTGTGTGTGTGTGTGTGTGTGTGTGTGTGTGTGTGTGTGTGTGTGTGTGTGTGTGGTGAGGAGCAGATAAGGGACTGGCTGGACCGAAGGAAGAACAGAGCTGCTTAAGATTTTGAAGGGGCGATTCATACATGTATCTCTTCAAATTCCTTGAGTGACAGGATGCACAACCCAGCAAACATGGTCCTGTTCCCCGGAAAGACTTTTATTTAGAAGGCAGGCAGGGAAGACATCTCTGAAAGATCAGCTAGCACAAACTGTTGGAGGTTCTAAAGAAGAAACACACTTTGGGCAGGAAAGAAAGGCTCAGGTCTTGTGGGGGGTGGTCAGCAAAGTCTCCGCCAAAGAATGGAAAAGGAGAATATAGTGGAGGGATCTGGAAAGAGAGGACGCGGAGGATGTGGAAAGATGCAGAAGGTTAGGTTTAGCACAGCATAGAGGCAAATGGAACCAGGTGACAGACCACTGGGAACCAGCAAAGAAGAAGAAAGGGAGGGAGGGGGGAGCTGCACCCTGCAGGAAAGAAGTAAGATAGAGACAAAGGTTAAGCCTGGCTGCTAGAGTTGAGTCTCACATGGTTGGTTACTGAAGGCAGTTTCCATAGAAGCCTAATTGGGAAAGGGTGGGTAATGTTTGGAACTGAACAAATTCTAATGGGAAAGAGTAAAGAGAAAGCCACAGAAGCTATTACAAAGCAGGTGTGTAAGACCCTCAGAATGAGGAGTCTCCCCGTTTCGGTCAGTATGCCCAAGAACTCAATGTCCAGTCCAGTTGATGCAACACGAAAGAGGTTTTAATGAACAGGATACGCTTGCGCAAGCGGGCTTCGAACAACACACAGGCTAGAGAAGCAACATTTTCTGGGTTCAGGTACTTTTTTTTTTCTTTTTTCTTTTTCCTTCTTTTTTTTTTATTAGTAATATAATTTAAAAATTTTACATGTGGATCCCAGTTTCCTCTCCCTTCCTCCCTCCCACACTCCCACCCTCCCTCCAACCTTCCCTCCCACCCTCCCACCTTTCCTCCCTCCCTCCCTCTTACTCTCTTTCCCCTGTGACATGAACCCTGGCCACCCTCCCCTCCCATCCCCCCATCCCCATTCCACTTGTAGGGCTATGCTATCCAGGTTGGGTCATGTAAGTCTGTCAAGTCATTTGAAGTAGGGACTAGGACTTCTCTCCTGTCTCTAGGTTAAGGGGGTATCCCTCCATGGGGGATGTGTCCGCAAGGTCCTTTTGTGCACCAAAAATAGATCCTGTTTCTATTTGAGACCTCCTGTCTGAGGTCCCCCAGACTGCTCAGTCCTTCTATCTGAAACCCATAATCAGGGTGTCTGAGTCAGTCCCATACTGGATTCCCAGCTATCAGTCTGGGGGGTGGTGTGGCATTAGCTCCTCCTTGTTCAGGTCAGCTGTCTTTGTGTGTTTCTGCAACCTGGTCTTGTCTCCTCTCTTTGCATCTGGTTTCTAGTTCGACTCAGTGTTTGGTTATGGGTGTTTTCTTCTGTTTCCAACAGGTACTAGATGAGCGCTCCATGATGGTGGATAATTTAGTTGATGATCTCACTATCTCACTTTATGCTATCATAAAGGCATTTATGGTAGCCTTTCCATGGTTGCTCGAATTATTAGTTGGAGTCAGTCTTGTAGTTCTCTAGACCTTTCTTTAGGTTCAGTTTTCTCTTCAAACCAATAATGGCTCCCTCTTTTATGCCCCCCCTCACCCTGACTCAACCTATCTAGTCACACGTGTTTTCCTCTCCTCCCCTTCTCTTTCTCCTAGTTCTCTCTCTATTCACTGCCCCCCCATTTCCTATGTTCTCTGGGGGACTTGTTCCTTCCCCCTTTTGTGAGGGACCATATATGTATCTCTTAGAATACACCTTGTATCCCAGTTTGTCTGGTGGTGTGTATTATACTCTGGTGATCTTTTGCTCTACATCTAAAATCCATATATGAGCGAGTACATACCCTGGTCAGGTACTTTTAAAGGAAAAAACTACAAGCTTAGGGTGGGGCTGTGACTCCCTGTGGGCTGCATACGTGACCAATCATGGGTTTTCTCCTTGAGGCTGGATCGTCTCACTATTTAGATCAGCAGGACCTTAGGGCCTCAGGGTGTGCTAATTAATTTTGTCTGGGCAAACCGGAGTTGCAGCACTGTGAATTCTTGGTATCCTGCTATCCTAGGGCCTTGTGAGGGAAGTTGCCAGTGGTTAGCAAATTCCAGGTAACTGATAGTGGTCTGGGTTAGCTTTTTAGGTTGGACTGTCCTTTATTTTAAGTGGGGGGTTTCCTTAACTTTAATTTTGGTCTCTCAGGTGGAGGCTCACATTTAAATAACAAAACAACGAACACAAAAAAGGAAGAGTAGGCATTTTATCCTTAATCTACATTGTGTCATCCTAGTCTGGAGTTGGATAGCCTTGGGCCAGTGACTCATTTTCATGGGATGAAAATGCTGGCAACAGAGACTGTGAGCCTTCCAAAGCCACATCTAGTTCTGATAACCTAAAATTTCCGTTGGTGAGAAAGAGTCACTGATGGAATTCCCTCGGATGTAGCAGCTTTCATTTTATGTATGCGCTCATTTACCACCTCTGGTCCCCACATTCTGCAAGCACCCCCCCATAGCCCCCAGAGAACCTACGTTTTTCAATGTGTGTGCTAGATAAGTGCATTGCCTACAATTCAGGACCACGAAAGGGTGGTATAGCACAGTGGTTAAGGTCACAGAATCTGGAGTCCGATGATTTTTCACTTGGAGTTGTGACTGTGAAAAATTATCTGCCTTAATTGTTTTAATCTGTAAAATCTGGTTTCATACCTATTATGGGATTAATCATGTAATGAATAGAGAACACATCTAATTTATGGTGCTGGTAAAAACACACTAGCATTCTTAAGCAAACACAGGGGAGAAAAAAAAAAAAAACAAAAACAACCAAAAAAAAAAAAGAAAAAAAGGCAGAACTCTATGCCAGGAGACTGCCTCATTTGTCAAGGAATCACTTTGAATCAGAGTCCTTTAACAAGTAAAATGCCACACTCACTCATCAACTTCAAATACTGGCAGTAATATAGGCTCCAGAAACAGATAGCCATGGCTCAACATGTAACCAAGCCATTTAACAGTATGCTACTTTCCCTTAGCACAGTAATGGAAGGTTTCCAGTTGCAGGTATTAAACACATTCTGAAAAGTGGTATCTTGCTCCTTTTTTACCTAGTATCATGATGTACACACACTTAAATGGTTAGCAGCACTGGAGAGAGGGCTTGGTGTGCTTCTATGCATTTGCCACTGTGAGTGAGGGCTTTGAGTTTGAATCTCCAAAAGCTGTGTAAGGCTGCATGCAGTAGTGTGCCTCAGCCTTCCTGGTGATGCTGTTGTGAGGTGGAAGGGCAGAGAAAAAATTTCCGGGGAGCACAGCTCCCAGACAATGACAACAAAACTCCGAGGTTGTCCTCTGACCAACAGACACACACGCACAGTACTTATGTGCCTGTGTACCTATACACATACATCATACATGCAAAATAAATGCTTTGGAAGAGCTCTTAGCAAGGTTTGGGGCCCTGGTGTCTATCTGTTTGGTCACTTACTTATACTGTGTTTTATTCTATGTGCCTGAGTATTTCGCCTGCGTGTAGGTCTGTGAGCTGTGTGTGTACATGCGTGTACCTGATGCCCAAGCAGGCCAGAAGAGAGTGTCAGATCCACTGGGACTTGAGTTACCTATAGCTGTGAGCTTCCAGCTGGGTGCTGAGACATGAAGTTTGGTTCTGTAGAGGAGCCCCCAGTGCTCTTAACCCCCTGAGCCATTTCTCCAGCCCAGTGCTATCTAGATATTCAATCCTCATCTTTGTCTAGAATTATGCTTCTTTGCTGACCTCCACTTGGCTGTGACTTTTAAAATCCTTCTCCTAGACCATAAGAACACTGAATGGGTTGATACTTCTGGGGAAGGGTGGAATCATGGAGAAAGTGACAGTGTAGAAAGAAATGGTTACAGCCATGACAACATCCTGGGGGGGGGGATGTCTATGCAGGCATCATTGGGCAAGAACACCAGTGGCTCTAATCTGCCACTGTGTCGAGGGCACACTCCTTGATACTCTTCCTCTGTTCTCTCTCAATCTTGCTATGGAAGGAAACCAGACAGAGAGAAACAAAAAGCCTACCCTCCCCCCCCCCCCGGCCCCCGACCAGTAGAAGCAGGAGGGAAATGGGAAATGGTCTACGGGGATACTCAGTTCCTTCCTACTTCTTGTTTCCCGTAGAGGATCATCAGCCCCTGAGCTGTCCCCCAGCACATTGCAGTGAAGGCAAATGTTTCGCCAGTGATCATAAGACGAAAGAGAAAGCAGGCTGACATCACCAAAAGAGGTTTTCAACATCAGCTGTAATGACACTTTGACTAAGGGAGGAGATAAATGGCCCCACATGAAGCAGCTAGTGGGCCTGATAAACACTTTCTATTTCAGTTAAGAACAACCTCGTTATGAGAAACATCATCACAACAAAAATGAAGTATTGTAGATTGTAAGATGTCGGTATTAACTCAGGAGGAGGAGGAGCAGGCAGAAGATTTGAGATCAATAAAATAGATGTTAGTCACTGGGAACACACTCGTTTGGGCATCTATGCTAAAATATTTAAGAATAAAACATGGGTCAGGCCAGGTCCTCTTGCTTTTTTCATTGTCACCATTTCCGGGGGGTGGGGTGGGTAAACTCACTGTATATATGGAGCTGAGTTCCAGTTAGCCACAGGAAGCAAAAAATTACCACCAGCTGAGTAGCCCGGCATCTTAGGAGGCATCCTACAGATTGGAGGCTGGTTTACCGGATGTTAGCTGAGTTAAAGGAAAAAGAAATCTTGGTTCCATTAAAGGAAAAAAGAAATCTTGGTTTCAATCAATAGAGAAGCTACAAAGGGGTTTGGTTTTTTAATGTGGATTTACATTCCAAACATATTTCCTGCCAGAGCCCCAGGAAAGCCCCACTCTCCTTTCACCAGAAGGTTGGAAAGAAGGGCTCCTAGGAGATGGAGTTAGAAGCCAAGAGCTTGTGTGGCGGCGCCCTGTGGTCCCTCTTGGAAACGGGAAACAAAGGCCGGGCTCCAGGGAGGCTGTCGCTCTCCTAAACATCCCATTCCCCCTCCCAATTTTGTAGATTTAAAGGGAAGGGCGCAAGAATCGGTTCCGGGATCTCTGGAGTGGGAATGGGAAGAGGTGAAATCTCATTGTTCTGGGTGTGTGTGACAGTGACCTACGAGGTCTAAGTCCTTCCATTGAACCCAATATTCCTCTGCTCTGTGTTTGCAACCAACCCCGCACTGCCTAGTCAACAAAGGAGCGGTCTGCAGCCCTCAAGCGGAGATACTGGAGCTGGGCTAAGAGTTCCAAGGCCTGGGGTGCAGGGCCGCAGGTTCCACCCGGGCTCCCAGCCCAACCACGGTCACGCGGAGCGGGAAGCGCCAGGAGCGCGCGGCAGGTGCGCCAAGTCCCCCGGGTCCCCGCCCGGCGCACAGCCTGGCGCCTCGCAGCGGAGCGCTGGAGCGGAGAGGAGGAGCCTCGGGCACCGAGCGGGTGGAGTCGCCAGTCGGAGGGCGGTGGAGGCGGATTTCCTGGGAGGGTTCTCTGGAGCTACCATGGCGTTTGGGAAGAGTCACCGCGATCCCTACGCTACCTCCGTGGGTCACCTCGTAGGTAAGCAGGCGTAGGAAGTAACATCCCTCCCCGCTGGCTTTGGGGACAGTGGGAGCTTTGCCCGCTCGACTCCATTCTCGACTGTTGGGGGAGGGCGAGTTGGACCAAGTTGGAGGGAATGCTACCCTCCCCCGTAGCTTTCCCACGCCACCTGTGTGTGTGTGTGTGTGTGTGTGTGTGTGTGTGTGTGTGTGTGTGTGTGTGTGTGTGTGTGTGTGTGTGTGTGTGTGTGCCACCTGCGACAGCTGTCCACCTTTCTTTTCTTGGCTCACTTATACCAGAACATTTCGGAGAAAAAAGATTGCAAAATCTTCCTTTGGATGTGGGCTGGGCGAGTGGAGCCAAGCAGGTGACCCGCAGCAGTGTGTTGAGTGTTGGGACCGCTGGGAGGAGAAAGTGGAAACTTCTTGACCCGGGAAAGGTTCTTCATAAAGTGCGTCCTCTCCCAGCTCTTTATTGTTATACCCATTATACAGATGAGGAGGCGAAGGCTCAGAGGAGCAAATTAGCGTTACCTCACCTGGAGAGGCAGGTCTCTCCAAACCAATTTTTTTTCAGCTCACACAGCTCAGGCTATCTGAGTGGCCTTTTGCTTAAGCTTAGAGTTTGAAAGTGCTCATTGTTGGTGCTGAGGACAGGGAGAGGGGCCACCTGGAGTCACAGAGGCCCACAAGCATCGCCCTCCAACCCAGCATCGCCCTCTCTTCTTCCTTGTGACTGCATTCTGAACTATAGGGGTGGACTCAGAAGTCACTGACTACACTTGGCTTTTTGCCACCTCAGCTCCCTTCTTTCTCCCGACCCCTCCCTTGAGGACAGGGTGTGGCACCAGGGTGTATTAATGACAAACTGTCTGGAACTAAGTAGGGTGATGAAATCCCAAGAACCTGGTTGTGGAGGGCTTAGACTCAGAGTGTTTAGGCTCAGGATAAGTTAACTGCTTTAGGGACAAGGGACGCCTTTGAACTTAAAACTTAAACCTTCTAAAGCTGCGAAGTAGCCCTGCCCTTGAGGAAGGACACTTTCTTCATTGCCTATCTCCTTGCTTGATAGTGTGTATTAGAACCACACGAACCTCCATAAGCAAAGCAAAAGAAACCTCAGCAGTATGTCAAATTATCCGTTAGTTCTGTAGACATTAAGAACTACCAGCTAGATGCCTTTGGGAAGGCATAGTTTCAACCTTCAGGGAATGCCCTTGCTTGTGAGGAAATGGACATATTCTGTAGTAACCATTGTGAGAACCTTTACAATACTAGAAAACACGTTATGTCACTCAAGACTTAAGAAAAGGGAGAGATGAACTCAGCCATGGCCGTTGAAGGGTGAATAGGAGTTCTCTAGGAATGAGCTGGTTGGGAAAGAGAAAGAGGAAAGTATCTGGCGGATGGGAGAATAATGTGTGCCTAACAACACAGGCAAGATTGCTCAGCTTTGTCCATTCAGAGCCAGATTCAAGTGTCACACTATGGTTTGCACCGTGCTTGGGAATCTTTGTCATAGAAGCCAGTGAACACAGTGACAGTAGAGCAGTATTCCTAACCTGTGGGTCATGACCCCTTTGAGCTCCCAGTGGCTCTTTCACAAGGGTCTTCAAAGACTACTGGGAAACACAGCTATTTATATTTGGATCCATAGCAGTAGCAAATTACAGTTATGATGTAGTAATGAAAATAATTTCATGGTTGGGGTCACCACTACATGAAGGACTGTGTTAAAGGGTCGCATCATTAGGAAGCTGAGAACCACTGCATTAGAGGTTCTCTGACCCTTGTTCTGAGTTCTCAAAGAGTCTGTCTAGGTAAGGGAATGTCAAGGGTGTAAGTATGTAAAGCTGTGTGGTGTAACTTTGATGCCAGAAGCCGTCTTGCTCAGTTATTGTGCTGTCGCTTCCTTTATCTCATCTCATTTCCCCACCAGATGCATAACTTAAAAATACAAACAGTGAAATCAAATAAGCCTGATTTGAATGCAAGTTCTATTTGATGTGTAACCTTGAGTAATTTCTTTACGCTCTCTGAAGTTCTTTCATCATCTGTACCTGTGGGATAAATGAGAAAAGACTTAGTGACGTGTGAAAGAAGTGTCTGCTCAGGACCCCCAAGACCAAGTTCTCAGCACCGTGGAGATTGATTTACCCCAGAGGGACAGAGGGCAGGGAATAAGAGACAAACGCAGGAGGTAGAGGAAGAAGGGGAAGGGAACAAGGGAGAGGAGGGAAGGAGTGTTTATCCTGGAGGGACAAAGGACCTGCCTCTGGATAGAGAGGAGGCGGATGTGGCACATAGGAAAATGGCAGCTTATAAAGGTAAAGGGAAACCCTGTATTGTGATGAGCTGTTTAATTTTGACTGGGCATGTTAATTAGAGTAGCCAAAAGGGGGCTTCTGATTGCTGGACTTCAATACTTTGATAGCTGACCCTCGGTAGTCACCTCAGGAGGAGGAAGTGGTCAAATAAGGGAACAGACCTTGGTGGCTAGTTTTAGGATTGTAACCTAGTGGTTTCTAGGAAGACATGGAATGGGAGAGAAGTGCAAGGCCTGCCAGAGCCATGTATGCCAGGCCCAGGCTGGCTAGAGTCCCTTCAACGTGTAGCCCACTTTGCCCATGACTATCCAGTCTGCCACATGTCTGAAGTTGCGTCTTCTGTAAGAGCCTGGAGGATGGAGATTTAACTGCTCTGTTTGGGCCCTGTGGCCAGCTGTTGTGGGCTTTCTTAATGGTTCACTCATTACTGTTGCAACAGCATCCCTCTGAACTTGACTTCTGATTGATTTCCTGAATTACTGGGCTGTTTAGGAGGGGGGAAATCACTTTACCCTTTGGTAGCATAGACCTAACGCTACTTATTAGAGCACCAGGCAGAATAATTCAAGAAGACAAGACATTTTATTCTGTTGTGGCTCCGGCTCAAGACAAGCAACTTTATCTTTGTAGAAAAGGCTACATTTGCTGGAGTTCAGACTGAAGACTGGGGCCAGTTCATGCATATCTGTGACATAATTAACACCACACAGGACGGGTAAGTTTAAGGTAGTATCTGTGTCTTTGTGCCCCAATAAGATACCCCAGAACTCCAGTTAAGTGTTCTCCCTTGCCAGGGTTTGAGTGTTTCACTGAAAGAATGTTTTGCTGTCCCTTAGGCACCTCCTACCTTGTGAAGGTGGCAGGTTGACATTGGGGACAAGCCCTTCCTCCAGCGAGCACAGTGCCCAAGAGGTCATTAGAGCTTGTCCTTCCCCTTGCCTTTCCTTTGCTAGTTTATATTTGTCTTTGTCTTACTCCAATTCCTTCTTTTAAAAAGCTTTTCTTTTTAAGAGACCGATAACTTGCCTTTTTTTTTTTCCTTTAGAACTTTCTCACGCTCTGATTGCCAGTGTTTTATGTAACAAAAGTGTTATCCAGAAGCTGGAAGCTGGGTGGCTTCTGGTGGTGTCCAGGACTCCAGGCCGGTGGTGACCAACCCTCTTGATTATTCAGGAAACAATTGAGCAGTCTTTTCTTTCCTTGTCAGGGAACAGTGCTCATCCTTCATCATGCCAGCTCGCCCATGTTCCCGCTGTACTCTTACAGGACGTGCTGTGTACCAATCCGCTATCTAAACTTGCAATCATTAAAAAAGAAAAAAAAAAAAAACAAACAAACCATCTTTGACAAGGGCTACTACCTTGAATTCAGTCAACTGTAGGTTATGATAAAAGGTGAAAGTTGCTCATTTCCAGGGACATTTTTAGGGACAACTGACAGAAGAAGATTTAGTCTAGTGTGTGTTGATGAAGAAAACATGGAAACATGGCAGCGTAATTATTGGTTATATGTTAAAGGCAAGGGCCTGTGGTTGATATTTCTAAGAGTTTACAGGTTTTTTTTTTTTTAAAATGTGTTTCTGTATGTGACATGCATAAATGCATGTGTGTTCACATGTGTGTGAGCACACTTAAGGGTGGAGGTCTGAAGCTAATGTCAAGGATCTTCTTCAATTGCCCTCCTTCTTATCTGTTGAGTCCAGGTTTCTCAGTTGAGCCCAGAGCTCTGCAGTAAGACTAGTCAACTACACAGCTTACCCCAAGGAGTCCCTCTCTACCTTCTAAGCAAGCGTTAGAATGACAGACAGGCTGTAATCCATCCACCAGAAATTTACCTGGGTCTGGGGATCCTGACTCAGGTTCTCAAGCTTTAGACAGCAAGTGCTTTTTTTGGCCCACTCAGCATCTCCCCAGATCCATGTTTATAATACTGTCTGCCCCGTGTTGTGTTTAGACCCTTAGTGAACCTTTTCATTACCATCATCGATTTCTTCATTGATCACGCAAAAGGGAAATCTAATAAAATGAATCTTGACTCTCTGCTTGCAGATTTTCCTAACATAAAGTTGTAGCATGTCAGAATTAGCAAACTGTTGTAATTCCTATATCACCTTACCAACAGGATACTCAGGAAATGCTAAGAGTCTTAAATGGATCATTTTTCTTTTGTTGTTTTAGGGTTACATTTCTTGTGACCTGATTTTGAACCTTGATAGAAGCTGGTGTGCACACATTTCATGACCAGTGTTTTCTATGTAATAAATACATTTATATAAACATCTTAGTTGTGTCTTAAGGGGAAGCGGGAGTGTGGCAGGTGGTTTGATCTATTTATTTCACAAGGAGACTTAGATGTGGTAAGTTAAGTGGCCCACCTAAGGTGGCAGCAGAATTACACATCAATCTTTATTTGTAAACCATTCCTATTTCCATATTGCATGCTGCTTCCTTGGAGACCACTTCTATATCCATATTGATGAATGCAATGTATTTATTGCCATAGGCCAAAAGATGCAGTAAAAGCTTTGAAGAAAAGAATTTCCAAAAACTACAACCACAAAGAAATACAACTTACCTTGTCAGTAAGTACTTTAAATGCTATCATTAAGCATTTAAATGTGGGGTTTCCTTGCCTAGAATTAATATTTTTAGTGAGTTGAAAAATACACTTATAGTCTAAGAGATGACCACTGGATAATAATGAGTTCTGGGCTTTGAGACTTAAGATGCCTCATCTATTGAGAACTGAAGAAGGGTGTTCAGTTGATTACAGTGCCATCTACTTTTGTAGAAAGAAAACAAACATTCCCACAGAATCAGTTTCTTCCCAAACAAGATCTTAGAACTTGCGGTTAAAAACCAGTAGATGATAAATGGATCAATAAGTGTATTTGAATTTGTTGGCCATGTTTGAAGAAGAAAATTGAGTTGTGAAAGATGGCTGGCTCCCTGACAGCTTTCTACTTCCCTCCAGCACTGCTGTAGGAATCTGAGGCACTGGCAGCTCCTCAAAATTCAACCAGGTTCTTCTGATGATGTAATCTGTAGAACATTCTCCATCACTCTATGCAGTTCTCCTGGGTAGTTTCTTCTATGATACAGATGTGAGCTCCTATTGAAATAGTCCCCTTTCCCCTGGTTTTGATCACATGCCCCTTCAGTCTCATTGATGAGTTGCCCTTTTTTCTTTGCAAATGAGCCCTATGCCTTCCTCATCTCTTCTGGAAGTTGAATACACAGGTATGGCCAATGTCACACTGTTTTTTGGAGTAAGGGCAGTGTTTAGCAGAAGGCTATAAGATGGATGTGAATATAGTTCCTACTTTATAGATTCACACTGGAATGCAAAGAATCACGTCCTGTGTACTTGGAGACTGACAGATTGAAAAGAAATTAATAAATAGTATACATGCTACAAATACAGAACAATCCCTTCTTCTGTGGTCTGACTATAGTTCTAGAGGCATTTTTCTTCTTCCTGGATTTGGGGTTCTCCTCTGTCTCTAACTCATAGCAGCCTGCTCAGGAACAGCACAGACTAATGGGAAATATTGAGAAGGGAGTAAAATAGATAGAAATGCCTGGTACATGATTGATGCTCTTATCACCAGTGGAGGTGATTGTCTTATCAGTTCCATTGTGGAGATAATGAAACAAAGGATGTTCAGTGACTATACAAAAAGAAACTTGCTATTGGTAGCATGTGTGGGATTTGAACCCATTCCCAAGATTCTAAATTCCATGCCCTTTCCTCCATACCACTTTTCTTCTCAGAATGAATCGGGTCTCTCGTGTATAGAATGAATTGATTTACCTCCCTTCTCCAAACTTCATGCCATTTCTCCTACTATTCAGGAAGACTTGGGGGTCTAATTGGAGGTATTTTTACCTTTGTAAAAAGGAGTACAGACAGCACTAAATGAAATATCTAAAATAGAGCACTGAAATAGAGTCTATCAGAAGTGCCAAGGTTAAGAGAACTGAGAGAGAAAGATAAAGGAGGGGGACAAATGTGTATTCACCTTCTGCATTTCCCAATGGGTATCACTTTGCCATCTTACAGTTGTCCCTCTTGAGTGGTTTGCCTCTGTTAGTGTTGCATGAGGCCTCCCTGGTGTTTCAGTGGTTGTATATCTCCAAGTCTGTGTTATCCATCTTCATTTGGAATGGACAGAGCCTTCTCAGAGGAGGCGGATGGGTTCTGTAGAAGGTTATCCCATGGATCCTGCATATCTCTTTGGGCATCCAGGCTCCCTTTCTGTTAGTCTAGCCTTTGAAGCTTCACTCCAGCTAACTGCTTCTTTTTATGACATCCTACTTCAACAATGACTAATCAGCCCTGTGGTTCCCCTAACCAGCACATGAAAGCAGGTGAAAGTCAAGGGTTAGGGGTTAGAATGCAACTTCATTGTTACCGTGCAAGTTCATTAAGGTCGAGGAAGACGCCTGCTTTTTCTTGAATTTTCTCTTTCCCTTAATTTATTTTAAATATTAGTCTTATTTATGTGTATGTGTCTATGTGAGTATATGCCACATGTTTGCAAGTGTTAGGTCCCTGGAGCTGGACTTACAGGCACTTGTGAGCTACTTGAGTACTGGGAACTGAACTCGTGTCATGGAAAAAGCACCAAGTGCTCTTAAGAACTAAGCCATCCCTCCAGACTCTCTTACTTCGTTTTTAAATTGAGCTTACAAAGCAATGGGTTTCCGTATGTCATTTTAACACATGTATATTACTGTACATCACTGAACATTATCCTTATTCATCCCTCTCTTCCTCTGCTCCCCCTTCACCATTCCCCTCATACTAGACCCTTTCTCCACCCAGTAGCACCCCTTATTTCATGTTACATGTATTCCATTGCCCCCCCTTTTCCCCTTTCTCCATTCCCATATGGTATATTGGGTTAAGCAACATAAGCCAGATTCTGAGAGATAAATAACAAAAATTTCTCTTGTATCTAGATGTGTGTGTGTGTGTGTGTGTGTGTGTGTGTGTGTGTGTGTGTGTGTGTGTGTGTGTAGGTCATGAACATAGAAAAAGGGCCATGGGCTGAAAGGAAGAAACTTTTTAATGTTCCCAAAATGGGTTTTGACTTTTCTTAGCTGCATGTAGATTTCCTCTTGTTGATCACTTAAAGACGCATGTGTCTTGCCTCAGCTGACTTATTGCCTTTCATAGTGATCTCTAGGCCTCTGCACTGGGTTCAGTATTCTCTTAGGCTAAATTGAATTATGAGAGAAATTATTCACAGAAGGAATTGCCCGATGTCTGTCAAAGGCAATTATAAGTTTACCAAATAGACCACCTAAAAAGTCATTCCATACGTAAACTTTCTATTTTATTTCTGTGAAATGATGAGAGCCTAAGCCAATTGTGAATGCTTTAAATAGTGTCTATCATTTTGAGTCCTCCATTGGTTTGAGTCTTTGACATAATCTGACTCTACTGTGGTTTTCTACCAACAATGGTTGATGAACTTTCAGTGAAACTAGTAGCTTTTGTATTTTCCTTGTGCAGTGCCTTGGATAGACTCCGTGCCCTTGTGCATTCAAGTCAGGGAACCTAACCACTGAGACACATTCCCAGCCCAAGGAGTCAATGCTCTGCTTTGTATTTCATTCAGTGTTGGTCCTAAGACTGCTCGCTCTAAGCTAGAGAGCCCTTTCTAGAATGAGTCAATTGTGAGTAATCTCGGCAAATACTGCTGTCATTGTCAAATGCAAAGTGGTCGAACAAGTTCCCGAGAGTCAATGAATGTAATAGTCCTGTATGAAATGTGCACTAATAATGAGTTGCAGCGATTTCAGGAGATATGAAAAGGTGAGCGTCCATCTATTAGTGTATCACATGAGAAAGCGTGAGAAGACAGCTTTCTTCTAGACATGGCTAGTACAATAGAGTAGTCCTGCCTTGATGCAGTCACTGTTGGTGAGCCAGATATAGCTCTGATGGATTAATATCTAGTATTGTCACTGTACCCAGTTTAGATACCGGTAGTGAGAAACAAAACTACTTTTCTTCTAGCTTTTTATTTTTGCTGATGAGCACATTCTGCCATGCTAGAACATTCACCATAGATACAGATGGGCTCAGTGGTTACCATTTGCTGAGGTCCTGCTCTGTGCCTCCCTCTCAGAGTATATCACATTTCATACAGCAAGCTCCTAGAAAGAGGCACATTATGCAGACAGGGTCGCTACAAATTCACGTAAGTGATTTGCTCAACTAAGCACAAAAATAGATTGGGAAAGCTTTGAGTCATCTACTTCTGCTTTTCTTGGTTGCTTGGTTCCTATAATTCTCTCTCCCACTTCAAATTATGCATACCTAGTTATCCTGTTCCCAAAGATAGGTTATCTGAGGACGTTTTCACCAGAACTAGATAGCAAAATCTGTTAAGCAACGCATATAAGTTTGCTCATTTACCAACTGTACGTTTTAAAATACCAGTGAGCTGGGCCAGGGCAGGGGGTGAGGGCTGGAGACATAATGGAGGAAACGATATAGAAATAATGAGCTCTGACATTCTTGATTCCAACAGGAAACCACAAAGGGCATGATTGCTGATCTCCAGATGTTAACACTCTCAGAACTGTGTGTTGACTCTGGTTTTTGTGTATATGCCTTCTAGGAATGTTATTACCATAACGTATTAATATGTCAAAGATAAAATTGGTTTGGGCAATGATTAGGCAAGAAATTTATCATTTACTTTACTGTAGCTGAAAGGGAGATGTGGAGGCTAGATACCTTATCCAAGACAGCAGAAGCAGTTGGATAAGTATTTCTGTGAACTCTCATTGAATAGAGGCGCTTGTATTCAGCATCCTCCCCATTAAAAAAGCACTTTTATAATAGTTGGTTAAGCTCGGCATCATTTCTGCTCTGCCTTTCTAGTTCTGTCTAGCAAGCTTACATCAGTACACAGTCATGTCACTCTGGTGTGGGCTCTGCTTCTCTCTCCCTTTGCTTTTTGTGTTTCAGTAACTTCCTGTACACAGCTTCAATGTTTTCTGATTGCTCCCATGGTCTCGTTGCTTTAAAAGTATAGCTTTTGTACGTGCTGTTCCTTTTTGTATTGCATGAATGTAACACTCAAAATACAGCACATTGTTGGGAAGTCAGGTGCCAGGACCATTTTTCTGATGACAGTCGGGGCATAGTTTCTTTGGTCTCCCAAACTAAAAGTGGCATGGAGATTTAATTTCACCTTTAGATCATTTTTAGAAATCGGTGTGAAGTTTTTCCATCCCAGCTCATTCTTTATTAGCCCTATCTATTCCTGGTTTTTATTCAAAGTGTCAAATGGCCCCACTGATCAGTGAACACATTTGAGTTGTCTGTCCATATGGATAACTGTTGACACTCTTCCTGTTGGAAACTTTACTTAATTTTACCAACATTATTTTCCTTCCTTCTTTCCTTCCTTCCTTCCTTCCTTCCTTCCTTCCTTCCTTCCTTCCTTCCTTCCTTCCTTTCTCTCTTTCTTTTCTGTTACTTTTCACTACTTTCCTTACATTTCTCTGACCCAGTGTCTCATGTCTCAGGAATCCCTCCTCTTTGCCCTTCCTTGATGGTCTTGATGACTTCCTCATGGTCCTTCACTCTCCTGACCTGCGGCTGTAGATGTAGGATTCTCTGCGAAACCTATTTGGATGTTTGCTTTTCCTTTGAAACCTAAAATATCTAAATTTTGTCCCACCAATTTTACCACTACGGTCCCCAGACTTAACACCCCACCCACCGTCATCTTTCCATGAAAGGTACCCACAGCTCCAGGCAGAGTGAAGGTCTCTTAGCTTTCAGTCTTCTTGTTCAGTAAATACATGTCCGATGTTCTTCCTTCATAATGCATTCTTCCTAGTGAACTCACACCATTCTAGTTTCATCGTTGGAGGTGAGTGCCTACAAGATCTCCCATCACTCGTTTCCCACCTTCCAATTTTTCTATGTACAGTAGAGTTGGTACCTGTCCAGAAAGTAACATTTTATATATGATATGACTAACAAATTCCCTTCAGGGACTCCTGGGTAATGTTTGGAGTCTGTCCTGTCAAGCAGATATCTGTACAGTTTAGATGATGCCCTCACAGACTTTATCCATGGTACCCTTCCAGTGTTCTCAATTTGCCTACATCAAGAAGCCACTACTAAAGATAAAGCAGAGTACAAATCTCCCATTGTGATAGTTCATACACTTAGATATCTTTATATTTTTTTGCACATGATTTACATTAGTCTTCTTTCCAGGAGTCTCTGTATTATCTACCTAAGGTAACTTATAAAGAAAGTTCATTGTGGCTTGTGGTTTCTGATATCCATGATCTGGTGGCCTGTGTCTAGGAAGCACGCTATGGTAGAGATCTGTGGCAGAGCAAATTATCTCACCTTATAGCTGGAAGGTTAAAAAGAAAGAAAGAGATCACAGTTCCATAATTCCCTTTGAGGCTATCCCTGTCACAACCCAGAACATCCTGCAAATGGCAGCAAGCCTTAAACACAGGGGCCTGTGGCACATTCCAAATGCAAACCATAGCAGCATTTATCTATCTAGAATACAGCTATATATTCAGCTATATATTCAATACTATTTTCCTTGGTCATTTTTCAATGCTCAGCTTGGCACTAGATTTATCTAAAATGCCTATACAATCACCTAACTCTAAATAATCACACTTGCTTATAAAAATCTATTGCTAGGCAGACTGCAACTTTCCAAAGCAGAACATTTAAGAGTTAAAGGGTGTGTCATTGTTTTTCTAGTATTCTTTTATTATTATTATTATTATTTCTTGTTTTACGTATTGATCCCAGTTCCCTCTCCCTCCCTCCCATGCCCCTGACTCCCCTTCCATCCCATCCTCCCGACTCCACAGGGTAGGCGAAATCTGTCAAGTCATTTGGAGTAGTGACTAGGCCCTCCCTCCTGCCTCTAGATTAGGGGAATATCCCTCCATGTTGAATGTGCTCCCAAAGTCCTTTTGTGCACCACATTCTGGTTCCACTGTCAGAGACCCAGACCTTCTAACTGAGACCCATGTTCATGGGGTCTGAGTCAGTCCAATGCTGGTTTCCCAGCTATCAGTGTGTGTGTGTGTGTGTGTGTGTGTGTGTGTGTGTGTGTGTGTGTGTGTGTGTGTGTGATTGTTAACAGAGTCAGGACACCAGAAGGTACCAGGCTGACCCAAGATAACCTGCAGCAAATATTATGTCATCTAGGATAACATGTATATTTTGCTTGACATTGCATTTAGCACATGGTATCTGCTACCATGTGCTGCTGAGTGCCCTGAATCCCTACTCCTCATCAGTCCCAGCTCTGGTTCTTCTTCTTCATAATAATAATAATATTAGAACCTAACATTTCCCCAGGCAGCTTAGTATTCTAAAAAGCAAATACTATGTATTAATTAAAATGCTAGCAGAAGTCACCTTTTAGGAGCATTTGTTTGGTCGTTAAGTTCAAGAAGTGATTCTCCAGAGAACTTTAGCATCTGACTTTGCTCTTTTATTCAGTTGATTGACATGTGCATGCAGAATTGTGGTCCTAGTTTCCAGTCGCTGATTGTGAAGAAGGAGTTCATTAAAGATACTCTAGTGAAGCTGCTGAATCCCAGATATGCCTTGCCCTTGGACATTCAGAACAGAATCTTGAATTTCATTAAGGTAAGTCTGTTGATTTATATCAAGGGATGGTAAATTTTTAAGTATAGAGAGACAATGATACAAATGATCCTTTAGTTACTTAGGATTGAAACATAAAGCACCTTTTCTCCCTTTTATCCTCCCTCCCTTCTCCCTTCCTCACCCTCTCTCTTCCTTCTTAGCTCCCTCTTCCTTCCTTCCTTCCTTCCTTCCTTCCTTCCTTCCTTCCTTCCTTCCTTCCTTTTTTCCTTTTTTCCTTCCTTCCTTCTCTCCCTCCCTCCCTCCCTCTCTTCCTCCCCCCCACCTCTCTCTCTACTCTCTATGTAACCAAGCTGTCCTCTACTCTCTATGTAACCAAGGATGATCTTGAACTTATATACCTGTTTCTACCTCCCAAGTACCCAGTTTATGCAGTGGTGAGGATTGAGCCCAGGGCTCAATGCATGCTAGGCAGAGTTTCTGTGGAGCAAGAGTTCTTGACACTGGATAGTGTTCTTCTGAAGACCCGGTAGTCATTTCCCTTTTTCCTTTCAGTTTCTATTGTATCCATGTCCCATGGGAATGGTAGTCAAGTGTGGATTCATTCTGCAGATACAGAGACAGTGTTCTAGGGTTCTTTAGCAGAAAAGCTACTGGTAGGATTTTAGAGTGCTTAAGTTTTAGGTTTAGGGCAGCAGTCGATGATCAATGGTATCAATCCCAGTGTTCGTCAGGATACTGAAGGACGGGAGTCTGATGAGTCAAAACACTTCATAATATCATTCTGGCCTTTGAACATGGCCATTTGGTCCTTTGAAAATGACCACAAGATTCAAAGCTAGCTTTTTCTTTCTGAATAAAGTGCGTAATTTTCAATTGTAATCTTTAAGGTGTGTTAGTTTATACTATTCTTTTTTCCACTCTGGAACTCTCTGTCTCTTGAATGTAGACTTGGTCACAGGGCTTCCCAGGAGGTGTGGACATAAGTGAAGTGAAAGAAGTCTACCTTGACCTGCTGAAGAAAGGGGTGCAGTTCCCACCATCGGATGCAGAGGCTGAGACAAGGCGGGAGGTAGGAGGCCTTTCTTTGATGCATGTTAAGTAGTGTATGTTGTTTCATATTGAAAGGGATAGTGCCAGTTCAGTCAGCTTCTCAACAGCTTAGAATTTATGAGAATATGTCCTTATCTCACAGGATAACCTGGGTTTAGGCTTCACCGCTCACAGTATGATTTGAGGCTCAGTTTGTTGATCATAGTGTGCTATACCATGCTGGAATCTTCCTTCTGAAAAGGTCCTGGGTGTTTCTATGTACACCGATATTGAGAAGCCCTGACCTAGAACATCATATTCATGATTGGCTGCTGTGGCTGACCACTCATGGTGGCAGATCAGGACCCAGGGAGCTACTCACTGATGGAGGAGAAACCTTCCCAGCTGTGGGGGTTAAAAGACTTCCCATGAGTTGGTTTGCCATTTTTAATAACACAGAAAAGGGATAACCATGATTTCACATGGTGGTTCATCATACGGTGTCTTGGTGAAAACCAATAGACTTTACTGATTAGTCATTTCATTAATTAGCCTAATTTATGAACACCTCCTATGTCACAGCATGCCATTTGCCTAGAGCTCTTCTCTAAATATTAGACGAGTTTTGCTTCATGATCAACTTTGAGCCATCACCAACTACCTGGGCCTTTTCTGAGAGTGCCCGAATCAGCTGACTGGGAGCCAGGCTGGAGGTGCCTTTGTTAATGCATGTCATAATATTTCCTTATTTTATATTGATAGGCTGCTCAGCTCTCACCAAACCGACCAACACCTGTCCCTACAGCACCTGCTCTTTCCTCAATAATTGCTCCCAAGAACCCAACTATTTCATTAGTCCCAGAACAGGTAACAACGCTGACAACTGTATTTATTCGTGTCTTTTTCAAGCATTGTACTTACAGTTTCAGCTTTCTTAATAGCATTATGAAGTTTAAATGTAATGTAACACAAACCCAAAGTAAGTAACATGTTTGTTTTGCTTTCTGAGCTATGTGGCTTCTTCTGGCCTGGAACTCACCATACAAGCCCAGGGCGGCCTACAACTCCTGTTAATCCCATTGCCTCTGCCTCCCACATGTTGGGGTGACAGGAAGAGACTGCATGCATACATATCCCCTTCTTTTACTGTGGGAGGGAGGGATTGCCACTTAGGAAAACTGTCACTATGATTTGTTTCTGTGCAGAATCAGCCCATTGAATTTTGTCTGAGTACAGTGCTCACACATGTAAAAATTGTGCTCGGGGCCAATGAGATTACTTGGCAGGTAAAGTTGCTTTCTAGCAACCCTGATGACTTAAATTGAATGCCTAGACCCCACGTGGTGGAAGGAAAGAAGCAGCTTCCAAGAGGGGTACTCCACACACACACACACACACACACACACACACACACACACTCCAAATAAGTAATGTTTTTATAAAAAGAATTTTTGTATTATAATACTATCGTTGAAGTCTTTACATTAGTTTGAAGGCTTCATATTAATATTATCCAGTGCTTCTTAGATTAAAAAGCCACATGATTACTTCCTCTTATAATTTAAATCATTTATTAAAAGAAGAGTTTCTCTTTTTTGTCTTTCCTCTTATAATATTATGGTACCTCTAAAATCGCACCTCCTTTCTCTTTCCTTTTCCTTTATGATTGCTTGCCAGAAATTCAGGATAATGTGTGATGGCATTTCTCTTTTCTTCCAGGTTTCTATTAACTTCTGTTACTACGTATTTCCTACTTTATCCATATTGGTCCAGATTATTTTGTTTCTTCCCCTGTAGTTTTCCTAAGGCGTATCTGTGGATTTCTTCTAAGAAATGCCAAGTCTATTCAGGAAACAATGGGGTATACATTGTAAAATAATTGTACATTTGCTGAGGTAAATCTCTGTATATTTGAAAATGTTACATTTTGCAAAGGCATTTGATCCCTAGCATTTGTCCTGTGGGCAGGAAGAAAGATAGCCAACCGTCTGTGTGTCACACTTAATGCCTGGGGACTCCATTGCTTTCCACAGATTGGGAAACTGCATAGTGAATTGGATATGGTGAAAATGAACGTGAAAGTGATGACTGCCATATTGATGGAGAACATTCCTGGGTCGGAAAACCCTGAAGACATAGAGCTGCTTCAGGTACGAGCCCAGTGACAATCTGGCAAAGAGCTCTGGAAAGTTGTTTTCTAAGGAACTTTGAACTTTGGAGATGGAAGGTTTCTTAATAATGTTTAATGGCCCATCCCCTTACATCTTGACTTCCTTTGATTTCTAAACTTAATGAAAAGATACAGTAATCATTTTGTCAGAAAGGCAGTAGTGACAGACATGATCAACCCTAGCCCTTTTATTAAAAAATAATTTACTGTAATTCGTAGCTGGGTCATATGCAATCAGACTTACATTTGAAGTATGAAAAATTGCCTTATGTCCATCTGCTCAACAAACACTGAGTAGTTGTATTGTAGAAATGAAGGGCTGTCCTTGGCCTTGGCTAGGTTGGCTTGTAAACAACATATTAAGATATTACAAGGGCCCGGATAAAAATATGTCAGTCTGTGGCATGATTGTGAGTGAGGAAGACAATATTTTAAGTGAAAATGTAGACGTAAAGAGTACTTTGACTATGGTGGAGCAGACATAGGGTTGTTTAATAGCTGGGTGGTTGTCCCATACATTTTTTTCTACAACTGCACCTATATATGTTCACCTTCCCTCTACTGTTTTTCTTAGTTTTCAATTTTAATTTTTAGTATGTATTAATTGCAATGAGGCAAAATGGTTCGTGTGTGTAATACTAGCACTAGGGAAGGGCCAAGGTGGAAGCTCTCTTGAACCTAGGAGTTCAAGACTCCCTGAGTAACATGACAAAAGTCTAACACAATGAAACAATGAGCTATATACTTCCATTCAATCCTTATTGGTTTAAAAAGGAGTCGGGGGGGGATCAATTTCTAAGTCTTTCTATAAAGTTAAGAACCTCGTCATGTTTTTACTCCTCTCACAGCCCCACTCCTCAGCCCCATGTTGGTGTTGTCTTTCTCCTACGTACTCTTATTGTCAATGGCTGAAGCATACCCTGCTATTCAGAGTAAATTCTGAGTACTTGCATAGTCTAGAACATGTTCTATTCCATGTTCAATGTAGTTAATTTGGCTGGATAGATTCTAAGCATAGCATTCTTTTCCCTGAGTCCTTGGAAGGAGATGCTCCTTTGTTCTCCTGCATCCTATGATGCTGATGAGAATAGGGATCCAGCTCTGGTTCCTCCTCCTATATTTTATAATTGATTAGTTATTTTTTCCCTTTCCATTTTGTGATTTCTCTTCCCTTAATATTTTTGATATTTCACTGTTCTGTTATTAACAGATAGTTGTATATGTATACATGTATAATTCACTTATTGTCCTTTTTGATAGTTTCTAGGTCCTTATCAGCCTTAGGTGTATTTTTTTACTTATTTTTACCAAACATAGTGCATCTCTCTTCCATTCTCTCTAGTCTTACACAGTGTTGTAGAAATGAGATTTCCAGTTCGATTTTATTATCTCCTTTGTTTTAAACTTTCCTTCATTTGTTTGAGCTGTTGTTCTTGAAAAACAAAAATCTGTATTTGATGTATTGTTTCTTGAAAACGTACTGATCAGTTTCCCTAATTATCTTTCCCACTAAATGCATTATTTCAATTATTACCTTTTTGTTTATAACTCTATGTGGATTTTTTATAGCAGTGCCATTCCCCCCCCCCCCCGTGGTTGTTTGCTTCTCTGTTTCACTTTTAAATCTGCTTTTCTATCTGTAGTGTGGACTCTTCTTTACATCCTCTCCTGTTCATAACCATTTACATCCCATGAGGAGCTCTTTGCCAGCTGTCGGGCATTGACTGCTGACCCATGCTGAGAGAATGCCAAGGCTGCAGCATGTGCTTGGTACTAGTTTTCAGCATCAGGGTATTCTGCTTGGGATGATGCTAGCTGGGAAACAGTTATAAGCTTTCCACTGTCTTTCCAGATATTGTCAGCAATAGGAAAAAAGACTTGTCTGTCCCTATCATTGTTCCCACTTGGAAATATTTTACACACACACACACACACACACACACACACACACACACACACACCACTTTAAAAAGAAAATGAATCTACCACAAATTTCCTTAAATAGTGTTATAAAAATTAAACAGCAATCTCCACAGGTAATCTCTATCTATACAAGCCCCTAGCAAAGACCACTAGGACCTCATGTATACCTTTCAAAACACTCCTCCCCCATCAGTGGACATTAGTTATGCTATCTGTCAGGTATGTAACTATAAGAAGATGATTTCTTTCAACTCCCATTTTGGGACCATCCAGACCTAGTTATGATGGGATAGATATCGCCTGTATTTCACTGGTGAACTCATGTTATGCCCTAAACGGAGCTTAATCAGAATTCTAGTAAGAGTCACTAAAGCATATAAACTGGCCATGAGTAGTTGCAAGCCTACAATTCCAACATTTTGGAGACAAAGGCAGAAATATCTCCAGCTGAGACCAACATGGCCTGTGTAGTGAGTTTAAGATCAGACTGGGCCATAGAGTGAGAGACCTTGTCTCAAAAACTAAGTACATGAATGATTATAGAAACCGAGAAACTATACAACCAGATCCAATTTTAAAAGATCCTTCTGGTGGCATTTATTCTAGAAAGGAAGACTACATTTTAGGAAACAATTTAAAAGTTGTTTTGTGTAAAACTATTTTGTGTAAAAATGTACACAGATGGAAACTTTGTAAAACCAGTTTTGACATAGTGGTGCATGACTTTTACTCCCAGCACTTGGGAGGCAGATAAAAGTTAATCTCTTGTTAGTTGGAGGCCATCCATAGTGAGTTTCAGGCCAGCCAGTACTATACAGTGAGACTCGTCATGGCATACAGTGAGACTTTGTCTCAAAAACAAACAAATAAAACAAATAGCTTACGACTTTTATCCTTTTAAAAATGTATAGTTAGGATACACTAGGACATTTTTAAAAAGCCACTTAATCCAGCATCTTCAAAGTTATTTGACCAAAGAATCTCTGTTTGCTAAATAAATAATACAAAACATAAGAATAATGTAACTTGAAATAACAAATAATTTTTTTTAAAAAAAAAACAGGGTCTTACTTTATAATCAAGGCTATTTTTGTATTTACTGTGAGACCCAGCCTGTCAAACTCATGGCAATCTTCCTGCCTCAGTCTTCTAAATGCTGGAGTTACAGATGTATGGTACTACACCTGGCTGAAATGATTACATTCAGTCACCAATGTAGGCATATTTTATTTAGAATATTTTATTTAGGAGCATAGTGTCATTTTGCTCAGTGTACTTGGGTTTCTTTACTTTCTTTGGACTTTTGCTAATTGTATGACATGAGGAGCTTACATGATACTTAATAGATAAAAGTAATATTAATGGCATCCTATTAGTGTAGGAGAATAAAAGAAAAAGTAATCATTGGAGTTCATATGTAGTAATCCTTAAAGAAAAACAGAATAGGCCCATTTTTAGATATAAAACTTGTAGGTTGTATTGCTAACAATTATGCTAAATTAAAATTTAAAGACAAATACCAAAAGAAAAGGGCATGCTACAGATTGCAATTTTTAAAAATTGCTATAGCAGTATTCCTAGTTTCCCATGATCTTCACAATCCTGTTCCAAACCCTAAAATGAAGTGACTATAACTTTCCTCTCATGTTCTCACCCGTCCATGGCAAACAATCCTTCAGTAAGAATGTATGCCAAAATGCCCCATTTAAGTATGTAAGCTGAGTTCTATATGTTATTCCATTCAGAACAAATGTCTTTTTGTTTCAGTGTGTGGGTGTAGATGTGCAGTGGTTTTCAAGTATGGTTGCTGGTTGCTGTTCTGATGCCAGAGCCTAGGGCTGTGTATTTCTCTGCATAACAAGGACACTTAGGTGATGAGTCAGGGTTAGAGTCCAGCCCATGCTCACTTATGACACAGATCAGCTTGGTGACAAACACTATACAGCATTTAACTTTCCTTTTCTCCTCATGCTTTTTGTAAGTAATACATAACAATCCAGTGTGAACACTGCTTAATTTCTTCTTTTTTCTTTTTTGATATTTTTGAGACAGGATTTCTCTGTGTAACAGCCCTGGAACTCGCTCTGTAGACCAGACTGGCCTCGAACTTACAGATTTCTGCCTGCCTCTGCCTCTCAAGTGCTGGGATTAAAGGCATGTGCCACCATGGCCCAGCAGTCCCTAATTTCTTTTGCCAAATATATTTTTATTCCAATCAACTTTCTTTAATCAACCACTATGTTTAATCTAAAACAATGAACTGGGTGTAATAGTCTATGGAGAGAAATGACTAGACACCTGTGTTTCAAGATAAATAATTGTGAGAGCAACAAAGATTGGCTGTGGATGAAAAGAGTGATTCTTTAGATTCTTATTTTTCACTGTTTCAGTTTCTCTTATATCTGTCTCACCTGGGGGACCAGTAGTAGATGAACCCTGGGTGATGGCTGATAAGCTCTATTTCCTGATTGGCCAGCTTCATAGAAACTTCAAGGGATTCTGGAGGATCAGTATGAGCCTAAGTCAGTGACATCTCAACATTCCTAAAGCTGCAGCTCTTTAATACAGTTCCTCGTGTTGTGGTGACCCCCAACTATAACATTGTTTTCATTGCTACTTCATAACTGTAATTTTGCTACTGTTATAAACTGTAATGTAAATATCTGATGTGCAGGATACCCGATATGTGACCCCCAAAGGGTCGTGTCCCACGGTTTGGGAACCACTGTTCTTGGTGGTCATCAGAGATGAGCATTATGGTGAGAGGAAGAATTAACAGGAAGGAATTATGTGTAGAGTGTGTGCAGAACACACTGGCACTACTGGCAGAAGTGGACACATCTAATATATAGAACATTCCTTTATCCCTTCCTCCCATAATCTGCCAGTACTCTCAGTTGGTTGAACCTATCAGAAGCCAGTGGCCATTAAAATCCTTAAGATGCTGCCAACAGAATAGAAGAAGGTGTTAAGTGTGGTCACTGGATCTGGAAGACAAAAAGAAGGAAAGTGGTCAGCAAATATAAGTGTCCACTCAAAACTTGTTGGACTTTTCCTGCAAATTCACATAACCAGGGACTGTTGGCTAGCACTAAGGTGTTGTCTGCACCTCTGCTCACATTTTAATGGTGACTTCATTTATTCGGAACTTGTTCTCCATGCCCTTTTATCTGGAAGCCCATGCCTGTTTCTCCAGTCCATGTGAAGCCATTAGATCTGGAAGCTTGGCTGCCTCACAGGGTTCCTGCACGTCCTGAGAACCTCAGGCACATCTCAGCCTCTCCTTTTCTTACTGCCTTGTTTCTGTGGACTTAGACCTTCACTGGGTGGAGACTGCATTCCTTATGCGGGTAGAGAGTGTGGGACTTGAGAGGCTGCAGTCAGTCTGATGTAAACATGTCTGATCTAGGCATGGGAATGAAGAATTGCAATGTATCAGGCCTGTATTTGCTTCCTTGGCATGACTTGGCTTTGCGCACTTTGCTCTTACCCTGAACAGCTAGCTTTCTTCTTGGTACTTCCCCTTTCTGAGACACCCTCCTCCCCCCACCACACAACCCTTTTTCTTTTCTTCCTTTTCCCATTTGTAAGACAAGGTCTTGTGGTGCTAGCCAGTTTGGCCTTGTACTCACAGCCCTCCAGCCTCTGCCTCTTGAGTAGAGTCACAGGTATGTGCCACCACACTTAGTAGTTTTGCCTGGCCGCTATAGGACAGAGAAGAATAAAGGGAACTCAGATTTTGAAAGAGTAAGTAGAGAAATCTTTGGGTTAGCTTACTGGAGCAATATATGATCGTGGGAAGCTAAAAGTTGATCCTGGAAAGATAGGTTGTAAACCAGTTGAGGAAAAAACCTGGAAGTAAAGAAAACAAGAAAAGAAGAAATAGAGAGAGAGAGAGAGAGAGAGAGAGAGAGAGAGAGAGAGAGAGAGAGAGAGAGAGAGAGAGAAAGAGAGAGAGAGAGAGAAAGGAAGGAAGAGAGAGAGAAAGAAAGAGAGAGAGAGAAAGAGAAAGAAAGAAAGAGAGAGAGAAAAAAGAAAGAAAGAAAGAAAAGAAAGAAAGAAAAAGAGAGAGAAAGAAAAAGAAAGAGAGAAAGAAAGAGGGAAAGAAAGACAAAGAAGGAGAAAGAAAGAGAGAGAGAGAGAGAGAGAGAGAGAGAGAGAGAGAGAGAGAGAGAGAGAGAAACAAAAAGGCAGTTATCCTTTGGCCATTCTCATTGTTTTTACCACGAGGGCCTGAATCAGTTCTTTGGCTTTGGAAGGAACCCGAAGGCAGTAACTAAGGCTGTTGCTTTTAAATTTATCACAGTGTAATTGAGAAGCAGAGTCTCTTTTGCAGGGTCTTAGTCTGGTAAATAGAAGAATTTCAAAACTAACTCAGAAGTTTGAGAAAAAACAGGGCAAACTAGCTGGAGGTGTTGGCAGCTGCTGGGAGGAGGGAGATGGGGACTAGGAGGAAAGTCCTGCTTTCTCAGTTAGAGGTCAGGAAAGTAAGCAGGCTCGGCAGGGGAATTCTGAGCAGCTGCTTGGGAGGGTGGGGGTAGAGGGGGCTCAGAGAGTTAGAAATCTCTGCCCAGAGTAATCAGGGCAGACAGGCTCGGTATTCTGGCAGGTATTGGAAATGGGAAAGAGGAAGAAAAAGTTTTGTGAGTTACAAAGAGCAGTCTTAGCTTCGAGGGAGCAATGTAAAGAGGGAATTGCATCTAAGGTACACATGCCATTAAAGGGGGAGTTATGCCCTTCGTGGTCCTAACATGTCTTCAGGAATATCATGTTTCCCTTTATACTCTCTTTTCAGGCTGTTCTCTGAAGTTGTGTAACAGGATTTTCTCCTTGAGGGGGAGGTTCTGGCCTTGCCTAGGCAAGGGAAGTTCCTGCTGCTTTATCAAAAGGTGGTAGCAGATGGCTACTAAGTCATTTAGGAAAGTGAGAGGTTCCTTAGGATTAACTACCAGTACTTCAAATTCTAAAGAGGGGCAATTGTGATACACCCCCTTCCTCGAAATTAGTGTTAGCAGGAACACAGGAAGTGGGGCCCTAAACTGAGCTATATCCATCCTCGCTTTTGTTATGAGAAAGCACATAGCGGGACCTTGCCTTGGGGGCGGGGGCTTGGTGGATTCCAAGGCTGGTGAGGTTGACCAAGGTGGAGGGACAAACATGCCAGGCAGACAAGAGCTTACATGAGAAATTTTATTAGAACGGGGATGGGGAAGGAAAGAGAAAAGAGGTAAAGATACACAGAGAACAGAGGAGGGAGACAGGAAAAGTCCTGTCTGCCCCAGGGGAACCGCCGGAAAGAGAGAGGAACAGGAATGAGAAAGAGCATGTGTGGGCTAGGATCTGTCTTTTAAAGGGTCCTTTGCACCTGAGTGATGCAATCATGGGATCCTGGACTGACCAGGGTACTGCCTGAGTGCATTCTGCCAGGTGATAGGGGCCAGCCAGCATAATGCCTGAATCCTTACAACTTTAGCCTTCAGTTAGCTAATGTTTCACTAGCTGCGTAACAACAGCACTTCACATGGTTAGTTACCATGAGTTAATTAAATATCTGGTGAGTTGTATACAGTTAATGCTCTGTTGAAGCATTAACACCTGAGGACAAACGATGTTAGAAGTTCCCGAAGACCAAGGCATTCAAGAAATAGATTGTTGAGGCTGTGGAGTGGGGATGTTAAAAATGTTTTAGTAAGTTAAGAGATCATGAAGGTTATGCTGACAGTTCCTTGGGAGCAGATTAGAGAGAGGCATGCTGCGTGTCTCTTGCAGGCTGGGTGGAGCGTGCTGTAGAGAGGAAATGAAATGTGCTGTGGTGAGATAATAGGGATATCGCCATACAGATATTATTTCCAGAGTAGTTTTCATGAGCACACATCATTTCCTGCTATTTGGCTTTCTGTTTTTTCTTTTTGCCTTCCCCCCTTTCTGTTTTTGCTGTTGTGTATTTTTCATCTGTTTGTTTGTTTTAGCGCATTCCTTGTTGGTGAATGTGGGCTGACTTGAACCTGTAAAGGGATCTCTTTTCTTACTTCCTAAGTATCCCACGGAAGTACAGGAGCCAGCTGAGTAAAAGGAAGCTCTTAATGAGCCTCCTTGTTATGCTTCAGAGCCTTTGGACTTGTTCTGCAAGAGAGAGACAATTCCCGGTTCTGTGATGGACACATCCTCTAGCCACTGTCACTCTCTTTCCACTCCCTGAATCGGTAGCTCCACTAGGGCCTGTGTGCAGCACTCTGCCCCCCTCCCCTTTTTTGTCTCCAGTGCTTGATCCATGCTGTTTGCAGGTGGCATGGCCCTCCTCTGAGACAGACATCAATTGCAAAGATCAGAGCGGCTGGCTTTTGAAGAGTTTTTTTTTTTCACATTCTACTTTGTAAGCCCGCTGAGATGTGGTATTCCTTTCATGCTTCCTCTCCATCTGTCTCTCCAAAGGGCAAAGGGAGGGTCTCCACACGACTGGGGGTATTGATGCTGGCTGCAAATTCATTTTAATTAATGTCTACATTTTTGTCTTGGGCATCTAGCACCATTGTATCCCTTGATTTTTGACCTTGTTCTAGCGAGGCTTTCTGTTAGCAACAAGAGGAAAACTTTCTGTACCATTGGAAGAAATAATAAGAGAAAAACCCTCATTCATTGTTTAGGGAGAGTGTTACCAGCAGTGTGTGTGTGTGTGTGTGTGTGTGTGTGTGTGTGTGTGTGTGCCCGCCGGTCTGGTCCCGCCGCCATGCCAGCCCCCAATAACACGCAGAGACTCTGTATTTGGTACAATCCAAGAGGGAGGTCTATTCGATGCTATGGAGTCTTCTTTTGGTGGTATTGGGTCCTAAGCAATAGTCCAGATATTACAAATAATATTAATTATCTGGGAAATCTTTTAGTGACCCTTCCTCAAGCAATGGTAATATATTTAGTGACACCCTGCTGTATACTAGGCTCTGTAAGTCTTCAAACACATCATTTCCTTTGGCCTAATGAGTCCGAAGTCTTATCTCTTTGCCTGTCACCTACCACCAGCCACACCTACTTTGGGACTTTCCTGACTTCTTTTCATGTTACTATGCAGAGTTGAATAGTTGCCTCAGACTAGATGTTCTTAAAAGCATAAACTATTTAATAAAATCTGGGGCTTTAAAAACCAATTGACCTCCTATAGTGTACATGAACAGTAATCAGGTCATTAACAAATAAGACAGTTTATCTGACTTGACATTGTGGGTACAATGCTGATCTATCACCCATCTGTCACCTCCTTCCTCCAGCCCCTCACCTTTTTTTATTTTGTTTTGTCTTCTAAAAATTTGTGTGTTTTTGCAAAGTGGTAACTGCTATGAATGAGTGTAAATGCCAGTTAGTAATAGTTTGACTTATTTATTTCTGTATTTACTATCAGGAGTCTTGTAATGGACTATTTGAGATTCTAAATGGTTTAATGAAGCATACTTTCTTTTTTTTTTTTTTTTTGGCCCACCTTTCTTGAGAAGTCAGATTGTGTAATTATGTGATGTGTAAGCAAGTTCTCATGCTCTTGCTGTGAGAGCAGAGATATTCCCTGCATCTTTGCCTGCTGCTATGCTAATGCCCAGGAGAACGTAGCCAAGATGGATGGAGAAGATGCTAATATCAGCCTGTGCACCTTGGGTTTATTAGAGGCTTGCTAGAAGGAAGTCAGTTGCAAGGCAGCAGATTTCAAATGTCAGGATACTTAAGAAACACTTTGGCATGCTTGTTTAGAAAAATGTAGATTCCCCAGACTAAGCCTTGGGGATGCCAAGGCCGTTAAGTGTTCTATAGATGCCTATGATGCTTATGAGAAAAAGCTAGCTGTGGGGTAATGTCTTGGCTCAAGGCAGTGATATTAAGTAGTCCAAATAATGTCATTATCCATGATGAGTTTTTAAATCCTGGTTTGGGTTATATTGAATGTGATGTAGCCATAAACTTTAAAGGCTTAAGTACATGCAACAGGAAGTACAATTATGCCCCCATGCTGTAAATGTTTCTTAACTACTTTTTCCATCACTAATAATGACAACAACATTTCATGTTAATGCTTTATAGCTACAGAGCTCCCGGTCCCATGCATCTCATTTGATTTTCATGCCCACTCTGGAGGTAGATGTGACAAGTGGTTATTTTTCATTGATAATGAGAAAACTAAAATTTATAAAAACAAGTGACCCCCCCCAAATTGCTCAGTTGTTAAACCTGGGCTTCTAGAATTTACATACAGCGTTTCAGGGTACCACATTGTTGTTTTAGAGAAAAATCATGCTATCTCCTTTTACTGCCTTCGAATGGGTATGATGAACTGTTCACAGTTGAAAAAAAAACTTGATGGTCTCTGGGTGACAGCACGGGAGTGTCCACGTGTTAAAGAATTCTTTTATCGCTTATTAAAGTGTAAAATCCATGCACAAATATTAAAGACTAAATGGGGAACCTGAACAGAGTTGCAAGCTACCAGCCTTCGCTCCTCTCTCCAAAAAGGGGCGGGATGCTCCTTCCTAGGTCAAGTCCATCCCCAATGAGAACCCCGCCTCTTGGACCAAACAGCTCCTCTCAGTTCGCTAGCAGACCAGTGACAGAATTCCCATGACAACCACAGGTGTGTGTAGTGTCATTTGTTTGTTTGAAAGAGCATCCATAGTATGGAAGAAGAAACCTCCTTTCTTCTGACAGAAACTTTACAAGACGGGTCGGGAGATGCAGGAGAGGATCATGGACCTGCTGGTGGTAGTGGAAAATGAAGATGTAACTGTTGAGCTAATTCAAGTGAATGAAGATCTGAATAACGCCATCCTTGGATATGAGAGGTGAGCAGGTGATGTACCCTTTTACCCTCTTCTCTATCTCGTTTCACCACCATCCGGCCCTCATCCCTTCTGGAGAACCCACAAGAGCATAGTCTCTCCGGGTCTTCTTCTCTCAGTGGCGTGGTGAACAGAACAGTGTTCTTTTGTGTGGCCATTACTCCTTCCCCAAGTGCCAGAGATGCTCCTCCGAACCGAGGAGACTCAACAGACAGCCTTGGGGAGGTACTGTTCCTGTTGAGAATTACTAGGGCTATTTCATTGTACAGTGGCTGCATTTCTAACCAGCAAATGAAGAATGAGGTGAGTGTCATAAGAAAGAGGTGAGCGGTGAGCGGGCATAAATTCAAATCTAGATGATGTGAGATAATATAGATAAATTGTCTGCCATTCTGAAACTTTCCCTTAAAAAAAAAAAAAAGAAGAAGAAGAAGAAGAGAAACAGAAAGGAAAGAAAAGAAAATTCCATCTTTGGAGGGGTTGATTTTTTTTTTTCAGGAGTAAATGAGATAATGCATATTAGATACTAACTCAGTAGCATGTTGACACCCACTCCATTTTTTTGCGTGTGACCCTGGGATTGAACTCGGGACTGTGTCCTCGGTAGGCAAGTGCTCTTATCACTGGATTATACTCTTGATATTTCCCACACTGAGTCCCCATCTTTTCCCCTCCTCATTAATGTTCCATTTAGACTTTAAAAACCACAAAGAAACTGTTTTTGTCCCCCTCACCAACATTGGGGCAAGAGAATCAGGATGCCAGCAGCTGTACAGCGGTGGCTCCTTTCTCCTTCAAGGTCGCATGTTTACTGCCTCTTAGGGATGACAACTTTTTGTAAGAAAACATGGCCGTGAGCCCCGTCACCATGCTCTTAGCACTGGACAAACTCACAGGTCTTGCCCTTTTCTGTGGCGCAAACCTCTGTTGGCAGAAAAATGTTCAAGGGTAATCCCATGTTTTTCAGTCTTACTGCTGCTGTCTGGTTTTCATTTGGGACAATTCTGTTGCCAACCGTAAGACATCGGTTAAAGCCCCCGCCAAGGAGGAGCCTTAGTTTATTTACTCAACATCAGGCAGTTGGATTGCTTGTGTTGACTCAGCTCTAGACAGCGGGTACCATGTGACCTTGGTCCTTCAATCCTGAGAGAGAGAAAGGGGCTTCTAGAAAAGATGCCCAGCAGTTTTTGTTTTTCTGCCACGAGCTCCATGGTTTGGGACAGCACAGATTTATTATGATTAGGTTATATACTAAGTTCTTCAGATTGTGAGATTCAAGTGTCTGTCTCTGGGCTGGATTCCAGATGGCAGCCTTTCATTTTGGAGGCCCCATGGGAGACTCCGTCTCCTTACCTTTGCAGTCAGTAGAGGCTGCCAGCTTTCCTTGGCCTGTGACCTCTTTCTCCCATCTTCAATGCCAATGTCTGCTTCAGAATGGCCCCCGTTTTAACACTCTTCCTGCTTCCTCTGAGCCTTTCAAGTGCTGTTTTTATGACTATAGTGAGTGTGTCTCTAATGTCCGAGAAAATCTCCTAGCCAAGGTAAACTTGCTAGCTGACGTCATTCCCTCTGCAGTGTTCAGCTCTCAGTTTCCATCCAGCCTGTAATAGTCACTTAGTGAAGTAGGACATGGGTATCATTAGAGGAGAACACTATTCTCCTTATAATGGCCCGGCCTTTAAGTCCCCAAAGGTTTACCTCCATCCTACCTGCTAAATATTTCCATCATCCCATTTGGCAAAACGTACATTTTAGAAGAATCTAGAACAGTGGTTCTCAACATAAGCAATTCTGACATCCTTTAATACAGTTCCTCCTGTTGTATTGACTCCCAACCATAAAATTATTTTTGTTACTACTTCATAACTGTAATTTTTCTGCTATTATGAATCATAAGGTATTTTTGGCGATAGAAGCTTGCCAAAGGGATCACAATCTACAGATTGAGAATGGCTGATCTAGAACCTATTTGTGTTCAGATACAGAATAAGCTTCTAAAATCTTTAGGCTTTTGGAGTCAACGTGATAATAGTGTTACCATCAGTTTCCGAAGCCATTTTAAATTTGCAAGCCAACTCCTCATTCACTGCCAGTATCATCCACCTCTCTGTAGCTATATGATTTTGCCTCTCTGAAGAAATGGCTCAATGTGATTCCCATTTAGCAGATGGAACACTGAGGCTCAGACAGTCAGATTCACAGGCATGCGGGGAGTAGGGAGTAATGTGGACTTCAATTTCACTGGTTTCCACTCTGCCAATGTCTAACTGCTTCCCTTTTACCTCGGTGGACAAGCAATGTGAAAGGAAGCCCAAACTGTAAAAGATCAACCTTTCTTTCAGAGCAAGTGTTTAAAGATGCTACACTGAACACGGGGCTACTTTTCATGCACTTGAATATTTTTATTAGGTTAATTCTTTGACTATTTTATACATATAATTCACCCTGGATACTCTTTCCCTCGGTCCTGTCTTTCTCTCCACTTGCTCTAAATATCCACCATGCTTACACATACACACACACACACACACACACACACACACACACACCCAGCACCTTTCCAAACTCATAATTTTTTGTTTAGTTGAGCAACCCATTTAGTTTAATCAGGGCCATCTGTGCGACTGTTGGATTAATTTTATGAAAATTATTTATAACGGCGAAGTAAGAAACAACCTTATATTTGAAAATAAGAATTGGCAAGGTTGTTGATTATTATGGTAAAAACATTATAGGCATTAACAATTACAGTTCTAAGTGACTAGAAAAATACAGATACGGAATTGCATAAATATAATTTTCACTAAGTTTAAAAGTAGTTAGACACAGTGGCACATGCCTATAATTCTAGCACTTCAGGCTCAGGCAGGAAGATCACAGGTCTAGCCTGTGCTACGCAGCAAAACACTATCTCAAAGAAAGTAAATTACTACAGAAGTAAAGTCACTTAGAGAATAGACACACGGCATGTATTATTAATAGTGCTAATTTCTAGAACATGGGATTTATTGTGTTTTTTTTAAACTTTTTTATTTCCTCACAGTTTTTTTTCTAAGAAGGTTAGTACTCTATGAACTAGAAGAAAGCGTTTTGGTGACTGTGTTGTGGTACTGGGGACTGAAAGCAGATCTTGGAACTCTGTTACTAAGCTATATCCCCACCCTTAGAAGAGAGTTAGTTGCTAAAGCTATTTTTCCTGCGGTTGGAGAAGGGTGAGGCTTGGCATCACTGTAGCAACTATCTGTGCATTTAGTAATGTGAGGCTTTCTTTGATAAATAATGTTGCACTTTGCTAATTGTTAAACAGGTTCACCCGAAACCAACAAAGGCTTTTGGAACAGAATAGGAACCTGAAGGACACCACCGATGTAAGTGACTAGAAATAGCATAAAGTAAACAGTTAAGTATCTTATTAGTTATCCTTCAGGAAGCAAAGATTCCCTAGAAACAGGTCTTTAGAAGAGGAAACACACAGTGTAGTTTCCAACTTAAGTTGTGAGAAGGGTCTTTGAGTAAGGAAGGACTCGTGTGCTTAGTGAGACGGCCTAAAGTCATGGCCTAAAGTTTTCCTCAGAAAATATCCAAAGGAATGTGTGTAGAGAGAGCTGGGATAAGTTGCATGATTTATCCCCTAAATTGTCTCTGCTTTGTTTTCAGACTTCCAACGAGCCCTCTGCTCCTTCCTGCGATCTTCTCGACCTTAGTCCCATTGTGCCAATGCCCATGTCCAATGGGGAAGCGCTCAACACCATGAATGCTCAGCTTTCAGCCTTAAGTAAATAAGCAACTTGGCCTTCTCTCACCAGTGTCGAGCCCGATAGGAGATGCTAGTGTTCCTTGGTTTCCTAGTTGAATGCCTCTGGAGAAAGACAGAAGTCAGTCTGACTGTCAGAGATGTAATCACTGCCACACAAAATGCTTGGGTTAGATCCAGCAAACAAATGGGATGTGTAGAGGAGGGTTTTGGAACTCATCCCAGCAGCTTAGAAGCCCATGAAATTTACCTGACCTGCAGAGGTTTTGCTCCTCGATAGCCAATGTTTAAATCTCTTCCAGACATAGACTATTATTGTTAGATTTCTCGGCTGTAGCACAATTCAAAGAAGGGAATAACTGATGCAGACAAAGGAATTCAGGAATCATGAAGCAAGACCGGGTGGGAGTGAGATGTGAAGGCAGTTAGAAATGCAAGTTGGGAGGTCCAGTTCTGCCCCCTAACCTTAGAGATGCTCTTACTTTCTGAAGTGAAGCAGTGGTTTCCTTAAAAAAACTGTGAAGATGTATGAAATGATGTTGGCAAAATGCACTGTAGGCTTGTAGTCTACCTTACCTAACTTTTAGTATCTCCTGTCCTTATTTCCAACAAGTTTTGTTATGCTACAAAATAAGCAAGATGGTAAGATGAAAAAAAAAATCTCCAATTCTAGTGCAGCCAAACCATAGTTTATTTTTCTCTTACATTTTGGTGTTTCCACGGCAAAAGTGTTCAGTATTGAATTTGTGGCTGTCTTACAGCTTTCATCATGTCTGAAATGAGTTGTCTCTGTCATTCTAGAGTTTATATATTAACTCTAGATTGGCGGCTTGCTTATGTAAGCTAGTGAGATTTGTGGAAGCACTTGGAATGGAGAGTTTTCATGGGTTCTTATTACGAATTTGGGGCAAAGGAAGATAATTACTCCCTTTCAGTGCTTTAATAGTATGGGAGTTTAAGAACTTAGAGGGGAAGGCTGAGCTCTGTAGAAATTCTAACTGTTCACTTTTGTGTTAGGCAGAAGACATGTGCAGTCCTTTCCATTTTGGGTCAGCTTGAGATTTTGGAAAATCCAATATATAATATTTTCCACTTATGACAGCCTCTTCTGTGGCAGGGATTATATTTGTCTCTTTTTCTGTCCCCCTATAAGTGATACCTTTGCATTGCTCTTAGAGGAAACCCTATGATTTTATGGCCATAGAAGTATCTAAATCAGTCTCTTTCTTTAACTGTGGAAAACTGAGGATAATGATGGTAAGCATGCACATGGTAAAACTTGCCTTAAAAAGATTAAACAAATGAATTTTATATTTTAGGTGTCAGCTCTCCAGGTCCCGTTGTAACAAACAGATTGTATCCCAGTCTTCATCCACAGGTGGATTTGCTAGCATCAGAAAATACAGAATTACCCACCCTGTAAGTATTATCACTGATACCAGGGAACTAATGCCATGGCATGTAACACGCATAATAAAAACCGAGAGACAGATATTGGGGTTCAAGCTGAAGATCAGAAAAGTAAAGCAGCCAAGCCACCTAAGAGCTCTTACCTCTACCAAGGCTGGGGCAATCCTGTCCTCAACATGACTGGAGACTAATTGTCTCAGACTGAAAGGGTGATCCCATCTCTACAAATCTCAGCATGGCTAGAGACTAATTGCTCTGAGACCATGCTCCTGTCTTATATGCCTCTGGTGCTGGGATTAAAGTTGTGGGATCCCAAGTGCTAAGCTCTCCTTTTTCAGAGCTCTTTTTATCTTTTAGACTGATTCACTCTTGTGTAGCCCAGAGTGGCCTTGAACTCACAGAGATCCATCTGCCCCTGTTTCTGAGTCCTGGGATTAAAGGTGTACACCACCACTGCCTGGCCTCTATGGCTGTGGCTAGCTTTGCAGTCTGATCTTCAGGCAAGCTTTATTAGATCATAAACAATGTATCACCACAATGGCATTCTGCTTCCTTATGTAAGAAAACATGGTGCTGTGTGACACTGTTTATAGGGAGGGGTGAACAAGCATCTACTCACCCCAGATAGAGAACCTACAATAGACCAAAGTACAGATACTACCCAAGACCAACTTGGTGAACCATGAATTTTATTGGTGTTACTCACAGGAATATGGGTGAGGGGTTACTTACAGGAGCAGAAATGACTCAAAGATGCTACATCACCCAGCATGGGTGACAGACAATTCATGAAAGCTGGGAATCTGACTATCACTGTAGCCATCTCAACAGGGTTATATCTCTCTTTCAGGCATTTAGTCGTTCTGGTTCTCTTTGGCAGCTTGGCATCTCTTTGTTTCTTCCAAGTGGCTTATCTGGTCTTACCTTCTTGTAGGTAGCTCTGCTAGTCTAAGGCTCTTTTAGGCAGCTCCTCTTGACTGAGAGTGTCTGTCAGCATCCCTTACAGCTTATATGCTGAGAAGGTCGGGGTGGGGTAGGGGGGGGAAAGCCTAGTGAATCTACTCAGTTTCAGTGACTTCCTGGAGCTATTGAGTTGGTTACTTCCTGAGCACGAGGAGATTCGCTACAGGAAGGAATGTTTCACTGCCCAAAAGAACTTCCCTCCAAGATGGAAGGTTTAAATCTTAGAGGATACTGCTACACAACAGATGGTATAGAAAAATGGAGACTTCACAGTCAGACAGAAGACTTGCTTCTGTTTAGCAGTTTGGCACAGCATGAAATGTTAGCCACTGTGAATCCATTTTCCTCTAAGAATACTTCTTAGGAGTCATACAAAGATCATGAAAGGTAAATAAAATTCCTAATGTAGCACTTATTATATTCCATAATAAGCCTTCATTATGTCTGTTTCTCTGATTTTGTTTATGGAGTAGTCAGTTATGGGAAATACAGTGACAAAGGAAGGTGATTATTTTCAAGACTGGTAAGAGCAATGGCTACACAAATTTCATGAAATTACCCACATATAACAATGCCTTGTAACTTTGTTGATTTCATGTAATTACTTGCCAAAGATTTTTTAGTTCTTGTCATAATCACTATTCCTTTTGTACTGAAAAGGGGACAGGCACTTGGAAATGGAACTTGCCAAAATCAACACAGTAGTTAGTAAAATCACCAAAAAACAAATATCAGTGGCTCATCAACATTTGTATTGATCTTCAGATTTCTTAGAAGACTGTCAGTAAAGTAAAAAGATTGATTTTATTGATTTTATTTTTTCTTTTACAATATTTCACTCTAGTGTAGACTAACCCAGAACTCACTAGGTGGCTCAAGCTGGCTGTAAATTCATAGTAATTTTCCTACCTCAGTCTCCTGAGTACAGGGACTGTACTATGAACCATCATGTTTGACTTAGATATTTTGTTTTTACCTCTCAGACTGGCCAAAGTTGAAATGTTCTATAAGAATAAATTGGCTATAGAAAGAGATACAATCACAAAATTATGTAACTTTATAGGGGACAGGTGACAATATCTAACAAAGTAAACACTGCATTTACTTTGAACATGTGATCTTGAAAACAGGAAGTTAGCCGCACTCATATACTTACATATTTATAGGACTTTTCTTTACAAAATGGGGGCAATGGCAGCTAATAAATTTAAGAATCCATTATTTGGGGACTGGTTAAATAAATAGCTATGTAATATATGATTACTCTACACTAGGGGGAAAGGAGGCTCTGTACATGAGAAGCTATTTTTACTGTCACACAGGAGATGCTAAGTAGTGTGGGTATACTATGTTGTTTTTATGTAAGAAAGTGGTGAATGGATAATATGTGTTAATGTTTGTATCATTTTGCATAAATTGCAAGAAAAAAAGGTGGTAGCTTAAGTTTAGAGATAGGCAGTATATAGATAAGACTAAAGGAATAAATAGGTTGGATTTGTTTTATGACAAGGCTAATGCTTATTTTTCCATACACAGGAGCATGCATGTGAGCACACACATGCGCGCGCGCACACACACGCATGCATGCACACACCATATATTTAAAAAAATAGGTAACACATTTCCATGAGACTGATACCAAAATAACATTAAATATATATAAACACAATTTTTTTTATCTCATCTCCACTTCATTCTCTCTTTCCTTTCCCTGGTGTTATATTGCATCCATTAATTGTTTGGGTTCTTATCTTTCCAAAGTATCTTTAGGTAACAGGGAATAAATATCAATTTATTCATCTTTTATTAAATAATTAATTGCTTTTCTATATTTAAAAGAGAGAAGACTGTAGGAACAAGAATGGAAAGGAATTAAACAGGGAATTCCTTCTAAAAGGCAAGGAGTAAAAATAAGGAAAGATGGAAAAGGTATGCTAGGAAATGAAGAATCAATCACTAGCTACCTCAGGGTTATCAAACTGAGACTGTACCATAATCTGGCTAGCTCTGGTTGGTCCTACAGTACAAGCACCTACTAAAATGTTGTAGGCCAGTTTCTAGTTGAACTGCCTGCTAAGTAACTGTTTTCCTGTCATCCTGCTAACCTTGCTGGGTAATATGAGAATGAATGAGTAATGTAGAACATTTTGCCTTGCAGCAAATGTCTCCATGAAACTCACTAAAGAAACCTATCTCAGCTACCAGTGTTTAATGTATTTGATTTCAGATCATACTCTAGTATGCAGAAATCACTAAAATGATTGCTAATGTCACATAATGAACTTGAGCACAGATTACATATTACATAGGTTCTGTCTCAGATGTATAGATCTGTTTTTACAAGAATTACCAGTCGCTTAAAAAAAAAAAAAAAAAAAAAAAGATGATGTCAAACAGTTGTTTCTCTGTAAATAATGTGGTCTGTCCTCAGTTTTTGTTTTGTTTCCTCTTCCTTAATTTTGAGTAGTTTGTGATGTGTGGGTGTGATTCCTTTTGACGTATTTGTATACAGTTGGCTGAGCACATTAGTTTCCTATGACTGCCATTACACATTCCCACAGACTAGATGGTTCAAAACCACAGATATTTATTATCTCATAGTTATGCAAGCAAGAAGTCTGGAATTGAGTCTCTAGCAATTTTCAGTAACAATTTGTCCTCTGCCTCTTCCTTGGTGACTTGGTATTCCTTGGCTTCACTGGCTTATTGGCTATTCCAATTTCTGCCTCTACCTTCTAGCCTCTCTTACGTGGAACTACAATCTCACCAAGCTTCCTAACATCACTGTCCCCTGGACTGGAAGCCCAGTCAGATCACCCGGGTGACAACAACTGCATCTGAAGATCCTTAACTCCATGGAGATCTCTTTTCTGAATAAAGCAACACAGGTTCTAGGCATTATAACATTTAATTCACAACACGGGCATTCTACAGTCTGAGTTTATGTCTTTCACCAAATACTTTTCAGCCTTCATTTATTCATATTTATTTTCAGCGTGACATGCATTCTGCTTTCCTGCTGGGACTGTGGTAACATTTGTTAGGTGGAATTATCACCTGAGTGTTTTAGGGTGCCTTGTTTAGTCTCTTTGGCTCCTGTTCAAACTGGATCATGCCTGTGATTGATGTTCAAGGTCACTAACTGTTCTGTCATCTCCACTTCACAATTAAACTGATTCAAAGTTTGTTTCTAATTTGTTGTTTTTTTTTTTCAGTTTTAAAATTTCTGCTTTATTTATGTTTTCTATTTGTTAACTGACACTTTCTATTTTTCCATTTTTAAGAGCATTCCTGAATGCTTGCTTCTTGGGGTATTTGTACTACAATGGCTGCCTTAAAATCTCTTTGGGATAACTCTAGCATACACATTCTCTCGGTATCACTTTCTGTTGGCTGCCTTTTTACACAATAAGTTTTGTTGTTGTTTTTCTTTTTTCCTTTTCTAGCTCTTTTTATACCTAGCCGTTTTCGAATTATATCTTTGGCACATTTAAATTTTTATTAGTAGATGCTTGATTTTGGTAAAGTCTAGTCTATAATGTTGGTTAGATTCACTTCATAATTTCAGCCTGCCTCTGTAATACGGGGTTCAAAAATCAGCTCAATTTTCAAAGCACTTATTGTACTGTTCAAATAGGTCCCACCTACGTACCACCCCATGGCCAATCAAAAGTGTAGCAACAGATTGTGTGTCCAGTTCTCATTATTTTGGCATCATTATGGAAATTAGAATCATGAACATTGAAAACAAGTCACTCTTATGATTTCATAACAACCTTACAAGGTTGTTTTCCTGAATTCTCTCACCTTTGTCCTTTCTCTGGTACTCTCTGGTGTCCTGGAGCTCCCCTTCTCTGTTAACTGGTCATCTCATTATCTAATTACCCAACCGTCATTCTTCTGCTGTACTTTCTGCTATCCCCATGCTTTTGATGTCACACCTTAGCTAATTGGAGAGGAACTTTCCCTCACTTGAGTTTACCCATCCCTATTGCCTCTGAAGCCACCATGGTGTGGGCTGTTTGGGATGTAAAGGTGGATCAGAGGAAGCCGGGGTCTTTCTTGCTCTCCCTGCATGCAAGTGCTTTTCTTGGTGTTGTGTTATCATTTATGCCTGTATCTGGGGTTCAGGCTGCATTCAAATCAAGAGAATACAAAAACAAAAACAGGTAAATTCAACAACAATAATTCAGCAGCACTTAAATTTTGGTCATTTCCCAATCAGCCTGCTACTACTGTCTTCACAATCCTGACTAGCTTCACCGGTTTGTGTTTTCCAGCTTTTATAGTGACATTAGTAATGGGATAAAATGTTTCCCACTCCGCTTTAACCAGAATGGGAACTCTCCTCTCTTTCCTAACTTCTGCTATGCACTGCTCCTCATCTTTCAAGACTGAAGGCTGTGTTTTCACTAATGTACTGTGCACATTCCAGGGACTCAGGTTCACTACTGCCAAGGACTGGTGTGTTTGCTGTGTTTGATTTTGAGTTTCACGCCCCCTGGGGTGGCACTGAAATCAGATGGCAATTGTTATCATTTTGTGAGTTCGAAGTGGGGTGTCATTTTGTGCAGTGTGAAGGTGTTCAGTAAGCTTTTTTTTTTTTTGGGGGGGGGACCAGGGAAATCATCTTACTTTCTGCATTTGTGTTCTCACTGTAGGTTAATCATGCTGTGTTATCACACTATCCTAGGTTTGCCCAAAGGACCAGCCAAAACCTCGCCGCAAGTCACACGTATGATAATGTGAGTAACAATACCCTTTTGCTAGCATTTCACCTTGTTGGCAGATAATGACCAAAAGCATTGCATACCTTTTGGGTTTTTTTTTGTTGTTGTTTGTTTGTTTGTTTTTCGAGACAGGGTTTCTCTGTATTGCTTTGGAGCCTTTGGAGCCTGTCCTGGAACTCCCTCTGTAAACCAGGCTGGCTTAGAACTCACAGAGATCCGCCTACTTCTGACTCCTGAGTGCTGGGACTAAAGGTGTGCGCCGCCAATGCCTGGCTAGCATTTACAGTGGGTTGATACATCCATTTTTGAGCACCTTCATTTTTTGAGAAAGACAAATTTTATTTACTTTTCTTAAGAAGGTTAAAGATCATGATGTCATTACTTCTGGGCTTGGAATACAGCTCAGTGGTAGGTACAGCATCTGTATAGTAAGTACAAGCCTTAAGTTTGATCCCCAGCGTTTTAAGAAAAAAAAAAAAAGTTATAGTTCCTTTAACATGGTTGTTGTTTATGTTTGGAAAAGTTCAGAGTTGTCATCTCTCTCTAAACCCTTGTGAAGGTCATTGTGTTTCGTGCAATTAAACTAGCGCTTCAATTCTCTTCCTAGCCTTAACAATTAGTTACTTGGTCTTTTTTTTTACATAGGACTCTCACACACTCCTTGTTTCTCTCCATTTCTTTTCGTGACCCCCTATACTCTCCTGATATTTCAGTAGTGGAAAGCCCAAGCCCAGACTTCCCTTTCTGTCTTACCTACCTTTCACTTCTCCTTCTTTCTACTTTAAGGCAGATCTCATTCGTCATGAACTCCTCTGCCTCATCCCTTTACCTCCTAAGTAAAAGGATTAAAGGCATGGACTACCATGCCTAGCTTTGGTTCCTGCCTTAAAATAACCAAGATTCAACAATCAACAAACTTTTATCTCCAGCCTAGGGCCCTGCTCCCGGCACTCAGAATTCTATCAAGTTTTGTATCCACTCTCACCATTTTCTTCCCAGTGCCCTGTGCCAGCCTTTCTAGCAGACTCTGTTCCTTATTACACGGTCCATGCATTTTATCAGGTGCTTAGGTGGTAAGCCTTGGTAAATATCATGACCTCACCAGTTTACCTTGTTTTGAAAATATGTTCGCTGTCCTACACACCTCACCTCTCCACTTCCCCACCCCAATTTAAGTGATCATGCAATGGACACTGTTAATAACCTCTCTGAGCTTGTTTTGGTTAAGCTTTTGCCTGGGAAGGCTTCTCTCCCACCACATCCCACATCATAATGTACTCTGAAAACCCAAACCAGAACAGTATCTCTGTCATGCCACTCATCTGCCCAAAGCCACCTACTTGTCTTCCTCACTGGAATGCTGATCTTACCCTTCCCGTTACCTCTCCTGCCTCACCCTTAACCTATCTTGGCTCACTATGCTTCAACCACAGTAACTTCCGTGACTTCAGAACCTAGAAACTCATGGTGAGGCACTCCCTGTGACCAGGCTGTGAGAGCAGAATCCCACTGTATCTCAGCCTCTCTTCTCTCTTTCACCACAGAACATGCCACTGGATACTGATTTCCTCTTCTTGTCTGATATAGCAGGTGCTTGGTCTGTCATATTTCTTTAGTAGTGCCTTGCAGCTAGTGACACACTTGTATGATGGAGTGAATTTGTGTTTTTGAGTTTTGAAAAAGGGCCTTGCTATGTAGATGGGGCTACACTCAAATTCACCATTTTCCTGTCTCAGCCTCTCAAGTTCTATCATTATTTGGGTCTGCTAGCTAACCCTGGATGAAGAAGAGCTACGTCTTCTTTAGTCTTGATTTGATAGCATCACGGCATGCCTATTTGTAAGCTGAATTTCATTCCTGTTCAAGGCTGAGATTTCATATTTGGGGTGAAACAGAAGCTAGATTGAGCCACACAATTCCAGTTCTCCCTTAAAAACAGTACTTTTAAATACATTTTACATTTTATGTGGGAAATGCAATGTAATGAGCATGAAACCATGCAGACAATTTTATAAGTAGTTATTACTTTAAAGTGAAGTAGTAAGAATGACTACTTCTCACCCAATTGAATGTATATGGCTCTTGGAGCAGTGCCATTAGGAAGCCTGGAAATCTAAGTAACAAAAAGTGCTTAATGTGGAATGCATGCCTGAACATGTGTTATGCTTTCTTCAGTGTCTCGAACAGCCCAGTTCAGTATTACTACAGCCAGTTAGCCTACAGACTGCCACAGCAGCTCCATCGAGCCAGCGGCTGCCACCCTTGCCCAGCAATCATCCAGGTACACAGACTCTGTATGTTGCAACAAATAAGCCAATTTGTGAGAACATTGGAATCTGCCTAAGATTATTAACTAACAATAGAGGAGAAAAGCAGAGAGTTCATTGTACTTTGAAACCACATGTAATAAACTCAGGGCTAACACCATTATGATTCACATTTAGGAGATTATAAAAATAATTGTGCTTAACTGAATGTATATCTGGTTCACACTAAAATCAACGGAATTTTAGTTGTGGTTTGGAATTTTTTTTATGTATTGACTCATGAAACTTAGTAGCATCTGAACCTTTTTGCCTGTATTTGTTAGACTCATATATTTACATTCTGAATATATCAGACTATTTAATTGTGCATGTCATTTTTTTTTCCCTTCACGCATTTGAAGTGGTAACAAACAGTGATCTCCAGCCACCCAATTACTACGAGGTAATGGAGTTTGATCCCTTAGCTCCTGCTACAGAGTAAGTCATTTATAAAATTATTAATTTATGTTTGGTTATGGTTCCCTTACTGAGTTTAGCCATTCACTTAACTTTGTTTAGCTCTTGGCAGAAATTTATGGCCTTCTTAAAAATGATATATAAGGTTTTATAGTGGCCATTGCTCTTAATGGCCTTACTGCTCTCAGCCTGTGACTGAAAAGTAAAAATGCTAGGGTTACATGTTAAGAAGTAACTGGAACCAACAGTCAGAATAGATTGGTGGCTAGTATCTCTCTAGCTAGAGAAGGACACTGTCTTTTGCTAGCATATTAATGCCACATTTTAAAACTGCCCCCCCCCAGAACTGAATCAAAAGACACGTAAAAGAACTTCTTGTTTTCAACATGGCAAAAAATACCCTTAAGAGTGACCACTGATGTTAAAATTGTTTTACAGCCAGGTATACAGTATAGTTTCAGCATGTAGGAAACAGAGGTAGGAAGATCACAAGTGAGGCCAGTGTAGGAGACAAAGTGTCCAAAAGGAAAATAAAAATGCTTTTAACTTGAAATTCCTAAGGTAGTTAATGATTTCCTGCTTGCCAGGTTGTATATGGGATGTAAGCACATTGTAGGGTTATTATGTTTGTATGTATGTGTGTCTGTGCACCACATGGGTACCTATACCCGCAGAGGCAAAAAGAGGGTGTCAGATCTCCTGGAACTGTTGTTACAGACCCTTATAAACTTCCGTGTGGTGCTGGGAATTCAAACTGGCAGCCTGGAGTCTATAGTTGGTCCCCAGCTGTATTTTGTCCTGTGTAGAATTTAAAATGTACCCTCTAAAAATTAATTACCAATAGTTAAAAACCAGTATGCCCACATAGCTAGTACTTCTCAAGATTTGGGATACTGTAGAAGTTCACCATGTACCCATGACTGCCAATTGGAGCAGGTTTTCTTGGACCACCAGTGCCCCACCCAATCAGGACAAGGAGACTTATTAGTTATGAATGCTCAGCCTTAATTTAGGCTTGTTCACCAGCTCTTAAAACCTGCTTTTCCTCACTCATTTATGTTTTTTGCCTTGAGGCTTTTTACTTTTGTTTTTCAGCCAATGTCCTGGCACATGTAAGCATCGATATGTCGTCCCTTATTTAAGCCCTTAGAGTAGGCAGTCATTTGGGCATCATTTATTAGCAAACAAGAGACTTTCTGCCCTGACCTGAGTGCTGGGATTATAGGCATGTACCATCACACCCACCTGCTAGGCACTTTTCCTAACTCAGGATGATGGAATTTCCCTCAGCCAAGTGATAAAGTAGATGTGTCATTGGACATATGTAGTTATGTAGTTAAAGACCCTGGTTCTTAAATTCCATGTCCAGACATGTCAGGCTCCTGAGCATACTTAGATTAACTAACTGCTCTAAGCAGGTATGTTGTGTCCTTGCTACCATAGGTGAGATGGTCAGTCAGGGAGCTGGAGAAGAATCTCTTTACCACTGTGGTTTTTGCATTCTGGAGACTTAGAGCCTCAGTTCTGTTGAAGGTCTCATGAAATCCAGTAACTCCTAAGAAAAAGCAGAGACACTTGCAACTTCTGTAGTTTTCACATTACAGGTTGGCCAGAAATCCCAGGCCATAAGTTTTCTTTTTGTCCCATATATTTATATATCTTCAGAATACACACAATTTTCTTGAACATTTCATCTATACTCAAGGAAGTTACTGTTACATAATTTTGAACAAGACATGCTCTCTGGCAAGCAAATATGTGTCAATAGTATGAAAGGGTATAGTATCTGGAGTGTGTATGTTAGGAAGAACTAATATAAATGAAGGCTAGAGAGAAGCATAGGAGGCAGCATTGTTAATTTTTTTTGTCAAATCTACAAAATAACTTGAATAGAAACCCAGTAGAAAGCTTTAGCACTTAATATGAACTAGAAATGCCAACAAGGACAATGAAGAAATAGAGAACCTCAACCCAGGCGTGGAAGTTTAACCTGCACTGGGCTATGATGAACATTCCCCAGAGTATAACAGAAAATCAGATGCTGGATTCAAATTACATGGAAATAGGGTTTATTAAAAACTAATCTAATGAATTGGGGACAGAAGCCACATTTCAATGTTAAAAATTAAGCGAAAATACATACAAATAACTGAGAAGAACTTAAGTATAAAGAGTGGGCATGGTTGGGAACAAGAGGATTACTGAGGTAGTTTCTTGTAGCTATGCGATGAAGGACTACCCTGGGATAAAGTGGAGTTACTGGGGGTAGAACCTAGCACAGAGGGAGAAGTTGAAGAAAAGAGGGCACTTACTGAAGAGGTGTTTGGGAAGATAGGTTGACAGGATCATGGAAGTAAAGGGCAACACACATGAAAATAAAGAGGAGGGATTGAGAAAGGACAGGGAAGTCCCCACATCAAGATGGGAAACTTATTAAGACATGAAGTTTTAATGTAATAATGAGAGATACCGAGTTCAGTGGTTTAAAGAGGATAAAAGGTAAAGTTACTCCATAGAAAGTAAATCTAGAATTTTTAGAAACATAGTAAAATTTATGGAGTTGGTCGCTTTGGTTTGTTTCAGAGTGCTGTTATTGGGAGGTTTCTCCTAGCTCTGTTTGGCTATATTCTACATATGAATGCCACCTTTGGGTACAGATTATTTTTGAGCTATAAAAAACTGAGCCAATTATTAAAATTATAATTTATTAAAGGTACAAAGATAGCTAACACAAGCTAAAGGTTTCTCCCAAGTCTAGGATATAACACAATGGTAAATAAAGCAGACTATTAATTTTTTTGATTTATTTTTGTGTGCATTCATGTTCTGTCTGCATATATGTCTATGTGAAGAGCATGGGATCTCTTGGAACTAGAGTTACAGACTGCTGTGAGCTGCCATGTGGGTACTGGGAATTGAACCAGGGTCCCCTGAAAGAGCAGACAGTGCTCTTAACCACTGAGCCATCTTTCCAGTCCCTAATATTTTTTAAAGTATTTTAAAATTAATTTTTTAAGTTAAAAAAATAAAACTGCCCAATTTTGAACCAGTTTTCCTTTAAACCAAAAGTAAAAATAAATTGGTCTTTAATAGGCATTGGGAAAGTACTCTAACAATAGATGTTTTATGTTAGAATAAGCTCAAGGATAAAGATCTTTTAATTCACTTAAGATGCCTAACACCCACCTCACCACTCCCAACAGCCTGTTATTTTTTAGTTTTGATGGTGTTAATACTTTGAAACTGAGTGTAATTCTTCTGCCTTGGTGGCTTTGTTTCAGAGCTGTTTATGAAGAAATTGACGCTTACCACCAGAAAGGAGCTCAAAGTCATAGTGACTGCTAAGGTAAAAAAAAAATAATAAAATAAACACACCAGCTTATGCAACATAGATTCCACATAATTCAGTGGGATTATCACATTTTGTATTAAATTCCCTAAGCACCATTTAAGCCTGACACTTATTTCAGTACAATACTAAGTTCCTCTGAACTTCTCAAGACTCATCAGTGCTCATTAATAATGATCTCCATGACCTTATCTGAAAAGTTGCTTTCTGTGTGAAGCCCATACCTGTTAGATGGACCAACAGAGCCTATCAACAGTGCTCCTGCACCAGTTATCCTATTTACACACTACTGAAGGCCCGTTCTCCACTCACTGCTCACTTTTGATCCCTTCACATTCCCAACTATGGAAGAAGTGCATTCCAGCCTTCCCTCTGCTTAACTGTGTGGCTTTCCAGGCTTTCAGGAGTGCAGGAGATGGCCAATGTCTTCCCTTTATTCCAGATGTCTGATCAGCTCATTAGCAACACAAAGGGCCAACTCTCTAATAGTCCCTGCTCAACTGAGGCCTAAAGACAAGACCTGCTAACAGGGAAAGAAAACCACAGTGGACCACTTCTCTGCTGTAATGAAGCTTCAACAGAATGATTAACATTTCCCAGCTAACACTGCTGGTCCTGACAATGGCTCAGGATTTCAGGAGAAGCTGGCTATAACAACTACAACTTCAGCAGAAGGAAAGCTTCCTGGTATAGGCCTCTACTGGTTAAATTGTAGACTCTTATGCTGCACAGGTGTTCCTACCAATAGAAATCATCACAGACCTATAAGGGTACTTGAAGATCCTCCTGCTACAACATTGTGAACAGATGGGGCAGGAATTGAAAACAGTGAGTGCCTTCATTTAACTGAATTTGAATGTAGAAGTCAGTTTGCACTTGTTTATAAATAACACTTTGGTTTAAACTTGATGACTTGTTTAATTATAATTGAAGTGCCTGAGCAGGCCACTGCATCAGGTGGCCTTTATAATGTTGAACATTCTTGCCTTTTATTATAAATTACATTTTGATTTGAAACAAAGGCTACTGGAAAACACTTAAGATTAAATTACTATTATTTGTCAGAGTTGTATTGTTTTTGTTTTATTTTTTTACCTCACAGCTTTTGTCACTGAGTCTTCACAATTTCATTTCATCCTTACATCATACATTAATGAACTTGGGATTAAGACAGTAAATGCTAGCATAGACTAGCAGCTGAAATTCTTCTGTTGAGTCATTATACCATCATTGTCTATTCAGTACTCTGAATAAGGTAGACCTCAAACTTAACAGGAAAAGCCACACTTGAATTAAGAATGCAAACTTGGAGCAGGCTGTTAGAGCTGAGTTTTTAAAACTGTCAGCTCAGCCAAAGACAGCTCAGCAGGCAAAGGCATTTGTTGCCTTACCTGGCAACCTTCATTCCTGAGACCCACATGGTCTCCCAGAGGAAACTGTCTCCCACAGCATGTCCACTGTCCACAGGCACATGTGTGCTGCAACATGGGTGTCACTCACCTTCTAAACAATTTTTAATAGTGTCAATTCACACTCAAGGAAAATAGCAGCCACCTTGTTTGGTGATAAGTTCTATGATCTAAAACAAATCACCTGCACATACTTTATTTTTCTAAGTTTTCAGATACATTGTTCAAAGCATGAAAGGCTGATACTTTGGAAGGCACCTATAGAATTAAACTGAACTACTAAAGCAGTTTATGTGTTTATGCGTGTGGGTTGCCACAGCATGCATATAAAGGCAAGGAGATGCTCCTGACTCAACCTCCCAGCTCACTGTAAGGACTCTGGCTGGGATTACAGATGTGAACTACTGCATTCACTTTTAATGCTGGTTCCAGGAACCAAAACTCAAGTTGTCAGGCCTATGGGGCAAGTAATTTAATCCACTGAGTCATCTCCCTGGCCCCTCAGGCAGTTTTTAATATTCACACATGTGGGACATCACACAGTCAATAACATTCCTGCTCTATTACTTAACACAGAGCAATGTCCATTTCCTGCCCTTGAGTACCATCACAAGACAGCAGCATCTTTTCATTACAGACTGAGTTTGGAACCTATCCTCTCAGTCTTAAATGGGATAGATGAAGTTGGGAAGAAAGAAACAGAACCATTTAAAATACAAGGTTTCAATATACATTACTGTAGAATATTCTCTTCTGAGAAAGCACAATACATGATTTTCCAAAAATCACAAATCTGAAGCAGGTCTTGGAAACTACTTCAATTATAGCCTGGAACTGGCAACTTGTGCCCTTCCTTTGCTTCAAAAAAAGTATAAGAAAGAGTGATGAGATCAACATTCACCATCCTTGGATCTTCTGCAAATTCAGGATCAATGTAGAAAAACACTGGCATATCTACTTCTTCTTGTGGATTAAGCCTTTGTTCTTCAAAACAGAAGCACTACAAATTATAGACAGATACTTGGTTAGGAACACTCCTATTCTATTCTTAAAACAAAGCAATAGTCATTCTGCCCTTAAACACCATCTTTTCAGCACAGACTGAGTTTTGCTTTAAGGATTAGGAAACGATTTAATTCTATCTTAGAAGCAAATACGGTAGCCAGGTGTAGTAGTGCAGCCCTGATTGCACCACTTGGAGGCAGGTGGATCTTTGAGTAAGTCTGGTCTACAGAGCTCAAGGACAGCTAGGATACATAGACTCTGCCTCAAAACAAAAAAATTTGGTTTCACTTCCCCCCTCCAATGGTCTAAGCAAAGAAGATTAAAAAAAAAAAAGCATTATTTTTAGAACAAGTAAGTATTGATCGAGGCCTTTATTTATTTATTTTCCTTGAAACAGGGTCTCACACAGTAGCCCCGCTGGCCTAGAATTCATTACATATCCATATCCAGGTGGACTCTACCTCATGGCTCTGCTCCCATCTCACCCTACTGTGACCTAGGTGTGAATCACAACACCCCGCCAGAATGTGAATTTTTAGAAATTAAAAGCATTTAATTCATATTAAGCAGTTTCACATACTTCTAACATAAAAGTTAACATTCAGTTTACCTGTATTTTATTGAAATACTGTCCAGCTTCAAATGGTACAACATTATATGTAGAAATTCCAATTACTGGTTTGTCAGTAGGATTCTTAGCTTTATAAAAAGCCAGTGCAGTTTCTCCTGGTACCACCTGTTTCAATAAACACATATTATATCTGATGCCATTCTTTCCTCCTGCTAAATTAAGTCATATTATTTTTGAGTTCACTCCTACACTACCTAACAATATTGTAAATATTGCCACAGCTTATCTTAGTTTCAGATTGTATTTGCTTTTGTCAATAAAGAATGAGCTATGAATGTCCCAGTTGGATGTCTGACATCTTCAAGAAAAGTCTACAAATCAGTTAAAATGTGTCCAAGGACAAGCCAGTAAAACCACAGCTCAAGCCCAACTACTTTATGACAGTTAAACCTGAATGTCATGATTAGCAAATTTGTAAAAGGATGCCAATATTAAGCTTACTTCAATTCTGAATAACTTAAATTTACAACCAGTGTGAAACTGACTAAATAAAATCTGTTAAACTAAAGAGTTAATAGTTTGAGAAATTAAAGAAAAAAAAATATCAACAAAGGCCACAAGGAATTTATATACGACCTTCTGTCACCTGTACCAATTCCCCATTATCCTATTTACTGCCATGAAATTTGAAACACTATTCAAAATCATAACCTACAAATCCTTAATTAAGATTAAGTAATGTTTATTAAAGTGGGCAAGCACTATGTTTTATAAGGGTTTGTTAATAATAACATTTGAAATTAAGACTTTTAAGGGTAATCTACAGTTAAATAGCATTCACCTCAAATCTTTGCAGGACTGCAATTAGTAAACATTTGGAAACATTTTGGATACAGTGATACTTCAGTATAATATGACTGTTGTTACTATTGAAATTACTCCACATCTCTAAAATGTTTTCTTAGTGGGGATGTTTAACTCAGTGTAGTGCACTTCCCCAGCACATACAAGACCCTTGGCTCATACCTCAGTACTTCCAAAATTATATTTTTTCTTTTGATAGACAAAAGTACTTCTGATAAATTACTTATTATGATCAATCATTCCCCACATATTTTCTATTATCACCTATACCAGAGTAAAAGTCAGAAAGCTATGTAACATAATCAGGCACTGCTAAGCTCAACATTCAAGACCGAAGGATTTAGTCAACTTTTAATCACATAATTATAAACACATGACACTGTTTCAACTTGATTAAAAATTAAAATATAGCCAGCACCATACATAACACATTCTCTAATTCATTTTGATCTTAATGCTATGGTTGAATATTTTTAAGGGGATATCAATGTTAAACTAAGCTTAAATCTATTTACAGTACATCTGCAACCAGAGTAAACCTGACTGCATAAGACCTGTTTTTTAAACAAAGGTTAATGCTCTGAGAAATCAAGACTAAGAACAGCAAGGCTAAGATTAGAGGTAGGAGGATCACGAGTTTGAAGTCGGCTTGGGCTATTCAGTGAGACTGTCAGGAGAACCCCAAATGTTATAGTTCCATTTAAGGGTAAGGCACTGTCAAAGAGTAAACGCTTCAAAACACTAACATACCCCTTGAATAATTCCAATTCATGTTTTATGGAAATGAATTTAGATGGGTGTAATACGTTAGCACAGATGGGTTGATAGATGAGCCCACGAGTCACTCACATATATCTCTGTCTGCTGAGGTCTGAAGTTCCACTGGAGACTGGCGTGCACATCGGCATTGAAGGTGACCTTAATGATTCGATCCTTAACAGGCACCATGTTTTCAATCTGGTCTGAGGAGTGTCCGGCCACTGCTGATCCTCCCAGTCCAGTAGTCTAGAACAAGACACTGGACATGTTAATTAAGCAATAGTTTTAGATCTTCATTTATTTCCTGGCTAAAAGTAGATCTGAAAAACAACGTTCCAATGTGAGCCAAACAGTATGCCACCCCTGACCATTGGCTTGCCTGTACTTGAAGTGATTCCTATTTTTTTCAGCAATGAGTCATTTTATAAACCACATTTTGAACTTTTTATTAAATAGTTCCCTTCATATTAATGTACTTTACATAAATGATTATTCACTTAAGAAAAGTTTACCCAAACCTTGCCATTTCAATTAAAACACAGAACTGTCCATGTTCCTGCTTATCCTTTTCTGTTACACAGCATTTAAAGGTGAAATCCGTTCATAGATTTATTTTTACACTCTGCTTTCCCAGGGGATCATAAATGTTTCCCCATGTGGATGGGGCAATGATTTTCTGACACTTCTCTGTAATTCTCTGCATACACACAGATCTTTTACCCTTTGTCCGTTCATGAGTACCTGACCTTTTATTTTTAACTTTTTACTTTTGGCTACTCATTCAAGTACCACAAAGTATCAGTAATTTTTGTCTGACATTTTCTTCATTGCTATTATTGCCTTCTCAGATGTGGGGGTGATGCTACTTCCAAGATATTCTTCTGCTGCTTGAGGTTAACAAAAGTCTGATTTCCACATAATTTACCTTTCCTAGACTACAAAACAAAAAAACAAAACAACAACAACAACAAAACAAAAAAGGCAAACGTGGGGCTAATGGATGACTCTAAAAAACTATTCCACCAATATTTTTCTTTCTTTCTCTCCTTACAAGTTACTTAGCTTCATTCAATTTCCCTCAACACTGTCAAGTTACACTTTCATCCTAACAGGTAAATCCGAGGGCAAGCATTTGACCTTATTTCAACAGATCGGTTGAATAAAAAGCAACATTAGTGTTCTCCTTCAATATGAACCCCTTATATACTCTTGGAACATAATGTTAAAGTTTCTCAAGTTTGGTGCTCACACTAAAATACACAAAACAGGTAGAAAACGGTCATTAAAATGACGCCCTGGGCTCAAGCCCAGGTCTACTTCCAACCTAGGCAATAACAGTTTCACTGGGTTACATTTCAATTTGCTCACAAAAAGGGACCATTGCATTCCATGGCTTCCTAAGGAGACTTACTTATTTCTTGCTCTAAAACTTGGAGATTCCACAGTAGCAGGACATACCAGTGCTAAACATGAAAACTGATTTTAAAGTTACTTTATTTATTTATTTTTAAATCTACGGTTAGCAAAGCCAAGCCCGACGAAAGCATGTGGGCACAACACACACACACACACACACACACACACACACACACACACACGCAGTGGTGTCAATTACTTCAATCCCATCGATCTCAGTACCACGGGCATTGCAGGGTGCACAATCCTTTACTTGGAGGGGCGGGCTCCTCCACTCACTAAGTGCCAGGAAGAGCCCTGTCCCTGGGCTACTCTGAATGGCAGTGACCTGCTCCCCTCCGCGGCGTGGTACCAGCCCCATCATTGCCGAAGTGGCCTTGCACGGGCCGGTTTCCGTGCTGACCTTGTCCCGATCGGGAAGCCCTGACCGGCGACCTCGGTCCCCCACCCGGAGGCCCCGCAGGGTGATGGCGCCCAGGGCATCCATCCTGCACCTCGTCCCTCCCTACCTGGCAGTAGAGCCGATAGAGGGGCACGGCGGCGTAGGAGGCCCCCAGCATGCCCACGGCGGCCGCGGCCACGTAGGTGAGCACCGTCTTGTTCCGCCGCCGCCACTCGTCCTCCTGCGCGCGCTGGAAAGGGTTGCTGCTCCCCGGCCGCCGGGGCGGCTGCGCGGCGGGACCCCGGGCCCCGCTCAGGCGCTTCCATGTCCCGAGCCGCCTCAGTCCCCGCTCCGCACCGCCGAGCCCGCTCCAGCCGGGCCTGAGAACCTGCTCCGCATCCTCCACCGTCCGGCCCCACCACCCAGCCTGGCTCCAGCAGCGGCCACACACAGCGACCGACCTCCGTCCCTGACACCAGAACCCTCCCATAACCCCCCGGAACGAACCCCCGCCTGTCAGGGCCGCTGAGCGAAGCCTCGCGAGACCTGGCGCGTGTCTCGCGGTACGAGGGTTGAGCCCCGCCGCTGCCTTGACTACCAGATTCCTCAGGTAGCAGCCTAGCTACGGAGGCCGGGTGGCCAGCACAGGGTAAGTTCGCGTTTTGCTTTTTTTTTTTTTTTTTTTTTTTTTTGCTGGGTGCCTGTGCCTTGCACTTTGTTTCCCTCTAAGAACTTCTTTCATTTTCTTTGGGGAAAGTGCACCTGGGCCCTCTGCATGCAAGCTCCTCTCTGGGGATAGTGCTATAACACTTACACCCATCTTCCCGAACTCCACTAGCCTTTGTCTTGACCCAGAGGCCCCCAGCGGTAGCTCTCCCGCGGGGCTTCCATTTGGGGTTCAGTAGCCCCCATTGCCTCGGACCTGAGCTCAGAGTAACTTCCCTCTTTCAGGAATACTTACTGTGCACACCGCATCCCTCTCCAGCATTGGACTTCTGCATCTTCTCAAGCCCACCGCAGAAGTTTTCCACTGCGCTGATAACCTCTTTGCTATTTACCCAGCAAAAAGCATCAAGGCAGAGAGCTGCTCGCAAACTGCAGTTTGTTCAGAACAGAAGGACCAAGATATGGGGGCCCTTAAAGGAGGGGCTAAAAAGAATAAGGATATGCATCTATGAGTCGTATAGGCAGAGGCCCCCGGGATTTATACAAATAAATTTCTTCCCTTTTCTAATAGAATAAACAAAGACCATTATTAAATAGCAGCCAAGAGCAGATTCTGAGGTTAAGCACTGATGATTTTACTAAGGTCTTGTCCTTGCATTTATTTTATTTTATTATAACTTCTCTGTAACCTGCTGACCTTATTTCGTGACTGGAAATCATAGTAGTTCATGAGAATAAGCACATAAAGTGATTTTCCCACTGCTTCAGGCATAGTTAGAATTTCATAAAAGATAGGTCTAATTCCTAGTGGCTACAGTGGGTCTAATTATCCACAATTTGTGGGTTAGAACCCTGAAGGCCTAAGGAACAGTAAGGCAGTCAACATTTATTCCTTGTACTTTTTAATTGCCTGAAGCATCATCCAAAAATAAATCAGGCACAGTCACCTTTGTTATTGATTTTCCCTGTCTACTGAAGGACTCAGAAAATAAACCTGAAAATAAGGGAATTTCAGGTAACAGTGGCTACTGTCAAAATAGCTGGCGGCGTGAAGTAATGGAGAATGGCATTGATGGCTACTGAAGTTTTGTGTCTCCCTGTAAGAGGTAAAATAAGATCTTCCTAGAGGTGACAGTCGAGCCTATTCCTGAACCTTGAAAACAGTTTCAGGTCATACACAAATCCAGAGGCACGAATGGGCTGGGCAGGATTAAAAAACAAAACAAAACAAAACAAGAACACAGGGTCCCTGTGAAACTTGCATAATGAGCAGAGCTGACAGTGGAAAGAAATGAGGTCACAGCAGGTACACAAAGACCTGAAAAAGCCATTTAAACCATGGTGGAGGAAAGCTGACTGTTAGGAACACAGGAGTGATTTGATCTGAGTTTATTCACACTGAAGGGAGAAAAAGATCTTAGTCAAGTGGTGATGACGAAAGGGGTAAGGGCGGAAGCCGATGTGAGGAGGCAGCTGTAGTAGCAGTCTAAGAGGGAATGGAGACCTTGGATGTCAAGTAACTGATTAGTGGCCGTGGCGCTGTGAAACTGTGGTGCCCATAAAATCTAAGGCATTGTCTAGTACAGCACTCTGGTACGTTGTCACACAAGCTACAAGACTCACTCTACAGATTCGCTTCAGTTTTGTTTATGGCAGTGTTAGGTCACCCTTTCCCTCTGTGTGCAACTTGATTCTTACAACAGATTGTCAGATTTTCAGGATAAAAGTCTCTCATTTTAATTTTCTTACAACATAGACTCGAATTCCATACTAGGGGGCTGGAGATATAGCCTGGAGGTTTAGAACATTTGCTGTTCTTGTAGAGGACCTGGGAACTGAACCTGGGGACTCAGAGCTTTGACTACAGCTCCAGAGGCCCTGATACCCTTTTCTAGTTTCTTCAGGTGCTTCACACACATATGTGCAGACAGCATACTTATAATTTTTTTTTTTAAATCCTATGTTAACATTAATGTGCTTGAAGCTAACAGTATATGTCCTTCAGTACCCCCCCTTTCCAGGTATTTTTTTTCTCTAGATTACTCAAAGCAGCTGTATAAATATGTCCTTATTACAATTGTAATTATGAATGCTTTTATTTATTAATTGAATATGAATATCTGAGGTACAGTCATTTTGATCGTCTTTCTATATTTCTCTTTTAAAAAAGTAAAATAGATACCAATCCAGTCCCCAAACAGCAATGTAAAATGACAGTTCATGTTTATAAAAATGTCTCTAGACGATAATTAAAATGTTTAAATCTCCGATTTTTACTTGGGAATAATTTTAAAAGTTACATTATTGTTGTAGACATGAACTTAATACATATGTGAGTATTGATTACAAGCACACAAGGCAGCCATCAAAATCAGACATTCAGCGTCGATCCAGTGTTACCACGCTAGCACTTTGGGCCACCATAACAAAACACTTCAGACTAGGTTACTCAACAAATGGATTGTTTCTGGAGGCTGGGAAACCAAGATCGAGGTGCTGGTTTTATCAGACACTTGCAGCAAACTTGTGTACTGGCATGCCTGGGAGAAGTCAGCAAGCTCTGTGATGCCTTTCTTATAGGTACACTAGCTGCATCCCATTGATCACTTGTTCTCCATTATGATCTCATTTAACCTTAATAGCTCTTTAGATCACATAGAGCTGCACTGGGGCTAGGGCTTCCACATGAGGATTTGAAGGAACATGTGCCTTCAGAACTTTGCACTGTGGTATCCATGGGTTGTGCTTAAGTTACCACTGCTTGTGGTAGATTGAGTGTAATTGGCCCCCATGAGCTCATAGGGAGTGGCACTATTAGGGGGTGTGGCCTTCTTGAAGTAGGTGTGGCCTTGTTGGAAGTGTGTCACTGGAGAAAGGCTTTGAGGTCTCCTGTGTTCAAATTAGGCCTAGTTTAGCTCGCTTCCTGTTGCTTGTGGGATCAAGATGTAGCTCCTTCTCCAGCACCATGTCTGCATGTATGTTGCCATGTCCCACCATGATGATAATGGACTAAACCTCCGAAACTGTAAGCAAGCCAGTGAAATGTTTTCCCTTACAGGACTTGTTCTGGTCATGGTGTCTCTTTACAACAGTAGAAACTAGCTAAGACACCAGTTGTCCCAGTTATTTCCAATTTAGGTCTATAATTCAATAATCCAAGATGGCCCCTTGTTTTTGGCTGTCCTGCGTCTTTAATTTTCACCAGTCTGAAATAGTGCCTTTCCTCATGGTCTTGATATCTTTTTAACAGTACCGGTTGGTTAGTTACTATGGTGTCTCTCGGTATGTGTTTCTCTGATTTCTATGTGTGATGCTTTCTCATGGTTGATGAGCCTCTAATGGAAACAGACATAAGATGCTTATCTCTTTGAATTTCTTTAGGAGTCATAGTATCACCTTGCTTAATGACTGTGAAGTTTTTATCTCTTTACTAAGGTGTAATGTCTTAGTTAGTGTTTTTATTTTTGTGATAAAACACCATGGCCGAAAAGTAAGTGGGAGAGGAAAGGGTTTCTTTTGCCTTGCATTTCAACATTGTTGTTCATCATTGAAGAAAGTCAGAACAGTAGCTCAAATAGGGTAAGACTTCAGAGGTAAAAACTGATGCAGAGGACATGGAGGGAGCTACTTACTGGCTTGCTTCCCGTGGCTTGCTCAGCCTGATTTCTTATAGTACCCTGTCCACCAGCCCAAGAATGGCACCATTCACCATGCCCAAGAATGGCACCACTCACCATGGGCTGAGCCCTTCCCTATTGATCACTAATTGAGAAAATGCTATACAGCTAGGTCTCATGGAGGCATTTCCTCAGCTGAGGCTCCTTCCTCTCTGATAACTACCTTGTGTCAGGTTGACACCCAAAACCAGCTAGTACATGTATCTTCAATTTTTTTTGTTTTTATTTTTGTTTTGAGGCAGTCCCCCAAAGACCCCAGACTGACCTTAAATTAACAATGCTATATCAGCCGTCAGCACTGCAATTACAGATGTATACCACCATACCTGGCCAAGTTTTTTTTTATTACAAAGGTCATAAAAATAATTTTATACTCATTAAGAAGCAACTAGTGTGTTTTGTGGGGAGAAGCTATTGGGATTATCTTCAAGGAAGAGTGTTAGTCCTTAGCATATTTTTGATTCTGTGCTTAAATCAATGCAGACTCATGAATTCCTATTCTAAGTGGGAGTAAATTTTATTGTTGTCCTGCTCTTCTTCCCTTTTTCCTGCCCTAACCTTGGCACTAGCCATTACTGCAGGGGTTTGGATTCCTATAGTAGAGAGTAGTATTTAGAAATAAAACTGGGAACCAGAAGTAGTCGTCATTTCTGGACATTCTCAGCACAGAACCAGACAATTTGAATGTATAGAGCTCTAGTTGTGTCTGTGTGCCCAACATGAAGAATAAGTCTACTATTATTTTTAATAAATATACTTACCTATTTGTTTGCCCCAGTACATATGCAGATTGCCATGGCTGAGACCTTGGCCACTGCCATGTAAGCTCACTTGTGCCTGGTATGTTAATCCAAAGACTCTGCTCCATTTGGGGCACCATCTAAAAGCTCAGCAAGACAAAAGTGAAGAGGGCAGAGTCAAAATAAAATGATTGTAGTTAGCACCAGGCAGTTTTGAAGACCTGGACAAAGGAAGGACCACAGAGGAAAAGTCTGATTCTGAAAACTTAGTCCTTTCCCCTACTATCTCCTAAACTCATCGCTCATTGAGGACAATCATTCTGCTCTATAGAAAAAGAAACACAGATTGAAAGCATTGAAGTAACTTTAACTTGTACAAGCCTAGTCAGCTGGGTAGTGTCAGAGCTGGAGCTCAAGCTTAAAGTGTTTGTGACTCCTTGCTTCTTGGCATTGTCACATGACCTGTACAGAAAGCAGTTTTGCAATGGACATTGGTACCAACCAAACAGCCATTTCCTTGTCCTTATCAGGAACAGTTTCTCCTGCTTTGATTAAAATCATGAATGTGGTAAGTTGTCTGTTTATAAAGTAGCACATTTTAAAATGATTCCCGAGCTAGAACAAACTGGAATTAGACGTAAGAACCAAGTCAGAAAGCAGTGTGGAGGCCTGAGGACGAGGACCTTATAATACAAGATTGACATTTGCAGTTAGAAGAATACACTTCAGAAAAAGCTGAAATGTATTTGGTTTTTCTCTGAAGCTTCCAATGAATGCTTAACCCTAGGCTATAATTTGGTGAGTCTGTGTGTGTTTGTGGTGTTGCATAAATCACTGTGGTAACTAATGCTGAGCAGTGTTCCCCTGCGAATGGAATGTGAACTCCTTGGGGCTAGTCTAACCCTGTTCAGCAAGTACGATTACACATTTAAAATGTAAAGCCTGGACTGGCACTAAAGATTGACACTTAATGTCCATTGTCATTCTTCAGCAGAAAATAATTGAACCTAGTAAATACCTTCTAATTAGCTACGGTCATGTCTAGTTTTACACCAAAAAGGTAAAATAATTATATAAACCCTTTTGCTGTTCACATTGTGTTGTCTAACCTGGTTGTTGGCTTTCTGAAAACTTAAAGATGATGAAGCTGTAGTTTTAAAGTTGGTTTGCAGTTACATTTTATATATAATCAGAAAAAAATTTAATTAATTTATTCTTTTTTTTTTCTTTTTTCTTTCTTTCTTTTTCTTTTTTTTTTTTTTTTTGAGACAGGATTTCTCTTCTGGTTATCCTGGAACTCACTCTGTAGAACAGGCTCTTGCCTATGCTATACCCACTCCCCCCCACACACACACACACACACTGCAGTGCTCATCATGCCTAATTCATATTTTCCAGTATTTTAAAAGCATAATATAATTGCCTCTTCAGCCTAAATATGGTAGCCATTGATCTGTATTTCCTAGCAGTTTGTTGGCCCAATAAAATTCTGGATTCACCCAGCAATATGAGATACCTAGCAATTATTTTAATAAAATTAGCAGCTGTTTATTTTGGAGCTATTTATTATAATAATTGGGTTCTTGGTATGAAGGAATATATATTTATATAAATAGTAAGAAAAATGAGTTGTAATTTAGTTGGAAGCAGGCTAGATGATCGCTACATCCCAATTAGTGCATAGCAATGCCATAAAGTTGTCTCAGAATCTCTTGGTACTCTCCTTCCTTATTTCCTGACAGCTGCTTTTATGCCTTTTTGATGGACTGGTCCTCTTAAATGGGCTTTAATGAGCTTGTATAAGTGACAAATATGATGAAAAGAAAACATTCACTTATATACACTCTTCATTCAAGTAACATTTATCATAGTAAAGCAAACTCTCCATGAATATGTGGCTTGTCTGGCCCTACAGGACACTGCTCTTAAAAATGTCCTATTATTTTAGATGGTCCTTGAACTTGGTTTGATTTTCTGCTTGTTTCTGTCTTGAATTTGTTAATAGCTATTTAATGTGGAACCCTGTGTTTTCATTTTATATTAGAGCCTTATAGCCAATCCTGATCAAATTAGACATGAACACACACACACACACACACACACACACACACACACACACACACACACCCCCGGCACACACCTATAATATCTCAAATAGACTGCCTGACGTTTTGTTGTAGATAAAGAACAATCTCTCTATTGGAATAAACAATGTTAAAGACAAAAGCACAAAACCAAATGCAGAACGAGAGAGCCCAACCTTAGTTGGTCAAATAAAATCAAAACGCAAATCTCAGCCTCCAGTGACCAGTCAAACAATTCCTTGAACTAAAACCAACCAAAAACCCAAGCTCTTTACCCCTGTGAAACACAGGGTTAGGTAGTATACCCTGCCTACCTCTGTCCCCTCCTGTCCTGTCTGTCTCTATTCAGTATGGTCCAGCTGCACTTCGTGTCCTGTAGACACCCAAATGTGTGCTGTTGTTCAAGAACCCCTTGTCTCATGTCTCTTCCCAGTCAAGGTTCACTTATTGTTATTTAAGTCTTACCTATTCTATATTTGCCTTTCATTGCCCAGTCTCCTTTGACATTACCTTCCAGCATCTGAAACATAACACATTTTATTGTAGCTCTTTTTTGTTTTTCTCACAGCACCGAGAGCAGAAATCTTGGCTGGTCCACCAAGGACTAGAGTTTAGTACTTTAGTTACAAGTATTTGAACTGAGTTATCTGTGGAGGAACACACAACTGACAACAAACAGGATGAAGTTGGGGCTGTTTCAGGAAACCGTGCCGTGAAGAACTCATGTTTCACAAAGCCCCCAAGTCCTTATTTATTTTATTTTTTTGAAGTGTTTTCCAGTATCTTCCACAAGATTAGGCTATGTGTTGCTATTGGCAGATTCCTATGTGTCCACCCCCCAGGAAAAATGAGCAGCATTCCTGAGCAGCTTGAGTGCTTAAAAGAAAAAAGGCACTAACAGAGAGAATATTGCCTTTGGATGCCTAGTAAAGGAGATAGTGAAATAACTCTCATTCCTCTTTTGTATCTTGGCACTGTGAGGATTTTGCATTACTTAAAGAGGATCAGTGGAGTAAAGTGAAAGGAGGCATTCCTCACCCCCCCCTTTTCTTCTTTAAGAGGAGACAAAGTAAGGAACTGATTGAGCAAAAATGCACACTCAAGAGGGAGAGTCCTGTTCTTGAGCAAAGGCCGCCATGCCAGTTTTCTTAAATACCCCATGATTTACATATAGTTGACCAGTTACTTTGAAGAAGCTCAGAGACGGTGTGCTATACAATAGCTAGCCTCCATTCTAACGCTGCCCATTTTGTTTTTCAAGGATGATCTGAACCTGTAGGGTTATCACGAGGGATATTTAGTTTCTAATATGAAATTTAGTGAGTCACGGAGTGTCAAATCACATGTGTCACTGAGTGTTTTGTTGATGTTGTTTTTAACTATGTAGTCAGCATCACTATACTCTCTATCTCTCTTGAAATGACTGCAGAGTAACGTGGTTACTTTAGTAAGCTTTTCCCACTCTGGTCCCTCAAAGATGGCCTGATAGCAGGCTGACCCGTGCCAGACTCATCTTAAGAAGCATTTGTAAGTCAGAAACAAACCCCACCCCCCACAAAAAGCAAGGGAGTACTTGCAGTGTAACAGTTATGGCTTGCTATCCTATTTGAAGAAACTGAGGGCCAGTTAGTGGTCTCTCCAAAGACTTGGCTAATTAGAGGGCAGAAGTGGAGCCCAGCCTTCTGGGACAGTACTCTTTCAGTTACTGCACAATTCTATATTGTCCTAGTTAGTGTTACCACTTCCTGATGAAACAGCATGAACAAGAGCAAGTTGAGGAGGAAAGAGTTTATTGGGCTTACAGTTCTACATCAGTGTCCACTAGAGGAAGCCAGGAAAGGAACTCAAACAGGGCAGGAATCCTAGATGCGGGAGCTGATGCACAGGCCATGGAGGAGTGCTGCTTACTGACTTGCTCCTCCTTATGGCTTGTTCTGGCTGCTTTCTTATAAAACCCTGGACCACCAGCCCAGGGATGGTACCACTTTCAATGGGCTCAGACCTCTTCCATCAATCACTAGTTAAGAAAATGCCTTACAGGCTTGCCTATAGCCCAATCTTACAGAGACATTTTCTCATTTGAGGTCCCCTCCTCTGATAACTCTAGTTTGTATCAGGTTGACATAAAAGTATTTGCACATATGCCAAGAAGTGACAGCTAGATGAACTATCCATGATGGCATTCATGAGCAGATATTCCATATGTTTGCTAAGTCACCTTTTGTGAGCCATAAATTATTGTAATACCTGTCTTTAGAAGATATGCTGTGGCTCCATACCCGTGAGCATAATGGGCAACGTTCATTGGATCCAATGGGTTACTTTTTAGAAAAGAGAAAAAGGGAAATAAGAAGACATGAGGTTGGAAAGGGAATGTGAGAGGAATTGGAGAAAGAAATGTGTTGAATATGATCAAAGTACATTACATAAATGTGTGATATTCTCAAAGAATAAATACAAATATATTTTTTAAAAAATATCTCACCTTTAATAAAAACACTGGATTTGCATTTACCACCATTATGGGTCCTCAGAAGCTTGTCCTTAAAATGTTCTGTTTTCTCCTCTCAATTTTTTCTAACCACCCTTGTTTTCCTTTTTCTGTTTGGGGATTTTATTTATTTATTTATCTACTTTTTTGTTGAGACAGGGTCTTCCTGGTTCCTGGCTGGAGATTCATGAGACCTACTCTTTCCCCAACCTCCCTGTGCTGGTGTCACAGAGATCCAGTGAGTGTCCACTAACATCCCCCCCTTCTGTTGTGCATAATCATTTTCTAATGTGTTAAATTTCTATTTCAAGGGGTATTTTAAAAACCACACACACACACATACACACACACACACGACTAATTAGCCACATCGTTTTTGAGCAAATCATGTTGTGCCCTGTATTTCCTTATTTCTTTACTGCTCTATCTGGAAGCTAGTTACTTTATATATCATGTGAATCCCCAACCCAACAAAATTTCTCCCCTACATCCTTGGAAAGAGGAACAGTACCCTCCTTTAGGAAGAGCCTCATTGAGCACCTTTTCACTCCTTCTCTAACTATACAAATATGCCCTTACACTCAGTGGAAACTAGCAGTCCCCTCTGCATTGACTGGAATAGTAAGATGAATCTTCAGAGACCTATTGTATGGCCAGAAGTCTCTGAGAAGAAGCTTTCTTAACTTATAGATTACTGTTATTATCATCATTATTAGATTGTGGAATCTTGCTATTAAACCAACAAATCTTCCTTGACTAAGTATCACACTTTGTCGTTCCTTTTCCTTTTAGTGATCTTTAGGGCAAATGGCTGGAAAGGCATTGGGTTTTCTTGACCTCACGGTTTGCAAAGTGCTTTGAAATGAATATAGAAGCACTCTGTCAAGGAAGGGTGGGAATTAGGCTCTGCTTACAATGCTCTTACGAGTATTCAAGATGTATTTTTTTAATAATTTGTAATGACAGCAGAAAAAAAACGCTAATGGTTTGTTAGAAGGAGAGTCTGCATGCCTGTGTGCTGAGGTGTTATGATGCACTTGTGTATAAATCAACATATTGCAGATGTGTGGCTTACAACAAAAGTGTGTTGCCACCCATTGCCTTGATAGTAACTTTTTTTCATTTAAGACATCTATTTGTTTATTTACCTTGGAATAAGAGAGAAATTATTTTTTTAAATGATATTACAGTTAAGCCTTTTTTTCATTTACCAAGTAGTTGATGTGTGAGTGTCAGTGTGTGTATTCATATGTGTGTACATGTATGAGTGAGCATGCATACATGTGTGAGTGAACACGTTGTGGGGGGACTAGATGTTGCCATCAGGTGCCCTCTATTACTCTCCACCTTAATTCTGAGACCATCTCTTACTAAAACTAGAGCTCACAGATTTGCTATAATTGCGGGCTCAGTGGCCCTCCCTCCTCAAGTCCCCAGCATAGGAATTACAAGGTCTCTCAGCTTTTTACTCCTGTGCTGGGGATGAAACTTGGGTTCCATGCTTGGCCCACAAGATAGATTTTTCAAGTCTTAAGTTAACAAAGGAAAGTATTTAAAGATTAACTTATGAATGTATAAGATTGATATGAAGATAACTTTAAAACCCTGTAGGATGTCACAAAAGAAGATACAAACAAAAGATATACCAAGTTCTTTGACTCAAAATAACATTATGAAAATAGTACTAATGCTTTCTCAGTTTATAAGTCTAGTATGGTTTTCTTACAAAATACCATTGCTGTGTGTGTGTGTGTGTGTGTGTGTGTGTGTGTGTGTGTGTGTGTGTGTGTTTAAATTAGGGAATATTTGAAGTTAATATGTGCATGTAAAAACCCCAAACAGCTAAGAAAAGTTGACTAGATAAAATAACAAGGGGGAATTGGTCTTATAAGATGTAGGGACATATTATAAAGCCTAATAGTTACAATAAATTAATTTTAGTGCATGATGAATAAGCTAATCAAAAAAAATCAAATGAAAATGACAAAAACTGTTCCAAATACAAGAATTAGTGTGAAGGTTACATCTCAGATCAGAGGTGGCAAACAGCTTGTAAGTGTGATCAGACATGTGGATGGTCTTCCAGGGAGATGTCAGGCCTGGGTCTGTCCTTTACATTCACCCTGAGATAGTTATCAAGGATTTTTGAATGTAGTCATAAAAGTCCCAAAAGAAAACATGTAAAACTGACTGACTTACTTACTTACTGAGTTTCTAGTTTAAACTTAAATACAGAAACCATCCAAGATCAGTGAACATAGCCACACATATTTACATAAAAATGCCCATAACCTAATATAAAAAGAAACACACATATTTGCATTTTTAGTGCTGATTGAGGGATATTGAATGGGGAAAAAATGGTAAAATAAGCAGAGTTTTGTTTGTTTGTTTTTAACTAAAATGGTTCTAAAAGAAAAAAAAAAAGCCAAAGTCTCTAGCTTCCTTACAATACAGTTTTCATTAAGACTTCAAAAATGTTTAGAAATAAATCATGATGGTGACATTTAGAATAACAGGCACTATTTGGGGGAATTAGTTGAAATTTATATCAGTTTCTTTATGACATGCCTGGTAATTTCATCTTTTCTGATATATTTTATGCCTATCTGGTTTACTTTTTTGTGCTTTTGATATAGTAAAATATCTCATTTTAGAAATTATTGAGATTATAAATTACCAAGTTTTAATCAAAGACTATATGCATGATAGGCAGATTTATTTTACCTGATAAGATTTCTGATTTACTATAGTTTAATTGACTCCTAAGAGATTTGGTATATCAAAGTAAAGCCTAATTTTCAGAAATAAATTCATCCTATAAAATAAAATGCTTTTCTGTAGTGTTCCAGTTTCTGTTTTTGCTGACCTGCTCACTTCTCTCTTCTGACTCAGCAAACGAGATAAGCTTTATATTTTTATTGAGTACTTACATTTTTAGTAAAAAAAAAAAAAAAAAAAAAAGAAGTTCTACTTCTGTGTCATTCTGCCAAAGTGGTGGGGGCATATGTGTCATACTTGTATGTGTGACTGTGTATAACATTACTAAAACCTTTATTGGTTAAAAGGCTTGCCAGCTTGTATAAAAGAAAGAGGTACAGAGCTGGAAGAATGGTGAAGCTGGTCAGCCCAAGTCCCCACCTAAAATGTCTGGTGTGATGGCATCCTTTGGGCATCTCCATGCAGAGGAGCAGGAAAGGCAAATCTTTGTAGCAGATCAGTGATCCCCAGGTCCAGTGGGAGACCTTGCCTCAAAATATAAAAAGGAAATGATTAAGGAGGACATCCGATGTAAACCTTTCCACAGGTGCTTGCATGCACACTCATATGCGCATACCCATACAAACACACGCATAAATTTAAAAACAAAAAAGAGGTAGGAAACAAACATGGGAGAAAGGACAGACATAAAGAATTATTATTAAAAAATCTTGGATTTAGTTGGGGAGATAGCTTCACCAGCAAAATGTCTACTATGCAAAAGGCCTGAGATTGGATCCCCAGAATCCATGTTATAAGCCTGAGGTGGCACTCTATTGTTATTATCACAGCCCTAAAACTCATTGGCAAGCTAGCCTAACTGATTTGGTCAGTTTCATATTCACCAAGACATGCTGCCTCAAAAATAAATAAACATACAAATAAAGTAAAATAAAGGGAGAAAGCAGGCAAGGAAAGATAACCTGATATTGGTCTCTAATTAGAGGCATTATGTGCAGAGCTGTGCTAAAAAAAATACCACACGCGTGCGCGCACACACACACACACACACACACACACACATGCACGCACATGCACGCACACACACATGCACGCACATGCACGCACACGCACGCACACATGCACACGCACGCACACACGCGCACACACACGCACACACGCGCACGCACACACCTGGAAAAATTTCCATACTGTTGTCTTCATGTAAAGAGATAATATGTTACTATTGTTAGCACGCATCAGTTTGGGCAGGGTTGAGAATGAACTTGTCCACATAAGTTTATTTCATAGCATACTAAGATAGAAAAGGCTTGGGTTTTAATGCTAGGAAAAATATTGAAGCTACACTTCGCATCTGGCTTGTGATAATAGATGTCACACAGTTTCTCTATATCTTTTGTGTAAAATCAGATTGGTATTGTTTGCCTTGTGAGGCTCTTAGAGGAGAAAGTGGCCCCAGGCTCCACTGATGTTTAGTGATGCCTCCAAATTCTGGGATAGGTGTACTTCCTCCACACCTCTCAGGCCCCTTGTCAACACCCCTGTCAGCAACACTGTCACCTTCTGGTGTTTGTCTGTCTCTGAGGCTAGTGTCTGCTTGGTGTTCATCTGTAACCGAGTAGTGCCCTGCTCAGCATGTTTAAGTGAGTGAAATAATTTGGGCACTTAAATTTTAATACTTTGAAATAGAATTGCTTTTAAAATGCCAATTTTGACATTACATGAAATCCAGTATAGAGACTAGCGTTAATGCACTGGATGTGTTCCAGGGAGGCTTGAGGACCTGTGTGGCCTGTGAGGACAAACCACCACTAGATGGGGATCTTAGTCCCTTTAGTAACCAGTAGGAAGCTGCTGGGATTTTTTTTTTCTTCCTTTCCTCCTCCCTTTCCTTCCTTCCCTCTTTTCATATTGCCCTTTGGGCTAGATGTTGCCATTCCTACATTAGTATGAGATGATGCCAAAAGGCTAGTTGACTTCTGAGGCCATGTCACTAGCTCATGGCAGTATTGTAATTTGAACTTTGATCCTTCAACTCACATCCGATCCGTTACATTTTCTGTGATATAAAATAAACACACCTGAAATATTTCATATAATCTGTGGTGCATGATATCAATAAACAGTAGCTACTCTTATTTTATATCTAAATGCCCTTTCTTGAGGGCTGAGGCTGCTTGTGCTGCGTTATTAATCTGAAAAGTCCATTCAAACACTCTTAGAATTGAACTCTATGGCTGTAGTGACTCCAGACTCTGAGTCAGTGTCAATCAAAGTGCTTCCTACAAGTCATCATCTCTCCTTTCCTGAGGGGTACGACTGAGTGACTTTCTTGCCACTAGAGTTTTGCTGATGCAGTGGCTTGGTGGTATCATTTCTCTGGCCACTCATGACCTGGCTACCTCTACTGTCCCACTTGCTGCTATAGGGTGCTGGGAGGTCCAGCTATGTCGGTAAGACCCAAGGGTGTATGACTCTTTGCTAAGCTGCCTAAAGATTGATTGTTGGTTCTTTGTCCAGGGTTCCTTGAGTTTGTATAGAGGAGAGGTTTTTATTTCTCTTGCGTACAGTGGTTGGGAGAAAGATAGGATAAATCCCTGGTTTTAGTTCTCTGACTCTGAATTGATTCATAGCAAACATAAGATAAAGGAAACATTTGGTGAGTTTCTCCTATGTGTGTGTGCAGTGATGGACACATCACTGCTATCAAGGGGCTTGCTGTATCAATGAGGCTGAGCCTTAGTGGAGCCTGCAAGCATCAGTTGGAGCCAGGGGTAATGAATGCCAAGATCTCTTCTCTAGGCCCCAGAGCCCAAGTTCTAGCTGAGGAAGCAAGCACCACGAGTCAGTGTGGAAAAGCACAATGTCTCTGAGTCTCAGTTCTTTACTTAGACAGATTGCACAGGGATAATCCAGATGTGGTTTTCAACTTTAAACTACTGGCTGTTTTCAATCAATTATACCATGTCACAGTTAAAAAAATAAATTAAGCAAAACCTACATTTTGACAAAATGACACTTTAACCTTAGAATATATCTTATCCCTCCCTTGAGTACACTTGAGGGAGAGTTAAAGGATTACATGTAGCGTGTATTCATGTTGTTAAAGGAAGTTCCTCAGCTCCGTTTGTATTTCTCATTCACAGGCAGTGAATCTCTGCTTGGGTGTAGTTTGTTTTAATTAAGCAACTCTGTATTATTCACCGTGGGGTTATATAAGACATTAAAGCCATGTCTTTTTCACAGGAAAGTGTTTAAGAAACATGTGAAGTGGAGCATTATGAGCTGGAGTCATACAGAATCTGCAAGAAGACCCTCGGAGGAATTGGTGAGAAAGGAATTTCTGTTTTCTTCAATTATATTGTATAATTATTTTTCTGACTGTGCGCTCCATAGCCTTGTGCTCATGGGAGACACTTTCCAGTCTTGTGTGTTTTTGAGCTCACCGCTCAGAGAAGTTGCAATCACTGCCAAAGACATAGACATCTCTGTAGTCTTCACCTGTTCTACAGAGCATGGACTTAATATGTTCACAGTGATGTAGGGATAGGTCCAGCTGTGCGTATTGAGAGCTGTCTTGATATTTCAGATGTTACCATCCATGACCACAGCGTCATATAGCCCATGGTAAATACATCAATAGAAATACACAGGCATATGTTGTCTATTGCCAACATTATATATTTTGCCAACATTATAATGTCTTCATGTGGCATTGGAACGGCATTGGAATGGCCTAAGACTTGAAAACGTATTTTCTGTTATTCCAGTCTGCAGAAAAGAAGACTATTTAGACTCTTCAGGTTCTTCGTTTCCACAGCTGTGGAGTACAAAGCAGCTGTGGTGAAAGCATGGAGAGACGTACATCTGCTGCAGGACCATCCAGTCTACTTGAAAAGTAATTTTTAAATGTAATTTAATATGTTTGAAAATGCATGCCCTGATAGGTTTCATTTTGTTTTGTTTTGTGGCTCTGTGTCCTAGGGAAGCAATACTGAGCAATGAGTAAAGTGACATTACTGGGGCTTTGGTGTGTGCTCGTGAGCCTTCCACCCCAGAGATAACAACACCTGCGTAATCAACTTTGGAGCTTGAAAGACTCTTGGCACAGATTTCGGTGTGCGTTCTCTTCTCTGAGCCTGTGGAGACACAGCAACACCGTGTACCCGCTGGTCTCTTCACTGCGTCATAGCCAAGAGGCTGGTCTCAGTGCTGCTTTCAGGGCCGTTCTCCCAGTAATCTAGTGCCCCACAACTAGGCCTTGCCTCTTGACGGCACCACCAGGGGCTTCTCAACAGCCTTTTACACAGGCCTTTGGGGGACAGCTCCAACCCATAGTAAAATGTAAAGCAATACACAGAGTAAATCCTGCATTCCCTTTTAAAATTCCTTGTACAGATTGACAGATTGTGGGGTTTTTGAACTTTTTTTTTTTTAAATCTGGTTTGATTCTTTTGAATTTGTATCTAAGTTTAGCTTTTGCTGACTAACTATCCCCAAATGTCTTAAAACAATAAGCGTTCCTTATTTCTTCTATGGGCTGGCTGGGAAATTCTGGTGGGTATTTGATGTCGTAACAGTGTCTGACACCCCACCTCAAAGGCTGGGTGACTGAATTCACTTCCTTTCATCTAATCTCTCATCCTTTAGGGGGCTAACTTGGGCCTTGTCAAACAGTGGCAGAATGGTTCCTAAAAGGCAGAGTTAAGTGTTTTACAAATGTCTGTCTTCCCCTCATTTGATTTTGCTGGTATCATATGGATACCAAAGTAATCCAGTAGGCAAGGTCGAAATGAAGTAGTAAAGATAATGATGACTTATAGAAAGGCCCCTTACCAAGTAGCATGTGGACAACAACCACAGAAACTAGTAAATATTTTGTAAACATATCTTGCAAGGGTCAAGGTGGGAAAGTCTCTTCTAATCCTTGTTTTTCTATAGATAACCATTGTTACTCTTATAGTCCTTTTTGGTTCTCCTTTTTGCATAAGCAAATGCATGCATATGTAGACATACAGAAATATATATAGACATATATATGCATGTATGTATGTATATATTCCACTCTCCGGAATAATCTAAAATGAAAGTGTGGGTGTGTATGTGTGTGTGTGAAAACAACTATAACAAAGGGTCCTATAAATATTAAATAGATCAGCATTTTTAGGTTTGTATCTCTTACCACGGGTCTCACTAAGTAATGTGGAAGCATGAAGCCCAGCTTTGTCTCCGACTTTGCTTAAGTTTTGTTTGATCAGCATGTTCAAATGGGTGACATACCTTGGGTAGAACTCTTCTGTCACTTCTCTTTTGGTGACATTTCTCACATGTGGCAGAGATTACAGCTGAAGCAAGTGATAAAACCCTCTCCCTAAATTAAAAGGGTAATTTTTTGAGATTCATATGGAAGTAAATTTGTCTTGCTGTAAGAACCGATAATCATGAAGTTGTTTACCTGATAAAGTAAAACATTGGCTTCAGGACCAATCTTATGAACAGCTAAAAAAAACAAAACAAAACAAAACAAAAACAAACAAGCAAACAAACAAAACTTTCAGGCCCTTTTAAATAAATCCATGAATTTACTTAAGTAACATTTAAAACCTGTTTTCCTTATACTCCTAAGAAATTGGCATATTGCTCTCACTAGTTGCTTATGTTTTATGTGATGATTTATAATACTGATAAAAATTCATTTAACTTCTTTTCTATGATCCTCTTCAAATGTCGTTGCTAGTAGGCATAAACTATTTTGAGCTATGTAGATCTGGCAATTTGATCTAGCAAGTAGCTGACAGAAACAGTTGTCTTGCCTAACCTGTGAGTGCTAATATATTTTATCCTAGGGATCCTGATCCTGCCTTCCGAGTGATTACAGTTACCAAGGAAACAGGCCTAGGTTTAAAGATCCTAGGCGGAATTAACAGAAATGAAGGCCCGTTGGTATATATTCAGGAAGTCATTCCTGGAGGCGACTGTTACAAGGTAAACATAAAATAAACAGTAATGACAAAAACCCACCAGTGGTAAGATTGGTTTTCTTCCTTCAGTAAATTGTTTTTATGTGAGCTGATTGTCCTCAATGAAAGATACAAGGGAGACCTTTACCCTCAAGGGCTTTTCCCTAACATACATATAAATACATTCTCCAAGTATGCAAATAATAAATATGTCAGACTCTAACTAAAGGTTGTACAGTGCTTAGTGACATGCTGCTCAAATTGTCCCCAAAGCAGAATTCAGAGAAGCTATATCTGAAGGCATGCTTTATATGTACCTGCTGAGTTGGGATCACGCTGGTCACCTGACCTTGAACTGCATTCCTCCGGTCTCCTAAATGCAAAAGGAAGGAAAACACAAACTGAACTGTCTCATTTCTTGATTTGCACTAATTTCATTGAGTCACTAGTTGATCTTATTATTTGTCCACAAGAGACTAGAGTCAGCATCTGAGCAAGCGAGAATCTAGATTAGAATTAAGAGCAGACAGTGTCTAGCCTTCTTCCTTAGTCTCATCCTTGGTATACAAAGTATGTGAGAGAGCTCCCATTTCTTTTTCTGGTGGCTAAGCAAAACTCCAGCAACTTAGGTAACAAAGCTGCTATGCTGTTGGCATTGTCACCTCTTTAAGGTTTTATTTATGGCAACCTAGATATCTTGATAGAGCATCTTCTAAGTTTATTCTTATAGTTGTTCTTTGGGGGTTTGGTTAAATAATTACAGTTTGCCCTTCTCCCACTGCAGACACTTACAGAACAATCAGTTTGTCTTTTCAATTGGATTTCATTTCCTCAGGAAGGAAAAAAAACCAGTTTCACCAAAGTCATTGTAAAGATGGAGCGGTTTCAGGTTTGTTCATTTCACAAAGCGTCTGTGCTGGCTCATTCTCTGTCAGCCTGACACAAACAACTAGAGTAATCTGAGAGAAGAAAAAAACAGTCGAGAAATTGCCGCCATAGCTCAGGGTGCAGGAAATCTGGGGCATTGTCTTAATTAGTGATTGATTATGAAGATCCAGACCATCATGGGTGGGGACCCCTTGGCCTAGTGGCAGTGCTTCTGGGTGCTGTAAGAGAGCAGGCTGAGCGAACCAGGTTAGGAGCATCCCTCCATGGCTTCTGCATCAGTTCCTGCCCTGTTTGAGTTCCTGCCCTGGCTTTCCTCAGTGATGGGCTGTTACCTGGAAGTGTAAGTGAAATAAATGCTTTCTTTTCCTGCCCACATTGCTTTTGGGCATGATGTTCCATCACAACAATAGAAACACCAAGCATCTTTCCAATATATTTCTGAGTTGTAAGTTATTACCAGTTGAAGGTATTATAACGATATATACTTCTGCTACCCAAATTAAATCATTAGCCAAGTAACATAGTTTAATATTAAAGTTAAACAAACTCAAGCCCCCTTCCCCCAATAATTTTTTTCTTCCTTTTTTTTTTTTTTTGGTAAGAATAAAGAGATTCACTCTCACTTCAGTTTTAAAGCTTAGAGATGTGGGTGGGGAGAATGGGAGACGGGAGTCATTTAGTGTAGTTTAAGTTGTTTGCTTGCTTACCTGTTAGAGGCAGAGACTTTGTTTGTTTTACACCTGGATGACCTGGAACTCACTGCACAGTCCACACTGACCTCCAACTCATGCCTCTCAAATGTTTATATTACAGGCCACCATGCCCTGCTGAGATGCTTTGGGTAGGGGGCAATAATAGTTCAAGGTACCTGATAGATAATACAGATTTGCTTTTCAAACAAATAATAATTGTACCCTTTTATTTCCACAAACATTTGAAATTAGACTAATAAATTTAAAGCAGTGATTTTAAATGGATTTTTAACTACGAAACCATAGCAGATTAAGATATTAAGCTCAGGACATATATCTTCCTATTGGTTGATGGTGTTAAAAGACAAAACTTTCTGATGGACTGTTTCCTTCATTTACCACTAGAGTGCAGCATGAAGTTATTAATGTCCAGGATATGAGCAAAAGAAGAAAACCAATTAGAGAAGTGTAGAAGGATAAGTAATTCTCCAGTTGTGTTTATTTTGATCATATTTCCTTAAGAAGGAATGCTATCGGCACATACAAAAGAGATTCAATTTCACTGTAAAGGTTTTACTGATAAAATGCTTCTAGTGATCTAGATTCTGCTTCAGGAAAGCATTCTATCACTCTCGGCTGTCTTTTATTTTTAAGGCACAGTCTGGTCTCACTGTGTTGCCGAGGCTGGTCCTGAACTCACTCCGGAGTCCAGGTAGAACTTGCGGTATGTGCTTCTCATAGCATCTCCAGTAGCTGGTATTACAGATTTGACCCACCAGATCTAACATAGAATGCAATTTTAATCTACACAGAATTTGTACATGTTCATATTCATAGAAACATAAGCTGCAAACTTTTCCTTCCTAGAATTCCAGACTCATCATTGTTAATTATTTTCTGAATTTGTTTCATGTGTGCTTTAAGTTGGCTATAATTTTTTAAAAAACTGTTGGGGGGGTGCACATGGATCTGTTTTTCCTTTTTGTCATATGCATGTGGTACCTATGGATGCCAAAAGAGGGCATCAGATCTTCTGTAGCAGAATTTGGTTAGCTCTAAGAGCTATAGGCAGCCTGTACACTGAGAACAAATGTACCGGTTTCTGAATAAGGAGATAAGAGAATCTGAAAGCCCCTTCATCCCACTTAACTAGTCCCTGGCAGTCTAGAGCCCTCAGAGAACAGTCCTAAACCTATTGACCTCAACACTCCCTTCATTTTCATACTCAGCTTTCTAACTTCCTGAAGACAATCTCCACTTAGCTCTTAGAGGTTTCTCAGAACCAACATTTCTGAGACACAGTGGCATAATCCATGACACTTACCTCACCCCATCTCCTCTTTTCTTCCCAAATAATAGGTTCTTCTCGATCGCTTTTCAAAGTCTTTCCCAATCATTTCCTTCTTCCCATATCATAGCAACCGTATTCCAATCTATGTTAGCACATACTTTTGACATCTCTCTCTCTCTCTCTCTCTCTCTCTCTCTCTCTCTCTCTCTCTCTCTGTGTGTGTGTGTGTGTGTGTGTGTGTGTGTGTGCGTGTGTGTGTGTGTGTGTGTGTGTGTGTCTGTGTGGTATGTGTGTGTATAAGTGTATGTGTATGTTGGTATAGGTACGTGTATGTGTACATGAAAATGGAGGTCAGAAATCAATGCCAGTGTCTTTATCTATCACTCTCTACCTTAACATTTGAGACAGGGTCTCTTACCAACCCTAGAACTGGTTAATTAAACTAGACTGGCTGACTAGTTGGCTCCAAGCATCAGCCTCTCTCTTCCTTCCCAGAGCTGGCATTGCTTGATTTTTTTTTTTTTTTTATACAGGTGCTGTGGGTCTGTACTAGGCTTCTCTTACACAGCAGGCAGTGTTTTGACTGAACCATCTCTCTAAGCTCTCAGGCTTTAGTCTGTCATTGGCTCTCGTTGGTACACTCAGTAGCTTTATCTGCTCTTAATGCACCCTTGCCTAATTCCTGTCCCACCAAACTACCTTAACTACTAGTAGTAACCTACATGCCTCTGTGTAGACCCCCTTCTGCCTTCAGCCCTTCTCTTTGACCATCTCTACATTCACAAACTTGCATTCCCTATTTCTGAGAGAGCCTACCCTTCCTTATCTCCATGTAGGTGTATTGTTCCGTTAAGCTGGGAACAACACCTCTTTCCCATTCTACTATTCCAGGTGTCAGTTTAAAGAACACTTGGCAGAGGACTTGTTTCCTGTCCTCCAGTGCAACTGCAGATAAGGCCAGGTTTTACTGTTTCTGTGTGTGTGTGTGTGTGTGGCTAGGTTTTGTTCCCATGCTTCCTTTCACCGAGCTCAGTTTGTAATGGAACATCTGTGTCGATTATTTTAACTAGGCTGAGCCACTGGTCACTACGCCTCCTAAAGGCAAGGACTCCATCTGATTTCGTTACAGTAATTACCTTAATGTGACTCCCTCAGATATTAATGAGTGGATGTTGCCACGATCATTCTGTCACCTTTCTGTCTATTTACCCTTCCACTGCTGTCAATTTCACTCCTGACCAAGATACATCTCCTACTTGGCCTGTATATCAGATGATGGGTAATTTTTTGAAGTTTTCAAATGTTTTCTTCTCTTTCATTTATAACAATAAAGAATAAAGCTCCTGCAAATATGAAGTAACATTTCACATTTCATTTTACTGATCCTAAGGCATGTTTAAAATACATACATAAGCTCCGTACAGAGTGTAAATATATGTAGCTACGCACTGTCCCTGTTTGCCTGTACAGGTATATTTCTTTTCCTAGCTCTGAAACTGAAATGACCCTCACAAACCATGCCATCGTGTACTTGACAATATTCTTCCCCACTACTTAAAGAAATAGGATCTCTTGCAGTGATTGTCACCTTAGATTTGATAAGTTGAGGATTTTTTGTCAAGCTTGGAAGTAAAGGCAAAGGTCCTATTTGCCATAGGTGCCCACAGGCATGGGTCACAAAGCATGGAAGGCTACTTTTCACTTCCAAAGGATGCTATGCCGAGCACATTGCTGACCTGTAGTCAAAGCATTTGGATACACAGGACAGCAAGGCTTCTGGAAGGCAGAAACCAGTCCCATTGTAAACACTGAGGAAGCAGCAGCCACAGTTCACTTTGCAGCCTCACTCTCTTCTTAACCGTTGTTGTTTCCATTATCCCGTAACTATGTTAACTTCCTGAAGCTAGTTCCCGGACCTCACTAGCTTGTTGACTTACTAGATTCCTTTGCACTGTGCTAGAGAATCAAACATGATATCATGATGGGGCCAACCAAAGGAATAGGCGCAACTGTCTGAGAGTTAGCTGTATCAATATTGATGTGTTCTAATTTGCAAAAGAGTGAAAGTAAATTTAAATAAGGACAGTGTAAAGTAAGTGCCGAGACATAGTAGTTGTGAAACTGATTCACCTTCTTTACCACCTATGAGTTTTGCGAGTATTCTTTGAGTCTTACACTGAGCTCATATTACAGATACTTACACCAACTTTCTTGCTAGGAAAACTAACAGAGTCTCAGACATTAAGCAACGTTCTTACATTTACAGCAGTAACTAGAGTTAAAAGAAGGCTGCATCTAGTTTGTAGCTTGGAAAAGGAATCCAAATACAGAAGCAACATTTTCTTTCTTACTAATTAGTTCTGTCAGAACCGGGCTCAATAGATGGTTTCTGATAATGCCATATGATGTTATTTAAAAGCTTGATAATGTAATCATAATTGAAATGAACAGTGATGGCAGTTTACAACAGAAGAACATATGTGGCCAGGAGCACATTATTATTTTGACAGGTACATTACTGTCAAATGGGAGAGTGTTCAAACTGAAGTTCAACATTTAGACATGCCTGGCGTTTTGCCTGCCACGTGGTGCAGCTGCTCAGTAACCTGTGAGCAGAAGAGGCCTCAGCATTCCCTCAAGTCATGTCTGCACATATATTGTATATTAATCTATCTGGGGCAGAATTCACTCACTTAGGATGCCAGACTTACAGAACTGGCTTTGTTTTCACTCACATGCTCTGACTTTTAAACAGGTTCAGAAATCCATATGATAAGTTATTATCTTGTTGTAAGAGGCAAAGAAAAACACTCACTGCTGCAAATACATGTTCAAAATTAAATACATACATACATACATATACATACATACATACATACATACATACATACATACATACATACACATGCACTAGAAACCTGTAGCCAGAGGCCTTCTCTTCTCAATACATTCTGAGAAATGTTCCTTTAACACATACAGGTAAAATACTGCCATAGGAATTGTATGGCTTGAGCAGAGAATGAGGGAGGCTGAAGGTCAGCCCAAGTCCTTTTTCCCATCTGGACTTTTGTAGCCATTCTCTTTGTATCCTGGCAGTGATTTTCTGTAACGGGCATTAATTCAGGCGTTGGCTCCAGCTGTCTGTAGTTTGGTTCCTGGTTCTTGGTAAGAGGATGTGCTCTCGCATCCCTTTCTCTCATTGCTCCTGCTAATAATTGCAGCGCTCACTTTCAAATTCCGGTCTATCTGAATGCCAGCCTCCATGCCATTCCCTCTCAGGTGGGAGGCTCATGCTGGCATGTTGACCAGCTTCACGATTTGATTCTAGGGCTTGCGCAGAGAGCCACAGAGACTGTGAGTTCATGATGGCAGAGGCCTTGTCATGTTCAGGAGACACTGCTTCACTCCAGGTCTCTCTGACCTCTCTGAATATTTCTGCTGCGCCATACAGGAGGGCGTGGTACATATGTCCCCTTCGGGGCCGAGCACTCTCCTGGCTCAGGTTAGGTCTTACGTCAAGTATCTTGAATTTGCAGAGACTGTCTCAACACTGTCAAAGTCAAAACTAAACTTTTTAAACCTTGTGTGTTGGTCAGCCTTCTGTTACTAGATCCCTCAGCTGATCGACTGATGGTCTGTTCGGATTCACACTCTTATGTGTTTCAGTCCTTGGTTGATTGGCTCCCTGCTTTGGGCATAAGACAACGTACTCAGGCAAGATGTGACAGCATGAAAATGCTCATCTACTGTGCAGGAAACAAGAGAGAGAGAGGAAAGCAGGGTCCCACAGCCTGTCCTCTTTGGGGACTGTCCTCAGTGCCTCCCCTGCCTCCCACTCACTCACCCCACCTCTGAAAAGTCGCAACTGCTTCCGCTAATGCCAAGTGGGAACTGAGCTTCTAGCACACAGAGCTTTGGAGGGCACTCAGAAGTTAACCCTTTGCCTTTTCTGTAGTACTAGAAATAATACTTTCTGTGTTGATACTAACGAGAAAAGAGAACTACCGTAGAGTCTGTAAAAGAACAGAACTTTCCTTAAAAGTTAAATTAAGAGAAAGGGGGCTTCAAAACAACTACTCAAATAAAAAATAACTGAGATACTGGCCCAGCCACCACATCAACCTTGTAATTTATAACGCTGGGTCTTATGTACTTGGGATAGTTATGTGCAGGGCCAGAGCTTAACAAAGATAGCCACTTAAATCAGCATGACACGGCTATGAATCTGTATGTACAGCCTAGTAGGCCTGGCCACAGGAGACCTAGCAAGTGTAGTAAAGAGGATGCTTGAGTATTAACTGAGATTTGGATAGGGTCAATATAATTAGGTTTTTTTAACCTCATGTTTAAAAAAACTCAGCATGCATATTCATGCTTATGTGTACACTTTGTGTGTGTAAATGTGTATGCATGTTTGTATCGTGTGCATTTATGTGTGTATGTGAATGTGTATGAATGTTTGTATTATGTGCATATGTGTGTGAATATATATACATGTTTGTATTGTGTGCATGTTTGTGTGTGTGCATGTATGTCTGTGTGTACGTTACATGTATGTGTGTAAATATATGTGCACGTTTGTATTGTGTGCATATATGTGTACATGTGTATGTATGCATATGTGTATGTATGTGTGTGTGCATTACATGTATGTGTGTAGGCACATGCTGTGTGTGCATGTATTTTCACATCTTCGTTAACTGAAGGAAAGATAGACGAATGTTCATTCACTACAGCTTACTAGTGAATGTGCAGTGAGTGCTTGGCTTGCTTTATCAGTCAGAATCTTATAAGACTCACAGTGCTGAGCTTTGAAAACAGATGTGTTTCCTGGCACACAGGCCTATTTCCTAGGCAGATTCATAAGCATGACAATGTATTCACTATGTGGATAAGCCACACCATTTCATTTACATATATTACATAACCAGGTATCAATAAGACATTTTGCTATTGGGATGATCTATTTTTTTTTACTTTGTGTTTATAACATTATTCATAAAAATTAATTGCTTTTATTATGTTAATCTCATTAAACTACCTTATTCTTCTTTCATAATTTTCCCTTTGACTTTTCTTTTTAGGATGGACGTTTGAAGCCTGGAGACCAACTTGTCTCAGTAAACAAGGAATCTATGATTGGTGTATCATTTGAAGAAGCAAAAAGCATAATCACCAGAGCCAAGTTGAGGTAACAATTCCATCCATAGGGTAGGATGATTCATTTTGCATATATATATATATATATATATATATATATATATATATATATATGTTTTTTTACTCTGCTGGAAGCACTGTCTTTGAATTTACTTGATTATATTTGTTGCATATCCACAAAGTCATTTCTTTCATCATAGGTCAGAATCTCCTTGGGAGATAGCATTTATCAGACAAAAATCTTACAGTGGCCATCCAGAGAATGTTTGCTGTCCATCCCCATTACAAGCTGCAGAAGACTGTGGGCCTCAAACTTCATTTAATCTTTGTTCCCCTTCCCCTGAAACACTAGTTCCGAAGACCTCATCCACTCCTAAGACTCAGGACCCCATGTTACCTTCTTTTAAAGCAACTCAGGTAATCTTAAACTCCAGCTTAACATTCAGTCCATAAATCCTTTATGTTTTCCTCTAATGTTAAGTCAATATAGAATTTTAATTTCATTAATAATACTTACTAATAAGTTAGCATTTCCTTTAAAGACTTATTTCCTTTTTAGATTTTTATGATGTAAACTACAGATTTTCAAGTCAATGTATCCTTTCTTTTAAAACTTAATCAGAAAGCATCAACATACTACTAGATATCCTACCTCATGGAAGATAGGTACTTTCTCTCTCTCTCTCTCTCTCTCTCTCTCTCTCTCTCTCTCTCTCTCTGTGTGTGTGTGTGTGTGTGTGTGTGTGTGTGTGTGTGTGTGGTTATTGGTTTCTTCCTTATGTCCTGAGGCAAATCTTGACCATCCTATCTATAGTATTCCTTTCACCTTCACATATGTGTCCTGAGAAATAATTCACCCTACTTATTTAATTCCTACAAAATGAGAAATTTATATATCCAAGTCAATGTAATCACTTTCAATCTGCTACATTATCCTATTAAATCACAATTCTCAAGTGGACTCTAGATTCTTTAAATTTGTGTTAGGAATAAAATAAAACAAGAAACAGGTAGACTTTTAGTCAACAGGATAAGTTACTTAAGGGCAAGGTCTGTTCAAGGTATATGTTGACCAGACAGACTGTTTTCATGTCAGTCCTTAAATGGGATCTTCTAAAAGGCAAGGGATGTGGCCTTCTGTTCTGTTATCCTTACACACTGTAGAGCCGAAACCATTATCACTTTCAACTCTGAAATATTTTCTTTGAAGATGAATATACCAAATATTAGGAGATTCATACTTTTTCAAATATTGCTTTGATCTCCTTAAACATTCTATTTATGTTAACATGGGCATATCTAGTTTGGTCTATGACCTACTTTAGAAAATGACACATCATCTCCTTCATTTTCTATCACAGACAAAACCTGGATACAATAAAACAGAATATACTCCAATTACTTCTTTGGACAACAGCCCAACAGATACATCTAATTCAGGTATATTCACATTTAATTCCTGTTACTACTTTCTTCAATTAATCTTTCTTAATGAATTCATAATATGACTTTCCATAGACCTTAAGAAGGTTATGTTACAGTGTTTTCCTTCGATGTATAAACGAACAAAATAAATGTATTGTTTGCTGCTTTCTGTTGAATTTTGACTTTTTCTGGGAATTTATTTGAACATAAAGTTGAAATTTTAAGAATTGCACTATAATAAATGTATGTGAAAGTGTAGTATTTAAATGGTAATCAAGTAATGAAAGGATTCTATATCCAATGTGCAATTTATTGCCCCTTTACTCACATACTCATGAGATATTCCAATGTACCTTTGAAAACACAGTATAGAGGGAACAGAACTGAAGGAAAAAATGTTTGCTTTGCTTGTTTGCTTGTCTTGGGAGATGTTTTATAAATATAAATTAGAAAGGACAGCCATACTGACTTTGATATTGTTTTGAATTACTCTAAAATGACTGAGTAATTTATTTTTAAATAAAATCAAATCAAAATTGTCTAAGATACATATAGAAAATGATTTTTAATCAAACCATAAAGTTCTTATTGTCTCAGATATCAAGAAAAATAATTCCTCTCCTGAAATTATCTCCAAAAGTTGGAGAACTCAATTTAGAGACTATATTTAATATAACTAAAAGGCTAACTATGTAGTGCTAAATTATAATTCAAAGTGCAGTTCATACGTATTAATTTTTAATGCCATTATTTTTGCTAAAAGTTACAAAATAAAGTGATCTAGTTTAGATTAAATAGCTACTAGGACATGGACAAATGGTATAGTTTAGTAGAAGAGCATATGCTTACCAGGCACGAATGCCTGTTTTCAGGCCTCAGCACAAGGAAGGAAGGAAAGAAGGAAGGAAGGAAGGAAGAAAGGAAGGAAGAAAGGAAGGAAGGAAGGAAGGAAGGAAGGAAGGAAGGAAGGAAAGAGCCACCATCAGACAGATTTTACGAGGATTCATGCTTCATTCCTCATATATTTCCTCTGATTGGAGGAAGTATTTTCTGATGGGTTAGTAATCATTAGCCAAAATTATATACCTTTTAATTACAGAGATTTAGTGATTCTTGGAAATACAATTAATTAGTATTCCTTTCACATAATTAACATCCAGTCTCTTGATAGACTGTTTGTATTTTAAATTGAGAATTCACATGGAAAGAAGAAGATAGATGAGTGAAGCAGATAATCCAAGATGCAGGTTCAGCCAGAGTTGCACCATGAGGAAAGTCAGGGTCCTTTGTACCTTGATTATATTGTAAAGCATTAATTATGCAACATGTATAATAAATTTTCAATTTTCAAAGTAACCAAACTAATTAGTCCCCTTAGCCACTCATTTAGTATACATTTGCTAAATGTTACCTAGTTAGCAATGAACACAGCACAGCAAGAATTCCAGAGAGATCTAGGCTCTTTCTGTGAGTTACTTAATGTTTCTGTAAAATAAGTGATTATGTTAGCATCCTCATTACTCAAATCAGAAACCATTTAAGAATGTATGTATTTCTCCATAGATTTGCACATGCATATGCATTTTATATTGTATACAAATAATGTAAAGACATGTACAAAGTAGACTAAGGAGAGAATGAATGTGAAGCTCCAGGATACAAATGATAAAACAGCCAGTTGTTGTACAGGAAAACACAGGAGCAGCCTGGGAGGTCCGAACCCTTGATCCTGGTCTCTTAGTTCCATGACCTGGAGACAGTCGCTTAAGGGGACGTTACAGATTAAAGGTCACACAGTTAAGCACTTAGCATTGTGATTGGCACATGGTATATGCTCAGCAGCATAATGATAATTTTTATCTTTAATCGCAAAACATAAGCTAGCATGACCTTCCAGAGCCAGAGACAGCAGAAGTGGGGGCTTCTTACAGGTGAGCCAATTTTATGTCCTTCCTGGGACATAGCAAAGGACTCATGGTGATATGCAAAAAACAAGAAACTTCACCTCCTCAAAAATCAGACGTTATCTAAGTGTTAATGGGAGCAGGCAGAAGACCATCCTAATATAAGGAGGTGCCGAGAGCAAGAGCACAGATCTCACATAAGTGAGTCCAAGAGACCCTAAGAGGCAGGTCTCATGGGAGCACGTATCTTGCAATAGTAAGCAAAGTGAGATTTGTACCAATGACTATAAGAAAATATGCTTGATTTTGGAAACAGGCTTGATTTTGGAATAGGAAAGCAGTTATGCAGAAATATATTTGAGTAAGTCATTTATATATTAACATTAACACAGAATATTTTTCTAGAATAGAAATAGCATTAATTCAGATCCTCATTTGTATTTCTACATAATTGCAGCAGGGGAGATTTACTGGATGGGGCTGTACACTAAAGGGAAGTGGGAACTCTCATAATTGTCTCCAGGTAACGTGTCCATGTTGTGCTTTCTCTTGTGTAAGTACATCGGCTTAGATTTGCCATATTAGATCCTTAAGTATCACCTTCTAGACTCCTTTAGTCGATTGGTATTCACATTAGTTCATTTTCTCATTAGTGGACCAAATACCTGACAAAGAAATCAAGATTATTTGGGCTCACAGATTCAGGGGGAAGAGTCAGTGCATTACGGTGGAAAAGATATGGCTAAGAAACCATGTAACTGTGGGAGCATGTGGCAAAGCTTCCCACACAGTTACCTTATCATGCTGCAGAGAAGACTGAAATCAGAAGTGAATATAAACCATCAAAAGACGCCCTCCAGACTCCCCTCCACAAGCTAGGCCCCACACATTAAAACTTCCCTAACTCAGTATCATCCCTAAATAATACCAACAGCTAAGGGCCATGTATTCAACTTATGAGCCCACAGGGGTATCCAAATTCAAACCACTGCAGTATTTATTTTAAAAATGTAAACGACTTTTAATAATTAACCTCAACAACAATAAACATAAGATGCTCTTCTCTGTTTCCATCTCAGAGATATCTGCAAGTATAAAATTAGAATGCTTAAGGTCAGTATTATACATGAATATAATTTAAGGTTATCTGTCATATATATATATATGTCTGAGAATTCAGAATTGTTTATCATGGCAGTAAGTTGAATAATATTCAAGTTTATGAGTAAACTGCAAATAAACTGAAGCTGTTTCTAAGGGAAAAAGAAATGGTGTTATTTGGTTAGCAGTGTGACAAGACTTAATTCCTTTGCACTCAGTCTTTCAGAACTCCAACAGTGCTGATGGGGAAAATATATCTTCTAAGGCTTTGTGTAAAATTAAAAAAAAAATTACAATGTTGATCGTACTCTTACAAAGCATTTCATTTCTTCTCATCCTAAAAAGAGCAGAAATAGAGTGTCCCCAGAGAGGAGCAAATGGGAGGTTGAGGTGGGGACGGATGGAGGGAGGGAGTGAGGGAGGGAGGGAGTGAGGGAGGGAGGGAGGGAGGGAGGGAGGGAGGGAGGGAGGGAGGGAGGGAGGGAGGGAGGGAGGGAGGGAGGGAGGGAGGGAGGGAGGGAGGGAGAGAAAGAGTCATTGGCAATTGAGGTCTGTGAGGGACTTCATGGTTTAAGCAACTCTGAGCTGTCATCACTTGCTGGTGTTATGCACAAGTCTCTTCAGGAATTAACCTGGAAGTCAGTATGTAGAGGAAGGCAGGCTGAAGAAAACAAGCTTTTGTCAAGGCACAGTGCTTGCTTGCTATGTAACTGAGGGTTGGGATAGTTTTATATTGTCTCCCCTTTCCTCTTCACACAATGTCTCTTTTTCAGTTTTCGGAGTTGCTTCCATGACTTGACTGATTTTTGCCTTTCTAGTCCTTGTCAAATATTGTTTTGAGTCTTTCTACGTTGATGAAAATTTTGATGACGGAAAGAACACGGACTCAAAGCAATACTTGTTTGTGAAGTCACTAGAGGCCAAAGCCGTAGCATTGGCATGGCCTGGACTTTCAGCCTGCACCAGTTTCTTTACCTTGTCAGACCCATGTCATTGTTATTATGAAGATTAATGAACTCAAGTCTAATTCATCCACCATCTGCCTAGAGAAAAAACAGAGCTAACTTGTTATTTCTACCTTTTGCCACATCAGATTTTTATGCTTAGCTGTAGGAAAATAGTAAAAATGTGTACCTTGGTATATGTGGCTGCCATGTATGTCCCCTTCTCTCTCCTCTGCCCATTGCTTTCATCTACTCAGTGACACTTTCACACACTTAAACTTGAACTGACTCATTCAAGGCCAGTTAGTCTTGGGTTAAAACCATCCACGGGATAGCTTCAGTTCACCCCATGTTAGTGACCCTTAATTGTAGGTCAGGTACCAACTAGAAAAACAGGTCTCAAGATGCAGCCTTAGAGTTGAGAAATAGAGTTTCCTTACCTCCCTTTGCTCTTCCATTTCATTTCAGCCCATGATAATCTTCTCTGCCACACTCTAAGTTTGCCACAGAGTTTCTCTGTGGATTTAATATTTTTTAACCTCATGGCCAGCAATTAGATGTCATGATAACACAAGAGTCTTCCTTGCTGTTACCAGAACTGTAAAAATTCTGTCACACTAAAAATCAACTCTTCTCAAGGTTTAATTCCATTTGGAGCTAAAAGTCAGTGACAATTTTTTTTTATATATCCTCTTAACACCTATAAGCTATATTAAAGATTTTGCATAGAATGTTGAGGATGTGTTAAAGGTTTAGAGGAAGACTCTTTATCTTCATATGTACTTCTTATGTTCTTAAGAAAGAGAATGCAAATCACTCTGTACTTAGAGACAGATGCTCTGAGAAATTAAAAAAAATTAAAACACTGCATAAAGATGTGACATTTCAAAAAGTTTTTTTCTCTTCCTCTTGTTTCTATGTGGAACTAGTAAAATACCATTTAAGAGTGTATTTAGAACAGTGACAACTTAGATAGGAAGGACTGACATAAATTGTTGAAATTTGTCTTTAAAACGGTAGCATATTAAATCGTTTCTCAAGGGCTGGCCTCTGGTGGCACCTAATTTCCCATTCCTGCAAACAGGAAAATGAATATCTGCATAATTAAGCTGCATTGAAAACATACAGGGAAAAAAATGGATGAGGAGAGTATTTCCTTTAACTGTTAAAGGTTCACTTTTACTGCTAGAAACTCAGTCCTTGTGTAAAATGGAAGGGGATTTTTTAGCTCAGAAAGTTGCATGCCCACATGGTCCTTCTGTGCATAAATGTTAGAAGTTGTACTTAGTTTTTCTAGACGATTTCCACAGTTCCTGTAGTGGTACTATCTTTTCCAGTCAAGGAAATTGCATGGTCTTTCTGACTCTAGTATTATTTCACTTGCTTGAACAGGGAGGCTTTTAGGCTGCAGTTACCAGGGCTTAGTGATGAGCATCAAAATGGTTAGGTGTCTGTCTTTTAGGCTAATGTTTCCATAAAATCCATACTGCATAATTTACTGTGCTGCATATTATATCCCTCAGTGCTCAAGTAAAGCTGATTTATATGATACATTTTAGACTTACAGGGGGAAAAATTCATAAAAACAAAAGTAAGACCTGCCAACTGTTTAACCAGAATTATTTTTGAACAGCAGGAGCCCAGAACACAGCTTGTCAAATGAAAAGTTCTACTCCAATTAGATCTCCAATTAATGTGCACCCTGTTGTCTTCTAGATATTGCTCCTGCCTGGACTGATGATGATTCTGGACCACAAGGAAAGAAGATTTCCCTGAATCCTTCTGTTCGCCTGAAGGCAGAGAAACTGGAAATGGTAAAGCCCTTAAAATTGTATTTTCTTCACAAGACAGCAGGAAAGAGCTGCCTTGTTCCTGGAGAGGAGCATGTTATGGAGCCATTGGTTTCTTGAAGCAGCTCATTTAATTAAATGAGTGACAGTTTTTGTTGTGTTTCCGTTATTTAATAACATTTAAATTTGGAAGTTCATAGTAGTTCACTAGTGCAAAATACAGATAAAACCTTTGGATACTAAACTGACATCCAAATGAGTTCCTTTCTCTTTGGCTAGGATGATAGCTTAGTGGGTAAAATACTAGTCATGTAAACATCTAAGTTCGGGCCCCCAGAACCAGAATTGTAAAAAGCCAGGCTTGTGGGGAAGCACAGTTAAGCAGGTCTTTGGGGTCCACTGGCCAGTTAGCAGTTTTGGGTGGCTTTTATGGCGACTTGACACAGCTGAAGTCATCTGGGAAGAAAGACTGTCACTTAGAAACAAATAAAACACAAATGCCTTCCTCAAGTTGTCTTATAGGCAAGTTTGTAGGGCATTTTCTTCATTAATGATGATGTGGGAGGGTCCAGCCTACAGTGGGTACTGCCAACCCTCAGCAGTTGGTTCTGGGTTGTATAAGACAGCAGGTTGAGCAGGCCATGGGCAGCAAGTCAGTAAGAGGTTCCATGCCTCTGCTTAAGTTCCTGCATCCAGGTTCCCGCCTGGAGTTCCTGCCCTAACTTTCCTCCTTGATAGCATTTGACCTGAGAGTTGTAAGCTGAAATAAAGTCTTTCTTCCCAGAGCTGCTTTTGGTCATGATGTTTACCATAGAATTAGATCCCCCTCTAAAATACCAGCGTAGTTTGTTTGGCAAGCTCCAAGCCAATGAGATACCATGTCTCAGAAAAGCAAGGTGGAAAGCAACTGGGGAATAATAGCTGATATTGGCCTCTGGTGTCCATGCAGAGTTTTGTGCCCACACATATGTATTTCCCCCTCCCCCCCAACACACACACAACACACACACACACATACAAAAATATACCTTGCCAATTGTAATCAAAATTCTGACGAAGTTCAGTAGCCTTCATATGCGGTAGCAGTAAATGCGATGAAAGTAGTTGGGTCCACATGAAATTCAAAGAGATGACAGCAATGCACTAACTAAAGCATTGAGAGCATCATGTACAAGAAACAGAAATGATTAAAACAGAAACATCACAGGTGAAAAGCACTTCGGAATTGATGATGTTTCTGAGGAGCTGAGAGGAAAACTGTACCACATCTGGTTACTGGAACTCGACACCCTGTCTTCCTGTGACTTTCATGTTTGTAGAAGAATATGAAGTTACACAGCTAGAATAAACAGTATAAATAGAATAAATATCATAATTATTCATTCTCATCTCTCTACCTTTGCTTAGTTCCAAGTTCCCTTCTCACCACCAATTTAAATCTTCCTATTGTTTAAATGATGATCAAATCTACACCTTTTCCAAGAATTTCCTGACTATAATTGCTTGGGCAAATGCTGCCATATTTTACATATTTGTAGCACTAACTGTCATGTCATACTGCCTTATAATCTCTTTCTGCTTAAGCCAAAATTCTATTGCCATATAGAAGAGGCCATGTGTCTCTTCTCACCTGTTACTAGTTTCCAGGCAGAAACATCCTAATGAAAGACAGTCCAACAAGAAGAAACTATGGGTTTTACTTCTCACAGAAACCTTCAGAAATGAAAAGCCAAATAAGCCAGGGAATCTTGTGTACATTTATAATTAGTTTTAGAACAAAGAGTGGCCAGTGTTGTACAAGGATGGCTAGGCAATGGGGATATGATATCACCTAATAGTTATAAAAGGGGAACTTTGAAAGGCTGGTTCGGTTAATGGTGTACTATTAGAACAATTGCACAAAGCATACAGTAGATGGAAAGTATATAGCATGGTAAGCCGTGATAAATTTTTAAACATTATATAGAGTGATGGGAGATGTTACTCTGTAAATATGTTTCTCATACTGGTTAATGAGTAAAGCACTGTTGGCCAATAGAAAAGGAAGATAGGAGGGACTAGGAAACTAGGAGGAAGGAGGAAGTAGTTGGGAGGAGTTAACATGGAGAGACTGGAGAGGTAGTACACCAGCCCCTCTGGCTGGTAAGATGAGACCACATGGAAATACTTAGATTAATAGAAATGGGTTAATAATTAAGAAAGAGCTAGCCCATAAACAAGTAACTGGCCAACAGCATTATGTCAAATACAGAGTCTCTGCATGTTATTGGGGGCTGGCGTGGCGGCGGGACCAGACCAGCAGTGGGGGAAAAACCTGCTTGTAACAATAGAGTAAAACTATTTGTAAAATATGGAATGAGTATGAGCTTATACACAGACACCACATTCAGAGGGGAAAATGTGGAAAACCACATTATCTGGCAATAGTGATTGACCCGGAGAAATGATTCTCAACATCAGGAGTATATGTTCTTCCTTAGAGGACATTTGGCCATATCTACTGTGCTGGTTGCCAGTGGTGAAGACCAAATCCAGATCCCCAACCAGGACTAAAACTTGCATCCTAGAACTCTATGTCCTAAAATTTAAATAGGATTTCTAACAACTCAGGAGTCAGTTTTTGCTAACAAACACGCAAAGTATGTCTCATTTCCTTGCAACTAGAGGAATTCATGTTAACAGCATATTTCTGGTATTGTGACACAATGAAGACGTAAAACTGACAAAGCCTGTTACAAATGTAGGATGCTAAGATTGTTTATATATTGCTGGCGTCTGTAAGTGAGCACACGTAGCTGAAGACGCCTATGACTCAGCACCTCCCCTTTACAGTAGAAAAAAATGCATGCATCTAGAAAAGAGGACATGCATAGTGTTTTATAATAAAAAGAGGTGAAGTAAATGTCTATCAGAGAATGGGTAATAAGTGAACTATATATGTAGGCAATACTGAACAATGGTAAAATCGTTATGTTAAGATGAAATTAGAGATTTGTAGTTATCCTGTTAGGCTACACCATTCGTATAAAATTCTAAGTAACAAATTAAAGTGGACATTATTTAGGGGACATGTACTTACATGCTAAGTAATACTAAAGAACGGGCAAGAAGAATGTAATGACCTTAGGACAGCATTTACTGTGAAGATAGATTGAGGATGCTTTCAACCCAATCTATAGTCTCGTCTCTTGAAAATATGTGTATATTTTAAACAAATATCACTGAGTATTTTAAGATAGCCAAGTACTTAGGTGTCTTTTGTGTTCTTCTCAGAAAATATTTGTAATTTTTCAAGATGAAAGGAATACACATCCATAAAGTCTAAAGATCTTTCTTGAATGTTAAGTAAACAATACTTATTCTGGCTTTAACAGGATAGATGGATGGTTCTAGACCAAACTTAAAAAAAAACTTTTAAGTATCTTTCCTGATACTCAGCCTACTTCCCATTTCCTTCCACTGTGCCCAGTCAAATTGTGTGCCTTTATGATAAACAAATGCTTTTAGTGATACTGTGTCCTCTATACACTTGCATGAAACAGAACACTGTACTTACTAAAATCATTTGTACATTATCCTCACCCTAAAGACAATACGCTATTTCAGCAAGCGACTGCATTGTATTTGTTGATATTATTGCACTGCGTTAATATGCTTGACAAATAGTAAGCACCAAATAAGTGTTTGGTTAACGAACTGGTGACTATTTGGACATACTTCAAATGAGAAGGTGCCTGTCAAGGATATTGCTTAGTTTTAATGTGATTTCCTTAGCTTTAATGTGACTGACATTGTGTGCACTATTGTAGAATCCAATGATAGGGCACCCAGTCTGTTCTTGTGCATTGAAATTAGTTTGGGTTAAATATAACTAGAGAATCCCAAATGGCAGTGGTTTCCATTAGAAACTTAATGTTTTAATTTTGCCTTCCATAAAGAAGTCCAGAAGAAGAAGAAAATAACCGGAGAGAAGCAGAGGCTCCAAGTATCAGGGACCCATATACTAGCCTTTCAGACAGACAGCCTATTCCACCATTACATTGAGGTTCCTTGTAACACAAGGAGCCTGATTACTTCTAACCTTTCTCCCTTTGTCTTGAGGCAGAGGGGAGAACCACTTCCTCTTCTTTTGATAGGAGACCTCCTGCATGCTCTCCAGCACTTGTCCACTGGCTAACACAGAGCCTTAGCACCTTATCAAAAGGCTAATGGAATGTGAATGTCTTTTACCTGGACATTATGGTTGGCTCTGTCTAAGGCTAAAGTTCACAGAAAGGACAGTAGAGTGCAAGTGGGAGCTTCTACATTTTTTTTTTTTTAATTTTAAAGACAGAAGTTACTTTGCCCAAAAGGAAGAGCCTGGTGGAGAAATGGGTGTCCGGGAAAATGTCTCTGTTTTCTTTGGTAGCCTGAAACCAGCCAAAATTGAGAGTATTTTCCATTGAACACAATTCTATCAACTTCATTTCTAGTCTCAAGATAACAACCAAATGTTTTTCATAATTTTTTGTGAGTGGTATCTATAAATTTGACTTCAGTAAAAAGAAAATCTGTTATTTTTCTTCTGCAAAATCACATATACTAGAAAATAATTTCATTTCTGGTCCTGTAGCCATGTTTGTAAATATGGCATTAGCCAACATATTTGCTGTGGGGTGTGTGTGTGTGGCAGACTCTGGAAGGCAATTGTTTATAGGTATTTAACCTATAGTCGACAGACTTCCCATGTGATCTAGTTCTGTTCTGGTCACAGGCCCCTCTGGTGATTTGCTTTTTCACTACATTATAAAAATACCATTCTAGTGAAATATCTTACACTTTGGAGGTTTAAAAATTGCTTCATATAAGTCCATTACCTTCCAGGCTCTCAATTACCTCGGAATTCAGCCAACAGAGGAACAGCATGAAGCCCTGAGACAGCAAATCCAGGCTGACTCAAAGGGGACAGTGTCTTTTGGAGGTAATGTCTTAAGTGCATCATGTTGTATTATCGTGGACAGTTGGTGGAAGTTATTGTGACCCACTTTCATTAAGAGAACTTCGTCCTCAGAGGGAGAATGAAAACTCACAACATGCTACTGCACATTCCTTAACAAGCCTTTTTTTCCAATCTCTTTTTTATTATATTTAAATTAAAAACAATCTTATTTTACGTATCAATCCCAGTTCCCTCTCCCTCCCATCCTTCCACCAACTCCCCCATCCCATCCACTCCCCCAAGGAGGGTGAGGCCTTCCATGAGGGATCATCAAAATCTGTCAAGTCATTTGGGATAGGGCCTAGGCCCTCCCCAATGTATCTAGGCTAAGGGAGTATGTATCTCTTCATGGGAAATGGGCTCCTGAAGTCCCATTCGTGTACTAGGGATACATCCTGGTTCCACTTCCAGAGGCCCAATAGACTCCTCAGTCAGTCCTGCTAGCTGACACTCACGTTCAGGGGGCATGTTTGGTCCTATGTTGGTTCCCCATGAGTTCCCACTTGCTCACATCAGGTGTTTTTGTGGGTTTTCCCAGCCTGAACAGGCATTTGAAAAACAGCCATTGATACTAACCTTGCCGGCTCAACAAAAGAGAGACCTTTATCAGGACCCATCAGATCACAGTATTTTTGCACGTTTTATTTACTGCATAAATAGTGCTTTAATAATAACAAAAGAAATTAGTACAAAATATACAAATTTTCATTTCACTACTTATCACTTCCTTTTTTTTTCCCCAGCTAGTGGAATAGGAAGCTTTTGTCCCACTGAGTAATTATTCTTAGAGATGGCATCATGCACCAAGATTTCTACTCTTGGCATATTGATGGTTTCCTAGTAGCTGTTATTACAAATCTATATTTGTTGCAGCTTTTATAAATCTGCATTTATACTTTCAAATGTAGCAATTCTTCTCTCTCTTTTTTTTTTTTAACAGGATAACCCCCACAATGGTTTGGAATTTTTATATCTATCACTAAGTATTGTTCCAAAAACAGTTTCCTATTTGTCTGTTCTACCACTTGAATGTAATGGTTACTTTTTAGCATTTGTTCTATATACACACAATGAATGCTACATTGTATCATTTTAAAACATCTCTATTGAAATAAAAAAATTCACTTTTAGTATTTGAAATGAGGAAAACCAGATATTGCGGGTCCCATCTCTTCATGAAAATCACCCCCCTAAATAATAGTAACAGGAAATAAAAACATTAGACTACAACAACAATCCCCCTCCCCCTCAACACACACTGCTCTCTCTGCACCAGTCTTCTGCCCTTATAAGTTTGTGTGTGTGTTGGGAGGGGTTTGTTTTATATTTATATATATATATGTATGTATGTATGTATGTATGTATGTACGTATGTTTATAAAGACAGACGACGAGTATGGAGAGAGCAGTACCTACATCAGTGTGCAGAGGCGGGTGATGCACAAGCATCTGAAGATGGAGGACTCATAGGACAGGCAAGCTAATATGAAGTACTAGTATGACTTTAGGTTGGTTGAGACTGCACATTAAAATCAGAGTTCTTAGAAGTGCTGAATCAGACATTTATCCATGCTGCCTTCTCCCTTTCTCAGTCAATATAGCACCTATCACTTGCTTAAACTTCCAGGGGGAAAGGTACAAATTTCATGAATGAATTGAACCAGACATTGTGGAACTGTACTTAGTAGCAGCAAGGGAATTTGGAGTTGTCTGTCATGAGTCACTGCTCAAAACATGTACCCAGATGCTCAGTGACATTTGCATCCATTTTTATAATCATAGCAGAGTATTTAAGGCGTGTCTCTGGGGAATCTAAACAAAAATGCCAACAGACCACCAGACTGTTTTTTGTTTGTTTGTTTGTTTGTTTGTCTTCTATAGTAAAATAATCCTTCCAGTTGGCAAGGCAAGTTATGCACACATAATTTCCAACCAGCTTTTTTAGTGTCCCATTAACTGTTAAATGTAAACTCAAAAATCAAGGGTTTCTGGACATTTGATAAGATCTATCCCAAAAAGTACCAGAAAAACAGAACGAAAAAGAAATGGTGAGGGCAGAAGGTACCTTTAGATAAACTAATTAATACCCTTAGAAAGATGAGAAACGATAAATAATGTAGTCATAAAATAAGAGCAGAAATTTGTAAAGTCGGAATAGAGACCGTGTATAAGAATCCTTTGAAATTACAAATAGCTACCATGAAAACTTACTGAAGGTACATAGATGGGCGGGCCATCACAGTGTCTTTAAGTTATCGACTGCTCTGATGCTCAACTTGCCAAGAGGCCTTGGTAAGTTTAAGAAAGCCTGTCTTGGCCCTGATTAGCTCATCTGGAGAGAAGGAGGACGTGCCTCAGAGGAGGTGAGGGATGGTGTGAGGGTGATCCCTAGGCACACATAGCTGTTACATAAACTGACTGTTGCTGTTATTATGAAGATTCAACCTGAAAAGCCATGTCAGAATATTGCCTTCTTTTTTTATTTTCCAAAAAAGCATTGTATGCATAATGTGAGAACTGGGGAATTAGATGTCTGCGATACCTGTTTGCTTTATTGTTTAACTGAATTATGTGACAAAGCTAACTGATATAAAACATGGCTTTTCCATTATTTAAACTGATGTTTACCTGTCACTTTCATCAATACTGTTTTAGAATAATTTGTGCTTAATCTGAAACTCATAATTTTAGCTTTCTGGAGAAGAAAGTAATATGTTAGGATGAAAATAAATGCTATGTTCTTATCATAATGTGTAAACTTTAGATTTCGTCCAGGTTGCCAGAAATTTGTTTTGCTTGCAGTTGGATGAAGTAAATGTTGGTGTTCATGAGATCTCCGGCATCTTGGACTCACAGGTAGAGTATGCCCCCCCCCTTTTTTTTTTTATTTTGAGGCAGTGTTTCTCAGTATTTGCTTTGGAGCCTGTCCTGGAACTGGCTCTGTAGACCAGGCTGGCCTCAGACTCACAAAGATCCGCCTCCGCCTGCCTCTGCGTCACAAGTGCTGGGATTAAAGGTGTGTGCCACCAATACCCAGCTCCACTGACTTTTAATTTCTTTAAATGTTCAGTTATTACTTACACGGATGTATATAACTGAGCTTGGATCTCTAGTACTCACATGGAAGTAGGAGTTGAGCACCCCTAATCAGCAGTTCTCAGTAGGCAGACAAAAATCTCTAGGACTTTACTGGCCTATTAGCTGACTTGATGAATGCCAGGTTCAAAGAGAGACCTGATCTCAAAAACCATGGTGGAGAACAAGTGAGAAATATGCCTGATGTCAGCCTTCTCCTCCATGTGCATCCACATGCGTGTACACATGTGTGTAGACAAGTGCACACAGGTTCACAAACACACACACACACACACACACACACACACACACACACACACACACATTCTATAGACAAGACATGTTCCTTGAATAAATTTGTAAAACCACAGACTGATCAAAAGTAGGTTTTTCAGTCTCCTGTTTTCTCAGGCCCCTGTGCTGGTTCCACCCCTTAGTTCAGCAGTGTTGACAGTCTGCCATGTAGAAAGGCATGCATTATCATTAGCTAGCAACACAGAGTCATGTGTGCCCCCATGTCAATCTGTCTGGAATCATCATAATATATGCACAGAAAAGTGCCTACGAGCACACACCCAGTTACATGTTACAATCTGAGCCATCCCCATGAGGGATAATGTTAAGGGCATACATTTCTAGACCCACAGGTATTTTCCTCCATGTGTGTTTTCATTCCATTCCCAGGGTCAGCCTCCCAACTCAGAAAAGTCAGGGCAAACACAAACACAGTTGCACTTCCTAAAACCTAATTTATTCACCTCGTGAGTCATTTAATCTACAGAACTTCAAAATTTACCTCGTCAAATCTTTTAGTCCTTTCTGTTACGGATTGTTGGTATTTATTGTTTAAGGGAAATGGAAATGTTCAGCCCAAATATATACTATATGTGGTTCACATACCTCATTAAGCCCAAAGGCATTCTTGCTTATATATATGTAACTATTAGTCCTTGTCCCACTATCCCTTCGTAACCCTTCCCTCTCTGATTTTCCCATTGACTTGAAATGCAAGTTTAAGCATATAGTAAATATCTAACTATGTATGCAGATGTGTTCTTTGTTCAACTGTCCTATTCGCTCACCTCTCTGCTAGCACATTATGTTTAGCTAACACTGGCTTCATTAATATTAGTCAGCTAAGGCTGTTGTTATTAGCTTCTTTCTTTTAATCCAAAAATGAAGTTTTAAATGATTTTTCCTCAACATCAAATATTTGAGGCACTTTATAGTAAATGCATGGAATTTACAGAATGATTTGGTTATGAACTGCGCATGACTTACTTTCCCTTATTTATATTCTTGTTCTTGCTTTGAAAAGAGAAAAGTATGACAGTTTCATATGCACCTCAAATATGTCTATCAGATTAACTACCAAAATTGGTATACTTTGTGATATTATTAGAAAAAGAATTTTTTATTTTGTAATACATTGGATGTGTACAACTATTGAGTGTCTGGCTCTACAATACTTTCTTGTGTTTTTCTGCCTAACTCAATGGTATACTATCCTAGTGGTTTTTTTGGTTTCCAATAATCATACTCTCTGTAATTATTTACAGTACATCTAAGAGAATCCAAACACGGTAGTTTTTAGTGCCTCTAATTATTCTTTTAAATTTATACATCAATACTGTATACTCAGAAATTGTCAGAAATTGGTCTTTCATTTTATGTTAGCTCTTCCATTTTCTATATATAACTTTATAACTTTCCTGATATAACTTTATATTTAGAAGTCTTGTATTTTCTATTTTAGTTAAAGTTTATAAATAAGAAAATTCCCGTCTTTTCCCGTGCACACCAACCCACTTTTCATAATTATATTTAGAGCTCTGATTGTAGTATTGCATTTTTTTTTTTACTATAATGAATTGCCTATAGCCGGTTAGGTTGATTAAGAAGTTTCTCTAGCTGCCAGTTCCACAGTCACAGATCAAAATCCAAGATTGGAGAGATGAGTGAATGGACCTATGGGGAAGGTCTGTAGACAGATTGCATCACAAAGGGAAGAGCCCTTGTAAGGATCACATTTTAAAATCCAAAAGCCCTGCACCATGGAGCCCTCTTTACTTCTGCAGAGGAGAGTCTTAGGCACTTAGCTAGTGAACATTCCAGCAGATCTGTCTCTTACTGCCCAACAATTCTCAAGGTTGATGTGCCCATTTCTCAAGCAAAGGCAATCTTGTTCATGGTGTGACAGTAACGTAGGGACCTGTATGAGCATGCAGGGCTTTTGGAACAGCTGTAAAGCGATGCGCAAGCTCTGAATGAGTAATTTGTTTCCTTCATATCAACAGGATTTTAGGGCAGATAAGAATGTAGTCAGTCTGCAATGCTTTGAAAGCAAAAGCACCATACTGATGGCAGTTGTGCAACATGCCTTGTGTGCCTATGATTTCCTGTTGAGGCTGTAGATCCAAATGTTGTGCAATAGTCATTATTAATTTATGGAATTCTATTTGTTGCCTTCTGCTTATCATCACATAAATGATATTATTGTCAAGTATGAGCTTTCCTTTTTTCTCCGATTGAATCCATAATAAGAATACATTCCCCATTCCAGTCACGTGTACAATGAAAGGAGTCTCTCAAAGCACACACTGAATTCTCATTTAAAATTATTGAATTCTATTTCATTAAAAATTTCATCTTGCAATTCATGAGGGGATAAAATACCACGATTTTAAGAGCACTATAGAAGTCACTGCTTGTTAAGTAGCTCACCAAAAGCAACTGAAAACCAAGTTATTGTTTCATTGTGTAAGTCCCAAAAGTGTTTAAATTCAAAAACAGTGGAATGCCTATTCTGAAACAGACAGTGTCTGTGGTAGATGATGTTGACAATCTGTGAAGGTGGGGAAATTCCACTATGGCTACCCCAGTTCCACAATAATAGGGTAAGGTTTATAATTATTTTACGTGGGGTGCCAGTATTCACCTTCTGTGGCTAATAAAGATAGTTGATGAGCATATATGTTCTTTGTGGCTGATGTAGTTGATGTTTTTCTTCCCTTTTTTGGGTGAAAAAGCAGAGAGAGGAGTTTATTTAACTGTGGCCCATTAGGGAACACATATAAAGGGGTCTAGTGGTTCCTAGGTATTTGGGGTGAGCTTTCGATGTTAATAGAGCAAGAATTGGGTCATGGCCAGGAGGTATGAATAATTAAGTAATCCTGGTCAAGGTGTGATCCTACCTCTCTGTGCCTGAGCTTCAGCACTACATCATGGTCCTTGGATGTCATCAACCCAGGAGACGGGTTGCTATGGTCCTGCTCCAGGGAACAGGCTTTGTATTGCTGACAGTTGCTTTCACTCTGGGGTGTTCACTCTAGGTTTATTTTGCTTGGGAGTAGATTTAGTCACTTGTCTCCAGTCCCATTGTCCCTAAGCTGTAAGGCATTTTAAGAGGAAAGGTTAAGGACAGTGACTTGTCTCTGTGCCTTCAGCCTTGAAGGAAGGAAGATAAAGCAGGCAAAGTTAAACCAAGCCAAAGTAGATGAAAAATGGAATGGAGTGAAAAATGAAAGACACATATTTAAGCCTAAGAGTGGGGACATTACCAAGAGATATAGCATCTCCTTTTCAGGTTCTTAGTCACATAGATAAAAGAATTTTAAAATGAAATCAGAAACTAAGGCTGAGGTCAATCTCACTGACATTTGGGAGGGAAAACACATAGCAAGTAAGTTGCAGATGGCAGCTCCTGTGGAGAAAGAGATGGATAATAGAAGGCCAGGAAGGCCCAGCCAAAAAGCATGGACCTTCTACTAGGCTTTACCTCCTGAAGGAGTCAGGGATCACTGGACTGGGGTTGTGGGAATGAGGGGCTTTCAAGAGAATGAAAACACCATGAATATCAGAACAATGAGGCTTGGGATTCTGGCCAGAGTCTAGAGAAGAGACATGGAAAGGGGGAAGGAGAAAAAGTTACTGCTCAGTGAGTCAGAACTCAGAAGGTAAACAAGCTTAGCAGTGAGGGTCTGCAGGTAGCTGCTTGAAGAGAAGCTTTAGGGTAAGTGAGTACATATCTCATTAAGAGGATGTTAATCCTCCCATTTCTGCCATGCCTCCAACTGTATATTTCTGACATGAGGGTACCCATCTTGAGGTTGTAAAACAAGCTTTTTTTCCTCATTACAGGAGGTCTACTTGCCTTGGCTGGGCAAGGCCTTTTCTTGTCCACATCAAAGGGTATTGTCATGCTCCAGCCAAACTATTTGTAGAGGGGGTAAACAACCATAAACCATAAACCATGCACTTTGCATTAGAGAATGTTACTATGTTGGTATTTGTATATCTTAAAAGTAGTCTCCAACAAAGGGCATACTTACTGCGTATATTAGGAAAGATGTCACCCATGGCTCATGCCATTTTACTAGAAAGCTGGCGGAGATGTTCATATCTTTTAACTGTTACTTGAAAAACTGATGGCCCTTTTCAGTTCCTTTCTCTCTACCTACCATCGCCTACAATTCCTCTTGAGAAAGAACCTTCATAATCATAGAAGGGTAGGTGGGAATGTTAAGTTCTTCATCTTGTGTCAAATAGCACTTTAGATACTTCCTACTCCTTGCTAAGCAAGAATGGGCCACAGGAGCAGAGGAATAAAAGGCAGTCCATTCTCTATCCAAAGGTCCTGGCATCTGATTTTGTTTATCTGGGACACTGGCTGGATTCTCTGATGCCTCATCACCCAAACGTTGGGTTTTTAGATTCTGGTGGGGGCATTCATAAACACAAATGCTACCAGATAGATTAACAACAAAAGCTTAAATGATGGATTATGGCTCCACAAATTCATTTATATGTCTGAAGTCATATAGGATGACCTTCTCTATCTGAGAAGATCTCCTTCAGTTCTCCTCACGTGGATCACCAAACAGTATGGCAGTAGGAGACAGAGGATCTCTGGTACAAGGTCTGTGTTACAAATAAAACAATTTAAAGATGAATTCAGAAGGAAACTTGAGGATGTTTCTGTTGGAGTTGAGAGAAACCAACAGAGCAGGCCAGCTGGAGATTTTTTGGCAACTTCTGGAAGGGAAATGAGTAAGAGGATGAGAAAGTTAAGGCTCTCAGAATTAGAGGTCAAGAAAGCAGAGAGTCTCCAAGTGGAGGTCTGTGATTGTTGACCTGGGAAAGGAGTCCTTAAGAATAAATGTTGCTAGTGTTGAGGCAAGGGGACTAGGATTTAAGTTGTACCTAGGAAGGGAAGGAGAAAGAGCAGAAAAAGTTACAGAGAATTTCTGCTGGCAACTGTGTCTTAGTTTGTTGTTTCATAATCCATTGTTTTATATTTATTAGTTTTATTTTATTTGGGTTTTTATTGTTTTGTTTGTTTACTTATGATTTATTTATTCATTTGTTTATTTTGCAGCCCTGGATAGCCTCAAATTCAGCATGTAGCCTAAATAAGCCTTGATTTCATGTTCCTCCTGGCTTTACCCTCAAATGCAGGGCTTACAGGCCTGTACCACCACATCTAGCTTCTTAATATTCTAATATCTTTACTGAACTATCACAAATATATAATGAGATACAGAGATAATAAGTATACAGCTTGCTGGATATCTAGCATGTGTCTCTTTTTGTTTTTGTTTTGTTTTGTTTTGAGACAAGGTTTCTATGTGTAACAGCTGTAGCTGTCCTGGAACTCCCTTTGTAGATCAGGCTGGCCTCGAACTCATAAAGATTCACATGCCTCTGCCTCCCAAGTGCTGAGATTAAAGGCATGTGCTACCAACTATCCAGCCCTGTCATGTAGCAAAAATCTCTCAAAGTCAGCTTCCATTCTCACCTGGACATGGAACTGCTCCTTTGACCAAACAAAGATGGAGTCCATCATTCTCGCACTTCATAACTAGAATCACAGGGTGTGTGTGTGTGTGTGTGTGTGCCCTGTAACTAGCTCTTCCAGTCATCACTTTCTCTGACTCAGATGTTGGGTTCTCACCTCTTTAAGGAGGAATTTCTGAGTCAGTGTTTGTCAGCACTGCTCTTGTTTATTTGACAATGAACTTTTGGATATAGGAGAATATGGCATTTAGAACCCAAAATATAAGCATCTTGCTGTGATTCTAATAATCATTTCTATATTAAAAACCTCACACAGCGCTACACCTGCTGCCAGTACAAGGTCATACACAGAAAAGGGAAGTTTGGCGCCTACATCCATACCCAACACAACTCCAGACTTGGCAGCAGACTGTAGTTCATTAGAGTATGATGAATATATCAGTCTAATCAAGTTTCATGAATGGATTATTTTCAAACAGCAGTGAACATGTAAATGTACATTCCCCAAAGTCAATTTTTCACAGTTTAGGTTCTTGTTATTTTGGTGTATTGAGGCCATTGTTGTAACAAATGATATAAAACTGAATGAAAATATCAAACGGAGTTGTATGTGATGGGACTGTAATGTTTGCATTACAGGAAATAAATGGTAATTCACAGTGTGTTTATCAATAAGCTGCTTATAACTTCTAAAGACCCACCTTTATGATGTCAGATATGTACTGATAGAGTACAATGTGTTAGGTGCCATGACACATGCTAAGTAAGATTGATGAAAGTTGTCTCTGATAGTTTACCAGAAAGCCAAATATACAAATGATTACAGTTTTCAAAGTACATTGTGTAGTAAGGCTAGAATAGCCATAACTTAGAACATTCAGGGGTGTGTATTACAAAGTTAGCATTTGAATTGATTTTTAAAAGAAAAGTTGACTTTAATCTCAGAGGTGGCCAAGGAGTCTAGAATGGAGCTGGGTGTGGTGTTGTGTGACGTACTCAGCCCTTGGGAGGTTGAGACAAGTTCATAACCAACCTGGGCTCCAGATTGAAACCCTGTCTCACCACCCCACTGTCACCAATAAAAGGATTAGAATAAAACAGAGAAAAGATAAAATGTGGTTGTTAGCAGAAGGTAGTCTTCAAAAATGATAATCGTGTGCATACAGATTATATGTTAGATTTTAAAGGGCCTAATCTAATATATAATGTTTTATGTTAATTTGTAGCAGCAATCCATGAAACAGAATATTGTGCCATAATCAAAGTGTCATTTTAGAAATAGTAACTGTGCATGTTAGTTCTATGAAAAGGAAAAATGGGGTTAGGCTGTACGGAGGGTATGATAGAGAAAATCCAAATGCAGAAGAATTAAAGTACAGCAATTGTGTCAAGAATGGAGTGATATATCATGATATGAACACAAAACAAGCATGTCATCAGCAGAACTTGCTGACCACTTAGTTGTGACAACCAGCAGAGAGGAATGAAATAATTATAACTCCATTTTTCATTAGTATGTTTATGAATGATGGGACCTCAGTAGATGTAGGGAAATAAGAAACCCTTATTCAGGAGATTAGATTAGACAGGTAGATAAATGGATGGATGGATGGGTATATGAATGGATGGATGGATGGATGGATGGATGGATGGATGGATAGATGGTGCTTTTGAGCATGCAAGTTAAAGGTCCTGGCAGGTACAAACAATCAAAGCCATTTGAAATACATGTACAGCAGGAAAGGAACTTGAAACATTTGTGAAGAGTCACAATTGGAGCATGACAGTGATTTTGGCCAATTAGTTTATAGATGAAAGGGAAATATCCCACTCCTCTTCTAGTAAAGATGTAGTAATAAATCCCACCAGTCATAATGTGAAATTACAGAAAGCATAAGAGGTAGTGGATAGCACTACAGGAGAGAGCTTGGGTCTGGAGATGGGGTAGTAGTTGAGCACACTGGACCTGATTCCAAGACTCAGCACAACTGTAGGGTGTCTGTAACTCCAGTTCCAAAACTTCGGAACAGTCGTGTGACTGACCAGGCAGTGAGTTGTCTCGGTCATTTCTAGAATTTATATATTCTCCTTCTGTGGTCTTTGATGGAGTTAAAGATGGATAGTTACGGTTATAGTTTTCCTTAGTTAGGATTAAAGATAAGTTTATATATAGGACTTTAGACTCACAAAGATAGGATAGATGGTGGAATATTTTCTTAAAATCTTACTAAATGTTAATTGGCAAGATATTGTTAACTGTGATTCTTATTTGATAACTGTTGTGTGATATATTTTGCTATGTTAAGGTTAAAAACCCTTCTTTTTATTTTAGACAGAAAAGAGGAGATAATGGGAGATGTCACTCTGTAAATATGTTTCTTGTATTGGCTAATGAATAAATCATTGTTGGCCAATAGGAAAGCAAGATAGGAGGGACTAGGAGACAAGGAGGAAAGAGGAAGTAGTTGGGAGGAGTCAACATGGAGAGACTGGAGAGAACAGAATGCCAGCCCTCTCTCCGGTAAGATGAGACCACATGGAAATACTTAGATTAGTAGAAATGGTTAATCATTAACACAGAGATAGCCGATAAGAAATTAGTAACTAATACAGACTTTCAGTGTATTATTGGGGCTGGCGTGGCAGTGGGACAAGACCGGCAGGGAAAAACCTGCACGTAACACCCCTCTGGCTTCCATAGGCATTGCACATATGTACTGCATACACACAGGCACAAATATATGACATAACCAAAAAATATACATATCTAAAACATAAGTGTGTGTCTTTTAATTTTATGAATTTTAAGTAACAACAGTATAAGGGAAAGCTGAAGAGAGAAACGTGCCCGTCCATTAGTTTTCTTTTACCTAATCAAACAACCCCAAAATAAAACATAAGTTTGAGGGTAGTGAAAAAGGACTTTATGTTTTCAAGGATAGCTCCCAATGCATAACTTGTGTATTTTAATGTTGACAGCTTCTTCCCTGTGATTCTCTAGAAGCAGATGAAGTGGGAAAACTTAGACAAGAAAGAGATGCCGCTCAGGCAGAAGTGAATGTGCTTAAGGTAACCAACCACCTCCTCGGCTTCCTGATGTTTCCTTTTTAAAGACATGATCCCATACTGAATTCTGCAGTGTTGATCTTGTTTTGTTCTTAATGAAGTATGTTAGTATCAGGCAGGATCCAATCGTCTGCCTAATTGTCTTTAGACAGCTATCCTTTAATTCCTCACTCACATTTTATCCACTTTGTGATACACACATAAGATTCCATGTGCACAATAGGTTTTCCTCTCATGTCTTATCTGCCTCCTCGTCCTCCTTCTCTTCTCTCATATTGGTGGCAACAGCAGATGTAGCTGAGGAGTCAATTAAGCAATCTGTGACAATTTTGAATCCTCCGATGTTCGTAGGAAATACATCCCCCCCCTCCAGGTGCAGGGCCATGTCTGAGGGCCGATGCTTATTATACTTATGCAATTTGAAAAGGAAGGCACTGTGTTTTCAGGGTTGGGCAAATTACACATGCTCCAAATACAGGAGCATTTTGATTTGCTCTCTAGAGTAGCATTCTGTTCTTAGTGCAATGTTGGGTTTAAGTTAATGCCAACTTTTACAGGAAATCATTATATGTTCCAAGGAAAGAAACATAATTAGTTTATGATCACTTTACCATAAAAATATGCATTTAAAATTGTTTGTTAAGTGAAGTCTTTTGGTTATTTGATTTAGTTACTTTGGTGTAAATTCTTTATTCAAAAAAGAAATACCATTTTCTTTCTACTGTTGTTTTGTAATGCCAGTCTTTAGAGGAAGCCAACATTAAAAATTTTTAGAATATCTTCTCAGAGAGTTTCTGAAGACAACCCAGCCAAATCACAGTTTTTAAAAAATAAACACATGGGAACTTCTGTACCATCTTCTATCTTTAATTATAACCCCCAAACTGTCCCCAAAAATGAATTCTTGAAACAATTAAAAAGAAGGGTATGTGTGTGAACTCATGCATAGATTAGTTCTTATAGAGCCACTTAATTATAGCCCAGCTTCCGATTTGCCTGTGTTCAAGATGAGCCATGGTATCTTCTACAACACACTCCTGTGTCTTCCATGGTAGAGATCCCCTACAGCAGCCGCCCCTGTAAGGGCTTTTAGCCATTTCTCTGTTAATGGATATGTGGGTTATCTTCAGTTTTCCATTATCAAAAGTAACTCCAGGAACTGGAGAGATGGCTCAGCTGCTATGAGAACTTTCTCCTAGTCCAGAGGACCCCAGTTAGGATCCCAACAACCACATCAGCACCGTCTTCTGATCTCCAAAGACACCCACGCATGCATGACATACACACAATAGACACACACACACGTGAAAATGAAAGAAATAAATTTGTAAAAATAATAATAAGTCCATTTTTAGTAACTATAGATGTGTGGATGAGCACTTGTGAAAGTTCACAGTAAAAATCTGTGAAAATGGAATTGCAATATTAAAGAATACCAAACGTTCTATTTTTTCTTCAAACTTTCTTTCATAAGGCTTTAGCAATTCATATTTCATTGAATATAAATGAATGTCCCACAACTATGATTATATTTTATAACTCTGAAATCACCACCTTTCTACAAGTTGGTATATCTAGATGGAAATGTAGAATTAATTTTTTCAAATCATTAGTTTCTTCTTACTCTCTTAGAACAGTCCTGTAGTGTTGGTCCCATGGTAAGAAAGCATTTTCTATGTGATTCATCTTTATACAAACAAAAATCCATGAATGTCAGATGTTTCAGAGGGTCTTGGATATTTTTCATTTCCCTAAATGTTATCACTGGTAGATTTAATGATATATTTTGAGTTTTAATTTAATGCCAATATTAATTGCTAGAATTTTAGTTTTGAAACTGTATAAGTCACACTCATGTAACATTTAAGCAAGGGCCCCATGAGGAGCCATTTAATCAAGATCACCTTTCAAGTTCATGAGCTGTAATTGAGCATATTTTAATGTTGCAGAACCTGAAGTCTCAGATTAAAAAAGACTCTGCTTTAAATCTCCTCTACATTAAATCTTTTCTCTGAGACACACTCATTCCTAAAGTCTCATCAGGGCTGGAGGGCTATCTTAGTCGTTAGGAGTGCCTGTTGTCCATACAGAGAATCCGGGTTCTATTCCCACACCTACGTAATGGTTCACAACCATCCATAACTCCAGTTCCAGCCCTCTTTTTACCTCTGTGGGCACTAAACACGCATGTGATGCACATACACACATACATGCATGTCAGACACTCATACACATAAAATAAAACGGAGAAATTTAATTTAAAAATTAAAAATTGTAATATGGCATATCATACAGAGAGAGAGAGAGAGAGAGAGAGAGAGAGAGAGCAGCAGAGCTTGTTAAATGAGGATAGAGTAGAAATGGTCTTCTACCACTCATCAGCATCCTTTGACAACTCGACTCTCTGTGTCTCACTTGAGGTACAAATAGGCCCATGGCTAATTTTTATTTTGCAGAAGTGCTCTTAGTAGTGCTATGGAAACGAAGACTTTCACAGAATTCATACTGTTCCTGCTCTTGACAGAAGAGTGGGAATAGGTGCATTTCTCATTTATAAGTGCAAAGGAAAACAGAGCAGAGCACCAGGAGTGAAGGGGCTTGCAGTGCGTAACCCACAGACGCCCCCAGGCTCTCCGCTGCTGACCTGTGGCAGCCATTAGACCGCTCTGTTATATTACCTTCAGTTCCTTTGTTTCTCTCCAAGACCAGAGCAGGCTGAGTTACTCCAGAGGTCAGCTTTTGCTTCTTCTAAACATGGTGATGTTGCTACAAATCTTCACTACTCTATTTAAGGTCCAAGTAGCCTGTTCACATTTTCAGTAAGCTGGCTCCAGAGTCACTAACCATTTCTGACTAGACCACTCAACAAGATGGGGCATCTCAGAGTACATGCATGGTTCAGTTTTAGATTCAAAGATGATACTGTTATACATTTATGTTATATTCAACAATGTATTTCATATTTTGGCTATAATACTTATATTCTTTTTGTGAATTAATTGTTCAGAAATGACCTAAAATTACATTAAGAAATTAAGAGTCGACCCAGTCTTTCTTTGTTATTATTAGAAGCTTTTAATGTCCAATTCAGAATAATAAGGCCCTTTTGTCTGGTAACTGTCACTCAAAATTTAGTTGAGATTTACACATTTCAATTCTGACTCCTTTTGAATCTCAGATTCTGGCATCGTATAACATTAAGGTAATAAAGTATGTTTTCACCACAATTATACTTGGATAACTACTAGTTAATATTATGTGAAATCAGGAAAACGACTAGGAATTGCATTAAGAGATTTTAGCAATTTGATGTTTAGGGGATAAACTTTAAAACAGAAGACTAGAAGTCATACTTGGTGTCACGATGACTTGCTATTAATTCAGTGGTTTTTAAACACAGGAGAAACTACTTGAATCAGAGAAGCATAGGAATCAGTTATCGGAAGAGCTCCAGAATGTGAAGCAGGTAAGTCCATGTGGGGATAGGGTGTGTGTGAGGGGACGCGGGGGTGCATGAAGGTGGGGGTGCATGGGCCTACACAAATTTTAAGGCGGCTATACTTCATCATATCTCAGAATTTGCTGCTGCAAATGAAACAAGAGAAAGTTGTAGTATTCTTAAAAATGAGCACTTGGAATTTACGCCCATTAGAGTCCTGCTCTGTTACTCAAACAAATTTTAAAATGGCTTCCATGAACCAAAATGATTAGTCTCGTTGATTTTCTATTCTCTTTCTTTTCCCGTTTGTTTCCCTTTCCTTCTTTCTTTGTTATTTGCACTCCAAGATTTTATTAAAGAAAAGCCAAACAAGTACTCCTCCCTAAAACTGTGCCTGACAACATTGTTGCAGCTAGTTGTTAATAATAGATGATTAAGAATTTGCTTTGACTTTCCACTGTCTTCAAAGTCGGAAGTAGATCAGAACAAGAGAAACAGCAATGTGAAAAAGTAGAAACAGGTACAGGGAGTACACTCTGAGCAAGAATTCAGTGTCAATTGAACCCTGTTAGAGATCAGTGGTAGCTTGACTCCGAATCCCCCTCACACTCCTCTCATAGAAGACAAACAGCCATGCGTGACTCACGTCTTCAATATGGCCGTGACAGAGACCAGAGTAAACCTCCAAAAGTACATATAAGGAGTGTCAGTTCCCAGAAAGATGCCAGGTTTCAGGGCCGAGAGGTCACCTCAGTTACGCCTGGAGCAACTTCACAAAGTAAGCAAGTGCTGAAGTTGACAGGGCCTTACCATGAGGAGATGCCTGACAGGGACTTCTGGGCGTGCATCTGGATGAACCACGACACCAAAGTATTAATCACGGTTGTAAATGAGGCACCGTGAAAAAATGACAACTCACAAGCCCATATACCATGTATAATTAGATTAGCTAATGCATGGGGAGAGGCGCACACCCTGGCTCATGGTGATAGTGGAGTGTGGATTGGGAATCAGCAGCGACACTGCTACATTTGGAAAGAAGCGTTTTGGATGTTTTTGTAAGGATTGAATTAGGGGCAAATTAAGATGCTAAATTTAGGAGGAGGAAATTTTAATGAACAAGATATCTGCATAGTTATGTGGTTTCAAAGTAACTCTCCTAACCACCGCTAATTGTAAGGGAGAAATAGTAATTATGCAGTGGAAAATTGAGAAAACAGTTTGATGCTAAAAGTTATCCTTACCAATAAAGAAGTCATTGTCACTTCAAATGTGATACCCTGAAAAGGACACAGTGTCACCTATGTGCTATTCTGACTGAGAGTGCATAGCTTCAGTCTAACTTTGGGCGACATCTGTCAAGATGTGTATATGTGTGTCATACTCTTCAGAACCATACATCCTAATCTGATAAAATGCTGGACATTAAGAAGAGTTAAGAAACAGGAAATCTAAATCTAACCCTAGACCAGATCCTTTACTGGAGTGGAGGGAATAATAAAGGACATTACTGAGTGATTAGACAAATCTGGAATTAGAAGGTAGATCAGATAGATGAAAATATTGAATAGAATTTGAAATTCCTTAATGCACTATAGTTACATATCTTTACTGGAAATACTGTTGTACTTAAGAATAAAGGGCTATGATATATGTAATTTACTCTATTTACTCTACAAAGTTAAGAAACCATATGTATGCATGCATGTTACATACATATACATACACATACACATATACATGCTGAATAAAGAGGAGATTGAAAACATGTAATGTTTTTTGCAACAGCTTATAAATATTCATGCTTATAAGAATATCTTGTATGCCATTCAGGAACATATTGGCCAAAAGCTAAATCTGGTATGTTTGGTAATTCTGAGTGGAGGATATAAGAACATTCTTATTATTATTCTTTCTTTTCTTTGAATTTTTTAGATTTAACTATCTTATGTATGTGAGTGTTGGCCTGCATGTGCATATTGCACCATATGTGTGCCTGTAGTCCAAGATCAGAAAAAGCCATGGATCCTCTCTATCTAGAGTTATAGATGGCTGTGAGCTGCCATGTTGGTATTGGAAACCAAGCTTGGGTTTTCTACAAGAGCAGCAAATGTTCTTAACTGAGACATCTTTCCAGCCTCTCTTAATGCTATTCTTATATTTAAAACAATTATGTCCTCTAAAGTTCAGCCAAGTTTTCAGACTTTTGTTTTGAGACAGACTTACTCTGTAGCCAGGGCCAGCCTCAAATTAATGACAGTTCTTCTGTGTCAGCCTCCAAAGTGCTAGAATTACAGTTCAAACAATCTTTTTTCATTTTAGTTCTTAATTAAAGTGTGTGTGTGTGTGTGTGTGTGTGTGTGTGTGCGCGCGCGCGTGTGCGCATGCACACACACATGCACATGCATCCGTGCATACACGTGCACCTGTACTCATGGTTCCTGAGTGCATATGGAGGTCAGAGAACAACTTTAGAGACTTCTTTCATTCTGTTTTTGGGTTCTAGGAATAGACTTGGGTCATCAGGTCTAACCATAGACATCTTGACCCTCTGGGCCACCTAACTAGCCCCTGACCCTTACTTTATTAATTATTTGGTTGCTATGCCTCTTAAGAGTTCTTACTTCTCTGTCTTCAGCACCTGTATCTTCAGTATGCTTTACATTTCTGCATTTCTTTGTGTCCTGAAACTGGGATTTATAAATCTTACTATTTAAATTTTGTGTGTAAAATAAATTAAGGGATGTTCTCACTACATTATTGTTTTCCTAAATTCTTGAGGTTCATTAGTTGTTGAATACCCACTGTGTTTGCTGTAATCATTACATTAAGGCTGACCTAAGACATATATAAGAAAGGAAAGAAGAAAGGAAATAAGGGAGGGAGGGAGGGAAGGAAGGGAGGAAGAAAGAAAGAAAGAAAGAAAGAAAGAAGGAAGGAAGGAAGGAAGGATGAAAGAAAGAAAGGGAGCCAACAGTTGTGCTGTCCTTTCCCAGCAATAACTACACATTCCACCTAAGGCCTTGGTATATTCTTTTCTCTGAACTGATTATTTTCCATTACATACACTCACACACACACACACACACACACACACACACACACACACACACACAATCAAATCTATATCAATAAATCCTCTGTATGAGAACTTAATATGAATAAGTGGAAATGTGATAGAGATGGAAGTGTAAGAGTCAAGTCTTACTCTTCTGTGAAAGGTGAATGTGCAGAAGCAGAAGCAGAAGTGCAGGAGGTAGGGTCTACTGAACGGGTGTCAGTGTTAGACCATGTAGGTTTGTATCCCCATCTCTCCTCATGCTCACTGTTGACCTCCAGCAAACTACTTTGCCTTCCTAAGCCTGTGTTTGATAACAGGACTCTTCCCAAGGATGTCAGAAGAACTGAGTGAGAGTAAATCCATACACTATGCTGTATGTCACCCATAGTAAGCACTCAAGTATTAGTATGTGTAGCTTGTTGTTTTCCGCCAGCCCTCCCGCCTCCGGTCTGGCATGCCGGCCCCAAATAACACTCTGAGACTCTGTACATAATACAATCCTGTTGGCCAGTTACCATTATTGTTTGTAGGCTATCTCTGTCTTAATTATTAACCCATTTCTACTTATCTAAGTATTTCCACTTGGTCATCTTATGGGGAGCCGCCGGCGGCATCTTCTTTCTCCATGCTCTACCTGCTGACTCCTCCTAACTACTTCCTCTTTCCTCCTCCTAGTCTCCTAGCCCCGCCTATCTAGTTTCCTATTGGCCAACAGGACTTTATTAATTAATCAGTATGAGACACATATTTACAGAATAACATCTCCCATCAAGTATGACTGTTAGAAGTCTTAGGAGAAATGTTATACAATGGATATAATTTGTTTTTTCAGCCATTTAAATTAGAGGGAAAATGAAATACTGAGGGATTAGAGAACTTCTCATAGATGGGGTAGGGTAAAAGCTGGGCTTTTAACAGTGTGAACATTCTTTCATAGCAGGGAGAAGCATTCTGTAGGGCTAGAGGCCATTTTTGTGTATGTAATCTTCACTGTGTTTATATCTTGTGTCTAATTAACTAATAATAAACATCATCCTGTAATTGATCCAGAGAATGGCAGAGTTTAAGTGTGTTAACTTTTTCAGCTGATCCTTGGAAAACAAGTTAAGTATTCTTGTAACATCATCACCATAATAAATAAACAGAAAATGGAGATAAAGAAATTCTGAGGCTAAATCATGTAGGTAGTTGAACATTAACTTACAAGTTCAATGATCAAGTGCCCCCAATGGTAATGGTATTTGGCAAATGAGAAAAATGAACATTTCACATCATCCTTCATCTGATCACATTCTTTTTTACTCTGCATCCAATTTGTTAACCCTACAGAATTAGAGGTCAACTGATTTTTTTTAATTGAATGCTTATAATTACAGTATTTATCATTGCCCTCTCTGGTCCAAGTTCATCTCCCCTGATACAGTCAACTTCCTTCCATATCACATTTCTACCCTTGTCCCACCCCTGATTGATCCAGAATGAACACTTGGCTATAAATATCCTTTAAAAAACTTAACAGAAAACTCTGTAGGTGTAGGGTAAAAGGGCCAGCCAAAGAAACACACCCTGGCCCTGAAACCAGAGCCAGTGAAAACACACACACACACACACACACACACACACACACACACACACACACACACACACTGTTTGGGAAACCAGAGCCAAAAGGCTAAAACGGGCCAGTGAAAGAAACACACTTTGGCCCTGAAACCAAAGCCAAAGAAACATACTCTGCCCCTGACCAACTCAGCACAAAAACCAACCAGTCCCTGAGCAGGGAAATCAACCAATCCCTGAACACAAAATCCAGCCAATCTCTGACTTTGTGTAAGTTTAGGGATTGAAGTTTGACCAATTCCCTGAAAATCTTCACCCTGGAAAACTGCCATCCTGATGAAGCCCTGCATAAGCCCTGAGCCTGTACAGTTGGGAGATGCCCCCCCCCCTCCCGGCAGCCACCCTCCTGGGTTCTTGCCTTGCAATGAATCTCTTGAATGAGGTTTAGGTGAGACCTTTCCGAGGAATGGAGCAGAGCAGAGAAGTAACAATTTTCGCCAGAGCCTGAGTAGAGAGGAGAAAGACTATAATACTTTCACTGAGGAAACCTTCCCCCAGTGAAGCAAAATTGTTATATCCGGGAAACCTTTCCCTGGAGCATGGCTGTAAGATATAAGCCGCTACCGTTATGGTGAAGTTATGGTGACTCTAAGGTATTCCTTGGCTCCCAACTGCCAGGATCCCTTTCTATCAGAGCTGCAATGCTTCTTAGTAGGACTTATTGTCATATCTAGTAAAGTCCAGAAATCCAACAAATAGATGCCAAAGCTGAAAGGTGGGCCTACATGATCTGCCATCTTGCTCCCATTCTTATACTCTACCTGTCCCAACAGACTTCTCTCATCTCTCTTCACCTCCACTCCACTGTGTTTCTCCATCCCTTCTATGTAGCGAGATATTCACCTTGTCCACACCTGTGGCTTAGACCACGCCCATTGGGGGGTGGAGACAGGGCTGGCTGTGACCTGGGGGAAGGGTCTGGAGCCATGCTCTTGGTGGTCGACGCTGGAAGGCTTAGGATCCTGTGGAACCCGCCATGTTCATCTGCCTATGTTGTGAGTTATTTCTCCCCGAATAAACATCTATTCGGCCTAATTGTTTATCCTGATCCTTATTAAACCGCAATACTTCTATTCCACTCTCTCCAGCCCCTTGGTCTTCCTGTACCATCACCTAAACTGTGGGTTAAAATGATTTTGAGTTACACTAATCTCTTCTGCTCATCTTTAACAATGTGTTTGTTGGTTGTTTTGTTTGTTTGTTTTGCTTTATCTCTTGAGTAGAGAGTGTTTCTTGGGAACAGTCACTTTGATTTCAGCAACAGCTGCCACAGACTAGGTATTCAGATGTTTGAGAAAGTGAAGAAGGGAAGAAGGAAATATGAGAGATTAACATCAGATGAGGAAGTAATTGAAGAGCAAATAAAAAACTACTGTAAAAGTCTAATGTAACACCATCCAAGAGAAATATAAAAGCCACTTGAAGACAGTTAAATTTTGTACTAGCAGAAGCAAAAAAATTAAATATATTTAATCTATAACATTTAAAATATTTTGGCATGCAACAGTATTTAAATTTTATTAGTGAGATTTTTTATGTTTTGCATGGTATCTTTATAATAGTATCACTTCATACTTTTAGAAGACCTTTATTATTTTAAATTTTGATTGGAAATACTGGATCTGTTTTTTAATATAATAAAACCTATGTGAAAACAAAGATTCATATGCCTAAATTTCTCTAAACTTACTTTAAAAGTTTCTAACTGAACTAAATCCCAAAGTTTCTTAATATTTTATCCATGTCACTGAACTTAAGATTTTTTTAGAATGATTTATCATTTCATAACTACATCTGCTTAAGAATATTCAGTAATTCTTTTCATCTCCATAATGTAGCTTTATTTTTCAGGGGAATTAAATATTATTGGCCATAGCTCTAAACAGTATCATCTACAAAATGAATTTTGAGATCAATTTAGTTTTGCAATGAATTGATACATTTATTGATAACTAGGATTTACCTGTCAATACATATGAGGAAAATATAAATGAATTATGATTGTATTGTTACAAATTTCATTGCAATTTAAATTCCTACTGTTTTACATTCAGAAGTCAGATTTGCCATTTGTAAGAGTTTCATGTATATTTATTCATTCATATGCAGTGTGATATTAATGAGAAAAATGTAAATTGTGCTGCCTTTTTTGTTGTTGTTGTTGATTTTGTTTTTGATTACTGGATGATGGGACTAATGGCAGTTTTAAACAGTGCCCATGGCAATTTTAAACAGTGAGCATCAGAAAAACTAAGCAAACATTTGTGGGTTTTTTTTGTTGTTGTTGTTACCATATGTATCTATCTTATGGTGTAATAAAATAATAAAACTCTTGTTTAAAAACATCAATAAATTCAATATCTTGCTCTAACAAAGCTGGAATACCATCTGCTGTAATAAAAACTTGTTTTTCATTATCTAGCTGAATTTTTTTCTTTAAAATATCTATTCTAAACATTTTGAGGGTTTTTTTCCTAGTTAAAAATGAACATGTCATCAAAACTTAGAAGTTCTTTGAGATAAATGTTCATGAAATCTCAGTCAACATTTTCTCTTTTGTTACACCATTTATCTGAAACTATAGAAAAGTAATTGATTTATACATTTTAATTCTGTTGATCACTGGTATTGTTAGAAAGTTTCTAGGCTATATAGGAGTTTGTGACTTAATTAAAGAACTTTCTATGTACAAAGTACTTTTTCTATCTTTATCATAACTGAAATTGCCAGCTTAATTTTAAAAAATGGCTTCCTTTTGTACACAAACCAAATCTATTCTACAGCTGCCAGGATTATAAATGTGGGACATTACTTCTGAGTTAATAACTAATTCCATTTATTTTCTGCTGATTATTAAAAAAACTTTCTAGCAAATTCATTGTATACTTTCAAAAATCTGTTTCACTTTTGCTCAGTTTTTATATATTGAAAAAATATTATACTCCAAATATCTTTGTAAAATGTTCATGCTCAGTCTCTTTTTCTGTTCTGCTAATATTGCTACTCTGCTTGTTCTCTATCAGTAGAACATCCTAATTTTATTCTTCTTGATATTTTGATGTATTCTTTGACAATATAATCCATATGTACAATGTATTGTGATCATTTCCACCTCTAACTCGCTTTTTATCTCCTCTCTTAGCCCTTACACTTCCCCATCCCACCTTCATCTCTCTCTCTCTCTCTCTCTCTCTCTCTCTCTCTCTCTCTCTCTCTCTCTCTCTCTCTCTCTCTCTCTCCTTTTGAGTACAGTTAGTGATACCTGCATGCTCAGTAGTTATGGTGTCCTCTACCTACCAATGACTACACCCATGAACAGTAATGACTCCACCTTCCTCAGTAGCCATACATTGCCAGTCACTCATTAGCTAGAGATAGAGCCTCACTAACTCCTCCCCATCCAGACCTGAATGCTGGCTATCTTGATCTTTTGCCATCTCTGTGGGTAACTGTAGCTGCCATGAGTTCATGAGTACAAGGCCATGTCATGCTCTGAAGACAGCATCTCACAGTGCTTCCCCATCCTTCAGCCAGTAAGTTCCCTGAGGCTTGAAGGGGTTAACACAGGTGCTCTGTTTATGGCTGGCATGCAACAGTCATTTAGTCTCAACTCTTGGGTCAGTTCCAATGACTGCTGCTCACAGGAAAAAGAAGTTCCTCTAAGCAAGGAGGAAAGTACCACTAACCTGCTCATTTAAACAAATATTTAGCAGGCTTTTGGACACCATGTCCATTTAACAAAACAACATTAATAAGTTCCCTTCTAAGGCCTGTGGCCTCCTCAGCCATGTTTGTTTTGTTTGTTTGCTTGCTTGTTTTACTAAATTTACATGAATTCTTCTTGTACAGTTGTCCCCACAACCAATCAGAAAGGGGTGGCTATGCCCATAATAGTCACGTTGTTGTACCACTAGGCACGTATTGTCTGGCAGGTGGGTGTTAGGGCATATAGGGTTCACTACTGGTGAAATCCACTGATGTTTTTCTCTCTCAGCCACCTGCATAGCACCTTTCAGCAGTATAAAAGCTAGCCAGTAGGAAGTTTCTAGGCCAGTTCCAGCCAGGTATCTCTGTGTCCTGCAACCAAAGTGTATTACATGTTCAGCAATAGCATCTTACAAGCAAGTTATGGTAAGTAAGCAAGAACAATGGCAATAGCATGTGTTGTTTGGGGTACAGGGAGCTCTGACCAGTAATTCACAGGGAAAGATCCTTTATTAACTCACTTTGAGACTTTATCTTATTGTAAAAGGATGGAGCAATCCTAAAAGCTTCGTGATGTCCCCCTTTCAAAAGTTCTTTGGCTATATTGAAATTATGGAAGATTATTTACCTTTAGTGTATTGTCTTAAAAAGAAAGCAATGAGTAACTTCAGGGAAGTAAGGGATAGTGGGAAGAAGGCAGAGAGGGGAAAGAATCAAAGAGCAAGCGTGGCACCAGCATGCTTTTCCACTGAAAGGGTCTGGCGCCTTGGTTTTCTTCAACCAGGAATCTCCGTGACACTTCATATCCTGCAATGAATTGACTGTACTGGTTTCTAAAACCTGTGTTTTTGTGTGTGTGAGATTCCATGCCCTACAGAATAGCCCAGCCCTGTTGTTTAAGATTATGAGGACAATTTCCCATGAAGTTAAACTTGTCACTTTTATTTCCTGCAAGTTCTAACAACTTCTAACAGGTATGAGCCATTCTTGTAGCATCTCCCTTTGATCAACAACTTTCTAAAACCCACCCTCACAATCAAGTTGTTTTTAAATGTCCTTCCAAGGCAGTGTTATGACTTCAGGCAACCATGAATTGGTGAATACTCCAAAGCCAAAATATTTAGCTTGTCTGAACCAGCCTTTGCTCTGACGGAGCATGGGAAATTGTTTATTTGGCAACCTCACTGGGATCAGATAAGCCCAGTTGTGGTTGCCTCACCTGTGCAGAGTTTGGACTGAAAACTTCAGAAGGGCATGAAATAGGAGGTCAAATTAGTTCAGGATTTAATCACAGCACACACCTCTGTCTTGGTTTGTGGATGAGGCAAGAAAGACAACTCTGTGAACAAGTTAACTATCTCTATAAAGAAGTGTAGTCACAGTGCCATATTTTTGGGGAATGTGCTCCTTTATGGTTTTAAAGAAACAATGCTTATGGATTCCTGGAGATTTCCTTTGAGCCAGGTTTCTCATTGAGCCCATAAGGGCTCCCATTATTAAGGTATCTCTTCCTTGTTTCCATGACGAAGCTACCTTCAATGTCCTTCCCCTATAATGAGATTGATGACTACCTTAAATGCCATCATAGAGCCTTTATCCAGTAGCTGATGAGAGCAGAAGCAGAGATTCACAACTAAGCACTGATCCGAACCCCCTGGAATCCAGTTGTAGAGAGGGAGGAGTGATGAGTAAAGTGGTCAAGACAGAAACAGTTGACCTGAGCAAGTGGGACCTCATGGACTCAGTCTGACAGTTAGGGAACCAGCATAGAACCAAATCAGGCCCGCTGAATGTGGGTGTCAGTTGGGATTTTTGGACAGCCTATGGAGCCTCTGGCAGTGGAACCAGTATTTATCCTTAGTGCACGAATAGATTTTGTGAGCCCATTCCCTATGGAGGGGTACTCTCTCAGCCTAGACACATTGTGGGAGGGCCTAGGTCCTGGCCCAAATGATGCAACACACTTTGATGATCCCCCATGGGAGGCTTCACCCTCCCTGAGGAGTGAATGGGAGGTTGGATGAGGGGATTGTGGTGGGCATGGGAGGATGGGAGAACAAGGAAACTGGGATTGGTATGTAAAATAATTTAAATAAATAATATTATATATAAAAAAGAAACAACAACACCTCTAATCTTTATATCTGTGTAACCGACCACCAGGTACCTTCTTAGCTTTTGGTAATTTGAACTTTTTTATAGTTTTCTATAGCACTACTAGTAGTTATTCCAAAATACCATCTCATTGGTGGAGGGAAGAAAATAAGAATATATACATTTCCTGTATCAATCCTTTCTGTTCCAAAAGCATGCTGTAGTACAATGTTCTTCCTCTCTTAGACTGAAAACTTCTGATTCCCACTAAAGACCTTTTACAGAGAGATGCCTCTGCTACTTTTTTGGGCCACTGCCTCCCCATCCCGCCTGCCCTCCTAATACCTGACAACTATTAACCTATTGTCCACTCTACTTTTTGTCATTTCAAGATCCTATACAAATGGGACCATATAGCAAGCCACTTTCACAATGATCTATTTTCCCTCATCTTAATTCTCTTGGGTCCACCTGGGTTGTTGTAGCAACCCACGGGCTGCCGCTTTTTCCTGATGAGAGCATTATTAAACTAGTTTTCTCTAAGAGGTTGGTGGACTGTTTCAATGTGACCTTCCCAGTTGTGATTTTCTACTATTAGCATGCAGGATGTGACCACTGGGTGAGTTTTTATGAATATGAGATCGCTCATTGATATTCTAATTGTGAATCAGCACTAACCTTAGAAAGGCTTTTAAAAATAAAGAGATAATAAGAGATACTTGGAGAACAATTATAAAACACTTATAATGTTAGGGAACAGTGTGATTAAAGAAGCTTATGGAACAAATATACTTAGATATATTTTTCAGGATTAATTCTCTCTCTCTCTCTCTCTCTCTCTCTCTCTCTCTCTCTCTCTCTCTCTCTCTCTCTCTCTCTCTCTCTCTCTCTCCCGATCAGAAAGTGAGATATCTTTTTCCTAGCATTAGAACTCTGCCCTAGAAACTGCCTAAGGTAAGGAAAGCTTACTTAAAAAGGGAGACGTGGTTTCCCAGACTCCCAGTCATTATCCTGTTTGTTTAGAGATTGCTTGTACTTAGTGATTCACTTGAAGTGAATGCAGCACCCCAAGCAAGCTTTAGCAAACTGAAGTGTTGCTGTGGTTGCGATATTGTTGCAGTATCTCCTCAGAGTTCCCTGTGTTGGAAGCCCCGTGTTCAGGGTAAAGATCTAAACAGGCAATAGAACCGTTAAAAAGTGGAAAGACCCTTAGGTCATGGGTCATTCCCTTGGCTGTTCTCATGGGAGCCTTTCCACTCCGTGCAATTACTCCTTCTCACACATGCCCCCTCTCACTTGCTCTTCCACCATAGTGACATCCACGTCAAGTGACGTCACGTTGTCAGTCATCATGCCGTTGGAGCTTTGAATCTGCAACACTATGAGCTAACTAAACCTTTCTCTACTAGTTAGGCCACTCAGGTATTTTATAGCGGGAATGACTAATGTAAGTGTCTATCTCAGAAGTTCCATTACCAGCTAGTCATTGCTCCTTTAATGTAGAATTGGCGTATTAAGGATTGTGAGACACACTTTTTCTGTCTCGTGTGTACTATAAACTCCTTTGAATTGTGCTGGCTTAACCAGAGACCATTTTCAGTGTTGGAGAAATTTGGAAGGAAAGTGATGGTATTCTTCATGGAGACCTGCAGTTAATTTGGTTATACCATCACCTATAGGAGGTCTCCCTGTGAGAAACTGGTGAAGATTGTGCTCCATACAACATGTCTTTTGTGGTCTGTCTCTGCATGGGACCACATGCCATCCCTCTAGTCAATCACTTTGCACATGCCTATGACAAGAGGGAATTGACAGAGACTTTTAGGACAATTCATTAAATGTGGGTTTTATATGAAGACACATGAGAGCTAAGTATACAGCCTAAAGGAATATAGGAGAAAAAAAAATAGAGTAAAATCATTCCTTTCTAGTGAACTTCCCTAATAGGTACTTTGTCAAGGTGGGTTGTCAAAAGAGTATTTGTATATAAGACTAAGTGACCTTACCCTCCGTTATTTTCCTTATTTATCTAAGAACAAATAAATACATACCTCTGAAAATCCATGGCCATTTGCTGAAAGAGTACCTTTTAGGTTACACTTTAGACATCTGTGTAGGTGCCAAACATTTTTTTTCTAATTTTGGAGCAATATATAATAGTTGGGCTGACAAACTAGAACATTTGATTCAAGGAGGAAGTAGTGATAAGGTGGCTGATGCTATAAAAGTCTTATCTTGGCAGTTTGCTGTGTGAGAAACACTTTCAGAACTCCTACTGTCGGATGGGACTCATGACATCGGAGTAATGATTTATTCACAAAACGTTGAAGATTTAAAAACAAGACTCAAGTCTTGTATGACCCCCCACATAAGTAAAGTACTCTGTTTAAAAATGTACATTGATTTGTTGTCTTTTGAATTATATAGGAAGAGATTGTCTATGCCTTAATTTCAGAATAATGGGACCTCCATCATAGCTGTTGAGTATTGAAGGCAGCGTTTGCCCTTAGTGATTCACTTGAAGTGAATGCAGCACCCCAATCAAGCTTTAGCAAACTGAAGTGTTGCTATGGCTACAGTGTGGTTGCTGTATCTCCCCCAGAGTTCCCTGTGTTGGAAGCCCAGTGTTCAGGGTAAAGATTTAAACAGGCAATAGAACCATTAAAAAGTGGAAAGATCCTTAGGTCGAAGGGCACACCCTTGGATGTTCTCATGGGACTCTTTCCTCTCAACACAGGCCCCATCCCACTTGCACTTGCTGATGTGGCAGAAATGACACACTACTGCTTTCTCGGCATAGCCTTTTATCTAATTTGCTTCTCTTCTCTTTCTTCTTCTTCTTCTTCTTCTTCTTCTTCTTCTTCTTCTTCTTCTTCTTCTTCTCCTTCTCCTTCTCCTTCTCCTTCTCCTCCTCCTCCTCCTCCTCCTCCTTCTCACTTCTTCTTCTCTCCTCCTCCTTCTTCCTCCTCCTCTTCCTCCTCCTCCTTCTCCTTGTCCTCTCATACTCTTGAGACCCGCCTTATCCCTTTTCCCCACATCAGTATATACCCTATCTTTACATGGTAGATGTTGACTCTTGTTTCTCCTAACCCTGAAGCAAATATTTAACCTGTATAAAAATCCCCTCTCATTTTATACACACTAGTGGTTTTGTGTTGTCAATTTAATTTTGCTATTTTTTCTTTTTAAATCTTTGAAGAAGAATATTATTCCCAACCATATTTCATATGTGTATTTAACCAGATCCCCCTCCTATGACAAAATGCTGAAAGTATTTTGTGAGCCGATAGTCTAAGATGAGTGTATACACTTCTCCCCCGTACCCCCCGGAAGGTTTCCTGTAGCATCCACTTATTGTTTTTGGTGTCACCCTTAGATATAGATTCAGTTCTTAACATAGCCTAAGGTTTGTTTCAGCTGTTCAGTCTTAACAGTACTTTCTAAATAATTGTTGGCCAAGCGATTATTTTATTTACCTCTTTGGCTACAATGAGATATTATGATTATTTATATGGGCATTACATCCTTAGGCTGTATCCTGTGTTGTGTTCCCTCCTTTCTGAACGTCAATATCTTAGACAGGATTCTCATTCATTCATGCTCTCTCTCTCTCTCTCTCTCTCTCTCTCTCTCTCTCTCTCTCTTCTCACACACACACACACACACACACACACACACACACACACACACCAAAAAATGTTTAATAAAATTTGTATTGTTCATGGTTAATTTGAAAGGGATATATTTCTCTTTTAACAACAGAGCCCCTGAAGCCCTAAATTTTAGAGGAATTCTCCATGTTTAATTTCTAAAGATGTAGCCACTGAGCTGCATTGTGTCTATAAAAAGGGTTTAAACTCTATGAAAGGCTCCTAGTACTAGAAATATACTCCTTCGGCACATTTGTAACTAAAATGAGCAAATAGATTTTTGTTTTATGTCAACCTTCAGTACAGTAAAAAGCTACATGTTCAGATTTAAACCAATGTGATGTTAAAACATGGTTTAAACTAACAAATATTTATAATGTAAAGATTATCACATGGTACAACTCGCCTGAGTTATGTACTTACGTACCTGTCCTTAACTAGGAACTCCTCCTTATGAAGAAGATTGAAAGGGTTTTTTTCCTTTAGTGTTCAGAGGCAGAAGTGAGTTTTATACCTCTTAGATTGAAGCAGCTGCAGGTAAAGAAGTTGACAACCCCTGGGAAGGCTAATTAGAGCTAATTATAATATGACTGACCTAATTTTTTTTCTAGAAAGCTTAAGCAATTCTTTCTTTGCACAGTAAAGATTTTACTTTTTCATATAAACTAAACCCTGTTTTCTGAACTTACAAATTATTCATGTCATATACTTCACACACACACACACACACACACACACACACACACACACACACACACACAAAGTATTGCTTCATACCTTATAGCATAAGGATTAGGTGGGGTTGGAATGAACCTTAAAGATTTTATCTTCCTCACCAGTATTTACTGTATTAGTACATGTTGATAAAAGGAAATATAGACCAATAATTGTAATTTTTAAATCTTTAATGCAAAATAACATAATTGTCAAACACATGTAGTATGGCATTTCTTCTTTTAACTTTACATTTGCCTCATTTTATTTAGATTTTATATCATCTCATCTTCTTGATACATACTATAAAATGAATCCTTTAAATTCATATGTAAATGTGTATTAGGCATGTTTGTGAATCTTTGTGTGTCATCATGGAAGACAGTTGAATATAGTAACATTAGAAGCTTACTTGGAAGCTGATAGTGGAGAACTTTGAAATATGAATTTTCCTGTGAACACTATTTGTTACTTAAAGCAGAACGTGACCAATGACTGAGGTAAACCAATCCTTGAGAAATGTGGAGAGCACGTTATAATGACAAACACAGTAGGCAAGGTGAGCCCTTATGTGGGTTTCATCCCATGCACAAGGTGCTAAAAACACAAATCTGGTGTGAAGATACAAAAAGAAACAACTGCAAATTGCATCATAAAGATTTCACAAGTGTTTAGGGCTGACCAATAATTAAGGTGGTACAGTCATTAGACTTGGATTACCCATGAAGATAGGAAGAAAGGTATGGGTATAGAGACAGGTGATAAATTTTCTGTGAGGTAGTCTTGGTCTTACATGCCTCTAGTCCTAGCATTTGGGAGGCTGAGGCACAAAGATCAACTCAAGTTTGAGACTAGCCTGTTTTACATTGAGTTTCAAGTCCAGCTTCAGTTACACAGCAAAAGGGTGTCTCCAAACATGTTTTGTATGTTTAGAGTCCTCTCTAAATTAATTCATTATTGGGTGTGTTGTCCATTCATTCATGAATAGGTCTGCAAAGGACTTTGAGATCATCCTTTCAGTCAACTAAAATAAATAAATAAATAAAGTCAGATACACAAATTAAGGAGACTGGCCATAACTTGCTTTTTGGATAACTTTCATTCACCAAACAGCCTTCTTCCTGCAGTAAGCCTTAATCTTTTTCAAAAACTGTAAATAGGGCCCAAGACTATGAAAGGCTTTCCAGTGAGCGAGTGTCGGAAGCTGATAAGAGAAGCATTCTCAAGTCTTGGTAGCATAACTTACTAAAGACATATCTCCTTGCAATCTGCTGTTTTCTCCTGTGAGCCACTGGCATTTGAAAGATTTACTGATTAGCTTATAAATTACAAAGCTCGTGCGTGTTGTGGACTTTTGAGCTAATTACACGTTTGCAACTGCAATTAATGCTTCCCCTACTTCAGGGAACTGTTAGCACTCATACCTAGAGAGAGAGGATAGTTTCACATAATTTCTTAATCATTTAAAAAAAAAAAAAAGACATGTGCAAATTACATTTCCAGACAGCTAGTATTACCAATTGAGTACCTCAAGAAAGCACTTACTTAATAGATTATCTTGTCAGGCCATGTAATGGCATACATAATATGTACATTTCCCCCCAACATAGTAAAAAGAAACAAAGGAAACACTAGCAAGGATGGTAATAGACTTCCTTAACCTTCTTGTGAGAGTTATTATGGTCTTATCATTGTTAGAGCACTATATATGTTAGAGAATTATGTAGGCAGAAAATGGGAAGGGGGAAGAATCTCAGATCTAAGATACTGACCTAGCTAGGACCCATCCAAGGCATACATAAAAGTACTAAGCAAGTGTTTTGTTTGTTTTGTTGTAGATCATATTACTTTGTGGGTGAATATGATGCATGGATGAAAGCATACAGCACGGTGCCTTTTAGCTAAGGCTAAAGTATCTATGGCCTACAAAGATTACCACCAGCTTAAATTGTCTTTTCAAAGAATTTGCTCTTACCTTTCCTAAAGATTCACTGAGAAATTGTGGGGAGGCAAACCTTTATTTAACAAAGAGGCACTGTGAACTCATTTTTGCCCCTAGAAAAGTTCTGATTGTATTTCGCATGTCAGAATTTTCTTCTAATGAGTTTGCTCATACAACCTGATGGTTATTTATTTACTTGTTTATTTGTATATTTATTTAATGGGTTTTGAGACAGGGTTTCTCTGTAGTTTTTGAGCCTGTCCTGGAACTGGTTCTGTAGACAAGGCTGGCTTCGAACTCACAGACACCTGTCTCTGTCTCCCAAGTGCTGGGATTAAAGGCATGCACCACCATGGCCTAGCCACTGCTTAACATTTAAAAGCATGTTTTAGCTGGCTTTCCTGCTATTATGTCATTGTTTTTCTTTTAAGATCTACCTTTGTGATCTGAATTAACCTCTCCCTCATACAAAGTGTATTGGTAAATGACTTCTGTAGTTGTCCTAATTGGGACTCCAGGTCCATGGTGAGGCCCTGAGAAAATTCTCGCTCAAATGTTACTGGCATAGGAGGCTTTGCAGTCATTTATTAGAAGACAGCCTGGGAGGAAAAGAGAAAATGGGTTGTTGTGATCCTCTCTTGCTAAATCCAGCCCCACTGCTGTTAGAGGTTTCTTTGCTGCTTTCTCTAAAAGGGCATCATTTCAGCGCACTAATCTTTTAAGCAGCCATTCAGCAGGAAGTGGGCTAGAACCTTGCTAAGGGGTCACATTCACCAGCCTGACAGTTAGACATTTACAAAAGAAATGGTACGAATTTATTCAGCATCAAAACCTCTGCATCTTTTACCACCCAGCCGTATTTCACACCATATTACAGTCACGGAGCTGCAATAGCTGCATAAATCCCGTCCGGACTCATCGTTTAATTAACCAGCATTCTTTGAACAAAAATAAAAGTGCTGTTTTTGTAGAGGAATAAAAGCTGCACAGCCCGAGTGTGAAGAGGACAGATTAGTGATTCTTCACCGAAGCTGGGGTGATTTTCCTGCCCTTTCCTCTCTCACTTCAGAAGCTTTTTTTTTTAATGGAATAGAAAATGGGGAGCATTGCCGGGTCTTCAAATGTGTTTGAGAGTCTGTTGTTATAACCACATCCTAAGCTAGCGCAGGAAGTGGTACTGGTGATAACTGGTACCTAAAATTGATTTTGTTTTATAACATTTTCTGTAGTTAACTAGATATTATAGACTAGTGAGGAAGAACATAAACTCTGTTAACTAAACTACATGAGTTCAAATCAAAGCCCTGGCTGGCACTAAGCTTTCTGTGCTTTTGTGCCCTGTCTTTGAGATGAGGATAATTCCAGGCACACCTTACACTGTGATATGCAGTTAGCTGACTTGACACATACAACCTTTAGAACAGGGCTGGCATATTAAGCCATTACCTCCAATGTACTCAGCAGCCACCTGGTGTGAAGCTAATCCCGGTATGTCACTAGCAACTTTCCTGATCACCTGGGCTGGAATGACAGGTGCTATGCATTAGGTAACCCTTCTTTCTCTTCCATACTCTCATTTCTAAAGGCGCCCTTGCAGTATAAGACAAGTGCTTTCAGATACAAGGGACTCAAATTCTTTGAGTGACAGGTAGAGAAGGCAGTTGACATCTCATACCATTCCATTTTGCACCCAGCTGCCAGCTTTACCTTTTAAAATTAATTTGATTTCTTCATTTGTTTAAGTATCTCTTCTAAAAACCAACAAATCAACAAAAAAAACTCTTCTAATAGGATCCCTCTACCTCAATCAAAACCCACCTGGCATCATTTCTCATGCGCCACATTCCTTCTAGCTCATTTGTTTATGTTGGTGTTTTGTTTTGTTTTGTTTTGTCTTATCTGCCACTCCTTACTCCATTTATGTACTTATGTTCTGGGCTGAGCCAGAAAAGGTATAGGTATTATTTTCCCCTTTGTACTGTATTTACATCATATCCCATAGTTGTCGGCCTGAAGTAAATGCTAACTGCATGTTGTTGTTGACCTAGCCTGTAGTCTTACTCCCAAATGGTACTGGAACTCTAATTACTTCCTCTACCACCTCTTCTACAACCACCCTGGCCAGCCACGGTCAGCTTTACCTGTTTCCTTTCTCCTCTTTTTGCACCCACCTGTGTCCTCCCGCACAGTCTGTTCTTAGTTGAGCAATGAAACGCACCCCCTTAAAGCTTAAGCCAGTTTGTAAATAAAGGTTTCTCGTCCCTCCCGCCAGTTCCCAAATAACCACTCTAAGGCTTAGTACCAATTATAATTGTCTGGCCAATGGCTCAGGCATCTTACTGACTAGCTCTCACAATTAAATTAACCCATTTCTATTAGCTTATATACTACCACGAGGCTCAAGGCTTACTGGTCATGTTCTGGCATCTCACCCCTAACGCGGCTACATGGTGTCTCCCTAGGTGCTACACCTTCTCTCTCTCTGCATCTTTGTTTGGATTTCCCACCTGGCTCTATTCTGCCTGGCCATTGGCCAAATCAGCTTTATTTATCAACCAATAAAAGCAATACATATTTGCAGCCTACAGAAGGACATCCCACATCATCAGTTCATATCACTTCTCCACTCAAGGCCCTCCAGCCACTCTGTGTGTCACTCTGAGGAAAGCCAGTGTGTGCTATTAAGCCCCGCCTCTCCAGGCCATCCTGTGTCCACATCCGCTAGTGTTTCCTCTCTGCCCCGGTATCCTCCTACTTCCTTGGCATTCCCAGATTGCTCACTGTTCCTGCCTCACTGCCTGCCTTGATGTTCTCCAAAGATACAGTCCCAGGAACTTTGCCCATGTGCTCCTTTTGCCCAGAAAGCTTCTCTCCAGGAAATCGTGGCATGGTCCCTTCTGCGAATCTCTAATCAATGCCTTCTCACCGAGATCGTAACTCATGCCTAGGCTACTGTCTGTCTCTCCAAAGTAGAATATAGGTTTTGAAGGAGAGTTTTCCATGTGTACTGTCCATGCACATTCCAGAAATTGACATATAATAAGCAGCTCTTGGATGCTGAATGAAAACAGACCCTTGAGAATATCCCCCACACCCATACTTCTCTCAGTACTTCATGCTTCAACGAAAGCAAATGCTCCATAACAGCTTCAAGAACATCAAAATAGCTATAGTTTAATATTAGCCATGACAATTGGAGCAGAAAGTTCCATTACAGAGAAGAGAGGTTCCCGCACCCTTTAAAGAAGTTCTACGCTATAATAGCTGCCGTGTTAAATTATGTGGGTGTCCTAGGGGAGTGTGACCTGACACCAAAGCACATTTTGAGAGAGACGATGGCTTTTGCCACCCTTACCTTCCAAGGTAGAGAGTATAGCTAGTGTTTGGAGCATTGTTGTTGTTTGCTTTATTCTGTCATTCAAAGACAGTGAAGTGAAGAAAAGCAGTCAGTATTGAAGTCAAGCAGTCCCAAGCTCAAAACTCTATGCCCTTGTTTATCTTTTTTTACTCTCTGGGTTGCTGATTGCTTATTTATAAATGGTTTTCAATCCATTCCTCGGGACATTATTCCAAAAATTGAATGATCAAAGCCAGATGAAGCACACACTGTGTATTTAGTTATTGTCTCTTGAACATTGTATCCAACCTAGAAACAATTATATATTATGCTACCATCAAAACAAGAAGTAAGAGTCTGATGCCCTGAGAAAGCCTTGCCTCTGGGGCTTGGTCCACCTGGAAGCCTGACAGCACTATAAGCCCCTCCCCAGCATCTGATGAGGCTGCAGCAGACTTCTGAGAACACCAGCCCCTCCAACTCCTCTTTTCTGTAGCTTACTCCTCTTGTCTTTCAAATGTGTTCCTATTCATCTATTTTGGATTTTCAGGTTTCTTTTCCTTCCTTCATTTTTCCAAAAGTGATGCTAGTGTGTGATGCTAAAGAGTCAGACAGAATCTTTATAGAGAAAAAAAAATGTATACAGAAAAAAACTTAAAGAAACTAACAAAAGACAGGGCAGCTAGGTCACATAATGAAATAATGTACTTATTAATTTTTAGTTTTTAGATGGAAGATAAAGAACATAGACATGTTAAGGTTTGGAGCCATAACGGCCAAACTGAGAGAAAAAAAAAAAACACTTTGTATAGACCACAGAAGTATGTTTTGCGTTTTCCTCACTTGACCTTAACTTTTAACTCCTTAGGAAGCCAAAGCCGTAGCTGAAGAAAGCCGAGCTCTGCGAAGCCGGATCCATCTTGCTGAAGCTGCACAGAGGCAGGCACATGGGATGGAAATGGACTACGAAGAAGTGATCCATCTGCTAGAGGCTGAGATCTCAGAGCTAAAGGCTCAGCTTGCTCATTATTCCGACCAAAATAAAGTAAGCAAACAGCCCTCTCTAGTTACCATGGTTCCCTTGCCACTGTCATGTATCCTGTTTTCATTTTCTTTTCATCTGCACGTCTAAACTAGGTCAGTGTTTGTCTTCTATTATTCAATGATCGGATGTTGTGTCGTGAAGAGGGTGGCATGAAAGTTGTGAGCCTGCCTTTATCCAGAAAGCTTGGCGATGGAAAAGCACGGGCCCCAAATTAATTGGGTCATTGGTCAACATTGTTCCATTCAGGCCTGGAACTATTTAACATTTAATTGATGGCACTGGTTTTCTCTTTCTGTCTTTGAGCTTGCTAATTTGTTTTGTGGAGATGGAAGGAGGGGATTAAAGGGATGCGTTTTGCTCTTTGATTAGAGAACCTGGGGCAGTATAGCAGTATACACGCTAGTGAATTCTTACAGGAGGCACATGATGACTAATGAGAAGAAACCAAGTTTGAATTTGTTTTGTTTCTTTGAAAGTAAAGAGTACTAACCTGGCCTCCTCTAGAAGGGCTTTCAATTGCAATACAAGATACTGAGTACCTTGCAGGAAGCAAGCTGAACATCTCTATGTGGAAATTGTCCACAGTGTACCTTTAACTATGACTAACCTTCAAAGACCATATTAGGTGTGTGTGTGTGTGTGTGTGTGTGTGTGTGTGTGTGTGTGTGTGTGTGTGAGTGAGTGAAAGTGTAAACTAGAATGAGTTGAAGCAGATATTTTTTAGTTTTATAGAAATTCTTCACTTATAAGTAATGGGTGTTTACATCTCTAACCCATTTAGCCTCCTAGCAAATATAGAACAAATTTAAACTATTTATGAATATTTAAGCTAAAGGCTCATTTAACATACCAAATGAAAATGAAGTTAGTTTTAGAAAAGAAAATTTTAACAGAAAATGTGACGTTTTCTTTGCTCAGTTCTGAAAAGCCCTCTCCATTTCCCATATATCTGCTCATCTAAAGGAGCTCATAGAAGGCTGGCTGGAGAACCTAGCCACCATTGACGAAACCTTGAAGGAACACATAGCACTTGAGCAAGGAGCAGCACTTAGGAATGTTAGTTACAGACGCTTGTATCTACATACATTTTTAAACAGCCGTGCTATGCCATGCAACTTTAACCTAATTATGAAAATATTGTAGAAATTACCAAAATATTAAAGATACTTTTAAAGATAATTAGTTACTTTTATAGCAAAAGTTGTCATCGTTTAATAGTTCAAATTCTTGCTGTTTTTTTTATTGTGGCATGGGAGGTTGAAGTAGAACCTTGTATATGTTGGGCTAGAGCTCTATTGTTGAACTACTCTTTAGCCCTGTAATTTTAAGTAATATACTTTTAAGAGGGTTGCAGTGATAACTCTTTTAAGAGTTATCCAGTGATTTATGCTTTGCTTTGTTAGTTTTAAAATATTTATTAGCAATTGTGCGAGGGGCTATTTGGAGGTGGGAGGGCATGGGACCCAGTGTGCATGTGGAGGTCAGAGAACAATATTGTAGAGTCATTTCTCTCCCAGTCTCTGCATAGGTTCCTGGGAACAAACTCAGATCCCCAGGCTCGTGCAGCAAGCTCCGTGACCCACTGAACCACCTCTCCTGCTCCCAATGTGGGCTTCTGTTGTATAAAGTGTAGGTTATTACATCCTCTCTTCTCCAGTTAGGAATATTTTGGTCCTAAGTCATGTTCTCCCTCTTTGTAGCTTTATGTGGGATCTCATGACTTCCCTTTTAATAAGAGTCTAAACTACCTCTCTAAAAGCGTTCTTCTTCTTCTTCTTCTTCTTCTTCTTCTTCTTCTTCTTCTTCTTCTTCTTCTTCTTCTTCTTCTTCTTCTTCTTCTTCTTCCTTCTTCTTCTTCTTCTTCTTCTTCTTCTTCTTCTTCTTCTTCTTCTTCTTCTTCTTCTCCTCCTCCTCCTCCTCCTCCTCCTCCTCCTCCTCCTCCTCCTCCTCCTCCTCCTCCTCCTTCTTCTTCTCCTTCTTCTTCTTTTTGAAAGGAGATGTTCAGCATAAGCATCTCAATATTCAATATTTTCCAATTTTGATACCAGTAGAGAAAAAGTAACTCAACATTGCTTAAGGATCTATTGACTAGTTACAGCAGAATAAGGATTCAAATATTTACTTATCTCTATTTATTTATTTTGCACATGTGGGATGCATATTGAGTAGCATATGAGTGAGGACAGAAGTCAATATCAGGTATCTCTCTTTCCTAGAGAGCTATCCATCTTTTTGGAGTGGGGGAGGGGCTGTTTACAGAGATTCTCACTGGGACCTGCAGCACCAGAGATCCTCTTCTGGTCGCCTCTGCAGAAATGGAATGACAAATGTGTGCCACTTCACCTGACTTCTTACATAGGTGCTGGGGATGGGATGGAACGTGGGTCATCAAGGCCACACCAAGCACTTTAGTTGTTTTCTAGTTTGTACTTGGGCTTTTGAAAAAGTGCATCTGAAACATAAGATATAAAATATTGTTATGTCCAGATAGAGACCTCAGTTGTTAAGAGTACATGATGCTCTTGCATAAGACCCAAGGCCTGCTGCTACCATCCAGGTGGAGTAGCTCACAACTTCTAACTCCAGCTATAGGGGACCTGATGCCCTTTCTGACCTCCATGGACAACCACACAGACATGTACACTACACATGCATACATAACACATGAATGAAAAATAAGTATTTCTTAAAAATTAAAGTGTTATTTATACCTGTGAAGAACCACAATACCCATCTCCAGATTGCATCCACTACCTTTACCCTCAGAGTTCACTGCTTTCTTGGATTTGGTGTCTACCGTTTTCTTGATAGTTTTACTTCTTGCATATCTACTCCCTGTTTGTTTAGTTTTGCCTGTTTACCGGGCTGATATGTAGGTATTTGGTATCTTTTTCCGTATTTATTCTTCATTGTGTGAATTACCAACGTGCAGTTATCCACTGTCTATTTGATGGGCAGTCTTATTATATCTCTATTATTCTACTGTGAATATGTTCCTGAGAACATTCTGATTCATATAACTTTCTCCATATGTGTAACTGTTAGCTACAAGAAGTAGTCTTGCCAGGTTGAGTGATAATTGTATGTTCAACTTTATAAGTAAATGACTAATTGTGACTGAAAGTATTTTTTAAACTAATTTGTATTCCCATGAAGAATGGATTAGAATTACCTTGCTGTTCCTTTGCTTTCTTTTATTTTGAATTTTTATCCATCTGGTTGGTATAATAATTGCTGTGCCAGTATAGTTTAATTTGAATTCCCCTAGTTACTAATGACTAACACAATGGTGTGCTGGGACCCATAGGCACTGGCTCATGAGAACGTGTCTCTTCTCAAAACTGTGTTCACTGATGGAGGTTGGAAGCTTGAAATCAACCATGATGGAGTCATTTATATCCCTAAATGCTGTAACCCTGCAATATGTTCTTCCCTGACTGAGATAACCAGTTGAGCGTATATTTATGTATTCAGTAATTACATATTTTCAGTGAAATGTGCTTTTGTATCTTTTAGTTATTTCCCCATTGGATTGTTTGTCTTTTGCTTAGAGACATGTAGTGATTCTCCTGCTTACAAATCCTTTATTGACTTAAATGTGATAAAAATAAAACTACCCTCTCAAACTTGTGGCTTGCCTTTTCTACTCTAAAATGAAATAGAAAGGAGCTCTTAATTTTCATGGAAACTTAATTGTCTTAGTTACTTTTCTATTCCTGTGCTAAGACACCATGAGCAAGGCAACTAAAAGAAGAGTTTACTTGAAGCCTACAGTTTCAGAGTTTTGGAGTCCATGACCATTGTTGTAAGGGGCATGACAGCAGATAGGCAGGAATGGCACAGGAGCAGTAGCTGAAAGCTTACATACTGATCCACAAGCATCCTACAGAAAGCTAACTTGGATTGTGCTGAACTTTTAAAGCCTCCATGCCTTCCCCCAGGGACAGTCCTCTACAACAAGGCTATACCACCTAATCCTTCCCAAACAGTTCACCAACTGGGAACTAACCATTCAAATATATGAGCCTATGGAGCCATTCTTATTCAGACCACCATGCTTACCAATTGTTCCCCTCTTACATCTTTTCAAAAGTCCTTTAGTCTCCGAAGATACAAAGATATTTATTTATATTTGCTTCTAGAAGTTGTTAAGTTTTGATACATGTGTGATTGGTTTTGTAGCACTACATGGGGTGGGAAGTCATCTCCTTCTTCCATGATTCCACATGAATAACACTACCTGATCCTTCATGTGAAAATCTCATTTGCTAACTCACCTTGGTGTCATCTCTGTCCTGAATTCTAAGGTTCCATATGGGTTTGGCTCTCTAGTCTCATTCACTAGCCTACCTTTCACCACTGACAATAACACAGTTTGTTGCTTACGATGTCTTTTATGAACGTCTGATCATGCCGTCTACTTATTTTTATTTAAAAGTGTGTTGTCTCTATGGCCCTCTTATTTCATATTCTGTATACTGCTGATCCATGCCACAAAACAAAAAGGATTGAGATTGCAAATTTTACTGTAAGATCATCAAATATATAGATTAACTTGGGAGGACTTTTTTTTTGTTTTTTTGTTTGTTTGTTTGTTTGTTTTTTGCCCGTACTTATGAATGCCTCTGAGGCAGAGAAAGGTTCTTGTCTGTGGCTAAAGAATCTAGCTTATAGGATCATAACCCAGCAACATTTGCTGAGGTTTGTTTCCTGGGTCAGTGTGCACTTGGTCCTTACAGGTGGTCAAAGCAAAATTGAAAAGATATCTGCCATGTCACATTTTTTTTCCATGTAGTTAACAAGGTCGGGGATATTAAGGGTTCAGTTCCTTTTTGTTCATAGGAATATCTTTGTGTTCTTAAGCCATCAGTATTTGGAGAAACATAGTAATATCACTCTTGAGATTTCATTTTTTATATCTCATTTATGTATTTTGAAACAATGTTTTAGGTACATTAAGGCTTGGTATTATTCAACCATTTTTTATGAAAATGTTAGGATTTTATCTGTAAATCTTGCCTGCTACAACTATTTTCTATTGACACTAAAATAACTACATACTTTGTTTGATATTTGCTTACATATTTTTAAAAAAAATTGTTTACTTTTAACTTTTCAATTTCTATTTGTTTCAGTTATGTCTGTGGCAAACATGAAGTGAGAAACCACCACCTTCCCTTCCACTGAGCTTTAATTGGAAATGACTTTGCATTTGTAGATTTCCACTTATTAAAGCACGTGGCCCGTCTTTGTTCTCTGACTTTTAAATGTAGCTGTCAATGTATTCAAGTTATTTAACTGGAGTTTTGTATTAAAGCAGGTATCCTCTGTGCACCCCTTCCCAATTACATGTAATTCTCTTTGCTGTTTTCAAAATTCTGTATAGTCTCCAATATTCATATCTTTATTTATTATTTATATAACACCCCAATTACAGGTTCCCCTCCCTTCTCTCCTCCCACACCCCCCTGAATTAATCCTCCTCTATTTCTGTTTGGAGTGTGGCAGGCCTCCCATGGGTATCAACAAAGCATGGCATATCAAGTTGTAGTAAGGCTAAGCAACTCCTTTTGTATTTAGGTTGGACAAGGCAATCAAATATGAGGAATATGTTCCCAAGAACCACAGAAAGCATTAGGAACATCCTCTGGAGCATAAATCCAATTAATCTTATCAATAAAAACCCAGAGAGAGATATGAGAGTACAATCCTGGAAGATCAGAGAACCAAGAGCAGCTGCCAGTTCCCTCTTACCTCTCTCCACTCCTCCATCCAAAAGGGTTAAGATCCTCTCTCTACTACCCCCATCACTATTCTCTCTCTACCTATCTACAGTCCTCCAAATCTCCATGGTTAACTAGTAGCTAGCTCCACCGTCTGACTCAAAGCAAGCTTCATTTGTCAGAACACAAAGTATCACACAACAAGCCCCTGCTCCCATTGTTAATAGTCCCACAAGTAGACCAAGCTACAAAATTGTCACATATGTGTAGAGGGCTTAGGTCGATTGCATACAGGCTCCCTGGATGTTGGTTCAGACTCTGTGAGTTACCAAGAGCCAGGTTAATTGTTTCTGTTGGCTTTCTTGTAATGTCCTTGACCTCTCTGGTGCCTACAATCCTTCCTCCCTCTCTTCAGCAGGACTCGGGGCTCAGCCTAATCTGATCACAAGAGATGGCTTGTTCAGACTATGTACCCACTATTGGTAGGAGTCTTAACTGGGGTCATCCTTGTTATATTCCTGGGAGTTTCCCGTGCATCAGGTTTCTACCTGACCTGAAAAGCACCCCTACCCACCCAGTCATCTCTTTCAGTACTCTCCATCTCCACCCACACCCCACCAACCCAACCCCTCAAGTTCCCAGCCCCAAGTCCAGCCAGGAGATCTCTTGCATTTCCCCTTCCCAGAGAGATCCATGAATGCCCCATTGGGCTCTCCTTGTCATTCTAGCCTCTCTAGGTCTGTGGATTCTAGCATGGTTATCCTTTATAGTTAATATCCACTTATGAGTAGGTACATACTATGTTAGTCTTTCTGAGTCTGGGTTACCTCACTCAGGATGATTTTTGTCTATTTTCATCCATTTGCCTTCAAATTTCCTGATCTCATTGTGTAAACATATCACATTTTATCCATTCTTTGGTTGAGTGGCATCTAGGTTATTTCCAGGTTCAGGCATTATAAATAAAGCTGCTATGAACTAACTGAACAAGTGTCCTTGTGGTATGATTGAACATCCTTTGGGACTATGCCCAAGAATGATGTCACTGGGTCTTAAGGTAGATTGATCCCCAGTTTTCTGAGAAACTACCATATTGATTTCCAAAGTGGATGTGCAAGTTTGCACTCCCACCAGCAACAGAGGAGTGATCCATTTGCCCTGCATCCTCTCCAGCATAAGCCGTCATTTGTGTTTATGATAGGTTCTCTACCGGAGAAATTTGTTCATTTCTTTTAGATTTTCCAATTTTGTAGGGTACAGGTTTTGGAAGTATGACCTAATGCTTTCCTCAGTGTCTGTTGTTATATCCCCCTTTTCATTTCTGATTTTTTAATTTGGATATTCTCTCTCTGCCTTTTGGTTTGCTTAAATAAGGGTTTGTCTTGTTGAAATTTCTCAAAGAACAAACTCTTTGTTTTTTTGATTCTTTGTATTATTTTATTTGTTTCTACTTTATTGATTTCAGCCCTTGATTATTTCCTGCCATCTACTCCTCTTGGGTGTATTTGCTTCCTTTTGTTCTAGAGGTTTCAGCTGTGCTGTTAAGTTGCTAGTATAAGATTCCTCCAAATTCTTTTTGAAAGCATTTACTGCTATGAACTTTCCTCTTAGCACTGCTTACATTGTGTCCCATAATTTTAAGTTTGTTGGGCTTTCATTTTCATTGAATTCTAGGAAGCCTTTAATTTTTTTTTTTTCTTTCTTCCTTGACTCAGTGGTAATTCAGTTGAGAGTTGTTCAATTTCCATGAGTTTGTAGGCTTTCTGTAGTTTCTATTTTCATTGAACTCCAAATGTAATCCATAGTGATCTGGTAAGAAACAGGGTTATTCTATTTTTTTTTTATCTGTTAAGACTTGCTTTGTGACTGAGTATGTGGTCAGTTTTGGAGAAGGTTCCATGAGGTGCTGAGAAGAAGGTATGTTCTTTGGTGTTTGGGTGAAACATTCTCTGTTAAGTCCATTTGAGTCATAATATCTGTTAGTTTCATTATTTCACCGTTTAGTTTACATCTGGGTGATCTGTCCATTGGTGAGAGTGTGGGTATTGAGGTCTTTCGCTACTAATGTGTGGGGCCTGATATGTTACTTAAGCTTTAGTAATATTTTTTTTTTACCTGTATGGGTGCCTTTGTATTGGGGCATACATGTTCGAAATTGAGACTTGATTTTGATGGATTTTTCCTGTGATGACTATGAAATATCCTTCTCCATATTTTCTGATTAATTTTGGTTTGAAGTCTATTTTGTTAGGTATTAGGATAGCCACACCAGTTTGCTTCTTACCATTTAATTGGAAATCTTTTTCCAACCTTTTACTCTGAGATGTCTGTCTTTGATGTTAAGGTATGTTTCTTGAATGCAGCAGAAAGATGAATCCATATCTATTCTGTTAGCCTGTGTCTTTCTATTGGAGAAATGCGTTCCTTGATATTAATGACTAGTGATTGTTAATTCTCATTATTTGGTAGTAATTATTTGGGAGTGGTGCTGCTGATAGTGATGATGATGATGATGATGATGATGATGATGATGATGATGATGATGTGTGTGTGTGTGTGTGTGTGTGTGTGTGTGTGTGTGTGTTTCCCTTCTTTGGATTTTGCTGGTGTGGGATTATCTATTGCCTGTATTTTTTGTGGGTGTACTTAACTTCTTTGGATTAGAGGTTTCCTTCTAGTACCTTCTATAGAGCTGGATTTGTGGACAGATAATAATTATATTTGACTTTGTCATGAAGTATCTTGTTCTCTCCATCTATGGTGATTGAAAGTTTTTCTAGGTATAGTAGTCTCGTCTGCCATCCATGGTCTCTTAAAGTCTGCAAGAGGTATGTCCAGGCTCTTCTGGCTTTTAGATTCTCCATTGAGAAGTTGGGTGTAATTCTGAGAGATCTTCCTTTATATGTTACTTGGCCATTTTCCTTTGTAGCTTTTAATATTTATTCTGCATGTCTAGTGTTTGGATTAATATGTGGGGAAGGGATTTTGTATCTAATCCAGTCTATTTGGTGTTATGAAAGCTTTTTGTACCTTTATAATTTTGTCCTTATTTAGGTTGGGAAATTTCTCTTCTGATTTTGTCAAATATATTTTCTGGGCTATTAAGCTGGTGGTATTTTTCTCCTTCTTCTATCCCTGTTATTCTTTGGTTTGATCTTTTCATAGTGTCCCAGATTCCTGGGTGTTGTGTGTTAGGAATTTTTGGAATTTCATATTTTCTTTAACTGATGAATCTACCTCCTCTATCGTATCTTCAGTGTCTGCGATTCTCTCTTCCATCTCTTGTATTCTGTTGGTGATGCTTTCTTAACTTACCCAGATTTTCCATTTCCGGAATCCCTTTAGTTTGTCTTTTCTTTATTGCTTCTATTTCCATTTTCAGGTCTTGAACTGATCTATTTGTTTCTATCAACTGTTTGTCCCTCCCCCTTGATTTTTCTGACATTCTTTAAGAGATTATTGATTTCCTCCAATTTTTTGGTTGTATTTTCATCCATTTCTTTAAGAGATTGTTTTTATTTCCTCTTTAAGGACCTCTATCATCTTCATAAAGTTATTTTTAAGATCATTTTCTTGCACTTCAGCTGTACTGGAATGTTTAGGTCTTGCTGTGGTAAGATAGCTGGGTTCTGGTGGTGACATTCCCCTTTCTGTTATTATGTCCTTATATGTGCATTTAGTTGTCTGGATTTGGGGTGATTATTGGTGTAGGTGTTGATTTCTGTGTTTGTCTTTGTTGGATGGGTGTTTTGTTTCTTGATTTCTATTTCTTCTCTGTTCTTCTGGCCTAAGTAGCCAAGGGTTCTGGTGATTGCTTAGTCTTCCGGTCACATATGGTGTCTCTGCTGAAGTTTTGGGAGCCTTTGGTCCCTTGATCTGGTCCGGCATCCAGTAAAACTGAAGTCATCTTGGGTCTCTAGATCCAGCCTGGCCTCCAAACAGTACTGCTGGGTCTGTTCTCTTGACCGGCATGGACTGTACATGGGCCTGTGGTGTCTGTTCTTCCAACTGGTGTGGACTGTTTCTGGACCAATGGAGTCTGCTGCAGTTCTTGGGAAGAGAGGCTTGACAATTGGTGAGGCAGTGTGTATCTTGTATGGTCTGTAACTCAGTGGCTGAAGTCCACTGGGGTTGAGGGTGGAGACCCAATAGCAGTAGGGCCAGGGACAAGCTGGGATGGCTTTGGCCTAAGGGAATCATCATGGGGAGGACAGAATCCAAGGAGAGATACAGTTCCACTGGCAAGCAGGTCACTCTGCCATTCTGAATTTTGTGTCCTAAGCTTCAGTAGTCCCCAATATTTTTATGGTAACAAACTTGTCTTTAGAATTAACAGCTGGACTCAGATTAGATGATTCCAATTTTGTTTACATCATCCAGAACATTGTTATCAGGAGCCAGATAGATACCCTCTCCTCTGCATCAGGTATGACCAATGTCACAGCCTTTTTCCTATCTGATGAATGCTGGACTTGACATTCACAATGAACACAAATAGGTAATCTTCTATCTTCTTCATGGCTGACTTAGCTGTAAGGGCAACTTGATACTATCACACTGGGCAAACCTGTATCTCCTGGAGATTCTGTTGTGAGGGTATTTAAGCTTCCTCTGTAGCCACAGGGTTTTGGGCCTTGAATGACACCTTCCAGCACACCTATGCTTTGGCTGCAGCTTGGGAAAGAACTTCCTTCATTTGGAGCATGATTTTCGTAAAAAATAGTGTTATAAACCACAATGTGGGCATGGAGAATCCAGACTGAGTCCTCTGCAAGAGCAGCCAGTGCTCCTGACTCTTAAACTATCTTTCAATCTCCTGTGTCTCTGATTTCTTAATGGTTATCCTAGAATGTTTGACATTCTATATTAACTTGTTATGAAATGAATCAGTGACGTTTCCCCCATCTACATATTAAGAACACTTTTGAACATAAACCTAATTATTTCGCCCTCCTTAATTTCTGTTGCTGGTGGAATTTCAGTTCTGCCTTGACTTTATCACTTTTGCAGTTTGCTTCATGTGGTCCAAGTTGGTCTGGGTAGACCCTATGCTTAGACCTTTTGTTCATAGTTCCTTATTACATCTCAGGCTTTCTTGCTTCCTGAAACAGTTGCTTCAAATTCATTTAGTGACGATCTGTTGATAATAAACTCTCCACTTGGTTTCTTTGAAAATCAACTTTTAAAATACATTCAGATATATTTAGACTATTATGTTACCATATAACTTTGTCATTGGGTTTGTTTTTCATGCTATCATGTCAGCTATCAATCATTTGTAATGTGTTTCCTTTTGTATGATTTTTTAAAACATCTTTGGCTTTGATATCCCCCTTGCCAAGATCTCACAATGTATGCCAGCCTACCCTTGAACTCATATAGATCCCCCTGTCTCTGCCTCCTAAATGTGGGATTAAAGGTGTGTGACACAATCCACCATGCCCATCTTTTAAAAAAAAAAAAAAAAAAAAAAAAAAACTTTATTTACTAATTCATTTTAAATGCATGAGCATTTTGCCTGTAAGTATGTGTATCATGTATGTGACTGGTGTGCTAAGGTCAGCAAAGAATGTCACGTCCCTAGAACTGGAGTTACAGCCAGCTGTGAGCTGCCTTGTATGTTGTGGGTACTGGACCCAGGTCCTCTGTAAGAACAGAAAGTGATCTTGAGCAGGAAACCATCTCTCCAGCCCCCATGCTGTTTCCCTGTGCACAATTCAAGAGACCTACTTGTGTTCACTTGCCTCTTCTTCACTCGTAGTTCAAATTGTACCATCTGTTCAGTCCTCAGACATTTTGCTACTTCTATTTCTAGTTTCTCCATTGTCTTATTAGGTGTATGAAATTGGGCATTTTTGTGTTCTAATTTAATTACTATAGTCTTAAAATGATTTATGTCATTAGATCTATTTTTGAGTTTTTTGTCCTCTTATACTTTCTTTATTTTGTTTTATTATTTATTTACTTATTTATTTACTGATTTTTAAAGACAGGTTTCTCTGTGAAGCCCTGGCTGTCCTAGAACTCACTCTGTAGAGCAGGCTGGCCTTGAACTCATAGAGATCTGCCTCCTTTGCTTCCTGAGTGCTGTGATTAAAGGCTTGATCTAACACCTGGCCTATTATATTTTCAATTTTCTTTTCCAAAATACTAAATATAATTATATTTATGTGCCTGATTAATATATATACTCTTTTAGATCTGATGATTAATTATCTGATTGTCAATCCATGAAACCTATTTCTTCACTTTTAGTGATTTTTTTTTATTGTAAGTTCATGTCCTTTTGACACACAGTTGTGGAAATTTTATGAAATCTCAATTTAGAAAATAGCTTCCAGAGAAATTTTATTTCTGATCCTCTTAACCTAGAACCAATTTAAGTAAGAATTTCAGGTCATAGATTTTCATGTCACCTCAATAATATAAATTCAACCCCAAAAATCTCCTCTGTTTTTCTAGCAGTTGTTGTTTGAGCATTACTGGGTAGGGCCTGTACTTGGAAATTACTCAGAGTACCTGTTCTGTGAAAAGCATACCACTCATTTACCCACTGCAGTTCTGCATGCCATGTGTGTCTGATTAAACACACAATGTGGACCTCCAGGATCAGGATGTGCCTCAGAGCAAACGATGCTTCAGCATGCCCCAACCACTGTGGGTCACTGGGCACTGCCAGTGTTCTTCTTAGAATTCTTTTACTCCTCTGTTGTCAGTAGATCAACCTCACATTCAGTTCTGTGTGTGTGTGTGTGTGTGTGTGCGCACGTGCATATGTGTGTTATGCGAGTATATGTTCAGCGCTTTGGGCTATGCTATCCATGAAAGGCTTTTCTGCTACCCTGTGTTAAAACAAGTTCTTCAAAAAAAAATGTTAGCTGAATGTAAGTCATGTAAAAATCAATAGAAGTCATATATAAAATATGTCATAGAACTTAAAGTGTCTGTGTGGAAATAAACTTTTAAATGTTTAATCAGTTATATTCCACCTCCCCTCAAAATCAGAACCTATTTATCAAAAAGAGACATATCTGAAATGGTAGTATCAGATATCGGTTTAAGGAAGTTAAAAATGGGAAGAAGTGTTGAAGGTCAAGGAAATGTGGACAGTGTTGCTTTTGCCATCTTTGTCCAGGAAAGTATCCAGGACTTGAGAAAGAGAGTCACGGTGCTTGACTGCCAATTGCGAAAATCAGAAATGGCTCGGAAAACTTTTAAGGCATCTACTGAAAGCCTCCTCCGTTTTGTAGAGGTAAGTTTTCTCTGAAGTTGTCCCTCTGTCTCCTTGGATTCCACAGCAGTGGGTTCAGCCACCCATGGAATGAAAGGATCCAGGAACAAAAACTCCAGGAATTTCCACAAAGCACACCAAGCGCTATGCTGACTCTGTGCAAGTGGAGTGATGTGTAGTCAAACCCCACTAGAGCCACAATTGCCTTTCTCCAGTACTCCCTAGAGTGCCATTCACCTCATTCCTCATTTGGATACCATGTGCTCAGGCCTGAGGTGGTTGCTCCAGTAGGAAGCAAGTATAGAAAAAGTCCTGTCCTTATTTTGAATACAAAAGACTATAAAAAGAATTGCATAAAGGCTATCTTGTAATATTTATAAATTATCTGGAGATGATGTAAAGAATCCATAGACAATGCAGATCGCATGCGTACCTAGTAAACCACTTGAGCATCTGTGGATTTTGATACACCCAGGTAACTGAGAGATAACTATATTACATTGTTTTCTAAAAGAAAAATCTTGCCAGGCCTGATGGCACAAGGTTGTAATCCTAGCTTCTTAGGATCCTGAGGCTGGAAGGTAGCAAATCTAAGGTCATCCTAGGCAACTTAATAAGACCTTATCTCAAAATAAAAAGTTAAAAAGAGGGTTGGAAATATACTTCTACAATAGACCACTGGTCTAGCATTTGAGAGAGATAAAGATGGAGAAAGGAAAGGAGGGAAGGAGAGGAAATAAGTACCATCATAGAAAAACGTCACGGTGTTTGGAAACTACAGAAACACCTCTGTTTCAATATAACAATTCTAACTTACAATTAAATATTATATTTAGATTTGCCTTGGTACATAAAAAGAATAGCTAACATTATATAGTTAGTATAAGTATGTGCATAATAAAATACTCTTTAATGAATACTCTCCTTAAAATTTCGATGCCATGTAAACATAATTTGGTAACTATTTATGCTATTGTGAAGCTTACCTTACCAGTTAGGAGTGCTTGCTGCACTTGTGAATTACATTCCCAGACCCATGTCAGGTGACTCACAACCACCTTAACTCAACCACTTTAACTCCAGTTCCAAAGGACCCAACACCCTCTTCTAGCCTCAACAGGTATCTGCATACAGGCATATGTGTGTGCACACATGCATGAGCACACGTGCACACACGTACGCACACACACACACACACACACACAAATATAAATATTTTAAATAAATAATTACCTTATAATTATCTTCAAATAGAATTTCATGTTAACATAATTGACTCACTCACCATAATAGGAACATCTGCATACTCAATGAAGGGGGAAATTATAAATTGTAATTAACCAAGCAAAGTTTGTGGTTTTGTTTTTAAGCTATCAAGCTTACAAATCTCCTTTACCATCTTGTTTGTCCCTAGACTGCTCAGGAAGTACTTTTGGATAGTTCTGCTCCTTTCTCAAATTTAAGGTAAGAATGTGTTGCTCTCCACGGCACATGAACACTAATTTCTTTGCGTATATTTGTGGCTAAGATCCTCCAGGTCAGCTTTAGGATGCTGAGGATGCTGCATGATTCTCACTGAATGCTCTTTTTTTTTTTTTTAACTTTTGGAAGGAAGTGCAAGAACACACTGTTTAGGTTCCATCCTTAAAAGAAGCTGCTGGAAGCATTTAGACAGCCATTGTAACTTTGTACTCTTAAGGCTGAGGATTCACACATCCTGCCTGTATGTGGGGAAGCTGCTGGTGGCAGATGCACTGCCGAAGAGGGGCTCAGCCTGGCAGATGCGTTCCGTCAAGCAGAATTTTGCAAAACATATTCACACAATCAACTTCTTTCATTTTTCATCACTTGGTGATATAAATAAAAGAAGTATGTTTGTAGACTGCACCTTGATTTGTTATTATTCGTAGCATGCTGCTGCTGTCTTCAGGATTCCTCCTTAGAGCTACAAACAGACAAGTAAGGTTTGTCTGTCTCGAGCCATGACTTGTCACTCACTTTGACACAGGATGAAGGGCGGGCATACACAGAAGAAATGGTCTTACTTGTCTACATTGACGGTACTTGTTTCGTTATGACTGCCACAGTTTGTACTGTGTCCATCTCCACCAGCACCACTTGCAGAAACACTGCTGTTACTGAGAAAACAGTAGTTCAATAGAGGAAATAAGAGCCACATCGTGGCTTCTGCCTGTAATACCAACACTCGGGAGACTGAGACAGGAGCATCTCTGCTGAATTCAAAGCCAATCAGCATGGCTACAGTGAGACCTTTTTTTTTTTTTTTTAATTGGAAATCATGCCTACAGTTGCTGACTTTTATTTCATTGTAATGTTTCCTTTCTTACTATGAAAGAATCACTTGTATTTGTTGTTAACTCTGCTGCTTGCAATGTAATCCTGTGAATTCTATGAATATTGTTTTAGTAAGCATTTTAAACCGCTCAGTAGCCTTATTCCTGTTATACATGTTAAGTGTGTCCCACCCCTTCAGTCTCGCTTTGACCTGTGCTAATTCAAATTTTTGGTATTAAACACCAAGTTTAAAAATAATTAGTTGCCAAAAGCCAATGCTTACCCTAAAGCACTTCTTAGAGAAAAAAAAAAGCCACTTTAAAAGCTACAGTAAGCAATTTTTGCTGTGTCATACAGGTTAAACACTGCTATGATCTTGGCCATTCTTAATATACCACATCTTCTCTATGGGTTGGCCTTGGTCATTTAACAAAGAGTAAAGGCTATGTACTTGAATTGGAGATTTCTTAAATTTATCTTTGTGAATTAATGTCATCATGTTTAAGAAGGTGAGTTGTAAATACCGATTTTGTTTTCAATACAAAGTCATCTGTCTCCTTCAAATAAAAACGTTAGTGTAATTCTTTTGAGGAAAATGTTTCATTTTAAATTACATCAAAATGCATTTCAGATGATACCTTAGTTAAACTCTGGAACACAAAACATAAACTATTACGAATATGGGAAAAGAGTTTTACAAGGGAGAAAGGAGTCTGGCAGGGTGGGAGGGAAATAAGGACAAGGAGCATAACCAGGATGTGCTATATACAGGTATGAAATTGTCAAGGAACAAAATTTATTAATAAAAAGTACATTCAAATACATATATTGCCTTTTAGGCTGTTCCGTAATTAGGAAAAACAAATGGGAGAATTTAAAAGGTAATTTCTTAAGTAAATATATATGTATTGAATTTATACTTAATATTACTATAAAAAACAGAAAACATCTGTTCAATAAACTAACATTTTATATGTTTAGTCTGAAATTTTACAAAATGAAACAAAAGACCCAAAAAACTATTTAAGAAATAAACGACCCTTCGTTTACTTCCTTCTTGCATATAAAGTGAAAGTACTTCTTAAAATATGCCTATTTACTACATAATAAGCAAGTGAAAGCAGAAATCTATGTGACTGAGTTCTTGTGTAGCTCTAGGAACATAATGTTCTTAGAATCAGAAATATTTTTGCACAAACACAATGGATCCCAAGTCAGGTTTAGCAAAGATGCACTGGTGTAGCTTTCTGTACCGTGTGCTCAACGCCATTTCATTGCCCATGCAGCGAAAGAAGAGCTGTGTTTGCATCACAGACTTCGCTCCCACTGCTGGGGAGGAATGGACGCAGCTTCCCAGCAAGCCTGCTTCTGGAATCCAAGGAGCTCGTTAGATCTGTTCGTGCCATATTGGATATGGACTGTAAGTTATCTTTAATTTATTAAACAAAGCAGCAGAAAACAAACTCAGTTCCGATAGTTTAATTGCATGGGATATATTTGTCTACAGTAAAACTGATAGCTACTCATTAAAAACGATAACATGCCTATTGTGGAAGAGTGTTGGCTTCATTTAAAGTGCTCAAGATGGTGTCCAACTAAAGAATGCTAATTAATATGTGTCTTTACCTCTATTTTCTTCCAAAGTATCTTTGACATTAGAAAATAAATACCAAAATAAATTGCACTAAAAACATGAAGGGCAAACCAATGCCAAGGAAAGTTTTTTAAAACCTGCAACAGGTGTAATAACATTGGATGAAGTTGAATGAGGCCTGATGGTACAAGGCCATAACATGAGCACTTGAAAGACCGAGGTAGACCAACTTCAACAGAAGACACCCAAGCAACAATGAGATCGAAAGGACTGATGAGACATAGCCCGTCTTGGTGGCTTCTAACTAAAAGCTTAACCCCTGAGAGCCTGAGGCAGGGGGATTTCTGTGATTGTGAGTCTAGTAATGATTGCTCACACAGCCTAGACTAAATATTGAGGACCTTTCTCCCAAGGTCAAACTAAAAAAAACACACACACACACACACACACACACACACACACACACACACACAGAGGCCACAAACAGGAAGGACCGAAAACAGACTCTGTAGTGGTGAGCAGGGTAATCAATGAAAGAGCTGTAATTAATGAACCAGATCCCTGCTCTTCAGAGCTGCTGGCTTAGGCATTTCCTCCTAAGTGAGGGCCGAGATAAGTCACTGTGTGGGAACTGTGGGATCCGTACTAGTGTGGGAACCGTGCGATCAGTACTAGGGATCTGTCAAGTCAACACTGTGGTTTCAATAGAGGAAGTCCAGTTTCTAAATAACTCCCCACACCCAGCACAGAGTCCTGGGGGAACACCCAAGTGACTGGACATCTCTGCCCTTCCCTCATCATGTCCCTAGGCACTTCTGCCTCTTCATGAGAATCTCCACTTTTAATAACTATTTTCAACATACCGTTTATTTTCCTGAAATGAAAATTATAGGTGATTCTTATAGCTCTAACATTTATAAAAATCAATAATAACATGTCCAGACTTTAAAACAGAGGAGAAGTAATAAGAGGAATGTGATTCATGACAGACCCATCTCAATAGCTGACGTTTTGCCCAACAGCACTAGGCGATTGACAGTATAATGCTGTGTCCTACACAGAGTCCCTGCTAAAGTGAGAGCCATGGGGGTAGATTAGCACAGCCACCTGAGGTTCTCCATTTAAGTGGCTCAAGTTCACCGGCATCTTTGCTGTGGTTGTCTAAAATGGTGTGCAACTCCTGGAAAAGTTCTGAACAAAGGAAGATGCAATGTTTCATTAATTTACTCAGTGGTACCAAGCCTGTAAAGCAAGGAGATATTTCAACTATGCAAATGTATTGTGTTCATCTAAAAACAAAATCATATTCTGGGATCATGTAGCTTAAGATTTTTAAACAACATGAATCTCTTACCAGACATTGAACATCATATGAGACAGAATAATTCTTTGATGTTCAAGACTATCAGATGCATTTTATATGTTATAAAATGGGATGGGATCTGACAGCCTTCTTCTAAATACCAAAGTGCACCCCAACACTGTGCTTACAAATAATGCCTAAGGCATGGCCATAGATGTTCTTGTGTGACACCGTGCTTCAACTGAGACCTTGATACCCATCACTCATCAGCCCAGAGTCACCTAGTAACAATTCATAGGTGTCAGAGCTGTAATAGAGAAATTTTAAACAAAGAAAGAAAATGATCACTGGGTAAATGAATATATGTGTAAATATGTATTAATATATATATATTCAGATATATATACATATACATATATATCAGGTAAGTAATATGATATTCAGAACATAACTACATCTTTAAATAAAATAAATTATTATACTTAAAGACATGATATCCATTATATAGCAAAATCTAAAGAGGGTTTTATTTATTCCTGAAAAGGACTATTAAATATCCTTTCCTATTACATGAATATAATACCCATTCAAAAAGGTTTTGTGAAGAGTTCAAAAAGTACCATCCATACTAGATTTCCTAGCATAAAATGTGCTTTTAATTTAATTTTTTTAAGTTTTGAAGGTCTATATTATGCAGTAAATATTTACTAATAGCAGTGCCCATTCAACAAAGATGGAGTCTGAGGCCCGAAGACATTAAGTACTGAAGTCAGCCTTTAAATAGTACATATCAGGATGAGAATTTCAAACCTCGATATACATATCACTTCACTATACTACTATGGTTCTCTTTTCCAATGTGAAGAAACAGGTTAACTAATCCGCCTATGGTCACACCATCAATTAGTAGTAAAGCAAGGATTTATGAACAGTTAGGACTCATTTCACAGCTTATACTACCCTTATCCTTCAAGCTAGGGAGTCTGCTTGTTGAGGGTTCCTGATACCTGATCCTTGTGGTGGCTCTCAATCTCCCTAATGCTGGGACCCTTTGATACACTTCCTCGTGTTGTGGTGACCCCCCCCCACCATAAAATTCTTTCATTGCTACTTCATAACTGTAATTTTGTTACTGTTATGAATTGTAATGTAAATATCGGACATGCATGATATTTGATGTGCTACTCCCAAAGGGATTGTGACACATAGGTTGAGAACCACTGCTATGGAAAAACTTTCTGCTCTAACACAATATTAACAAGCAATATGATTGTGTCGTAAATTGCACTCACTTCACAACTCTAAATATACAGACATAAAAGGTACAATGCAGATAGATTGATGAAATGGAACTTTATGCATGGTGCTAATATTTTCATTAACTATCCTACTAATCATTACTCCATAACAAATCACCCTAAAACTTCATGACTATCACATTTTAGTATTCTGCCTTATGGTCCTGTGGAGTAGGTAGGTTTGGCCGGACAGTTCTTAGTAGGAAACTCTGATGTGGTTACAGTCAGCTAACTCCTGACATTTCAGTCATCTGATAATTCTGCTAGGCTGAACACCTAAATCGCAACTCAATTGGGGATGTCAGCGCTAATAGCTTTTTCCTGTACCCTTTCCAGAAGAGGGGCCTTAGATAGTTAAACATACACAGTGGCACAAAGCTCCCACCCCAATGGTTAAATGAGCAAGTGGGGAACTGCATCTCCTTCTGTGGCTGAGCCTCAGAACCCGCAAGGCATCACTACCACAAAATTCTGTACATCTGCACAGATGATTCCAGGGTAGGGCAAGGGCTCCACCCTGGGTGAAGAGGTACCAAGAATGCATTTTAAAAGAGTGTGTAGGCAGATGTTGGTTTTGTGGTAACCTTTGAAGATTATAATTTTCAACATTAGAATATATCGGATGTAATTAAGTTAATCATGATGGCTACACAACATCATCTTTGTGTCAGTGTGTGGCATTTATCAGAGCAGCCTGTGGTCTTTGTTTCTGCCCCTTCCCTTAATATAGTACCTGCTGTTAGTTTTGCTCCAGGATTCCACTGTCCATCCTGTTCCCTTCTCCTGATCTTCTCTAAGCCAGAAACCAAATGTATAAAGTTGGTTGGATGAATGACTGAATGGATTGGTGGATGATCAACGGTAAGACGGATGGGCGGACGGACAGACAGACAGATATGTAGGAATGCAAATAAGTAGCTATGGAAAGAGTGGGAAAGATAATTTCCTCTTAGTTGTCCAAACATTAAGTTGTGGATACAGTTCTGCCTAGAAAGTAGCATTGCTTGGCTTGATGAACCAACATTCACAGACCCTTTGGTGACATTTGACTTAACAGATACATTGTTGAAAATTGGAAACCATGCTTCTAAAGTACTGCCTGCTCACTTTATAGGATGAATATGTATTTAAATGTTTATGTAACCCCAAAAATCTTTTTTAAATGTTATATGTCAAGAAAACATAATAATTCATTATATAGAGGATTTCTCTATGTGTTTTAGGCTGAACCCAATCGCTTCTAATACACAGACTCTCAAGTCTATGTATTAAACATTTTTATGTTTAGGTGGGAACAGGAGAAGGAAACACCTGCATAGGCACAGCCCAGTGGACATCGCTGCCATTAATTTTAATTACCTCCCTAACATTAACCATTATCTCTGTCAAACATGATTATTCAAAGAAAATATTTGAAATTCAGCAGAACGTCTTTGCAAGAGAACAGAAAACTGACGTGTGCACTTTTTATCCTTTGTAAGATTATGTGTGCTTTGATGTTTAAAACCAGAAAACAGCTTCTACGCTGACTGCTTATGTAAAGTATAGCTGCTAATGTTGGCGTGTTTTGTCAGTGGTTTTCAACTTTATAGGCATAACTCTTTAGGTTTAATGAGTCTTACTTTTTCTGCAAGCAGTGATTTTTTTCCATGTATATAATAGGAAACAGAAAATTAGTAGAGTGAGAAAGCTCAGTCAGTCCAGAGCCCCCAACCTCATTTCTTATTATCTGCATATTTCAAGCTATAATTTGAAATATTCACTTGGGCAATTGCCTCCACTTTCTTTTAATATAAATATACTTTGAGATGTTACACTAAAGCTTTTTCTCAAATATCTTTAGAATAAGTTCTCTTGGATCTTACAGCTTGAAAACAAACTCAGAAGACTGTGACCAACCAACTAGCTTCCAAATAATGACAGGGATGTCTTATTAATTATGAAGGTTTAGCCTATAGCTTAGGCTTTTTCCTAACTATATATTATCACTTAAGTTAACCTATTTATAGTAATCTACATTCTATCACATAATATTACCTCTCTTCCATCTTGCACCTCCTGTTTCCTCTCGGTGTCTCCTGGCACCTGTCTTGTACCAAGCTTCCTCCTCCTCTTTCTTTCTCTCCCCAGAATTCCTGCCTAACTATTGGCTGTTCAGCCTTTTATTACACCCATCTCAGCAATTTATTTTCACACAGTGCACAAATACCCCACAACAGAAAACAATCCCGAACCTGTCCTAGGTTCTCAATTCCTCTGAACTCTGATGAAATCCCCCTTCCAGAAATGAAGATTTAATTGCATTTTGCATCCATTTTTAAGACATTCCTGGATCCTAAGCTAGAATCCCCTTATGTAAAATCCCAGGGATCACGAATGCTTTCTATAACATTATAAGTATGGCCATCCCATCCTCGTCAGAGAGCCTATGGAGACAGATGTCAAGACGCAGGTGATTCCTCATAGACTGGAGCCCTGCCGTCTCTGAGCTTCCTTAAAGGTGCTCCAGGAAACACTGTAGCTGTTCATCCTCTCTGTGGGGTGACCTATCCCTTAGCTCTGCTGCCTCACATCAGAATTGGAGGATGCAATGGAATTTGTGTAAAGTGCTCCATAGAGCAGAAGCTGAAGATGTTCCATGTTTGGATAATGCTACCGCTGAGGTGACTGTGGGTGTTTCGCGATGATTACGTACAACAAACAATAGACATTTCCTTTCTGTCTGTTGTTGTCTAAAGCTTCATTCAACTTGGATCCATTTGTGAAGGAGGTAGATGAGAGCTCTTCTGAATATAAAGCATTTAACATTACTGCTTTTGAGTTAGAGTCTGATCACCATGGGAACTACAGAGAAGTGTCTTCATCAGCACCTTATCTTTCAACTGTCTATTGGTAACCACGACGACCTTTGGTTTGTTCTACTGTGTTTAGTAAAACAGTATGGAGGGGACATAGACATCTTCAGTGGGACCCTGGAAATGTTCTGCCAATCTCCATCAATATCTGCATGGCCCATGTCCTCCTGTGAACGGACTGCTGCTTCAGAGGTTTGATTGCCATATAGATTGACAGAATTATTCTGAATCAAAAGCAGAAACACCAGGTTCTGACTTAACCTTAAACCTCCTTGCCCTGTTCTCCCATAGGAGACCTTTCATAAAATGAGAGTTCATTGAGTTTCCATTGTATTAGTGTCAGAACAAGCATTTAGGGCTGGAGAGGTGGCTCAGTTCCTAAAAGCTAGGTTTACAACTAAAGAAGAAAAATCATTTAACTTCCTGCCTCCAAGATTCTCACAGAAATGAAAAATAGGTTATAAAAAATAGAGAGAAAATTACAGAGGAATCCTCATACCTTTTCAGGGTGGGGTAGACAAGACCTCATGATAGGAAAGCAGGAAGGGCTAACCTGTTACTCCCTCTGTTGAACAGTGGTAATTATAGGAAAACTGGGCAAGAATGTACACCAATTGTGTTCTGAATTGGAAGGGTATATACAAGATGCCTGAAGGGTGAGAAACTGTTTTCACTGTGACATTGTGATAGTCTGTGGCTTCTGCAGACTTCATCCAGATTCTTTGTCAAGTAGAAGACCAAGTGGGTGTTGATCTTTCGAGAAGCACGGACAATGCTTTATGTCCAACACACCTGGGACTACACAGGCATTGGTGTAGAAGGAGCTAGCACCAAGTGCACATGACTTTACATAGTCACCTCTGGTCCCAGCCTATTACCAACTGCCATTTATACTGTTCTGTCATTCTAATGTTCACAGTGCAAACACACAGAGCCAACCCCCATCCTGAGCCGGGCAACTGCAACAACCTAGTCATATGTGTATATATTCCAGAAGCCCCTACAGACTTTCAATATTCAAAAGCCAGAAGTAGAAATACAGAACACACATATATATCTCATTCAAACTCTTATAAACAGGTACATACGAATACATGGTTATAGGAAGGCCTGCTGCAATTAAAGTAAGAAAACATAGAGATCCAGACTTAGGAGAGTTTAGAATTAACATTGTAGTTATGCTAAAGCCTTCCAATTCTGCCTGTATGCTTAAACTGTCATTTGCAATTGGGTGTGCTCTTTAAAAGATTGAAAGAGAGATGTATCTACACAGGAAACAAGATGAATACATCATAGCTGGTGTCTTAAACCTGGTGTTTTACAGAACTGAAATGCAGCTGGGGCTAAATTTTCTACACCCACAAGGACCTAAACGATGCCAGAAAAGGAAGCGAAGGGCATGGATCATCTTGTAAAGAATACACTTTCTGCTCTCTTAAATTAGGCATAAAAAAAATTAAGAGCCATCTGGGCCTAGCACTAATTAAAGTTGAAAGTAAATATTCCCAACAACTACAGGTGGGAATGTATTTGACACATTCATGAGAATGCACACATATACACACACACACATACACACATGCGCGCGCGCACACACACACACACACACACACACACGATCATTATAAAGACCCTTTGAAAAGTCTTTTAATGTTAAAATGTTTTAAGTATCACATATTTTAACTCACTAATGTCAACTATTGGTATTTTTGCAAAGTGAGTAATAAAAGATATAATATAAATATTTTGATTACAGCATTTCTTATTAAATTTGAAGGTCCAACTGTTACAAATTGGTTGACTAATTAAGTTTTACTCAGCCATCTGAAAATAAGGAGAATGTTCCCTTTATGAAGCACAGATCCTCTGATGCTATGTACTTGTCTATGTAAGCACCCTCTATCAATTATGTCATATCTATCATCAATTAGCTATAATTTAACTCTATGTTTTAAAACTTACCTGTATTACAAAGTATATCCATGTTTTTATTTGCTTGTAGGTCTGTACACCATATGTGTGTAGTACCTATTAAGTCCAGAAGAGGGCATCAGAGCACCTGGAACAGAAATTACAGGTTTTTATGGCCATGATGGTGCTGGGAACTGAACCCACTCTTCTGCTACAGCAGTAGAACTGTTAACCATTGAGCCCAGGATTTTAACTCTTAAAAGTAGGATGTCTATTCAGTATGCCTTTTCTTTATGTTCTGAGACAGTACCTTTGTCAAGTCTCAGACCATCCTTTCCAAGATCAAAAACCAGTTCTAAGAAAATATCTTAAATAAAAAATTTGTTAACACATATAGTATAGAAGCTACATGAAAGCTGCTTATACCAATGAGAAAATCTCTCATGACGTCAGAGAGAGGCAATGGTGTAACATCTTAAATTACCGCCATGATTTTTTCCTTGAGAGTCCGCCCTTCTCTCCGACCCACAGTTCATAATTCACATGTTCTCATTATCACCATTCTGCTCCTCATACTCCCATCATATTTTTTTTCATTTCTCGTGATAGTATATTTTAATGATTAGCCTGAATTTGTCAGAGAAAAACAATATTTTATTAGTCACCATAATGCTATTTGCCTGCCCCAGACTATTTCATTAGTCACTTTGGTTTATCCACCTATTTCTCTGGGAACTGTAAAAAGAGTTCTATCTGTTAGGTAGGGCTTTTTTATGTGACTTTGTCAGCTGAGAGAAAAGGTAAACTGTTTTTGCAGAGTCAATTTCTTCTCTGATGACTTCATTTTTCAGAGATAGATATTTAAGACTGTTGATATCACAAACCCTAACCAATTGAGAAATGGCAAACATATATTCCCTTGTACTATTACAAATCAAAAGGTCAGCACTGTATGGTTCTACCAAGGAAATGCATCAATTTAATCTTGGAAATTTAATTAATTTTAGCTTCAAGAAAAATAATTGTATTATGTGTGATAATATATAGTTTGTGATCTAATAAAGCCACTGGAGATTAGAATGCCAAGCCAGCCAAACTAGTTAGCTGTAGCTGGGCAGTAGTGTTACAGATGGTTCTTCCCACCAGCCTGGTCTCACAGCTGTGTCAGCCCCAAATGAATACACAGAAGCTATATTAATTATGAAACTGTTGGCCAATGGCTTGGGCTTCTTATTGGCCAGCTCTGTCTTAATTAATAATCCATTTATAGCAATATAAATTTTTCCATGTGGTCTTATCTTACCAGAGAAGGGCTCGGACCTCTAACTCCTTTGGCAGCTCATATGGTGACGGCTAAACATCTCTGTAGAGAAGACAGCAATTTCCTGTTTGTCCCTGCTTATATCTTGATTCTGCCCAGCTACATCACTTCCTGTCTGGCCAATCAGCCAATCAGTGTTTTCTACATTAACCAATAAAAGCACAAACACACAGAAGAACACTCCCCATCACAGTGATGGCCACAACTTTAATCCCAGGACTCAGGAGACAGAGGCAGGTGGATCTCTGTGAGTTCAAGGCCACCCAGGGCTACAGGAGAGTGACTCAGTCTAAAAGAGAAACAGAGCTCATGCCTTTGATCCTTATACTAGAGAGTATATAAGGAGCTCAGTGAAGTCCCAGAGAGTAGTCTAGCAGTCTGAGATTTGGTGACGAGAAGTGCAGTCTGGAGGTGCCACCTGAGGTTCAGTGGCTCGCCCCTTCAGTCTGAGCATTGGTAGAGATGAACTCTTGCTAGTGGCTGGCCGTTTAGCTTTTCTCATCTCCAGTTTGAACTCCAATATCTGCCTCTCAATTTTTATTACTAGTACTACAATTCTGGGTTAAGTTTTTAATTTCCAGAAAAAAGAAAAACAGCAAACAGAAGCATACATCCCTTAAGAAAAGGCAGTCGTTTAGATTTCATTGCATTCTTTAAAACTACTGAGTGTGTAGAATGGGACAGACTCAGACTCAGGCACTAAAATAACAAAATAAAACACAGAATGCTTCGAGTACTATTCACATTTCCTTGCTCTCTGACAACCTAGATAAATATACCAGGGAAAGCTGTATAAACAAATGATCAAATAAGCAAATATCATAATTCCAGAAAGTGGTCAATATACACATCAGGAAACCAGCTAGGAAAGAGACTGGAGTCCCAACTCAACTATATATATATTTCCCATATATTTAGGGGAAGACCTTCTCCAGCCCAACACAGAGCTCTGTTGCAGCAATGACCTTGAAATGTGTGAGGGACAGTAAAACTAAGCTGTGCACCCACCAGATGAGCAAGCAGATGAGTACCGTGAGATAAGGCTGGAGATATAGGACAACTGCTAGATCGTGTACAGCTTTAAATGGCATGCAAAGGAAATTGTCTTTTATTTTAAGAGTCACAGGAAGCCATTGGTGGTTTTAAGCAGTGATAAAATAATATGACCTACATTTGCAAAAGTCTTTTAGGCAATTCTTACACTGAAGCATAAGACTAACAAGAATGAAGGAAACAAGAAGACTAATTGGATACAGTGGTGAGGGTGGGGATGATGGATACTTTGAGTAGCAAAGACTACTTCATTTGTAAAGAGATACTGGTGCTGCTTTATTATGTATTAGATGTTAGAAAACCAGAAATTCACTATTAATGTTTCAGCTTGCCCTAAAGTTCAGTAACATCAAATACTTGTCTCTTATTACCTTGGATCTTAGACAACTATATGCCTACCTATCGATCCATCTGTGTATCGACCAACTGACAAATATGTGCTTTTTTTTTTAATTAAAAATAAATCCTGAGAAATTGGATGCTGAAGCTATTCAATACTATCAGAACTATAGCAGTAATCTACCGTTTTCTGTTGCTACACAGGAAGTAAATATATACAACCTTTGAGTCATAAAAATCAAAAAATCATCATATTTCTAGTATTTAATATATGCAAAGCAATTTCTACTGTGAGTCAATCCCAAAGCTACCACATATGATGGGTTTTCATAGAAGATCATTTCCAGGAACTTATCTCAGATCTATACTTTAATCATGTATGCTATTGGTAGCCTCAACTTATGAAGGCATGGCTAGACAAGGGAGCTTCCATTTCTCTCGCAAAGCAGGAGTAACGTTGTCAAGGGGATTGCAGGATATGCAAAGTCTAGGGTTTTATCAAGTAAAAAATCTGTAGACCCTAGTATGAACATGGCTTACAGACTTTCACATGGACTGGCTTCACAAAGAGGGAGAGTAAATGCAGAGACTGCTCCTGAGATCCCAGAATGCATTAGAGGTTTCATGTTGATGGCAATAGACAGAGAAGAACCACTCTTCCCTGAGCTGATAATTAAACTAGTAATTAATAATAGTAACTAATAATAATAGTAACTAATACAATTAGTTTTATGACTAAAATAAAACTCATTTTAATCACAGAGTGCCTAAAGTATAACTCATACTTCCATCTTGTAGCTAGAGAGACTGTAAATGATGTCAGGCAGAAGTGGTTTTCCCCAAGACCTGAAAATGTCTCTATTCAGACTAAAGGCATCCTGTTGAGATAATAATAGATGTTCTCCAGAATTCATATGAGGACAAAGAATTAACAGTTCATCTAAACAGGGTGTCAACTGCATTAAAATGTGGTAACAGCTTTCTTAGTTACTTGGTGTGTTAAGACAGTTCAATATAGATCTCAAAGTTCAGCCCTTGTCTTCATTAATAACATTAATATTATCATTACAGATGTTATGTTTAAAATGTGTGTCATCAATATAGAAGGTCTTTTAACGTTTACAATTTACGGTCTTATAATCTAAGCGCTAGTTTTATTTCAATACAGGCCCATTAGCAACCCTATGAGATAGGTGCCAATTCCATTTTAGGAGATCAGAGTTAAGAACACTTGCTGAACAAGTATGAGGGCCTGAGTTCAAATCCCTACTCCCCACACCAAAAGCTAAGGCATGTCTGTGTAGATTCCTATAACCCTGGTGCTGGGGGTTAAGAAATACTGACAAGAGGGTTTTTGAGAGTTGCTGGCTCACAACCTAGCTCAAGGCTTAGTGAGAGGCCCTGTTTCAAGGAAGCAAGGTAGATAATGATAGAGATGGATGTCTTAATTCTTCCTCTGGCCTCTGCAAACAGACAGGCTGTGTGCTTACACTCATATGCATATACCACATACACTCACACTTATATATACACACACACCATAAACATATGAAAAGATTCAGGCTTAGAGAGTTTACTTCATTCACAATCTTAGAAAGAACAGTGTTTTAAGTGTAGGATACCTAGTAAGTCCTCTGAGTGTAACAAGGGTATTGTTAACAAAGTATGTCACAACTGAATTGAATGGGCAGGATTTTTGTTTGGTTTATGGTTGTTGTTGTGGGGGGGGTGTTTTTGTTTTCTTTTGATTTTGATTTTTACAACTGTATAAAACTATATGGTCTTAGAATCAATGAGAGCGAAGAACCGGCAAACTTCATGAGCTGTCTCCATAGTCTAGCTTTCTGATTTCAAAGAAGAGATATCATCTTTATCAGGTCACCTTGAGGATTAAGGGACTTGTCAGGAAAGTGCTTTTCAAAATGCCAAGCACTCTGTAAGACTGCACTGGAGAGAAGTTTCTAAATTAAAGCCAATGGACAAAATGCAGTCTGTCTAATTTTCATGACTTGGATGTAAATGCATAGGGTGTAACTTAGGTAACTGCTTGTGATGCTTCAGTAGTGTTAGATCAGATGCAAGATCTCCAGCTCAGCGATAACACTGGCTTGTTCAGGAAGGAGAAGTGAAAGATGGTTTTGTTTTCCTTAGAAACGTCTGAACTTTTTCTTAAGAGAAATCAGTTGCTGTGTCTGCAATGCAAAGCATCTCTTTAAGGTAAAAAAGAAATAAAACAGCATAGAAACCTAACTGCAAGACATAAAAGATGCCTTTGGGGCCATGTATGGAATGTGTATAGAGCATTTGTTCTCAACCTATGGGTCACAACTGCTTTGGGGGTCGAATGACCCTTTGTTTCACAGAGGTCTCCTAAGACCATCCAGAAACACAGATATTTACATTACAATTCTTAACAGTAGCAAGATTACGGTTACGAAATAGCAACAAAAATGATTCTATGTTTAGGGCCCTGCAACATGAGGAACTGTGTTAAAGGGTCTCAGCACTAGGGAGGCTGAGAACTACTGAAAGAGAAGGAATGGGGAGGGTGCCTTTGTGATACTCATTAACTGAGAGAGGATGCAAAGTCACAAGGAATTCTTCTCCAATGTCTGCTGCAAATATACGACTCTGTACTAGCCAGATTTCAAAGTCATTCATGCTTAGGACCATGCAGTGAGCTCGTGCAGCTTATTTCCTTTATAACCCCAAATGTTAATGAAACTTAAAGTAGAATAGGGAGAAAGTGAGATTGAGAAACTATGCTTCCTGGAGAACGTTTATAACCTTAGATGATAACTAAAACTTGCCTTTTATACATTTATAAAATTTTAAATTAAAGCATCTGTCTGCCTAAGCACCATGGGATAAAACATTTATGACAGAGTTGCTTCTACGTTTGACATAAAAATTAGTTGTTGGTTTCCTAAATGACATCTTTATGAAATTCTTTTTATTTTTTTATTTTGAGAGGCAGGGGAGTATAGTGATAGTATGCAACAGGGTTTGTATTCCAGCCCCGCTCAGATAGACTGATGCTGTGGGGTTCTATGAGCTCCAGCAGCCTCGTTTCCTTACCTATAGAGAAGAAGAGAACAGTAACTCATGTTCATGGTGAGGATTACAGATGGCGCATCTGAAGAGGCCAGCTATTGTCTCTCAACACCTGGCACTTGATACATACCTGCTCAGTCTCCATTGCTCCTTGCCCAGTGTAAGTCTTAAACAAGTTACTTCTTTTTCCATCCTCTTTATGTTTTTCCTAATGAGACCTAGAAGCCTTAAAAAGCAGTGAAGACTGTCTGGTTAATATAGATTTATATAAGCTGTCATTATCCAGTTACTCCTCTAAGAAGTGGATGGGGAAAAAAAATAACAAAACAAAAAAGCCAAAAAACAATCCTGAGACTAACATTTTACTTTTGCAAACCAAATGTGGAAGAACAGAAGCGACTCTCTCACATTTATACATTCCCTAACTAGATACCCTGCGCCCTTCGCTGGGACTTTCTGGTTACAGCATATCTATGGAAGGTTATGCCAGTTCCCAGACTCATAGATCTGACAGAATGAGGGTAAGAACGCTCTCAGAGGAAGGCTCCCGAGCAGAAAGTCAAGGATGTGAGTAGATAATACACCACTGTGGCATGAAAAAGATCAAAACCATGATGAAGCAACAAGAGTGGACTTGAACCAAAAAGTATACAAATCTCAAAACGTGTCATTTGCTGGCTAGGGCTAGCCAGGCTGTCATAATCATGAGGGTCTTCATTCAACACTCTTAACCTGCCCTGCTGGCTGGTAATCATTTAATAATAGACATATCTGAATGCAAACCACAGACTCCATGAAAGCAGGGTTCTTTTTTTTTTCTTTTTATCTTTTTGTTTCCTTTAAACTTGGTTTAAATGAGTTTACTCTCACTTTTTTAGAGGATAGAAAGGAGGATGCGATAATTCTAACTGTTAATGCCAGGGTATAAAATTACAGTCTCCACAAAAGAAGACAGTAGTATACAAGTCAACTTCACAACGTTCTTTGTTAAACTTGTTTAAACAAATGCACAAAAGATGATCAGAGAAACGCCTAAAGGACTAAAACAGCATCCAAAAAACTAAAACCAGGTTTAACTTAACTATTAACATACTGTTGAACATAATTAAAAATTGGCATTTTGAAATAATGAAACAGTTGAGTTCTGATGTAGCATAGAGGAAAAAAATCTAAGATGATGTGTTAGGCACACTCTGGGTGGCTCTCGTGGCCTGTGCTATCTGTGTTAATGGTCTGGTGTAATCCCTTCCCCTGGAACATGTTCAGGACACGTAGTAGGCTTGTCACCAGTAGAACGCCTTCCAAGTGATATGTACCTGAAGACATTGCACATGACTTTAATGCCTGTTTTAGGCTGGGCTTTCTTGCTTCTGGGATACTTCAAAGAGTTGAATAGCTGTGTTGGGAGACTTACATGGCCAGGATCTACAAACTGTCTGTTGGAAGCCTACAATCTTCCCTGAGATAAGCCACAGAGAAGACCCCACTCATGCTCCACTCACAGGAGCCTTGTGTGATCTTACAGAGAGGACTGCCCAGAGCCATTGGCTGTCCCCTTCACTGCAGGATGTGGAAGACCATGTAGAGGTGTTCTTTTCAGTAGCTGCAGAGTGTAATAATTGATTACACCGCAAAAGAAAATTAATAACACAGGATGCTGTCATTTCCTTCTAACGCTCTAGCAAGGAAATGACCTTTCTCAGCAAATACTGAGTTTTCTTGGGAGTACAGAATTCTCTTCTATTGGAAGCAGAGACAGAAATTATATTCTTAAAGCTCTGAGTCCAATTTTAGACTCATAAGTTACAAACACCCTCTCTATTCCCCTGGACCTCTCTATCTAATCAAGGGAAGTGTGAGAAAATGAGAAGGTTGCCCCTCTCCAGGTTTAATTAAGATGCATCATCCAGAAGCAGACAGCCACTGCCTTATGAGAAACGCTGTCATGAATCTTCTCCAGAGACATAGCTTTCTGCCTTACCATGTGATATGGGCTCAGTCAGCTCAATCCTCAGGTACTTGTCATGGCACTTGACACATAGTTGATGCTCGGTGATTGATGAATGAACTCCTTATTAAGTTATCTCACCCATAGCAAGTAAAAATGGAGAAAAGTCACCTTTCCCTACAAGGACACACATCTCCTTCTTATAACCTAGGGAGAGAAAAACTATTCGTGTACACAAAAAAAAAAAAAAAAAGAAAAAGAAAAAAGAAAAGAAAAAAAAACCAATAAATCAACTGTGAAAATACAAAGAATTGGTTTGCTTTGTGTAAATGAGAAGAATTTTAAACCTCTAATATGAAAGTGAATCATTTCACAATTCACTTTATTTCTTTTTGGTCTACAGAATTGTGTTTAGTTGTGTATGAGCTTTGGCTTCAGAGTGAGCAGATGCTATAAGCTTGTCAGGTTCCAAATGATACTGGCAGAATGGACTCATTTATTTTGTCTCTATTCTGTGTCTTCTCGTCACATGAAGGCACACACCTTTCAAAAACTGGGAATAATTGAAATGCCTCTATCTTTTATTCATTTTTAGTCTCAGTACCCTCCTTTGAAAGACTCCTATTGGAAACTAGATTTTCGCATTATTCATACGTGTTTGACACAGTGAATGCCTGGGCGTTATACCTCGCTATTAGCAATCTGTGAATTCTTAACGAGTACTTTTTTTAATTCCTAGTTGCTTTGTTGAACATTTACTGATAACAAAAACTATACCCCAAATTTGGCCTCACTCACATGACCCGTTAAGTAGGAAACTGACAAAAACAAGGCCCATTGCTTTTGCTGTCTATCAGAATTACTGCAGTTGTTTTTGCTAAACTAGCAGAAATACATTTTAACTCACAATGTCATTCTTCATTAGGATGTGTGTTTATTCAAAACATTCATTTTTGAAAGTGAGATGACAAGTAGCCTCATGACCCTGTGTAACTAAGACTGTTGTTGTTGTTGTTTGTTTATTTTCCAAATTTTTAAGATAATTTAAGAATAAGTTCTCATTTCTTCCGAATAATGGAGGCAGGTAATATTCAGTTCATGTGGATATTCTGATTGTTTGACCTTAGCCTATAGGCTCCATTATGCATTTCAAAATTTCCAACATACTAAACATTCACTGGTTATAATATACTAAATATTTCCAACTAAAAATTTCCAACATACTAAATATTCACTGGTACTGTGGCTGTCATTATAATGGATACAAGGGTAAAATGAACTCCTCCCTTAAGAAGCTAGCCATTTATAGACAGAATCAAAATGTGCATGAATATGATACAACCGTAGCAAAGAAGGGCCCCAGAATAGTTTCAGATGTTCACAGATTTGAAAGGAGGGGAAACCATACATGCTGTAACAACTTACCACAAACTTGGTGTCTTAAAGCTATGCAAATATATTATCATATGGTTCTGAAAGCTAAAAGTTCAAAATGGCTCTCTCTAGGCTAAAATTGAGGTTCAGCAAAAACCTTCATGATCGTCTAGGAGTTCTTGAGATTTTTTTTTTCATTTCTTTCCTCATAGATTCTCTAGGCTACTCACGTGGCTTGGCCTCTGGCCTTTCCATCTTCAAAGTCAGCTGGCTAGTTCACCTTTTCTCATGTCACTTCCTTCCAGCATTGAACCTTCTACATCCAGCACCCACCTTTAAGGCTCTCTATCATTATGGGGAGCAAATTTAAGGTGAGATGACTAGCAGCCTGACGTCTCCCTTGCATTTAATATAGTGTAGCCTAGGTTCTGTGAATCAGGATGGGAAGTGCTTCAGGGAAACATTATTCTACTTACCCTAGGAGCAAAAGAAAGGCTCATGAGGAAGAGATGATCCCTGAAGAATGAATAGAATGTAGGCTTATGAAGGTGGAAGGAAGAATATAGGAACTGCTTTATAAATGAAAGGAATAACAAAAGTAACAGGCTAAAACATCCAAGGTGAGAAATAAGTAAAAAAAAAAAAAAAAATTAAACATTATTTGGCTTACAACTTGGCTCAGCAAAAATATTCCTTAGGTTTTGTGACCTTTTTAAAAAGTGTCCCTGTGTTGAACGCAACCATTCAACTCTGACATTGTAGCAGAAAAACAGTCACTGATAATAAGAAGTGGTTGAGGTGTGTTCTGATAACACTTTATTTATAAAAGCAGGTACAGGCCAGATTTTGGTCTCTGGACTATAGTTCTTCAGGTGTTAGTCTTCAGCACAAATAATATGAAAGAAGTAGTTGAAAGTATTTTAGGAGTCTGTTGAGGACTATGTAAACGCCTGACAATGTGTTTTGAACGATTTTTGTTTAATAGACAATGAGGAGCTATTGGTGCCTTTTGAGCAAGGAGCAAGTGTAATTGGAGCCGTGCTTTTGCTTTGGGAAGCTCTGTCTGCTCAACACTGGGGTACTGAAAGGCTTTATTAGGTATGGGGCCTTAACAGCTGTTTGATATCGTTGTCTGTCATTCTGACAGTACCTACTAGCCGTGTTCATCTTTCCGTAGTCCTGCAGACATGCCAAGCCTACTCCAAAGCCAGACCTTTGGCATTGGCTGCCCAGAATTAAATCCCCCTCCTTCTCACAGCTCACTCCTTCATTTCCTTCAGTTCTCTGGTGCGATGTCACTTTGACCACCACCATCATCACTGTCAGTCACTCTTGATCTGCTCGCTTGCTTTTTCTAGCAGGACTCGTTGCCACCCAATGCTTTGCCTTCCCACTAGAACTATTTCACCCTTACTGCAGATCCAGAATGTAGTTTAGCCATCAAGGATTATTGGATAAATAATCAATAACTTCACAGAAGTGGTTGTGTCAGAGAATATAACAACTAAAAGAAAAACTGTTTTCTCGGCTGGATTCTTGGAGACTGCAGAACTTTTGCCTATGGGGATGTCAGCAGAAAAGACATTTTAGGGAAGAAGGAATACAAACCCCTATTAGAAACACTAGAGAGCTGCTAGATGTCAAGAGAGGGTTTGGGAGCAAGGTAAGGGTGTGGAGGCATGTCCACATCCATGTCCTAGTGATCGCTGAAGTCCTGACATTGCAGAGAAAGGATGTAACAGAAGGAGAAGTCCTTTGAGACAGCTCGAAGAGATAGAATAGAGGGGCCGAATGGGGAGCATTCAATCTGACAGAATGAAGATCTGATTATTGGGGACTGGGGATACTTGAGAGGAGAGAACGCCTAAAGAATGATTATCAATTGGTAAGTGCTATTAGTCAAAAGACACATCAGAAAGGCTTGACAGCGAATATAAGCATTTTTGACCTACCTGTAAGAGACAAGTTCCTGTAGATTGCTAAGGGCAGAAACACATTTCACTCCAATGCTGTTTTGAATGTCAGTTTAATCTTCTGTGATTCACAAAGAATTTCAGTACCTGCTGGAAACTCACATATAAATATTAGCTATGTAACTGTAGCTTAAAGGTTATAGGACTAAGAAAAAAAGCTATAGAATATTGCATACTACAAAGTTGTGCTCCAGATACTTCACCCATATGCACCACAAAATGGACAAATACTTTATTTCACTATGTCTGTACATGGCAAAGGATGCCATATATCATAAATCTACACAATAAAAAATGAAAGTTTTAGAAGATTCAACTGGATCTATACTGTGACTCTATAGCATAGGTTGAAAACTACTTTATTTTAACAAATGTCTGCCTCTGTCCAGATTCCTGTGACTCCTGAGGGCTAAGCTCTGAGAGCTGTCAACAAGTCGGCATTCCCTACATTCACACCCTCTTCTAAATAGAGAGTTGCTAAGATAAGAAGGAAAAGCTTAGGCCAGCAATGTTTTTATTTTGTCTTCGGCTGACATATGAATGGTGTTAGACTTTTCGTTGAAGGACTACAGAATAGAATGAACCATTAGAAAAACTTGGGCATAGCCTACCACCAAGAGTCAATCATGGTTTGTGACCATTGATCATTGATTTGTACTTTGTTGTTGTGTATGATTTTTAAAGTCTAGTGGCCAATAACTCAAAACGAAAAAGGGCCTACGTTCAAATCCTGCCTCTATCTCTTAGGAGTTGCATGGTTCCAATGAGTTTCTTGATTTGTCTCTAGCTGTGCTTTCTCACCCATAAAATGGGAAGCTTTTCACTTGTGATAGCCAGCATACAGAGTTGTGAGGCCAGGGAGATGATTTGATGGGTAAAAGTGCATGCTTAGCCAGCATGACATCTTTGGAGCCTCTATGAGATCTAGACAGGATGGTGCCTTCTGTAATCCTAGCACTCGTACTGTGAGATGGGAACAGAGACAAAAGAGTCCTCTGGAAACTTGAATGAACTGAGAACTGGTATACAAAGTGTAGCAGCAAAAATCCTGCCTCAAATAGGAAGGAAGGAAGTGACCAAACACCTACGGTTGCCCTCTGACCTCCACACATATGCTGTGGCAAATGCATGCCCTCACACATACACATGCGCACACACACACACACACACACACACACAGCTGTTCCCATCCTCTTTCTACCTTTCCAAACTTCACTGTTCTATATTTTTCATACCTGCCATTGTATGATTCTGGAAGGTTTTACATCTCATTTGCTATTTATTATCTTTTGCTTCCATGGTGTCCTATGGCTTTGACATTTTTTCTTATTTAAAGTTATTACAAACAAATCTCATTTGCAAATATAATCTAGACTGGGAGCTCCTAGAACCAAGAAAGCGGGGACCCAGTTTCAGAGCCACATCACACTGTGCCCTCTCATAAAGTCACATGTGGCCTGGATCTGTTCTCAGAGGGAAAAGGATGATAAACTAATTAAGGCATTTTATTGTCTGTATCAGAGTTATTATCCCAAAAAGCCATTAACCATACAATGATAATCAAATGACTGGATGGGCCGTTAGCAGTAATATGTCCCTAAGGGATCCACACTGCACCGTGTGTGTGCTCTATGCAGACGTAGTGATAAAACTGGTTCTGAGACCAGGCTAAGTGTTTCCCTGATGACGATTCCGTGGGAGAACAGTTTTCTTCCGGTTTGTTTCCTGAAAGGCTTAACATTTATTTTAAGCACAATATCTTTAAGAAAAGGGGAGTTTAAGAGAAATGGTCTCATTGGCGTTTTGGTTAAATCACCTGGTCAGATAGCATTAAACAGCAGAACATGGCTATCAAAAAAGGAATGCCTTTCTTTGCTTCATAGCTGAAAACAAAAGCAAGTTCTCTCCATCAAACACAATGAGCTCTTGGGGTGTGGCAGCGCTATTGTATATATTGTTCAAAATCAACCTTGGTCTGAAGTATTTAAAGTACCCTGTCTATAATTATCCTTTGTTACTTGGGAGTGGGGGCACTAATTTGTTTAAGGAACAGATAAAAAGTACGAGCTATCAATAAAGAGTTTTGCTGACTTTCACCTTTATAGAAAATCACTTACTATATCCTGGCACAAATATAAGTTATTTGAAGTTGGACCTGTCTGCATTGGTAAGGTACTGACAAGTTTTGTTTTGTTTTTAAGCTATCACTTTATTGCTTGGGTAGATGGTGAATTGTCATTAATTTAAGGAAATAGACCACTGCAGGTTTTTCTGAGTATCTTGCAGTAAATCACCTCCCAAAGACTTCCTTAGGAAACACATTGACCCTTTTTAAAAAATATATAAATGTAATAAACTGAACGTATTTTTTCTTTATTGAAAATAGATTCTTCACTCATACAATACATCCCAACCACAGTTTCCCCTCCCTCCTCTTCTCCCAACCACATAGCTCTTTTGTTCTCCAAAGATAAGAAAAATGTATCAAGATGAAGTGTGGCTTGGTGTCTATTTGAAGAACATGAAACTTAGATGTTGCCCGTGTAATCACTTTTACAATACTTTGCACGCTCTCACATGTTCAGTGTTGACTAAGAGAAATTATGTCTGTGTGTGTGTGTGTGTGTGTGTGTGTGTGTGTGTGTGTGTGTGGCACACTGCCTCTCATCATCTTGAAGTTTTCTTCTAAAGGAACTGATTATGTGCTGCTTCCCAAATAGAAGTGCAGATTTTGTTGGTGCATTTTCTGCATTTTTAACTATACCTTTATTTTTATCTTTGAGAGTAGAAACCATTTTTTTTTGTTTGTCTTTTATAAACTGTAATGACAAATCTTTGCAAAATAGGATCACTCATGTGATTGTGAATCTCCTGGCCAGGGTCAATTGAAAATAGTTATTCCTCAGAAGAATTCTCCCAGCATGGGACCTGAAGCAAGGGCTGAAAGCTAAACTGGACCAGGAACATGTGTTAGGATGCAGAGATGCTGCTGTCCTCCAAAGCTCAGACTAGTTCTTAAATTTACAACCAAGATTTATGTCTGAGCTAAATTTGACTAATCAGACATGATTCATAGGCTAGATTTAACTGTAGTAGGAAATGACAGAAAACCCTTCACTTTCCTTCATGCCTCTTCTGAACTGCTGAAGATTTTAGTCTGACTAAGTGTCCAGACTTAGTCTTCGTAACCCAAAATAGACATGAATACTCTAGGAAATAATGCCTTGCTCCATCATTTATACATTACTGTTGTACCTCACCCCCTTATATCTCAGGACCAGAAAAGCCCAATGAGCCTATATACATTTCCTAAAGCTGTTTAAACATTCGAAGGAAACATTTCCCAAAAACCTGATAAATGCACCCAAAGACTATTTTGGATATTTGCATTGGGTCTGCGGCCCTCAAAGTGTGGCATTGTAGTTAGTGCTGTTTCCAAAGGCTGTGAGTGCCTGAACCACAGTACAGTTATGCATGGGTAGTACTGTCACATGCAGAAAACCATGAAGGCACGGAATGTCCCAGGCAGCTCTTGTCTGTTTATTCATTGCCTTGACATGCAACAAGTCAGCATTACGGAAACTTAATTGGTATATAAAACTATGTTGGGGTTTCCAGATCAAACTATTCACAGAAGCACAGCTATTATCTAGCTTTCTGTCTAGTGGTTACCCTTAAGAGACACTGACTGTAAGCTTTCTTACAGATCTAGGTAGCATGTTAAAATTGTAAAAGGTCCTAAGATAGCGGTGATAACAGATCACTCTCATGTAAGTAACCACATATAATTGCAGAGCAAGTAATTTTTCACTGTTGTTTAAACACGATCTTCTTATCTTAGCAATAAGCAGCAGCTACAGCTAAGGGGGTGTTTGCACTCTCCTCTTAGAGCAGTGTTGTCTGACCTAGATTTCAGATCTCTGTAGTATTTCCTGTAGGAGACCAATACCTTGTCTCTGTGCACATACCACTAATAATAAAGCTATGCATCAGCAGATAGAGGAGCTGTCTGTGTAAGATTTTAAAGCAGTCCTTTTATTAGTGAAAAACAAATACATGGTTCTGTTATACTGCTGATGAGTTAGTCAACTAGATATAACCAAGAATAATTCTAGGGACATTTCTTCATGGGAAATAAACATTCAGACCTCTTTTCTTAAAATAATGACAATATTTTTATCTACATAAAGAAGTTCTTAAAAATAGAAACAAAACACTAACTATTCATCAAACACTTTCGGTGGACTACCAGATAGCAGGCATTCACCAGATTAATGGTACATGAGAATGGGTATTTCATCCCTAGCCTCAAAGAACTTATGGGGAGAGTTGTGGAGAACCAATAGTAAACAAGAAATCCAAAGATATCATGTGAACCTGAGAAAGTGCTGTGCATAGTCAACTCACTGTTGTGACAGAAATGGCAAGGCCTGTGAGACCAACCTCTGGCAAGTTAGAGACATGAGCCTTTCGGGCTGAGGCAGAGAGCTCCTGTTCATCCAGAGGAGGTTCGCTTGGTGACACGGAGGGGATGGAGAGCAGGACCTGAGATATACATTTAAACTTATCTGGGGAAAAGAAGGATAGGATACCTAAGAGGCATCTGAGAGGAGGAGTTGTCACGGAATCGCTGTTACTAGTCTAGAGTAAGAAATGGCTGGATTGGAGAAATCAGATTGAGGCTCTTTGACATACATGTGATATTTAAAGTTCTCAGAGAGTAGAAGTCTAAGCAGAGGGACAGTGGGTCCCGGAAGAACAACACTGGGAACATTTGTAGAGGTCTACACTAAAGAATGTGCTAGACCCAGAAGGAGTTAGCAGAAAGAAGGACAATCTGGCAGCTGCACGTTGGTCTTTTGGAAACCAAGAAAAATAACATGTTTTCAACAACATTTGTCTTCAGTCATCCTGATAGTCATCTTTTTTCCTCAATAAATACTGAAGACTCCATGGCCATTAATGTTCCTCTTTCTCTTCCACCCCTCTTTCTTCACTTTCTCAAAAAAAAAAAAAAAAAAGAGTGCGGGCAACTAATCTCTATGTTTAACTCACTTGCCCATCTACACACCTCACTAATTCTTTGTTGATAACATAGACATATTTCCATAGCTCCCAGTTAAAGAAAGCATTATACTCATTATAAATTTGTTGCATAATTATTAAGTTAATAATATAAAAGTTTGGAAAAAATGGAAATCTTCATTCAGTTCTAATAAAGACTCCCCACCCCACCTCCAAAAAGCCACTGATAGGGTGTAAGGGAGTCATCTGTAAAGGTGCAGAAGAATTACAAGTCTAGATTCTGCTTCAGGATTGATTCCTAGCTATAATTCCCTGTCCACTCAAAAGCAGCCAGCACAAGAAATACCAGCTACTGCATTTGAAGTGTGGCTCCCATAATCCAAAACCCAACAGAGGTCCCAGTCACAGGTCTAATTAACAAGAAAGTTATTTTGGCCTACTGGTTAACTGACATAGCTATCTATACGTTTTAATTTCAACTAAAACGTGTGAAACAAAGGTCCACCCACCATTGACTAAATGGAATTTTACAAGGTTAGCTTGTTTTTCCTTCTGTGCTTTGGGCAGTCACACCTCAAATAAGGACAGCAAGTCTCTGAATACTTTCACTCCGCTGAGTGTACACATACTATATTTCTGAAACAAGCTTTTCCTTTATTTGCTTCAATTTCACATTAACTTTTTAAATGTATGTGTGACTTGCCATCAAATAAAATTAACGCTGTAGTCTCTCTTCTATTATTGATGCATAGTCATACTGAAGATAATAAAAGCATACCTTTTTCCAGGTAGGAAAGGGTTCTTCCCCCAACTTTCTGAAACTCTCTTTAGAATTAATTTTCTGCCTCCTTAAGATTCTTAGAAGGCATGAGAAGGAGCAGAGTTTAATATCCCCCTTTCATGTGCCAGTCGTGTTTTCTGTAAGTTAGTCGCTAGCATTTGATTGTTTTTACTTTCAAGTTGAATTTCCAGATCTAATATAAAATCAGTGAAGAATGTAGGATGTCACATCAACCCCACATCAATCACTAGAAATGGCTAGGTGCTGAAGTGAAAAACAATAAAAGATGATCTAATGATCCAATATGGAAGAATAAAGGGGCGTTTAAGATCTCCATGTTTTTTAATCATATCCTTAAACTAGACTTGATTGGTCGAATTAGTGGATATATAGTTATATGCTGTTCTAGTATGTATTTTGCTTAGGAGTCCACTTCCTGCCAGTGACTCAAACAAACGGGGAATATGAGTCTTGATTATTATATCTAGATACCTAGCACCAGAAACTGTTTTGCATCCACAGAAACAGTGTGAAGATAAATTTAATCTCAAATGTGCAAAGGAATGTGAAGTTCTGCATTCCCATAACTATTTCTTAAAAGGCAAGAGCAATCAAGAAAAACAATACACACAGAATCAAAAAGAAACTTCTGAATCCTCCCTGTATGGCTGCCACAGAGCACCATCGTTCTGTGCAGTAAGGAGAACTCAGGAGTGTCTATTGGGAGCTAGAGTCCAGTCCTGATGGTCTACCCAACTGTGTGCTCAGGGGCAGGACAGCATCCCCTCGAGGCAGGAGTGGAGCTAGGTAAATGACTCAGGTGCCAAAGTGCTTTTAAGTCCTAAGCTTGGTGCGCAGAAGCTTTGTTAGGGCTACTGTTGCTATGACGAAACACCATGGCCAAAAGCAAGGTAGGGAAGAAAGGGTTTATTTGGCTTACACTTCCACATTGCTGTTCATCACTGAAGGAAGTCAGGACAGGAACTCAAACAGGGCAGGGACCTGGAGGAAGGAGCTGATGCAGAGGCCATGGAGAAGAGCTGCTTACTGGCTTGCTCCGTGTGGCTTGTTCAGCCTGCTTTCTAGCTGGGTCCTCCTGTGTCAATCACTAATTAGGAAAATGCCTCACAGGCTTACCTACAGCCCAATCTTATGGGAACATTTTCTTAATCGAGGCTCCCTCTTCTCTGATGACTCTAGCTTGTGTCAAGTTGACATTAAAACTAGCCAGGACATGTTTAAAATGCTGGACACACACTGCAATCCCAGTGTTGGAGAAGCAGAGACAGGCAAATCTCTGGGGCGTATTAACTAGCAACTATCACCCCTTTGATTTGATTTCTGTTCTCCATATGTTCACATACACACATAGACTTGCACCCACATGTATTCATGGCTTCACACAAACACAGAAGAAGAACCAATACAACGGTCACCAAGTTAATGAAAGGAAATGAATTAGTTAGTCTATCAAAGAATCCTCTTTTGAAACCTGCTGTGTGCGAGGCTGACTTAGAACCCTGAAGGGGCTAGCAGTCTAGGAAAATGGGAAATGAAATGATTGTAAAACGAATCCTAATGCAGAGTGTAATAGATTAAATATATTGTCTATGATACCAACTAAAAATAGCTCAGAGGAATAATGAGGGAAATTGTTTTTAAATGGGGAAATGCGTACCTAGAAGGAACTGTTGAAGATCTGAGCTCTGAGCAGTTTTAAATGGCAGTGATAAAGCCAAAGTGAAGTGGAAATGGAACCATCATAATTTAAAAAGCACACAAGATAAAGCATGCTAGATTGAAACTCCTGTCTTATTTATTGCCATCAAAGCAACCACCATCTCAAAATTATCAATTTCAATACGAATCCATGCACCCATTTGCACGGACAGCTTATGTTCCCCACTGACAAGCTGGGGTAGCTATATACCTCCTATCTAGTGTTGTGTAAGCTTTAACACTAGGGCTACCCACCAACAAACAGCTTTTGATTTTTTTTTTTTAGTTATTACTTGAGGTAAACATAAAACTTGCAGGGATTGAGGACTCCCCAGTACTCAAAGGACAATATAAAGTTAAGGAAAGAATAGACAGGACTAGCCTCTGAGTGTTTTGGAATGGTTGGCTGTCTAAGTCTTTCAAAGTAAATCAGTATGCAGAAGTAAAACACAGCGGTTCATAATTGCATTTTTATACTGTCACCATTCAAATGAGTAGGGACTTACTTCTTTTTATGATATGGCTCCACTTTGCTAAGGGCTACCATACAAGGAGAAAAAAAGAGGGTGTTGGAATGTTGGGATAGAATATCCCCACTTAATATAATAAAATTAATAGCATGACCATGGGAACAGACAGCAAGGAGCATGATGGAAGATAAAAGAACAGGGAAAAATGAAAATTCTACCATTAGGTTCTAATAGACAATACTCTCCTACTGTATACAATGCAGCCTATATTGTATATAACATGACTATATTGGGTTGGCCTAAGGATACTATAAGAAAATTATAGGGCAGCTAGTTAGGTGCCATGACTCTCTCAGACTCTCAGACTTTGAATAGTAGACATTTCACAAATGTGAAAAGAGAGTGAAGTTCTGACAGTTCTGGTGTCTAGACAGGTTAGGGGATACACCAGAGTTTTGCCATGACAGACTTGTTGGGGGAAATGATGGCCAGTATTACAAAGATAGCTGGGATGAGAGTTCAAAGCTGATTGGGAGGTAAAATCAGGAAACTCAGTCAACCATTTGGAAACTCACTTTAGCTGCCCAAGTTTACTATCCCCTAACTATGCTTCTGATAATTCCAGTTACTTCTTCTTTCTCTCTTCCTCCTTCAATCCATAATCATACACACAACTATAGATTTTACCGAATTTCAGTTAAGAGCCATAAACGTTTTAGATCTCTCCCTACCTTCTTACCTTTCACTCCCTTATTTACCTCCTCATTTTCTTCCCATTTTTGTCGCTTCCTCTCTCTCATCTACTAACCACAGAATGGAACAGAAACATTTTATTAAATAGTCTAGATATATTTGGGGGAGTTTTATAATTCTTTGACTATTTTAAATTATATATTTATTTAATGTTTTATGCGTCTAAAGAAAAAAAAGCAAAACTTAGGTATGCAGGTTTTGTTGTTATTTGTATGTGGCTTTTCACATACTTTTCTCAGGAACATGTCCCTTCCTAGGGACAAACGTAGAAGGTTAGAAAGTTCCCCTGTCTAATCTGGACACTATTTGAAGTAACATGTGAGCACTTAAATAGACAGCATTCAAAAGCAGCCCTTCAAATTCCCTGTTCCTAGCAAACACACATACACATGGTAGTCAGTGAACAACTAGCCTAAGTATACCTGTGATGGGGTCCTGAGTGTAATTAGTTAACCTGGAAACAAAGAGACTCTCCTTGTGGATAAGATTTCTACAAGCTCTTAACACCTAGTTATCAGAGACCTGGAAGTCCCATTAGAAGTATAAGGCTAATCTGAAGGTCAAAGGAGTCACGTGGTGAGCAATGCTCACCACTTAGAGGCCTGGCAAAGCAGGTTTGGGAGCAGCTTATGTCCTACAGCTACTAATTGAATTCTGTCAATACCAAATTAATTTAAGTTCATCCAGATAAAAAGTCTCCCGGGCAGTCATTTCTGTCTGATAATGCCTTGAGCAAAGAACCAAGTCATACCATGGATCCACATGAGCTCCATGGATGGGATGTGTGTGTTCTGTAACATGGGTGTGCTAAGTGTGTGAGAATAAAGTTTGTACAGGAAGAATGTTTTCTTAAATACTTATCTTCAAAGTAGCTTTTTGTTTATCTCTTTTTCATACTTGACTTTGGGAAGTCTGATATGGTATACTCGTGGGTGGAGGGTGAGGCAATAGACAGTGACACTCAGTAGAGATACTCTAGAAGTCTTCTTAGCATATTTGAACTAGTTAACCTGTTTTCTGTCTTCTCGGGTAAGTCAAAATCGACATGTTTCCTCACCAACGGCTCGTTGGCAGATTTGGGCTAGATGTAGTGTGAATTCTAATTGGTCTTAATTTAAAATTTAAAAAAAAATGGAATCAGGTGTAGTGGCTAATTCTGAAAAATCACAGAAGCAGAGCAGGCAGCTACTAGTTCTTAGCTCTACTGAATCCTCAGCTTATCTCTACCAATCCTTGGGCTGAATGGGTTAGCCTGTCTCTAGGAATCAGACTTAAATGCCATGAGTGTCTGACTCCTCCCACCTTACATTCTGCTCTCCACTCAGCCATATCACTCCTGTCTCCACTTCCCTAGTGCTGGGATTAAAAGCATGTGACTCCAGAGTACTGAAATCAAAGGTGTGAGCCACAACAGCCTGGCTCTGTATTTTATACTGGATCAAGCTCACATAGCCCAGGGTGGCCTTGAACTCACAGAGATCCGCCTGCCTCTGCCTCCCCAGTGCTGGGATTAAAGGTGTGTGCCACCACCGCCTGACCTCCATGGCTAACTAGTGGCTAGCTCCACACGGTGATCTTCAGGCAAGCTTTATTTGTTAAAGCACAAACAAAATATCACCATTATGTTGTTAGTTTTCAACAGAGACGGTCGAATTCGCTGAAGAGCAATGTTCAAACTCTACTCACCAAACAAGTTTGCCTGAAGGGAACAGGAAGGAGAATACACTGTTATCCAGGTGTCTTCCCCTCCCCGTCAGTAGACCCCCACTAATTCATGTTCAGCAGCCTTCACCCCTTCATATCTTTATTACATTAATAGTACAGTACTTTTAAAGAAATCTTGCTTATCTTTGTTAGGACTTAGAACCAGACATAGTGGTGCATGCCTATAATCCCAGCACTGGGGAGACAGAAACATATGGATTTCTGTTGAGTTTAAGTCTAGCCTGGTTATATGTAAAGAGTTCTAGGCCAGTCTGGGTTGGAGGAAGAAGAAGGAGAAGAGGAGGAGGAGGAAGAGGAAGAGGAAGAGGAAGAAGTGGAACTCCACCTTTCCCCTCCATCTCTGTGACCTGTAAAGAAACTGTTATCTCAGAAAAATAATTCAAATCATTAAGTACACCCTTAAAGCACCACTTTTAAATTCTCATCTTCATTTAGCACTCCTCCAACACCTTTTCTAAAATCCTCTCCTCTCATCTTGTGTCTAATGAAATAGTAGGTGCTTGTATTACTATTGACATTTGGCATAGTAAACATTGATTCTTTAATTCAGCAAATAGCCATTAAGAATCGTATATGTGCACTATACCGCAGACAATGGGACAGGGAACAAAAAAGGGAGACAGGAAGCTGGTTAAGGCAGGTGGTGTGCGCCAGAGGTGGCAGAGAAGGCTGTTTTATGTTGAATGACCAGGAAGATACCACTACTCAATGACATCTAAGCCAACCCCTAAAGGCAGCAACAGATCAAGCTATGGACATGATGGGAACAGCTATCTGGGCTGTTAGCCATTACTGTTCGCTACACTGATCAAGTCAGACGAGTTGGCTAGTCATGAGCAAAGCTTGTCAGAATACAAAGAAGCATGAAAGGACCTTTGAATCCCTTTACTAGTCAGTCTGCCTTTGCCAGGAAAACAGCAAATGCCCTTATACTGAGTTTGGTCAGTGAATAGTATAAAGTCTGCAGGGTATTACTGGGTTTTAAGCAAAGCAAATCCAAACCTCCAGGTGGCTCCCCTAACACTGAGTAAGTTCCCAGAGACAACTATGAGTGAAGTTCTGTGTTCTCACCCACAGTGGAGGACATGGGATGAGAGTGAACAGTGGAAGAAAGGACACGTAAGCCGGCTTGTTCAAGATGCTACACCCTAACTGGGAGTAATCGCTATGAAAATGCAGAGTTTACATGTGTTGAAAGGGCAATGTGGAAGATGGCTGATAGCCTTCACACCCTCCGCCTCACCTGGGTACTATTTTAGAATATTTTGATTTGCCAAAAGTACTGACATCCTCCCTGAGGATGACCATGAGCAACCAGGTTGCCTATGAGTATGTTTTCAGGGTTTTTCCCTCTATGTATCATAGTCTCTTTTGGGTGGATGTGTGGTTCCTAACTTGAAATATATAACATCTACATTGTACATCTGTAGGTGCAATTTCTTCTCCCTGCTCCCAGACAATGGCAATATGTAACCAAATCACAGATACAAAAGCATGCCTCCTTAAAGCACAATTCCAGAACTTATGCTTTTTTTGGAAATTATTCCCTTAGGATTTTCCCCCCTGAAATGCTGACTTATTGGGTTGTTTCTAGGTCACAACCATCACTTCGAATAATAGATTTCTCTTTCATATTAAAATTGGCCCCACTGTTCAGACCCAAACTCCAACAGAAACAACTCTAAAATAGACCATTTTGTCTTTAAGCCCAGAATCTAGTTCATTTCCTCTTTAAAGATCATTACTTAGCACAGCAAAGCATTGATTGGGACGTTGGGGATTCTGTTTCTCTGTGTCTTCTAACGAGTTTGGAAAATGTATTCTTTAATCACTTTTATAGTGGCTGTTAGAGATGCAGAGGCTGAGGCTATGGAAACAGAGTGATGCTCTAGTGAGTACCAGTGTCAGGTCACACATGACCAGACAGTGATTGTATCATTTGTTAACAATATGACAGTGAAGTGAGGTACGTGTAATTCCCTATGCTGAGGAAAGGATCATGGAAAAAATATGACTTCCTCTTAATAAATGCACCCCATAGGTATTTAAGTTTTCCCTGCATTAGATATCTGCATGACATCAATAGAATCATGGGCAAGGAAGAAGCTTCTGTTTTGTTGCTATTAATAATAATGGCCTCCTTTTGTATATAATCGTATCATTATATATTAAGTAATAAAAGTCTCATGATAATGCCACAAGCTAGCAGGATAGCTATGATTGTTACTCATATAAATGAGAAGGCTGAGGGCCTGCACAGTTATTACCACCGTTGTTCAACTTAGAATCAAAAGTAATGCATGCGGATTTAGATCTTGTGATTCAAAATCAGTGGAAAAGTCCCTGAAGGTGATGGATGTCATAATCTTTAGTAAAGCTCTATATACTCAATTCAAGATTCCTCTCCCCCAGCCTTTTCCTTCCTGGCACGTCCTATGCTACCAGTTGACTCTCCTTGAGCTGACACTGGAGCTTTTCAAATATACCCTGCTGTTCTCTTAGGTCGCCCTGAGACCTGAGACTCTCTGTGTAGTGTGGTCTTGGTCAGTGTCACTTGTAGAATTTCTGTCTCCATTTAACTCTATTCCAACTACTACCATTCTCCATCTGAATCCTTCACCTTCAGTGTTTTTGGTGCTATCCTCACCAAGCCCCTCCATGCCCATCATGAACCTTGGCAGTAAGAGCTCCCTGCTGGCTCCCTCAGACCTCACATCTTCCCAGCTCACTACACAGGGATCATCCTCACCAAGAACGCCTTCTACCCCACCTCCCAACCCCCTCATCTTCTCTCTCCATTTAAAGGCTATGGTCCATTATTCCAATCTTCCTCATGGTCCCCTAAGCTCACTTGGCCTTCTTTCTTTACACCACACCATTTAACAGGATCCCAAGCCTCGACACATGAAATCGCCCACCTTCTGCACAGTATATACAAACAAACAGGAGCATTGCTGGATTCTGAATACATGCTCTTATACTCACAGGTAAAGATAGCTCTCACCTCATGGGCTGTAGCTCTTCATCTAGGATTCAGCCTTGTAAAATCACCACTGTCCACATTGCCACGCCAATTGGTGTTACCATTGTGTGGGTCTTGTTTATGCAACTATACTGTTGAGATGTCAGGGGTACAACATCTCTGTCAAGTCCTGGAATCAAGAGCTGTTTCAGGAAGACAACTGTGCTTGTGCTTAGGGCTCCCAGAAATCCTAACTTATCATGGTCCATGATCATCCCATCCCGCTTTAAAATGGGTTAGTGTCCATTGCTTTCTTGGCTGTGTTTCTGACAGTATTTCCTCTCCTGTGCTCTGCCAAGAAAGAGTGTGTGCACCTTCTCTCCTTGCAGGGCTTACTTTCCCTTGAATTCAGTCAGGAAAACAAACAAACCTTAGGCTCTGTGGATCTCAAAACAACAAAAAGTTTTTTAGAATATGTATCCTTATCCCAAGTATAATATAATGGACACCAGCTTCTTCATCCTCAATGGAAGCAGATCTTCTCTTGTTAGGAAGCTGCTAGTTCAAGGTCATCTACTCTACATAGCTGAGGCTTTGAAGCCCTGTCTCAAAAGGGATAGAGCAGGGGAAGAAAGGGGAGGGGAGGGGAGGGGAGGGGAGGGGAGGGGAGGGGAGGGAGGGGAGGGGGAGGAGAGGAGAGTCCCAATCCTGCTACAGCCTGCAGATCTCTGTGTAATAATGTTTCCACAGAATCTTTTTCACTTGTGTGGAGGGAACAGTTCCCTCAGTTCTCAAAGTGCAAGCCTATCACCTCAAGGCCTCATGACCGGGGTTCCAGCTCCCTGGAGTGTGTGTTCTTCCCCAGGTCTGAGCTTGCATCTGCAGCCTGTTGGAGAGGGCTGCTGACCTTTTCTCACTGGCTTGCAGTTCTTCCCGTAAGCTCGAGCTTGTTCTGTCTGTGCTGAGTTACTTTCTAACGCTACCCTATGCTCTTCATATTACTTGAACTTATATTGTTAATGTGCTTGTTTATGGCTGGGGTTTGGGTTTTGTGAGTTTGTTGTTTTATGAGGATTTTTGTTTATATTTGAGACATGGTCTCAAATAGGCTGACTCTTCAAACTCCCTTTGCTGCCATGCATGACTTTGAACTCCTGTTTCTCTTGTCTCCATCTACCCAGTGTTGGGATTACAGGTGTGCACTGCCACACCCAGTCCCTATGTATGCAGTGCTCATGATGAGAACCAGGGTTTGTGGGTGCTAGACAAACAGTCTACTACATCCTCATCCTTATTTTAAAGCTCTCTGAGGTCAAGGTCCACGTTTATTTTTCAGTGTTATATATTGAACACCAGAGCAAACATCTGAACACATGATAATCAATAAATGTTTGATAAATTGATATTTGGGCCAAACAACAAAGAGAATCTGTGGTGATGAATAGAAAAGAAGTCATTTTGTGTGGAAACATGATGAGTTTGAATTTGGATATGTTGAGTTTTAGGTGACAGCCAGGATTCTAAGTTCAATATGTTCCAGACTTTCACTCTGGCGAGATACTCACACAGATTTGGAGTCATCACCATGAAGTTTTTGATTAGAAACAGATGATCTCTGGGGAAAAAAAAATGTAATGTGAGAACTTAAAGACAAACACTTCCAATCAGGAACAATTGCAGATACTTAAAGTTGTCAATAATAGTTTTTTTAAAAAAAAATATGAAAAGGAAAAATTGGAAGCATTCTGTATTTACAAATATGTAAAGATTTTGAAACTATACAACTATTTTATTTGTACCAATAATGATTATTTCAAAGGATTGATATTCTGTTATAATTACTTCCAAATCATCATTGTGAAGAAATAAAATCATTGTCATTGGAAAACCAAGTATATGGTAATCATACATATTTGTGAATACCAAAAGAACTCTTTTACATGAAGTAGGCTATTGGCATGTCTGTCTTTAAATTAGACAGTGAATGTGTTTCTATTACTGATATATCTCAGGGAGATTAATCACCTTCAGTTTACCTACAGTTCTATTTACAGCTAATGTTAAGTCAATAAAAAGTAAGAAACTTTGATCTTCTAAGACATAAGCCTTTACTTTTTTCCAGGGCAGAGAATTTATCCGTTTTATTGTTATTGATTCTGTTATGTGACAAATCTATACATGTATATACTAAATTCTGGTTTCTCTCTCCACACACTATCTTATTGTTTTCCTTTTAAATTATCAGTACCCCTCCCCATTCCCTAGAGTCCCTTTCTTATAATCATAATGTTATGTTTAACTAGGGTCATCTGTATTATCACTGAATTAAAATTATCCACTAGAAGCAGATAGGGTCACCAGGAATACAATAGAAGGCAGTGACACCCCACTCACCCACCCAACCTCCCAACCCTCACCAACCACCTTTAGCAAATAGCTCAACAATGAAGGGTAGTATATCCTAGCCCCACCTCCATGTGACTGTGGATAGACCTTTCTCATGTAGACCCAGTGCAAGTATCCACAATTGCCATGAGTTTCTTGCTGTGATAGCTATGTCTTTCCCAGAAAACGACTTTTTGTGTCTCCTCTCCCTACCTTTCAGCTCTTACATTGTTTCTACCCCCTTTCTCCAGTATTCCTTGAGTCCTAATGAGGTGGTATAAATGTCTTCTTTAGGGCTGGGGAAATGAATTCTCCGAGAACTCAATTTTAAATTGACTTCATAATTAAAGGACACAATGTTGGGGCTGAGAAGGTGGTTTAAGAGTTTCCCCTGCAAGTTTAATAGCCTGAATTTAGCCTCTAGAACCCACAGAGACATAGAAGGAGATAATTCTAAAAGCTCGCCTCTGACCCCCAACATGTGCTGTGTGTGCAAGCCTGCGTGCGCACACACACACACACACACACACACACACACACACACACAAACTCTTTAATAAAAAGGACGATCATTGAATTATACCTCATTCTTCTACTTTATTAAAAAAAAATGCCTGTGACTTGAAGAATTGGGAGAACAGATGAAATTGTGCCAATCAAACAGTTCACCTAGCAAATGACAACCTTACATTGTCATTTGCTAGGTAAACTTACATTACAGCAGCTTTCCACTTCTGCAGTCTTTGCTATTTTACCCCAAAACTAATCTGAGTGTTGTCATATAAGAAGGTCCTTACAGTCATCATGCTTCCCTGTAGGTAAAGGGCTCATCACTGTCAGATAAAATTAGCTGTTATTTAAAAATATGCAGAAAGTGTAAAGGCAGAAAATAAATCAACTCAGTCTTGTAGGATAGCAACCATGTATAATGGCTGAGTAGGTGAAAGAACACAGGTACAGGGTATCACTTCCTGTGTCACAGGATGTCACTTTGCCTATACTGGGTTCTCAGGAACCCTGACTATTACTAAAAGTAGGAACATACATTCACAAAGACGGGATAGAGACCCCACGATAGCCTTGCTGATGTATGGAAAAGGTAGCTATAAATTTTGATCCATAGACTGGAATCAATATAAAATCTTTTGTTGGTTTTTCTTAAACACACACACATACACACACAGGCAGAGAATAGTAGCTTCTTCTCAAAGAAATAATATTCTGTAAGAATTAAATGGTAATGTTACGTTTCCCCTACATGTTTACTCTCCCCTTGCTGATATTTTGAGGGATAGAAGTCAAGTATTTGTTGTTAACTCAGTACATTCCACAACAGTAGGCTACCTGAGCAATGCAACCTTTTTTCCAATGTATTAATTTATCTTGTACGTATCCAAAGAGCTGTGATAACCCAGTGTCATAGAGCTTATTGAAAAGGTCAGTTAAATTTCTTAACAATATATAAGATACAATCCAGTGATGGAACAGAATGGATAGGAACCATTGCAGTCTAAAGAGATGCCACCCACAATCTGAATGTAGAAAAATATGGTAGCACAGACCTATGACTTCAAGAGAGTGCGGTAGAAGGATCTCATATTTAAGGCCAAGGCTACAGAATTAGTCCAAGTCCAACCTTGTCTCTAAAAAAGAGGCAGTTATATTCCAGTAGTAGAGCACTTATAAATATATGCATAAGCTGTGGTAGAAACCTCAGTAAATGGATAATAAATATGGAGACAGACAGGCAGACAGACAGACAGACAGACAGACAGACAGACAGAGTGCAGAACTCCTGCATAGGATATGCCCCTATGTTGCCTGCTTACTTCATTCCATATCTCTTTTTAGCTAACTATTCTCAATTCCATTACAAAAATGGAAGCTAAGTTTAGCAAATTGTTTGGCCTTTTATGTTTAGTGCACAAAATTCTTAATTAACAAAGTAAAATGCCACCATCCATTGTAAATCACTTTGCTAAACTTTCAAACTTAATAAGGAATCTTGTCTTGTCCAAAAGCTACTTTCCAACCCCTGCTGATCTGGCACTCATGCCCGATTCCCTGTGGAGCTGAGTTAAAGAATGCAAAGGAAGCCAATTAAAGAAACTTTGAGCCAGAATAGACAAGCAGAGGCCATCTTGTCCATCCTCCTGCCTCCAGGCAAAAGCTGTCCTCTGCAAACACAAATTTCTGTGTGAATCCTGCTGATGAAAACATTCACCACATGTAAATGATAAGTCATAATCCAATTATTGCAACTAAAGCAGATTGTTAACTGTTCGAGACTTTATTCATTGCGTTGTAAAGACGCTGAGAAACAGCGCTCATCTGAATTGTCTTAATTCTGCCTTTCAAGAAAATAATTTTGCGCAAGAAATGTACTCAGATAATTGTCAACACGGGGGAGGTTTGTGTCCATAAAATAAAGTTATCTTCCTCATCTTATTACGTGTATTTTTGGTTCCCTTTCACTCCAGGCTTACCTTACGGGTGGGAGGAAGCTTACACAGCAGATGGAATCAAGTACTTCATCAAGTAAGTCCACGCCCCTCAACCAAGTAAGCAATTTTGCTCACATCTGGAGAGAACCTGGAAGTTGCAGAATAATCAGCAAAACCAAGAAACCCTCTTGGAGGTTACAAAAATTAGAAACAAGAAATGAAGCCTCACCATCTTCATTTCATGTGATTTAAATGCTGATATCAGATGTCACTGGAGGGGGGGGAAACCCTGGCAACAATTTCTAGGGAAAGAAGCAAAAACTGGAACAGAATCATGGTTTGAACTTGAGTGTTGCCTGTCTGAATTCCACGTGCAGGATGGATGATATCTTACCATTCTTGAAAAGTCAATATCTAATTCATTTGTCATGCCCTAAAATAATGCTAACAGCAGTCACTACCTTTAAATGCTATACAGTGTACACAGATCATTCATTCTGAAAACAATGTTTGGTCGTTTCTGCTTTCCTACAGTATTCATGTCCGTTAGCCGTGAAATATACAGACTGCATACCTGATGCTATGCAATCTGTATGGTCATAGGAAATGTCAGGTACTAAATAACCTAAGATATAAGTAGGACAGTATCTGAACAGCCCGGACCCAATGCGGTAACAGTAACCTTTAGGGTATGTGTGCCACCCTAGCTTTCTCCTTAATCTGTAGATGAAGGAAATCAGAGGCTTGAGTTGTTGCCCAGAAATCCACAGCTGCTGTTACCAAGCCAGAATCAGGAGCAACATCTCCTAGGCAAGACCTTTCTGTTGCACTAGATTGTCACTCACAGAGGCCTTGAATGCCTGAGCAGGAAAATACTGCTAGACTGGATGGTTTTTTCCTAAATACAATGGACTCTTACATTCTACCATGACCTAAATAAACCATTTGATGTCAGAACCAGTGTTATGAGAGTTGCTAGGGGAAACCCACCTCCAGGCTGGGATTTCTAGAAAACCCCTTGGCAAGTACTACAAGAGAAGTGCCCTTGCTGTCCTTTCAAATGTGCACATACTTTCCAAGCAATATGCAGATTTTACATCCCCAAACCTTGTGCTGCTACATAGCCCCCCCCCCCTGCCTTCTAGGGACACAGTTTTAAGTTTCTCTCTGTGTAGCTAACTATGCATATCCTGGAACTAGCTCTATAAGCTAACCAGGCTGCCCTCAAACTCACAGAGATCTGCCACTGCCTCCTGAGTGCTGGGATTAAAGGAGGTCGCCATCACCTCCCAGCCCTATATCTCTCTTAACTTCAGTTTCTCTTCAAACAAGGAGACTATGTTGTCATGGTTTGCTGATGGTGTCTATTTACCATGCACCCTGAATCCAGGAAGTGACTAATAACTACATAGCATTATTTTTGTTAGGGCACAACCATCATGTCGAGAAAGCACACAGCCTACAAACCATCATCTTAAAAAGCTGGTCACTTCTAAATTTCCTATTTGTAAAGATATAAGGAAGAATTGTAGATAAACCTGGCAGTGTTTTCATGGCTTGTTTTTTTCTTGTTCTGTTTGGTGGGTGATAAGGCAGAAATGTGGTGTATAGCATGAAGTAGAGGCAAGTCTTGGAATCCCATGTGTAGATCACACTCAGCTGCACACTTCTCACTTCCAGAATCATTCCCCTTCTGGAGAGGAACCTACTATCTCATGCACTGCATTGACCATGCCTGCTTTTTAGGAGAGTTTCTACCCTGTGCTGTATAAAGGAAACACCATATTGTAATTTGCATCAGACTTTAGCTGATACGCAGTAGCCAGGAGGACACTACATGTAATTGTCCATATGTTGTATTATTTAATCCTCTTAAGAATGTGGAAGGTAAATACCACAGGGTGTCATGTTTATGGCATCATGGCATCATGTCATCATGGTGTTATGTTTATGACAAGGTTCATCTCACCCTCAGCCTCCTAAAAGATCCCACAGGGAAAGTCATGATCCAAAGAAGAAAAACTGGAATTCTGCATCCAAAGGCCTTTGAAAGTGTCCGAGTCTGCAGCCTGTAGAGTGTTCTTTCACCTAAGCTGAGCTGTCTGTCCATATGTCCTACCCACAGATGAGTGGCAGTCCTCACTAATGCTCTATGAGAAAAAGGGTAGTAATGGCAGAGTTCCCATAACTTGGCTAAAACAGAGCCAGGTATGACCAGCCAGTGAATCAGTTTAATCTCCCTGCCTAGTCCCCAACTAGATGAGCCACCGGCCCTTGGAAAATGGAAGCTTTTAAGCTGGACTTGCACTACAAAAAAAGTAGAGCATATAAGGAGAGGACCTAAACAGAAAGACAACAAGCTCTGGCCACCCAAAATCTAGCTTAGCTCCTCTGGAAGGAATGGAAAGAGTGGACATTTGGCCCAGCCTCCTTTGCTCCACTCAGAAAACAGCCCAAAGTATGTTCTGGAAATACATCAGTTCTTTTCTTTGACCGTAGTCATGATGTAGGAGGAAAGCGAAACAGAGAGAAGACAGATTTTTTTTTTCCAAAGGGCATGGATGGGTATCATTGTCACATCACTGCAGCAGAAGAGACTGTCAGAAGAGGCTAAACTCAGCAGGGTTACCCTCCATCAAACTGCAGCATTCAGATACAGACCCAGTGTTGTCTGGCTCCAACCCCCCACCTCCCCACACACACACACATTGGACTGTATCACACTGCCTTCCTTGTTTTAAGGTCATCTGGTGAGAAGTGACAAGAAGGACATTTTAAACAGATGTTGACATAGGTAGAATGTTATACTGTGTCCATTTTAAAATAGCAGAACTTGCTTCTAAGAACAAGCAGTAATCTTCTGTAGATTGGAAGGTCAAAGAGTAAAAATAAGAAAATTTAACACTATCTCAGCCCCAGCCTCCTAGAAGAGTGGAATGCTTGCTATGAGTTAGGTCTCTCTCTGAGAGTGTAAAAGCAATGAGATAGATTTTAGTCTAACCATTAAATCCGTGTTATTTCTTTTTTATATGTTCCTACCTTTCTGTGGGGAGCCTATTGAACAAATTTGTTATGAGCAACCATCATTTAACAGTTACAGGGGATTTTGCAGGGATCATTAGGCTTCCTCTCTAGAATGGAGGCTCAGCCACATATCTCACTGACCTGGATGTGCCCATCTGTCTCTTCTTCTTCACTGAGTTCGAACTCTTTTGTTTCTATGCAGAAGCCACCCTCTCTGCTCAGGTGTTGTTTGTTTGAAGCAGATTGTAAGGCCGTGTGCAGACTGATTGGAATTACTCATCAATAAACTTTAAATATGGGTCTGCAGGGCTCCTGTGTAAGTCAAGTGCATCGTTCCGGTGCAGCTGGCTTTGATTGCAAAAGAAGGCCTTCTGACGTCAGGACAGAGAGAATGGTCTTTGGACCCTGAGCAACCTGTGTTCTAACACTGGTGTCTCCACAGAATAGCTGCTTAACGTATGTGTGCTCTCACTTCCGCTTGATAAAGTCCCCGCCCCATTAAAAAAAAAAAAAAATCCTCCGGTAAAGCTTAATCTCTTTTTTCTTTTTATTTAAGTTAGAAAAATCTTATTTTACATATAAATCCCAGTCCCCTCTCCCTCCTATACCCCCACCAGCCCCCTAATCTCTTTACCCTCACCCACTGTGACATTTTGATAGGATATCTGCATGGTTTTTAGCCACAATCAAGGCTGTGCCCAGATGGGCAGAACATGAACAAGCCTATGGATGTCACTTTCAGGAATATGAAGTTATTGATTCGTTTTCATTTTTATTCTACCTCAGCCAAACTTTTGGGCCTGGGCAGCCTGTTAATCTTTTGGGGCAGGACTGGTTCATTTATAGGTATATGATACTTTTCAGGCAGTAAGGAACTTCACTTAAAAAAGACTACTAAAATTACCATCCCAAGACTCTGGGGCAGATGATGGTCTGCATACATACGATCTCCTGACAGAAATTGGCACCTGTCACTGACATCCCAGAAATGGAACTGTTACATCTGATGGAAGCCAAGCCTCGGGCAAGGGAATGACTGTCAGTGTTGATTGGAGAATGCCCAGGCACTTATGGTCCTTGTAGAATATTTCTGTCCATCCACATGACCATTGCACTACTATTAATACTGTGTCATCTACTTAAGTTCTGACAAAGAAAAGAGAGCTTTTTGTCCACCTGTGTAAACATGAATAATTGGTATTGGCATCACCAGAGCTCGTGTTTCATAGAACTAACAGACATGTGCTTCTGTGTGTATGTATATATGCATGTAGGCATTATCACTTGCCATAAATAAATATGTAAATCTACACACATATATTTGTATAAAATATAGTACTGCATTCTGGGAATTTTTTTTTCCTATAAGAAAGTTGTAGCATCCTTAAACTTAATATTAACATGGCCAACACTTCAAGCATGCTATAATGAAATTATCTGGATGGATAGCCATTTTCCCACTTAACCTCCATTTTCTTTATTGGGTTTTTATTTTGTTTTACCATGGGTAGGGTGGGCACATATATGCCGCAGTGCATGTGTGGAGATTAGAAGACAACTTTTCTAGGACTTGCATAACAGGTATTTCTTTGACAACTCCCAAATAATGACACAGAGACTTTTTGATTAATTATGAAAGCTTGGCCTTAGCTTAGGCTTGTTCCCAACTAGCTCTTAACCCATTTATATTCGTCTGCATTCTGCCACGTGGCTCATTGCCTGTCCTCAATTCTTTATATCTGACTTCTTCCACATCTTGCTGGTTTCAGGCAAATCAACCCCACTCAAGTCCCTCCTATCCTCTCCTGCCTAGCTGTTGGCCATTGAGCTCTTTATTAAACTAATTAGAAGGTGCCTCAGACAGGTGTGGAGGTGGGCAATGGAACATCTTCACACAGTAGATCAGCTATCTCGAAATAGAGTTACCTTCTTCTGGCTTTTTTAAGGGAGGACCTCTTGTTCGTGCAGCTGTGGTTATCAAACTTCCTGAGGTCCACCTGCCTCTTTTTCCCATCTCACCCTAGTAGTGCTGGGAGTACAGGTGAGATTCACTGTATCTGGCTCTGTTATGTGGGTCTCAGGTGTTGAACTTAGGCTATCGGGCTTGTTAGCTGGCACCTTTACCACTCAGACCTCTCCCAGCCTTTCTACACAGCTCTTTTTCATCCTCTTGAAGTCACATACTATGGAATGTTTATTGGAATTGTTTGGTATGATTCTACTTTAGAACTACGTATTGATGTGTGTTAGGTACTGTGACAAAATTACTGAGTTCTGCTGGTAAAATTGAATTTGTTGTAAGTTGGACGTAGCTACGAATCAATTTTGTTATACTTGCTTATCTTTATATTGGAAGATTTGGATTCAATGTTGTCTAATAATCATTGAATCTCCATTTCTGAATTATAAACATTTTCCAATACTCGAAGAATGAAACAACGCATATTTATTTTCTCAACCAGTTTTAAAGTCCCAGGCTGTTTTAGTGTACAAGAGTGGCATCACCAGATTTCTCTGGCCATCTTGCCTTCACCTTCTTCCCTCTGCTCTCTCTCTCTCTCTCTCTCTCTCTCTCTCTCTCTCTCTCTCTCTCTCTCTCTCTCTCTCTCTGGATCTGGATCTCTCACGGAGCTGTCAAACTGTCTATTTAAAAGGCTGGAAAATGAAGCATAGCTTAGTGGACTCCCTAGAATACTTGCACCAAACACACTAGGATGCTGTTGGAGGATGCTCCAGTTCCCCACCGTGTCTCGGGCATTAGGGATAAAGGGTTATTCTCAACATAACAGTCTTTCCCCAGAGCAAGAGATGAGAGGCCTCAGACAAATGCTGCAGCGTGCCTTCTATAGCCAATCTGAGAGGGTGTGTTTTGCCATCACATCTGCCCCAAACTATTGCTCACAAGGATCAACCTGGTGCAGTGTAGAAGGCAATGATCTAGGAATGTAAAAAAAGTAACATAGGAATCTCAATATCAGATACCTGCTTTTAATAGCAAAGTATACTTCTGGCAGCATGCACCTTTACCCACTGAGCTATCTTGCTGGCCTATGTTTATAGAATTTAAAAGAATAGAAAACACAAAGTGAACAATTTAACCTGTTCAAGTCTTAAACTCTAACTTTCTTTTGCCAATAGATGTTATCCTAAGTACTAGTAATATAAGTAGAAACTTAAGAGATTATGGAGGGAAGGAAAGAGAGGAAGTGTGGTTTCTGGTTGAAAATAAAAAGCTACTCACTTCAGCTTTTTAAATCCTTGTCATATCATTTCGACTTCTCTTCAGAGGACACTGTCAAGAACTCTCTCCCACCCCAAGGCCTTGTGAGCTGAGCTGTTTTGCTTCCTTTTCAGTGACTTAGGTAGTGGCCACTGACAGACTATTATATCCTGTAGTCCATCTGATGAGAGGTTGGGACTGGTTTCATGCCACTGACTTCAAGGCTAATGAGAATATGTTGAGGCTCCTTGAGGACTTCAGCATGGATAAGAATCAAGACTACCGTAAAGAGTGCACAGAGACCTAAATTGGGGGATGTTGGCCTTCCCAAATGGTTCTCCCAAACCACTTCTTCTGACCAGGAAGTGGTAAGGCATGAAATGAGGCCGCACCTGATGAGGATGCCCTTGATGAGCTGTCTGGCGGTACATCTTAACCCAAAGCTGAATGGCAGGGCCCAGCTACCTATGTGACAACTGGTTAGGAGTAATGTGTTGCCTGACGCAGGGCAGAGCATGCATGGGGACTCAAGTGGAAGTGGATGGATATTGTTGACAAGTTGGAGAAGCCATTGAAGGGGTAAAGAGTGTATCTGATTAGGCCTGGATTTTAATGTAGATACCACACATTTGAGAGGGACCTGGTAGGTCATTTCAATCCCTCTCTCATCCCAAACAAGGAGTGTTTGAGAATTGGATGCGCCCAGGGGTGTGAAGACCCTGGGACAAAGCCCTTGGAGCAGGGAGAGCACTGAGCAGACATCAGCTTGCCAGGCCCTTCCCCACCCTGCTGCTATACGCCAGAGAAAGAGTTTTCAACGACAACATTTGTGCAGCTGCAAATAGAAAACGGTGGCCAAAACCTACATTTCTACTGCTCTCTGGCCAGTCAGCAGCCCTGGGATAGCAGCAGAAAGGCTGCATTGATCGCAAGCCCAAGACAGCTTGCCCAGGATTTTCTATAAATACCTACAAAGAGGTGTAGGAATATGAAGCACTGGAGAAGAAATTGTCATTTAAGTGAAAGGCCAGCCAGCTGGCTTGGGTTATTCGGGATGGCACAGCCCCTGAAATGAATAAAACATCTAGATCTACATGCCCAGCACCAAGTTCTGTCCCCACTTAGGCGATGACAGGTACGGCTTGGCCTGATGCTTGTTTTCCAGTGTCACATTCCTTGAGAGCATGTGACAACTCCAGACTCGTCACCTTTCTGGGGTGGTTCTTTTAGCCCAGTTTAGAAATGTCTCTGCCTCTATGGCCCTCTTTTTTAGATTTTTGTTTTTTTTTTTTATTTTTGTTTTTGTTTTTTTTTTTTTTTTCCTTTTAACAAATACTGAATTTTTTTCATCAAAACTTTCTCCACTAGGTTTGGTGGCTGAATTCGTCTGCTGGGGTTGCTACAAGGCAACACCACAGATAAGGAGCTTGCACGGCAAACAAGGAGCTTGCACGGCAAAAGTGTGTCTCCTAGCTCTGAGTGCCAAAGTCCAGTATCAGCAGGACTGGTTCCTGATGAGGCAGCTGCTACCCTCCTCACACCATCCTTTCATGCCATTGCGCTCTCTCTCTCTCTCTCTCTCTCTCTCTCTCTCTCTCTCTCTCTCTCTCTCTCTCTGTGTGTGTGTGTGTGTGTGTCTGTCTGTCTGAGAGAGAGAGACTCTCTATTGTCTCTTTCTCTTATCACAAGGGCCCAGAGCAGAGATCTCTTGAGGCCAGCAGTAGCCACGGCCCTGTGACCTCATCCAATGTTTATTATTACCTTACCCTGCACAAGTCTCCAAAAGCAGGACTTTTGATGGATTTGTGTAGGCCATGCCATTGTCCCTAAGTCACCTTTACCTTAATTTAGTCCTTTCCCTCACTGGGGCCTTGAACTCAATTCCATGACAATAAGCAAGCACTGAACTGCATCCCCAGCTCCTCTTTCTTGTCAGTTTGACACACTCACTGTGCTGCCCAGGCTGGCCTTGAACTTGTGATCTTCTGACTTTCGCCTTCCAAGTATCTGGGATTACAGGCTTGTGCAAAGATCTGGCTGTCTTAACTTAGTTTCCATCAGATATACTTTGCTAATATTTGCCTAGTTTTGCACAAGTTACAAAAAGTCCTCCTAGCTAGTGTCTTTTTCTTTAGGGGCTATTCTGCAAGAGTCAGGGAAAGGAGACCCAGCGTATGGAAAAGCTCCACAACCTGTGACAGTGTTAGGTTACTCAGTAAAGGGGAATTTAGTGGCTTGTCCTACTCAGTGCAGTTGGACCTTGTGTCCATACCATGAAGGAAAGAGGCAGAAGAGTCAAATGAAGACTGTGATGAGGGAAGCAGAAATGTCACCAGTTTGGGGGATGGGCACCCTGACCCTAAGACTGTGGAGGGCCTTCAGAAGGAGGAAAAACGAGGGAACGATTCTCCCCTCAAGCTCCAGATGGAATTGTAGCCATTTGCTGATGTCTTCAGTGCGCCCCAGTGGGTTGTGTATCAGTAATTTTAAGTCACCAAACTTTTGGTGATAAATTATTACAGTAGAAAAATCACACAGGGGTGTGAGAGAGGTGAAAAGGGACTGTCTAACTATATGTAGAAATGTGTCAGGCCTAGATCTAGGGGATTAACATGTTATCTCTTAAACTATTGAGGAAGGTGTTATATGTCACGAGGTTGAGAAATTCAGGGTATGCATAACTTCCCAGAGGCATACAGGCATCCCTGTTAACATGCAAGCTGGAGTTGTCTACAGATGTGGCCAATAGGAAAGAATTACTGGCACCCGTATCTCAGTCCCAGGCCTGCTTCTGTGTAACTTTGGACGGAGCACTTCAACCCTCTAAGCCTCAACATTTTCAACTGTTGAAATTATAGAGAAAAGTAATGTCTGAGATTTTTATGAAAAGTAAATAGGGAAAAGGATCAAAGAACAGTGCAGGCCAGAAAACGCTTACCAGACAGAAAGTCATACCCAGCTGCTTCTGACTGGAACATCTGTTTGAGGTTTTGCTTTGTGAGATGAGTTTTCTGTGTAGCCTCTGCAGGCCTCGAACTCACAACCCTCTAGTCTCAACATCCCAGTGCTGGGAAGGTGGGGATGCACCACCACCCGGCTTGAAGTCTGCATCTGATCCATGATGTCATAGAAAGGGCTGCAGTGGTCTCCCTGGGTCACACACCTGCACTTTGCTGATGTGTATCAGCATTTACGTCAGCTAATCTGCAGCTGGCATAGGGGCCTTTGGAAGTCTGGAAATATGGATGGGATTTATTTGCTCATTTCAGAGGCTGAGAACTCTCAGTGTGGTCATAGAAGGTTTAGGCAGACCATTCCTCATTACTGTTATCTTTGGTAACATTGTAACATTTTGTACTTGAGCAGTTAAAACAAGACATTTAAAAAAAACTAAGGATTATATTTATTTACAATGAACAATTAAAGTCTGGGAGTCTAACGAGTTTATCTAGACCTCTGGCTTTTAGAAAATAAACTCTAGCCCAAATTGTTTAAATTATCCTTACAGTTTTATTGTTTGTCCCAAATTAGTGAATAGATCTTGCAAGCCAATTGAAACGAGACTATTGGTAAAGGGAAATAGCGATGCTAATTATTTTGGTGATGTTGGTTTTATTTGGATAACTCTAATTTCCCTGATATAATGCTCAATTCCCGTAAACACACATAAGCCACTTAGGGGAAATCTGCATCCATAATCACATTTGAGAATTACCTGATCTTCAAGAATAAGTAAGCTAGTCCACCACTGTGTATTTGTCCCCAGTGGTGTCACTACAGTAGTAATCGGAGGGATTTATAGTGATGCATGCATGCCTCAAGCATGCACTGATGCCAGGCATGGTGCATGGAATGGATACGGCTAGGAAGAGATGGGAAGCACAGAGGCAGCCCTGTCCTGTGAAAGCCCGCAGCCTAGCGGACACAGATAGGACACGTGACAACAAAGTATAACTGCTTGGGAAGACCCTCTGGCTCGGGCTTCTTCATTTTCTCAGTTGCTCACATAACATTTTTCATGAATTTCATAGGAAAGGAGTTTTAAAAGACATAATAGCTCTGCATACATGTTCTATGATCATTGACTTAGTCCTTTAATTAATTTCATTTTGCAAAGCTGAAGAACCCCTTTCTGGAGGTCACTTAGTCCATCCCAGAGTCTCTTCACATGTTGCTATGGAAACCAACCTGGATACAGAGGGGTTGAACGTAATGGTTAAATTCACAGAAGTCATTAGTTGGATCTAGGCACTGGCTGTGTTGTGTGCCAACCCTATGACCAGGAATAAACTATGCCACCTTCTCACCGTCATTGCCTGCTATTAGTTAACCCACCTGTTTATATTTGTAAAAATGGCATCATCAAAAACAGCCAACAGTTCAAGCTTGTGGACCTCCTGAGGTTTTTCTTTTTTCTTTTTTTATTTTCATTAAAATGAATATTTTTGCCAGTAATTCGCTTTCAGGGTTTACCTTTTACTAGTCTAATAACAGCAATTTTTCTAATATTACGCACTCACGTGCGTGCACACACACATCTTTAGATTTTTGTAAACAATTTCATATTTAAGACCTAGAGACATTTCAATTAATTAAATCTTACTATTTGATATCTGACACATTTTATACAAGTTTCATAAACACAGAATAAAAATCAAATTCTAATTTCTTACCTTGAAAACAAATGTTCTTTTAAGTGTAACTTTCTTGATGTCATTAATACTTGCATTTTGTAGCTACTTATTAATTTCTCCAGTACTCCAACATTACAAAAACACTGAGTCCTGCAACAAATGATATTAAGAAGTCTTTGTCTATATTTAATTTCTGATTTATATATATATATATACATATATATATATATTCCCCCTAAAATTACTCTGCAAATTTATTACATTGTGGTTCATTATGCTACAGCTTTGTCTTAGGCATGATAAAATAATTCAGGCAAGTCTTCAGCTCACAGAAATGCAGAGCCATGTCTGCAATGGAGAGTGAACAAGGGGACATCTTTCACCATGACCAATAGTTAATAGGATTATTGTGCTTTTTGTGCTCAAGTCACTTTTTTCTAGAGACTGTCCTTAATTTTTATTTTGAAAAAAATAAATTTGCTTTTTTTTTTTGAAAGAACACATTTTGATCCTCTAGCTAAGAGGTAAGAAGCAGAAGGAGGGTAATTATAATGGGATTTAAATAATTCACTTAACATTTCTTTGCCAATAAAATAAAGCATGTTCTCTTAGGCTTTTTTTTTCTAAATAAACTCTACAATATGTCTTTTAATTTACTAATATTATTTTTAAAAACACACAGCACTGGCAACCTACTGCTCTATAGCTTGTCGATTTTCAGCAACAGATCTGGCAACCAGTTAAAAGCAAATAGCCTTTCCGATTTTCAAATGCACCTGATTGACTGTTGATGACTCCCCAAGTCAGGTCAGATACCATCTCTTTGCAGAAACATTTGTCAGGGATACTGGGTGTTCAGATGAGAACTTTTATCATCTCATAGGCAGCTTTACTTATTTACTAGCTCTCTAAATTTTTCATTTCAAACAGCAACATCTCCCTTTATGACCCATGAGGTCTTTATTAAGTAAACAGAGCAGTCAGCTGGACTGACTTATTCTCCACCCTTAGCTGAATTACCAAGCACACAAATCAGGGCGAGGGGGAATATTTCTAATACTAGAATGTTCTCCAAGCCAGTAAATCAAGCATTATCTTATCCTACTGATTATGTCAAAGAGCATTTTGTGCTTACTAAGACATAAAATTGAATAGCAGACTCAAGACTGGCTCCACTCCAGCATTGTAGGCAGAATTCCAAGGTGTTTTTGCACTAATCAAAAAGCCCTAATTATCAATCAAACTAGCTGTGATCATTTCTTGAATGTCCATTCTTTGCCAGACCCTTTACATACACCACCTGGGATTTAAAAGTTCTGTCTCATGGATTCTGAGTATTTTGTATTATTTTGTTTCCAAAGATCCAGTTATAGCCTCTGAGACACCAAAAGTTTTTCCTTATTGCCTTGGTCTTATTTTTCTAGTAAATAGTTACTGGGATTACATGTTGAACATTTAGAGATATGAATGTAGGTTGGGTTTTTTGTTCTTGTTGTTGTTGTGGTGGTGGTGGTGGTGGTGGTGGTGGTGGTGTGTGTGTGTGTGTGTGTTTCTTTACCAATAAAATCAAGCTGTATTATCATAGGCTTTTATCTTTACAGAAAAGTATACTATGTATAAGGTTAGTCGAATATTCAGTCTGACCTTAGAGTGAGGCCACATTTTGTCAATAAAAAGTCTTGAAGATTCCTGGAAGTTTGCCTTGCACCAGATTTCTACCTGAACTGAAATGTGCCCCCATCAAGACATCTCTCTCATTACTCTCACCCTCTACCCCTCCCTCAACCCAATCCCTCATGTTGCCATCCCCATGCACACCCAGTTTACTCAGGAGATCTCTTCCTTTCCAGGGAAACCCATGAGTCTGTCCTTGCCCCTCCCCCTTCTTACCAAGACTCTCTGGGGTTGTGGGTTGTAACATGCTTCTTCTTTTCCTTATAGCTAATATCCACTTAGAGTGAGTACATACCATGTTTGTCTTTCTGGAGTGATTTTTTTTCTAGTTCCATCTACAAGGATGACCCCAGCTAAGACTCCTAGAAATAGTGGATAGGTAGCCTAGGCTAGTCATCTCCTGTAATCAGATTTGTGAGTACTCTAATTAAGAGCAGAGAGCATTCATTCAGTAACTGATGGAAGCAGTTACAGAGAGCCACAATCAAGCACTGGGCCAACCTCTGGGAATCCTTTTGAAGAGAGGGAGGAGGGATTGTACAAGCCAGGGGGTCAAGTTCATCCCAAGAGAACCCACAGAGACAACAAGCCTGGGTTCATAGGTGCTCAAGGACTCTGGACAGACACCGAAGGGAACAACCTACCCCTCTACATATGTGAGACAGTGGTATAGCATGGTCTGCTTGTGGGACTCCTAGCAGTGGGAGAAGGGCCTCTCTATGATGCTTTGGCAGGCTTCTGGGAGCCTGTCCCTCATACTGGGTTGCCTTAGCAAGGGTTAATGTGAGGGGAGAAGCTTAGTCATACCTCATGTTGATATGCTATGCTTTGTTGATACCCATGGGAGGTCTACCTCTTTCTGAACAGAAACAGAGGAGTGGATCTATAGATTTGGGGGGGGGCGGGGGAGGGAACAGAGGGAAAGTGAACGGAGGAGAAACTGAAGTCGCGACATAAAATAAATTAATAAATTTAATTTTTTAAAAATGTCTTGATGGATATTATTAACAAGAACAGATTTCAGGTAAAACTTTCTAACATCAATTGCAGAGAGTCAGTAACTATAGTTTTTTTCTTAGACATCTTGCTTTTGATTACTCTGAGTTACCAATTTACCAGTGTCCATATGGTTATATAGTTCGTATTTCAAGAATGAGACTTGTAAAATAGTGAAATAGCAAAGCATGTGCCTGAACTTGTCCTGAAGATACTGGTTTTTTGTTTTATTGCTTCCTACTCTCCCCATTCAGGTAAAGTTATAAGGGAGGGGGTATTCAAAATAATTTAAATGGGACTCTCAGCACCAATACATTGTAACTGTAGTGGTAAACATTGAATCTCTAGATTCTGAGACTGTCAAATCCATGACACAGTATTACCAATGCCCATCTCACCTTGCCATGGCATTCCTGCCTTCTTGGTTACACGCCTTAGTATGTCTTTAACAATCCTTTCGGTTTAGGCCACAGAGGTGCCTTGGAATGAATTGAGTCTGGGCTGAGTTGAAGCTCCAGTATGTTTAACCTTCATAAGAAACCTTTATAAACATTTTAAAGAGAGTGGTAATGGGAATTACTGCTGAGAGAATAATGGTTCCTTTTTTTAATTGTTTATTGTTTGATAATTTCAGACATGTATACAATGTGCTTTGTTCTAATCCATTCCCTTCTTTCCCTTTCCTCCCTTACCGGCTCCCATGACTTTTCCCTCCCTCCACGTGCTCTCTTTTTCTTTTTTAAGATCACTAAGTCTACTTAGCACTACCTGTACATGCATGCATATAGGACAGTCCCCTGGAGCATGGGTAGCCCCTCCAGGGCTGAATCCCTGACTCTGCCCTCCCCTTCACCCTGCAAAAGCTCCTCAGCTAGGTGGGACTCCATGCACTTCTTCCTGTCTAGGCAGGGATTTCGGCTGATCTTGTGCAGATCCTATGCATGCTGCCGCAGCAACTGTTAATTCCTATGTGCAAAAGCTCTGTCATGTCCAGCAAGTACTTTTCCACTGCAGACATTCACTGCCTGTGACTCTTCTATCACCTCTTTCTCAGTGATCTCTGAATCTTGGGAGGGGGTGGGCATCTCATTTAGAGCTGGACACTCCACCACACGCTCCACAGTCTCTTCTTGTCTGCATATTAAGCAGTTGTGAATTTCTGTATTAATCACCTGGTGAGGGCTGAGAGATTTGCTAATACATGGAATGATGATAAGAATTTAGCCAGGCAGTGGTGGCACGTGCCTTTAATGTCAGCACTCGGAAGGCAGAGGCAGGTGAATCTCTGTGACTTCAAGGCCAGCCTGGTCTATAGAGCAAGTTCCAGGATAGCCAGGGCTGTTACATAGAGAAAACCTGTCTTGAGAAACAAAAAATAATTAAAACATAGAAAAAAGATAATAAAGTATAACAGAAATTAGGGGCAGTTGATTACTATGTCCATTTAGCAGAATAATAGTATAATTTTCTTCTCTACAGCATATGGCCCAGATAGCCATGGGTTTTTAGCCCCATAGACAGTACCAGGCATGAGGTCCATCTTATGGAACAAGCTTTGAACCCATTCACAAAGTATTGGTTACTCCTATACCATTGGTGTCACCAGTGGGTGTATCTGGCAGACCTGTCATTGAAGTTCACAGGGTTCATGGCTGGGTAAGACTATTGATGGCACTTCTCCCTGACAGCATGCATAGAACCTTCCAGCACTATGAAAGCCAGCCAGTAGGGAAGAACCTTCCAGGTTGGTATCAGCTTGATAACTCCATGTCCCATGATTCAAGTATATAGTGTCTTCAGCAACAGGGTCTTACTATCAAGTTCTAGAAGAAAAACAAGAACAAAAGCTTTAGCCTATAATATTTAGGACTTGGGAAGCTATGGAACTCCACTTGCCAACAACTCAAAACTAAGTAAACCATAACTAGCACTGGGCTTTTTATTTGATAGTCTATTGTATATGGGATTGGCATATACAATTAATCATCTTTTATATATGAATGTATTCTAGGAAGCTTCTACAATAGTAGGTTCCATATAGGCTTTACGTTGATCTTAAGTGTTATCTCTCTCCATACTCCCTCTCTACCACGACACTCAAACTCCGGAGACTGTGAAGATACCTGAGCCTTGCCACTCCCACATCGAACCTTGCACTACTTGAAGTCCTTTACCCCATTTTGAAACTATTAGTAATCTTCTCCTATAGAAAGATGCATTTATAAATGTCCTTCCAACCCCATCCCCTCTCCAAGGGGCAGGGCAAATGGTAGTAGGCATATGAGCCATCCAGCTGGAAGCTGAATTAGGAATCTGAGACACACATCCACCGTGTGGGGGTGTGGTTTGAGTGTTCTGCCACTCCTTAAGTATTCCCCCTGCCCTAGTGCCCGATACCGCCTCTGCTTCTGTCCCTTCTTCCCATAGTGCTCTTCTCAGACCCTAGTCATCTGTTCTGAGAACTCATCAGGCAGCGCAAACACAGAGATTAAAAAAAAAAAAACAGTTCCTTCTGTCAGGGACTTTTCTAAGCAGCAAGAAGGCTGACAATAGACATGCATGCATTTATAATATAGGGAAATCAGAGAGGAGACTATGGGCTCAGATGGGAGGAATCTTGGGGAGAATTTGCTCCTTTGGAGTTAGTGTGTACTAACTCCCTAGGGAGGACAAATGTGGCCCAGAATCATACTGTAGAATGTGTTTGACCCAGAATCGGTTAGAACCGAGTGTTTCACAGGTAAATGACAGAATATGTTTTGTCATTTAGGAATGTCTGTGGGCTGGAGTGGAGAATGAGTTGGGAAGGAAATAGAACTAAGGCAGAGAAGCTATTTCAGCGTGCCAGACTATTGCATTGGAAAGGGAAAGGAGACAGACTCCAGAGATGATGCTCACAGCTAGAAGCCATAGGATTTGCTCACAGACAACATCGGGAGAGGAAAAGGGAGTTTGAGGTGATGCATTTATCTGTGTTCATGGTTACTGAAGACCCTTAGAACATCTCCAAGACTTATTAACACCACTGGGTCCTGTGTTAATAACTGCTTCCTGTCCCAAGGTCTGGCAACTGGGTAGAAGAAGTGTTCCCAGGATCAGCACTTGTTTAGGAAGCAGAGAGAGTCTTTCTCATTCTAATTCACACCCCTTGTTCTTCTCAAGTCATGTAACACAGACCACATCCTGGATCCATCCCATGATGAGTGTCCTGAACCTGACCTGCTCAGAGGAAAATGAAGAGGACTGTCCAGGAGAGCTAACAGACCAGAAAAGCTGATGGCTGTCCGTGGAAATGGCGCTCAAGGGTCTTCCGGCTTTTCAGTCCAGGTGCACAAACAGACACAACACGCCACAGCCTGAGAAACAGGAATCCAGCACATTCTCCCGGGCGGGTGTCATCCTGGAACTGTGGTATTTCTATGTACATGTTAAAGACCACCTGCCACTACACTAGATCTTTGAAAATAATGGAGTTGCATTTGTTGAAGTGATGTATAATTAGATGTTATCTTCATCTAACTTTTCATATACAATTAGGTCTATACAACTTAGTATGTAGTTCCGTGTTTGGTATCGGATACAATGGTTTTTATACCAAAAGTGTATGTTGGAAAGTTACATGAACATAGGGAACTGCTTCTTTTCTGATTATCCCCCCTCTCTAATCACAGTTTAGGAAAGTGATCTGAGAAAGCTTGGGAAGGGTGCTATATGGCTACCCCATTGGCTGCTGAGTACAACCCTTGATTGTTTTCATCTGTAACTCATAGGACACAATCTAATTTACATGGGTAGGAGACTTCTATCATTTATAAAATGTATTCACATTTCATCTTATTTAAACCAAACAGCATGGGGATAGGCCTGATCTGTTGGCCATTTTCATTCAAGTCTTCAGCTGGAGGAACCATTGCTACAGAGAGACAGAGCGTCCTAGCCCAGGGCTGAGACTCACACTTCATCTCCTGATTCCATGTCCAGTCCCCTTTGCCCTGCTCCCGACTGTCCTCACAGAGGGAGGCTGCAGTCCAACAGAGCACCTTCATTCTGTTGATGCAGCTGGGTCCACAGCTGTGCATTCCACACAATCCAGAGGACACCTCTGAGTCGATCATAGCCTCTTCTTAACCCCACTCTCTCCTTCTGTGGGCCCACCCCACATGACCCCTGGACACCCACCAACTGCCCCGTGACTTTTCAGTGGCCTTTGTCCCACAGCTCGTGTTTTCTAAAATGAAGGTGCTAGATCATGCCAGTGATTGCCATGCTTGGGTACCATTGCCAGTAGGAGCATCTAAGGAGAGATGATAGAGATGAAGGTATCTCTTAAAATATTGCCAAGCTGCTTATAACAGTATGGAAGCCTAAAGCCAAGTAAAGCAGCCCAGCATCGCTTAGCTAGCTTTAAGCCTAGCACTCCCAAGAACACAGTGTGAGAATCCTCACGTAAAGGAAGGCACTTTATAAATGAGTCACTGAGTTCCTACAGTTGGTTAGCATCTATGTCAGCATCAGTCCCTAGCTCCTAATCTTTCTACTGAGTTTTACCTGGTATATGGGATGTATACGGAGAATACACGTGAGCACTGTGTTCACTCATAACTCTCTGCATACGTGTAAGATTGGGGATTTAAGTTGAATACTCTTAGGATTCCTACTTTGGGTCTTGAGGACAAACATAAAGTCAGTCAAATACAGACTGGCAAGGTGTCATTAACCCTGAGAAAGAGAGTGGCTGGAGCAAATGTACCCCTCTCCTCACAGCTGTCTGGATACTGGGAAACGTCCGAGGGGACAGTTTTGTGAGTAGTCCCAGAGGGAGCTGTTTCCTCAAGTCTCCAAGAGGTGAATGGACAGGCACACACTTTTATCTATGTTGTGAAAGGTGGATTCCTTTCAGGAGATCCCCCACCCCACCGGAGAGCTTCCTCCCTTGTCTGTAAGGGGAGTTAAGATGGGACCCTGAAGCATGCAGTCTGTAGTCCATGTACTCTTGTGTGTGTAGCACTCACTACTTCTGCACTGCGTGTACCAGTCCCCTCCTATCCCTGTCAAATACATAATCAAAGAGACTATAAAATTCAATGCTCTTCACTGAGCATTCTATCCCACACATTGCAATGTACAATGAACATTATTAGCTTACTCTCTTCTTTTGGAAGTTCATCTTGAGGTAGCTACTCCCTGTTCAACCCCCTGCCTCAGTGTCCCGAGCACCAAGAAATCTTCTTGAAGCCTAGTGATCTCCGTTTTGTGTAGAAGCCTAGGTTCAGAGAGAAGTGGTCATTGCACAAGGATCCTATCAAGCCTATATGTTGATGCTAGACCTCCAGGCAACCCTTTGATTCCAGGGTTTCTTTAAACCAGTGGGAAGAGCTGCTTAGATTCGGTCAGCACTCAGTCATGAGAGACTTCCTAGTTCACAGAAAATAATTCCCCAGGAGGAAATAGCATTCCAACAGGTTCTGATACATCTTAGCTTCTCCTGGGAGCACAGCTAAAGAACAGCCTCTGAATTAGCTGAGTCAGGTGAACCCTCTTTAGTCTCACAATGTCCAGACCCCCAGGTAAGAAGGACACTTGGAGAATCTCAGGAGGGCTCAGAAGGAATGCTTTTCTGGTGCAGATAGAACCCTGAATTACTTTGAGGGAAGTAAATTAGCCCCATTGCTGTGGTAATCCATCAGAAATGCTTCTCCACTGACTCGCCCACTCAAACTCTGGGCTATACAAACTGAGTATGATTACATCTCTCCCATTGCATGTTTTAGTGGTACTGGCCATCAGTTGTAGAACAAGTCTCACTTTCCTAGAGGGAAGAGGGAAGGTCTGGCTGCCCTCACTCATTTGTTCCCTCAGAATGCTCATTTGCCTCTCACAATGTGACCAGTACTCTGGGTACCAGGGCAAAGTAGGGCAACAGTTAACCATCTCTTGGGCTGTTTTAAAACAAAAATGATTTTGAAAGTCAGAATTATACTTGCATTTTAAGTTCTGAAGTTTTAAAAATAATTTCTTTTCCTTTCCAAATTAAAAAAATAAAATGAAAGGACTGTGGAAACAAATGTGGTTAAATAAATAGCCTGCCTCGCTTTCTGGATGCTGCCATCTCCAATATTTAAATGAATATTTTCACTCAAGGGTTAGCATGGCCCCCTCAAAAGTTGGAGTTAGTATATTGTGACCATCTTTTTATAACACTACAGGCATTTCCGTTGTATTTCAAACATCTGTGTAAGCTACCACCTCTAAGAATGTCCATTGTCTGTATGTTCGGCAACTTATTAATGAAAGCTTAGGCTATTTTAAGTTCCTTCCTATAACAGTGTCACACTGAGCATTTATGTATTTATGTATTTCTTCAAGTGTCATTGCACTCAAATGCTGCTGTATGTAGTGTGGAAACTTTTATAAGTGAGCCACTGTGACAGAATACAGTCAACATTTTGTCCCCGAAAGAAGAGCCTGCCCATCCCCATCTAAAAACAAGGCTGTTTAATCATTAGGATGTAGCATCTCTTTAGCATCCTATACTGGCTTGCTATGTGTAGTAGAGTCTGGCAGTGAATAAGTCAGTGTTTCAAATACATCACTGCTCTCACTGTTTTTCACTTTACATAGAATGATGATGGGGAGTCACTTCTAAATTAGCAGAGAGAACACTCTTATGCATAGAATACATGAGCCCCTACTTCTCCATTGGTGGAACAGTGGCAATACTTCCTCATGCCTCCACGGTCCAACTCAGCACACACCACCTAAGCACCTACTGGATGTCTGGCCATCCAAGATGTTAGGAGCATTCTGGATAGCACAGATTGCCAAGGCAAAAAGCTCAATGCCCTGATATTTCTACACACACACACATCTATCTCTCTCTCTCTCTCTCTCTCTCTCTCTCTCTCTCTCTCTCTCTCTCTCTCTCTCTCTCTCTCTCTCTCTCTCTCTCTCTCTCTCTCCTGATTTGTTTTTCTGAATAGGATAAGATGTTAGGAATTTGTTTCCTTAAGAAACCCTTAAATTTGAATAATTCTGGAAATTGCTGACCCCACCCCACCACTACCACCACCTTGGTTAGAAAAGAATAAGAAAGAACATGCTGGAAGAGGTTCTCCAATAACAAATGAAAGGCAGCTGTCAAAATAGAGAGTCAAATAGCACACTCATAAAGTGCTTACACAATCAGAAAATATTATCCTTTTTCTAGGGAGAAATGGGACATTTCTCTATGGTAAACAAAATGTAACTTTTTGAAGGGTCAACACACTTGACATTTTTATGATACTTATGCAGAAAGAACTGAACAAACATTAATACAGCTTTCACAGTCTTGTGTATAATTTTCGTGATGATGAAAAGCACAGAATACGCCTGTGGAATTTAAAGAATTAAACAGAATATGTCTGTGGAACATAACTTTAGAAATGTTATACCCTAGGTGTTTTAGCCGTAACTGTTCACATATAATATCATTGTATCAATAAAATGATTTTATAAATACTAAATGCTATGCCAGATTGCCTGTATTCCTCCTCCCTCCCACCCCCATGTGGTGTGTGTGTGTGTGTGTGTGTGTGTGTGTGTGTGTGTGTGTGTGTGTGTTTGTATGAGCTCTCAAGTGTCGTGGGGGGGTGTACATGTGGAGACGAGAGGTGGATGTTGAGTGTTGAATGTTGTCTTCCTTGATCAAACTCCTCCTTAGTTTTTGAAACATTTGTCTCCCACTGAAGCTGGGCTGGTAGATTTGGTTAGGTCAATGACCTGTAAGCCTCAGGGATTCTCTTGCCTTTGTCTCCAGCATTGGGATTACAAACATGTGGTACCTTTCCCGCATGGATTCCAGGAGATTAAATTTGCTTCCTCTTAACTGAATATGTCATCTCCATGGGCCCTTCATCTGACTTTTTACCTTCTACCTCATATTACTTTTACAAATTTTAAGTTTGATTTTTATTCTTCAAGGGCAGGTTGGAAATCAGATCAGTAGCTGTATCAAAACCACCCCTGGGGAAAAAGACATGGTTTCTGCAGTTAAAAGCATATAATTGTTCATAACTGGACCGGAGTTGGGCTCCCAGCTCCACGTAGGGCATCTCACAACCACCTGTAACTCTAGCTCCAGAGAAATTGGATCCCTCTGGCCTCTGTGGGTATCTGCACTCACATGACAAGGCCATACTTATACATAACTAAAAGTAAAAAATAAATCTTTATGAATAATATACCTCCCTCGTTCCTATTCCCTCATCACTAAATTCCTCTCTTCCTCCTCACCATCTCATGGTATTGATCGGTTTGTCATGATGTTAGTTTTGTTGTCTCCCTTGGAAATGGAAGGAATGATGGGCAGAGTTCCATGGGGGCAGGAACTTAGCCTATCTTATTCACCTTCGGAATGCAGCACGGTGCCTGCTACATAGTAGATGTTCAACACATGTTTGCTCAGTGTAATATACCACCCATAACTAAGACATCGTTTCCAGTTTAGCTCCCACCCCTGTGTGTTCATTCATTCACGGAAAGACCAAGTACTCACTTGGTTAAGTGCAATGCAAGACACATGTGGCTGTAGCCCTCAAGTGATTTGCATTTTATGCAAAGTACATACAATTGAAATTAACCAAAGCTTTTTCCCTCTTTATCACATATTTAAAAACTAGTCCTATTAACATTCGTTGCCTCAAGAAAAGATGCGATGTAAGAAAAGAGACAGAAAACATGATCTTTTAGAGTGCCAATACCACAACTTAATTGAGGAAGATGGAAATGGCATGCATTCCAAAGCAGATCTGAGAGCACTGGACAATGAAGACAGGCTTTCCTGTTTGTAGCTAGGAGATGTCACCTCACGGGCTGTGAGGAGAAAATAGTCATTAGTGGGACTAGAGGGACATCTGGACCTCACCCCATAGGCAAGCTTTCAAGGAACAAAGAACCCCCATTGATGTCTCTTAAGAGGAGAAGAAGAGCTGTTTCTCACTGTCTTCTTGGAAATGGTGACATGAAGATCAGTAAACTCCCCGCTGACTGATTTTCCATGAACACAGAAGGATCACAGGAGCTTAAGAGGGCTTCTCCCATCCTGTTCACATTCCCTCCCAGGAATGCAAGCATGCTTGTTGTTTGTTCCCAGCTCTTTCCCGTTTTGAGCTTTTCTTCTTCTACACCACACCTGTCCACAGGAACCTACCCCTCACACCTGTGGAAATTATCTTTCTGAAGCACAGATTTGATTCTCTTACCCCCTTGGTCCTCCTCACTGTATCCCTTGCATTCTCCACTTCCTGCACTCTTGATTTCCTCTCCAATTTCATTTGTCATCTACAAAACTCAAGTTTCCTGCTGTACCTGGGAAGGTCCCCCCTGCTTCATTCCTCCATCTAATTCCTTGTCACTTATTGTATCTATTATTTTATTCTTTGAAGTATAAGCACAGCCATGTGCTGGTACAGAGCCCAGAGGAGAATAAAAGGCATCCCGTCCCATCATTTTCTGCCTTACTTCCTTGAGACAGGGCCTTTCACTGAACCTGGGCCTTGCTGTTTCAGCTAGACTGACTGGCGGGCAAACCAAGGGAATCCTTGCTGACCATGTAAGCATTCACACACGGTTTTCTCTTTCCAGAGTCGTGGGGGCATTGAACTCAGATCACCGTTTTTGTGCAGTAAGCACCCTTACTACTGCGCCATCTCCCTGCCCCCGAGACTCTGTTCCTGTTCCACTCATTCTCTGAAGATCTCCATACAAATCTCCTCCCGTGCTCAGATATACCCCTGTGTCAGCACATGCCTTCACTGCCTTGAGCAGCTAATCTTTCCACCCCAAAATGCCACAGTAAGAACTTCCAGCCCAAGACAAGCACCGACTGAGCAAGAGAAGAAACCCAAGAGAAGTGACTGGGGGTCGCCAGCTTAGTTTGCTATGAGGAACTGAGTTAATGGATCTTGGAAACTTGGTTCTTCCTCTGATTTGTTCATCATCTGTGTGGTTATGAAAGTCCCCACTCTGCTTAAAGTCTCCCCTATGGCTGTTCTACTCCATATCAGCAACTAGGCAAGTCACTCAGGAGACCAGATGGAAATAGGACTCAGGTGTCTCTTTTTATTATCTGTATTGTTATGGGTACTTTTAGTCAAAACTCTGGAGCTTAAGTAAGTTAATTTGAAGAAACTATATTTTAAAGTCCTACCTATGACCTCTTTTAGTTTCTGCTTTTGTTTAAAACCATCTGTATTTTTTTAAACATTTATTTATTTTATGCTGGACATAATTATACATGCCTTTTTTTAAAAATGAAAACAAACATTTATAAACAATATTTGGGAATTTGGACATTATTCTTTCCAAACTGCTTCCTGCTAGTAGGGGGCGCTGTCATGGGGGAATCCTAAGAAGATGCAGAAATCCTGGCTGTAGTGGTCTGCAAGGCTGCATTGATGTTGCTTCAGGGGGTATTGCTCGATCAAACCACATTAGTCTGGAAGGGGTCCACATCTTTTCATTTTCTGGGAAACAAAATTAGAAATCCTTTTCCCCAGTAACCTGTCCTTAGGCTTAAATTTTAAATTTTGAAGTCAGAGCATTTTAAATATATATATTGAATTAATCCAGCAGCATTTTTCCTTCTTTTTTTAATAATAATATAATTTAAAATTTTTACATGTGGATCCCAGTTTCCTTTCCCTTCCTCCCTCCAACCCTCCTTCCCTCCCTCCATCCCTCCTTTCCTCCCTCCCTCTTATGCTCTTTCCCCTGAGACATGCACCCTGGCCACCCTCCCCTCCCATCCCCCCACCCCCATTCCACTTGTAGGGCTATGCTATCCAGGTTGGGTCATGTAAGTCTGTCAAATCATTTGAAGTAGGGACTAGGACTTCTCTCCTGTCTCTAGGTTAAGGGGGTATCCCTCCATGGAGGATGTGTCCGCAAGGTCCTTTTGTGCACCAGAAATAGATCCTTTTTCTACTGTCTGAGTTCCCCCAGACTGCTCGGTCCTTCTAGCTGAGACCCATAATCAGGGGGTCTGAGTCAGTCACATGCTGGATTCCCAGCTATCAGTCTGGGGGGGGGGCATTAGCTCCTCCTTGTTCAGGTCAGCTGTCCTTGTGAGTTTCTGCAACCTGATCTTGTCCCCTCTCTCTGCATCTGGATTCTAGTTCAACTCAGTGTTTGGTTATGGGTGTTTGCTTCTGTTTCCAACAGGTACTAGATGAGGATTCCATGATGGTGGTTAATTTAGTTGATGATCTCACTATCAGGGAAGGGCATTTATGGTAGCCTTTCCATGGTTGCTCGAATTATTAGCTGAAGTCGGTCTTGTAGTTCTCTAGACCTTTCTTTAGGTTTAGTTTTCCCTTCAAACCAATAATGGCTCCCTCTTTTATGCCCCCCCTCACCCTGACTCAACCTATCTAGTCACACGTGTTTTCCTCTCCTCCCCTTCTCTTTCTCCTAGTTCTCTCTCCATTCACTGCCCCCCCCATTTCCCATGTACTCTGGGGGACTTGTCCCTTCCCCCTTTTGTGACGGTTCATATATGAATCTCTTAGAATATACCTTGTATCCCAGTTCGTCTGGTGGTGTGTATTATACTCTGGTGATCTTTTGCTCTAGGTCTAAAATCGATTTATGAGCGAGTACATACCCTGTTCCTCTTTTTGTGACTGGGTTACCTCATTCAGGATGGTTTCTTCAAGTTCCATCCACTTGCCTGCAAATTTCAAGATTCCATTATTTTTTTCTGCAAAGTAGTATTCCATTGTGTAGATGTGCCACATCTTCTTTATCCATTCTTCAGTCAAGGGGCATCTAGGTTGCTTCCAGGTTCTTGCTATTACAAATAATGCTGCTATGAACATAGTTGAGCACATGTCTTTGTTGCATGGATGTGAGTCATTTGGGTATATACATAAGAGTGGAATTGCTGGGTCCTGTGGTAAGCTAATTCCCATTTTCCTGAGGAACCGCCATACTGATCTCCAAAATGGCTGTACAAGTTTACACTCCCACCAGCAGTGAAGGAGTGTTCCCCTTTCTCCACATCCTCTCCAGCTTAAGTTGTCATTGGTGCCTGTAATTTTAGCCATTCTGGCAGGAGTAAGATGGTATCTCAAAGTTGTTTTGATTTGCATTTCCCTGATAACTATGGATGTTAAACATTTTCTTAAGCATCTTTGATTTCCTCTATTGAGAATTCTTTCTTCAATTCTGTACCCCATTTTTTAATAGGGCTATTTGGTGTTTTGTTGACTAGTTTCTTGAGTTCTTTGTATATTTTGGAGATCAGCCCTTTGTCAGATGTAGGATTGGTAAAAAATTTTTCCCAGTCTGTGGGCTGCCGTTTGGTCTTGTCAACTGTGTCCTTTGCCTTACAGAAGCTTCTAAGTTTGAGGAAGTCCCATTTATTAATTGTTGATCTCAGTGTCTGTGCTACTGCAGTTATGTTCAGGAAGCGGTCTCCTACACCAATTTGTTCAAAGGTACCTCCTACTTTCTCTTCTAAGAGGTTTAGTGTGGCTGGATTTATGTTGAGGTCTTTGATCCATTTGGACTTGAGTTTTGTGCATGGTGATAGACATGGGTCTATCTGCAGTCTTCTACACACCATCATCCAATTGTGCCAGCACCATTTGTTGAAGACGCTTTCCTCCCCCTGTTGTATTTTTTAACTGTTTGTAAAAAATCAGGTGTTCGTAGGTGTGTGGATTAATATCGGGATTTTTGATTCGATTCCATTGGTCTACCTGTCTATTTTTGTGCCAATACCAGGCTGTTTTCAGGACTATAGCTCTGTAATAGAGCTTAAAGTCAGGGATGGTAATGCCTCCTGAAGTTCTTTTATTGTACAGGGTTGTTTTGGCTATCCTGGGTCTTTTGTTATTCCATACAAAGTTGACTATTATCCTTTCAAGGTCAGTGAAGAATTGTGCTGGGATTTTAATGGGGATTGCTTTGAATCTATAGATTGCTTTTGGCAAGATTGCCATTTTTACTATATTTATCCTTCCAATCCAAGAACATGAGAGATCTTTCCATTTTCTGGTATCTTCTTTAATTTCTTTCTTTAAAGACACAAAGGTCTTATTGTACAGGTCTTTCACATGTTTGGTAAGCGTTACCCCGAGATATTTTATGTTGTTTGTGGCTATTGTAAAGGGTGGTCTTTCTTTGATTTCTTTCTCAGCCTCTTTGTCATGTGAATAAAGTAGGGCTACTGATTTTTTTGAGTTTATCTTGTATCCTGCTAGTTTGCTGAAGGTGTTTATCAGCTGTAGGAGTTCCCTGGTAGAGTTTATTGGGTCGCTTATGTAAACTATCATATCATCTGCAAATAGAGACAATTTGACTTCTTCCTTTCCAATTTGGATCCCCTTGATCTCCTTTTGTTGTCTTATAGCTTTAGCTAGAACTTGAAGTATAATATTGAAGAGATATGGAGAGAGAGGACAACCTTGTCTTGTTCCTGATTTTAGAGGAATTGCCTTAAGCTTCTCTTCATTCAGTTTGATGTTGGCTGTTGGTTTACTGTATATTGTTTTTATTATGTTTAGGTATGTTCCTATTATCCCTGATCTCTCCAAGACCTTTATCATGAAAGGGTGTTGAATTTTGTCAAAGGCTTTTTCAGCATCTAGGGAGATGATCATATGTTCTTTCTTTTTCAGTTTGTTTATATGGTGGATCACGTTGATAGATTTTCGTAGGTTAAACCATCCTTGCATCCCAGGGATGAAGCCTACTTGGTCATGGTGGATGATTTCCCTGATGTATTCTTCGATTCGGTTTGCCAGTATTTTATTGAGTATTTTTGCATCGATGTTCATCAGGGATATTGGTCTGTAGTTTTCTTTCTTAGTTGTATTTTTGTGAGGCTTGGGTACCAAGGTGATTGTGGCCTTGTAGAAAGAGTTTGGTAATGTGCCTTCTGTCTCTATTGTGTGGAACAATTTGAGGATTGTTCTTCCTTGGATTTCTGGTAGAATTCTGACGCCATCTGTCCCTGAGCTTTTTTTGGTTGGAAGGCTTTCGATGACTGTTTCGATTTCATTGGGGGTTATAGGTCTATTTAAGTTGTTTGTCTGTTCTTGGTTTAATTTTGGTAAGTAATAGTTGTCCAGAAATTTGTTCAGTTCCTTTGAATTTTCAAATTTTGTAGAGTACAGGTTTTCAAAGTATGACCTGAAAGTTGTCTGGATTTCCTCTGTGTCTGTTGTTATGTCCCCCCTTTTCATTTCTGTATTTTGCTGGGTGGTGGTCACACATGCCTTTACTGGAAGCAGAGACAGGGGTAGCTCTGAGTTCAAGGCCAACTGGGCCTACAGGGTGATGAGTTCCAGAAATGCCAAGGCTACACAAAGAAACCCTGTCTTGAAAAAACAAACAACAAAAAAAAAAGTGTAAATCACTGAATTTGCAGTTCGTTTTGCCCACACAGAACATGTGTCTCACCTGCTACAACCTGGATCTTTAAGTCAAAGTCCATATATTGTTGTGTTTTTTTAAATCTCATACAAGATAAAACTCAATAAATTATTACCAAAAGAAACTAAAAGTGTGAGTGATGACTTTCAAAACCTCTTTGAACTGTTTTCTCTTTCTGGAAGGAAAAGACAAACTGAGTAAAAGAGAAAGTGAGTTAAGCATGTCTGTACTAACTAGTCCAGCTAATGTTAGGAATATAATGAATTTCGACGAAGAAGGAAGTGTGTGGCCATAAAACTCATCGTTTCATTGTGGTGACAGGTTTTAAAGCACATACTCAGATGGTGTTGATGTGCCCAAGGACTCAGAAAATCACAGCAGAATGACTGCGGTGTACAAGGGAAGATTATAAACCCCAAAACCAAAAAACAGGGTTGGTGCACTTCAAGGCAACTTCTGTTCTTGTGAACTAGTTAGCTACGTTCCTGAAGAATTAGTTTGGCCCATGGGAGCAGTCTATTGTCATAGTTACCAGAAAGTGCAGAAATCATCCCATATATGACTAGCTTCGCTGGGTTTCCTGACCAGTAGGAAAGTTCACCTTTTGTCCGCATTTTTCTTTTTCAAGAAGGAAAAAAAATATAAATCGAATGGATAATAGCGTTTCCTTGGTATATAGACAGTCCATGCCTGGGCTTTCAGTAAGATAGCAAACCAAAGGATATTTATGGTCAAACCCATTAGTTTATAGTGAGCAGCCTTGTTATTCCAAGAGAGATTCCATACATTTAATTTAGCACCAGCTTTAAGTTTTTATTTGGTAATCACACAACAATGAAAAACTGGTCCCTAGTTAAAATGCATGAATTGCTTATTTAAGTAGTAAAAGCATTTAATATGCTGAGGGAAAGAGAATGTACATACCACACACAGTATATGCTATAGTAAACATGTGTGTGTGTGTGTGTGTGTGTGTATAACATGGATATATAATATTCGTTCTGTGTTTGTGTGTGTCTCTCATTATATAACTTTCTTTGATAACATTCTCCCTTTCCCAAATTTTAAGACTGTCCCTAAGTCCAATTTTCATGTTCATAATAATGCCTGCAGCTCACATTTGTATAGAATTTACAAATTAAAATCCACATGGCCCGATAGCCTGGAGAGAGAGGGCGAACATTTTATTTCATACATGAGGAACTGAAGGTCATATAAATTACATGTCTTTCTAAGGCTGTACTTGATTGTTCAGATTTTCAGAGTGAAGGTTCCAGTTCCAGGCAGGCTGAGCCAGGAATGGCCCCTGTATCCATAAGGGAAGTTCCAGTTTCCTGCTAGAAAAAACAATGACGCTTTCTAAGCACACTTCTCATTTTCCAGGGAGGAGAAAACCCTTGAGTAAGTCTGCAGAAGTCCCACAGGAGCTCCGACTAGAAAGGGGAAGGGGGCGTTGAAAACACAAAGAAAGACAACTACGTTGATACTTTCTTCCCTGGGGCTGAAATTTCCCCAAAAGTGTCATTTATGAAAGTTGTTTAGCTGTTTTGTTGTTAGGTTGTTATAATGTGAGTTTATTATTTTCAATTATCATGCAGAGAATTGGACTTCTGACAGACATGCGCATTCTTGTAAATTTTAGCACATGCATTGATACAGTTGACCATCACCATAGTCAAGACAAGTGTTGGCATCTAAATAGCTCCCTGCTTGCTTCACAGCTGTACCCTGCAATTTCTAGAGAACTCAAAGGGACTATGCCAGTCACCATGTACATCCATACTTTTCCCTATTGTGTGTGTGCATCACGGTTTGATTAGTTCTGTACCTATTGAAGTTTATTAGGTTGTTTTCAGGATGGTGTGTGTGTGTGTGTGTGTGTGTGTGTGTGTGTGTGTGTGTGGTTATGGAAGGATATTTCTGTAAATAAGTCTATTAGGTTTGTGGGGGTTATAACTCTAGGTAAACTATCCCCCAAAGAATTACTATATCACATGTTGTGTTCCTTTTTTATTTCTGCCATTGCAAATTATCACAAGCATACTGAGCTTTACAGTACAGATTTATTATCTTACAGTTCTGCAGGTCAGAAACAGCACTGGGATGAGTCCAAAGCATCAGTGGGGCTGTGTTCCTTTCAGAAGGCTTTGGGAAGGAATCTGTCCAGGTTATTGGCATACCTCAGCTCCTTGTGGGTACAGAATTTGGCTGATGTCCCTTCTCCTTCATAGCCACAGCTATTGATGGTCAATCAAATTGTCCTCATGTCATCTCTTTTTCTTTATCTTCTCTGACCTTGCTTCTGTCACCACACTGTCACACTCTGACCCTGCCAGACCCTGAATAATCCAGCATAGTTTCACCTTCTTGAAGCCTAGGTCTTAGACACATCTGCAGAGTTTCTAGGGCTTTTGAGTGTGTCTGAGCCATGACATATAGAGATGATAAGTGAGTATGCTGCCTACCTAGCTTTTCAAGAAACTTCAAAGACATTTTCTAGAATGTCTATTGATGGGAGATGTTATTCTGTATATATGTTTCTCATACTGGTTAATAAAGCTCTGTGGCCAATGAGATAGCAAGCAAGATAGGCGGGGCTAGGAGACAAGGAGGAAAGAGGAAGTGGGAAGGAGGAGTCGAGATGTAGCCCAGGGAAGAAGCAGGACACCTGCCGCGGCTCCGTGATAAGACGACCACGTGGAAATACTTAGATAAGTAGAAATGGGTTAATAATTAAGACAGAGCTAGCCCATAAACAATAATGGTAACTGGCCAACAGGATTGTATCAAATACAGAGTCTCTGAGTGTTATTTGGGGCTGGCGCGGCTGTGGGCCCAGTCTGGCAGGCTGGCGGGCTGGCGGAAACATACAAGCTACAGTCTATGACAATTTTCATTCCTATACTTAGTATATGAAAGTTCCAGTAACAGCATGTTCTTGTTAGCACTTCATTTTGTTGGTACTTTTTAGCTTAGCCATCACCAGGGATATGCATTGTTAGTTCCTGCAGTGCAAGCCTGTCCTTTGCTGACCTATAAACATGAACTGTGGAACACAGACTCCAGCTCCAAGGATCTGATGACATTTTCTTGCCTCTGCAGGCACCTGACCTCATGTACATATCACACACACACACACACACACACACACACACACACACACACAGAAGAGAGAGAGAGAGAGAGAGAGAGAGAGAGAGAGAGAGAGAGAGAGAGAGAGAGAAAGTTTTAAAAAAACAACATGAAAAATAATAAACTCCATCTTTAAAGAGAAATACTGATGCTAAGACATAGGACATCTGCAACTTCCATATCAGTGTCTAATTCTAACATAGTTAGATACTAGGATTATATGAGTGTGGAGTATGGATGTGACCTCCACCAATGAACCACTAGGCTAGTCAAGTGACAAGTCAAATGAAATGAGGAAAAAATTGAAATCGCCAAGAAGTAATTTCAAAGAATAGGGAGAGATTATCCACCATGGTGAATTATATAGGTGTGCTGATACCACACCAGTGTGGAAGAGTGTTATTTCTGAGATCTAAGGACAGCTAGCTGCTCATAGCATGGAGTAGAAATTTTATAGCAAGCTTTCTGGAAACTCTTGTCTATGTCTGTATAATAAAGCAGCAATCTGGGGATCTCTTTAGATTGACTTTCAAATATCTGAAGTTGACAGAAGCCATCCCAAAGAACTTGGAAGTCATAATTTTATGTACCAAAACCCTAGCAGGAAATAGAATCTGTCACAGATGGTCTGAATTAAGATACAGTTCATAGATAGGTTGGTGGTGGTTAAGAGAACAAACAAGTTATGGTGAAGACCTCTCCTAAACTACTAATAACTATAATAGAGGTAGAAGCCATTTCTGCTTTGAGGACTGAAGGATATGGATACACATGTCGCTGGGAGACAATGAAAACTGAGTTGTGGAGGAGAGGCTCCCTGCCATATTCACTACATCCATGCAAGAGGCAGATAAACAGGGGGCAGCTCTGAGTTCACACCCTTCTTTTTCCCTTCCTGCCCTGTCTTCTTTGGATGTTTCCCAGAAACATGTAGCAGGAAATCCCAGGGGAGGTGGTCCCCAGGGCTCTGCTTCATTCCAGGGCATGGAGATGATCACAGACAAAACTGAAGGTGCAGATGGGTACCAGTCAGGATAAAAAATAATCCAGTGGTTTCTTAGTTGTAAGCCATAAGACATTGGTTGAGAACCTAAGTATAACTAAGCCAACCATCTATTCAGCTGCTGATGCATAATTACTGCACATCTTTTAGGGACACCGGTGCTGCTCGTGGATGAGGTGTGCATAGTTCTCATCTTATGAGAGCTTATGGCACAGTATAACAGGCAAACAAGGAGGTGGTCCCACCAGAGGAATACAGTATGCTTAGATTAATGCAGTGGAGGCATCTCACCAGAAACAAGAAATCAGAAGGAATTCCTAGAGGAGATCATATCTAAAATACAGAGGGAACTCATTTGTGAACATTATCCAGATGGAAGAGCAGACAGCTACAGGATGCTTTGGAGTAATGGCAGAATTGTGAGAAAAGATTGAAATAATCTTAGAGAAGGTCCCAGAGGTCATAACTCAGATGGCCAGCTTGGTCATTATCCTAAAAATATGGTAAAGCAAGGAAAGACGTTTAGTTGGGTGTCATGGTTGGTTTTATGTCTCACTTTTCCTGCATTGAGAAATATTCACTGAACAGGGGAAACATATTTCTGGATATGTCTGTGAAGGTGATTCTAGGTTAGTGTTCAAGTCAGTAGATTAAAATAAAGGGTGTTCACCTTCACCAATGTAGTGGGCATCATTATATATGCTGAGTGCCCAAATCTAGTAACAACAGGAAGAGAAGGGAGATTATTTTGCCTCTTCTTATCTTCTGTTTTTAGACATCAGGAGTCCGGTTCAGGTGAAGCCTCACACCAAGGCCATTCCACTCCATGGTTCACAGATTCTGGCCCCAATCTCAGAGTCTCACCATTAGTTTTCTATTTCTCAGGACTGAGAACTTTCACTGAATTACACCCTTATTTATCACCAGAACATTATGGAAGAACTCAGCCTCCAAAATCATTTGAGCATCCCCTTGTGTCTGTATGTCTGTCTGTCTGTATCTATCTATCTATCTATCTATCTATCTATCTATCTATTTTTCTTTCTTTCTATCTACCTATCCATTCATGCATGCATGCATTCATCCATCATTATCATCTAGCTTACTGAATATTTAGCTTACTATCTAGTATATATCTATTTTTAACTATAGCTCATATATATGTGTGTATATATATATATTTCTATCTCTGTAGTTATACATATAGAACTAGTTCTATTTCTCAGGAGAACTATTACTAATACAGTGTGTAATGAAATAATAAGATGTGTGCATGTGTACATGTTTATATATGTGTGTATATGTGCCATGTGTGTGTACATGCATGCATGCATGTGTAATCCACAGATTGATGTCAGATGTCATCCTCTATCATCTTCAACCTCATTTTTTGAGACACTGTCTCTCAGTTAAACCCTAAAACCACCAATTGGATAGGCTGGCTGTGCAGTGAGTCTGAGGATCCATCTACCCCCATCCCCTATAACTCTAGATCTGTATATGTGCACAAGAAGCTTCTAACACGAGTGCTGAAGATCTGAACTCATGTCCTCACACTTACACAGCAGGAAAGTGATAATCTAAGCTATCTCTAGAGCCCCTTGTTCTTTTCTCACAGATATGGAGAACCAACAGGCAAGCAACAAAAGTGCAAGGAGATTTACAGACTGTTCTGTGGCTGTGGTGCCTTGGCCAAGTGTCTCGGCATTTATCTACCTGTACGAGAACAGTCAGATCTGTACTGTCAGCCCCAGCGGACTGCTGGAGCTATGCATGAACATAAACAGGCTTAGGCAACTACAGAACACAGTCCATCTAATGTTGCAATGAAAGCTGAATGTGGCTGACATTTTTATATTTTTCATGGAAATCTGTGTAATCCTCTGACCTATTTCCCAAAGCATAGAGAGGAGATGGAGAGTGAAACACACAGGAGCCAGTACCCCAAGAGGGGGATGTTTATCCCATTGCTTTCCAAATGGTACCCTGTCCTCCTGGCTGTGTGCTGTATGATCATCGTCCAATAATACAAACTGATGCTCAGCTGAGAAGAGATGTGTTTGGTTTTGTTTTCATTTTCACAAACCCTCTTATGACCGCAGAGGGGATAACTAAATTAATGCCATATGCCTGTGAAATCCCTATGACAGCTTTTATTGTAATGGAAGATGACAACAGTTATCAGAGCAGAAGAAACATGCTTGAGAAAAAGTAAATATCAAACACCTTTTGGGAAGCAGGGCACCTTTTGTGACCTTTGCAGCTGCCTAGCTCTCTAGAGTGTGGCACCCAGAGTAGGATGATGACAGTGTAACCAGGGTTTCCTCTTGCTTGAAGAAGTGCCTTCTCCCTCTCCTCTGGTTGTGCAGAATTTTAAATGTCACAGTAATCACATTTTCCCCCAGGATAACATGAAATATCACTAGAGCTTAATGGAGATGAACAAATGATCAAATTTAGTTGCTAGTGATATATTAAGTTGGAGGAATCAGATCTAGCCCACGAGCTGTACAACCTCTGAATTTTGTTAACACAAATAGGAAATCAAGTGATAAAATCTAGAGTTTCTGAGTCCCTTACCATGCATGCAATCGTGTTCCAAGTACTTTACACCTATCATTTAAACCCAATAGTCCTTCAGGGGGGCATTACCATCCCCATTTAACAGATCAATTCAAATGATAATTTTGTTGACCTACTCAAAGCCATGTGCTTTGTGGGCATGTGACTGTCACTCATGAAAGCCATATGTGCCTGGCAAAGTTACATAAGTGCGCTAAGCTTCATTGGCAGGAGGCAGATAACATCTCAAGATGGCATAGGGTTGCATTAAGTAGATTACATGCAGTGTATTGGTTTACTGCTTGCTGTATATTAATCACTTGCTATATTATCCAGAGTTCTCCAGAGATCCAAACAAAACGGAAAAGAAAGAAAGAAGGTTGTAGATATAGAGAAAGTGGGTTGGTAAACTAGGTTGATAGATAATAGATAATAGTGATGAGGATATAAATATAGAAATAAACATGGAGATAGATAGGCAGCAGATAGGTACATATAACATGGGTAGATACATAAATAGAATATAGATAATGCATACAAAGTTTTATTACAAATAATTGACTTGTGTGATGTACCAGCTAGTTTTATGCCAATTTAACACAGGATAGAATCATCAGAGAGGAAGGAGCCTCATATGAGAAGATGGCAGAGAGAGAGAGAGAGAGAGAGAGAGAGAGAGAGAGAGAGAGAGAGAGAGAGAGAGAGAGAGAGAGAACATGCCATCATACCAGGCTATAGACAAGCCTAGAGAGCATTTTCTTAATTAGAGATTGGTGGGGGAGCACCTTGCCCATTATGAATGGTGCTATTGCTGGGCTGGTGGTCCTGAGTTCTCTAAGAAAGCAGGCTGAGCAAACCATAACCAGCAAGTCAGTAAGCAGCACACGTCCTCTATGACCTCTCCTTCAGTCCCTGCCTCCAGGTTCCTTCCCTGCTTCAGTTCCTATCTTGACTTCCTTTGTTAATGAACTATGATGCGGAAGCAGAAGCCAAATAAATCCTTTCTTCCCTGTGTTGTTTTGGTCATGGTATGCCATCACAACAGTAGTAACTCTTACTAAGACACACAATTGTAGGGGATGAGGATCCTGCAGATACTTTATCTTCAAGCTGGAGCCCCTGAGAGCTGATGGGGTAGGTTGAGTATCTGAATCTGCAAGCCAAAGCACAGATAGGCTTAGTCAAAGCACAGAAGAAGAACCTCCCAACTGAAAAACAGTGGTGTGGGAAGAAAGAACTCTTTCCAATCCCACCTCACTCTTCTATCTGGTCTTCAGTAGAGCCAGTCTTTGTGACTTAGGACAGTCCCTTTAACCAATCCTACCCATTCAGTGCCACAGAAACTCCTCCACAGACACACCCAAAATATGGGCTTAATGGGATGTCTGAGCATTCCAAAGCCAAACCAACTTGACACATAAAGTTAACCATTCCACCACAGGATGCTTTGTTAATGATGTCACTATGACTTGGCATTCTGTGAAACATCTTCCCAAAAGCTGAATCAACCATCAGTATAATGGTAACGAAACCAAAGGCATACTTAGTTTTCTTCCCCTAGGACAACTTTTATTAGTTCTTTGAGAATGTTGTACAGTGAGTTTTAATCATATTCAGCCTCCTTTGCCTAACGTTTTCAGGTTCCACACCTTCTTCCCTTCCAACCCAACTTTGTTGTCTTTTTGCTTTTTCCCTATCAAGGCCTACTTGTGCTGCCCAAATATTCTTGGATGTGTCATCTTCAGCAATTCACGGCAACAGTTATACCACTGAGATTATTTCCTCAAAGCTCTTGGTAAAAGTTGAATGTTAGTTCAGATAGGGGAATACCACATGCTGATCCCTCCATCGAAAATAAATACATGTGGGGCTGTAGAGGTAGTTTGGTGGTCAAGAGCACTAGCTGTTCTTCCAGAGAACCTGGGTTTGATTCCTGGCATATACATCTGTAAATACACAACCATCTGTAAATCCAGTCCTAGCCAAACTAATGCCTGTTTTTGGACTCTATAGGCATTGTGTACACATGGCACATGGACATATATGTAGGCAAAATGCTCCTATACATAAAATAAATAATAAATATTATTTTATTATAATTGAATAAATGCTGAACAAACAGCTTCTCACTAGTCCCTTAGGCTAATCCTGTTGGAAAAAAAACACAGAATCAGCTCAGATCACATATTCTGGGCATGGGTATCTTATTAGACTCCAAAGATCAAACTACATAGCAATACAAATAAACTCAAGTATGAACTCCAAATGTAGCACTACCACATACTGTCCATGTTATCCTGAGCCACATACTCCTCTAAATGTCCAATTAAAAAAAAAAGGAATGAAAGTCATTAGGGGAAATGCCTTTTTATAGTGAACACCATGAATAAACTTTCAGAATAAAGCAATGTGTGGAAACAAAAGGTCTTGCTGCATTTTAAGCTAATATAAATATAAGTAATGAGTTTTCAAGAATGAATAGTTTCATTGCATACTAAGACTTTTCAAAATAAATCAGAATAGACTTGAGTGACTTTGACAAGTGAAAGCATGTAGTTCTATGAAGGAAGGAGTGTGTAAGGAGAATACATCCTTATTAACACTACATGGAGAAAATGCACATACATGATAACTTTAAAGCAGTCAAGATACTCAGATCAAAGCAATACCAAAGTGGTACAAAATGACTGGTTTAGGGCTTGCATAATGAATTCCCAGCTTCGGGAAGAGGAAAGAAAATGGTGAATTCATTTTATCTGTGGGGCAATGCATGCTCTTTGGAAACAAACCTGGAGAGGAATCCACAGCATCCTGTTGCCTTGTGTCAGTCAATTAGCATCTCAAGAATCTGCTGTACATGCCCAAGTTCTGAGACTTTCGTTTCTCTCTTTCTGTTTTTCTGTGTGCTCACATGTGTTCACCACGAAGGAACAAGTGTGGGCTCTAAGATAGTGTCAGACTGTCTTCTTCAGTGGCTTCTCTGCTTTGGTTCTTGAGGTCGCTGTTACTACTAGACTGGCTGGCTAGATGGGGTCCACCTTCTCACCCCTCAGTGCCACAACTACAGACACACAGTCTATCTTTGACCTGAGTACTGGGCATCTGAACCCAGTCCTCCTGCTTGTGTAGCAAGCACTTAATCCACAGAACTATCTCCCCACCTCCCCCTCTCCGTTTCTTTCTTCATTCTTCTTCCCTCAAGTTCATATGCTCACTTTTACAGTTGTCAAAAAAAGGGGGGATGGGGGACAAGAAACTTCAAAGTTGATCCAAAATTTAAAAAACAGCCCATTCGTCAAATCAAAAGGACCCTGTGAGGCACAAGAGAAATACACTGTCGTCCAACAGTGCTTTGAAAATTTGTTCCAGACCTTAAGTCTGTAAGCTTCTGTCTCCCTCAGGAGTGTATTGCTATCACAGAAGCATAGGGAATAATAGGGAATTGGCCTTCCCATTGGCTATTCACAAAAATAGGTAGCAAACTCACTCTAGAGAGGACCACAAACAGAAGGAGGCTACAGACAAGCATGCATAGATAGAGACTTTGCTGAGGAGATGACTTCTTACATTAGAGGTGGTCAGGCTTCAGAAGGAGTCAAAGAGGTCACTGTACCACTAACAATTGCTCACAGCCAAGAGCATGCTCAGCTGCACTGTCGGCACGCTATCTGCTGAGGCTGCTTGCTGCCGGGTGCCTTTTAAAAAAATAATTCCAGAGCTCTATGCGAACCTTTCTTTGACTGTCAGAGATCATGGCAAGTCACACAGATCTTGGGAGCCAGTACACACCTGGTCTCAGAGACTGATGGTCTAATATCCAAGAGCTGGCCCCTTGTCCTCCCAGGAAGGATTTGGGAAGTAGAGTTCATACCACTGACAAAGCCTCCTCCCAGGGTGATGAGGCTCTCTTGAAAACACATGGGATTCCCTCCAGAGGAAGCTGTCAAGAACCTGGAGGAGGGGGCAGAAGAGGGCAGTACAAGTAAAATAAGTCACAGCCTTTGGGAACTGTCAATCAGGGATTTTGGAGGGATTTAGCAAGAAAGCAGGAAAGAGGAAACCTTTTCTATCATGTTTATAGCAGCCAAGCATAAGATTTAAAAACACTGGCTATGACATAACAGCCCAGAAAGATCAAATCAGAGCAGCCTCGGTATTAAGTGTGCCAGATGTTGTGCAGAGCTCCACAGTCATTATCTTGTTCAATCTTTCTGACGTCTGTGATGGGTATGGTTGTCACTGTCCCTTGACAGGAGAGGAAACTGAGACTTTGAGCTCATGCAACTGTAAGATAAAGCCACAGAGCATTAAAACCACTGCTGGATGTTGCCTCTGCAATGAAGAAATTTAGCCCACCATAAGCATCCGGTAAATAATGATTAATGATAGTTCATGTTGTTTGGGCCCCATAGCAGCATGACTGGATTAACAGAGAGAGCTGACTCTGAGCTGTTATGTAACTGTAACATGGTGTATGTTACTTGGTGTATCTGTGTTACGTTATCTTCATCAGAAAGGAAGGGGCTAGATTAGATGTTGCCTTGGAGAAAAGATACGAAGAATAAATTGTACGGTGAGCCAACAAGTCAAAGCCATTTGCCATGTCTAAATCAGAGTCTTCACTGTCACTTATGTCCAAGCTCCAGCTGCCTGACGTTGCTCCTCTCCTCCTAGGACAAAGATGCATGGGGACTGGAAAGCCACAAACCTTCCACTCCACAGCCTACTGTGGCTTGGCTGAGAAGGGCACTGCCATAAACAGAATGGCCACCATTGCATTCTCACCGCATGATCTTATTGGGCCCAGGCAAAAGCACTGTGCCCACTCCTGACTGGGAAGAACCCACAGAAGATTTTTCTCTTTGCTCAGCTCCATGGCTCTTTTCTAGCCGTTGGAATACAGAGATATTTTCCACCAAAACCGACCACATAATGACAGGAAAAAGCTGTTACAATGTGTGCAGAACGAAACCATCATCTTGAGTATTTTCAGACATTCCTTTGCTTTCCTTAAAAAAAAAAAAGAATGCTCCTTTTTTCTTTAAAGGTGTTTAAGAGAAGTGATTGGTCAGAATCCACTGGTCCACAGAGGACTTTTATATCCATCCTTAACCCACCCCACCTCATCCATTTTTCATCTTTACTCTGGAGCCATCTGCTCCCAGACCTACTCCTTCTTCTCATCTATCCAGACTCTTGAAGCCTGTCTCCTCTGAGAGTATGTCTCCAAGTTCCTTGGGCAGACATCAGCACACTTCACAGGAATGAATCCTGTACAAGCCAAAGCCCCTTTCTTTCCCCCACACGTTTCTTGCTTTTTGTTATTACTCAGCTGAAAGCCTGAATCCAGGTAGCATTCCAACAGATACCTGGCACACATGCTGAAAATACGCTTCAAAGGAACCGAGGAAAGCATTAACTAATAGACTAAATGAAAATACATTATGATGAATACATTTTTAGTAGAGGTTGTCAAGATGTCTACAAACAGTAATTACAGTAATGACCACATTTCCTTTTGAAGTTTCACGAAGTATGTGCCGTGAACAATCTGTGTGTACAGAATCGCCAAAGACAATGCATCCAGGACAGGAAAAGATAGGTTTTTCTGACAATCCAAATGCATTTACATCAGAGATTACTTTTAGTCTCACCACAATCGCAAGAGATGGGTGAAAGGATCAACCTCCTCATTGGCAGGCACCATGGAGAAGCATCGCTGACCTGGATCTGAGAGGACAGGAAGTCCAGGGTCAAATTACGTGTCCCCATTAGGAGGATATGGGGTAGAGTGAAAGAGTGGGGGTTGAGTTACCACATGATTCTTGTTGAAGATAGTAAGGGGACTTAAGGAAGGCCATCATTCCTCGATAGCTTTCAGCAGTTCTGTGACCCTATTCAGACGAGGTTCTCCACAAGGGACAGATGCTGCAGAGAACCTATGATCTCTTCCACAAGCACTCACTGGAGTGGCTGCAAACTGGGTTGATCTGGGTTGGAATCCTCCCCTGTACCTTAGGGTCTCCTTGACCGTGGTCACACATCATTTTCTTGTATAGAAGTGGAGAAAAGAATATTTCTCCGGTACGATTTAAGGTAGGGACATAGTTGTTACCCTCCTTCCCGCTAGGCAATAAGCCAAGAGAGAAAAACTGACAGTGTGTGATGATTTGGGTCTTAAATGTTCCACCCCCAGGCTCATGTGATGATGTACGAAGGGGTGAGACAGTAGATGTGACCCAGTGGGAAGGGAAGGGGTTAAATCATTGTGGACATGGCCTTGAAAGTGATACTGGAACCTCCGACTCCTTCATTTTTCCATCATTGTTTTCGGGCCACCATGAGTGAGCAGCCTGCTTAACCTCATGTTCCTACTGCCATAACATTTGTCCACAATCAATAGAGCCAGCCAACCATGAAATGTAACCTCTGAGAACATGAGCCAAAGTAAACCTTTCTCCCTGCAGGCTGACTGCCACGTGTACTTTGTCACAATGACAGAAAACTGCCTGAAAGAGAAAAACATACCAACATGGGAAGAAATTGGCCAGACTTCAAAGAGGGGCAGTCTTAGTGCTGAGATACACTGATTTTAGAAAGGAACCACAGAGGCAGGAACCCTTAGACATCTCCTTCAAGTCACTGGTTTTATCTACTAATAGTTATAAGCATCTTTTTTTATGCTGAGTTCTGGGAATATGTACAAAACCAGGATACTCACTACGCCCTCAGAAGACCCAAACTACTTGTCAAGACATTCATTAAATGCCCCTGTGCACACATAGGGGCTGGGTTTGTGACTCAGCTGATGTGGTCCAGCATTCAGGAATCCTTAAGTTCAGTCATCAATGCTGCATAAGACCTGGCATGTTGACTGCTCTATGCTTGTAACCCCAACCTCAGGAAGTAGAGGCAGGAAGGTCAGAAGTTCTAAGTCATCTTCATCTATGTGAGTTGGAGACCAGCCTGGACTACAAGATCAAAACAGAAAAAACGCCTATGCATGTGTGGGTAGCATTTTGAAAGGGCTCCTAGGGAGCACAGTGTCTTCGCAAAGGTTCATTGATGCAAAGAAGGGATGAAAAAGTAAGGATAAGAAGGCAGATGTTTTATTTCTTTCACAGGTGATCCGTATTTCTTAATGTACACCAAACTCTCAAAATAGATAAAAAGAAAACACAACATTCCTGCCTGGCCTAGGCCTCAAAATCCACAGAAAAGTAATGAAATAAATTGCACTGCTGCCAAATAGTGCTATCAGTAATAATAATAATAATAATAATAGTAATAATAATAATAAGCCATAGAAATATGATGAGGCAACGGTGGTTCTGTCCCCAAAGGGAGCCAGCAAGCACACCCAGGAGGTAATTCAACATTATGCTTCAGGCGGCAACTGTCACACTATCCCCCGAACTTTTGCACTGTGAACATAAGTGATACTCGAAGTGCCAGCTGGTATTGTTAACAACTCAAAGCATTAATGTAATACAGTGACGCCCTCAGAAAAGAAATAGAGCTGATGAAGAAATTAACGTGTTCAAAAATAAAGGCTTCGTCTGCTGACGCGCTTGCATCTTCACACATGGTGAGATTTACTCAGAGCTAGAAAGAAAGACTGCAGCAGTCAATGTGAGTCCACACACGATAGCCCAGGGGAAGGTCAATGCCCCCTCTGACACATCATGAACTAAGCAATGGGGGTCCCTTTGAATCCAGGACTCTTGCCAGTTTTTAAAGTATCTTTGTACATGCCTTGGGGATTTTGGTGTGGGAGAGTGTGGTATATGTGTGTTTATGTGTGCCCAGGGATGCCGAAGGAGGATATCAGGTGTCCAGTAGAGACCAGTCTTTCACTAAAATTGAAGCTAGATATAACTTCTGGGATCCCCCTGTCTCTATCCTTTGGCCTGGGGTTATGGGCACACAAAGCCGTACTTGGCTCTATTATTTATAAAAATTGGTGCAGGGGGTTTGAACTCAAATCCTCAAATCTTTGTGCTTGCACAGGTGCTCTTACCTACTGAGCCAACCTCCCCTCCTTTAAAGTATGTTAACATAGAAATTCCATTGCTTCTTCCCAGACAGTCCTAAAAACAAGTGTCGCAGATTTTTCAACCCCAGTGCATGTGTAAGGAAGATGATGCTTATGGGTCAGTGGGGGCTACAGAGGTAGGTTATTTCTAGAGTCGTCTGCCTGAAGCATTGTGAAACGGTGGGACCTATGCTCCAGTTTTCACCCTAATGCTCTCCTAGTGGACAGGGGCAGGGTCTCTCAAACCTGTGGAGGCATATGAGACACTTGTGAATCACAATGCAGAATGGGATTCAGGAGCCTGGGCTGAAACAGGAAAGTCTGCTTCTCTAGGTGGCTCTGCTGGCTCTGGGGTGTCAGTGTTCCCAGGGAAAGGGTGGTCTGCACAGTCAGAGGTAATCTTAGTCTATTTCCCAGGGGAAATTATTTCAAATGATCATGACGGTGGATGAGCCTTCCTATTTTCAAAAATACCAAATTGTTGTCTTCAATGCCTTTCTCCCAGGCAGCACCTGTCTATATCTGTTTGATGTTTGGGGAGACTGGATGTTCTCTGTCACAGTGCATCTTATCAGGGCTCCTGCCCTGGACTTGGCTTCTTATGCTCCCTATCCAAGTCTCTGACTCTTAATTTTCTGTCACTGCCCCTGTTTGACCACAAAACCCTGTCTTTGACTCTACAATGATAAGTTGAAGCCTTCTCAAACATAACAATTAAATCTTTGAATCTCTGGTCAATGACTGGACACCCAACAACTCAGAATAATTGTGATGCTAATTACCCTGTTAGAATAGACCTCCACAGTCTACCTAAGTGCTTAGTCTCCAAGGGTCCCCCAACTTCTTTTACCAGTCACAAGCCCTGGGCCTCCCATGAATCCAGTTAACTGGTTACCAAGTATGGGTTCTCATGATCGCCTCAGATTCAAAAATTTACTAGAAAAAAAATCTTAGAACTAAAGAAAACAGTATTTTACTGACTATTGTTGGCTATCATTAGATAATTATAGAGAAAACATACTAGTCACGACTAAATGGATGTGACGAATAAAACAGTAGTGCACAGAGCTCCCATGCCCTCCAAGGACGCCTTTCTGTCAGAATGTTGGTGTCTTCACCAACCAGAGGCTCCCCAAATGAGAGTTTAGTGGTGGGTTTCTCACATAGACATGAATGAGTAAACCATTAACTATCATGAGTGAACTTCACTATCAGCCCCACTCCCCATTCCAGTCTAGGAACCCCAGCCTCTAGTCTTCTTAAAAGCATATAGAAGATATTCCTGCCACTCTGGAGATCTAAGAAGTTATATGCAGGAATCAAGGATGCAAAAATGCATACTTCATTTATGTCATCCAAGGAATTTTCACATTTTGCTTACTTCATTATGCCTTGATTCCTTAAGCAAAGACTGAGGCACCACGCAATAAACCAAGAAGAGTTACCCTTACAGGTGGCAGCCAGTCAACACCTCTTCATTAGGTGCTCCTGTGTGCGCCACAGAGTTAGTGTTTTATGATCACCTTCCCTGAATTGAGACTCAAATCAGTTCGTGGGACAAGCCCAAGAAGACATCAAGGACAAAAACAATAGGATTTTGGTGGGTTTCAGAACACATGACCCCCAAATATCTTGACCACCTTGACATGATGGGAGACAGCAATGCAGTAAGTCTGCTTGTCTTTCACCCCTCCCTTCTTCTTTGAATCCATCCTAACACATAGAAAGGATGCTTGTGACCTTCTCCAGAGGAGACCCTGGCCCTCATATAGGAAGCACCTTTCCTTCACTCAGAGGTAAGGAGCGTCCTTGTTTCTAAAACTGAAGGAATGAAAGAATACAGAGGGGAATGGGAATACATGGGCCAGACTACATTTTCGCTAATCTGTTGCCATCAGTTCATGTCTTTCTTTTACATTTGTCCAAAATGTTACCAAATCTCTTATAAACTCAGGTGCATCTTGTTGGGGGTCTTCATTTGCTTAAGAAGGCTCCTAGACCACATAAAACATATTAAGCATGTTTATTTAAATGGGTAAGTCCTTCATTTATGTAGGTATACCTACTATTACAATTACCCACCTACACACCTCATGCTCCAAATTAAATTCAGTTTACACAGAGTGTCATTGAGTATTCTCATAGCTTTCTAACTATCTTACTTTTGCTAAGTTCTCTTTCTCTCCTTTTCTCTCTATGTGTGGTGGCGTGTGTGTGTGTGTGTGTGTGTGTGTGTGTGTGTGTGTGTGTGTGTGGTGTTTGTATATGCACAGACTTGCTCATAAAAGACATGAACATGGCATGCAAGTGGAAGTCAGAGGACAATTTGAAGGAGTTGGTTCTCTCCTGTTACCATGGGGCACAGCATTTGAACTCAGATCATCAGGCTTTGTGACAACCACCTACAGAGACATGCTGCCTGTCCTCATGGGTAGAATTTTTATGATATGCCATGACTATTTGTTCACCCATCTTCCAACAAATAGACTGTAAGTGTCTTAAGAGTACATACTTCCCTAGCATCTGAAACCAGTTCTAGCTCGTAGGAAGTACTTGGTAATTGTGACTGAATGGGTAAAGGATGGGTGGATGGATAATCCCAAAACAGAATAGCTCTACCTGGTGCTAATATAGCTTTGACAACCATTCTCTGAGGCTTGAAGTCAAAACCCAGATGCTAGACAAATCAGAATAACATAAACAGCCAAGCCTAATAATGTTATGATGAAGAACATGCATACATTCCAATGTGTTTCTGACAAACCCAGCCAGCACTTGAATGAATAAAATTCTCTTTATTGAATCCTTAATATAATAATCCAGATCTTCAGACTTTTGGGGAGAGTGAAACAGATACTTAGGGACCAGTTGGGTCTTAAGTTTGGCTGTTACGTCACCTAGGAAACTACTAAAGCAATTAGACACCTCACCCCAACCAACTAAACAAGATTCTTTTCAGGAGTGTAGAGCGAAGAGTTGGTTTTTCAAAAGTGAATGCTGTAGGATTTGAATAGTAAACAAGGTTGGGAACTGTTCTGGGTCTTCTTCAGAAACTCTGCCCAGGGAACCACTGTAGAGATTCAGGTGGACACAGGAAAATGTGATTCCCCTCAAAAGGACAGAAAATGACAAAGTTTTCAGCTTCACAAAGCCCAGGAGGAAGGATAGGATGGCCACCCCAATAGGATGCAAGCCTCTGGCTTTCACTAAGGTACAATAGGGAAGTAATCTAGATTGCTTTCAAAATTCTGGCCTAGACAGGGAAGAGCATCGAGGGGGAAGGCAAAGCAAGATTGCAGATGCCAAACCACGAAAATACCTGATTATTTGAGCATGTCATGGCTGCTCATACATGCCACAATGAACTAATGGCAAGGTTTAGAAAAATACCACAGTCTTAGTTTTGACAAGACAGACTCAATTAAGGCTTCAAAATCATCAAGACATTGAAATGTGGTGATCAGCGGTGAGGGAGTCACTAGAGATAGGTCCTGTAAAATTTTGTTTTGTATTATAACTGCACAAGTGATTGTCAGAACTCACTTGTAATTTACTGCAATTGCTTAAAACAAACTAGCAACTGGAGGCATTGGTGACGCACGCCTTCAATCCCAATACTTGGGAGGCAGAGGCAGGCAGATCTCTGTAAGTTCCAGACCAGCCTGGTCTATAAGAGCTAGTTTCAGGACAGCCTCCAAAGCCACAGAGAAACCCTGTCTCTAAAAACAAACAAACAAACAAACAAAAAACAAAAATAAACCCAGCGTCCAACACAAAATTGATTCACAAATTCATCCACCATAAACTGGAAGGCCCATCTATCTTCTCAGAACCCAGAATTGCTTCTCTGAGGTGGCTAGTCTCCAGAGACATTTATGGTGCATGCTGTTAATCCCAGAACTTGGGAGGCAGAGGCAGGTGAATCTCTGTGAGTTTGAGGCCAGCCTTATCTACACAGTGACAGGACAGCCAGATCTCCACAGATAAACCTTTTCTCAAAACACCAAAACCACAACAAATAAAAATAATCTATTCCTAAGTAAACTAAAAAATATTATTCAAAGACTAATGTGGACCATGTTCCATCCAGGACATGAAGCACACAAAAGTAGTGTTCCTAACTCCAGCATCTGCCCCGTGCTTCCAACTAGAAAGCAAGCATTCCCCAACCAGGCTTTACAGAGTCCCTCTCTGGAGTACTGTAAAAACCGAGACATGGTCTCTACATGCCAGAGGGAGGACTGGACATGCCTCTTTAAAATGACTAAGATTAATTTATAGATGCATTTAATTTAAAAATTCTCAAGGAAAATAAAGAGAGAGATTCAGAGACATGCGTGGGTCTGAGCATGGTGCATGCAGCCTGTATCCTAACCATGCCAATGGCCATTTGCTGTACTGTTTTAGGTCGGCACCTGCTGCTGGTTAGCAAAAATTCCATTCACAGCTGTCCAGATGAATCAAATGTCCAATTAGTTTTTTTCTTTTTTCCTTCTGTGACAGAACTCTGCCCAGAAGAAAATTTTAAAACAGAAAGCATAATAGAACAGAGTTTTCTTGCTGAAAACATTGTTCTGTAAACCCTTGACTGTTTTAGAAAAAAAAAATACAGAGCATTATCAAAACCCTCCAACAGTGTCTTTTCTGCACATGCAGCGAAGTTCAGATTTTCCATTCTTTGTGCTTGCTTTCCTGATAAAAAGCTTCTGTCTGTTCTTTCTTGTTCCTCAATTCTAAAAAGCCACCAGCATCCTAAGTTTGCTATCTACTTCACATAGAAACTAGAGACACTCCTCACACACACACACACACAAAGCCATCTCCTGTCTCCAATAGAAACATGGAAGGTGACAGTAACTGAGCTCAGCCCAATCTATTGATTTCTTTTAGCACTGAGAGCCAGAGCTGATTTTAAAGGGTGTGTCAAGGAACTCCAAAAATAACTAGGACTTTAACTAACAAGAAAAAAAAAAAAAAAAAAAAAACCAAAGACTCTGCAGCGTAGCCGAGGAAAGTGGTGGATGCGCCTCAACTCTTTTCAAACCTTTTTTGAAGGTTTCCTATTTCACTCAGAGTATGTAGCACTGCTTGAGCCAAGCACCGGCTGGCCCTCATCTTAACCCTCACCTCTCTTCCCTTGGCTCCCACACCCAGACACACTAACCTATTTCAATCCTCCCTTTCAGTAAGCCAATGTCCTTTTCTCTCTGTAGCCTTTACCAGGATGTGGGATACTGTCTACCATACTTTTGATTATGTCTACCATTAAAGATAATTAGAGCCTAATTAATTTCCTGGGACTCATCCTGGGCTCACTCTTAACACAGTGCCTTTCCCTTAGACATCTATGAGAAAAGGCTTTCTCACTTCAGGGTGTGGCCACACCTGCTTTGCAGGGAGATGTGGGGGATGCAAGTAGCCTTGTTCTCTCTTCCCTGGGAAAAGAGAGTGAACATTTTCAACCAGGAAGTCACAGCCAGTTACTAAGGAGCAGAAGGACCCTGATGGTGGTCCTAATGTCCTGGTCCTTCCTACCAGCCTTCTTCCTTGTTCCATCATTCTCCCTGACTTGATGGCAACTACCTCCTGCCAAAATCTGGAGATGATTTCTTTGGAGGAATCTACCCTAAAGGAGAAATAATACAGTTTGCTTTCAAATTTGATTGAATATGCAGCAAAGTCAGCTTGTAAGAGGAAATGTGTTTTCAGGGTTCATGTTTAACAATTAACAAATGTGATGCATATATTAAAAACAAAACAATTATTTAAAAAGGACCATGAAGTCAACAAAGCTCTCTCTCTCTCTCTCTCTCCCTCTCCCTCCCTTCCCCCTTCCCTCCCTCCCTCCACCCCTCCCTCCCTCTCTCTCTCTCCTTTCTCTTCGTCTCTCCCTCTCCTTCTCCCTCACCTTCTCCCTCTCCCTCACCTTCTCCCTCTCCCTCTCCATCTCCCTCTCCATCTCCCTCTTTCTCCTCTCCCTCCCTGGAGCACTGCTCTATCCATCTTAATAAGGAGAGTTGCAGGAGTGAGACACATCTGTGTTTTCTTCTGCCTCCAGAGACGGGTTTACAGATGCTTTGCTTAATGGAAGTTCCCCCATGGTCGAAATTATTTTCTATTCACTGTCATATCCCTGTGCCAGAGTTGATTTTTTTTCTGACAAGCGTCACTGTTAACACTGTAGCCCAGATGTTTCCATGGCAGCACGGAAGCCGGGGATGCAGTACCAACCATCCTCTCCACAGCCACGCTGGTATTTAAAGCAATAATTGCAAGAGCAAGTTTTCAAATCACGTAGGCTTCCTTGTCTTTTTGCACAGTGACTGTATTATTGTAACACCTCTTTTAAAGTTATTGTTTGGTTGTTTATTTTCGCTCAATCAAGGTTAAAATTAAGAAAGGGAGAATATCAGAGAGAAAGTGAGAGGAGGGAGGGACCCTGACAGACAAGGAAGGGGAGTAAAATAGGAGGCTACCACTGCTTTTGTTATTAATAAAAATGAATGTAAAGATCTAATTCCTTCCCCAATATTAAGATACTCAGTAATTACAGCATTTCTCCTTCCCATCAGCCCTCAATTCTCCTCTCAGCATGCCTAGGAAATTTGAACATATTCCAGGGAAGAAATCCAATCAAGATGTGACTGCCAAGGTCACACAGGAGGAAATGTTCACCACAAAGACAGGGAAGAGCAAGATAAGTCTCCCCAGGACATCTGCTCTGTCTGTATTTGCATCCTCAGCAGTTTTCTCTCACAGTCAAATGTTCAAAACGCAGAACCAGGCTGCAAGAGCAACAACCCAGCAAGGATGAACAAGTGTGAACCCAGATAACTATTGCTGTCAATGCAACTTGCAGGCAACTCAGTCTGAAGCATATTTCATAATGATGTTTGGGGTTCTCATTAAGTTATAGGGTAATTAGCATCAATGGTCATTGATTTACATAAAGGATGGGGTTGCAATTGCACCATGAAATTCTTTTCCTTCTCAGCAGTGTTTGTAAGAGCAACAATATTTTTCTTTTAACTTGTTCAATATAAGAGAAAGATTGTGGGGACACACACACACACACACACACACACACACACACACACACACACAGGTGAAAAGGTACCAGAATCAACTCCCTCTATCCCAGCCCACACTCTCTTCTTCATGATTCAAATTTCCATTCTTCTCTCATCAACCTAGCCCTTTCCAGGTGCCCCCAGGGTCTCCTGATCTCAGGGAATATATGTATGTATGTATGTATGTATGTATGTATGTATATCACCCATCACCCTCAAACATGATAACTTAGGTGCTCGAGAGTCTAAGAAGAACAAGAAAAAAGTCTACTCTATGTAGGCACTGTGCCTTGGAGTAAGAGAGTATGTATTGATGATCTTATTTAATTTCTTAAAAATTTAGCCAAAGTGACATTACACATAATTTTGTAGACAAATACATTGAAAAGTTTGGGATGATACATATGCCAGTAAGTGATGAAATCAGAAGCACACATGCCAATTCCCATTTTCTCATCATGGTAAGATAGAAAAGATCTTGAGAATGGAATCACAAATGGCACTAACTACAAAAGGACAGAAAGGGTGTAATAGACCTCATTTATTTATAATGAATATTTACTCCATTATGGTCCTGTCACATCACTACTCTGTGTGATTCCACTGGAGGCAGAAGTTATTGATCTTCTTCTACCCATAATGCATTTGCAAGTGTATACAAACTTCCAAGCTGTTTAGTGTTGGAAGTATATTCTTGGGCACACAGGCAAGTAAGACCATCCAGTAATCATCTCTGGAACATGGTAAAGAGAAAACTCCATCCTCCTGCTGTGCAATCTCAGCTGGAGCACTGTAATTCTCTAGGCACTGGAAGCTATATTGGGGCTACAGGAAGAAGGTTGACTACTATTGTTGAGAACAAGGTAGACCAGATGACTCCCTCTTCAATTCCTTCTGCTCTTGCAAAATGAGTTTGTTTAAAGCTCGGAACATTTGTTCTGCTTTTCCTTACAAAGAAAGAAAACATGGGGCTGGAGAGATGGCTCAGCAGTTCAAAGCAGTGGATACTCTTCCAACAGACCTGGGTTCAATTCCCAGCATGGAGGCTTATAATTGTAATCCCAGTCCCAGAGAGTTCTGTCCTCCACAGACATTGCATATACATAATACACATACATATATGCAGGGAAATACTCATAAATAATAAGTTTTTAAGAAGAAAGAAAACACAGTTGGTTCTTGGTCAGATCCCACTTGTCACTCCTGCAAGAACTGGGTCCCCTTCCCAGTTGAGTTGGATGATCTTGCTCTATACTATATAGAGTACCTTACATTCTATAACTCAAATCAGCACACAGCACGACTTTTCTTACCCCTTCATGAAGAGCTTATCACAGAAAATGAATATGTCATAGTTACTGTAGTCACATCATTTAGGAAAGTAATTGGTACATAATAGCCATTGACTGTTTGGAGAACGGGTGGGTTGTAGAGAACTGAAGTCAACTTTGAATGATGTTTTCAAACCTGAAAACATTGAAAGTGACCTTCCACACACAGGAAAATTTAGCTCCATTTTCCCTGAGGTGCTCATGAGAGAAAAAAATGGAACCAGTAGATTTTAAAACCAAACACACAGACACATCTTAATATACTATAATAGAAATAGAAATTATATAATATATAATAGAAATTGTCTTTCTCATATCTGATGACAGGTGTTTAAGGAAAAGCAGCTAGAGTGTATATGTGAGACTCTTGGTGACATTCTGTTATCTTCCAGCCTCTCCTATTTCTATTTGCAATATGACAGCAGACTTGGAGATGCCTTTGGAAGGAGTCTCCTTTATGTCTTCTTTACTGTTTCAAGAATCTCTCTCTCTCTCTCTCTCTCTCTCTCTCTCTCTCTCTCTCTCTCTCTCTCCCTCTCTCTCTCTCTCTCTCTCACACACACACACACACACACACACACACACACACACACGCGCACAGTGTGTGTGTGTGTGTGTGTGTGTGTGTGTGTGTGTTAGTATTTGGTTAAGCCTCATCATTTTGCAAGCCTGTTTTTGTTGTATTGAAGTCTAAATACAAGTGTTTGAAAAATTATGTCGAATTTTATACTAAAAATTTACTTTTTCATATTCAGAGAAACCCTGTCTTGAATTTTTTTAATTGATTATGCTTGTGACAACAGTCAGAATATAACTCTAATCTCCTTAAACATCTATAGCTGGGCTTTGGGCTTTCTACTTTTTTTGTACCTACTTCCAACTTGTGTTTCTTCAAGAATCTGAAAAGAAAGCCAGATCCAGTCCTCTTTGTTGTGCTTAACCTTGAGTTTTGACATTATTTCCCCTATAAATATAAAAAAAAATTTAATTATTTTTTTAGCCAAGTGACATCAGCCATGCTCAACTCTATGAGCTTTCTTTTTTATGGATCTTTTTTCAAGCTCCCTTGACAGCTCTCTAGTGCTTTACAGATACACACACACACACACACACACACACAACACGAGAGAGAGAGAGAGAGAGAGAGAGAGAGAGAGAGAGAGAGAGAGAGAGAGAGAGAGGTTTTATTAAAAAACATATCATGGAATATTTCATATACAAACCACACATGCAAAGTCAAGGATAGTGACAGACAACTGTAATCCCAGCATAATCCCAGCACTTGAATGACTTTGGCAACAAGATTATAAATTTGAGGCTAACCTGGGCTATGCAGTAAGACTTTGCTTTAAAAATAGCAGCAATATATTAAACTGCAACACTCTGTTTCTGCTCTCATCAATCTCGTAATAAAAAGTGAATACAATATATCTTCGTGTCTTCAAAGTCTCAACTGTTTCAGGATTGCTGGAAAGTTTAAGTCCAAAGTCTCTTCAGAAAACTTACTAAGTATCAAAGTACAATGGCATGGAGTAGACATTCTAATCCTAAAAGGGAAGCGTAAGAGACGAACAAGGAAGCACTGGACTAAAGCACAAAGAAAACCCAGCAGAATAAACAGTCAGTCCTGAAGGCACAGGTCTGGAACCCAGAGCATCAACAGCAGGAAGTGAGCCCTAACCGGGTTAAGACCCGGTGTACCTTTTGGCCTTTCTGTCTGAAGACTACTTAGTTCTATTATTGGATTGGCTTCACTTACTGCTCATGGCTTTCTTTGACTACCAGCCCACATCCCTGGGTCTCTAACTTCCTGGAATCTTGTTATAGTTTGAATGTAAGACATCCTCCAGAAGTCACGTGTCTACAATAAGTTTCATGTAACACTCATAACATTGTATTTTTTACTCACAATTAAAATCTTTCTATAAAAAAAAAAAAAAAAAAAAAAAAACCAGGTCCCAGCTAGTGGCACTATTTGAGAAGAGGAAAAATCTTTAGGAGCTGAAGTATAGCTGGAGAATATAGGTTACTGGGGTGGAGACCTTATATAGCCTAGTTCTCACCTTAGTCCAAACCTGGGTTCTTACCTTTCTTATCCACAGAGATGTGAACAAATAGCGTCACACTATTGCGTTTTAATAAGGGTCAGGATAAACAAATAGGCCGAATAGATGTTTATTAAGGGAGAAACAACTCACAACACAGACAGATGAACACAGCAGTTAAAACTGGATGCTTCTCTCTCCAGTCCGGCCAGAAAGAGCTTTCTCTGCCTCCTTCCAAGACCAGGCCCCACAGGTCACTTCGGCCCCTGGCTCCACCCCTCAATGGGTGTGGTCAGTGCCACAGAAGCAGACACAGTGAATATCCCACTACATCACACTCCTACTGCCATGGACTTAGAAGCTTCAGTCTGTCTGCCCTCAAGCTCGTGTGATATATATATATATTCAGAGGAACCCTGAAGACAGGGAAGACAAGGATAATAAAGGAAACTATTGAAATGGTTTGTGCCAAAGATAACAATGGCTTGAGTTAGGACAATGAAAACAAGAAAAGTTCAAACAGACTTCATGTTTTGTGAGAGATGAGTAATAGTAAGGAAGGATGTATGCCTCCACATTGTCCTCTATAGATTTAGGAACATTTTATAGCAATTTCCACAAGTAAACACTTTGAGTTTGTTCTGAATCTGCACAGTGGCATTAAGTGGACTGTAAAAATCCTAATAAAGTACAATAATCTACATTTGTATTTAAGAGATATTTAATGAATGTTAAATAAAGTATAAACTAAACAATTTGTACTGGTTGACTCATTGAAAAATTTTATGACAGGATGATTTAAACTCATGAGTCCATCAATTTGGTACTAGATATATAAATACTAATGTCCCCTTTTAATTAAATGTTATATGCCATTAAATTTGCAAATTACATCCAAGCTTACTCGTGAATTAGGTTGAAAGTTGAGAAAGAATGAAAAATAGATCCATATAACAGAAAAAAAAACTAAAAAAAATTTAGTCATGGGTACTTGCTACATATTAAATATGAAAGAAATATTACACACAAAACAAAATGAATGTCAGATGAATTAAAGAGAGAAGCCTTCAGTTACATTAAGATAATAAACTCTTATAGGTCTGTGTACATTGTGAAAACAAAGGACAAGTGTCAGGGATGCAGCTCACTGATGGTGCCCTTGACTAGCACAGGCAAAGCTCTGGGGTTTACCTCCAGCCTGGCAAAGCACACAAGGAAAGCAAATGACAAACATATCTACACTAAATGAAACCTTAACAGAACAAAAGACATCATGAGCATTATAAAAGCCAGGATATAAAACCAGCCTAGATGATCATCAACAAACAGATGGATACATAAGGTATAGAACATATGCACAATGGAGTTGTAGTCTGTCATAAAGAAGAATCAAATCACATCTTTTGCATTAAACGCAGATTCAGAGAGACAAGGGTTGTCATGCTTTGTCTCACACATGGAATGTACTTTTTAATATAAAAATTGTCACGTATGTGTTATGTGACATGAAAATGGAGCCTTTGAGATGGAAGAAAGGGGTCTAAAGGAAGAGGAATGAACAATAGAGGGTAACATGGGGAAGAAACAAAATATTTCACACATTTTCTCTCATATGAGAAATCTATGTTTAACTATGCACAGATGTATATCTAGTATAAACGTACACATAAACATATGATGTGAATGCAGATGGGACACCATTTGGAGTAGGTGAAGGAACTGATGTGGGGGACAAAAGAGAAAGAAGGGTGGGGGAGCATGTGTGAGCACAATAGAGTTACATATACAGGTGAATATGTCACCAGACACCCATTATTATCTAGTATGCTAAGTAAAAAATTATTAGCAAAAATAATATCAAAAAGATAAATATAAGCATGCCTTTTCTCATATGTGAAAACAGATTATATATGTTATATATTATAATTATATATCATTATATTATAATTACATGTTTTATATCTATAATGTATATATAGTATTAAAATAAAACGGGTCTATGGTAGGGAAGCTAAGGCTCTAACGAAAGTGAAAGGGGAATGGCAGGATAGGGTAATGGGAGAGAAAGTAAACAATCACATTTTCTCTCATAGTCAGAACCTAAATGTACATGTGTGTTACGTGAAAGAGGACTGTTCAGAGCTAGGAAGCAGACCAAAAGGAAGAGAGGAAAAAGGAATGAAAGGATGGAGGATGTTTGAGAGCCTGAACAAAGGAGAATGACAGAGTTTGTGAAATGTAACAATGAAGTACTAATTTGTATGTAAGCAAAAAAAAAAAAATAGAAAAATTGTAGGTAAATGCTAAAAGTAGTATTAAGCACTTAACAAGCAACTGGAAATATACATAGCAAATACATATACCAGCTATGGAAAGAGAGAGAGGCAAAGACAGAGAGAGAGAACATTTATGGAAGTACAGAAAAAGTAAAACACATTGTCCAAGTGAAAAGCAGAACAGGTGAACAGGAAGTGTGTGTGTGTGTGTGTGTGTGTGTGTGTGTGTGTGTGTGTGTGTGTGTGTGTGTGCTGCTGGAAAAACTGAGCTCAGTAACCAAGCTGCATGCACTTCCAAGTCACCCCTTCCTACTCATATACTACTTCCTCACACAGATAGCTTCCTTTTGGACCACCCTGAAGCTTTAAGAACTCATTAGTCCAAGTTAAACTTCTGTCTCACTTTTCACTTAAAATCTCTCTCATCTCTTCCCAGCACAAGCATAAACATAGTTTGGGCCCAGCATTGGTGGTGGTAGAGAAGAAGTATTCTTTCTTTCATTCATCTTTCCTTTCTTCTCATCCTGGTTGATGACTATAACTGGGACTCATCATGCAAAGGGAGATTTCAAAGGAATACTTGTGAGCTGGGGTTTGGTTGCATTGGTAACATCAGCCATTTATAAGTTTGAAAATGCCAGGCTGCGTGTTTTCCTAATACTGTCCATTCTAATGATACCCACAGCTGAATGGTTGTGCCTTTGTCTTAATAAGGGGTCAAATTATTTGTCCAGTTTGATGACTGTTCTAGTGAGTGCTGAGCTTAGAATGTCACATGCCTCTCAAGAATCCGTGACAATTCTACAGTGTTTTCTCATCCTTTGCACCACTTAGCTAGGTAATGGGTAACAAACACTAAGGGCTGTTGGTTTGATCACAGATGGTGAGCTGCCCCATTGCTTCTCGAGTAGCCAACAGAGTCATGTGTAGATTTCTACTAGATGCTTTACATGCTGCTGTAGCTACTGACCACACAACTTCCCAGTTGAACCAGGACACTTCTGAGTGTGAAAGTGGAAGCTCCTCAGGAGCTTCATGACTGCAGGGAGCAAAGATGATTTTATGGTTTGCTCAGATGGGAGGAAGGGTTGAAGGGGAAAGGATAGATGGAGGAAGTGGTGGAGAGCAGAGGTAGGACACATCTATGTGCTCTGTATGAAGATCTTTAAATAATCAACTGAGTCTCACACCACTAAGGGTACAAATCTCGAAAATCCAGTAGAGCTTGGAAAGTTAGAAATGTCAAGCATTGTGAAAGGAGAAGGATGGAGAGCCACCAATAGGAATAAGGAATAAAAGATGCAAGAACGAGTCTGAGGCTTGGAAGGAAATGATCCCACTTGTTTTCAACTCATACAGGCAAACAGTTGAGTGTATAAGGAGACTGAAGACGGATGGAAGACAAAATGACCTGGGAACAGACTACTATTCTGTCTGGGAGAAGAAGAGAATAGTGAGGAGATCAGACCCTTGTGCCAAAAGATGCTGGGAGGCAGCAGAAACTCCATTTTCAGCTCAGATAAGCCAAGGTTCACTAATGCTGTCCTCTCTGCTGAGAGCTAGTGGGAAGGTCCCACACTGAGAAGTCATATTAAAGCCTGGAGCAAATTACCTGGGCAAGTGGTACCTACCTTTCCTCATCCATCTGTTTCAAGTGAGAATAATTACCTCAACTGTGAACAATTGGGAAACTACGTGGAAGCCACACATCTTCAGAGTCTGATCACTGTTTTTAAACAGCATCTCATCTGTCCTGAGTGGAGAGATAACAGACTCTGCCCCACGACCAAGCCGTTGGTGTAGTTTCTTGTCTGATGTTCATGTGGTGGACATCTTATCACTGTGGTTCTGTTAGTCACATTCTGTTGAAAGATAAATGTAGTTTCCAGACATGGTGGCTTTCCATCTTACCATTCACTCGCCTCTTCTGAGGAGTTTCTGCTCTTGGGGTCAGTCACAGTTCATTATTCTGTGGGACTCAGAGCATCTAAAAGACAGGCTAGTGCAGAGTGTGTTCATGTACATGCAGAAAGAAGGAAGGTGTATGTGTGTATGTGTGTGTGTGTGTCACAGAGAGAGAGAGAGAAAGAGAGAATTTGTGTCTGTGTACATGTATGTATGCATGCATGTTTATGTTTGTCTGTGCATTTAGTTGGGGGAAAGAGGTCAGATAAAAATGATTGAGGACAAAATATCTCCCAAGCGTGCCTAAACTTTATATCTAGAATTAGCTCTCAACCTTCTCAACACTGGGACCCTTTAATAAAGTTCCTCATGCTATGGTGACCCCCAACCATAAGATTATCTTCATTGCTTTTTCATGGCTATAATTCTGCTACTGTCATGAATCGTAATGTAGTATCTGTGTCTTCCAGTGGTCTCAAGCAACCCCTGAAAATGGGTCTTTTGACCACTCCCCCACAGAGGGCTCATGACCCACAGGTTGAAAATTGCTGATCTAGAATATTTCCCCTTCTCAGATTTCAGGTGAAGAAACTGAATCAAAGACATCCTTAATAAAGCCGCATTTTAAAAAGTCACTTTTTGTCATTCCTCCTTAATGAGAGGAGCCTGAACAGAAGAGGAGTTGGGCTTATTAAGCTCATTTTTTTGTTGTTCTATTTTTCTTGTTCTAAAGAGTTCCAAGATTCAAAGCCAGGACAACAAAGAAGCTCTCATTCCTCTTTATGGGCTAATATGTTTGTTTTGTTCACTTTAAATTGGGCTTAAATTAGGCCTCAGAAGGAGGGAAATCATTAAAATCCTGATTTGCAATGCTGGCAAGTTGCCATCTACAATGCCGGTAGCATCGCTTTTGATACAGCTTAAAAGAGAACAGAACAAACCCCAAAACAAGATCATGGTCCCACTTGCTGCTGATTTATAATGGTTTCTTCAGATGGCAAAATTAGAAAGATGAAGACATTGATTTCTGTTGGGCAGGCTTTGTGTAGATGTAAGCCAGCTATGCATCTTTCTAATAATTTTATCAAGATATAGACGTAGAAACCCACAAATAGGCACGCATGTTATAAAAATTGATATCATATACAATGCATAAATGTGTACTTTGTTTTTTTCCACCTAATCTTATATTGTTACCCTTGCTTTTTGCCACAGAATATATTCTGTGGAAACCAATGTTCTGTGTCTAAATAACATCCCATCCTAGGCTAGTCATAAATCATCATTAACTTGAGAGTTGCTTCTCACTGTCTGCAGACATGATGCCCATTTTTACCGTTTAGCGAGGAGGAGGCACCTCTCAAATATGTATCCTTTTTTCCGAGGCAAGGTTTTTCTGTGTAGCTCTGGCTGTCCTGGAACTTTAGACCAATCTGGTCTTGAACTCACAGAGACCCACCTGTCTCTGCCTCCATGAGTGCTGGGATTAAAGGTGAGAGCCACCATCATTGGCTTCCAATATATTTTTGACATCAGATACTTCTTTAAACTCTCAGCAGTGGGGTTTTACATTTAGAGTGATGCACATCCTGAACCCTTTGCAGCTCTTATTGGGAGATGCTCCCCACATCCACAGAGCTTGTCACCATGACTCCCAGGAAGGTTATGACCGGGTGGGAGGGAGTCTGGACATCAGAGGCTTCTCAGAGGAGATATCAGTCCTCACACTGCATCCCATTCCAGCCTACCTCACTTTCTACATACACCATGGGGAAAAGGATAGATGCTCTCACCTATACTCAAGAAGTGGCTTTGCCTGGACACCCAGAGAACTACCTAAGTGTATCCTGGAGGTGGGAACCTAGCAGTCTGGAATCTAATCCATATTTCATGCACATGAGATTAAAGAACTGAAGATGGGGGGTCTTGGGTATGATTTCAAAGAAACCGTGTCTCCATGGAGGGCCCCAGGAAGGGAAAATAGTTAAGATCTCAAGGGTAAACTGGGAGGGGGAGTAAAAGAGCGGATGGGGGAATGGGATCATGAGGGTTCAAGATGGTCAAGTTGGGGGAGGGACAGAGAGGGGAAGCAATGAAAGAGATATCTTGACTAAGAGAACCATTATGGGGTTAGGGGGAAACCTGGTACTAGGGAAATTCCCAGGAATCCACAAGGATGACCCCAGCTAAGACACCTAGCAACAGTGGAAAGTTCCTGAACTGGCCTTCCCCTACCATCAGATTAGTGACTACCCTAATTGTCGTCATAGACGCTACATCCAGTAACTGATGGAAGCAGGTGCAGTGACCCACAGTCAAGCACTGGGCTGAGCTCCTGGAGTTCAAAGAGAGGGAGGATGAATTATAGGAGCAAGGGGGCCAAGATCATGATGGAAAAACCACAGAGACAGCTGACCCAAGCTAGTGGAAGCTTGGGGACTATGGACTGACAGCTGGGGAACCTACATGGAACCGAACTCGGCTCTCTGAATGTGGGTGACAGTTATTTGGCTTCATATGGTGTGGGGGAGGCAGGGGGTCTGGCAGTGATACCAGGACTTATTCCACGTGCATGAACTGGCTTTTTGGAGCCCACTCCCTATGGGGAAATACCTTACTCAGCCTTGATACAGGGGAAGGGCTTGGTTCTACCTACATTGGTATGCCAGACTTTGTTGACTCCCCAGGGGAGGCCCTATATCCTCTGAGGAGTAGATGGAAGTGGGATGAAGTGAGGTAGAGCAGGTGAGAGGAGAGATAGGTGGGAGAACTGGGGTTGTTAAATAAAATGAAAGGATTCTCTGATTGATTACCTGGACCATCTAGCAGTACAAAAAGATTTGATGAAGGATGCTAGAGGTGGGTAGCATGACACTAAGACACTAAGGGAAAAGTTTGGCTATCTAAAGAGTGCATCCTTTCCTCAGAACTAGGAGCTCCACAGAGCACCCTAAGAGCACTCCAACAGGCTTTACACATCTGAACCAGACTGAGTGATAAACAGTCCCAATGCAATGGGACATTCCCTGTCCCCTGAGAGCACACCCCTTCCTCTCCTGTCCCCTGCCTTTGGACTCTAAAGAACAGAAGGACAGAAACCCCCATAGATGATGGTACTTTTGGTTCAATCAAGGTTCAGACTTTAGACTAGGCTAAGAATGTTTAGATGTCGAATGTGACCCAGACAAAAAGGCCTGAAGCATCATGGCATCTGCCTCAGAATTCACCCACAAGGGCAGGAAAGAGTGTTCCCTCCTAAATGGAGATGCAGGAGCAGAGTGAAAACAGGATAATCTGCTTTCAAATCCCGACGTTCAATATTCCAGTGAAGATTTCTTCAAATTATACTGTTTATATGGTGACAAATAAATCATAAAGGGGGTTAAACCAATTGGAAAACCGGAATGTAACTAATCAAAGAGAATACAGACAGCAGCAGATATCAGACCAGTCAGCCTGTGGATGGTCCCTTAATGTCATCAACTTGCTTTCTCTGTAAGTTATAATCACACCATTTGTGTCAGCTGGAAACCTCACGGTAGACTGCGGCTTAACTCAGTGCAACAGTACTTGCTCACCTGGCATGCAGGAGTCCCCCAACAAACAAAAACAAAGCAAATACCCTTTGCTAAGAAAGGAGTTTAAGTAAAACCAGGAGCTACTGAGTAGCTATTTTATTTTATGTTATTTTATTGGCACTGAGAAACTAATAGGCACTAATTATCTGGTCACAAAACTCACAGACACAAAAAACATAATTTTGCAAACTTTCTGTAGCTCAATTTAATAACTATCCAGAGTCTTTAGTCTTCATGATTATATGTACATTCTACTCAATCCAGTGTTCATCTGTAATTGGTACACTTCAGATTTCCCATCATCCGACTGACGTCACCACATGTGGATCCAGTTCTGTTCTACTCAGAACCAGTAAGAAGGAAGCTGTTAGTTCTAGTTTCCAGAGCCCATAGCTAGGAAAAGAGACTCCATCAGTCACCAAAGGGCCCTTAGGGGAGATGTACAGTGTTGCAGGTCAGGGAGGAGATATCTCCTCTAGACCTTTGCCTCCGACATCAGATGTATCTCCAGAAATGAACAATAGAAATAAGGACATTTGAACCCAAAAGGAACTACCTATTTGCCTGACATTTTAATATTCTAAATCTGGTGGTGAGAAATGATGATGAAAAAATTCTATCCCCATGGCTTCTACATATCAGACAGTGAATATACTTTAACTTTATAACAAAGGCAGATTAATATGTCTCCAGCTTGAAATGACTTTGAAATTGTCTAGAAAGCTAACTGGTATGCACAAGGTCCCACATTCATTCATCAATCACTTTGAAATATGTAATTAAAACCCCCTATAAGCCTCCAAAAGGTGAGGGGCATTTTTTAATATATGACTTAAACAAAGGTCTTACAGGACAGTTGTAAGCAGATGGACACAGTCTCTGATGACTCATAGAAGGAAAATAGAATTCATCTCTATACCCCTACCCCATTTGAAGAAACAACAGAGTGGAAAGATATTACTTGTCTGGGTTTTTTTTCCTCCAAGAGGCACAATCAGGCTTAAGGAAGATATGCTAGCATGCTAGACAAGAGTTATCCCAGTGAGTGACACTGCCAGCCTCAAAGTTTCTCTTTAAAATCACCAACTTACCTTCCTTCTCCCAAGTTTCATTAACATGGAAAGTAGGAGAAAATAAGATGAGAGAAGTTTTGTTCCCACTCGGGTGCAGGTAATAACCACAGAGGTTTGATAGTCTACCTTCAGTGGAATTAATGACTTTTTTTTTTCAAGACAGGGTGTCTCTGTGTAGCTCTGGCTAGATCTGGAGACCAGGCTGGCCTCCAATTCAGAGAGATCCATCCAAGTACTGGTATTAAAGGTGTGCACCACCACTGCCTGGCATGAATTACTGGCTTTTAAACCTTCCTGCCCACTCCTCTCCCTGACAGTTCCTGAGAAAGCTAAGAGTCATGTACTGGTTTCTTGATGCTGGTCTGCCATTCTGTCCTGTTGTGTACTCAGTCCGTCCTATGATGGCTACCACCATCAGAGCCTTTTCTTCATCTTGCTTCTACATTCCTAACTTTCTGGATGCCTCTGGCTTGATCTTATTGCCAGCAAGAAGGGGGACATTTTTCTCCCTAACAATGTTTTGGCAAGCAGCCACAACAGTCGCCTGTCTGTTGTTTTCATTCAGACATGCAGCAGGTACCTAAAACGTACTCAGCTATCAACCACCACATGCCAGGCACTGGGCTTTCATGTGGGACATCCGGGAGCAAGACAATGATGGTAACTGTGGTGTTGGCAGAGTGCATTATCTGTTGTTGGTATTATCACTCTTTTCTGTAGAGTATCATTCAGACAACCTGCTCAGGCACAGAAAACCATGGAGTGACACTTTTCTTGGGGCAGAATAGTAAAGAAGCCATGAATGATTTTAGAAAGTAATGACAAGAACATGCCTTTGCTTATCCTAACAAAATCTATTTATTATTTAGTGAGCTTTGAAAGCAGAAGAACTTAACTAGAATTGTCCTATATGCTAGGGGATCTCCAGGTTAAGGTCAGATACCCAACTCAGTTACTTACCCTTTTCTTTCAGGATCGATTCCCCCAGCCTTCTAAGAGGAGGTCATGTTATTTAGTTCAGGGAGGGCTACAATTTACAATCCTCCTGCCTTGGCTTCTCAAGTGCTGGGATTAGAGATATATGCCATCATCCAAGCTCTTTAGGATAGTTATTTTATCCTGCCCTGGAATCCTGCAGGGCAGAGACAACCAAAGTCCCTTTTTTGTCTTAAGAAATTTTGTAGTTATGTAGTTGAGGCTGTACTGTTGTGGAATATTATTTTAAGATGTGTTACATTGGTTTATGCTGTAGAACATTTGTTTTAATGATGCAATGATGTGTTGCATTCTTTTATGTTGCATTTGTTTAACTCTGTGAAACTGTGTAACTTTGTCTGCCTAAAACATTTGATTGGTCTAATAAAGAGTCTAATAAATAAGTCTAATAAAGAGTAGCAAGGTAGGAGAAAGGAATAGGCAGGGCTGGCAGGCAGAAAGAATAAATAGGAGAAAAGGTGAGATAAAAGATCAAGGAACAATATTTAAAAGGGGGGAGTTAAGCCATCTAGCTACACAGCCAGCTACAGAGTAAGAGGGAAAGAAAGGTATACAGAAACAGAGAAAGGTAAAAGTCCAGAGGCAAAGGTAGATGTGATAAGTGAAGAAAAGCTTTCTAGCAGCAAGCCAAGCTAAGGCCGGGCATTCATAAGAGATGAAGAAGAAGAAGAAGAAGAAGAAGAAGAAGAAGAAGAAGAAGAAGAAGAAGAAGAAGAAGAAGAAGGAGAAGGAGAAGGAGAAGGAGAAGGAGAAGGAGAAGGAGAAGGAGAAGGAGAAGGAGAAGGAGAAGGAGAAGGAGAAGGAGAAGGAGAAGGAGAAGGAGAAGGAGAAGGAGAAGGAGAAGGAGAAGGAGAAGGAGAAGGAGAAGGAGAAGGAGAAGGAGAAGGAGAAAGGAGAAGGAGAAGGAGAAGGAGAAGGAGAAGGAGAAGAAGAAGAAGAAGAAGAAGAAGAAGAAGAAGAAGAAGAAGAAGAAGAAGAAGAAGAAGAAGAAGAAGAAGAAGAAAGAAAAGGAGACGGAGATGGAGATGGGGAAGCCTTTGTTTAGGAATGGGAACTGGGTGCATGTGTGAGAAAAATGAACTTCATAAATCCATTTCATTCCATTCATTGACTTTAAAAATACCACATTATCCAGTGAGCATTGCACAAGATATGGGTGTGTGGGTTGAAAGCATGTTAATTCGATTGAGCAGGTAGTAGACCTACTATGTCTTTAAACGGCATTCCAAAAGTTGAGTGGCTTACCAGCTATACAGGGTGAGAGGTTGGCAAGTGAGAACAGCCCAGCAGTGTACATGCATCTTGCCTTTGTACAACCTGGGACTGGGAGATAAGAGGGAAAGGCAGGGCTGGGTCAGATAATATCTAAGACATAATCTCAGTTTGGAAGTATTTTTTTCTTGCTGAACCACTTATATAATGTTTTGACTTTCGTTTCTTGACATTGTCCATATCTATTTAGCATCTTCAAATGCTATAGAACAGACCATACTCTATTGCAGCCTTTTCTCATCATATAGGTTACTAACTTTTCTCCTGTTTAATGTTCTACCCTTGCGTCCCAGAGTAAAGATAACCCCCTTTCAGATAAGAACATCCATATTAGAAATGAATATAGTGACATGATTATTAACCCTTCCAGCTGCTACATATTATATTATGACAATTACACCTATGTCTCACCCTGAATTATCCTGTATGGCATTTGCAACTATCTGAAATTATATTGCTGTTTGTGTACATGGATGTGTGTGTGTGTGTGTGTGTGAGGTGTGTGAGAGAGAGAGAGAGAGAGAGAGAGAGAGAGAGAGAGAGGGAGTGTGTGTGTGTTTATGTGTGCATACACGCACGTTCATATGCTCATGGAATAGGAATAATTCCTCAGTTATGATACACCATTTTGTCTTAGTTTATTTGCTTTTTAATATGGTTTCTCACCAAGTACACTAGGCTGGCTGACCAGTGAGCCTCAGGGATCACTCTGTCTCTGTTTCTATAGCACTGGGATTACAAGTGCGCGCACACACACACGCGCATGCGCGCACACACACGTCCTGCAGGGGTTCAGGGACAAAACTGATGTCCTAGTGCTTACAAGGGGAACACTTTACCATATAAGCTCTCTCCCCAACCTGACATACTGTTTGCCTGTCTTCCCATTTGTATGATTGTTTTCATTAACAGGAGGTCTGTGGGGTCTAGGCCTTCACTTGTTTGTCACCATGCTCAGCAGCCAGAGCAGTGGCAGCCAAAAGCAGAATCCCAAGGGACACTTTTCAAAATGTACCGATGAATTTTTTTTTGAACAAGTATATGATTTCTATGCATTGGTTTTCCTGGACCTTTTAGATTCTTGGAGACTTATCAAAGAATTTCTAAGCCAACAGAGCTCATTGATAGATTCTGAGTCAAGACTCCAGTGATTGGGTAGCCAGGCGGCTGGAATCTGAAGGCAGTGTGACAGCATGGCCATAAGAAATATTTGGGAATGAAGAGAAATTTGCAAATCAAATTCTGGACATGTCTGTGGAGATGGATTTAGCTTATTTCCACATATTGCAATTCATTATATTCATTGCTGGAGTCAGGAAAAAAAAACCCTCAGAGCTCTTGGGATTACCTCACACGGGAGAAAGCGCTGAGGTGAGCTATCATCTTTGAAGAAATATGTTCTGTCAGTGTCACCTCACATTTTAGGGGTTAGGGTTATCAAATGGGGCTTGTCAAATTCACCTCATGCTGGGTCAAGGTTATTAACCAATGGAGCCCAGGACTGATCTACAGTAAAGAATTTTCTCACAAACAAGAAAGAAAAAGGTGATTAAACTGACAGAGGACTGAAGGACCATTGTAGAGGATACAGCAGGGGCCTTTGGTGCTGAACCTCAGCAGATTATTTGAATGCCTGGAATACATGCTGATCAAATCTGGACCACAAGGCTAGGAAAGGGAACACATGGGTGACAGAATCATGCTCCCCCCAATATCTTTTGGAGCTATAACAATGGACTGAATATAGCAAGGCTGAATTTAATAAAGATACATATCAAGGCACATACTCGGGTTCCACAGATCACACATGTGATCCAGCTGAAATTGTCTAAATTAACCAAACCATTTCCAAGCCACATAAGCAATAATATGAAAAGTTCAGTCCCCAGCACCAAATCATAAGCTTTAGTGGCCAATGCTACCACCAGATACCTTGTGCTTTGTGCAATTCTGTGCCTCGGTGCCTGTCTGAAGAGAACCTGGTGTCTCTCTAGCTGTGATAGGCACAGTACCCCTCTGCCAGTGTGATCTTTCTTAATGCTGATTCAACTTCTTTTGCTTTGCACGCCATCATCTCTGAGCCTATTCTCTGGGAGGCACTCTGACCATAGCTAGATAGCTCAAGGATGTAAGATTTGATGGATTGATCAATCTTTTCAAATAAGAAAATGCAGCTCCTCGGGGCCCTCATTTTGCTATAAGTAAGTGTAAGCTGGATCTGAGCATAAAAAATGTACCAGTGCAGCCTGAAATGCTGTGCTTAGACCCAAACCATCTTGTAACGGTTTAGAACTGAAATACTTTCCAAAGGCCCTTCTGCTAGAGGCTCTGTTGTTGTTGGGGCACTGTTTGGGATGCTGGAACTTTTAGGAGGCAGGCCTTAATTATTTTCCTGCCTCCACAAGCAGCTGTTGACTCTGTTGACTTTCTCACTTACTCTGAGGACCAGACCACATCCCGAGCTAGGGCAAGTAACCCAGAAGTGTATCCCCAAAAGTGGAGATGAGAAGACCTGACAGTTTAGCACATGAGTGAGTATTCCTTCTGATTACCAGGGAAACATAAGAAAGGAATCTCACTTTTTATATATGTAATTGTTATATGTTATATACATGCATATATATTATAAAAACATGTTCAACACTTAAAATTTGGACAAGATAGGTAAGTCCAAATGTACGTGTATTTTTATTCCACATACACATATGTATTTATAGAATAAACGTTGCCTCATACTTGCTATCACTGCCATCCTCCTCCAAAGGCCTTTATGCTAAAGGCCAGTTTGTGAAAGTGTGACAATATTTGCAAGTAGTGAGACCTTTCACAGATAGGGCCCAGTGGGAAAAAGTTAGGTGACTGGGACATGTCCTTGGGAGGGGAAATGGGATTTCCAGCACCACCCCAGCACACTTGCTCTCCTACCACACAAATGCTTCCCTACCAGGAGGAGACAGGCAATTTCCTCTGCCATGTGCTTCCTGCCATGATTTACCATCTGTAGGTCCAAAGGCACCAGAGTCCAATAACCAGGGATCCAAATCTCTGAAGTCACAAAGCAACATATAACTTTCCTTTTTTGAGACCAAGTGTTACTCTGCAGCTCAGGCTGGCCTGAAATGCATGATGATTCTCCTGCTTCCTGAGTTTGGGATTCTAGGCATGCATGACCACAACCAGCCCTTTTGTCTTATAAGTTGTTTATCTCAGGGGCTGTGTCACAATGATGGAAAATGTGGTACTTCGTTGCTACTTTTTCTGCTTTATAGAATATTAAGATGTTTTAACCATGACAGTTTTATTCTACTTCAAGGCCATTGAAGAATGCACAACAAAGCTTCTTTATAAACAGTTTAAACTTTATTATGAAGAAAAAAATCATGCAGCAAAATTAGTCAGATCCAATGTCTACACATCTCAGTGAACTTGGGCACACTTAGAATTTTTTTTCCAAGTTGAGTACCAAGGTGAGTAGGTTTCACTACCTCCAAGTTTTTTCACTTATGACTTAATATTCTAAGTACTTATTGTATCAGAATCCAGCCACCGAATCAGTCAAGGATAGTTCTCAGTGCCTCCTTCCCACTACTCCATTGGACACCTCTTTTTCCTCTCTCCAGGGGAGTGGGGGGTGGGGGTGACTGGGGTTGACAATGCTTCATCTTCTCACCACTTTTAGAGTGATGTCGCGTGACTAACTTGGAAAGGGGCCAAAAGGATTATAAATATCATCTTCAATCTGATCTGGAAGGATGATAATTATGATGTTGGGTTGTTCTGCAAGCAAAACCAGAGAAGAAGTGAGAAGTCCAAATGAATGTCATCCATATAGCACCTTCCCAGGCATAAGTGGTCCCTTCCCTATTGTCATTCTCAGCGTCTTCTCCTACTGTAGCGAGGAAGAGGTAAGATGTTATATTATTTGGAAGCCTTCCACTCTCTCTATCTGTAACTGGCTTCTTCTCTTTGATGGCAAATCAGAATCCTCCAGAGCTGTGGCCTCAGTTACAGTTCTATTGCTAGGAAAAGACACCATAATTAAGGCAACTTTTTTTTTTTAATTGTTAATGTGAAGCCAAGGCTGGCCTCGAACTTGTGATCCTCCTGCCTCTGCCTCCTCCAACAAATCCTATCTGTGTGTGCCACCACAACCAGCAAGTAAGGCAACTTAGAGAAGAAAACATTTCACTGGGAGCTCCCTTCAGATGCTTGGTCCATTTATCGTCGTGGTGGGGAGTGTGGCAGCAGGCAGGCATGCTGCTGGAGAAAGAGCTGAGAGCTACATCCTGACTCACCAGCAGAGAGAGATGTGAGATTGGAGCTGGCAAAGACTTTTTAACCTCCAAGCCCACCCTCATCTCTTCCAACAGGGCCACACCTCCCAATCCTTCCCAAACAGCTCAGTTCCCTCCTGACTAAGCATTCATATATGTGAGGTTAGGGGTCACTGTCCTTCAAATCCCACAAGGTTGACATCAGTGATGTCCCAACAAGGACAGGGGCTGAGGGAAGCAAAGCATCCTGGGGAGGATTTGGGAAGTCTACCTAGGGACACAGCTGTCTTTCTGTACACAAGAGATATGCCAAGACATCCTCAGGGCTTTTGCTCAAGGGCAGGGACTCTGTTTTGTTCTTCTCTGCATTCCCACTTCTCAGCACTGTGGCTAAGTCAAAGCTAGCATTTCTCTTTTATAGTTGATGGCCCTTGGGGAGATGAGCTGCTTTCTATGCCTCCTCTAACAAAGCCTTAAATTCCACCTGGCTTTGCACCTACACTAGTAGTACATACATCACTGTGGTACATATATCCACATCACTGTGTTATCAGACAGCAGAAGACAGGTACAGTAAGTCTTCCTTCTCTGCATCACAGACAACTGATGTGGTGATTGTTGTTCTTTTGTTACAGTTATAGGATAAGGCTAGAGGTGGGGGGGGGGAGTTGTGGTGTCCTGAGTGGGGGTCCCAAGGTAAGGGAACACGTGGGAAAGCATAGCAGGTTCCTTAGCAGGTGAGGGTGACCGAGGTGGAGCAAATAACATGCCAGGCAGACAGAGCTTTAATGACAAGTTTATTTAGAAGGGGGAATAAAGGGGAAGGTTAAAAAAAAGACAGAGAGACACCAGGAACAGAAGAGAAGAGAGGAGAGGGAGGCGAGAAGAGCAAAGGAGAGAGGAAGTGGGCGGGGTCTGCCTTTAAGGGGTCCTTTACACCTGAGTGCAGACCAGTACTCATGGAACCCTGGGCTGACCAGAGTACTGCCTGAGTGCATTCTGCCAGGTGACAGGGGCAGGCCAGCATAAATGCCTGAATCCTTACAGTGACATAGTCCGTGGTGAGCACTCAGTGAATGTGAGTGAATGAATGACTGAGGATGTACAGATTCGGATGCTGCTATCTTGGTGAGCGGAATATGAGGCATGTGTCTCTGATGACTTCCTGCACTCTCCTGCTTTGCCCCCCATGGCAGCGGGACTTTGCTGAGACACCGTCAAGAGTCACTCAAGCCCACCCAAGTGTCTGTTCTTCATGGAACCTGCTCTGTCCCCCTTTTTGGGTATAAGGAGCCTCTGGCTTTTCTTTTCTTTTATCGCAGATTCAAGCCATCATCATTTCCTCTCCCTCCTCTTTAGAAATAACACAGCATGAGTCAGGAGAGTCGGCGGAGTGGTTAAGAGCACATGTTGCTCTTGGCTCCCATCACCCACATTTGTGGCGCACAATCATTTGTCACTCGGGTTCCAGGGCATTTAACTCCCTTTTCTAACCTCCACAGGCACCAGACACACTTGTGGTGTATGTACATGCAGGCAAAACACATGAATGTACCTGAAACTAAATAACATTTAAAAATTAAAACAACATATAATGTAACACGGACTGGTATAATATACTGTGATGTCATAACACAACAATACAACAGTAACATAACCTGTCCAGTCTTGGGCTCTCCCCCTTCCTCTTAGAGCTTCTCACCTGGTGCTAAGAGTCTCAGGTTGGCTTCTCAGCAGCCGATAGAGTTGGGCAAAGGGGTTCTGTGGTGACTCAGAATGGGGAATGCTGTTCCCATCCCCCTCTAAGACAATATATACAACAGAAAAGAGACTGGAGTCAGGAAAAGGGTTAATAGAAGGGGAGAAGAGAGCCAAGGGAGGGTGATGGGGGAGTATGAGCAAAGAACAATGCTACCCATGTACGAAAATGTCCTAATGAAACCCATTAAGTAAAAGCATTAATACAAAAGACAAGCAAGGCAGCAAGGCTGCAGGAGGTGCAGACAAGGCAGCTCAGAGTTAACTATAACCAACTGGGCATGGGCTCCCTGCTTTGAATTAGCTATGCATTTTCTTTTTCACTAACAATATGGGAGGAGACCCCCGGGGATGGGAGTAAATCCCTAATGAGATCTAACATGTCCAAAGCTGACTGAGTTCCTGGCTTTGCTCCCATTATTTGCTCCTCCCCATCTCAGAAACCCCACTCTTCCCCCACTCCTGTGACAAACGCAAAGCCATGCTTGGCCCCTTTCTGTTGCTCACAGCCCATCTGCAGTCTATGGAGACATCCCACTGGTCCTACCTTCAAAACATATTCAGAAACTGGTCATGCCTCCCTGTTACTACCAGTTGCCATGCTACCAGTTTCTCTGCCTCAGCCATACTGGCATTCAGGCCCCATAATTGATAATTGTTTGTAAAGGGGAGGCAGCCGTATACTCTGAGGTGGCATCTCTCATATCTATCCACCCACTAGGAACACATACCAACCTCCTTTTCCTCTAAGTTGTGACAAACCAAAGCATCCCTGGACATTGCCAGATGTTTCACAAGGGAAAAGAATTGTGTAATTGATAACCATTGTTCTAGACTAAGCGCTGTCCGCTTTCCCCTAGACGACCGTGATCGTCAACTGTGTGACCTCCATCTTCAGCCCTGACCTCCTCTCTGCTGTCTAGTCTCAACCCAACTACTAGTGGAGCTTACCTAATCTGAAAACCACATCATTCCACTATTTTCTGTTCACCACCCTCCCAACACCCCATCTTTATTAAAACCCTATCCTTCAGCAGATTAAAAAGCCCTACCCAATCCCCACCAGCCCCACCCACCAAAATCACCTTCTTAACTCCTCTCTCTTATTTGTTCTAGGAGCTGCAGCCATCATGGCCTTCTTGTTGTTTCCTAAATTCCCAGCACATTCCTGCCTCAATACCTTTATGCTTGTCTGCCAGACATTCTGCAGGACACAGGAAAAAAAAATGACTGACAAACTGCCTACACAGATGGGACAGTTTGAAATTTCCTCCTTTGCTGAAAAGTCTGCCAGATACACTGTGGCCTATGGGCCAAAGATGGATGTGCCAATTTACAGAACAACTTTGGATGACTGTCCAGGTAGTGAGATGTCTCTGTCATTTCTAGAGTTTATATGTTATCCTTCTGTGGTCTTTGATAGAGTTGAAGACAGATAGTTATGGTTATAGTTTTCCTTAGTTTGGATTAAAAATAAGTTAGACATAAGACTTTAGACTCACAAAGATAGGATAGATGATAGGATATTTTCTTTAAATCTTGCTAAGTGTTAATGAGCTAAATATTGTTAACTATGGTTCTTATTTGATAACTGTTTTTGTTTTATATTTTACTATGTTAAAGTTAAAACCCTTCTTTTTATTTTAGACAGAAAAGAGGAGATGATAGGAGGTGTCATTCTGTAAATATGTAAATATTGGTTAATGAATAAAGCACTGTTGGCAAATAGGAAGGCAAGATAGGTGGGACTAGGAGACAAGGAGGATTCTGGGAGATGTAGGAGAGTGACGACGTAATCTCAGGAGGAGATGATTTGAGTCTGGCCTTCTCAGTAAGATAAGACCATGTGAAAATACATATATTAGTGATTATGGGTTAATATTTAAGACAGAACTAGCCAATAAGAAGCTCTAGACACTGGCCAACAGCAATATTATTAAATACAATGTCTCTGAATTTTATTTGAGGCTCATGCGGCTGTGGGACCAAGCTAGCAGGAAAATGCTCATAACATATCACTAAAGCAGGAAGCCATATCTTATAGGGAACACAAGAAGAATGTTCTCATTGCTTTTGCTACATACACATAACTGTAAATACCTGAGTTTGAATCCCTATCCCCTAAATAAAAAGTTAAGTGTGGGGGCTAGAGAGATGGCTCATTGGTTAGGAACATGATTGCTCTTGGAGAGGACCTAACTTCAATGCCCAGCATCCACATGGCAGCTAACAATCATCTATAGTTCCAGCTCCAGGGAGGTCTGATGCCCTCTTCTTGCCTCTTAGCAGGCTCTACATGCTCATGGCCCACAGACAGGCATGAAGGCAAAATACCCACACACACACACACACACACACACACACACACACACAGAGAGAGAGAGAGAGAGAGAGAGAGAGAGAGAGAGAGAGAGAGAGAGAGAGAGAGAGAGAGACTATTTCTGAATTGATATATCTGAAGTTTTGCTTTGTTCTCTTTTTGTCTCACGGAAAATGTAGGGAAAGGAAAACTGTACTGGATAGAAATGGAGGGAGGCATTATATGAAGCTCCTAATGTTACAGTTGTTCCTCGTGAATACATCTTAGAGATACCCTGTCCTATCTGACATGTTTTGCTCTCACTTTGATCCTTGAGGTCCTGTTGGCAATCATACCTGTGCCATCACCTGAACATGTTAGTATCTTCTCGTGGCAATCTATCAGTCATTGGGTGTTTTCAAATAATGTTGAACATCAAGAGGGAAAAAGAGAACCTCTTGTCTTCATACTTGCCACCTTATGCAAACATGGTCAGCCCCACCCAGTACCTTTTAAACTCCATGCGTTATGGAATGGTTTGAAATGCCCCACACTTATCTTCCAGTTTCTGAAATATGGACCTTGTCCTTCTATCCTTTGGAGAAAATGAGTTAAATTCTTAGGTGGTCATCTCCTAGGATTTGAGCAATTTTCTGCTTGCAAGCCTACTCCCTAACAGCCTCTGAGGGATTTTTGTTTTGTTTTGTTGTTTTGTTTGTATGCAGGATTTAAATATCACTTCTTTCTTTGCCCCAGCTGCTTAATAGGAGGCCTGGCAAAATTTGGGGGAGGGACCTCACCTATGAAGATCTAACTCAGATACCATATGGTACATGACTGTAGGACACTGACTGAGGCAGAAACATCCATGCCTTCTTCAGCTAGAAACATCATCTCTGAAAAGAGAGGGGATTTACATTTCCTTGTTGTTCTTATTTTGAATATAAATCTATGACTCACTCAGAGAAGACAGTATTAGCTTTCCCACTGCTGTGACAAAACACCTAACCAAAGCAACTTAAGGAAAGATGGTTGATTTGGGCTTGAAGGGACACAACCCATCATGAAAGGAAAAGAATGGTGGCAGGAGCATGAGGTAGCAATTCAGTGTCCCTGGCCAGGAAGCAAAGCAAAGATGGTACTCAAATATTTCTATCTATCTATCTATCTATCTATCTATCTATCTATCTATCTCTCATCTATCTATCTCTCCTCCCTTTTCTCTCTCTCCCTCCATGAACTCTCTACTTCCTTCCCGCTCTTCTTTTCTATCCAGCAGTCTGGAAGCACAGTCTATAGGACAATACAAAACACAATATATGTGCCCGTGTCGGGGGGCAGGGGGAGGGGTGACACCCTCACAGACACACCCAGAAGTGTATCTCCTAGGTAATCCCAAATCACCTAGTCAAGAAGACAATAAAGATGAGCTATCATAACCACTTTCTCTGCAAGACTTGATTGTTGGTTAGAGATCAACAACTGGAGAATCCTGACCTAGCCTCACGTGCTTCAGATGAATATATAGATCTCCAGATCCGCCCATATAAATCCATTGACATCTCAGCCTAAAGCAAGGCTTACATGGCAGGACAAACCAATGGATAAGAAAGACTTTTGAAAGACAGAGAGACAAAGAAAACTGTCTTGCCTCCTACCACCTGGTCACTCTCAGGATGCCCTCAGTGCACTGTGGCCTTGGAGTTTCTAGGAGACATTTTCAGGATATTATTATTGGTCTTTGAGGTCCAGAAGACAAAGACAGCAGCTTGGCATTTCTGCATAACCACCCTCCTGTGACCTCAGGGTAAGTGCCAATCCGGTTTTGTACCTTAGCAGCATCACTTCCCTCTCCTGGGTGCTGGTCCTGCTCTGAGCACACCTTGGACTTGAGTTGATAGTGGTTAAATGCTTAAATGTTTGGATATACTTCCGTGAGGACCTGATGGTTGTGGGTGTGCTGGGCATGTGTGCTGATATGGCTTAGCATGCAGCAAACATTCTCGACTCTCCCCTGTCCTTCCCAAACAGCTAGCCTGTTTCATCTTGTTTTGTATATACTGGGATAGGAAACAGAACTGGAGAAGACAAATGTGACAGATTCTCTCTGTGGTGATAAGTGAACATGGATGAAAGCTTAACCTCATGAGCAGGCAGGAAGAAAGCTGGTGTCTTTAAGTGCTTACAATGCATCTTACTCCAGTGCCAGAGAGTAGGACCTAGATATCCTTGATCGTCATCTTCCTCTCATCACCTCTCATTCCTCTGACACAAACTCCCCATGTCACGAACTCTGGCCTCTTAAGAGTCTACTATGGCTCTTGTGCTCACAGTATCTAGCAATATACACAGCCCTTTTCTTTCCCGTTTGCTTGATTGAAGCCGAGCAGTCCTTCAGGACCCTTCTTCAACCACTCTCTCTGTCTGCCCTGAACACCTGCCACACTGCATTAGTATCGACAGGGGCTCTTAACTGCTTGCTGTCTGGTACCACTTTATTATATTTCAAGGGCCTGTCTGCTTCATTGTATTCACTTTGACTTCTGGGACTTCATCATGGATGTCTTTTGGGCTTTTCGTTTGTCTCTTTGTTTTGTTCCCATCTTTTGTTTTCCAAAAGCACTCGTGCTTATCTACATGTAGTAGGTGCTGACTGCTGACTGTATGGGCTGATACGGAAACAGCGTCTCCACCGTGGTGTCTGCAGACTCCCTTTTATAGAATTCTGCCAAATCAGCAATGCTGATTTCTCATTTCTCGGGTGGTGTTTTCAGTAGCAGAGACGTTCTTCTGTTCTTATGCTAAGCTGGAGAAGTGTACAGCTCAGGGGAGACTGCAAACACACTGGCTGCAAATGTGCAGGAAAATAGAAGCTGTCATTCAGTCCATCCCACCTCGCCTGGAATAGCGTGAGTGGTGTGAGGGACACAGTGGCTCTCTGCCCACCACTCCTATCTTTGGTCTGTTTTTCTTGCTCCCCCAAAAGTTCAGAGGCCAGCACACAAACCCAGATGAGTCAGTTCAGTCCCTCCCTAATCCTGAGTTCTGTGAAGGGTCCAGATGTGCACACTGGCCCTGTCACAGGTCAATGAGTATGAGGAAGATGTTCACTTGATGCCTTTGAGAAGAAACATTGCAGAAAATGTGGTGTCATGGCTGAAGCACAGAAATCTCTGGGAGGTGGGAGAGGGGACCCTAAGTACTGTGCATTGTTTAGCTGGTAACTCAAACTTCTCAGGAAGGCTGTCTTACTAAGTATTTTACTTAGACAACTGTCTCATCAGAGCACTTGCTTTGGTTACTTTCTGTTCTTTGCAGCCAAACCCAGACAGTATGGGAGTAACTGTTAGCTACCCACAGAAGTAATAACACCCTCCCTAACAGCTCAGAACAATCAGGAGAGTGAAAGCTAATGACAGGTGTAAAACTGCTTTATTATGTAAATGTTTATCTCTGGGAATCCCTGGGTAATACCCCTTTCCTCAACAAGCAGGATTTGGGAGGCTCTTAAAAGATGCAAAGATACTTGGGTGGTTTATCTGAGGAGCTCCAAACTTTCCATGCAGATTATTAGAATATCGAATAGAACTGGCAATGTAGCAAAAACTGTAAATGAAAAGGAGATGATTTACATAAAACCCCAAACCAGGCGCTGCACACAGTGTTAAATTATTCTGGTTTTTTGTTAGTTTGTTTGTTTTCTAATTCTAAAAACAAGTTAGTCCTATGAGGTACGAAATTAAAGTTATTCCAGTGCCTGTAGTTAGTAAACCTGTGTTCCCAGTTTCCCCAACCTTCTACCTTTCTAGAGTTGTTAATGGGTTAGTGGAGGGGTGGCTAGAGGTGGGTGTGCATGTACTCTCTCACACAAATACTAACATCTTATACACTGTTGATAGTTTGCTATTGTTGTGAGTTTTCTGTTGTTGTTTTCTTTCGTTTTGTTTTGAAGTCAAGTCACACAATAGAGCTAGGAATCTGTAATCCTAGCAAAGAGGTTTGTTGAGGCAGGAGGACTGCAGTTAATTTGAGGCCAGTCTGTGCTCTGCTACAGTGTTAAACTGCCGCCAGCTTATTCCCTAAAAAAGATTAAAAGCACATAATGTAGCTTGGAGATTTTTCTGCTTGGATGTCTAGAGAGCTATTTCCCAGCCACTGCTCTTTTCAAGCGCGGTCCAGCCATCTTTCTCGTTTCCACGAACTGAGACCGTGACGCTGTCAGGCACTGAAGGTATATATCCCCTTGCCTTGACCTGGGTGCCCTGATGCTTCTTCTAGGGACCTCAAAATTCATAGGACAAATTCCAAGTTGCAGATCTCAAAGCGCAACTGAAACTCCTAAAAGTCCTTGATTGAGGTCTGGAGAACTGAGTCTGACGCTCCAAACTTCAGGTCCACGGTGGCCACAGCAGCACCCGCGCAGCCCGCGGTTCTGCATCCGCTCAGCCCTGGCCAGGACGCCCTGGCACGTGCGATTCCACGTGAGCCTCCCGTCCGGAGCGCAGAAGCCCAGTACGCATGCGCCTTCCGCCACTGAAAGTAGGTCAGGCTCCTCCTCTCACGTGACCTGCTCCCCTTAGCTACCCTCGGCGCCTCCCCGCCAAGGCGCAGCCTGGGTGCGCTCGGCAGCCAACGTGATGGGGCCGGGCGCGGGCGGGCGGGCGCGGGCAGGGGCGGGCCGGCCGCGGGAGGATTTGTGGGTTCTCCTTCGTTCAGAGTGCTAGGTCTGGAGTCGGGCGGGCAGAAGCCTTTGCAGTGCTTGAGGCGGCTAGAAGCAGAGCCTCAGTTGAATGGTGGAGGAACCTGGGCTAGGAGCTCAGACTGAGCCCACCGTTCCCCATCTTAAGGACATTCAGCAAGGAAAGAGGGGACCTGAGTCACCTTGAAGTGAAAATAATTTCAAGGATCCTTAGTAGTTGCAATTTGTACCTGGGACAACTCCAACAAACAAACTTTGAAAGAAAATGCAAAGGAGGTTAATGGTTCCTGGAGTTTTGCAGACATATCTCTCAGTCCCCATTTCTAATATCCCACCCACCAAACCCAGGAAACACTCATTCTAAGGCACAGTTCCCCATTTCTATACGAGGGGGCTGTGAACGCAGCTCCTAGACTGCTGAAGCTGATCCTGTGTGTATTGGGGATAATTGATTTCTGTGTGACCCCTCCCCATGATTTTGAATTTGTTGCATGATACCTCTGTCTCCATGAGTGAAATCCAGAGGGGAGACTGGCAAGCCAAATCAATGGGTTACCATGCAAGCAGGTTATAAATCTCTTGACAAGAGGTGTACCCAGGAATTACATAATAAGCCGGGGAAGAGGGGCGTCCAAGTGCAGGGGTGGGTACCCTGAGTTTTGAAGGCTAAGTGGGAGTGAGCTGGCAGAGACGCTAGGCAGAGGGGGTGGGAAAGTGTTCCAAACAAAAGGAACTACTAATAGTTACATAATATTTCCCTGGGGAGTTTTTACTAGAATTGTCTTGGCCATGCACGTGGCTGAGATGTTTATTATTTATGTGTACGTGAGTCTACGCTGATCTGTGAAAGAATTGTCAGTGGCCATGATGTTTCTGTCCTTACTCCTAGGAGTCCGATTGCTATGAAAAAAAATACAAATTATCTTGTAACCTTTTCTTTTTAGTGTTGAGGATGGAGCCTGGGGCTTGCAAGTGTACCACTGAGCTGTTTCCTCATCCTTAATTTTTAATTTTTTATAAACACTGTCAAATATTTTTAAAGTAGTACCAAGATAGCAAACATTGAGTATTACTGTTAAATATTAAAAATTAGCATTAAATTGTTGTAAGGTATTTAGCATTCAACTGGTAAATCACCAATTATTTATTTCAAATACAAGAGAGCTGGTGAGATTAACACTGGATTTATAAGAATGGCATGAATCCCAATGCATGCACTTCTGAGTTCTGTGAGCCATCATAAGCCTAATTGCAACTAACTTTGGAAATTGGAAAATGTCCTATCATTTCATTTAATCCATACAGGGAATCATGACTGAGGCAGGGGAGTGCACGTAGAATGCACTCCTACTTGTGAATCAAGAGTAACAGAGATATCACACACACACACACACACACACACACACAGCCACCAAACCAGAACAAGTGACAAGGTGGGTTGCTGCCTGTTGCTATGACAATCAACTTAAAATGAGACATTGTTACTTTTGGCCTGCCATCTCAGAAGTTTCAGTGCATGGTCACATGGCTGTTAGGGTTAGGATTAGGACACAATTTTGGAAAGCAGAAGTAAGAAGGAGGTTTCCAAGAGCCTGCAAAGGACACACACCCAATGACATAACTGCTTTACAGTAGTTGCTACTAGTACCTCAGGCTGTGGCCCCGGCCTGTGGGGTCAGTCGATGGGGACCCTGAGGGAGGGAGAGAGAATGAGGAGACAAGAGACTTGAGAAAGGGAGACAAGACAGTATTCTGATCAAGTCTCCATTGATGAATATAACCGTGGGGTTTAAGTAGTGGAGAAATGAGGAATGGGCCAAAGGGAGGCTGTGAGTGAGGCAGAATGTCCTTCCAAGCAGGATGCAGGTGTTCTCCTATAAGATAAGTTGCTATACGATTGATAAGACTGCAGCTGGGACTCTTTCGGGGTCAGGCTGCATCATATGTTTAACAAGAGAACAGTCACAGGAGAATGGAAAATTACCAGTATGTTAGCATCTAGGAGAGTGGTGGGAAAGATGGCTGTTAAGATGCTAACTTTGCTCTGGGGCTCCCCACAGGCTGTCACCCAAACCTTTAGCATAGGACACTCTGAGGACATTCCAGAGTTGTTTTAACCCCTTGCTACAAATGCTAAGGAAGCTACAGCACACCCCAAGGTTTCTAGGTAACATGACCAAAGACATGGCTGTCATGCACAAGAGGAAGGCTGGGTAAATATTTGGTAATTTCCAAAAGCAGGTTTGCCTCCCTCCCATGTTAATCTGCATTGGTATCTAAGGAGATAATGTTGTGACAGGCAACATTTGGAGCAGGGCACGATGGCACATACCTTTAATCTCAGTAGAGGGGAGAGAGGCAGGCAGATCTCTTTGAGTTCAAGGCCAGTCTGTTCTACAGAGTGAGTTCCAGGACATCCAGGACTACATAGAGACAGAGATAACAATGGCTGTTGAAGCATGTGTTTGAGAGTGTGCTTTCCTGCATCACACCGCACCATCAAGGAAAACCGGAACGGCTGTAGTTCCCACTACAGCTGCTTTCCTAATGTCCATTCTGTGTCTTGTTTATCCATTCATCATATACTTTCAGAAGAGATGGGGAAATCTACCCCTCCTCAGATTCAGGGCTTGGCCTGGACTGAATGATACTGCTGCTTGGGTTTTGCTGGATTATTTTTTTTTAATTGTTTTAGTTTATTGTGACAACCCTTGGCATAAAATTTACCACTGCTGTGAAATTTTTAACTTTAGACTGCATTATCATTGTTTCGTATTGTAAGATGGCACTCTGGAGATTCTCTCACATGACTAAAACCTCATGCTCATTCGTTTACAACTCCCCGTGCTCCCTTTTAACCCCAAGCATCCTCCTTCCCTTCCCGTATCAGACCCTATACTGTTTGAGATACTTCATGGATGCGGAGCCATGCAGTACCTATCTTTCTGTGAGTAGCTTATTTCATTGAGCACAATGTCCTCAAGGGTCATCTACCTTGTCTCATGTGGAAATTTTTCCTTCTTGCTAAAGGTTACAATCGTATTCTACTAGATGTTCATACCAATTTTCCTTATCCTTTCATCTATCTGTGGACCACTAAGTTGTTCCACAATTCCCATCTCTCCTCATGCACCATCACTCTTCATATGAGGATTCGGAATGAATGCAGCCACAGCTCTTAGAAAAGGCTGGCATCCATTAAGTGTTCAGCGGATAGCAATTATTGCTACTGCTGTTGTTAATTCACTAACAATGGCTGCCTCAGCCAGAGGCATTCCTGGACTTACTTTGGTGCTATTCTTTCTCCTTGAGTGAGAGTGAAGAAGCATGGATAGTTTTTATGTCATCCTCCCACTTTGGGGAAGGCTAACCTAGCCACTGACCTAATAAACAGAGGGTTGGGGAAAGCCACTCCTCCCTCAGACTACTCTTGCAGACATCTCTGTTGATTGAGCCAAACACATGTTGTCTATTGTTTCCATCTGTAGAATTCAGTTTTTGCTGATTACCCACAAAAATCACCCTGATGCATGTGCTGCTCTACACTTAGCAGAGGCACTAAGATACTGACTTTTTTTTTTTCTGAGCATGAAAATGATAGAGTGAGTGAAATCTCATCTCCACGCAGATGAATGCAATATCCAGTGTACCCATTTCCTGGAGGCTGGTAGAACAGAGTGTTGTGAAGTCACTAAGGCCGCCAGATTGACTAGGCCCCTTCTTCAACTACAGATGAGCAGTGAGAACCTCTGAGAGACACTCGTAGACCAGCCAAGCTGTCTGGAAGAACTACCTTGAAGTAATGTAGTAGAGAATAGCCAGGCTGACTGGGAAAGGCTCAGACCAACTGAGCTACCTGGAAAGACACTCTCCAACCCATTGAGCTGACAGAAGGTTGTCCAGTGTGCTCCAGGTTCTAAGCTTTCATGAACTGTCACCCATGCTGAGGTGGGCTTTGGTGATGCAGCTGTCTTTGAGTCATTTCTATAAGTACCCCTCACTCATACCCCCCCCCAAAAAAAATCTCACTGGCTCACCAAGATGGACTTTTGTAGTATCCTTACACTGGTCTGGCATCAGTTCCCTGTCTGGGGTGAGTAGACATTTGTTCACGTCTCCCCGGGAATAGTGCCACGCAATGTGGCAAAGCCTTGAACATCTGCATTTAATGACACAGTTTAGCCTATAACATCCAGTAAGATGTTAAGAATATAATATGTGTTGTTTGGCATCAGACATATGTCCGCATCTATCTCCTCTATGTTTAGATTAGGGTTTGGAGACTGAGAATGGGTCTCACCTGAGGATCGATCTAGAATGAAAAACAAACAAATGTGAAGTTTTGGCCCGCCTACCACCACGAAATGTTTCCTGGGCGAGCAATTCATGTTGGTGTCAAATGGAAAGCAAATGGAAAAGGCACTCTGGATGTCCTACTTCTTGTTTTCTGCTGTGATGCTACAGGCCTTGCCTCAGGATGATTTCTGTTTTCCTCTTTTCCCTTAACGTTTCTTGGCCAGACCGTTGGTATTCTATTGAGCAGTGGGACCTCAGCTCTGAGCACAGTTAAACGACTGTCTGTGTGCACTTTCCAAGTCCTGTAAGGAAACATTCCCAAAAGGAGGAAGAGCTTGGTTTGCATTTTGAGATTGAACATTGAATGGGGCAGATTGTACTATGAGGACAAACTGTGGGACACAGAAATCACTTCCCACTTCGGTCTCAGTTTCTCTCAAAGTGAAACGAAGCTGTTGGAATCCATGGTTTCTAGTGTTGGCCTATTCATTAAATCAGTGAATGAAGAGAAGGCATTAATAAATGCCTCAGGTATTATTCCCCAAAGCCTTTCCCAGCACGCAAGTGGTGATGAAGCCTCACCTATGCCCCATATTCATAACAGACAGTAAATGTGTAATCCTGAGAATGAGATGGTTCAGATGTCTCATCTTTGTACATCTGATGGTCTTTATTTCATTGTATAACTCTCTATTTTTCTGGAACAAGAAAAGGAAGAATAATTACATGTAATGGAGGACAGACAGCCAAGAAAAGTTTATTAGTGCTAACCAGTGTGCTGTGGATACACCCCAGGAAAGGAAAGCTCAGTCTCAGAGTATCTTAACCAAAAGGGGAAATCAAAGTCACTTGTGCGATTTGCTAGATATGCTTGCCTGTGACTCCACTCCTTAAAATTTGTGACTCGGTAAATGTCACAATTTTTAAGGGGAAGGGGCTGCATCTGTGGATAGCTCTGCAAATGCAATGCTACCTACCACCAGTTCAGGGGTGTGAGTTTGTGTTTAAACCATCATATCTTCATCTTCATCAGATTGTTGCAATGTTCTTCCACTTGGTGATTCTAAAACATCATGCCTTATTCAGTATAGTTCACATTAATTGAAATATATATATATATATATATATATATGTAATTATGAGGGACAAACAACCCAGGGCTGGAGCTGTTCCTCAGCAAAAGAGCATTTACTTAGGGATGTGAGGCTCCAGCTTCAAACCCCTGTGCTACCAACAACAGAGGAACAACACATCTTTTGTCCAAAGACACAGAGTAGGATCCTCAGTTCTAAGAATTAAACTGAAGCAACTCAGCAAGCCTTAGTCTGCCATTGCAAACCCAGTCAGCCTCTCCAAAATTGTGTGTGGTGTTCTGCTACAGACTTTACACAGTCTGTAGACTTTTCTAAGCGACAGCAAAAGTTTGTCCTTCACAATAGATGGGGAGTAGTATTTGAAATCAGTGCTCATTGTTAAGTCACCAAGGTATATTCTGGAATTACAGCACTGAAATAACAAGAGGCTTGATCCCATCAACCCTCCTGGAGAGTTTATGTAAGGAAATCCTATTTGTTTGCTGAACTGTAAATCAAACAGGTTCTAGCTTTCACTTTCTTCAACTCACATTTCTGTTGCTATATTAAGGAATCCAAAGAAATAACATTGAAGGGGAGAAAAGGAGAAAAGACTCTCCAAAATGCCAAGAGATAATTACTTGTTTTCTCCAGAGACCCAGCTACTGGGGCAGCAGAGCAAGTAGAAATCTTGGTGTCAAATGCAATGGGGTTGACCTCCAGCTCTCTGGCCATGTCCACACCCAGTGTTCCTCTTCTGCTTTGATGTCTGAACTTCATTGCGCTTACCTGCAGAGTGGCCATCACCAGATTCCATGCCAGACTCCATGGCAGCATTGCTATGAGGATCATAGGAAGGACATTGTAGATAGAATGCCCAACACATACTAGATGTTCTTAAAAGATTAAAAGCATCGTCATTATCATCATCATCATCATCATCATTATTTTACAAAAAATTAGGCAGCTGAAAAAAAGTCCTGTTTGCTCTTACTTCATAGTTTCATCTCAATGAGATGAATTCAGAAGGAATCAGACTAAACTTGGAAAGTTCTTAATTACCTTTTTGCAAATAGAGCACCAACTCTGATATGTATGCTTCCCTGTAGACGGAGAACAAAATGTTAGTATGTATGTGACATTTGCACAGGAATCAAACTAAAGACTCTGAAATGTCTTTAGATTACACAGGCGCTGTAAATTTGGTTACATTTGATATCTGCTGAAGACTCCGATCTGGTAAGCATGGGGGTGCATGCCTGTGATCCTAGCACAGGGAAGGCTGAGACCAGAAAATCCCAAGTTTGGGAGACTTTCGTCCACATAGAAAGACCAGGATTGTTATGGCAGGTTCCTACCTGCCTTACGGCAGGTTCCTCCCAGCCGGCCTCCCAGTCCTGCCGCCATGGTCCTGCAACCACGTGTGCCCCAGATAACACTCTGAGTCTCTGTATTTGATATAAATCCTGTTGGCCAGTTACCATTATTGTTTATGGGCTAGCTCTGCCTTAATTATTAACCCATTTCTACTTATCTAAGTATTTCCATGTGGTCGTCTTATCGTGGAGCTTTGGCGGGTGTCCTGCTTCTTCCCTGGGCTACATCCTGACTCTCCCCTCTACTTCCTCTTTCCTCCTTGTCTCCTAGCCCCGCCTATCTTGCTATCTCATTGGCCACAGAGCTTTATTAACCAGTATGAGAAACATGTATACAGACCAGGATGACGTCAAATTCAGTGGAGAGGAGTCGCTGCTTTGATTTGGTTCAGTCCTTTCCATTATGAGAGAAAGGCCTCCCAATAAGAGACACACTTAAAAGACTGCAGGTTCTTACAGGACCTAGTACTCAGTTTAAGGCAAGTGGCTCTAAGAGGTACTTAGTTGTTGTAAGGGAAGTGGAGAGAAAAAATTCAGACCTTTAGAGAATTAACATACTCAGGTCTTAAATTTGCTTGGGAGTGAGTTTATGTACCAATGTGTTCAAACCACAGGGAACAGAAGGGGATAATTGTAACCATAATATCAGACAGTTGGAATGGAGGGAAAACTTGATTTATTTTATGAGTGGACCTTTAAACCAAATAACGTGGTAAAATGTACAAAACACAGCTAATTTGTTGAAATCATTGAGCTTCCATGATGGTTAAATGGAAAATTCTTTTTAAAGTATTAATACATTTAAACCTACTACATCTTATATTTAAGGAAGAGCTATATAAAAGATCAACTGTGAACACAGAGTTTCTGGCACTTGACTCTTAAGATGGTTTTCCAAGCAGCCTTTTTTTGTGAAGGGGAGGCTTTTTATACCATTGGATAACTTTATAGCCCACATTTACCATGTCTATAAGGTTGTTTTCATTCAAAAGAATATCTAATAATTGCTGGAGACCCACACGGCAACTTGGATATGAGCAGGAGAGACGAAATGTTCCATGTCTCCCTTTCCACCATTCAACCTTTCTCCTGTTAAGAGTATGGAGAAATGTATCAGAGAGGAAATACATGATGTGTAAGCATGCGGACTGGAGTTCAGATCTCCAGCATCCATATAAACGCTGGGTGGGCCTGGTAACCTGTCTGTTATCCCAGCACCTGCAATCCCAGAGCAAGTTGCCTAGCTAGACTAGCTAAGTCAGGGGACTCTAATGTCATATAGGAAACCCTGCCTCAACATATGAAGTGGACAGTAATCAAGGAAGACAACTGTTGTCAACAACTGGCCTCCACATGCACCTGCATACACATGCCCTCACATGCAAATTCATAAACACACACTCATACATGTGCAAGTACAAACACTCATGGATGCATATCACACTGCTATGAGCACTTTCCAGCCAGTCTGGTCCCACAGCCACATCAGCCCCAAATAACACACAGAAATGCTGGGTTAGATATAAAGCTGTTGGTCTGTTACTAGCGTTACTTATTGGCTAGCTCTGTCTTAAATATTAACCCATTATTATCCATCTAAGTGTTTCCATGTGGTCTTATCTTCCCTGAGAGAGGGTCTGAACCTCTGTAGCATGTATGTTTCCGCCAGCCCGCCAGTCTGGGCCCACAGCCGCGCCAGCCCCAAATAACACTCAGAGACTCTGTATTTGATACAATCCTGTTGGCCAGTTACCATTACTGTTTATGGGCTAGCTCTGTCTTAATTATTAACCCATTTCTACTTATCTAAGTATTTCCACGTGGTCGTCTTATCGGGGAGCCACGGCAGGCATCCTCCTTCCTCCCTGGGCTACATCTCGACTCCTACCACTTCCTCTCTCCTCCTCCTGGTCTCCTAGCCCTGCCTATCTTGCTATCTCATTGGCCACAGGGCATTATTAACCAGTATGAGAAACATATATACAGGATAACTTCTCCCATCAAACCTCTTTTCTCACATCCTACATAGAGACTCCCCTCGGTTTCCCAGAATCATCCACCTCTCTAGTCCTGACTACCTTGCTTTCCTATTTGCCAACAGTGCTGTATTCATTAACAAATAAGAAAACATATTTACAGAATGACATTTCCCATACACACACACACACACACACACACACACACACATCTAGATTTTAAGAAAATGTGGCTCCAGCAGACAAGGTGATGAACCATGTTCAACTAAGCCGAAGAAGGCCATCTGCTAGGGAGTGAGCAGAGAGGAAGCCTGTGTCTACCACCAAGAAACCCTAGAGCATCTGTGGGATAGTGGGGTATGACTTTTCCTGGGAAGGCATGAATAAATCTCTTCAACACAGATGGGCTACCAATAGCAGACCAAAAGGCCAGCTTCACCCAAATCCAGCTTAGTAAACCAATGAGTTGTCTGAAGTTACTTTTAGTAAATTTGGGTTACTTAGAAGAGAATGGGTGTTTCCAGGAACTTCACCAGTGAAACATCCACCCCAATAGGGTTGATAACCCACAAAAACTGAATCACTGGGGTGCCTGGCACAGTTTTCAGGCAATTCTACTACCCAAGAGTTTTATCTTCTCCAGCAATTAATTGATCATTGCTTTTGTATGCCATTGGGAGCATGAGGGGTTCTTGGTTATTTTAAGTTTTTTGTTAGTGTCACAAGCCTTCTGCACCTCTCTCCTCCACCCAGGAGGGAATGTTTCAACACAGAGATTACAGTTGTGCAACAAATGATTGTTTTCAAACCATCAGTTTCCAGACTGATACATGCAGATGTCTAGTCTGCATGTATCAGTCAGCATCTCATCACTGTAACAAAGTATCCTAAGTAAATTATCTCAAAAGCTCACACTTTGATTATGTTTTCAGAGGTTTCAGCCCATGGTCCTTGGCCTCATCAGTGTGAGGCCTCATTAAGGTCAGGAATACATGGTATGTCAAAGCTGCTTAGCTGACAGGAAGGAAGTGGGAGGGCAGGGCTGGGGACAAGCTACCTCTTTCACGGTGTTCCTTCATCTACCTACTTCACTTTGACCCCATCTTCTATATGACTTAACCCATGACTACATCTTCACTTATCCATTTAATTATGAATTCATTAAAGGATTCATTCATTGATGAGATGAGATCCATTGTCTCTATTTCTTTTCCTGTTGCTATGGTAACATACTCTGGGGGGGGGAAAAAGTAACTTATAGAAGAAAGGGTTCAGTTTCATTCACAGTTCAACTTATCATGGCAGAGAAATTGGGATTGTAGGAGCTTGAAACAGCTGGTCACATCAAATCCACACTCAGAAGACAGAGGGATGAATCCTCTGTCCAGAGAATAGTCTTCCCACAATTAATATGGGTCTTCCCACATCAATTTAGTAATCAACTCCACCCCTCCCAAAGCATAACTAGAGACCTATCTCTCAGGTGATTCTAGCTTTGAGCTGAAAATACTAACAGCACAGCCATCATGATCCAAGTATTTCCCCAAAGCCCCACTTCTGAACACCGTTGCATTGAAGACTGAGTCTTCAGCACAGGAGTCTTGGGAAGACTTTTTGTAGCCAAACCACAGCACAGTGAAAACAGCCAAATTTATATTCTATTATTACTTTGCATTGTGTAACTTCCCTTCTAAGAATTACAGCATTTACGTTATATTTTATGACCACCATTAGTTAAAATGTTCAGATTTTATTTTAGGTTTAATACATGTTAGTGCTCACTGGTAATACCAATATACACTTCAGCATCCCACGCACGGAGGACCTATGAATATAGGACACAGGAGTGAGGTACTTCCCAAATTCCTATGTGCTTGAATGGTAATTTGACTCATTCTGAACTCACACTTATTTTGCTTGTAAATCTCTAGAGACAGCCTCTGGTCTTTTTGACTCTTCTACTAGAAGGACAGTATCACAAATACATGTGACATTATTGGTAAATATTTAACCATCTTTAAAGAATATCATAAAACCTACAATGTGTAGAATCCTGATGATTCCATTTATTACTCTGTTATTTAATTTTTATTTTTCCTCTGTTAGCATCCGACACATTAACTATCTTTTTTGCTTGTTGTTTTGTTCATTCATTCCTGTGGCCCAAACTGGCCTCAAAGTCCTTGTATAGTGGGGACTAGACTTGTATTCTTGCTCCTCCTGCCTCCACCTTTAAAATGCTAGGATTACAGGCATGCACCACCATGCCTGGGAGCTCACCTATCTCAACGCATTCATCCATTCAATAAATATTAAATGAAGTTGGCTTCTGCTCCCCACATCCTCAGCTGTCAAGCACTGCTCGGCAGGCCAAGGCTAGAAATAATGAGCAAGATAGGCAGTTTCCACTCCCTGGAGCATGCCTTTTAATGAAAGAGACAGAAAATAATTAAGCAAATAGGAACTAAACAAGGTCATGTTGGATAGAGATATGTTCCAGGAAGAGAATGCAAGGTGATGCCATGGTGTGACTGCCACCAAGCAGTGGATCAAAAGGATGTCCTATGGTTTCAGTGGAACTGTGGGAGACTGGAAGAAGCTATTCACCCAAATTGTCTTTCTTTGTCACATTGGGTGTCCATCCTCTTAAAAGTCCTGCTGAGGAATTTGGAAAAGTGATTTTCAAAACGCATCTTGAATCAGACCACTTCTCACCATATTAGCAGTCACCCATGTTACTCAAGCTACATCGTCTCACTGCCTCCTGGCTGTCATGATTGAGCCTACCCTCTGAAGTATCCTTCCCACCCAGTGTCCACAGAGACTTCTGAAAATAAGTCAAATTATGTCACTGCCCTGCACGTAGCCTAGCAATGGCTTTCTGTGACAGAGAGTTATTTTCCCATATTTCTTTTTCCTTCAGTAACGAAGTCATCCAATTTGGGCTGGGCACATTTCTCATCCATCTTTATAGTAGGTTTTGGCCATGTCGCTAAAGTCTGGCTGCTAAATGGGTCATGAACAAAAGTGGTGTGAACAGTTTTGAGGTGTGCTTGCGAGAAGAGAAGGACGGTCCCCTCTTTCCCTCTTTTGTTGGCTGCAATGAAGCTGCATGGTGGGTACTGCTGTCTGCCATGCAGAAAATGGCAATTCCAGAGGATGATGAGCTGAAGGGAAACATGGGTCCTGGCACTGAGGAAGTGTCAAGCCATTTGTGCTCAGATTATTGCACATGAGGGAAAATAGTTCTATGTTCTCCAAATCACTGCCATTAGGAATGCAAGTGGTACCTATGGGTGGCATTTCTGGACTGGGTCCTTAGAAGACCACTTTGCATTTCTCTGCCTTGCACAAAAATAGTAATAGATAACAGATACAGCAGCTAGCTGTGTTGGACTCAGAAATGCACGCACCACCTTGAGGATGTTACAGCCATCACAGAGCCCTGGCTGCACATCTCTGGATGGTTATGTGATCAAGAAACACACCTGGAACGCATTGGAACTTGGGAACACCTAGTATCTCTTGCCTATAGCCTCTTAGATTCTGTGTAAGTGATATATTTCTTGTTATACTTCAGTGAAACTTGAGGTCCTTAATTAGAAGAAGATTGTGTGTCTCTCACAGGAAGACAATACAGTGCTTGGAACAAGATTAAAAATAGATTAGTCCCCTTTCTCCTCCTCCTGTTCACCCAGCACACAATTTTAATGCCTGGGACTCTGAGATCAGAATAGCTGAGTTTTAATGGGGCCTTAAATAATACCTGCCATTAGAAAAAAAAACTGCTCAATAAAAGGATAGCCTCAATAGATTTGTGTATCAGGAGGTGTTGTGTTATAATCTGACTTTTAAGAGGTTCTAGTTCTTTCGGAAGATGACCATTATTAACTATATGCATCACTACTGTCATAGAGAGCTTTCTGTCCACCCTGCAGCTAGTTTTCCCACGCTTCTCAGAGCACCTATAGGAATGAGTACACTAGATACTCCATGACAGAAGCATGATGTGTTAGCAAAGCATAGTGCTGGCACTTTGTTTAGATAGTTGAAGCCTATAAATGTCAAGCCACTGCTAGCACATCAGTTAAACTGTGAAGCGATCAGAGTCTTGCTTAGGATGTTTGTGGGCTCCTGAGGAGAGGTTTTACTTTACCTAGTCCCCACTAGCTGTTCAAACTGCAGGAGAGAAAGGAAACCAATGGGCTTTCCTCTAAATACCAAAATTTATGTAGGTGTGTTTGCATGTAGTATTTCCATTACTCTCTCACTAGGCTTTCAGAATAGTCATTATGATCCTGGTTTTACTGGTGGGAAAAGTGAGGTTGGGAAGCACTGATTATTACTAAGAATCAGGAGCAAGATGATTGCAAAGCTAGATTCACTTCTATGCATGGATCTAGCCAATGCCCATGTTCTTCCCTCAACACATCTCCAGCTCTGCCCCCTCTCTGCATAATTGGTGGCTCTGACAATGGGAGACACTTCTGTGCAGAGGATCCTGGAGATTGGCATGCCGTTTCCTCCGTTCATGACTTTGAGCATCCTGGGCTTCTGTTGCCTTGTGTGAATACAGGGGGTCCTAGACTTGAGGTAAACGGTCTCCATTCAGCCTTGTCAGGGAAAAGGGATGTAGCGCCTGTATGTGATACAGGAGTGACACCCTGCTTTAAGCACTGTAGGCCAACTTCTCCTTCATTCCCTTAGACTGCCTCACTTCCTTTTGCACACACACCCTCCAGGCACAGCTTTCCTGTGTCGTTCAAGAAAACCAAGAGCTAAGTGCTTCAATCACTAGCTATGTATTGAGCAATTTCTAGACAGCACACATTATGTCTGGGCCACACTGATGGACAAAATTCATCTGTGTTTTGCTCCCTTGGAGCATCAGTATATTTCAGTACTGGGCACAGGCCAGACAAAAGCAATTAAGTCTTTTTTTAAGTATGAATAAATGGGTAAATAAATATATAAAATAGAGAGGAAGGGAGGGAGAAAGAAGAAAGAACAGGTAGATGTTTCACTGGGCAAAGTGTTTGCTGTGTAAGCATGAGGGAGGTTGAGTTCCACCCTCAGAAATTCCATTAAAAATGTGATATGATAATGTCTGCTTGTATTCCCAGCACTGATGGGAAAGGAGGCAGGCAGATCTCTGGAGTTTGCTGTCCAGTCAGCCTAACTAAATAGCAGGTCTGTGAGAGACCCTCTCAAAGAAAGAGGTGGACAACTTCTGCGAAACAAAATCCCAGCTTGACCTCTGCTCTCTACATACCCATACATACATGCATATACCTTCATTCACGTACATGAGCGCGCGCATGCGTGCGCACACACACGCACATGCACGCACACACACAACACATGCTTCCGAGAATTAATGTTCACATTTTCAGTTTAGGAGCTGATAATTACACACAGTCCTGTTAAAAATAACTTTATATTGGTCGGGTGGTGGTGGCACACACCTTTAATCCAGCACTCGGGAGGCTGAGGCAGGAGGATCTCTGTGAGTTTGAGACCAGCCTGGTCTACAAGAGCTAGTTCCAGGACAGGCTCCAAAACCATAGAGAAACCCTGTCTCAAAAAAACAAATTAATAATAAATAACTTCATATAGACTTGCAATTAAATAAAGCATGCTAAGTACAGAGGTAAGAAATATATGGAAAATGAAAATTAATATATATAGTAACAGAAAGCAGATCTGTGTGTGTATCCTGGGGCAGGAGGAAAGAGGGAAGGACCAGAAAGGGCCAGCAAAAACTTTTTTTTTTTTTTGCGGGGGGGGGGGGGAGGGTGGGTGGGGGTGGGGGGAGTTGGGGGGGTAGGGGGTTGGGGGGGTAGGGGGGAGAGGAGATTGGACATTTTTGTATTTTGACTACAGTGATGACTTCATAGGGATATACTGATGTCAAAACTCATAAAATTGCATATGTGGTTTGTTATATGCCAATTAAACTTCAATAAAACTATAAAAAACAGAAAAAAGTACCCGAACCATGTATTCATTAAACAGCTGAATAAGTGTGTTTTAGACTCGGGGATAGACCAGAAAGGTGGAAATCAAAGGTGTGGTTTGGTCAATGAAAGCCAGTTAGTCCTGTCATCTCAGGTGACATGAGCTCTTGAGGCATTCTCGGAAGATCTTTCACCATGTGGACCCGGGTAAAATCAATTCACACTCTCTGCTTCAGGCTTCATGTAGAAAGGTCCACTGTTGTTTACGCTGTTGAGGTTGTGTCTCTAGTGAAACTGTCTGGCCGAAAAGCCTCATACTTCTGTGTGACAGCCTCCTACTACCAACTCCATGTTAAGTGTCCCATATTCGTCACTTAAATCTGCCATGGGAAGAGCTTTGACGCTACAGGGACCACCCAAGGCTGTAAAGGCATGGTTCATTTGCCCAAAGAGCCAGCTGTTGAATGGACATACAGATGTGACAAGAGTATGGTACCTTCTAAATGCATACAAACTGTCTATAACTCAGGGCTGGGGAGATGGCTCAGCAGGTAAAGGACTTGCTATGAAAGCATAAGGACTTGCATACAGCCCTCCCCCGACCCCACCAGCCCCCAGCTCCCATGTAAAAACCTAGGCCTGGTGGAAGAAAGCAGTTGGCATCCCCCAGCATTGACATCAACCTCTGGTGTCACCTCTGGTGTCCACCCACAAGTGCTTGTGCACACACACACACACACACACACACACACACACACAAGATGGCAGGGTATGCTGTTTACAGTACATACTCTTGGGTTTTCATTTCCCATTCATATCATGTGAGGTCCATCCCTGCTGTTAACATGGCATGAATTCGCTAAGAGGAGAATGAGTCTCTGCCAGGGGGCCCGGCAGGAAAGAGGAACAGCATGAACTGGCAGCTTTGGCTAGAGTTTTGCTACCATGAGCAGGTCTGAGTACAAAGTTAGCTGAATTCCGGACGGGTGCTCTGGGCTAGAATCCCTGACTTGTGGGTCATTTGGAGGTCACAGCCTCTGGAGAGCTTCCTAGGACCGGGACTTGCCTTCAAGGAGGAAGTGGAGGATTTACCAAAAGTAAACTGTGTCTTGTCCCAGGAGAGACACCAAGGAAAGGATTTGTAGCTGATAGATGGAGGATTAAGGACACAGGAAATGAACACTGGACCACAGAGAAGGGGCTCTTGTGGACAGGCAGATAGCAGATCTGAGACCGAGCGTTCCACACTTCTGCAGAAAGAGCCAGTAGTAATGCAGTTCCTTTGTTAAAACCTTTGCTTTGAATTGGCATGGGAAAGGAGACTAAGGCACCACCGGAAGAGCAAGAAGAAATCTTATCCGTAAATGTATACTGATAAGACACTGGGGTGCTGGTGTGTGTGTGTGTGTGTGTGTGTGTGTGTGTGTGTGTGTGTATGTGTGTGTGTGTTGTAGAGTCAGGAGGGGAATCCTTCTTCACCTTCCAATATACAAAATCCTGCATGAATTAAAAGAAGAGAACATAATCCCCATGCCTGTGTTTGCTTTTTCAGTTACAGATTTGATATTTCTATTTCAAGTCCCGGGCCTGATGTCTTTGACCAGGAAGCAATATTTCCCCGAAAAACTCTGTGAAGCTGGTGCCTGGGAAGGAAAATACCAAGAGCTCAGTATCTAGAAGAAGGAAAGCAAGATTTCCCCTCATACTTTCAGAGAGATTGAGTCCTTGCTAACATGTTCAGTTCAGACTTTTCGCTTCCAAAACTGTAAGAGTTCTGAGATTTTCAGATGTCAAATTTGTGATGTTGTGCTAGGCAGCTCTAGGAAGCAAGATACATCTCTAAGAGGTAGACATGAGGCTGGAGAGATGGCTCCGGGGTTAAGACAACTTGTTCTTATAGAGCAGTAGTTCTCAACCTTCCTAGTGCTGAGACCCTGTAATGCACTTCCTCATGCTGTGGTGACTCCCCCAACCATAAAATTATTTTTGTTGCTACTTCATAACTGTAACTTTGCTACTGTTATGTATAGAAATGTAAATGTGTGATATGCAAGATATCTGATATGCAACCCCCACAGGGATGGAGACCTAAAACTTCAGAACTGCTGTTGTAGAGACTCAGGTTTGATTCTTAGCACTCACATGGCAGCTCACAATGAGTTCTAGGAAATCTGACTCCCTCTTCTGATCAGGCATGCACATTGTCCATAGACATACAGGCGCACAGAACACTCATTCACATCAACTAAAATCAATCTTGAATGACTACATATTCTACCCCAGACAGAACAGACTTTTTTAGCAGCAGACCCACGGACCTGCACTCTAAATCATTCCTCTGAACTTTGGAACAATCAAGTTTGCCTGTTACTGGAAAAGAGCAACTGAGTATGGCATTGGTCTCTCTGAACCTCAATAAGTCTGAAATGAAAATGGAAATCTCATAGGCTGCCTGCTATTTTCTTAGCAAAATTCCCAAGACAATTAGGCAGTGGTATGAGATACCCAGATTATTAGTTACTGGACCTCTGCAACTACGTAAGTGCTGACTAGTTGGCAACTGGAGCCACAAGGCTACAAACACAACAGTGGGTCTCATTTGGATGGGAACCCTTTGTGCTTGGGCGTGTTCCGAAAGGAATAAGGAAGGAGAGCTGAATGGTCAGGACTAAGCCCCAGCAGGTAAACAGAAACCCAAGCTGGAGAGGTAATGGAGAATATGGGAGGCACTGATAACAAACACGGCTAGCCTTCAAGGGTGGATAAGAACTGACAGGCAAAGGAGGAAGGAACAAGCTTCTCACTCTGTAGTGGTAGTTTTCATTCCTTCAGAGGTGGGCAAGGAAGAACAGTTGAAACTGGAGAGGGAGAGAAAGCAATCCTTCTAAAAACAGGTCTGCCCAAGCATATGGCCCAGGCAGATGACCCTGAACTTTGGTACGGTCCCCACTCCCCCACCCCGCCCCAGTAGGATCTATATAAACCTTCAAGCAATGATAGTATGTCTTCTGTGCAATTCTCAGTGGTGGTAGTACAGCTCAGATAGGGTGCCTTGCAAGCATGAGGACCTGTATTCAATTCCAAAACTCCATATAAAAACCTGCATGTGGCGGCACATGCTTAAAATCTCAGCACTAGTGGGAGTGAGAGGGATATCTCTGGGGCTGAGAGGGATATATCTGGGGTCCAAAGTGAGAGAGAGAGAGAGAGAGAGAGAGAGAGAGAGAGAGGGAGGGAGGGAGGAAGGGAGGGAGGGAGGAAGGGAGGGAGGGAGGGAGAGAGAGAGAGAGAGAGAGAGAGAGAGAGAGAGAGAGAGAGAGAGAGAGAGAGAGAGAGAGAGAGAGAGAGACCAATTAGAGGGAATCCAAAGATAACGAACTCTTGAACTCCCGGGTGTGGCCTGCCCCCAGTGTGCACCTCAGGTGAGTTTGTATAGAGGGAAAGAAGCATCAGGAAGAGAAGTAACAGGGCAATGAGGAGGCTTTTGATACCCTTCCTGTGCTGCACCAGCCAGTTTGACTCTGACCTGGAATACAATCCAGAGCTATGTTTCATAAGGAAATGTTAGCAGCTGACTCACGGGGTTGTTTTAAAGATGGATGACCATGTGGTATGCAAACCTTCTAGCAAAGCCTCACCTAGGTGGAGCACAGTAAACAAGGGCTGTGCCTCCTACCATCATCCAGTAAACCTCATGCTGCAGAAAACTGAAAAGCTGGTACTTTGAACCGTGTCATTCCCTGCCTCCTTGGTCCACTCCTATCTCCGAAGCTTTCCCCACAGCTGCCCTATGAAAAATACTCTGAGTTTTCAGAGCAAATTGCCCTTTGTGTCACCCTCCCCACCCCACCATTAATGGTAGATGGCCAGATTGCAGGGGCCTTGGTGCTAAATCTGCACCCTTTGCTCCAATCGTCAGGGCCTAGGCCAGTGTCTGGTCCAGAAAAGCCCTCCACTGGTGGTATGTGCATCCAGGAGACCATGATGCTGTCATCTCAGGAAAGCAGTATTGCCGAGAGCCCATCAATCTTAATGTTCTCTGCCTGGCATTAGCAGATGGGGGATAGTGTGCTTGGAGCCCAGTTAAGCGGAGGCTAAGACCTCAGGAATTCTGTCTCCTGCCTCGTGCGGAGACCAGCAGGTGCCTGAGAGGCATAACGAGCAGGAAGATATTAACCGTCCACCGTATGTGAAAAGGTCTAAATCACTTCAGGCCACACGCAATCTTCCCTCCCATGTCTCTCCCCTCAGTCCAGGTCCCTGTGATGAATGCCCACATCCACACAGTTGCTCAGCTACAGAGAAACCATCGAGGCTCTGTGCACCTGGTTGGCACGACTTCACATCATTAAGGTCACGCTAGTCACTTCTGGTGTTCTGATTTCATGTTTAGCAAAAAACACTCCCATGAAGAGAAACCCCACAGGGCAGGGAACATACTGTACAGGTGACAGATTTTTTTTTTTTTTTATTGCTTGAAGTTCAACATAACTGGCATGTGCCTTAGAAATAATGCATGTGCCTTAGAAATAATTCTTGTCTAAAGAAAAGCTATGCCAGCTAAGCTGGCTGCACATGGACACCCATGTGCCTGAGTTGAACCAGCTTGCCCTGGCCTATAATAAGGGAATCAATTACCAATGATCCAGCAGAGACATTGCATATATAGACATAAAACTGGCCAATCATTCGTGACATGGCTCACACAAAAACCCAGGAACTTCATAGGATGGTGACAATGATGATGAACCAAAACCTTATCTTGATGTTTAAGGCTTAATGAACTGAGGTGAGTGGCCCTAAGCCTCGCGCTCAGGTTGTGATGGTTTGAAAGAAAATGGCCTCCAAAAGGAGTGGCACTATTAGGAGGTGTGGCTTGGTTGGAATCGGTGTGGTCTTGTTGGAGGAAGTATGTCACTGCAGAGACAGGCTTTGAGGTCTCATATATGCTCAAGATACTGCCCATTGTCAAAGACCACTTCCTGTTGCCTGCAAGCCAAGTTGTAGGACAATCATCGACTTCTCTAGTATCATATTTGCCTATATCATGTTGCTACCATGTCACACCATGATGATAACGGGCTGTACTCGCTGGTTTTCTTTGTCAACTTGACACAAGCTAGAGTCATCAGAGGAAGGAGCCTCAGTGGAGAAATACCTCTATGAGATCCACCTGTAAGGCATTTTCTCAATTAGGGATCAATCGGGGAGGGCCCAACCCACAGCAGGCAGTACAATCCCTGGCTGGTGGTCCAGAGTTCTATAAGAAAGCAGGCTGATCTTAGTCATCAGGGAAATGTAAATTGAAACAACTCTGAGATACCATCTTACTCTTGTCAGAACGGCTAAAATCAAAAACACCAAAGACAGTTGATGCTGGAGAGGATGTGGAGAAAGGGGAACACTCTCCACTGCTGGTGGGAGTGCAAACTTGTACAGCCAGTTTGGAGAGCAGTGTGGCAGTTCTTCAGGAAAATGGAAATCAGTCTACCACAGGACCCAGAAACTCCACTATTAGACATATACCCAAATGATCTACATCCATGCAACAAAGACATCTGTTCAACTATGTTCACAGCAGCATTATTTGTAATAACAAGAACCTGGAAGCAACCTAGATATCCCTCAACTGAAGAATGGATAAAGAAAATGTGGTGCATTTACACAACGGAGCACTTTGTGGATGGGGGAGGCACAACAATGGAATCTTGAAATTCGAAGACAAATGGATAGAACTAGAAGAAACCATCCTGAGTGAGGTATCCCAGTCTTCGCAAAAAGACAAACATGACATGTACTCACTCATGTATGGATTTTAGACATAGAGCAAAAGTTCACCAGCCTACAATCTATACAGCCAAAGAAGCTAGGACACAAGAAGGACCTTAAAAGAGACATACATGGTCCCCAGAGAAGGAGAAAGGGACAAGGTCTCTGAGTAAATTAGGAGCAGTGAGGGAGTGGACAGGGAGTTAGAAGAAAGAGAAGGGGAGAACAGGAGGAGATAGGAGACCACGAGGGAGCAGGAAGAATGAGTCAAAGAAAGAATAGAGGAGAGCAAGAAAAGAGATACCATAATAAAAAGAGCCATTATAGGTTTAAAAAGAGATCTGGCACTGGGGAAAATGTCCAGAGATCTAAAAGGATGACCCAATGAACAATCTCAGCAATAGTGGAGAGGCTGCCTTAAATGCCCTTTCCCGATAATGAGATTGATGACTACCTTATATGCAATCCTAGAGCCTTCATCCAGTAGCTGATGGAAGCAGAAGCAGACACCCACAGCTAAACACTGAGCTGAACTCCAGCTTCAGACAGGGGGGAGTGATGAGCAAAGGGGTCAAGACCAGGCTGCAGAAACCCACAAAAACAGCTGACCTGAACCAGGAGGACTTCATGGACCCCCAGAATGATAGCTGGGAAACCAGCATAGGACCGACCCAGACCCTCTGAATGTGGGTCTCAGTTAGGCCTGGGCAGTCTATGGGACCTCTGGCAGTGGGACCAGGATGTATCCCTAGTGCACTAACAGACTTCTGAAGCCCATTCCCCGTGGAGGGCTACTCCCTTAGCCTAGACACATGTGGGAGGGCCTAGACCCTACCCCAAATGACTTGACAAAGTTTGATGATCTCTCCTGGAAGGCCTCACCCTCCCTGGGGAGTGGATGGGGGATGGGGGGTCAGTGGGGGTTCATGGGAAAATGGGAGGGAGAGAGAACTGGGATCAATATGTAAAATAAGAAAAAATATTAAATAATAAAAAAAATTAAAGCAGGCTGAACAAGACAGGAAAAGCAAACCAGTAAGCAGCTCTCCTCCATGGCCTCTGCAGCCGCTCCTGCCTCCCAGTTCCAGCCCTGCATGAGTTCCTGTCCTGACTTCCTCCAGTGCTGGACTATGATTTGGAAGTGTGAGCCAAATACACCCTTTCCTCCCATTGCTTTTTGATCGCGGTGTCTCACCGCAGCAATGAAAGCTTAACTGAGACAGTTGGCCATGGCTTCAGGTCTCCCCAGCTCTACCAGAAGCACTGTCTGTGGCAATACTTGGTCTACGAAGCTTGTTTTGTAGTCTCCTTCCCCTTGGCCTAAGAGTGAGCTCTGGTGATCTGAAGTTTAAAATGCAGTTGATGAATGCTAACTTTGGTAAACTGTTCCCCTGACTTGCCAATTGATTGAGTTACACATTCGGTTTTGAATCATGGTGAACCCTTGTGTCCTTCCCTGAAATCTTTCCCTTCAACTATATTTACTCATTTTAAACTCATACCTAATCAGCACAATTCAATTTTATCACCCCGTACTATGAACCAAGATAAGGGCAACTCTACCCTATTCTGGATGCCTGGAATCTGCTGAATTTTATTACTACTAAATTTTAGGTTGCATTTTTTTTTAAGGTTAGAATAAATGTGATGTGGCTACCTGGTAAGAGGGAAAAAAAGGTGAAAAAAAGATTCATATTTAGATGCAAAATATCCTCTAACAATATGCACTTAAAGAATTGGGTCCAGATCCTCCGGTGGGTGTAGCTCAGAGGAAAGAGTAAATGAAGTTTCCAATAGCAAGCCCTCATCTAGGTCTGGCCTTCAAAGTTTACCAAGCACTTGTCTATGCATTGTAGCATTTCAGTCTCCTAGTGACTCTGCAAGCTTGGGAAACAGACATCTGTTTATAGTTCACTCAAAGAGAATGGAGAGTAGATGGATTATCCTAGGCCAAAGAACCAGAGTTGAACCCTTTGGAAATTCAATGGGTTTGCTAAATGAACGCATGTCTTTTGTTTTCTAGCTAGAGGGAAGAAACACACGTGTTAGAGTCCTACAGAGCTGTTTTTTACTTATAACATGTGTGCGTGTTAGCTAACCACAGAAAACAGCAAGTATCTCCTTTCTCTGGGCCTCACTGGCTTGTCTGTAAATTGGGATAATAATGCCATATAGCCTATACTGTGTGACAAGTTACATATGAGATAATGAGTTACCAAGATTAATACTTTGGATTACAGTTAAAGAATACAGTTAAGCACATTATAAACACGCTGCTACCACCAACTCTCCCTCCTTTTCCTCCTCTGACATATGTATTTGTGGCAGCATGTACCACCCAGGAACCAATGTACATCTGGCCTCAAAATGTGCTCTCACTCTGTGTAATACTCTACGTTGTTTTCCTTTCTCTTTCCTATATATATATATTCTCTCTTTCTCTTCTAAACAATTCCCTTGGTCTTTTACCACAACCTTCATAAGTCCTTCCATCTATACCTAGTGTTTTTCTTTTCACACCCCTCTTAGTATTTGCCATTGGCATTTACCATTGCAGTACTGGGCTTAGGGAAAGAGTAGGGGAAGTCTAGCCACAGCCCTTTCACTGTCATTGTTGAAGAAGAGCCTAGCATTGCCAGCACACACCTTAATTTTGTTTTCTATATCCCTGAACCCAGAGAACCCATTCTTTAGTAGTTAATGTAATTATAATAGTTATAATAGTCCTTTTCAATGTTTTGGGTGAGTTAGAGGCCTCGAGGAGAGGGGAAGGAACAATCATTGGTTTGGCAATTTGACACTTTCCACTGTGAAATTAATTCCCTGGATAAACTGTCAACAGGACAAACAGGTTCACCTAGAGCTTTGGCCCCACCATACAAAGCACTTCATAATCTCAGGGAAATCTACCAATACACAGGTTCCAAGGCCCTGGGAGGCCATAGGATCAGGGCAGGCACTGTGTGCGGAGCTAGATTTCATAGCCACCAGGAGTCTGAAACATAGACACTATTCACATAGCAGGCTAGGGCCATGATGGCTCACTCCCACCCCACCCCCCATTCTCCTGCACAGCCCCAAAGTGTCCCTACTTAACCTTAGTGTTAAATCTCTTGAAATGACAACATGTAGAAACCACTGGCTGCACATGAGGCCAATTTCCAAAACCTGAGCAGGGGACCTTACAGCTAGAGTAGAACCTTTCTTCCTCCTTATGGTCTGTGTTATCTGCTCTCTGAACAGCAGACTGGTGGGTCAGAAGAAAGACAATCAGCAAAGTTCTTAGGATTCTAAGGATGCTCAGTCATTGTCCATTGGGATTCAGAGATGGGGCCAGGAAGGAAGGGCATCCCAGAAAAGAACAGCATGAGGGAAACGGGAAGATGTGAGAAACCGGGAGGCATGTATCATGGTTATTCCTGACATAGGCCACTTAGACTGAGCTCCTGACACTGGCTCAGGCTGGTTTATCTTTGCATCTCACAGACAACTCTACATGTCATTGTTTAGAATGGGTATGGAATGGATGGTTAATAGGCCACTCATTGAGCCAACAGCCAAATTATCTAGTGCTTATTAGCTTCCCTGATTGTTCATATGAAACTAAAATAAGTGAATGAGATGTGTGGTTACTCTTGCTCCTCCCAATGAACTATACCACCTAACTTCCATGCCCTATGTACTCCCCTCCCTGTTGACTCAGGCCTAGCCACACACCTGATTTTTTTTGACAGCTGGGGCATCAGCAAGTAAAGGCTTCAGAGACACAGCAAAGTGGGGATTATTTATTTTGCTGAGAAAAGACGTGAAAAAAAAAAAACATTCAAGGAAGCCATGAGAGAAGAGATACCTTGATACTGCAGGGGAAAACAACAAAGGCCAACCATGCAAGCATCCCAGCTAAGTTTCACCCACAATGCAAAGTGGTGAGAAATGAAAAAATGCTAGCTGTATATGAACCATTAGTTTTGGAATAGAAGATTGGGATGGAATTGTCAGGCAAAACAATAGCGAAGCAGGGAAAGGTCTTGAAAGTGGATAACTTCTATTTGTAACTCACAGTGTAAGTTCGGGTCAACTTTTACTGTGATTTGCGGCTCTGTATCGACTCAAGAATCAGCCTGAGGGTGAGAGCCACCTTTCCTAGCAAATGGAGAGCATCCCAGAAACCCACAACTGGATGCAATGTGGAGATAGATGAATCATGGGGGCCACGGCCCCTAAATCACAGATCTCAAGTGTATGTGTCAGGGAGTATTTCAGAAGAGGGAGCTGAAGGATTGTAGGAGGAAGACTGCCAGGAAGTCTGCTATGTGTCATGTAATTCAAATTCTGGAACACTAGCATGTACACTTGAAGTAGAGAGGCAGAGCTGGAGAGAAGAGAGTCTTACTACAGTCTAAAGGTTCTCAACCTTCCTAACTCTGCAACCCTTTAATACAGTTCCTCATGTCTCGGTGATCCCCAACCATAAATTTGTTGTTGTTGTTGCTACTTTGCAACTGTAATTTTGCTGTTGCTGTGAGTTGTAATGTAAATATTTTTGGAGCTAGAGAGTTGCCAAAGGGGTGATGGTGACTCAAAGGCTGAGAACTACTCATCTAAGGGGACCGAGCTCCAAGGCTCCTGTATCCAGAGATGACCAGGCCCAGTGAAAGTAAATTCTATGAACCAACTTCTCAAGAAGCTGAGTGATCAGTCACCATGCCAGTTTATTCATCTGCAATGAGAAATATTTCAAAGCCACTGTGTTAGGCTCTCTTGGGTGGGGAGGAAAGGATTTCTCAGGGCAAACAGACTCCTTGAATCAGTATGATTTCATATGTGGAAACATGGAGAAGTGAGGAAGGCAGAACCCTGAACAGGTGAGCACTGAGGGATGCTAATGCATGCTCACAAGGGGAGTGGGGATGGGAGGGGGTGTCCTTTTTTTATGCTGGGAATCTTCATTTGTTTCTAGTCAGAATGCTTGCACCTCTCCTGGTCCATTGACCCATAGGGTTGTTGGGGGAAGGTAAGTTGGGGAGATCCTTCCCTCTCTGAAAAGATCATGGGAAGGAAAAGTGTGTGTGTGTGTGTGTGTGTGTGTGTGTGTGTGTGTGTGTGTGTGTGTGTGAAGTCTAGCTTATGTTTGCTTCTATGGCAGTCTTTATGTGGCTCACTCTTGACAGTTAGATTCACATCTTATCCATCTTCTGCTGACCAGACCCTGCACAGTCACTGGCATGCAGTGGTGCTCAGTAGATGTGGACCAAGTTCGTGTTTCTGGAATTCAATATTATAAGAGTGTCTCAGTTAGAATGTCACTTTACCATTCTGTACAGGTTTTAGCCTGAGGAAATCAAGGCCATGAAATCATCCATCCTTTTACCAGGAAACTTGTGCTTGGGAAAGAGCTACAGCTGGCCAGAGTCACTTGTTATGAGCTTCCTGTGCCCCTGGCCAATGCCCCCCAGGGTTTCCTGGATCTTAGGTTTCTTCTTTCCCCTCTCTTACCTTTCACTCTTGGTGGTAAGGCTTGGGGGTGTCTCCCATTAATATTTGCACCCCAGGGACCCTGTCTATGGTTACAAAGGCCTTGATGTCTCATTGAAAGATTCTTGCAGACCCTTCCCCACAGGTCTGAGGATACAGCTCACTGGTAGAGCACTAGCCAGCCATGGATAAGGCCTAAATTCAATCATCACTACTAGAAAATGTGTAACAGGGTGGGGTGGGGGCTGAAAAGGGACTGTGGGGATACAATTATGAGTGTCTGACCCCTGGCATGTGAAAGTGAATGGCCAAATCTCATCCCGTCCATTCCACACCTCATCACCAGTGTCAAAATGAAACTGGCCACTCTACCAGCTTTCAAAAGGACAGAGGCAAGTGCAGCAGTCACAAATGGCAATACCTCTTTACCTTTTAACACATAGTTTATAAACATGTTTCTTGGAAATCAGACAATTACAGCTGTGCCCACTCACAGCTATGCTAGGTCTTGTAAATACTCCTAAAATCTCATTTAGTGTGTACGTCTCTCATGCCATCCTTCCTTGCAAGCAAATGTCTATCTCATTAATTCCCTCTGACAGCGTGGGAGATGGTTCGCTTCGGCTCAGTCTGTCTCTCCCGTCTCGATTCTACGTTTGCACCCTGTTTAGAATTCAGGAAAGCGGTTATTTTAGGTTGGATATGGAATTGGTCTAAAAAGAAGGCACACAGCTCGCCAGGGGCCAGGAGAAATACTTAGACGACATCTACTTTAAGTCTATTCGAATAGACATTTCCTAAACTTAGCCTCTGGAGGAGCTTTAAAAACCAGCCATTGCCAGGACATCATCACATGGGGGTCTAATTTAAATCTGGGATGCCATTGGCCACCTTTTGTTGTTGGTTGGGTTTTTTGTTTTTGTTTTTGTTTTGTTTTTTTTTAATCACCAGTTTTCACGTTGAAACCCACTGATGCGAATTCTTCATTGCTTTGCTTACTCTGGAACAAAACAAATCAGAGCGAGCGCCCAAAAGGAAAATGGGTAGGGGTGAGTGGGGTTATTCAGAGCACAGCGCAGTAAGTGAACCAGGAAATCTGGCACCTGCGCTTTTAGCAGCCCACCATCACTGCAAGGTTCAGAAAATCAGAGCGTGCGGCGATGCTACACACGCAGCCCTGGCTGGGCGGGGATAGTGGGAGGGGATGATTGGTGCTCCACCCCTGCACGCCTATCCGCGCGCGGTGCGGGCCCTGACGTCACTCTTGTCAGGGCAGCGGCACATGGACTGCCTGATGTGCTGAGCCCGGCGCTGCGGGGCCGCTGAGCGCGGGGAGCAGCGGCCGCGGCGGGGAGGGGGGTGGGGCGGGACGGCATCGCCTCGGGTGCTCGCGCGAGGGTCCGCGGCTCGCGCTTTGCCTTCTGCTCATCTGCAGCCATCTACATTTTTTCTTTCTTTCTCCTTTTTTTTTTTCCTTGCAATTTTGAACATTTTGCAAGACTGAGTGGTTGCAAGGCAGGTGAGAGCGTCCCGCACAGGAGCCGGCGGTGCTGAGTGAGCTTTTCCGGGACTGTCAGCATTGAGAGCCAGAAAGTTTCTATTTTTATTATTATTATTATTATTACTATAATTACTATTATTATTATTATTATTTGTATGCTGGTGTGTTTACAAAGACAGAAGTTTTGGGGTTTTTTTGTTTGTTTTTTGGTTTTCCCTGCCTGCAACTGTTTTGAGAGCGAGTACTTTTGGTTGGCAAAGGACGGAGGGAAAAAACTCTTCAACATTTCGGGGCGGCGATTGGCCTTCTTTTTAAAAGACAACTGAGTGCATCACGATGGAGAAAATGTCCCGACAGCTCCCCCTGAACCCCACCTTTATCCCGCCTCCCTACGGCGTGCTCAGGTCCCTGCTGGAGAACCCGCTGAAGCTCCCCCTTCACCCTGAAGACGGTGAGCGTTGCCTGGGCATCAGGGCTCAGGGAAGGGACAACACTCCCAGGGATCCTCTGCTTGGTCTGGCACCCGCATCTTTCTTCCCGTCGCCTGGCTTTAGTGAAATTGGTGGGGGGGGGGGGGTCATTCCTCACTCTTTCTCCTCAATGCAAAGGGGATCGCTCCGGGTCAACATTTGAGATACAGCGCTGGGGACCTGGCCGGCACTGACTAGGTCTGTCCTCCTGCAGCGCAGGTGACAGGTGAACTTGACAGGTCTGGATCTCTGCCTACAGTGACAGGGCATGAGCTTCCGCAGGACAGCCTTGTCTCTGTGACTAAGAAGGAGAAATGGGAAAGTGTGTGTGTGTGTGTGTGTGTGTGTGTGTGTGTGTGTGTGTGTGTGTGTGTGTGGTGGGGGACACAGAGCAGGGGGTCCGAGTAAAGCGGGGAAGAGTGGCCGTTTCAATCAGCAGCCTGGATATTTGGATTGTGTTACTGTTTCCGCTACTGTTTTGTATTGTGAACTCACGCGGCGAGAGCGGAGAGGCTTGTTCTCCCGCAGCAGGGCAATTCACAAAGCGGGGTGGGGGTGGGGGGAGTGGTCTGTCGGCGGGAAGCGGTGCACGCCTCCAGCGCTGACACTTTCCCGGTGCACTCTTCCCGGTGGGAGGGGAGAGCTGAGCAGGCTCACGTGTAACTGCGTGCAGGAGCCTCCTCTGGCTTGAGCCCTTTCTTGGTAAGTAGTCTCAAATCTTCGCTAGGCAACCATGGCTGGAGTAGGGGAGACAAGGATAGGGTGGGGTAGGGGGCATGCATGTGAGACCGGGCGGGGAAACCAGCTGATGCCGAGCGGATTTGTGTTTTGAGCGGATGCAGTTTACTTGCCTTTGGTGGTGTCAAAATGACAAAAGCAAATCATGTGGCTCCTGAATAAAGTCTTGAAAGATTATTTGGCTGCAAATAGCTTCGGGGTGTTTGAATAATTTTCTCTGCGAGAGAACGCCTGTTGCATTGCAAGAGTTGCTGGTGCTTGATTGCGCATACAGACCCCCCCACCCCCACCCACCCCAACCCTGTACCCTCCCGCGCCTTAAGAAGTAGCTTTTGGGAGAAAGCGGATGTGGTAGGCTTTTGCGGTGGATGTTTTAAGTCCAACTCGCTAATGAGACTGGAGGATTTGGAGATTAGAATGAGTGGCAGAGGGGCTGTATATCTCTGAGGAATAAAAACTCAGAAGCAATTCTGTAATCCTAGATTCCGCCCACTCCTGGATATTGGCAAAATGAAGAGAGCTTGGTAAAGACCAAATCTGGGGGAGCTGTATTTCCAGGCAGAAAACAGCTGCATTCGTCTATCCTAGAGTAGAATACAGCCCCTTTGCAGTAGCCCTGCTTCAGATGGGATGCATAAATGTATACTTCTTTTGGTAAATTAGGTAATATTTAAATGTTTGGGGGAAAGAAAGAAGAAACCACCATTTAAAGCTAATTTACTGGTCTTGTGTATGTCCCAGTGGCTTTTCAAGTAGATGGATGAGTTTGAAAGTTCTTTTCAACACCACCATCCTCACCCTGCACCCATGCCCTATAGTCCCCCTTGCCCCTTCTAAGACAGGAGCCTCCTTATCTTCCTTGTAAACGGGAATAGTTGAAGTCTTGCAAGTTTATTGAGCTAATATATGGAAAGGGGTAGTATAAGAACTAGATACATAGCATTAAGGAAATGGGGGGAGTGAGCTCTGTTTTACTAAGACTAAAAGGGTCTTAGTAAAGACTCTGGCCTATAAATCTGAATGACCTCAAGTTCTTACTGTAATCAATTTGTGAAAGATAAAATCATGCCAGATTTATAGGTGGTTTACTTTTAAAAAATCACATCAATAATATAAATCTTGAGTGTTATTTTCCTAGCATAGATTTCAGTGACCTATCCCTTCAAATAACACACCGAGGACTATTCTCTTGTTTGTATTCCAAATCAGCCTGTAGCCACGTTCGACAGACCGATGCTTTCTTTCCAAAGTAAATAGGAAGATGTTGAAACTCTAGATTCACAAAAGACAGCACGCAGAGGGCCTCAGTGCCCCCGAGAAGTAGTTTTGTAACCATGACAGGAAGGCTGGTGAGAGAATGACCCCTTTTCTTTTCTGTTTTTAAAACAAAACTCACTTTTCCCTTCTTCTTCAGCATTTAGCAAAGATAAAGACAAAGGAAAGAAGCTGGATGATGAGAGCAACAGCCCGACGGTCCCCCAGTCGGCCTTCTTGGGACCCACCTTATGGGACAAAACCCTTCCCTATGACGGAGATACTTTCCAGTTGGAATACATGGACCTGGAGGAATTTCTGTCAGAAAATGGCATCCCACCCAGCCCATCGCAGCATGACCACAGCCCTCACCCTCCTGGGTTGCAACCAGCTTCCTCCACTGCACCGTCGGTCATGGACCTCAGCAGCCGGGCCTCTGCACCCCTCCACTCCGGCATCCCATCTCCGAACTGTATGCAGAGCCCTATCAGACCAGGTAAATTCTGGACAGTTCACCCTTTAGATGTGGGGGTCAGGGGAGAGAGATTTGCATGAGTAGGAGACCTTAGCACGCCTTCCTAGAGAGGAGCCCTCTCCTCTTTCTGTTTTGAACAGCCTTCCTCCTTCAGTGAGCATGCGCAGCTCTCACCTGCAGAGTTGGTTAAATTCGGACTCTATGGACCTTCCCTCAGAAAGCTGGTGGTTTCAGGCCCGCGGTGTGAACCCAGAGTGCTCATTTTAACCAACTCCCAGGAGAATTCTGAGTAGTTGATTCAAAGGCTACAGTTTAAGATACTCCAGACTGGAGTTAATGACTGGGTTAATGGGTTCGTGTAAACATCCACCCTAGCTCCTGCCCCCTTCCCCTGGTCCCCAAACACAAAAATAATAGGATCTTGCTGGATAATTTAGGTAGATCCCTGAAGGCTGGGTTAACCCATATCCATATCTCTGGCCTAAAGAGGTCAATGCCAGTAGAGGTGTGGGACAGTTGTTTTTGTTTTGTTTTGTTTTCCAATCCATTTCCTCTTGTCATTGGCTAAGACCTAGAATCCAAATACAAACAGGCTCTCCTATTCACTGAAGCTAAGCCTCTTTCTTCTTAGCACTCTGTATTCCTATGAGCCAATCTGCTTTTATATTACTTTCACTGTCATCTGCTCCTCATGTTTATTCCACCTTTATCAGGAGCTTGTGACAGGGCCGGGGAGTGAAACTTCAGTCAATATGTACTTGTGGGAGGACCAGAATTTGACCCCAAGTGCCCATGTAAAAAGCTAGGCTTGGTGGCACTTTTGTAATCCTAGCGCTGGGGAGGTGGATACAAGAGGATTGCTGAGGTTACTGGGCAGCCAGCCAAATCAAATCAAACACACATGCACCCACATGTACACATACACCCCTCCACTTAAACAGGCTCACACATTGACACAAATGAATAATAAAAGAGGTTTTTACAATGACACAAAAGCATTGCCTGGCAAGAACTAAGCTTTAAAGCCCGTTGCCAAATGAGCAGAGATAAGCATGGGCTGAGGCAGCCTAGGATCCATACCTTTAACATACACATATCCTACAGCAGCACACAAGAAGGAAGAAAGGTCATTTTATGCACAGGTACCAGGAACAAAGATTCAGACTGATAAAATTGACAGGGAGGTCACTGAACGGAAGGCCTTAGCTGCAGGGAAAGACAGAGAGCAGGACAATGAGAGACTTGTGTTAGCATCTGTGGCTGAACTCTGTGTCCTTGACTCAGGCAGAAGTTTCTGTCACACACAAAGCAGGGTTTCAATGGAAGGGAAGAAGGGGAATGAGAAAAGATCACACCTACCTTTATGTGTTAGTCCCAGAGTTCAAGTTCACCCTTTCGTATATCTCTGGGCTTTCAAATGTATTTTACCCCATCTCCCAAATCCACTTTGGTTGATACCTCACGGTTCTATTAGAATGAAGTCTTAACCCACAGCTATCCCCAGAGGCTGTCTTGCCTGCCTTGATGTTTATTGGATGGCTTGCTATGAAGAAAGCATAATGCCAGTGTCTTTAATTTCTTCACCGGGAGAGGCAGCTGGCAAAATACGTAGCCCCTCCATGCCCCATATAATGATGTGTCACAGGGAGAGAGCAGAGTCCCAGAGAGTGGACATTGGCACTTTCCACACTCTGCTGCATATCTGAGTGACCTTAGTAATGGCATAACCCCTTGGATCCTCAGTTTCCCCTTTAATAGAAAGGTATAATTTCAATTTGATGGGGCTCTTTTGGAATGTATAGGCAATGCACCAAGGTCAGATGGCTAGCTTTGGGTGGTTTGTTAATTCAAGTGGTTGTGGTTGTTGCTGACTTTTACTGTTATGTCAGTGTCACCAGAAATACCTTCCTAAAGTCACTAGATACAGTACACGGCCTTTCATTAGAGGGGAATATCAGGAGATTTTGCCCAGTGTGTATTGTCTAGGGTATTCCTACTGAGAGTGAGAGATTGGGATCTTAGAAATTGAGGCTCAAGTAATTTCTCAGAGCTCCTTAGAGGCAATGGTGGTCCATGACTCGGGTGATGGGGATTCCCCAGTCAGAGTTGCTGCGTATAGCAAGGAGTTCCCAAGTGTCTGTGGGTACCACCTTATTAAGTTACAGAAGAAACACACCAAGAGACCTGGAAATAACCCCTCCATTTAAATATCCTTTAAAAAGTAGTGGCATTACATTTCAAAATGATTTTATTCTTTGAATTGAAACCCCGGTGATAGTTGTAACAAGAAAAAAAAAAAAATCAAAACTCTTTTTCAAATCACATTCTGCCATCCATACAATGTTGCTCATGATAACAGATTATACTGAGAAATGAAACTCTAGGGGACATGGGTTTGATGGATTTTTTAGGCCATCCAGAAAAAGGACAAAGTTCTTGACTATCCTACATAGCTCAGAGGAGTAACCAGAATAGAAGTACCAAGTGAATCTTGAGGAAAATAAGTCCTCAAAACGGAAGAGTGCAGATATATCCCTGAGCATTCTGGGAACTGTGTGATTTCAGACTCAACTGAGATTTCTCAACTTTGGCACTCTTCTTTGAGGGCAAGTATGTGCTATACAGCCTTGTGGATTATAGGATATTAAGGGATATACTTACTCTGTCCTTTAGATGCCAGTGGCACCCACCCTCCAGCTGTGGCAAGTGAAAATGTCTTCAGTCACCTCAAAAATCCCCTGGGAATAAAATCACTTCTAGCTGGGAATTAATGACCTGGACCTTCAACTTAGGCACAAAAGCTAGATTTAACTTAAGCTACTAGCATAAAAATGAGTGCTTTTTATCTCCCATGATACTCTATGGCAAAACTTTTGGGAAGATTGAGACTTTGGGTTTTCAAGAAGAAAAAAATATGTATATTAATAGGAGTGTTCTGAACTTGTAGGGGATGAAATGAAGTCATCAGGATAGCCAGGAAGTAGCAGCACTGTTCAAACATTTGCCTTCAACTGCTTGCTTAGTATGCAACGTTTGAGTTATGCCCAATGGCATTGTGTCAATAGCGCTACCTGTCTGGGTGAAAGGTAGTGAAGCCAGACTGACACATCATGTAGGATGAGATAGAGATAGCTCGAGGGTATTTTAGAATGACAAATTGAGCACAGTTGAAAACTTCATCATGACTGCTTCCTAGACCCTTTCCCTATGTTATTCATCCTGATCCAATTCCCCCATGCAGGTGTCTGATCAAAGAATGACTCAATATCTGAAGAAACAAAATGTTTCCTGAAGACCTATTCCAGAGACACATTGAAAACTATGGTAGTGGTGGTGATGCTATGGTTTGTCCTGTTCTTGAAGGGGAGACTGGATGGATCTTGGGTGTGGCTATCTTCAGGGTATCTGAATGCATCATCCTGGCTGTTGGAAGCCCATCAGGATGGTGGAAGATGTTTGTTATTTGAACATCAAATGGTATCAGTGGTAGTGGGGGCAGTGTGCTCCTGGAGTTTATGTGCTGGGTACTTGGAAAAATAAGAATCTGTTTCCCCTGAGAATTGAGTGCCTGCTTTAAGGACAGCTGTCCCTTTAGGGACAGTCATCTATAGCAGACAAAGGCAGAGTTATTTTTAAACCTGTGCTTGTAAAGATGGATTTGAAACCTTTTTATTTTTTTTATTTTTTAATAGCTTTGGGTGTCTTGCAGCTTTAAGGCTCAGACTGAGTAGAGAATTAAGGAGGTTTTCTTTTCAGTCTTGAGCCCCGGGACTGAGCTTCCATAAAGGCTGGGTACACAGAAAAGTGAAAAATCCTTCTGTGTGGTCACGTGTGGGAAGAGGAGAACTCTGAGTGAATGGCACTGAGAGGAAGGGATGGGGACATGTGCTGTAGCTTTGCAGCAGGCAGTTGGTGTCTTCTTTCTGCTTGTTGTCCTTGGTGGTAGGACTTCTGACATTGAAGGGAAATCCCAGCTATGAAATTTGTGTGATTACGTGGGGAGCTCTGGGAAGGTGGTTTTAGGATTATGGGGAGTCCCACAGAGGAAAATGGATGAAGATTACTTTAAGGACCTATAGATCACAGATTTTCCTACCCAGTGAATGTCCATCTGCTTGCTGGCTGGGAGAACTGTGAGTGATGGTGTTATGTATACCACCTTAAGAATCTTGGCAGTTTCTGCTTCATTTGGATCAAGAGAATTCTGAAAGGGAGACAAGATGCCCCATTTGTTCAGAATGTAGTCTCTTAAAATTACTTCTTGTCCACCATGCCCTGGAAGAGGCAGGCTTATCTGTTCTCATGTCCACGTTGCTGACATGGACAGAATAGTAATCCCTTGCCTAGGGCAAGAGATATTTGGGAAGGGGAATTGAAAACAAGAGAGCCTGGTGGTAGGAATGTAGGCTTTGGTACTGAGGTTGAGGTTTTATCCTAGACTCACCCTTGGCTTGCCAGGTCATTTTGTGTCTGCTGCTTAACCTCTCTAAGCCCCAGTTTATGTGGAAATAGAATGGAGGCTATAAATAATCTTCTCCCCATGGAGTTTTATCAGGCTTAAACAAGATAAAGCATGGCAAAATGCAGTGATGTGCCCGACACAGGAAATCTCAGGAAAAAGTACCCGTGTGAGAGCGATGGCAGGAAAAGGAATGGCTGGGTTCCCTGTCCCCGTTCTCCATTTAGGGATGTGCTCATCTTGTCCTCTTCCCTCTGCAAAAATAGGACATGCTTTTTTTTTTCTTTCTTTCTTTCTTTCTCCCTCCGCATGCCCAATGATCATTCTTGCACCTGATATGACCTTTCTCTCCCTCCTGGGTTAGAATGAATTACTTCCCTGATGTTAGCCTAGCAGTATCGTCTCTAGGTTAGCAGCTCCTATTCTGTCTGTGGGAAACAGCCCAGCATGTGTCCCCCTCCCCTAGGTCTCACGGGAGCCCTGGACACCCTGGCTGCCTGCCTGCAGGACAGTGTGCTCCAGGCACGTGGCCATGCCCTGTGGAGCTTGCCCAACTTTGGGTGGTGTACTGGCTTGCCTTTTTTCTTTTTCCCTCCTCCCTCTTGCTTCTCTTCCCAGGAGAACTATAGCAAGTGCCAGTGAGCAATTGTAATCCCGACCCTAGCATGAGAAAGCTGAGCTCCAAAGGGAGGGCCATTGATAGGCCAGGGAAACCTGTTCTGTCCAGCATCCAAGCCAGCCCCTAAGCCTGTCCCTCTGGCCTGCCTCTCAGAGGCCCTGTCTCCTCTGTCTTTTCTGCACCATGGCTGTGGGCAGGATTCCTGGAGGCCAGCTGCTGCCAAGGGTCTTGGCAGAGCGTTTCCAGTTCAACACTATGCCTACCAGACTAGAAAAAAGAGCACTAGAAAGACAGAATTAGGTGGAGGAAAGGGAGCGATGGTGGGGAGTTGGGAGAAAGCCTTAACGACATCCTAATGCAGAAAGCCAGAGGGTGAGGAGACAGTGATGATTTATTATGTGACTCCGACACCTCTCTTCCAATGTGCACTAATCACTTTTATTCAGGAATCATTTTTTATGTCTTAGCAGTGAAAATGAAGGGGGAGAAGGAAGATAGAGGAAGTATTAAGATGGAAAAATGCATTAAGAACATCCAAAAGACAGAGAGGGACAGGTGGTACAGTGTTTGGTCCTGTGATGTTCATTCCTTGTGTTTGACACACATACTTACCCCCCGCCCCTGCAAATATCTTCACCTAAACCACTGAACCTTTATGTTGCCATAAACTTCAATTTCTCAAGACCTAATGGCCTGGTGGCTTCCCACATATCATGTGTCTTGGGATGTTATGGGTCTGAGACATGGATACCCAGAGACAAGGTGGCAATGGCTTGTAGAGCATGGGTTCCAATAAACAGCCAAGCATCACTCCGATGCAGCCACTTCCAGGCCCCCAGCTGATCTCAGGTAAGTCATTTCAGTGATGTGAGCTTCTGTGTTCCCATCTGGAATTCTGGAGTAATTGTAGGATCCCTTTCATAGGGTTGTGAAGGTCATAAGAGACAGTGCATGGTAGAGCAGAAGCCCAGAGCCTGGCACACAGCCACTGTGAGCAGTGCCTCCCAGTCTCCAGCGAGTGTCATTCTCTTAGGGGATTGAGCCGAAGACTATGAGCAGAGTTCAGGTCAAGGACTCTGGATTTCTCTTCTGCTTCTCCAGTTTGTCTTATCTGACCCTCCCTTAGCCTCTGGGTTTTTTTTAATTCAGGTGGTCGCCCACGGATAATTGTGCCCTTTACTCATTTCTCCTCACTTATAGGTTTGAAAAAAACTGAAGCAAGCAAACAAAATGCAGCTTGAGGAAGTTCTTGCTTAGATTTATCTCGTGAAGTATTAGCTAGGAGATCTTCCAGTGCCACAGCCTACATTTTTTATAGTAAGTTTTAATAGCCACACTTGACTCTGGGACAAAGGAAAGCAAGGCTTTTTAAGATGTTGGAAAAGGAGTGTTTAGCTGGTACTCCTGGTGACCAGCAAAACTGTTGATTAACATTGCAGAAGGTAATACCCCCCCACCCCCACCTCCACCTCCACCCCCACCCCCGCTGCCCGAACTTCCTGAACTTTCCTTTCGCAGAAAGGGCCTCCATCAGACACCATGTTTCCTACAAGTCAGCTCCTCTGCCTTTTTCTCCAATGATATGGGGATGGGGCTGGAACAGGGAAGGCTGTAAGATGCCAGGATGGACAGACCCAGAAATAGCATTAGGTCTTGCTTTGTTTCCTTGTTGTGCTCCTGGGGGAAAGACAGATGAGGCAGGATCTGGTTGCTTGTCTCTAGGGAGGGGTGGTCATTTCAGAGGGAAGTTCAAACTTGCAGCACACAGATACGTGTCAGGACAAACCGTGCTCTCTGTGCCAAGTGGAGAGTGTATTGAGACCTCAAGTGTCCATTGAAAAAAGGAGGGCTAAATGTTAATGAGGAAGACACACATAACATTTAAAACTATGGAAGGGATCGGTGCCAGCCCTAGCTGACAGACCTCACAGGAAGGCCTGGCTTCCTAGAAGAGCTGGACCCAGTGCCAGGGCCTCAAAAGATGTGGGAGATCTAGGTTGGAGAGAGAAAAGTGAAGCACAGAGCTGTAGAGGCATGAAGCCCACATTGTGCTTAGGCAACAAAGTACAGATTGAGTGTAGCTGATGCTAAATATTTGTCTGCAGGAGATAATAAAGAATGGGTGGTTGGTAGCCGAGGCAACCTCATACATAGCAGGCTTCAGAGCCTGAACTGTGTGTCTGGAGGCTATGGGGAGCCATTGGAGGTTTATGAACAGGGAAACAGTGTGTGAACATTTCTATTTGGGTTCAAGGTTAGATTTGAAACATTTTTAGAAACTTGACAATAGTTTCCTCTGGTGAACTAGGATTTCCTTATTTTTTTATTATTTTGAAAATAAACACTCTCCCTCCAACATCAAACAGCTTTTTAAAAACACGATGTTCTAATTGATCTAGATGAAGTAATTTCAAAATGCAGGGTTTAAGTTTCACTTGTGAAACCCATAATTTTGGTGATTGGGGGAAGCACTCTCTGGCAAGAAAATAGATGGAGGATTTGAATGGTTTAGAATTTAAATGTCCAAAAGCAGAGCTGGCCTCAAAGGAGTAAAAAATAGATTTTAATAAACTCAGCCCATTAGTGTTCATTGCTTTTAAATGCCTCTATTTTATACGGCTTACTAGGTTTGCAAACAAGTATATTGAAACAATTTTTATGAGCACACTCTGTGTGTGCGCGCGTGCACGCTTTCGTGTGAATGTGTGTGTGTGTGTGTGTAGGTTAATGCATGCAAGTGTGGGAGGAATGAATGCCTCAGTGGTACAAGCAGTCCTAGATCATAAGGGTTAACTGAAACAGTAATCCCAGGCTAAAAAATACTCACCCAAGTTTCTGGCCAGGTTATTAGTGTCACTTGAGAAACAAAGGAATCATCATGGCGCTGCTGAATGCTTGTTATCTGACCTTGTATTTGTGGCTTCCGTCATCCCTGCAACCAGAGTGAACTGTGCCTCATGCTTATAGCATTCATATGTATGGGGGCGGGTATTGCTAGAGAAGACATGGCGGGAGGTGATGGGATGGAAAAGAGCTGCTGAGGAATGACACGAGCATGAAATGACTTCTTTGGGTCTCCCTGGAGTGTGCATATATCAAGCTAGCATTACAGGAGACTGGACAATTTACTACAACCCAAACCAGTTCCCGTCAGTGAAAATAAATAAAGGACAGGCTGTTTCACTTCCAGCTACACACGGTGGACTGTCTACTAGAGAAGAAATCATACAGCCCATGCCTCTGTTTCCCTGTGACTGTATATACGACGTTTCCTAAAATGTTTCTGTCCCTTCTTTTCTGACTTCAGCAAATACCATTACCGTCTGAAACCACCATCTACCCGGTCTCATGTTCGCTCCTGAGAAAAAAAATGACTGGTCACACCAAGTCCCTAAAGTTTTATTTTTAAAAAGTTTAATCTGGCATGTTTATTATTGTTATTATTGATGCAAGAACGCTCTGGAATCTGCAGGTTTTATGATGAGGTATAGCTAGTGGCTAATGGAAACCCTTTGGCACTCCAATCTTTCCCCGTAGACCCTGATTTCCTAAAAAACAATGAGTGCGTGCTACAGAAAGATGCTCTTGGGACCCACAACACTAAATCATCTGTGACAGAATGTTCTTGCAAAGAGGGAATTGCATAAACGGATAGGCAGAAATAAGTGCTTTGGCAGAGCTCCTGTGTGGGGAAAAGCCTGTTTGCTCTTCTAATTAGCTCTGGGTAGCAGTCTTCCCTGGTGTCTTTGCTAAGGAACCCAGGCTGAGGTGTCCTTAGTGGTCTGTTAGAGCTGCCATATTTTTTAAAACTCCGTGTGTGTGTGTGTGTGTGTGTGTGTGTGTGTGTGTGTGTGTGTGTGTGTACATGTGGGAGTAGAAGACAACCTCACATGTCAATCTTATGAATACAGTCCACTTCCTTCGAGACAGACTCTTGCTGGCCTGAACACAACAATTATGCAAGACTGGCTGGCCAGTGATTCCCCAGGCATCCCCCTGTCTTTGCTTCCCCAGGGTTGGGATTACACCACTGACTTTGTATGTGAATTCCTGGGATCGAACCCAGATCCTCATGCCTGTGAGATAAGCACCTTAGGAGCCGAGCTAGCTCCTCAGCCCGAAGGACACTCCTCTCATTGGAAAGGGTTAAGCATGCTGTCCACCCATGCCCATGGAATGCCTCTTGAGCTGAACTGAATGATCCACAAAGAGGAAAGATTGCCAGTGAGGGAAAGGATGCCATGGGGCCCTGACCAATGGGAATCAGTGAGGGAAACCAGATGAGCAAGCTCTCCCAGGTACACAGCAGTCAGCTTACCCAGGACAGAGAGCACCATACCCCGAGGTATTAAACGCGCTCTGTTAAGGATGTGGGCAGAGAAAGCCTCATGCTTGGCACAGAAGACTTAATTCATTATTCATTATGGTAAGGGCTTATGAACACACCTTGCTCCAAAGAACTATGAAACAAAGGAAGAACTGCTCTCTCATTCGATCACAATAGCATTGCTTTACTTTCGTCATATGTTTTAACACTTATTTAGTGTGTGTGCATACTCACGTGAGTGCTCACTATGTGCCACAGTTTACATGTGGAGGTCAGAGGACAGCATTCACCAGTTACTTCTTTCCTTTTACCACATATGTAAACCCATATGTAAACTCGCCACCAAACTCATGTTGTTAGACCTAGCAAGTGCCTTTACCCAGTGAACCATCCTGCTGTCCTAGTATTGGCTTTTAAAAGGCCAAACGCCCTGGAAAGATCAAAGCAGGAGAGTCAGAGAAACAAGAAAGAGGAGAAAGTAGAAACAAAGTCTGGATAGACCTTCTGGGGATGACAGCCCTGCAGTGCTGACTTCATAACAACTGCATAGGTTTCATTTTTATTACAATTGAGTTCTTTATACTGACCTACATTTTCAGGGAAGTAGACTGTTAACATTTCTTCACAGAATCCACAGTGGGTTTAAATGGCCAGTAACATGCATGGAAACAATTTTTTAAAAAGTTTTGATCCGTATAAAAATACATCTCGTTTTTAGCGCATGGATGAAATACGCCCAAATAGAGAAGGCCAGCTAATAGTATCCAATGATTAGATTCCTTATACTAAGTTTGAAGGTGTGCTGTCCTAGTGTGGGTGTTTTATCAACTAGGCATGAAGAATCATTTGCACCTGCTTGTGTCTGTTTCTTTGTTTTTGACTTTCAGCTTGTCTGCTGATAACATTGCATTGACTCAGAGGTTGTGATCATTTGATCTTGAATTAACGATACTGGAATTTGCATTCTTTGTTTTGGTATGTGTGTAGTATGTGCATGCATCCATGTCTGTGTGTGTGTGCATATGCACATATGTGTATGCAGAGGCTGGGGATTAATGTCGGGTGTCTTCCTCTATCTTTCTCCCACTGAATGTGGCGCACACTGGAAAAATGCTGCCTTTTTCTTGACATAAAATGGAAACATAAAGGGGTTGTTAAAAACAATTATTAAGAAAAGCGATTAAGCTGGTATGTCTTTGCTTTCATACCACATTGGAGGTGTGAGGTTCTTGGCGTAGTCATTGGCACCCTGTCATATGCTTTGTACTCATGAGGCTAAGGCAGGGTAAAGTAAACGGAGGTACAGCAACCCAAATGGGGTTACACACTACTGCAGCATCATACCTAACACAATGTCCCCCTCTGAAGAAGGATGTTTCATGCCAGATGAAACACCCTCATCACTTCTTCTCATCCTCTCAATTATCTCTGAACTCTCCTTTTATGAAAGATTACATATAATCCTAAATTTAAACTAGCAAAATGCAATATGGAGTCATTGCCACATACATATGGGCTTTTTCCTCTCTCTCTCTCTCTCTGTCTCTCTCTCTCTCTGTCTCTCTCTCTGTCTCTCTCTGTCTCTCTCTCTCTCTCTCTCTCTCTCTCTCTCTCTCTCTCTCTCTCTCTGTGTGTGTGTGTGTGTGTGTGTGTGTGTGTGTTATACACAGATGCATGAGGAGACCAGAGGTTGACCAAGTTATCTTCCTCAATCTCTCTTTACTTTATTCATTGAAGCAGGGCTTCCCCTGAACCTGGAGCTCCCCAGTTTGGTTAGTTTAGATAGTTAATTTACTATCTGAACTCAGATCCCCATGCTTGAAGAGGAAGCCATGTACTTCTATAGTTCCTATGATATGGTTAATCCAGGGGCATGCTAAGGATTTCACATAAGTGGTGTTGGTGTTGAGAGTTTATTCATGCTAAGCATGATAGCTGTTCTTGGGATTTAGTTTCTTCCTAGGAGGCTTGAATGTTAGAAATGTTTTGCCAAAATACATTTTCTTTTATTCTCCATCAGCCCTTCCATCTTGACTACGGGCAGTTTAAAAATAAGCTGGGCATATATTAGTGGCCAGAAACCATGGCAATCAGGATGAACTCGTTATCAAAACAAGCTTTGATAAAGCTACCAAGGGGAGACACAGTCTTGAGCGCATCCACACACTCGTATGGACCCTTATGTCACCAAATTAGATTGGATTTGAAATCCCAGCTCTTATAGGAAGCCATGAAACATTGAGCCTGTTCTGAGCTCTGCTCTTCACATCCAAAAATGGTGGCCTATTTCACAAGGTTGCCAGGACAGTTAAGTTCCATTAAACACAATACCCATGAAACAGCCTAGGACTGAGCCTACCTGGGAGTTGTGACTGTCATTTGAATTCAGAGTCCAATTCTATTGTTTAAGAAAAGTTTCGAAAATGTATTTTTAGCTCCTAGCTTTCGAGTATCCACTTCAGGTTGCTAGATTTAGTCGTTTCAAGTTCCCTGATGCTTGCTTGAGGGCATGAAGAGCTCTATTGTAGAGTTCTTCTGTGTGACTAGTTACAAGAATCACCTTATGCAAGCCACCTCTCTGGGTTTTACTTCTTTGTCTACAGAATGAGAACAGGGCATGTCTTCTCTGTGTCACAGATACAAGATAGCCAATTAGGAAATGGACCAAACAAAACTCAATCCAACATTTGAATTGGGTTGGCTTTATTAGTTCCACTGGAGTTGAAATGGCAAAGGGGGAAACATGTAGCAAAACCACTTCAAAGGTAGTGTAACCATGAAGAAGGAAGTCCTTGGAGTCAGCCAATCTAGGCTTGGCAGCCACTTTGGCAGGATGAGGGTGTGTGTTTTTGGACAGGTGACCACTGCCCCCAAGGCCCTAGCACTCTTGTCTGTGAAGTGGGGTTGCTGGGTTTAGCTTTGTGATTCTGTGTGCTAAGACTCCTCTGAACTGTAATGCCAATAGCCACATTTGGGGGCCAACCTCACCCCAAAAAGAACCCAAAAGCACTTTTTAAAAGTCGCATAGAGTCATGGTGCCAAGGAAATGGATTGAGAACCAAACAGCCTGTCACTTATAAGAGTGGATGGCGTTTAAAAACTAAAGCTTTAATGCCAGGCACTGGACATCATTTGAGGCGGGGAAACAATTAAAGTGGGTTAAACACAACCTTGATCCCGGATGAAAAATTCCAGAGCTACTCCGATCCTCAGTTATCTGTCCGGAATCATTGCTCCAAGAGCTGGTTATGTCAGCAGCGGTTCATCAGCCACACAGCATAGGAGGTGGAGAGGGAATGTCCCCAAGGCAATCAGCTACCTCTTTTGATGGCAACTTTTCCATCTGAGCTTTAGCTGCTCTCCGGTATGTCTGGATACAGGTTTCTAGTGCTATTCATGATGGTTAAGTTTCATCTCAGAGCCAGAAATGTCATCTTGAAAGATTCTGAGGCTCGGCCTCGATCAGTGGCAAGAAAGAGTTTTGGGATTAATTAGCAGTGTCTGCCATGCTAAGGTGTGGTAGTACTAGTTGCCAGGTATTCGCTCTCCCTCCAGAGCAGGTTGGGAAGATCCTTTAGGACAGGTTCCCTGAACTGGGCAGCAGATCAAGGACTTGGGCCAGTGTTGTTTCCGGTGTCCTGAAAAAAAAAAAAAAAGCTTTTCCAAGCCTCAGGCAGGTTCTATTTTCTTCCCTAGAGGAGGCTCACTGTAGTTAAGTGAGCAGAGAGAATGGAAGAAAGGAAGTCTGTTGGTTCTGTTCCACAGTCACAAGACAGGAGCTGCAAAGTCAAGAAAGTTGGAAACTCAACCATGTAATTTGGTGGAAACTCCAGTGAAGACCAGGCAAGGTGCCCCCTGGCCCAGCAAAGGCAACCACAGACCACAGATCCTGCCTGCCTCTGGCCACAAGGTCATGGCTACAAATTCCCTGAACTCTAGGCCCTTGGTAGGCAGCCAGTCATACCCTCCATATCCAATGGTCCTGGAGAATTTGCCGATCTATTTAAAATTGAGGGTGCCTCTCAGTTACCCATGCTGACGGAACAGAGCGTCTGAGGTCTGTTTCTCTCCAGCTTTGGAATGTGATCTATGCTTTTATACTGTTGATCTGCTTTCCCGGTGATGTTTGAGCATTTCAGATTTTTCTTTTTTTTGAACAGTGGAGGGGGTGAGGAGTGCTTTTTGCAGCTCTCAATGTGTTTCTCATAGCCAGCCAAATGTCTCTGAGCCTCCTCCCTTTAAGCCCATGAATGGCACCAATGGAATTATTACACCTACCTTGTATTGTGCCGCTCTTACTGTGTGATCCCTGGAACCCTGGTGGCTGGGGGGTATGTGCAGGAGTGTGTTGGGCAAAGTTGGGAGAAGGGGCTGAAGGCTAAACATAGTGAAGAATCTACAGAAGACCTCTCAGCAGAGAGTGGCCCCCGACTTCCTTTGTTCCTGCTGCTTCCTGTTGTTTTCCAGTGACTGCACTTGAGTTCTGCATACAATTAACTTTCAATTACCCTGAGCCCCGATTAGTCAGTTTGCAGATTAACTAAGGTGAAGGCTCACCTGGGTCTGTGAGTAGCTCTTCAACTCAGTTGCTCTTGCTGGTTAATTAGTTGGTTATGGCTGATTGCCTCCTTTAGGATTCTGAAGCCCTGGGACCCGGCTACTTACAGGAAGGTGGGGCGGGGTTAGAGGGGGGAGGGGTGGTGGTCAAGGGGCAACTTTGTCCATGATCCTTTACTCTCTTCAGCCAGAGGTTTACACTAGTCATAGAAAGCCCTGAATTCTCTAGCCCAATCCCTGGGAGGTCAGGACATTCCCTGGGATCCTGCTGTTGTACCTTCACCCCCACCTTTTGTTCCAACCAATTTTCCAAATTGGGAAATGTACCTTGACCGCAGATGCTGTGGATTTGAAAGTCATTACCACTAGAAATCTAATGTGTTGAAAGCAGGCCCAGTACACAGCAGTGGGGGCTGCCATCCCCCTCTTCCCCCTCTCTCCACACACGTAGACTGGCAGCGTGGGATGCCATCAGAGGTTTGTGGAAGTTAAGGCCATGGTGACAATAGGGGCAGATGCTCCTTGCAAATACAGGCCCCTCAAGATCCTGATCTTCTCAGAGTGATTGTTTCGGAGGCTTCTGATTGGCTCTCATTTTCATCCTAGTTCACAGAAAGCTGACCACCTTCGCCTGAGTCCCCATGGGGTGGGAGAGCAGACATATGTACACTGGCCATACCCCACACAAGGTCAGAATAAACCCTGTAACCTGGGGGCAAGCTCTCACCACATCTTGGTTTGGGCAGCAGATACCTTGAGTCTTGGGTGTATTCCTAACCTTGAGAAAGTGTCTACTAAGGACTTAGGTCTGTGGATCCCAAAAAAAAGGGGACATGCACACATCATGTTTGATGGGGTTCCTTGGGTTGCCCTTACGGCTTAAGCAGCATTTCCTGGAGCACCTGACATGCCTTCCACCCTGGGTTCTCATTTTACATTTCCCAGATCTTTGTGCCCTGGGTTCAGCATCCATCACCCTTTCTAGCCTGGCCCATGGGTTTCTTTTTGGTCCTTCATGTTTCCCCAGGGCCGTCAGTGTGTATGTACAGTCTAGAGATCCCATTTTATTAACACAAAGAAATCTGCTTGGGCTGCCTGGCTTTACAGTCACGTGGAGAGAAATGTGTTTCTTTGGTCCGCCAGCCTGCAGCTCTCTGTGCAAAATACAACAGAGAGCTGGGCCCGGGGCCAAGCTTACATTTCACTTCGGAGCACACTTTCGAATCACTCCTGGCAGAACATCCCTGGCGCGGTCTATTTGGGGAGTAAGTTAGAGAAGTGTTGTTTTTCTCTTATGAGTGTGTCAGGAGATAGGACCTTTAGAACGTGTTTTACTTTTCCCATCCTCACATCTTCGGGGTGCACAGATATTGATATGATCCTGCAAAAAGGAAGTGACAGCTGGAGGAGGAGAAGCCCCCTTTTGTCCCCGGCTACCCTGCAAAATCAGTAAACACAGCCAGCACTGCCTGGGATGGAGAAACTTAGGCCAGGGTAATAACATCAAAAGCTAAGCTCTGCAAGTCCAGGGGCAAAGGAGCTCCTCTCCCAGATAAAACAACATTGTTGTCCAAATCTTTCATTCCAAAAGATCTGAGACTTCCCTAAGGTTGGGTCTTAGCCAGCCAGCGAAGGAAGGAACTCCAGCAAGCCTTTGGAATGGTAAATGCTATGAAAATAAACAAACAGAACTCATCCATTCCCTTCTCCCTCCCTTGTCTATTTTTATTTCTCCTCTTCTCCCCCCACCCCCCCCCCCGTTCTTTAGCACTCAGCAGTACCCTGTCTGCTCTATACTGCACCCTTCCCCACCACCATATTCTCCCGGACCCCTGTTAACTATCCTGCCTTCAGTAAAACCAAATGCCTAACTTCAAAAATGAGGAGTCTTAAGAAAGGAAGCCTAATTTGGGTAATCTTTCTTGGTTGGCTCTTGTTCTCTTTTTGTGAGGTGGTGACCTCAAGCCTAACTTGAGTCTCAACAGTGAAGTTGCTTTCGGAATTGTAAATCTCCTTAAGATCAGAATGGTTAAGAAAACCGTTTTCTGGCATAACATGGGCCTCTCTGCTCTCTAATGAGCAGGACCACTCTCATGAGAAGAAACTCTGTCTTTGCCGTCACTCCCACCCAGAATTTCTCAGTGGCCAAGCTTTGCTCTCACTCTAGTATTTGAAACTCCTGAAGGTTGCACTTTCTGTCAGTGCTGTGTGGCCAAGCAGCAACTGATGGGAACATAGAGAACCTGCCTGGGCAAATCATGTGCCCAGCTGCCATTTCATAGGTCAAGGGGCCACTGGGAAGCCCCCCTCCTCTTGTAAAGGATACAGAGCCCCTCAGAGCCAGGCTGCAGCTCCCTGCCTGGTGAAGCCTCAGCCTCCTTTACAGAAGGCAGGTGACAGAGACCCATCCACCTGTTGGTAATTAGATTTAAAAATAATGCCAGGTTCACACATGGCTGCTGGCTGTGTTAACTCAGTGGGAAAGGACGTGAGTGCCACTTCACAGAATCGACTCTGTGGCCGTCACATTCGTCACTCCAGGTGAGGTTACATTAGGTTATCAGAGAGATGAAGTCACCTTGCACCTTCCAAGAGATCTGCAAATGTAAGTGCTGAGGAAGAGTGAAAGTTTAGACATCTACTCAGAGCCACACCCCCTTCTCTTCATCTCTGAGACTGTAATATGTATTACGTCTTAGTATCTTTTTGGAGGAGACTGGAGGTTTTTGAACCATGTCTACCAACATTCTAAACATGAACTTTACCACTGAGATACACCCTCAAGCCCATCATGTTGTTGGCAGGGACAGGTAGGGGTTACTTGACAAAATCTCCGAGACAGGATGGAGAGTCAGTCACTTGTCAATGTCAAGTGTCAATTCTCCACTGTGAATGTGTGGGTTGTATTCTCAATGTGCTAGGCATGGTAAATGAATACCTGGCTAGTTACTACCCGCCACCCAGGGAAAGATGGTCGACCTCTACCCCACTTAGGGAGTGTTTGGAGAATGGAATTTCATTTCACAAATAATAGTGTATATCTTTGGAACATTGTATCAATAGGAAAATTATTATTAAGACTGTGCCTGGACTAACAGAATTGATCATTAAGGTTGTAGGTCAGGATTGTGGTCCCTCCTCTCACCAGTGTTAAACCCAAGGCTTGCAGGGTTTTGCCTTTTCCTATGGAAAGGTTTGTAGAAACTGATCTAGGCTCCTGCAGCTCTCTATATTTCATAATGAGATCTTGTCAATCCTTTGTGAGTAGTTTTTTGTCGCTAACACCAGAACTGGTAGCCAGGAATCATTAGTTGAATGAATGAATGAATGAATGAATGAATGATTGAATGAATGATGCATCAAAGATCCTGTTTTTGTTAGAAACGGCTTTAAATAGATATTTGTGCTGGCAGAATTTTTTCCCAACATGGCAGGCCCCGATGGCACAGTGAGACAATGGGTATGCCTTAGCCAGTGGGTCCCAGAGGAGGTCAAGAACTCAGGCTATAGGATCCTTCACACATAACACTCTCATGATCGGCTTTTCTTGTGTGTCATTGTCTTCTAATTGATTGTGTAGCAGGCAAAAATGAAGAGACCTATGAGAGCAGAGAATTTAGATGCTTGCAAATCCAGGGTGATAGCAAGCTCCAGTTAGTTCTCCACCCTTTAATCGCAGAGACATGTCTGGAAGTCAGCTGCCCACCTGCATGTGCCCAGATACCCACCCAACAAGTTCTTAGCTGGGATGTAATTGGGTAAGTAGACAGAGTCCAAGGGATTTGAGGGAATAAGATGTACATTTCTTTTTAAAGCAACTATCCGCTAAGGAAATGGTGTATGTAGTAAAGAGCTTGCTTTACAAGCGTAAGGACCTGAGTTCCAATTCCCTATTACCCACATAGAAAGCTTATGTAGTCTTCCCCCCTTCTCTCTTTCTCTCTCTCTCTCACACTATCAATTTACATTTCTTTGATTAACAGATAAAGGCAAGCACCTCTCTATAGACAAGCTAGTTGCAGCTTCTTTATATGGGGGATTTGACTGCTTTATGAAATGGTGAGTCCTGCACCAGCTAACAGTTGACACTGAAGCAGATATGACCAGTGCCAAATAGAAACCACATCACATTAGCTGCAGCTACCACCACAGTGTCACCCCAGGGGAAATGGTTAGCTGTGTCTTCCTGATGCCCTCAGTTCTCCTGGATCCATTCTGAGCCTACTGTCCCATCCCATGTGTCCATGCCAGGGCATGGAATGTGAGTCTCTGGCAGCAGCTGGAGTCATTAGTCCTTCCCACATCCCCCACCCCTCGGCTCATCCATATGTTACAGAAAGGATGCAGAGCCTTCTCACCTGCCAGGTCGAGGTAGCAGAGTTCTTTAGACAGAAGGACTGCATAACTAACATTCATTATCCGCTCACCATTATAGTCGCTTGTGAATATAAGTACTCCAGGTCAGGCCTTAAGAACTTTGTCCTCACAAAAGAAATGTTTCATTTTTTTTTTTTTTTCAGATCAGTGATTCCACATCTGTTTTTTTTTTCAGATCAGTGATTCCACATCTGTTTTTTTTTTTTTTTTTTTTTTTTTAAGTTTTAAGGTCTCCTAGAGTTGCCCTTCCATCTTATCACTGGATGCACCGATTTTTTGCATAGTTCCTGGAATTCTGCATTCCCTTTGTTTGTATTGTGGCAGAGGGCAAGAGACTGATCGACCTGGGCTGCTTCCCGGCTCCACCCTGGGGCGCAGAAAGGCTATGTCTTGAACAATATGGAGAGGCCCCCTTCTCAGTGAGCCAGTGAAGCAGACGTGTAAATAAGCAGAGCCACCTTAATAGACGGGCTCCGTGCAGACTAGAGGAGCTTTGCCCGAGTGACCTCAGGATGGCAGCAGGAGGGCCATTGGGTGTGGCAGCTGCATTAGGCAATAACCAGTCATCATTGTACGCCATTGATGGAAGATGGAGCTTTCCTTCTTCCTGGGAAGTCCTTACTCTGGCAAGAAACCATATACTCTCTACTCCAAATTTCCGACCTACCCAGCAGGAGGTAGGAAAAAAAAACCACCTCCCTAGTTACCCACCACCAGGCTACACCGTTTTAGATGCGTTATCTCATTAAACCCCAAAGCCACCCCTGGGTATTACTATCGTTAGTATTAGATTTGTACTGTTATTGCTGTCCTTTACAGATGAGACCCGGAGAAAGTGAACAGAATGGGACAGAGAGCAGTTCGTTGGCAAGGCTGGGATAGGATGCAGTGCCACCATCTGGTGCTGAGGCTCTGTGTTAGGTCACTGCATCCTCCTCCAGTACTCAGGAGAGTGCTTTTTGCCCGCAGGGGATAGCAGATAGAATGTTGGGGGCTATCAGTGCACCTGTATCCATAGTATGGCATGGTGGCTGCTAGGTCCTGAGATCCTGAATGTGGAGGGGACAGAAGATGTTTTGATCTGCAGCATCTCTCAAGTCCTAGGCTCTCTTCAGCCAGCAACTAGGGAATCTAATTTTAAAGGACAGCTAGACCAGCTTGCAAAACACAAGGTTTATGATTAAATCATGAAGATTTAGTTTAAAAGTGAATTCTGTGCTTTTGTATGACTTGCAAAACCTCAGTTCCTTCTGACTTAATATCTGCAGAGATGTACCCAGAATGAAGAACCAGACAATCAAGCAATATGTAGGAATGGCTTAGGGAGGAGTTAGGAATGACGTTGTGCCTCTGAGGCCGCTGGCACCCAGATCCCAGCATAGTCAAACAAGTCACAACGCACACTGCCCAGTGTAGCAGAGGATATGTGAAGACAGTCAAGAGAGCCTCCATCTTTCACAAATAGGTTTCTCTTATATGGACACATGACATTTGTCATGAGTTCCTGACTGTGTTGCCCATGAGTTGCCAATGAGATGAGGGAGGGAGACAGAGGCACCCTTTTAGTATTCCTGTCCATCTATTTCCCCAATGCACACCTGGCAAGGGTTCTTTCCAGATACACACAAAGGAAGTAGCCGCTTCAGAGATGCTTACGGGAGGCGGCACAGGGCATGCAGCTTCACTTGATAAATATTAGTTTCCTTCCCCTTCCTGTGTGTAAGGCAAGTTGTAGGAGCGAGTGAGGCTTCAACAAGTCAGGAAGCAAAAATAGCTCTGCCTGTGAGGATGTGGTCTCCTTTCCCCGAGTGTGGACCAGATGTCAGGCTGCCTGGTGAGGACTCAAGGAATGTGACAGCTTCCTTCATCAGGGTTTCACTGCCTCTCTCCAGATGGAAGCCTCCCTCCCCATGTGACTTTTGGATCTGAAAATCAAGAGCAAAAAGGGTCCTTTATCAAAAGCGTGTGTGCATATATGGGTTTTAGGCATTACCTTCAAGTCAGAGATGGGGCCATCATATCATTTCCCCAGTTTAGTGCCAATAGAAATGAATGGGAGCTAGAGGCTATGGAGATTCATTTTGAGCTGCTTGTGTTCCTTTTTGACCTCGCCTTTATTCAGAGGCAGCTGTTTACCACGCACAGAACTGGGTGTCTACGGTTGAGACACAAGGAAGATGTCATCCTTTGAACTGCTAAAGCTTATGCGCCACAAAGGAGATACATTCTTGTGACTGGAGTGTGATAAGAGGTAGAAAGAAGATATGGATGTTAATCTTTGCACTCAGGTAGAAGAGGGGATAGCAGAGATGATCCTCAATATATTGGAGAATACGCAAAAATGGTGTCAGTAGGCAGGTAGGATCTCTGACTTAACAAGTTTGACATGACCTAATGAGTTTTTCCCTAACAGGCGTTAACAGTGTACCAGTCATTTGTAGGGGAAATAGGAAATCTGCACCAGTGAATCGCAGGTAAGAACCAATCAGAGTGTTACAGGACAGAGGATATGGGTCATAAAAGAGAGAAGAAACAAAATATGAACGTGGTGGTTAATACTCAACCTGACTGAATCTCCTTCCCCAAATGAAGGGGTTTGTGGCACAGTGTGGGGCCTGTGCCATCACTCCCAGGGCGCCAACCATGTGTCTTAAACACGGTGTGTTTAAAGAAGATGTTGGGAGGTTAGAGGCGGCATAATTGATATGATTTAGAAGTTGCTGTGGCAACACACCTACTTCTAGAGAGTCAGTGTCTTTGGGAAGGCAGGCAAGCGTGTAGCTTTAGCCCTGGACTATCTTGTGTCCTGCTTTCGCCTGCTCTGGGCCAAAGGTCTGGACAAATTCAAAAGAACAAATACCCCACGTGGCTCATTGCAGCCAGCCTATGTAAAATTGACCTCTGGAATAAGATAATGGCAAACCAGCTAGAACGTTATAGTGGAAACAGTGACAGAGAGGGACCTGGAGCCAGCTTGCCTGCTTTTCAGAAGCATCTCTCCATATTGGATAGCATGGAGTAGCCTGGGATTTCCATAAAAAACATAAATGCATATGAGCTCCATGAGTGTAAACTGCCTTTGTTATACGCAGTAGTGCATAATGCTTTGGGGGACGTTAAGTAAAATAGACTTTAGGTTGGCAGAAAGATTTGGGTTAATGAAAAAATGGCTGTAACAAGTTTCAAAGACCTCAGTGTTTGCCTCTGTGGCACCACCTTCTGGCAAATCATTGTATAATGTGGTTGGATGCAAGCTTTGGTTTGCAAACCCTCGAAGCAGAGGCTCCTTCGACCACTTAGTAGCTCATAACTTTGGCCCCATATGAGAGTGACTGGTAGCAATTCTTGACACTTTTTTATTCTTAAATATTCCATTACAAAAGTACTGCATCATTCTTAATGTCGGGACTGTACAGTAATATAGCCTAAGTTCTTACAGCCTATTTCCAGACTGTCTTAAAACAGTCTCTTGCATGCTCTTCCAGAGAGTTCCTTTGCCTTTTGTAAGCATATACATATACATGTAAATGTGTGTGTGGGGTGTAAACTGTGTGTCTGGAGACATGAAAATATATGTATATATACTTATAGGCACCTGGCACATGCTGTTACACAACTTGCCTTTTTAATATCTGTTGGAAAACTATCCACATTAGCACATATAGCTCTGCCAGCTGCATGGGATGCTGTTGTCTGGGTGTTCTATGGTTCATCGTTGCTTCTAGGCATTTAGATTGGTTTCTTCCACAGATGCCATCCTTCATGTTTGTAGTAGACCTAAAATTTAATTCCTAGATGTGGAAATGCTGGATCGAAATGTGTAGGCTCCAGAAGAAGGGAACTAATTCACACTCTCACTAGAAGCATGTAAGAAAACGATTTCCTCCTTTGTTGACAAATCAGAGAGCCCAGGCCATGTTTTCAGATCTTATGATTGAGCTGGGAAGTGTGCTGGACTTTAATGTGACCTCAGTGTCCCTAAGAGCCTCATAGGTGGAGCTCTAACATGGTGGGGAATATGATCCATGGGTAGTGAGTAAGGGTAATTACCTGGTCATATCTGCTGAGATCCGCAAAGCAAGACCTCATACGCTGTTGTGAGGTGGAGAAACAAAATAATGTATTTCTTCTGAAATTCCCATTAAGCGGGACATCTGCATTTAGGTAGACATGGCATTAATTAATCTCTATTCATAAACATGACATATTGAAGCAGCAAGAGCCAAAGAAGCCACCTAGGTTCTGTTTGATACTTTCCTCTCTGTGTTGTAATGGTTTCATCATAATGCATTTTGTTTTTCTTTGCATAGGCTTTAAAAAAAAAAAAGTTATGGCCTCAGATTCCTTAGAAATAGTTGGTGTGTAGATATTAAAAGTTAACACTATTTGATTTTTATCGCAATATGAAGTGTCCCAGGTTGGTGCAAAGCTTCAGGAAATTCAAGGTTTCTTTCTATTGCTTAGGGAACTCAAAACATTGCGAGACACAGAAAATGTCAGGCACCTTAAGACTCACCCTAGTTACTGCCCTTCTCCGCAGCCTGCTTCAGACAAACGTCACCAGCCTCCAGTTCTTTGATCCTGTTCTTTGAGGCTGTACTATCTCATTCTCTCCTGGGAGTCACTGAGTTGCTTTGTAGCCCCACCCCCACCCGCTTTCTCCTGTACAGTGCACACTTAACTCACACACACACACACACACACACACAGCGAGAGAGGGGGGAGAGAGAGAGACAGACAGACAGAAAGACAGAGACAGGCAAAGACAGAGACCATTTGTCTTCACCTAATAGCATTTCCTTCTTTTTTTCTTTTCCCATTTCTTTTTCAGTGCTGGGGGATTAAAGCCAGAGCATCACATGTGCCAGACAGGCAGACAAGCCCTTTCTGTTGTCACTGAGCTGAGCTATATCATCTGCAAAATTTTAGCCTTACTTTTTTTTTTTTTTTTTTTTTTTTTTGAGACAGGTCCTCACCAAGTTGCCCAGGCTGGCATTAAGCTTGTTATGTGGCTCAACCTGGTCTTGAGTGTTAATCCTCAGACTTCTGAATAGCTGGTGTCATAGGCATAAGATAGCTGGGGTTCTAGGCATGAGTCACCAAGCTGGGTTTCTTTCTTTCTCATTCTGAGGAAACGTCCTCCTGACCCCTCCCACCTAGGGTCTCCCTAGCATTCTACTTTCATTTCTGTTGTGAGAAACCTGTTCAAAAGCAACTTCAAGGTTTAGACCATCGCTGCAGGGAAGTCAAGGGTGGAACTTGGGCCTCATATCCTTAACTAGAAGCAGAGAGAGAATAAACATGTTGATCCTTGATGGTTTACTTACTTCATCTAGCATTCTTCTACCTTATGTAGTTCAGGATCCCCTGCCTAGGGAAGTGTGCTTCCAACCTTCAGGGTAGGTCTTCCTATATCAATGAACAATCAAAACAACCCCCCTGTAGACATGCACACGGGTCAACTTGATCTAGACAGTTCTTTAATAAGATTGTATTCCTGGATGGTTCCAGGTCGTGTTAAGTTGGTAGTAAAGTAACCACCAAGTCTAGCAAATCCTTACGAATGGTTTTCTTTTCAGTCAACTCATTCCCATGGTTAGGTAAGGATTGATTTGGATTGATATGGGGTTTTGTGTGGGAAGTATATACCAAAGAGTTTTATCTGTCATACACACTGGAATGACAAAGGGAATTGGAGGTTCTAGGATGTTCTTGGTCCATGGAACTCTTGAAGAGGACGAAGATGGGACTTCTTTTTGGTGCACAGACCCGATGGTCATCAGATAGGAGATCTGAAAGAGAGCCACAGTCATTGATGATTCAACTGCTTCTTGACAACTCAGCATTGAGTTTCTGTTTACTGCACAGACCTTACCTTGTGTCTGTGAAAGAGAAAAAGCAGGTTTTGTCCCAAGAAGATTTCTGCACAGACTACATTATGCAGAAGCCAGATGGGTTCAGTTTGGCTAATCTTAGTGCAAGCTGGGAAACTTTAACTGAAATAACACATTTCTAAGAAACTGTCTGGTGTGGAATATTGTTCTCATGTATGTATAATAGAGCGGCATGGCTATAGGTCAAAGCAAATGCTTAGATATATGTATGAGGATTTGCCTGTACCCCTCTTTCCTGGTTACTGGCATATTAAGAAAAGACTTAAGACACCCCCGCATTTTTCTTGCTTACTGTATCAATGGCTGGTAAACAGTTTTTCCTCTCACAAAAGACTTGAAAGTCCAAGTAGGCCTTCCTCCAAATCTTGCCTTCCATCTGAATATAAAAATCAGATGTATCCACCATGACTGTCAGATTAGAGATATCTGTAATAGATACATGGCTCTGTAGTGTTTCCTTTCCTATTGCCTCAGGGACCTGATAATGGAGCTATTTCTCTTTCATGATGTCCTCCTTGCTATGAAGAAAGCACCAGATACATACCAGTTAGCACAAGAAGACGAGGGCATTGAATACATGCATGAAACTAACCTGCCCAGCAGCGAGTGCATTAGAGATTGTGAACCTTGAGATCTTGGAAACAGGCAAATGCATTTCCTTTAGGCAACAGTTGAGCCTGTGGAATTAACTTGGTTTGTTCTCTGAGATCCATATTCCTTACTGAGCCTGCCACCAACCCCTACCCCCAGAACTCTCACCACCTAACAACATGTTTCACAATCTTTCGGAATTATAAGCAACAAATACATAGAGAGGGAATGATCATTATCCTGTGGTATTTTCACAGCCTGTGGGGCAGATGTCCCTGATAGAAGACCATAGAAGATGTCTCTACAGGTATTTCCCTTGCCATAATTCCTTCTTCCATAACGTCTCTAGACCTAGATATAAAAACACATAAAAAGATGGGGTAGCACCATTAGGCCACCGCTTTACTAGACAGTGAAAAGACATACCTTTATCAAACTAGGTTTTTCAGCCTATTAAGATGCTCTTATGAGTGAGCGCCTCTCAGAACTTTCCCACAGAAAGGCAGATACCTAACATCTCAAGCCACATGTGAGAGCCCCAGCATTCCTGCCTCATGCGGGAGCCATGTGAGTGGTGCTTGAAGGAAATCATCTGGCATTAGCTGTGTGTGTTAATGATGCCTTTCATGGTCTTGGGCACGTGGGAGTGGATGTGTAGAAAGGAAGGACTTTGGAGTTAGCCTTGACTTTGAATATGGCCTCTTTCAACACACTGTTTAACCTTCAGCGATGGACTTCATTTGCTCAGTTGTATTGTTTGTCTGTTTGGTTGGCTTAGTTTATTTAAAAGACAGAATCTGGCTACTAGCCCAGACTGGGCTTGAACTTGCCACCCACCCTCTTGTCTCCACTTCCCTGTGCTTTTGCAGGTGTGCACCTCCACGCTCCTCTTCTACTGTTTCTTACTTGTTTCATGGAGGTACTTTGGTAGCTGCTCGGTGTGGAGGCATGGTAATCGCTCACGAGTGCAGTGAAAAGGATCTCTCTTTGTTCAGTTCCATTTCTGTTTTGTGCAAAAGCTGGTAGCCTTTTCTAAGTTTACTGCCCCAAGTCCCCTCTTCTGCCTGTCCCTAAACAGTTAAGGCTCCTCCCCAGGACCTTTTCTTTGACTTTCTTGTTGCTGTGTGTTTCCTCCTGGAGAGGTCTCAATCTCAGTATGTCTGTCACTGGTTAACGTGGCTCTTCAGACATCTACATCTACCTCTAAAACCGAGGCACCCGTCCTTGCAGCTTCTCCATCAGATGCCCATAGGTAGAGAGGGCCACTAGACTCTGAATGTGTTCCCTCTACCTATTACCTCCCTGGTGAATGTTAATACCTTCTGCCCGGGTGTCCACATTAGCACCAACTTCTCCTTCTCACCTTCCCATCCAGTTGGCTAAAACGCACACTTATGCCACATCAGTGCCCATCGTGTGTATGGACCCTCACCCGTTCTGATTCTCCTCTCACTCTGCCTCCATGCAATAGCTGCATCCATCTTCCAGAAAAAAGCCCTGCACATGTTGTTCTTATCTCCCCAGCTGGCCCCCATCTCCTGGATGGTAACAATCTGAACATCTCTAACTATTCTTTGCTCTCAATCCACACCCCTTGACCCTGAGCTCCAGCTGTTCCCCAACTCCTGCGTCTGGAGCCTTCGTTTGTTCTGTTCCTTTCCCTTGATCTTTATCTCTTTACTTTCTGGCCAGTTTCCAGACTTGGTCTAGCATAGATGCCAACTCCCTTTGAAAAGTGGTTCCTAATGTCCTATAGTCCCTCCTCTAAAGAGATAGATTAACAACCAACCTTTCGACCGTAACCCTTGGCTCTTTGGACAGAGTTCTTTCAATCACTTAACACTCTGAGCTCTAATCATCCGTGTACTTACCAGTCTCCACAGCCAGACTGCGTGTTCCTAGAGTTTAAATTTCCTTTTTATGTTCTCAGAATCTAGCCCACAATAGGCACCCAGCAAAAGTACTTAAAGCAAACACACACACATACACACACACACACACACACACACACACACACACACACACACACACACACACGTACGTATATATTATTTTATCAGCAAGCCTTTGTTACTCTCCTGTATAATTCATAGCTGTGGTCTTGCCTGAAAAAACTTGCAATGAAGTCTGGGACTGGTAATTACTTAAAAGTCAAGAGTTGCTTAACATGATAGAAACTCCAGACTGGCACATGTTAAGTGCAAAATAGCATACATAGTAACCCAAGAGAGATCAGTTCGCCCTCACTTCAGCTAACTTTGTCATAGTTCAGAGGAGGTGGCAGACTGGGATCGGGGCTTGTTAGGTGGAAGGACAAAGAGCTTGAGGCAAGGCAGAGGCAAGGCAACAGTTTGGCTTGGGCAGATTGTACCAGGCAGGGGTGATATGCCTCACCATGGAGGTTCTCCACTACCAAAGGGCTGGGACTGAGAGGCACTGGAAAATTATGGGCTGTCTTTGATCATGGTAAAGATGTTCTGTTGGAGTAATAGATGCCAGAATGACCAGGTACAAATGCAGCTTGGTTGTCTAAGTCCTGTGTGACTAGGCCTGCATCCAGCCAATGACAGGGATCCAAAACACAAAGGAGAGGCTATACTGGATGCCTATATGACACCCCCAGATGGAGCCCTGACTATTCTTCCTACCTTTTATGTCATTATTTCATGCCAGTGCATCCTGAGGCTCAGGGAGTTGCCCCAATGTTCCCATAACTAAGAAGAGGGCCCTTGGAGTCCAGACCACCACTCATTTCTCCATTCTGCCTGAGAGTAGATGGTTAAAGTTTAAAGCCAGACAGCATTGAGAAATAGCCAGTTTCCTGGCACGAGGAGCACGCAGGAAGGGTGAAGGTCAACAGAAGCTGGAGGTGATCCGGACTTGAACACATCCAGGCAGATGACAGTGAGGATGGAGGCAGCGACTGGCAGCCTGTAGCTCATTTAGCACTCTGGGTGAACTCCAGTGCAGGGGAGTTGCCAGAGCACTTGAACAGAAACCAAGACAAGGAGGGTTGGTGGGGGTGGGGGGGAACACGTTTACTTGTGGGTGCCAAACTTGGTGCCTCGTGCAGGGAAAACTTTGTGGCTCCCCTTGAGACGCCACAGACACACCTGAATGCTATTCATGCCATCCAGAAGTTGATGTTTCGGACAACCCTGTTTTCCATCCTTGGTTTTGTTTAAGTTGGGCTGGGGTTGGGGAGAGGGCAAGGGTGTCCCTGCGGAGAGCACTGGCCCTTTGTGGTTGGGTCCTAGGTTCCAAGTGGCTGCGAGAGCAGTCTCTTCCTTTCTCTCCTACCTCACTGCCCCCTTCTAAATCCAAACCAAAATCTGCACGCAGCCCAAAGGAAACCCATCGGTGAAATAACTAACCCCGGCAGCACTTTGTAAACTGCAGGTTTCAAATGACTAGGCCTGCACATTTCCACCAACTCCAGCGATTAAAGAGTCTCCGGGGACCTAGGCAGTGCTGATGTTAGTGCTGGGTATTGCCACTGAAAACGGGAAGAGCGGCTTTCTGAAAATAGACTGCAGGTATGGGCCAGCTCATTTCCCAGCTCCATAAGGAGGTTGCCTGTCCTAGGGGGAGTCAGGTAGATTGTTTACTGGCTCAATTTCTCTACCTGTAAAATGCACCCATTTAGTCCTACCCATTTCACATGGTTGGCAGAAGGGAAGAATGAGGTTCAAGATGAAGGGCAGCAGATATCCAAAAAGGTCTAGGTGTTCATGTTGCGAGCAAAAGCCCTCCGCTCTTCCTCTGTGGAGTTATGGTGGCATTGATGGCCATCATCACCTTGCATACCACAGGGGGCTCTGTAGTGGGTTGACTCTAGTCTATCTCCATTCTTCGCACCGCACTGGACTCTTTGGCTTACTATGTGGGGTTGTTGAAAGGCAGCTTGGAATGGCCATTCCTTACAACACCTCTGTCACCACACCAACCTTGGGAAGAGGGATAGGGCTGCTGCCCCCTGTCAGAGGGACCATTATTGTGCCAAACAGTTGAGCCAGCTAGAAATTGGCTACCTGATTTCATCTTTCATACCCCAGAACTTAATCCTACCCACCCATTCCTCACCAGTGCAGAGGAGACTAGGAAACTACCCCATTTTTGTGTATCTCCAAATAGTGGGGTGGACTGTGGACAGGGAATAGGTGTGGGAGAAAACGGGGTGGAGAGACATTGTTTCCCATCCCATCCATGGCAACTGCATCCAAATCTAGTGCTTCAGGGCTGCAAGATCCCAAATGGAACTCATGCTGGTACCCAGCACTGCTGGCACTGTGAGTTCCTTGGTGGCCTCCTGAAGGTCTGTCACAGTTGACAGAGAAACCACAGAGCTAACTTCTGCCACTCTGGGATGCCCTCACCCATGTCCTTAAGAGGTTCTCAGCTTAGGGAACAGGGTGCACTGCCACTGTCCTCTTCTTGATGATACAAATGGGAAAGCCTAGGGCCACACACACTCTGACCTCTAGTTGAAACATCTGTTCCCTCCCCACACGACTGGCTTCTGCTAGGCTGTGGTTGTGAGCTCTGGTCCCACCACTCAGCGGGTTCAAGAAGGCAGGTTTTGCTGACAGCTCTGGCAAGAGGCCTGATGACAAACACCCTTGGAATGAAAGGCCTTGCTAATCCTCCAGGCCAAGCTCTTGCCAAGTTAGAAGCTGCCAAATCAAGTCAGGGCTACTCAGTACTGATACACAGCCCCGGGGCAAAGTGCCTGTCCTGGGCGCAGGGTCACACTTGGTGGTGTCTAACAGACTTAGCAAGGCTAGGGATGGAGGAAATGGATGCCAGGTGAGAGGTTCAGGCTCCAGACCTACACGGGGCCTCCCCTCTTTCTGTGTGTTCCATGGTTCCAGGGAGGTGAGCAACATTATCTGCCTCCCCAGTCCATAGGTGAGAAGATAGGACTCTTAGGGTTTAGTGACTGGTGGGAAGCATCAGAACTCTGTTGGGGGAAAGCCCTGATGTGTCTGCATTTCTGATGAGCAATGCTGCCTCCTTTAGGATAGGTCCACAGAGAAGGGTCCTAAGAATGAGTGAGAGCCTCAGAATAGCATTCTACCCACACCACACATTAATCTTCATACTAATCATAAAGGGTATAGACATAAAAGACTTCTTCCCCACAAAGTGACCTGTAAGCCAACTTCTTGTTTACATACAGAAGGTGTATGTGATGCTCTTCAGGAACCCCATCTCCTCTGGAGACGGGATCACAGTGGCAGGCATGCTAGCCTGGTGGGTCAGTAGTTGTCTTGACAAATGTGGTCCCTGCTCTCTGCTGTCTGCACGTGCTCACTATTCTAGAACCAGAGCAGAGAGGAGATGGAGCTGTGGCACAGAGGCCAGGAGCATGGATGGAGGTCCGACTTTCCTGGGGCTTGTGTGCACGACAGAGGCTGTAATTGTGTCTTTGCATTGCCAACTCTTGTCTAGGCACCCATTGGGCTTGAGGTGGGATCTGAAGAGACCTCTTTCTTCCTCTGCTGCCCGTGAAAGGGAGGGCAAAGTAGAGGAGAAAGTATGCCTTTAGGGGAGGGGCTGGCTGGCTGGTGGCTGAGTTCCCATTGACTTGGGTGACTCAGTGTAAATGGTCTCATCACTATGGCCTCTCTCTTTTTCTTCTGTAGGACATGAGACAGTGTCCCCTGAGCAGGGCAGGCTGATGATTCAATGTGGTTCTGTTCAGAGAATCCCTAGCCCTGTCATGTTGCAGCACTACCCTTAGCTTGCCCTAGAGACAGAACTAGGCCTCAGGGCCCCAGCTGTGGTACCTCTTGCCTGTTTCAGAGTGAAGAGGAGGGGAATCTGACTTTGTTATTGGGCATGCCTGGCAAATGACACAGCATTTCAAAACTGATTTTGTTCCTCTGCTTTCCGTTCCTTTATTTCCAGAAACACCTAGAGAGTATGGGTACCGATTCCACCCTCAGAGAGATAACGTGAGGATTAAACATGCTCTTTCTGAAAAGCCTGGTGGAAGCAAGAGTTCCACCTGGTTACCCCTCGGTTAGGAACAACGATGCTCAGGGGAGGGAGACCACCTGCTTGCCCCCAGGACACTGGGCATCCATCTTCACACTAGATGGAACAGAGTAGTTCCTCTCCTGCTGTTTACACACCAGGGCTCAGATGGCTCTGCAGATTTACTGCTTACCTTTGTTTCTGCTGACAGCCTGTTACTCAGTGAATAGAGGTGTTGGATGAGAGCCTGGAGATCAAAAGCATCTTTACAGTGGGACATTCTTCGTATTTATTCTGCAGTCTTGAGAGTGAAGACTTCCTGGCACCATGTCTGAGTAGGTCTTGAAGTGTGTGTGTGTGTGTGTGTGTGTGTGTGTGTGTGTGTGAGAGAGAAAGAGAGTCAGAGACAGAGAGACATATTATATATACAGAGACCCAACAGAGACACAGAGTACCCAGGATGCCAGGATCAAAACACTTAAAAATATCCAAGTCTTGACAGGTTTCTAGTTCCTCAGCGAACAAAGGGCCCTTTCCAATATAATCATAGGCTGAGCCTTTTCTTTCCTTACACACATGTGGTGTGTGTGTGTGTGTGTGTGTGTGTGTGTGTGTGTGTGTGTGTGTGTGTATGTGTGTGTGTGAAGATGAGGACTACTGCATTATTCTTTATTCATTCCCCTGAGCTAGACTGGTGAGCAGGTACCACCACCCTACCCCTGATCCTGCTGTCCCTGCATCAGTGCTGTGGTTATAGCAGCCTCAGGACCATGCCCAGCTTTGTTGTCCTTGTGCCTGAGATGTTGTGATCTGAAATCATTCTCATGCTGTGGGGCAGGTGTTCTTACCCAGAGAGCCTTCTCTCCAGCCCAGGGATACACCTTTTCCATCTCTTTCTTTTTTTTTTTTCTTTCCTCCTCTGCCTTTAACTCCTTTCCCCCTTTTCCACATCCTTTCTTTTTATTTGATCTGAATTTCTTCTTTCATTCACTTTTGTGTCCTTCCATTGGTTTCTTCCTCCACCCCATTTCTTGACACCTCCTTGACACCCCTCCCCCTCTCCTTCTTTCTCCTTTCCTCTTCTTTCTAGCCCCTTGGGTGGTCTTACTCAGCAACATTTAGTGCAGTCCTCCTACAACACATCCAAGAAGACATGCCCACTTAAAACTAAAAGTTTTTATTTTTTCAGATTTTGAAAAGCAATGATACCCCTTAGAAAACAAAATTAGTCCCTGCTCTAATGCTATAAAAATAATAATGCAGATGGGGATAAATACTAAGAGGAAACCAATTAGATGGGCATCGGGTGGGACCGAAGCACGTAAGAGGCTGGGAGGAGATGGCACTGGAGCTGGAATAACAAATAATGCAAAGGAACAGGAAGGCAATGGAGGGAGGAATGTCGTGGGTAGGGACAATACCAAATGCCCAGACCTGAGGCAGTGGGCACTTGGGTGTGCAAGTGCAGAGGAAGGGCTAGTGTGGGAGAGGAGCCTTCAGTGTTGTCACGTGTGACAGTGGATTGATTCCGGAAGCTTTTCTACCAGGAGACCTGCCTGGGTGTCAGCTTGCAGAATGTCTTCTGGCAGCTGGATCACATGGTTGGGGCATGGATGGAAGGACAGAGAATAGCTAGGAGGGCAGAGGTTCCAGAGGTTCTGGAGAGGGATGGTGCTGGCTTAGAAACAGGGATGGGTGAATCTGTGTGTGAGTCAGTCTCTGTGACTGTAGAATCTACATTTTTTTTTTTGCATTTGTGGTTATATATAGACCACTCAGCAAGTTCTTTCCAGATACTATGTGTTATGCTAAACATTTTACCTGTATACATTGTCTCATTCTTTTTCACACATTTCTCTCCCCTCCCTGGCTTTGTGGCCAACGCTCTCATCTCCTTTTGTGATCAAGGAAATCAAAACTCAGAAAGACACTATAAAAATATCTCTTTCCAACTTCGTCTTTCTTACTCTTATTCTCCAACTTTCTCTCCCCTATCTCTGGCCCCCTTTTTCCAACTCTCTTTGTCTCTCTTCATCACTGTGTAGCTCTCTGACTCTCTTTGTGGTTGTGTCTGTCTCTCTGTCTCTCTTTGTATGTGTCTCTATCTCTGTGTGTCTTTCTCTTTGCCTTTGTCTATCTGCCTCTCTCTCTCTCTGTCTCTTTCTCTCTCTCTCTCTGTATGTATGTATATGGAATCAGTCATTCCTTTCCCCAAAAAGACTTTGATGGGGTGTGGCAGAGCAACTCATTCTGTTCCTCTATTCACAAGTGCCCCAATGCATAATATACAGGTGGCAGATTTGGATTTAGAAAGAACCCAAGCATGTCTCACTTCTCAGTTCAACATTACCGACTTAACCTCTGGCTCAATGTGAATGGAACCATAAACATCCCCCATGCACAGTAGCTCAGTTCCTGGGTCAGTATTCTGCTGTCATGAGAATGCTAACCAGTTGCAAAACTTCAGGAACATACGCAAGTAAGGATTTATTGTTCCCTCATCTGCATTTGCTGTGAGTCAGTCAGTGGCTGTTCTGACCTTAGCTGGACCCATGCATCTAGGGAGCAGGTGATTGAGCTGATCCTCTGGCCTCTGCAGTGCCATTTGTCTTCAGGCAGGCTCGCCCAGACATGTGTGCGGTGATGATACATGTGCTACTGATAGAGACGGGAACCTGCATAGTGCCTTTAGGCCCAGCTGCAGAAACACCAAAGCATTCTTCCCATATTCTCTTGGCCAGTGCAAGGTAGGAGACTGGTCCAGATTAAAGAGGCTTGAAAATAGATTGTGCCTGGGATTGCAAACCACATGGAAAAGTCATGGGCAGGAAAGGAATGGGACCTTGGGCCATTGGGACAAACCTGTACTTGTAGTAGTGTGTGCTTATTAAAGAGAATTCCATGCCCTGCTGTCAGAACAGAAACAAGTTGACCTGGACTCAGGGTCTGGGGAGATCCACATTTTAGGATATGCTCAGGAGGTTTTTATTTAATCTCTGTACATTATGAAAACTCTCCTTATTTATCCTGAAATATCATTATGGTCCCCTAAGGCAATAGGTTTCTTGCATACCAGAAAAAGGGATTTCCAGAAACAGGGGTGTTTTATATTGAAGCAGTCAGGCTATGAACACCCAATGTGGTTTTTCTCCTGAAATCTGGGTGGTGTCAAGAGAGTGAAAGATGTTATTATGGCCATCTGGGATCCCCAGGATCATAACAAGCAAACAGACCCAAACTAGTGATTGAGAGAGGAGAAGTAGGCATGAGAAAAAGACCCGAGAGCAGGCTCTGGATCACAAGGCTTTTCACTCATTGGACGGAAAGGGATCCTGTTGGCCAATGTAAACATCACCTTTCCTTTCTCTCAGCCTTTCTTGATAGAGAATGATTTCCCTCAGCTTGCTCATGCTTTTGAGTAGCACACACTGAGCAATATGTCTGTCTCCTTTTACATGGCTGCTTTAATCTAATGCCTGTCTACTTAGCTACCTCAATGAGGAGTGCACCGGAGGAGTTGCCATTACCATAACTAGCCTTGGGGACTAAGTAATAAATAAAGTGATTATTTATTAATTTGATGTAGAACACAAACCAATGACCTGTGCAGAAAGGACACAGGCTGCTACTATCCCCCTTCATTGATGGCTTCCAGCTAATGGGATAATTGAATAGGGCTGCTGAACTCTTACTAAAGGGGAGGAATGACAAGATTTCAGCTGGTCTCTGTGGTGACTGAAGTGGAGGCCAGTTTTGGGGTTCACCTCTATTCTATCCTTTCCTCCAGAATCTTTCTTGACTTTTCTGGAAATGTCATCACGGGGCCTGTAGAAGAACAACCCAGTGCCCAGCAGACTGCAGGATTACACAGTGGGGTTGAACTTTTATAATTCAAATCAAACCTTAGAGAAACATCAAACTGAAACATAGAACATACAGGTGGGAAACACACACAGTTATCTTAACATTTTTTTAAAGAGGGTGGCACATTTGAAAAAATTTAACATTCTCACTTCTGATTAAAAAAAAAAAAAAGCCAATACAATAAGGGTAGAACTAACTCCCTAACTGTGAGACTGTGGTCCATCAGGCTCAATGGTGCGAGGGGTCAGCAGCATTTTCCATTGACATCTGAACAGTGGGATCAGCCATCTCACCTCATTCCGCCTCATACTCCAGGTGAAGCTGATTCAGTGAGATTAAAACTCTTCATAAGAAACAAGTGGGAATTATGAGCATTCAAAACAAGTTGTAACTGGTCCTAGAGGTGGCTGGTAAAATTATTCACTAAAACGAAGTCAGACTTGCTAAAATTGTTAGAAGCAGGACAGAGGGAAAGTGGCTGGACAGGAGCCTGGCATCTTTGTACACACCAGCAATAACCAGTTAAGAAATAAGGAAACGAGTAGTAACTGCTTGCTATAGAGCATTTAAAATGAATAAACACTGAAATAATACATGCTTTTTTAGACCCCCCCCACCCAATAAAAATGGGATATTCACTATGATAATGATAACTGTTCCTGCATGGCTCCCTTGTGATCTTCACCCAAAACTCCTAATGGAGATTTTAAATAAAACACAACAAATGCATTCTGAAGCTCATCTAAAAGGATGTATACTGGGGAGCAACTGGAGACATTTTTTTTTTTTTTTACAAAGAACAATAATGGGGACAGAACTTGTCCTGTCAAATGTTAAGCCTTACCAACATCAGTCATTAGAGTGAGGCATTTGGGAAGCATTAGTTAACATCCTTTTTATGTTGTACATTAAAAGGAATTCTGGGTGACTCAAAATAAACCATTTACAGTTGTATTGAATAAAAGTACAGGGTTCTATACAGATATATGGGCATACTGTGTACATATGTAAGATACACAGTGGACAATGGAAAATCTCTCAGTAGTGAAAAACTATGAGATCATAAACAGTGTGGGAAAGCTGTTACATATAAACCGGATGAGAAGATTCTATCAATAGTCTATAAAGTTTAATTTTAAAATTGAATAAACCTAGGTGCTTGCCACTGAGACTGGTGGCCTGAATTTGATACCTAAGGCCCACATGGTAGAAGCAAAAATCTGCTCCCTGACATTGCCCCTGACCTCAACTCTGTGTGTACATATGAGCCCACAAAATACTCACATAGGCTCACAAAATAAAACATAATAAAAGTATTCTTAATAAACACAATCTACTTCATTTTTAGTCTTTTTGAGAATTTCATATATGTATATTATGTTTACATTATCATTTCCACTACTCCCTCTCCTCCTCTACTCTACCTGTGCTCCCTACTCCCTCTCAAATTCATTGTGTGTGTATATATATATATATATATATATGTGTGTATATATATACATGTGTATATATTATATATTATAAAATATTATAATATTATAATATAAAATATATACAATATATAATATTATATATCCTATATAATATATAATATTATATTATAATGTTATAATATAATATATAATATATTATAAAATATATATAATATATACATATATATACATATATATATATATTATCCTGCTAGTCTATTTAGTGTTGTTCCTCCATGTGGTTAAGACTGAGCTCTTAGGACTGGATTGGATAAAGTGCTGGTGGCTTGTCCCAGGAGAACACAGACTCTCCCTCTCTCAGCAGTCATTAATTACTATAGCTTTTCATCTAGAGGTAGGGCCTTGTAAGATTTCCCCTATCCATGTTGGCATGTCACCTGGTGTCATTGTGCTGGTCTTCTTCAGGCAATGGTACTGTTGAAATTTTATGAGTGTGGCTTCCCTGTCATAGAGAGAGGACATAGTCTCATAGCAGACATTCTGATCCTCCAGCTCTTCCAATCTGTTGGCTCCCTCCTCCTCCATGTTCCCGGAGCCATAAGTGTGGGAGCTGTGTTGTAGCCATAGGTGTAGGAGCTGTGTTGTAGATGCATCAGTTGGGGTTGGATAAAGCTATGAGGGGTACAGAGAAAAAGTTGACACCCAGCAAATATGGGATGATGAGCATGACTAGTAATTAGAGGTGTGAAAATTTGTGCATATCAAACTGTCACCATTTTTTAAATGAATGTTTAGTTATATGAAATTTGGGCTCATTTATGTCTAAGTATGAATAGGATAACATTTGGGGCAAAATTTGAAAGTACATTCATCAAATATTAAAAAAAATGTACTTGGCTTTGTGTGAGCAGCTCAGTTTCTAGGGATCTCCTATACTTAAAAAAATGGCTGAAGAAGCTCATTAGCTTGGAAATTATTGAATAAATTATTATATTCAAACTACGGGGCAACACTGACTCATTAACAGAAAATAGGGACTTGGGATGGAGCTGGGGCTGGGGTGACAACACTATTAACATGCAAGAGCACCTGGGTTTGAGCCTTACATAGTAATACATCATACATTTATTGTTTATTAATATGTTATATCTTAAAATACTAAAAACACAATGTATATGATATATAATCCCATTTGGGTTATACTACTTAATGTATAAAAGGCAAGGCATGGTGGCATAGGGGTATAGCCCAGTGGTAACATGTTTGTCTAGCAGGCTGGAAGCCCTGGGTTTAATCCTTAATACAAATCCCTAAAGTTTTTCAAATGTTAAATATTCAAAGCATGTGAGCTTTGTATCAAGGTGTTCATCTTGGAGGTTTGGGGGTGGGGAGTTTTGAGAGGGGCTGTAGAGAAAAGAGCCATGGAAACTGCACGTTCACTTTCTTGACACGTTTCTGCATTTGAGGTTTTGCTGTGAACATTTTTGATCATTTCCAAGTAAAATTTAATGCTCTGCTCAATGTCAACAATTCTTACATTAGAGGGTAGGGAAATCTAACAAAAGCCTTTCTCTCTGTGACCTAATGGCTCTTGAGGGTTTTCCCAAAGGGGAAAAAGAACCTCAGCAGGAGGTAATTTAGTAGAAAAGATGGCTCTGTCTTTGTCCTTAGTCACTTTCTGCTTGGGGCAGCCATTTATTTGTGTTGAGGTCCACTTACATTTTCCCATTCTGCAGGAAAGGCTAACTTGCTTCTCTATAGAAAAGGGCTACAGAGATAGAATGCTAGAATGTTCTGTCTAAATGGGAAATGTCACTGTTAGAATGACCATGGATGCAGGTAGAGTTCAGGGTCTCAGAGGGCCAACCGAGAGAGAGAGAGAGAGAGAGAGAGTTGGATGGGTTTGAAATAGTTAAAATGTGAAGAGCTATGTGCTCTTGTAGAAAGTGTGTGTGTGTGTGTGTGTGTGTGTGTGTGTGTGTGTGTGTGTGTGTCTACTCACACACATGCATGCTCCTGTGTGTAAAGCTTAAAAACATTGAAGATAGCATAACAAACAGAAATCTGGAATCTAAAGGAGGAATTGGAAATAATGGAGAAATTCTATTTGGGAAGCCTTAAAAGATGGTTTGAAGCTAGGCATGGTGGTAAATGCCTTTAATCCCAGCAAAGGCAGAGGCAGGAAGATCTCTGAGTTCAAAACCAGCCTGGTCTACAGAGTGAGTTCAGAACAGCCAGGGCTACACAGAGAAACCCTGCTTTGAAAACAAATAGGAGCAAAGGGGTTGGGGTGGTGTGGCTAAGGAAGGAGGTGGGTAAGGTGCTGATTGGTTAAAGGCACCAAGCCTGATAATAATAATCTAAATTTAGGGATGACATAAATTTAATCCCAGGATTCACATAATGGAAAAAGAGAACTGACTCCTGCAAATTGTCCTTTTACTTCCACATGTGTGACCCCCCCCCACACACACACAATAGAATATAATAAAAAGAAGATAGGAGAAGAGAGTAGATGCCTATGATGTGTGTGGAAGCCTGGTGATAGGGCATTAGGTGATATTGTCATTAAGTTCAAAGACATTTCCTTCATGAAACATAACATCCCTATAAGCTGGAGATGAGATTCCCTTTAAAATCAAGGTCAGGGAGTCTAGTTAGGTCTTTTGCAGGTTCTCCATTTGTCAGACCTGAGTCAGTGATCTCTCACTAGTTTGGGTCAGCTGATTCTGTTGGTTTCCCCATCATAGTCTTTACTCCTGTGTTCATATCATCGTTGCTCCCTCACTTTGATTGTACTCCAGGAATTTGGCCCATTTGTTGGTTGTGGATTTCTGCATCTGCTTCCATCTGTTTCTGGAAGAGGTTTCTAGCTTCTGTGGTGTGACTAGGACCATATATGAGGCCACTGGCAGTAGGACCAAGATCTAACACTAAATGCACAAACTGATTTAGTGCAGCTGATTCTGTATTGAGAGATACTTTGCCCAGCCTAGACACAGGGGTGTAGGGGGTAGAGAGGTTCCTTGGTCCTACATCCAGATAATGGGGCAGACTTAGTAGACTTCCTAGGGGAGGCCTTACTCTCTCTGAGGAGCAAATGGGAGGAGGGGGAAGAGGGAGGAGCGAAAGGAGAGGAGGGAGGGGGACTGGGATTGGAATGTAAAAAATTAATTAGTAAAATAAAACTTTAAAAGATCAACTTAAAAAAAAAAGGCAAGGTCAGGAGACACAAGATGAAATTATCACCATCCAGTACAGAGTTCTGCAGTCCCTAGAAGCTAGAGCTGTGAGGCAGCTTGGCTAATGAGAAAACCCCATCATCTGCCAACGCCTCAGGGGCTGTCTCTTCCTTTTTGGCAAGCAGTACACAAAGAGAGCTCAAAGCACAGAAGGGACCTAGAAGGTCATCTGGGTCATTTAGTTTTCAAGCTGCCTTCCAGGCCTTTTCAGAAACAGTGCAGGGGCTCAGCTTCACTGCAATAGAAGCAACGGACTTCATGCTTCACCCTGGGGTGGGTTCTTAAAGAAACCTAAAGATTTCTTCACTCACAGGGGCTACCTTTGGCAATGGGGTAGAAGAGGAGCTGAGCCAAACATAGCCAAGCTGTGTCCTCTTATTTCTTCCTCGGGCATGAAAGGAGCAATTGTAAAACTCAGATGAAACCGGAAGTTAAGCTGTCAGGACTCCCAGCATAAACATTTGGTCTGTTATTAAATTCACTTTCACCAGCTAGACAAAGAAACACAATTCACCCATTGTTCCATGAATGTTTGTGTAGTTCAGTGGCTTAGGCTGTGGAGGGTCCAAGTAGAAGTTAGGTTGTCTTCATTATGCCCTTTCTGATCTTTTTTTTTTTTTTTTTTTCTTAATATGCTCCTAAACATCTGTAAAGCCACTGTGAAAGTGTGCCTGATGTATCACAACAGCCTTGAATCTGGCTCGTTTCCACCTGTGCCCCTTCAGTCTATTATACTGCCAGTCTTTTTCTAAGGTAGCCATTTGTTTACTCCTCAAAGTCTTCCAGTGACATTCAGTGTCATTTGTCTTGTCCCCACATCTCTTGTGGTTTTACTTAAACTTATTCTGTCTTCTGGTAATGGACTGAGGACTATTTGTAGCTTCTCAAAAAACGCAAACCGGAGGGGTGGGGTTGTAGCACAGTGGTACAGTATTAGCCTACAACGATCAAGGCCCTAGGTTTGATCCCCATTATAAAAAGAAAGGAAGGAAGAAAGGGGGAGAGAGGGAGGGAGGAACACACACAGAGAGAGAGAGAGAGAGAGAGAGAGAGAGAGAGAGAGAGAGAGAGAGAGAGAGAGAGAGAGAGAGAGAGAGAGAGAGAAAGAAGTAGGGAGATGGCTCAGTTGGTGAAGTGCCTACCACAAAATCATGAGGGCCTGAGTCAGACCCCTAGAACCTATGTATGAACCCAACAGAGAGAGAGGATGGAGAAGGGCAGAGACCCCTGAGGCTCATTGGCCAGCTAGCCTAATTAAATTTATGAGTTTCAAGTTCAATGAGAGATACCATGTTGAAAAACAAAGGTGGAGAATGATTGCGACATGACACCCATCATCTACTCCTTGTCTCATATGCATACATATTCATATGCATATGTCTGCCCACATACACTGACAAGTACACACACAAAACAACCCATACATATATACACTAAAACACTTGAAAGTGACTATGAACTTAGTAGCTAGAGTACCTTCTTGATGATTACTACCTATTCTAAGACGCAACTGGACCAGGTGCCATCACCAGGATCACCCCCTAACCTCATTTATGTTATATATGGTTTCCTACATCTGGATGCACATGAGATTTACTTTCATCCTTCTACCACTACACTCTACCCTAACTGGCTAAGGATAGGTCTGTCTCTGTGACTCACCTGGGAAAAACCTGAAGTGTTCCTACAACTGTATACCTAAAACCCTGTAACTATCCATCCCAACATCCAGCCTGGTAGGTATCGATGCTCCATGTTTGTCCTAGAGTTACTATTGCTGTGATGAAACACCATGGCACTTTTCCCATGGTATTGACCTCTCCATAATTCTGTGGTCTACACTGCAACTCAGTTGCATCTTCACAAATATCTTCTTCTAGTCTCTCTTTGAGGACTCTGATCTAGCCACCCAGTGGCAAGTCTCAGCTTCTCTCCATGAATCCTTCAATCCTGGGGCTTCTATTTCAACTGAAGCATCACATTCACTAACAGCCTCACCTAGCTTTCCATGGTGCTGAGGCTCAGCTGGTCTCCATGACCCCTTCATGCCTTTAAATCCAATACCACCCGGGAGACTCACACATGACCAGGTTTGACTGCCAGCATGAGGCACAACCTTGGTCACCTGTGAAACACCGCTTCTCTGTGCTGACTCCGAGGAGATATTTCTCAGAAGATTTCACTGCAGTGATTGATGCTGGTCTCTTCCTAATCACCACAAATTTCTAGGCCCAGGTAGCCAGTGTTAGTTATCCTATTAAAGCAAGGGTTTCACTTCTATGGTCTTGATCTCTTGTTAATCACGGCTAATTCTTCAGCCTCAGTTGACCAGAACTACAGATTCTTAAACTCAAAATATCAAATGGTCCTGACAGAGTCTAAGTGTCCTCCGAAACTTCATATGCCAGGCCTCCATAATCTACACAGCATTGTCTCCAAACTCCCGCAGAATAAGCCACTGATCTCTGAGCACCCATTGGCTTTTCCAGCCCAAAGTACCAAAGTCCTTCCACAGGGCTCCCCAAAACAGCATGGTTGGGTCAGTCACAGCAACATTCCACTCTCTGGTATCAATTTCTGTCTTGGTTAGGATTATTATTTTTATGATAAAACACCATGGCTAAAGATAACTTGGAGAGGAAGTGTTTATTTAGCTTACCCTTCAACATTGCAGTCTGTCATGGAAAGGTGTCAGGGCAGGCACTCAAACAGAGCAGGACCCTAGAAGCAGGAGTTGATGCAGAGACCATAGAGGCGTACTGCTTACTGGCTTGCACCTTAAGGCTTGCTCAGCCTGCTTTCTTATAGCACCCAGGACCAGTAGCTTAAGAGGGGCACCATCTACAGTGAGCTAGGTCCTCCTCTCTATCAAACCATAGTGCACTTAGGAAAATGCCCCCATAGTCTTGCTCCAGACCAATCTGGTAGAGGCTTTTCATCCACTGAGGTTTCTTTTTCCCAGAAGACTCTGGCTTGTATCAAGTTGACATAAAACTAACCAACACAATGAATGTAATAGGAAAATAAAAATGTGTATTTTTTTTTTTTTTTTGTCTTTCTTCATTCTATTTGGGAACAAGTACGCATGTACCTGTGTTTTACCTGATAAGATATGAGTCAATCAGTTCTGCCTGCTGTGTTCTCAGAAACACAGTGAAGACGAATAAGGACAAATGATAGTAGGATCAGATGTAAGTTGGTTAAAGACCCTCAACACACCTAGTGAATCACTAAGTGGCCGTGTCCTGGGCTGGCTTAGAGTCAATATAAATTAAAACTCCTGTGTTGTTCCAGGCCAGCTGTTGCCAGCAAATCGAAATACACCGAGTCCCATTGACCCTGATGCCATCCAAGTCCCTGTCGGGTATGAACCAGACCCAGCAGACCTTGCCCTCTCCAGTATCCCGGGGCAGGAAATGTTTGACCCTCGCAAACGCAAGTTCTCCGAGGAAGAACTGAAGCCACAGCCCATGATTAAGAAAGCACGCAAAGTCTTCATTCCCGATGATTTGAAGGTAATTTGGAACTGGTAATCAGGCTGTGGGTAGATGGAAAGCGGGAGGAAGAGAACGCAAAGGGGGTGATTCCAGGAAGGCTGCACACACTTGGAAAGGAAGGACCTGTGAGCTCTGATTGTGTTTGTTGGCATGTGACTTCTTGGCTCAGTAGGTCCTCTCTAGGAGTTTTCGGAAATATGCTTTCATGTCTTGATACTGATCAGAAATAAGGAGAAGCAGTAAAAGGCTGGAGAGATATTAAATCCCCAAAGGAAGCAAACTGGCTCCTCTTTACAAGCTATGTCGAGCCCAAAGCTTCCAAGGTTGCAAAGGAAAAATAAGAAATGATTTGAGAAGGGAAACTGGACCCCCGTTTTCTGAGACATGTTCCTTTGTTCGTTGTTTGTTGATAGTGAACGCTACCACTTCCCTAAGCGCCTTGGAGACTAAACAAGTCTGAACTCCGCCCTCCATATTGCTGACTCTGGGTGACCAGGATAGCATACTGTGGACAGAGATGCTGTCCTTTTTGTGCCACGTCAGCTTCTCTTGACGTTATCTCAGCAGTTAGTTCTGGCTGGGTTTTCCCAATTTCCCAACTGTGTTGAAGGGGATGAGCCATTCAACTAGGGAAACAGACTTGCCTGTTTATTCTGACACATTTACCTTAGAAAGAGATATTTCTAAAATGACACCAGCATAGAACTATTCATGATTAGCTGATTCATAGGACTTTTTCTGTTCACGCTTCTTCCCAAACATGAGAACAATAAACGATTATATGTATGTAAGACTTTAGGACCAAGTGTTGTTTCTGACACCCCATCCCCATTGCCCAACCCTAAATATGCTTCCTATGTAGAGACACTCCTTAGGGAAATGAGAGTTTGGGACATTGTGTGAACTGATATAGACCAGTCTTGCCACCTTTTCGTATCTAGAAAGAACACAGGAGGTAGATGTACACAGAAGATCGAAAGGCAGTTCTTATCCCCACATCTGAGAACTCTTTTAATTGCTGCAGAATGGGCAGGTGTCAGGGCTGAAGGCCAGAGTTATCCCTTTACAGTGGAGGATATGGAAAAGCAGAAAGGGGAACTGAAGGGAACTCTACTTTTAGAGTAACACTGGTTCTGGAAAGGTCATGTTAGCATGTTAGCCCAGACAAGGGGACCTTGCATAATGAATCAAGAGCTGTCACCCTAAGAATCAAAACCAAGAAAATTGACAGGAAAAATCTCAGAAAACCTAAACTCCTCAGGGCTCTGATGGTTAGACTGTAAGGGGCCATGGAATTCGGTTCAAGCTGAGTTAAGTACCTTCTTGCAGTTGGATGCACTTCAGGGTCATGAGTTCCATGTCATCTAATTCTGTGTATTTCAGAGTTTTAGCCCTTCACCTAAACCAGGAAGCCTATTCAGCTGGGGATACTCCTTGACTGGAAGGTGGTTTGACAGGATACTACTGAGTAGTAGATTGAACTTCTAGTCAGACCTTCACAGAGGCTCCAAGTTTGCATGTTTGAAGAGTGAGCTTACTTAATGGCCTGTGTACTCTTGGCAGCAAAGAGATCTTGAAAACCATCTGTGCTGGAATGATACGTATTGCCGCTGTCATGGCTAAGCCTGCCCTTTCCACATGATGGGTAGGAAACTGGCAGGAACCTTCTCCTTCAATATGCCCTTAGGGGTTTTTTTCAATTGCAGGTAAAGCCACAAGGCACCAATCTGGAGCTGCTGAGAAGCAGGAAGAAGAGCTGGGAGGTGTTCTTTCAGCAGAGAGGACTGAGCTGGGGTGGGTGGGAGACAAGGTGTGTGTGTGTGTGTGTGTGTGTGTGTGTGTGTCCCTCAGCACTGGATGATAAGCAAACCAATAGAGTTGGGTGGAGCCTACCAAGAATGGTTTTCCCCACAAGGGCTTGGCTTTCTTCTCTGAAGTTGGCCTGTTGGGTTAGCGTACATACTGAGGGAGAGCTGAATGATGACATATAGGGGCTTCCTAACTGATAACGCATAGTCTCATCTATTTCTTAGCACTCTTAAAGGTCATTATTCCCTTGACAGACATTTTTCAGAGGTTTAGAGGATGCTAAAGTGAGCCAACCTCAACACTGTAATTAGTCTCATAGAAAGTCTAGTGTGTAGAGAAGAGGGGAATGTTAGTCTGTTAGAAGTGGGAGGGATGAGTAGGTCCCTTCTGTGTGAAAGTAACCTGGTAGCAAGATAGCATCATCTCCTGGAAGGATGGAATAAGGAACCTTGTGTCTATCATTCCTTCTAGAGGTCCTGCCTCCCTGTCTCTGTTCAGAATGATGAAAGGAGGCAAGCTGTTTTCTCTAGGCCAGGACATCCCTTCTTCCATCATTCCCATCTTCTCCATCTTTTCTTAATAGCTCTGTTCTCTGCTTTCCTCCTGCTTAAAGCTTTATTCTCCATTCCACACTTCTGCTAGCTCATCTGCACGTGTGGGCAGATGAGGCTGGAGCACCTTACATATGATAAGGGGTATGACCAAAAACTGAGTTACGTCTGAAAAGAACAGAGTAAGGGGAGTTGATTGTTACACTAAGATCAGTTGGTGACTCCATGGTCCTTAAAGATGTGGTCAGCATTGTCACAGAGTGCCAAATCCATTCTACAGCTTTCCAAAGGCTTGTTCTCATGGGCAGCCTCACCTCCTGCACTGATGTTCCCTTGTGTGTAGGTTCTGATCTATTCTGACTCAGCCCTTCATCGGAATGTTCTTGGAAACCATACTCCTGGGCATATTGACAAGTGTGGTAGGCTTTCTGATACTATAAAGGGGTAGGATGACAACCAAATGAGACAAACAGCCTCCATCAAAGCTGAGTGCTTTACTATTGTGAAGATACCTTTGGTTCCCCTCACCTATGTGATGTCACTGGGTTTCCCAGGGCCTTCCAGCCATTCTCCCTTCTTGCCATTCCCACCAGCTTTGAGAAGCACAAACAACAAATTCAATCAACAGTCACAGCATACCTGTCCACACTTGTTCATCTAGGTATTCCTCAAAGGGCTGCCTCCTCCCTAAGACAAATTCTCATGCCAGCTATTATGAAGATCACTTTTTTCTCTTGTGACACATTATGAAATATAAAAGTATAGAGACACTTTATGAACAAAGGTTGATCTTGTAACCAGCAGACAGGAAGTACCTTCACATGCTTTCCATCTCACCCAACTGTCTTCACAAAAGGTACATGTCTGCTTAGGATAATGGACGGGTGTGTGTAGGGCCAGACCACTGATCCTGGACTTCTTTTGCAGCCTTGAGCCCCACCCATGCGAGAGACTTCCTCCAATGCCAACTGTCTCTTGGCATCCTGAAAGAGGGGACGGATTAGCCTCACCCATTTGTTCTATGTGAACTAAAGCATCACCTTTGCTAAGACAGGAGTATTGGCTGTAGCAAGTTATTGATACGAAAGGAGTTAAAACATTCCTTCTGGTACTCTCCCGTGGATGAATTAAGACGGTCCAAAAGATCCCCCAGGTCTCCTGGGAACTTTCCTTTCTCTTGGTAGAGAGAGAGAGCAATGATAGAGGCAGATCTGGGAATCCCAGATAGGGTAATTGAAGCCCTGTAAGCAGTTAAATAGGAAATTAGAACACATTGTTTAAATGGTAGCCTTTGGTAGAAGCACACTGAGTAATGAGAGTTAATACATTTTTTTTAAATTTCTGTTTTCAGTTGCCAACTATACATGCCCCTTATGTGATGCTCTGATAGTTCAGGGTATAAATTAAAAGGGTGGGAGATCCTCCTTTTATCTGTTGCCTCACTGGTTTGGTTCCTCTTATAGACGCACCTATATTGGCCACTATAAATCCATCTGGGCCTCCCACAATTAGTAAAGTATAATTTTAATCAAACTGCGATAAACATGCATGTTCTCCAGCAGATTGCTGCTGTTTCCACTCACATCATAATGTACCACATATCTTTGCAGTCTCCTGACCCTCACCCTGGGTCTTTATTTTTAACAACAGTAGAGTATCCCTTTGTGTGACTCTATGATAATGTAATCATCAACTCTACTGTAGGTGATTAGTTTTCTCATTTTCAGCTTTTGCAAACAACTCTATAATAATAATAATAATAATAATAATAATAATAATAATAATAATAAATTGCACCTGTGTCTGCATACATGGCGAATGTGAGATGAAATCATAGAGGTGGAGTTGCTACATCAACAGTGTATTTTTTTAAGGTAGATTTTAGACAACTTGGCGTGACGGTGGTAAGGAGGCAATAGCAGGAGGATGAGGAGTTCAGAGCCATCCTTGGCTACATAGTGAGTTCAAGACCAGCCCGGGCTATGCCGAGATCCTATCATAAGGGGCGGGGGTGATTAGTTAGTTAAAAGAACAAAAATTTATGTATGTATATTAGTGAGAGAAATCACCACATTGCCCTCCAGTAACAGGGTCTCAACTTAGAAAAGCCTACATGTGTATTCATGGAAGGAAAAAAAAATAAAGTTCTTTTAAGAAAAACTTTCAGCCAAGAGAGTGAAGAAATTTGGAATGGAATTTAGGGTGAGCCTGCAGCTTTCAGCTGAGCTCTGGTCTCTGCTGCAGTACTGGGCACACAACTGCACAGGGCAAAGCCTGTCGTGACAGGTCAGTGCTTTCCCTCGGAAGGAAGCCATGGCTGGCGGACCATGCCCTCAGACATGTAGGAGCTGCAAAGGAAGGAGTCGGGAATTAAGAAAACCAGGCTGGTGTCCCAGCACACCCCTGGCTGACACCCAGTTAGTGTGCGGCTGAAACCTAATATCTTGTTTCTTTTTCCTTCTGTAACTAATGAGCAGGATGACAAGTACTGGGCGAGGCGCAGAAAGAACAACATGGCGGCCAAGCGCTCCCGTGATGCCCGGCGGCTGAAGGAGAACCAGATTGCAATCCGGGCCTCGTTCCTGGAGAAGGAGAACTCGGCCCTCCGCCAGGAGGTGGCTGATTTAAGGAAGGAGCTGGGCAAATGCAAGAACATACTTGCCAAGTACGAGGCCAGGCACGGGCCCCTGTAGGATGGCATTTTTGTGGGCTGGCTTTTGAATAGATGGACAGCTTGTTTCCTGTCTGGTAGCACCACACCCAAACCAACCTTTCCGACATCAGCACTTTACCAGAGGCATAAACGCAACTGACTCATATTTTGGTGTGCATCTGTGTGTCTGTGTACATGTGCTTAGGGTCCCGTGTGTGGTCCGCGGTGTGCATGTGTGCGTGTGTGTATTCCTTCCCCACTTGCCACTGAAAGGTAGTCCTCTTGTCTTTTAGTTCCGAACAAGAAAGGTGCCATGTCTTTATTAGACTCTGGAGACCTCTGTGGGGTTTCCTCCCTTCCCTTCTCCACTCCTGCCCCTTTCCCGCCTGGCTTCATGTTCCAGCAGATTTAACTTTTCCAGGGTCTGAGTGGTTTCAGGAAGCAGGGCCCTGGGAAAGTGGTGGATCTCAGTTATCCAGAACATAAGCTCTTTTATCTGTTTCAACCATGAGTTACCACGCTAAAAAGGTGCACAACATACCCTAGCACTACGCAGCAGCTGAATTCCTTCATAGGTTGCCCGCTCTCCCCCTCCCTCCCTCCCTCCCTCCTCCTCCCCTCCCTCCCTCCCTCCCTCCCTCCCTCCCTCCCTCCCTCCCTCCCTCCCTCCCTCCCTCCCTCCCTCCTGCCTCTTTCTCTCTCCTACATTTCTCGTTTTCCTTTCTGTTTTGGTGATGATTGTCTTCACATTTAAAGTGCTGTTTAGATTGAGTAGTTCCCGTATTTACTTACTGCTACCTACTAAGTTTCCTTTTAATTCTACCAATCCCAGATAAGTAAGTACCATTATAGAACACAGAGTGTGTTTTGCACTGTCTGTACCTAAAGCAATAATCCTAGTGTACGATAGAGCATGCTGCCTGAGTATTACTATTAGTGGACATAGGAAAATTTCCCTACCTAGGAATTTCACTGTCTTTAAAAAAAAAAAAAAACAAAAAACAAAAAAATCAAAATTAAAGTAATGCATTTGCGCATGACCAGAATATTCTCAGGACAGGGAAGCAGAGGGCAATGGGAAGCCTAAGACTGAGGGGTTGACTTATCGGTATGTAAGCCAAAAAAAAAAAAAAAAAATAATAATGCATCTTGGAGAGAAGCCTTTGCCATGGATGTGCTTCGTTTTGCTGTCTCCCTTCCCCCACGCCCAGCCCACTTCTACTTTTCTTGTAAACTTTTTCCACTTCCCTCTTAATACTCAAAACGATTGAGTTACTTAAGATTCAGTTCACCCACTTTCTTTTTGTAATATGTATTTTTTGGGGGGAGGATATTTTGCTGTTTTTAGAACTCAGTTAACTAAGTTAAAAAGTTGATGTTTCTGTAAACCCCTTTCCCCCTGTGGTGTCCTCTTTGAATGCCTCACAAATTACTGATTCTGGAGCCTGCGTTTCTCACCCTCTGTTTGCTTTTGAACATATGTGCGCCTATTAAGTGGACTTCTGAAAAATGAATGTAAAAGACACTGGTGTATCTCAGAAGGGGATGGTGTTGTCACAAACTGTGGTTTATCCAATCAATTTAAATGTTTACTATAGACCAAAAGGAGAGATTATTAAATTGTTTAATGTTTATACAGAGTAATTATAGGAAGTTCTTTTTTTGTACAGTATTTTTCAGATATAAATACTGACAATGTATTTTGGAAGACATATATTATATATAGAAAAGAGAAAAAAAGGAAAACTATTCCATGTTTTCAAATTATATAGCAAAGATATATATTCACCAATGCTGTTCAGAGGAGTGAGTGCTTGGGGGTTTTTGAAGTCTTTAATATTTTAAACCTATTACTGACACATCAGCATGTTTTCTGCTTAGAATTAAAATTTTATGACAATATTGAGGCTTGCTGTGACGAATCCTGCTCCAACACTTTCTTGTTTCTTATTAGGTCTCATAAGGAAGTCAGTTAACGTCACCCAAAAGCACAAAATGGGTTTTAGTCAAATATTTATTGGATGATACAGTGTTTTTTTTTTTTTTTTTTTTTTTTTTTTAGGAAAAGCATCTGCCACATAAATGTTCACTTTAGAATTCTGAGTTGCTGGATTGGAGTGTTGTTGCCAGGGCCCTAACCGATTTTGTTCTCTTTTGGCCTGTGCATCTCATGCAGTATAAGGTTGACCTCCTCGGTGCTATGTGTATGGCTTATAATTGATAGATGTTTTTACTATAAAGATGGCTGTTCTTTTGTTTCATTGAATTGTATAATGTTGAGAGTGTCTGCTGTTTCTCCAAAGGCACATTTCGTGCTTGATTAAAATCCCCTTTCATCCATGGATGTTTTCCAGTTGTCTGCCTCCACAGTATCTGAATTCTCTGCAGATCTGGTGGTCCCTTTCCATTTATCAGCCACCCTTCTGTCTAGTGTCAGAGTTCTAGAAAATGAGACTTTTAGGATTTCTTCCCAGGTACCTGTTTTGTTCCAAGCCATAGATGATAGCGGGAGATGAGAGAGTATGAGATTTGCGATACATTTTTCCAAGTCGACTACTAATTAAAAAAAAAATACTTTGACAATCTCACATGGAACTAAATACGAGATGATTCGGTAGTAGCCATGAGATGACAAAGCACTGGTCTTTTTGAAGATAAAGAGGCTAATTGCAGAACTGTTCATTGACAGTATTCATGAGAGCAAAGATGAGTATATTTAAACTTAAGTAGAGAAGTAGAGAATACTTAAGTTGAAGTATTGTATCGTGGACCATCCATTCATGAAACTGTTAAGTGGTAACTGGCAGAAAAGCATACCTGGTCTTTCTTGGAATTGTTTATACCAAATGAACATTACAAATGTTTCCTGCAAAAGACATAAAAAGATCATAATACAAGTTATTCTTTTGTATGCCAGGAAAGGTTTTAGAAACCTACCTCATTAAAAAGAAAACAACAACAACAACAACACTTTGAAGTCTTCACAGGTGCCTTATATGTAGGTCATTGTCACCCCTCTTTCCCCAGGCTGACTTTTGTCTGTCCATGGACATTAACTAGATGAGGCAATGCTGTTCAATGTCCTGAGAAGCTAGGACCCAGGGTCAGATGATTGCAGCAGATCACGACTATTAGGAAATTCTGTTTTCAACTGTCACCATTTCAACCTAGGCATCTTTCAGTGATTATTTGGCCATGAAAAATGCATCCAAACTGTAGCATGTCAGCTATGTAGACATAATTTGGAAGGAGCAGTATAGCATTTCCTTATCAGGCCATGTCATCTCATTTTTCAACTATAATCAAAGAAAATAAAAAACAAAACCAAAAATGAATCAGTATGTCTCTCTGCTCATGCTACCTTGAGAGGATAGGAGGGCTATAAATGATCATCTCTGACTCTAGAGGAAGTGGCACTTTGGACCATTCATGAACCACACCAGGCATGGCTGGGCTAGGCCTTTGTCTCTAAGGAGCCATCTCTCAAACAAAGCACAAGGACTCTGTGTCTGAGAACATCATGATGGAATCAGTCACTGGGTGAATGGGACGCTATATTAGAGAACCCGGAGGTTCTTTATAACCCATTAGCTTAATGTGGGGATTTACATTAATTCTAAATACACCTTCAAAAGGTCCGCAGTCTTGTTTTTGGAAGACCTTAGAGGCAGGGTGTAGATGGCAACTTCCCTCCCCGCCAAGGGTGAGGCAACTGACCTTGTGCAAGTTGGACTCTGATGTTTCTAAGGGTTCATCTATTTTTGTCCTTGTTCCTTTGAGGAAGAACTCCAACTTTGTCAGAGTTAATTATGAGGTCCCCAGGCAGTGGCCACCTGGGTTGTATGCGGCCTGTCCATAGGCCAGTATTTAACTTTGAGGTGGGTCCCCTGCAGGTGACTGAGCTGAGGTGTGATGCCCTCCCTGTAGTAGATGCCTTCAGCTTTGGTTCTGAAGTTGCTTTTTTCCTGCTGAGGACTCCTGAGTACATCCCTCTGCTGAAGCCAGATTCAACCCCAGGTGTTTGGCAAAATCAGTGTCATTAACAAATGGACAAAACACAGGCCTTGACAGATTGAAATTGTAGTAACTACAGCTGATGCATTTTTGCCAAAAAGTGTATGCAAGGCAATGCGTGTTTGTGTATAGATATTTAAGTGGAGACATTAAATCTGTAAAAATTTTAGCACCTCACCAAACTTAACAATTAGCTATTATTCTTTTGGCAACACCACAAAGACTGCATCTGTTAAACAGGTTCAAGTTAGCTGGAGGATAGTGTACCTGTACACCATGATGTTGGTGGTACTTATGCTGTCAAGTCCAAACCTTTATTTGTTCTTCTAAATGTTTAATAAACTGACTTTTTTTCCTTTTTCATGTACTTTTTTTTGTGTGTGTGTGTGTGAACAGTGGCTAGCAATTGATTGTTTCTGTCACTATAACTGATAGATCATTTGCAGAGATTTGCATAGATGATAATTATACTATGATATAATTAGTAATGAAGCATCTTACATGGATGACTTATGTACCAAATACTACACTGTACACATGGAATATTTAAGTTCCAAAATAACCAATGATGTAACAATAAGGAGGTAGAGAGATGGCTCAGTGGTTAAGAGCGATGGCTGCTTTTCCAGAGGATCCAAGGTTCAATTTCCTGTACCCACGTGGCAGCTACAACCACCTATAATTCCAGTTCCAGGAGATCTGATACCCTCTTCTTGCCTTTGAGGGTGCAGACATTTACACAGGCAAAACTTACCCATACACATAAAATGAAAAGTTAAAAACAAAAATAAAGCATTCTCAAAGTGATGGGCATAGAAGCTACAGAAATGATTACTGATCTGTGGACTAGGAGAAGATCACAAACGCTAGTCTGGTTCTGTGCTCTTGTTGGGTAAACAAAGTTACACAGGAATATATTATAGGGCACAGATCAATCAATTATGAAGCTGGTTTGAGTTGGGGTCCAGAAATCTGAATATTTTTAATACTCCCAGCTAATTGCCACCTATGACCAAGAACAGCAGACCCTCCAGCTCTGAAGGAAATTGGTTCAGGACCCTCAATAGTGATCAAAATCTGCAATGTTCAAGTCCTTTATATAATATGGTACAGTGTTTTCATGTAGCTTATATATATATATATATATATATATATATATATATATATATCCTCCAACTAATGCTGTAAATCACCTCTGAGGCACCTATTCTTACTACAGTGTAAATGTTATGTAAGGAGATGTATTTATAGGATTTATAGGGAATGATAAAGAGGGGAAAAAGTCTGTTACATGTGCAGGTAGACATAACCATCCCAGACCCAGCTATACAGTATGTAAGAGCAACATCGGTTTGAGCCTTCATCAAGTACATTCTCAGATCAATTTTCAGAACAGAAAAATACTCCTTAAACCTTGCCTGTATACAACTGGTTCTTTGGAATCCTTTGTCCTTGACCAGGTGTACCAGTTTGGCAGTTGGTTAAAACAAGCTAATCCCTGTACACCCTCAAGTCTGCAGAGTGCTCCTTGAAATGAGGGAGAAGCTCTAAAGAGACCAGTGCAGTAGTGAATGACAGACTTACTAAGACTTTTGGGTTCCTTCTATGTCCTGAGACTTCCCAGGTCTTGACCTTTCCAGTGGCTCATTGTTCAAATTTCCTTAAAATCAATAGCCCTATAATTACCCTCTCCAACTCCACCCTTTGAAGAGCTAATTGAGAGGGCTTCAATTTCTTACAACTAGTTCTTCCTAGCTGGTAACTTTATAGTTAATGTTTCTAAATTGGAGTATTAATATGATTTTAATATCATTTATATTATACCGTGTGTGTGTGTGTGTGTGTGTGTGTGTGTGTGTGTGTGTGTGTGGTGTGTGTGTAGCATTTGGCAGATATTTAATATCCAGCAAGTATGAATTGCTCCCCTATACTGTCCTGTCCCCTCTCCTTTACTTTGGACATTTCAAACAATAGATAAGAAGCATCTTCAATGAACTGGCTCAGGATTTAGCGTCCTCTATGTGACCTTTGAAAATCAAATGAGTAGCAGGAGGGGCATAAGGAAACAAAGAGCCCATTTAGCCATTTTGTCCCTTAGGCTAGAGTCGCTTGCAAGGTTTCTCTCTTAAAGGTATTAGAGGGCAGGAAATGGGTTAATGGTCCGGTCATATCCATATATCTCTTATGATCCATATATCTGTAATGTCCACCACAGGCTCATAGTTTGAATATTTGGTCACAAGCTCGTGAAGCTATGCTTAGAGGTTTCAAAATCTCTGGAAGCTGGGATCTAGAGGGAAGATGTAAGTCACTGGGATGGATGCGTGGGAGTGCTGTTTCTGTCTCACCTTCCTCCAGTGACCCATCTCCGTCCTATCTGAGGTGAACGCCTCTCTCTGCTGCACATGCATACCGCCATCTTGTTTTTCCAAGCACAAGGACCAAGTGAGCAAGAGCCAAATGCTCTGCAACCATTCAGCAAAATAATTGCTACCTTCCTTAAGATATATCTGTGCACACTTTATCTGGTCACCTCAAGGAGAAAAGTCACCAATACACCTCTGTTATGGTTAATGTCAAAACTGTCAACCTTGTGCCACCTGGAATTATCTGGGAGATGAGTCTCTGGGCATATCTTTAAGGGGTAACCTTAGGTTAATGGAGCTGGAAAGACTCACCCACCCACCATAGTGGTATTATTCCATGGGATGGGATCCTGGTCTATGAGCTGAGCAAGCATTCATCACTCTCCATTTTATGACTATGAATGTAGCATGGCCAGCTGCCTCAAGTTGCTGTGACTGTCCCACTATGGTAGACAGAACTCTGGAATTGTGATGATAATAATAAACCCTTCCTGCTTAAGTTGCTACTATCTGACTATTTTATCATCATAACCGGAAAAGTAACTAAGACAGCCACCTAACAACCATCACCTGCCACTCCTAAGTTAAAGTAGTAATATAAGCACTGTGGACTTTTCTACCTCCATCATCCCCAAAGGCACCCTAAGTTTGAATATGCACAATAAGCAGAGGGGTTTTTTTTTGCCAACAGCTTTGTTTCACTCCACTCAGGGTGCAGCTCCCAAACCACTATAGAGAACCCACAAACCACTACTGACAATGAGTTCCCCCCAGATGTAAAAGACAGGACATCTGTGCCCTATAGTTGAACCTGCAGTCACCAGTCAATTGGAATCCGTGAAGTTTTCCTTGGAAGTAGATTGGGTGAATTTCTAGAATGAGTCACAAGGCATAGAGACAATCCAGTTTCATTCCCCAGAAATCTGCTGTCTTTTTGTCAGGATCTTACATCTTGGAAAGGAGGGAGAGGGAAGAGGGAAATAGAAGGTCTTCCCATGAACTTCTCCAAGGAAGCAGCAGTCCGGGAGGGAGGAGGGAGATGGCTTTCTCCCTTCCCTCTGATGAGAATCCCACCACGTTTGAAAATCACTGAGCAAGATGGACAATGTTTCCTCCCTCACCTGGTTTTCCTCTCAGCCCTTTGAGGAACCCCAGGAGGTATTCAGGGCAGAACAAACAAAGAAACAGATTTCCTGATGGCAAACCTCTCCCCAAGGTCTGAGAAGTGGGACAGACCTCTGAGGCAAGGCCAGCTGACATCCTTTAATTCCTAAGGGGGTGCATCCTGACCTAGCCTCAGTCCCTGTGGGTCGGCGGAAGGCACATGTCATTCTCAGTCCTCTGCACACACACTCAAATGTCCTCAGCCATAACTAAAGCATCACCAATAAATTCATGAAAAGGAATGCCAGAAGCCATTGGTTGAGTCCCTAGCCTGCACCCCAGTGTTTTGCCACCCATTCCCCCGAAATGGAAGATTTTGCCTTGCAGAGGAAGACAAAAATGTGGAGCTGACTCCATCCCCACAGGGCTGCCTTTTCCAAAAAAAAAAAAAAAAGAATCTCCTTCACCTGGAATGGAGTTCTCCCCAATTTTTCTGTTCAGAACTTTGTAGTTAAAATGAGTGCTCTTTGACAAAGCTTCCTGGCAATGCCCCTCCCTGTCTGCAGCTGCCTCCCTCTTGAGCCGGCAGCACTGTAGAACCCTGTGACCCTTCTTTCAGGTCGCCTTCTCCCACAACTACAGACAGACCAGAACAGGAGCGGAGACACGGAAGAGACTCATGAAAGAACTCTTAGAAGACCAAAGGCTTTTCAGTCTTTTGAATGAAGATGGCACTTAGAAATAGGGGGATGCAATTTGAAAGAGAAGACAGGTGGGTGTACAGAAAGGAGATGAGCCATTCCTTGGTCTCCCGGCTCCCGGTGGGAGCCTTGGATCTGAGATATTTGTGTGCTGAGAGGCCTTCTCCCTCTCAATCTTATGGTCTTTCATCTCCCCCTTTCCCTTTCTTCTCTCCCTCCTGCTTTCACCCCTCCCTCCTTCTGTGTGCAGGGGATAACTGCACATGGACAAGTGATGGGAATGGCATCAGGGAACATGAGGATGTGATTCATGTCTCCAGGCAGAGGGTGGCAAAGAGGAAAGGCAAGATGGCAGTCAAGACCTCCTGGCCCTTTGACAGTGACCTCATATACACGGCATGGTTTTGAGACCCAGTCACAAAAAAGTCAGTGTAATTTCCCATCTTCAAATACTGACTCCCTAGTGTCACAACACAAGGTTTGAATCTGAAGGTGCACTTTCTATATTCCATTTAGCACATCCCTCCACTCTCTCAATGAGAAGTCTATGGTCTTGAAAAGAAAGGTGACTTGCAGAATGCTGCACACAGTTACCTTCCAACAGCCCCTGCTCTCCAGCCCACACTGTCTAATACGGTACCCTCTTTTCCCTTTGGCTAGTTCCTCATACTAGACCCAAAGTACAGTTGGCCTGATTTTTGTTTTGCAGATGGAGAAATGAGAACAGGAAGACCTTTATCCCTTCTCTTTTAGGATGGATTATACATACATGCTAAATATCTATATCCTGCCCACTCTTCATTATAAATTGAAATCACTTTGTTGGTCATGTCCACTAGTCTTCCATACTGCCCTCCATGGAATTCCACCCATTTCCACTAAAGGCTGCTTATGACCTTCTCTCGTGATGACTAACCTCCTATAATAGGGATTAAGCACAATGGTCCAAAGTATGGCACTGGCCCAAGAGATGCCAGCCTCTCTGAGGACAAAGATTTGATGCCTGGGCTACGAGTGAATCAAACCCTAACTACCTCATTGTGCGATCTTTTTTAAAAAATGTGTTTCTGTGTTTTCACAGATTTGACTTGAAAAGGTTTTTTTTTAAAGGAAACACAACAAACCCTTCTTGGCTTTTGATGAAGATTAAGTGAGAAACACAATGAAGGATTGGGAGGATGGTTTAGTCAGTAAAGTGTCTGCCTTGAAAGAACTGAGTTCAATCCCCCAGAATGTACTTCAATAAGATGAATAGTCAATAGAAACAGAAGAAGCTGGGTGTGGTGTTGTGAACTTGCAACCCCAGTTGGCCAGACAGCCTAGCCTACTTGACAAGTCCCAGGCCAATGAAACAAACAAAACAATCAAAAACAAAACAAGGTGGTTTACAATTAAGAAACAACAGCTGACGTTGGCTTCTGATCTCTAAATGCATGCACACACACGTTTGAACACCTGTATCCACATGAACATATACACACACAAAAACATAACAAACTTAGAGAAGAATTGAATCTTGGAACACCGTTATTTATTGAAGTCTGTTTGCCACAGATAGTCCAACCCTAATGAAACACCTCCTCAAGGGATCATCCTCAGTAGGCGCACACCAAACACAGGAGGTAGGATGGGTCAGGCCCGGGTATAAGTAGTAAGAGGTTAATTGTTCAGAAGTGATTTTGTTTTGCTCTGTCTTGTTGTAATAGGATTTCATCTATCCCAGACTGGCTCTTAACTACTTATGCAGCTCAGGATGACACTGAACCCTTCATATCCCTGCCTCCACATTACAAGTGCTAGGATTACAGGAGTGTGCCACCATACCTAGCTTGAAGTATTTCTGGAAGGAAATAAAGTTAATATCCTTCATTGTCCAACTATTTTATCTTCTTTCAGAATGAATTTATCTAAACATTTACCAAATACAATCAGAACTATGAAATTTCTGCTGAAGGTATTTTAGTGGAAATGTTTAGTTGTAGAAACTTGAAACACTGCTAGACTAGACCCCAGAGAGAAACAAAGACTTTGGGAGTGTTGTACTTTGGAAGAATCAATTGGGAAATGGGAGTTTTCTAAATGAATCACTGCAGATCTTGGACACACATGAATATTCGAATTCTTTTTGGAAAATTCCTATTTGTAAACCTGTTGCTTTATGTGAAAGAAAATTTAGAGTTAGATTGCTGAATGTCCTCCAATTGCCCACATATGGAATAAAAGCAAAAAAATAAAAATAACAACAAACAGTCCACAAAACTTGATGTGAAAAAAGCTACCCTGAAAAAGTGAAATTTTGACAGTCAGTAAAAAATTTACCTATGTTAAGGCATAAACATTAAATCTATAATAAAAATATTTTTGAAGTAGGCTAATACTCAAGTGTGAGTTTTTTTTCCTTTAAAAATATACTAATGAGGGGCTGGGGAGAATGTTGAGTCAGTAATGTACATGCCATCCAAGCTTTAGGACCTGAGTTCTTCCCCAGTGCCCATATAAAAAGCAAGAGTGGAGACATGCATTTGTAATATCAGCACTGGGAAAACAGGCAGGAAGATCCCTGGGGCTCAATGGCTAGCCAGCTAATCAGCAAGCCTCAGGTACAAGATGGATGGCTCCTGAAGAATGGTACTGGAGGTTGACCTTTGGCTTCTACACACATGTACACACATATGCACCACACATATACAAACATTAAAACACACATGTACACACTGAATAAACACAAAATACACTAATAAGGAAGATCTGGTAGTACATGCCTCTAATCTCTTCTCCCTGGAGTCTGAATCAGGGGGATAATGACAATCTCCAACCAGCCTCTGCTACATAGTGAGATACTGTCTTAAAAACAAACAAAAATTAATGAAAATTTAGAACATTATAACTACTCTCTTTTCTGATTTATATTTATTTTACTACCATTTTTTAATATGACAGTCAGAAGCAGAACCAAATTATGGCTTTCTAGTCCAATATTATTACTTTTTAAAAGTTGCATCATTACTAAAAATAATTATACTAAACAGAGGGGAGGAAGTTGAAAGATAGCTGCTTCCCAAACAATGTGTGGCACTCGCCTGCTGTAGAAATCCATTCTTTGGCAAGACCTCCAACACCCCTACAGAGTTTTGGAAATAAATTCAAATAGGATGATTTCTTTGGCATGGAGGTTATTGCTTGGAGCGTATTAAATTTCTGGTCCTTGTCTATTTTCATAAGTGTGGAAGGATAAAGACGTTTTCTATCTTCAGAACCTCCTGTTACATGGTAGACAGTTTCTCACCATTGACACTATTGACATTTATTGGGGGAACTGCCTTGAGCATCATAGAATGTTCAGCTACATCCTTGATGTATAACCATTAATACTATAACCAGTAGTACTTCCCCCTTAATTGTGACAACAGGGTTTCCCACCAGAAACCACCCAGTTGGAAACTACTATAAGGGACTGAGTTCCAGCACTGCTTTGTTGAAATGGCTCCTTTATGTTGTTGAACTTGGTCAATGCTCCTACTGCCAATGCTCTCCTCCTCTTCCTCCTCCTCCTAGAAAGTGAAAATAATAATTCTGATTTGATGTAAAGTTCATAAAAGGTAACACACGGGGAAATAGCTTGTACAGCCACCAGAAAGTTATTATGATAGACAGGTCAAGAATTGGATGCCCCACAACTCAATTGTGGGGCAAATGGATCTCTTCAAAATACCTATAACTGATTTCATCTTCACTTCAATCCCTCAAAACTTAATTATCTAATTAAAGGTAATTTCTTCTTTTCTAAATTAAAATAGGCTCTTCCACTCAACATAATACCTTTGAATATAAATTCAAAGGACAAATGTTGATGGTTTTTCTTTCCTCGGCATCTTTCTAAAGGTTGTGTATTGGAGTTGGTTGTAGCTTATCAGTCCAATGATAGCGAATGGTGGAGTTTTAGTCTCCATGTTGGCCTGTGCTAATCTCTGGGATATTTGAGACTGGGTTCATAGGGTTCATCTTGTTCATTGGAGATTCATGTGTCTTCCTGGATATGGCCTCTGGGAGTGGGGTCTCTGTACCTTGAAGTCACCTTATTGATCACTTAGGCTGTTCTTGTCTTTCAGCGTTGGCTTCCCACTTACATCAACTAAACCTATACATATTAGCATATAGGGCTTCAAGCCAACTTACCTGGACCCCTTCCAAGCCCTTATCCTGTTGACTTGAGCTATCTTGGAGGCTGAGCTGGGTGGACCAAGGACTCTCTTTAGGTCACATGTAAGTGGTTTTTCTATTTCTTCATCTTTGTTTTCCCACTCATCATCCTTTTTCCTTTACACTAGAAACAGTCTAAGTTGTTCTAAACTTCCTCAGAACTATAAACACTACCACCACCCTCTCCCTGTTGAGCAGGAAATCCTTTTATCTTTTCATTTTGAGACAAGGTTTCACTATGAAGCCCTGGATAGCCTTGAACTCATGATATTCCTGCTTCCACCTCTCAAATGCTGGAGATAAAGGTATGCACCACCATGTTTTTCTTACTATTCTAGTGTCCTTTCTATTGTTGTGATAAAATTCTAGCCAAAAGCAACTTAGGGGAAGAAAAGGTTTATTTAGCTTATGTTTCAGGGTTGCAGTCCATCACTGAGGGAAGTCAGGGCAGAACTCAAGCAGGAACTTATAGCAGAAATCATGGAGATTTACTTGTTGGTTCACTTGTTGATTAACTTTTCTTATACAGCCCAGGACAACATGCGTAGGGGATGGTGATACCCATAGTGGGCTGGGCTTTTCTACACCAACAATGAACAAAATCCTCCATAGGCCAATGTGATCTGGAGAGTCCCTCAGCTGAAACTCCTGCCTTAGGTGACTCTAAGCTATGTGAAGTTGACACCTGTAATTAAGTAAGACATCACCTTAACAATTTATCTACACTAATCTATGAAACATTGTTTTCTCCTTCAAGGGACAGCAGATTTATTGAAACATTGATGTCCATTTGAAAAACACCCACAGAGTTATGGTGAGGGTTCATGTCCAGGTGATGGGAAGAATTCTGTGAAAATGAGAAGCATGCTCCAAATTATATTCAGTCTTCTGCCAACTGTCCTCCCACACAGAAATAATATGTTGCCCTTGAAAAAGCAAAACCCACCTGCAGCTTAAGCTTTGAAAAACCCCTTACTTTTCTGAGTTGTCCTTTCTCTATTCTCCTTCCTCTGTCATCTGCCTTCTCTCTCGATTGGTTTCCTGTGTGGATTGTCTCTGGAAGGAAGCCCTTGAGTGAGCAGAGTTTGCTGACTGCCTTCCTTCTTTTCTAAGAAAGCCAGACTGATACAGCTGCTCTGGCAACCACTGTTTCCAAGGAGGGTCGCCAAGCATGTGGGGCCTCTCCTGAGAGAGCTTAGACAACATTCCCTCATGGAAAAACCACTCAAGTATGTTTCTTCAGAACCACCAGACAAGGCCAGGGCGGACTCCAGAACTCTTTCACCAGCCACAGGAACCTCAAAAGCAACTTCCAATAGCTCTGTCAGCAGTTGCCTTTGAAAATTCAGATCCTTTGACCCACTCAGAGCCAACTCTGCATTCCTGGTAGCGCCCCCAAACTTATGCTACATTCATATGATACACATATGCATAGCACACCTCCCCTTGGACTTGGTTTAGAAGCCTCGATTTGTATAATGAAACTTCCTCTGCCACATCGACTAAAATAACTCTGGAATCTCTTTTGGGGTAGATTTTAATTAGGAAAGACATAGCACTTAAATTATGCTTATTACTTTCAGTTGCTTGTACAGATTGTGGATTAAGAAAAGACCACAAGAGTCATGTGAACTATATATTTTCATGGGATCGATCGGGTAGGGAAAAAAATTCTACCCCATTCCAAAATTCTGGGTAATGAGCATCACAGTCATAATCTTACCTAAGAAAGAGGAGGGAGTTTGAGCAACTGATCTAATTGGGAACTAAATAGTTCAGGAGATACCAGGGAACATGACCTCAGTATGAATCAGTGAACTTGTCCCTGCAGTCACTCACTATTCATCTGCAAAGCTATCTGGTTGCTAACAATAGAGATAGGATGGGGCCTATGTGTAATTAAATAGATTGTGAGTGTGGTGGAGATATTCAGAGTGAACCAGACACATAAGAAGTACATACATACATATACATACATACATACATACATACATACATACATACATACATACATACATGTGGGAACAAGATCTGAGCCACAGACTCCACCTTTGAGCGCCTTGTAGTGTAAAATTCCACTTACCAATGAATGGCTATCATTTTGCTGAGACTTTTCTATTTTTAAAAGTTCCTTTCTCCTGCCTTTCTTTCCTAAATCTTGATAAAAGTACACTTTCAGCCTACAACTATGACTTCGTTTTTTGTTTTGTTTTATTTTTGGTTTGTGTGTGTGTGTGTGTGTGTGTGTGTGTGTGTGTGTGTGTGTGTACATGTGCATGTGTGTACATACATATGTGGAGGCCAGAGGGCATCACTGGGCATCTTCTTCCATTTCTCTCTACTACTTTATTTTTTAAAATAGGGTCTCTCACTGACCATGTGGGGCTTGCTGAAGCAGCTAACTGGCTGGGCAGCAGGTCTGAGAGATCTTCCAGTTTCAGTTTGCTGGGGCTGGAATTCAGGTGTGTGGCTCACACCCAGCTTTTAAATGGGTGCTTTTTTTTGCTTTGCTTTTACCCTTTTTTCTTTTTTTTTTTTTCTTTTTTTACATTCCAATTCCAGTTCCCCCTCCCATCTGTTCCTCTGAGAGGATGAGGCCTTCCCTAGGAAGTCTACTAAGTCTGTCCCATCATCTCGTTGAGGCAGGACCAAGGCACCTCTCCACCCCCACACCCCTGTGTCTAAGCTGGGCAAGGTATCTCTCCATATAGAATGGGCTCCACTAAGTCAGTTTGTGCATTAGAGTTAGATCTTGGACCCACTGAAATGGCCTCATCTATTGTCCCAGTCACACCATTGTCACCTATATTAAGAGAGTCTAGTTCGGTCTTATTCAGGTTCTCCATTTTTTCAGGCCAGAGTCAGTGATCTCTCACTAGCTTGGGTCAGCTGATTCTGTGGGTTTCCCCATCATGGTCTTGACTCCTTTGTTCATATTATCGCTCCTCCTTCACTTTGATTGTACTCCAGGAGCTTGGCCCAAGGGTTAGTTGTGGATTTCTGCATCTGCTTCCATCTGTTTCTGGAAGAAGGTTCTAGCTTCTCTGGGGTTGTGGATTGTAGGCTGAGTATTTGCTTTATGGCTGGTATGCACTTAGGAGTGAGTACATGCTATATATGTCTTTCTCATTCTGGGATACCTTACTCAGCATATTTTTTTCTAGTTCTGTCCAATTGTCTGCAGATTTTAGGATGTCATTGTTTCATACTGCTGAGCAGTACTCCATTGAGTAAATGTGCTAACTTTCTTTATCCATTCTTCAGTTGAGGAACATCTGGATTGTTTCCAAGTTCTGGCTATTAGGGATAATACTGCTATGAACATAGTTTAACAAATGTCCTTGTGGTGTGAGTGTGCCCAAAAGTGGTATTGCAGGGTCTTGAGGTATGCTGATTCCTAATTTTCTGAGAAATCATCATACTGATTTCCACAGAGGCTGTAAAATTTTGCACTCCCAACAGCAATGAAGGAGTGTTGCCTTTTCTCCACATCCTCTCCAGCATAAGCTGTCATTGGTGTTTTTGATCTTAACCATTCTATTCAGTGTAAGATTGAATCTCAGAGTGGGCTTGATTTGCATTGCCCTAATGACTAAGGATGCTGAGAATTTCCTTAAGTATCTTTCCACCATTAAATGGGTGCTTTTAAATTGAAATATGGTTCTCACATTTGTGTTACAAGCACTTTACCAACTGGGCCATCTCCCCAGCCCCTGACTTTGCAGTTCTTTAAGAGTCATGTGACTATAATTGCAGCATCTGCTTGACTTTTCTAAAGGTCGTAGATGATTACCTATGCAGCCATTTCTCCTTTCTCTGGTTTTTTGCTAAAGAATTGGGGAGCCTCAGATGTATCACATGTCTTTTATCATAGCCATTCAACAAGTATTATTAATCATCTCTTTCCAGTTAGTCTATATTCTAGAAGATAGGGATGGAGCAGTAAATGCTAATGACCATGGCAGGGAGGACAGGTAAGAGAATGGACAGGATGGTTTCAGATTATGATGAAAACTGTGGAAAGACAGAAAGAGAGAGGAGCTAAAGGGCTGTGATGATGGGGAAGAGGCAGGTAGGAGAGACTCACACACACAAAAAAAGCTTTTAAATTGATACATGATTCATAAAGGGAAGACACCATGCCCAAATCTGAGGAAAGAGGAGAGGCAGCAAGTGCAAAGAACCTTGATGCAGAGATGAACACATGGGTGGGCTTGGTGGGATGTAGAGCATTCCGGCACAGGGACAGAGAAGAAGGCAGATGCCAATGCATGGAAGAGGTTACAGGGCATGGTATGAAGCTCGGGTTTTATTCTAAAAGCAGTGAAAATATTTGGAAAGCTTTAACAGAGGGGAGGCTTGCTCTGGCTTACATTTTAAAATGATCCCTCTGGCTGCCATATGGCGAATGAATTAGAAGGAGGCTTGCACGCAAGCTGAGTGGAAGAGTCCATGGCAGAGGTGATGGTAGCCTGGACTACAATGTAGTGACATTATGGAAAGGCCTGAACCCAACGGGTAAGTGAGAGCATAGGGACTGGTGCTCAACCCCACTGTGCCTTCTGTTGCAGACCTACTATATGCCAGTGTAAATATGCCTGAATCCCCTCCCCCATAACAGTGCTTTCTCCTGGATGACCTGGTCATTGGGGACTGCTAATGTCTTCACAGGAACTAGAGTAATATGGTGTGAGCCATGATCATGTACCAGCATCTCTGACATCCACATTCCTGGAATACTGGTCACAGACTAGGTCATGGGAGGCCACCAGAAAAAGGCAGGGGAAAAAAAAGAGCTGAGAGACCCTGAACTCTTCTTGTGGAACATCTGACCCTGAAGAAGTCTGAGGAAGATGCAGACAGATAGGAAAGAAGAGGCCCGTATCCATCAAAGATCGACAGTGGATGGCAGCAGAAGGAAAAAGACAGTAGACAGACCAGCAGATAGAATGTGCTGGGATCGAGAAGGCCACAGATGGACTTGAGGGTGTAGGCTTTCTGCTGTGAGACCCTGCAACAAAAGCCCCCAGACCCCTCTTTCTCTAACAATTCACAACTCCTCTGGAGGTAAGAATAGATTTTCCAAACATTCCTAAGAGTTCTATGTTCTCCAAGCATCCTGTGAATGTCATAGCTGCTCTACATATCACTATTACATCACGTCGTATTACATGTTACATCCTATGTAATCCTTTCTTTATAGGTCTGAAAGGGGTCTTATTTGCTTTTGCAGCCTTGGGCCATACCCAAGGATCTTATCGCAGTAGGCAATCCATTAAAAGCTGCTTGACAGCTGGTTACATGACATTCCCAAAGAACCAAGGGATTGTTCTTAGTTATTAATCTCTGTTGGTCACAGATGCTTTGGGGGGAAATGATGATGGCCATGGATCCTGTCCTCCAGAAGAACCCATACATAAGAGAATATTTCCTTCCAGGCATTGTGGTGCATACCTGTGGTCCCATCTCTCAGAAGGCTGATGTAGGGGGTGTCAAATTTGAGGTCAGCCTAGGGTGTATAGGAAGAATATTCCTCACTGCAGATGGCATTTAACACAGAGACCCACTATTGACCAAGGTCTAAAGAATAAGAGAATGTGGAAATGAGACATCTAGACATACATCCCCAAGGCTCAGGGATCATCTCAAAAGAACAGGCAGAAAGGTTTAAGAACCAGAGGTGGTAGATGACTACAAAGAAAGAATGTCTTGCAGCCACAACAGGACAGTCACACATAGGAATTCACAGTGGTTGAGACAGTGCACGAAACCTCAAGGTAGTAAAAAACCCAACGTGGAGGAGGTGGTCACCAAGTCCCATCCCTGGCTGAGGAGTTATTGGCATTTGAAAGCTGCTAGGAGAGGGAGAGACTGTTTTCTTTAAAGGATGTGACCCCTGGTAGGTCAGCCATGCCTTAAGGAAGGGCACATAACTGAGTATTTGGACAACACAAATTGTACTTGATGACTTTTAAAGAAAGATGAGGGGAGATGAGAGGAAAGGGGAGGAGAGGGGAGGGGGAGGGGAGGGGAGAAAAGAGGAGGGGAGGGAAGGAGAGGAGGTAGGAAAAGAGGAGAGGGGAGGAGAGGAAAGGGAAGGCGAGGAGGGAGGGGAGGGGAGCACAGGAAAAGAGAGGAAGAGGACAAAAAGAAGTTGGTAGGAAGAAGTAGGATCTGGGAAGAGTTGGGGGTGAATATGGTCAAAATACATTGTACAAAATTCTCAAAGAGTGAGTAAAAATATTATTTAAAAAGAATTCCATCTTGTATCTAAAGACTCTATCTCCCCATAAGTGGGTTATTTACTCACAGTTATTGTCCCAACATCATCAAGCTCAATTGCCTTCTTGGGTCATGTTCTTTCTAAATTGTTGTTATCATGAGTCACATAACTGAAACTGTCTTGTAACTGAAATAGTCTTGTAACGGAAATTGGCAAGGTTCTCCCATGCACAATATGATACTTAGGATTTTTCTCTTTGCTATCAAGTCAAAGTATTAAAATATGTAATACCAAAACATAAACACAAGATTTCCATGTGTGCATGTTCCTGTGTGTGAGTGCAAATATACATGTGTACATGTGGAGGGCAGAGGAGAATCTTGGGTGCTCTTCCCTAAGTGCTATCTGCCTTGTTTTGAGACAAGGCCTCTCACTGGCCTTGAACTCACCGTGTAGGTTTTGCTGGCCGGCCAGTGAGTCCCTGAGCCTGCCTGCCTCCACTTCCCAGCACTGGATTCAACCACAGCCATACTTTTTTTTTTCATGAGTTCTGTGGATCAAATGCAAGTCCTCATACTTGCAATGCAAACATTTTACCAACTGAGACATCTTTTCAACCCAATACATTATTTTTATTTTTTTTTATAGTTGGTAAAAGTTGAATACCCAAAACCAGAAGTGACTTAGTCAACGCCACCATATCTTTTTTTTTTTTTCATATCAGAACTCAGACATCCAGATCATCCAATCCTTTCTCCCTGATGTGATTCCTGGATAGACAGCACATGTCACACCCACTGAGGATGCAGAGGGAAGAGAACAACTATACCAAGAACTTGTCCCAGAGTCAGCTCTTAGGGAACAGATGACAGCTAAGATATAAGGCTCCTACCCTGGGCTATTGTAACCAGGTTATGTCTGTCCTGGGCAGAAGAGCCCAAAGGGTGCTAAAGTCCTGGAAATGGGTGACTATTCACTCCACTGTCCCTGGGAGCAAGGCAATAATTCCAAGTGTTGCATTCAGGAATTCAAATCTAATTGAGATTACTAATTAGCTCATTTCAACCTCCTGGGCACAAACACGTCTAAGCAACACCTCCATATCCTTGGAAGCCAGTTGGTTTAGGGCAAAGTCCCAAGGGGATGGAACACTTGAATGGTCCTTCACCCCTACCTCCCTTGTCTATAGTAGAAGGAAGCAGAAACTGTGAAGTTTATCCCACACTCTTTTTGCTTCTGAGAGAGAAAGAGAGAGAGGGGGGGAGGAAGAGAAAGAAGGAAAGAGGATGGAGAGAGAGAGGAAGGAAGAGAAAGAAGGAAAGAGGATGGTGAGAGAGAGAGAGAGAGAGAGAGAGAGAGAGAAAAGGAAGGAAGAGAAAGAAGGAAAGAAGATGAGAGAGAGAGAGAGAGAGAGAGAGAGAGAGAGAGAGAGAGAGAGAGAGAGAGAGAGAGAGAGAGAGTTCAAAGACCTGAAATTGGGAAATGAAAAAGGAAGGAGAAAGAGCCATGATGCTGGGGTGAGTGGCAACAGGAATATCTTCCCCTACAATGCTACAATGTGAGGTCTTTTATGGCCTGAGGAACATATTCTCGGTTGCTTATGCTGAGCACTTTATCCTTCACCATCTTTGAAGATGGTCTGGGAAATGATTTGTGTCCAATTTTACAGATGAGAGGCCTTGAGAGGAGCAGAGAGGCATCTCCCAGCCATTTTTTGCTTCCTGTCTCTACCTGTTGACTGGGCACATTTTGGCAAAGGGTCCTAAGGAGCTCATAACCATCTTCTAGGAAGTGTTATCAGCCCTTGCTCAGATTGGCTTTGGGGTTAAGAACTAACTTGGTGATGGAGTGTTAGTTAAAATGAACAATGATTCCTGTTCCTTTCTCAAATCAAAACTATCTAGGCAATAATTGAAGTTTTTTTTTTTTTGCATTGGGGACCCTTTTTAAAAATTAATAAAACTATGATTCTTCTCTCTGGAATTTACCCAGGAGCTCAAAATCTCATCTCATGTAGAAATAAGGTCCTGAAGATGTAGTTTTTAAAGAGAAGGTCAAACTGGATTAGAGTGAGTCCAGAATCCAATGACTGCTGTCCTTATAGGAAGAGGAGAGGGTTACATAAAAAGTGTCAAGATTTCAGGGTTGAGAATCCATGGAATGATGGAGACAGAGGCTAGTGACAGAGACAGTCCATGGAATGTCAAGATGAAGACAAGGGCTAGTGACATATTGACAACCTATAGCTGTCAAGGCTCGCTCAAAGCCACCAGAAACTAAGAGAGCAGGAAGGACCCTCTCTTTCCTAAAGCTTTCAGAGAGTAAAGAAGCCCCCATTGGAACTTGGATCTTGAATTTCTGGTCCCCTGAACTATAAGAGAATGAACTTTGGTTATTTTAAGGTACCAGTTGAAGCATTTCATCACAGGAGTCCTAGGAACTTGGTGTCACTATCCCCTCTACAGACTACTCACTCAGGGAAAACAAACCATCTTTATTTTTCTGAACATGTATTTTGGTTCCATGTGCCACACCTTTATCAGGTGATTACCAGTGTCTCCTATTCTCTGGTCCTTCTTCAATTCAATGCCTACTCCATCCTTAGGCTTTCAGATAGCTTTCCTTTACCAGAACTTTCATGATCCCTTCTCTTTTCCAGGCTGGTTCAATACTTTTTCCCCATGTTCTAATAGATCATTCTCCTGTATCATGATGGCTACACTTACCCTTGCCCATCTATTAGACCAGGAGGCTCATGAGGAGGTGCCAGAGTCACAGGTGTTGATAGAGCAACTGTCATTTGCTGGATAGTTAAAATGTGACTGCACATTTACTTGTAGAACAATTGGCCTACTTAAAATAATGCACATCTCCCATAGCGGGGCAGCAGTCTGGGCTCCTTTGAGTTTACAGCCAGTGACTTGGAGCCAGTGCAACAGCAGGAGGCAGACACATGGCCATTAGATTGTGCAAAGGCCCCTGGCTGTTTCCCTACAGCTATTTCATATTTGCTTTATTGCACTGGGGAATGAGACCAAAAATTCTTCCTCAGATCTCTTCTGCTGCTCATAACCCATGCTCTGGAACAACATGTTCTTCCAAAGCCTGGGAGTCCAGAGGCATCCGTCCTTGCTCCAGTAGAAGCTACCTGTGTGGCCAACGTGACCTGAAAGTTACGGCACTCATGATTTTGGTCTTCATCTATAAACTGAGGAGCTAAAAGTTGTCATTCCAGCTCTGAGAGTCCCCCTCTGAGATGCCACAGAGCAAAGAACAAAATGGTGTTGGTGTCCTGTTAAGGTGATGTGCCTCCCCCCAAACCATCTGAGTACCAGAATTCCTCCTTCTTCACTCATGCTTCCAAGCTTCCTTTGCCACGTGACTATGTATCTACTGGCTGCAACAGATTTAAAGGTGTGGATGGAAAGATAGCATCCTCTGTAATTCCTCTCATCATTTTCTTCATTCAAGAGGTACTGTTCTCAGTCCCGGGGAAAACGGAACAAAAGAAAACACACTTTACAAAACAATAAAAAGGACAACTAACTTCCCACTAAGGATTGCCATTTAGTGCCAGATGTCCAGTCAGGAAAGCCTATAAAACAAAGCAGCTGTTTGGACACTGCTCCCCAGGCCTCCCTCCCCTCCAGGTCCTCATACCACAAGTTCCTGTGCTTTTGGGCTGAAAGGAAACATCTCCACTGCATGGGCCCTGTATTTTAAAATTACCATGCTTCATGTGTGGGGACCATACTGATCTTGCAGCCCTTGTCCTATGGAAAGACTCCTCCCCATTTTTGGTTCTCTGGGCTCCTAGAAACCTCATGCTCAGCCTAATTCAGCTCCAAAGTTACCTCTTTATCCCCTTTATTCTTAGGCTGACTCTTCCCTCTGTGCTCCGAGGTGAGGACAGCTAACATTTTAGACAACCATTGTACATCCTCCATGTGCTACTGTGTCTTAAGTATCGGGACCAGGAATAGCTAGATTTCTTCTCCAGAACTCCTCTGCATGTATCTTGGCACTGTGAGTCATCTAACCAACCATATTTCCTTTTCTTTATTACCTCGGATGCTCAGACACTCCAGACCAAGAAAAAAAAAATCTGTGACCCAACCTTAGCATATTTACCAAATTCTGTGATATAATATAAAATGCTAATCTTACCTTTATTCTTTTCCTGTTTTGTCTCTACTTTTCTTCCATTTTCATCCCGACAATAAATGAAATTAATACTTGGATAGACTCCTCCCTCCCTCCGGCCTTGGAGAAGTATGCTCAAATCCCGGCTCAAGGAGAACAACATTAAACAACAAGTAAAATATATATTCTATATACCTCTGTAGTTTTGCCGATATTCTGTAACTGACAAGGAAAGTGGGACTCAGAGGATGTGCTGGTTGGTATTTGTCAGCTCAACATAAACTGAGACATAACTGGGAAGAGGAACTCAATTGAGAAAATGCTTTCTTATGATTGGTCTATAGGCAAGTCAATTGAGCTTTTGCTTAATCAGTGATTGCTGTGGGAGGTTCCACCCCAATGTGGGTGGGGCCACCCTGGGCAGGTGATCCTAGGATGTATATGAAAACAGGCTGAACAAGCAACAGAGAGCCAGCCAGTAAGCAACGCTCCTCCATGGCTTCTCAAATCAGTTCCTGCCTCTAGGATTCTGCCCTGCTTTGAGTTCCTGTCCTGACTTCCCTTCACGATGACATGGAACAGTAAACTGAAATAAACCCTTTCCTTCCCAAGATGCTTTTCACCATTACCACAGCAATGGAAGCCCTGAGGAAGACAGAGAGGGTAACCTAACAGTTTTAGATCACACAGCTTCCAGGTGAAAGAACTAGGATGTCAAAAATCGATATTCATCTGACCCCAAAGTTCACACTCCAGTAGGCATCGTCACTTACACCTAGTGAACTTGTATGAAGCGAACACTTCCTAAGTATCTGATATTGTCCCCTTTGTTTTTTTTTTTTTTTTTTTTTTTGTTTTTCATCCAAACAAGTGTTATGTCACAACAATGCTGCAAAAATGAGATTCGGAGAGACCAAATCATTTGTCCAAGCTAATGCTGGTACTGACCCTTGAACCCACACAGCCTGGACTTGAATTTCTGAACTCTTTGCAGCCTTCCCTGAGTATGACAAAGTTAAGCTTACAGACACAGATGACTAATTAACTGTTGTCTGGCTGCTTTTGAATGCCCAGCTGCATGGTTAGCTATCACCAAGATTTATCATCTAAAATCTCCTATGGATGTCTGGCTAGGAATAGGTATTTCTGAGTTTCACAGCTCTCCATGGAGCATATGGATCAAAAAACACACAAAGTCTGTGTGCAGCTCTGGATCTTTAAATGCCAGCCTGAGCACGGGCAGAGAGGAAGGATTACCTAGTGTCTAGGGTGAAAAATAAAAGCCTTTGGAAACAGCGGCTCTGCTCGTTTCTGCCACCTAGCAGTAAATGTTGGAAATGGCTCAGAGAAAGAAAATGAAAATCCCTACAGTTTAGAGGACCTCTTGGATGTCGGGTGTTGCCTGCATATCTTTTTCTCTCCTACAAATCCTAATCTGAGATGTGCTTTTATTTTAAGAATCAAAAACCTAGAGATACCAAATAACTTGCCAAAGAATTTGACCCTAATCTGTGCTCTTGGAACCTTTATTCCCACCATACTGTTATCAGTTCTGAAAAATAGTATTTCTTAGTAGCCTGTGATTTCTCCATCATCTTCCATTTATGATTGCAGATGTTCCGCACTCCATTGGAACTGTGACGATACTGTCAGTAAATGTATAAACTATGGGTGTCTATAGGCTGGGGCTCTCCACACCCACAGAGTTGTCCAACTCTTGTCCATCCTTATGATACTGATTAGGTAATGTAGTGATGAAAAACACTGGCTAGCCTCAGAGCACACCAGAACCCTCTGAATGAGGTTAGGAGCTGTGGGGAGCTCTGTGGTATGTTAACTTACTGTAATGGCTAGTGTTACCAGTCAATTTGACAGGACCTAGAATCACCTGGGAGATGGGCCTCACGGTGGTTAATAAAAAGTGGCCCCCATGGGCTCACAGGGAATGGCACTATTAGGAGGCGTGGCCTTGTTGGAGTAGGTGTGTCTTTGTAAGAGGAAGTGCATCATTAGTCACTAGAGGTCTCAGAAGCTCAAGCGGGATCTAGTGGCATTCACATCCTGCTGCCTGCAGATCCGGACATAGAACTCTCAGCTACCTCTCCAGCACTGTGTCTGCCTGTGTGCTGCCAGACTTCCCACCATGATGCTAATGGACTAAACCTCTGAACGGTAAGTCAGCCCCAATTAAATATTTTCCTTTGTAAGAGTGGCTGCGGCTTCTCTTCGCAGCAACAGAAACCCTAAGACAGGGCTCTAGTCATCCCTGTTGGGGATTACCTTTTTTTTTTTTAATTTAAATTTGAAACAAGCTTGTTTTACATGTCAATCCCAGTTCTGTAACCCTCCTGCCCTCCCCTATTCTCCCCACCAACACCCATCCCATCCCGTTTCTGCTCCCCAGGGAGGGTGAGGCCCTCCATGGGGAGTCTTCAAAATCTGTCATATCATTTGGAGCAGAACCTAGGCCCTCCCATGTTGGGGGATTATCTTGGTTGAGTTATGTTATGAGTAGGCTTTTCTGCCACTCTGGTCCCACCACCATGCCAGCCCCAAATAACACACAGAGACACTGTATTAGACATAAAGCTGTTGGTCTTTTACTAGCATTTCTTATTGGCTAGTGCTGCTGTCTTAATTATTAACCCATTTCTATTAATCTAAGTATTTTCACATGGTCTCAATTTACTGGAGAGAGGGGCCAGACCTCTGTTCTCTCAAGTCTCTCCATGTTGACTCCTCCCTACTACTTCCTCGAATCCTCCTTGTCTCCTAGTCCTGCCTACCTTGCTTTCCAATTGACCAACAGTGCTTTATTCATTAACCAATAAGAGAAACATATTTACAGAACGACATCTACCATCAGAGTTAAGTAAGGTGGGAGGTGGAAAGGCCTACTTACTTCAGGTGGCATGATTTCCTGACTGGGATCCTGAACTGTGTGAGCAGAGAAAGGGAGCTGTGTTGTGGAATAGAATATTTAAGTATGTAAAGATGTGTTGTATTTGTTTTGTGTTGCAGAATAATTGTTTAATTATGTAAAGATGTGTTACTTTTGTTTATGCTAAATTTGTTTAACTATGTAAAGATGTGTTGCTGTTTTATCTTGTTTGCCTAAGGCACCTGATTATTTTAATAAAATGCTGAATGGCCAACAGCTAGTCAGAGGAGGGATAGGCAGGGCTGGTAGGGGAAAAAAAAAATGTAGCTAGCCAGGGGCCAGCCAGCCAGAGCCAGCCAGGGCCAGCCAGCCACAAAGGAAGCGGGGAAGCAGTATGGACAGTACATAGATGAGGTAAATGATCTGTGGGCCAGCACATAGATTAATAGAAATGAGTAATTTTAAGTTAAAAATAATAGCTAGAAATAACCTAAGCTAAAGTCAAGCATTCATAATTAATAATAAGTCTCTATGTCATGATTTGGGGGTTGGCAGTCCAAGAAAGCATTTTCCAAGGACCTCTATATGACCTTTTTGATGAGCCTTCTCTACTCTGGCAGAAAGATAAAATATATTTTTCTTTCAGATACAAACTCTAGATTTAACTATATACATATATACACATATCTCTATCTACATCTATGTATCTATGTATCTATGTATCTATTATCTATCTATCTATCTATCTATCTATCTATCTATCATCTATCTAACATAGACACAGAAGGGATGCTGCTCTTTAGGGAAAAGAAGACCAATCAATGGGAGTAGAGGAGGAGGGAAGGGTAAGATACTAGAAGGGTATACATGAGCAAAGTTCAATGATATGTGTGTGTATGAAAATATCATAGTGAGATCCATTTTACACCCTAAAATTAATGCTAGTTTTTATTTGAAAGACAAGCTCTGCAGTAGAGATCTTCAGGTAGTTCCCAGACAGCCAAATAGTTCTCTGTGTTAGGTTTTGGGTGAGTTTTCTGTGTTAGGTTTTGGGTGGTCTGTAGTACAAATAATAAAAACCCAGAGACAGATATCAGGTTTCAAGCTAAAGATCAGGAAAGCAAAGCAGCCAGCCAGTAGCTCTTAAGATCGTCTCTATTCGGTAGTTAGCTGACCACCAACTGATTGGGTGGTGAATTCTCAGAATTTGGTTTTGCTTTGTTAATGTTTTTGTTTGTTTGTTTGTTTGTTTTTTTTGTGTTTTAAGGCAGGGTTTTTCTGTATAACAGTCCTGGCTGTCCTAGAACTTGCTCTGTAGACCAGGCTGGCCTCAAACTCACAGAGATTCACCTACCTTTGTTTCCCAAGTGCTGGAATTAAAGGCATGCTCCTCCACCACCCAGCCAGAATTCACTCAGAAGCAACACTAGATAAGCAAACAACAATGCAGTAATAACAAACTCTCAAAAGGAGATCATATCTGACTTACATGGGTATCATATTGTACCATGTAAATTATCCAGATAACAACAAAACTTGTTAGGCATGAAGAGTACAACCTGTATTCAGAGAATGAGGTGTTCCGTGGAAATTGCCCATGAGGAAGCTTAGAGCATCAACACAGAGCCAGAAGTTGTAAGGAAAGAACCAGACAGAAGTTGTAGAGTGGAAAAGTATACAATAACCATGATGGCTTGAGGAGCTTGCAGCAGAGGGGAGCTGTAGAGTGGATCAATTGTGCTTATGAAATCTGGGGGAAAGAAAAACAAAAACTAATCAAGATAACAGGGATCATCAGAGACCTATGAGGAAGACACCTAAATAAAAGCAAGCAAGCAGAGAACATGCTAATATATATGAGTGATGACATATCTAAAAGGAGAGTTGTGAAAAGAAAATGTGAAGGATTAGTAAAGGTGTGGCTCAGTGGTAGAGCATATGGTAGCAAACATCTGGAATTTGGCAAATTTTAAAAGGCAAACCCTGTACGTGCCTGACCTCACCAGCAAGGAAGATGCGACTCCAGGAAGATCTTTTTCATGTAGTTTTAATCAGAATCCTTGAAACATGTTTTTCTGACCTGCAGGAGCCCGGGGGACCCCTGCACAGGCTTAAATACCCTTGCGCTAACCAACCCCAGTGAGCTACGTGGACCCTGCAGATAGGCTACTCTAATGCAGAAGCAGACAGGCTGAACAGACTTAACCAAATAAGGGCTTGTTTACGCCAGAGAGTGCTCACCCTTGGGGAGGTGGAAGGCAGATGCCAGCGCCATCTTTAAGGCATGGCACTTCGCGGCTCTCTACAAAACCCCAAGCCGGATGCAGAGATACATACCTGTAATCACAGCACTGAGGTGGATGAGGCAGGAGGATGACATGTTTTGGGTCAGCCTGAGCTACTATATTAGTTTCTTTTCTCACTGTTGCAACAAAATATCTGAAAACAATGCTTTAATGATGTCCTTTATTTGGCATACTGGAGATTGACTTTAGGGCTGTGTCCAAGCTGGACTAGTCCTCTGCTACTGAGTCGTATGTCCATCCCACCTCACAAAATGATTTCAAAGAGAAATGATTTATGTTGGCTGATGTCTGCATAGCGCTGTTTGCCTTTTCCCTCAGCAGCCATCCCATGTTTATGGGTGTCTTCGCAGTCTTCACTGATCGTTTCCTTCATCTTCACATCTGGATATCCTGCCCTCTCGGGGGCTGCCTGCAGGGATCTTACCCCTTTCTGACCATGTGTCTGCAAGTCAGAGGACAACCTGTCAGTTTCCTCCTTCTGAAGTATGTATTTCTGAGTACTCAGTAAATTATCAATGGTGGGAAAGATTAAGGATTGGCGTCTGTTTATTTTTGAAAAGAAAAGAAACCCCAAACAACCACCACCACCAAAACCCCACAGTTCATAAAATCACTGTTTCTGTCAGGACCAACCAGGAAAACTGAATGGTACTGATAGGAACAGAACTAGGGTGCTAACAACTGTGTATCCATAGCCCAGCAGCCATTTCTTTAGAGACAACTGAGGGCATGTGATTGGCTTCATGGGACCAGGATGAATTAGCAAGGTTTGTTTAATATGCGGTAGTCAAGCTATACTTGAGTTTCTCATCTCTAGAAAAGAGATAAGCATACCTCTCATGCCTGCAGTATGAGATGCTATGCAGCTGTAATGAGATGGCTTATGAAGGTGATTTGTAGCCAGTCTCAGTGCTATCACTCAATAAGGATTTATTGAACTTGACTAAATAAAGTGGGGTCTATAATCTGAGATAGTGTGATAAAAATCTACAGTACACTACGGTACAAGAACCTTCCTGTGTTCATGTTAGTGGATACATTTTGACTAAGTGTGGGATTTTTGGATTTTTGGATCATCTATGGGTAGTTTGCAAAGCAGGCAGGTCTGGATTCTACAGAATACCACATGTAAGAGGTTTGAAGTCCAATATGAGTTTAAGTCTTACTCTACTACTTCTAAGTTAGCTATTGTAAGGCAAGTACACAAGTGTACGAGGGCACATATGTGCATGTGTGTATATACGTGTGTATGTATGTGTGAACATGTGTATCTTAGCAATGTATTCAACCCATAAAACATCATTTAATATTAGCTTATCAATAATGCTCCCAACTTTACTTGCTTTCACCACCCTTTGTTCTGACTCTGAGCATAGGCAGTAGCTAGGTGCTTTTCATCAACTTCAATGTTGGAAGCTAGAGCATCCTTGTAGAATGAGTGATCTATGTGTGATGTCATCAGGCACATGCTAGCTAGTGATCTCACATATAGTGAGCAGGGTTGGGCAAGATTGTCTTCGGAGAGTGAGAGGCAGCTGTGAATTAGAATCAATGACAAGAAGCAAGACTAATGCCACAGAATGGCTCAAATGCTGGGGCTGTGCTGGCACCAGGAAGTGGACAGGGTATAAGGGAAGGCAGTGCCAAAGAAGGAGCTAAAGAATTTAGGATATGAATTTAGGATATAGCTATGACTTAACAAGGTGTGCCACCAGCTGGGGTGCAGGCATTCCATCACATCCTGCTCCATCCTCTCCTTCCCCACAACCATCCTTTTCCCAGGTCCTCATCTGTCATTTGACTGGGTCACTGAGTTTTCTCTTTCTTCCTTTCTTTCTCTCTTTCTTTCTTTCTTTCTTTCTTTCTTTGTTTTTGTTTTGTTTTGTTTTAATTTTATCACACTGAGAAGCACCCAAGAATTTTTCCAACATTCGATTTAGTTTTTAAAATCCACAGCCTTCTGGTCCATTAGAAGGTAAGAGGGAGACATAGTAGGTATGGACGTGGGTTTGCTATTATTGATTCAGCCAGAACAAAAGATCCATTTTCATTTCTCTTAACTATTACGGGTTTTGAAAGTTCAGATATATTATAGGGTCTGCTTGAACAGTGTTTGCTTTAACAGTCTATAGCAACATTTCCAGGAGCACCCACCACTCAGCCTGGCCAGTCTTTTTTCTTGTAGTCTACTGTAAGTAAACCATGCAAAGTACTTCCTTCATTAAGTTTACCTCTCTCTGCTCCATAATATCTTGTTGCCTTTCTTTAATCATCTCTTGGCCACAGCTCAAAGCCTTGTGTAGTCCTCTGGGGACCTGCTTCAGTCAGAATAAAGGAGATGGGCCCCCATCTCCTTCAGTACACAGCCCCATGCTACCCCTAGGGAACACCAACGTAGCATATGTTACTGTTCCTTAAGGGAATTGTTGCCTCTGTCCAGTTCAGGGAACAGTACCTTTGTACTGGGGAATGGTAACTCACAAACTAAAAAGATAGGTCCCCTTACAACATATTCATATGCTAACTTTCCATTTTGAGAGCATTGCCGAGTGATTTGGGTAAGGATCATGATCGTCTATCTGTTGTGTGAAATGGAATGTTGATAGGTAGTTAGGAAATTATTTCAGTGTTCACCTTCTGTTGTCTGGAAAGACTTCTACAAATGTGGCTGTTGGGATGGCTTAGAAACCCTTGAGTCCTTAAACATTACACATGGTGCCCCCTGGTGGTGATCTGTAGCCATGCAGATGTTTCCAAGATGGCCAAGACTGCAGAGCCTAACTCCAAGCTCCAAGGTAGACTGTTTTCATAGGTTAGCTCACTCATCCTCATAGCAATCCAGTAACAAGTGAAGTAACTACAAGTCATTTAATAACTCATCCATGACAGCATAGATAGTAAGTGGCAGAAGAGAGGCTTTTATCTAGGCAGGTTAGACTGGAGGCTGTGCCTGACTTCCATGGTATAGGAAGAGATGCTGTGGTCTGTTTATAAAAATGAATTAATGGCAGTACCTTTGCAATGATCCACATAGGTGTTGGTAAAGGTTCTTCAAAGTAAAAGAACAACCAAAATAGACAAAATTATTTCATATATGCATTACTTAAAAGCATCCAGAAAGTGTACAGTGTTTCTCAACCTGTGAGCTGCAACCCCTTTGGGGGTCACATATCAGATACTTGCATTATAATTCACAACAGTATTAAAGTTAAAGTTTTATGGTGGGGTATCAGCACAACATGAGGAACTATATTAAAGGATCGCAGCATTAGGAAGGTTGAGAACCATTGCTACATACCATACAGCAAAGGTGGAACGTTCATTCTAGAAACATATAACATCTCAATAATAATGTAAGAGTCTGAGGTATTTGAGGCATGCTACCTGGAACTACAAAGCTGATGAGGTGTAGCCTCGCCCCTCTCTGAAGCTATGGTTTCTCCCCTAGAGAGACAGAGTGCATTTCTCACCAAATCCAAACAAAGCCTCAGCCTGCAGGAATCCATAGTGTATATAGGCAGGTCAGGGGCTTCCTGGGCAGCCCCAACACTAGTAAAAGCTCATGAGCTGTGACCCTGAGGGGTCCGAAACACAAAGTTTTACCCACTGGGAGCAGCCAGCCCAGTATATGAGATAGGTTTAAAATGTTCCTTGGCACCCATAGAGTCAGCAACGTGGAACAGAAACTTGATGGCAAAAGGGCTTAACCCCACCTTCTTATCAAGGGCTGCTGGAAGGATAAACTCTTCTGAGTTGAGAATAATACTAGAAAGCCAGACTTAGAAGCAGTCACTCATCCTCACAGCTTGGAAAATCATGCGCATGTCCAAGGTTACACCCTCATAGGGGAAATCAGAGTCACCCACCAAACAATGGCTTCTTGGTTGCATGTGGAAGAAAAGTAGTAAGGCCCTCTGAATTGTGGTAATAGCTTCCATATCATATGGCCAAGGGTTATGGAACACATAGCATTTGGCTAGTTAGTTTCACTTGGCTAAAAGACAAAATGAAGGAGGAAAAAAAAACCCCAAAACCCAAGCAGCAATATTAAAGGTTGCACATAGCAGATAAAACATCCTGCATCCTGCAGAATTGCTTTAGCCTAGTTGCTAGACAGACCAATGGCCAAGGAAACAACCACTCTGGAGAGACCAAGGACCAGGGCTGCTACAGTGGATTATCAAATGTTTCCACTTGCCAAGAAATGGCTGTGAGACATTCAAAGAAGCAAAAGCATGCCACCTACCCATAAAGAAAACAATGAGAAGCAGGCACCCCAAACTTGCTTGGGGAGGGCCTAGATGTTGCACTTAACAGACAAAAAAATTCGAAGTAGCTGCTTTGATGTTCCAAACCTGCAGGGTAACCTGCTCACAGAGAAGGTGAAGGCATGATGAAAATCTCACCAAATGCATAATCTCAGTAAAGAGACAATTGATTTTCCAAAGAAACGAGGAGATATGTTGCTGAAAACAGTGAGAACCAAAATGACTACTTCCAGAGAGAGCCTCCATAGCAGATATGAGCTGGCAAAAGAAAGAAATAATGAAACCACAGACTGATCTATAGAGATTAAATATGCTGTGAGTGAAAAAGAAACAAAGTAACTAGAACCCCAGTCATATGTGGGACCATTAGACACACCAACATAGGAAATGAGAACAGCAGAAGGATGGAGAGGAAGGGATGGGAGACACTGGAAGAAATAATAGATAAGATACCCAAAATTTGATGAGAACCATTAATCAACACATCCAGGAGATCAATGAACACCAAGACATGTAAATGCATAAAGACCTGCATCCAGGCTCATTCTAGTCGAATGTCAAAGAAATGAGAGAGAACCACGAAGGCAGGGCTCTCTAAACACTACAAGTCAACTTCTCATGGGAAACAATAGTGGCTGGAAAATAGGAAGAAATCACATTCAAAGACCACAAAGACAAATCCACCAAGAATACAAAAAGATTTTATTATTTTGGAAAACCAGAATAATACTCAATGGCACGTACTCAAAAAACTGAACACAGGATTGCTACATCACCCAGTAAGTCCACTCTCAGAGAAACGAACATTTAAGCTTACAGAAAAACGTACATACTAATGTTCAGAGGAGGATGGTTTATGTAGCTAAAAAGCAGAAACACTGTGAATGTCCACCAGTGGGTGAATGACTAAACAACATACACACAGAATAGTATTTGGCAATAAAAAGGAATGAAGTCGTGTTTGGGTTGCCGTTGGGGATGTGTTCAGAGCACTGCATTGTTGGGTGATCTTATCACTACATAAACATCACAGAGTGCACTAGAGTGCACTTAACAAACCTACACGGTACAGGTGAAGCTGGTGTGCTGGCCTCTTTATGTAATCAAGGGTCTCAGTAATCATGAGCTGGATAAGGCTCATGCTGGTGGAACGGGGCATATTATTTTACACCAAACATTTTTCAAATGAGCAGGAGTACACTCTTAGAACAATGGCAAAAGCTTAGCACAAGAAGTTCATAAACAAGAACAGGGACACTTGATCATCACTACCAAATATTATTGTGTGGTTGTTAACTGCATGTGTTGTTCCTTGCATACAAATGGTAACAGAGTGACTCCATGCACACCAGTATTGTTACAAACACACCAGTAATATGTCGTACCACTAAACTATGCAATAGTTGGCAGGGGTTTTTCAATCCCATTGTAATCTTCTGGGACTACTGAATTACATACAGCACCTTGACTGAAATGCCCTTAGACATGGTTCAGCTTTGCTGAAGGTACATGGATGGGAGAAACTAGGAAAAAAGAAAACAAGCAAAAATAATTATTTCAGGTGGTGAGATAGTTCAATATCTATGAGATAGCCCCCTATTGACAAGTCTGAATTTGATCCCCAGAACCCACTTGGTAGAATGAGAGAACCAACTCTGCCAAACTGTCCTTTTTTACTTTTGACAGTGCTCTGTGGCATGTGTGTGACCCCCACAACAAAACAAGTATTAAAAAAGTACACCAATCTATTTCAGAATATGTCCAGAATAGGTAGCTCCATAGAGATCAAAAGAGATGAATGGTTGCATAGTGATGGAGTGGTGTAGGATGGGGTAATGGTTGCTGAAGGGCAGGCAATTTGTTAGAAGGGGGAAGAAAATGCCTTAGAGTTATGATGTGGTGGGTGAATTGTATGATGTTTGAGTCCCATCTCCATGAAACCAAATTTGTGGGATGAATTAGACAAGCTCTTGGCCCTCGGGATGTTTCGAAGAACAGTGTGCCTTCAGCAGTTTTCGTGAATTAGACTGGAAGTCAAGACAGAGCCAGCATGATTTCTCTGGGGGAAATATTAAGCTTTGGGAATTCCAAGATCCCTATATACTCTCAGAGCACAGTCCTCTCTTAATTGAGAGTGCATTGCACTGTGATGAGAACAACATCCTTAGGGTCTGTGTAGAAACCAGTTCGGAGAAAGAGGCATGGGGCAAAGGAGGGACTGTTCAATTTGTGATGAAAGTGAGAAGGATGACATAGAAACAATGGCAAGGGAGAGGATGGTCCCTCTGTATCCTGTCTGATCAGCAGAAAATACAGATAACTTCACGAGTGGTGGACCAAGGATAAACAGGCAGTTCAGCTAACAGACTGAAGGGTTCTTTGAGGGTGAGGGATTGCTGGTAAGAAGGGTCTGAAGATGAGAACTGCAGAACCATGGTTTGGGAAGATGTGCGGATCTGTAACGAGGGTGACAGCTGGTATGACTGTGAGCAGATGAGCTGGGGTGGGAATGAGGAGGTTCATGAGTTCAGAATGTCCAGGAATTGGGTAAGCAACTGGCCAGCTTTGAAGCTAACAGAGTGTGTGCTTGCAGGTTCCAACATCTTCACCCAAAGAGTGACAAGTGAGGGGAAGAAATGGGTGGCATAAGGCAGCCCCAGATTAGAAGAAGTCGTATTTATAATGGCTAAGTGGTATTTATTGTTTCACTTGGTTTTTTAACAGGAGTGATTGTCTGGAAGGAGCAGTGGGGGACAAAGTAGATACCAATCCCACCATTTAATCTTGAACCATGGGAGATGAGGGCAGTGTTGAAAATACCACAAACCAGGTGCCTTATAGACAACAAAAGCATTATCCTCAAGGTCTAGAGGTTGGAAAATGGAAGCTCATGGTGCTAGGAGACTTTGGTGTCAGCTGAAGGTCTACTCCTTGCTCACTGGAAAGGACAATCTCCTTCCACTTTCTTTCTGAAGGAGTCTCAATCCCATTCACAAGGACTCCTGATTTAAGAGGCCCCTTCCTCTCAACACTATCATCACATGAATGGCAGGCTACAGACATTGGTCATAGTAGATGACACAGTTATCTTGAGTTTCACGAAGGGAAGGAAGTAGAGCAGATGCTCAAAGAATGTCTAGGAATGTAGGTGAGTTTGTTAATCACGTAGTAGGTTCTTGGTGACTGAGAGTGATAGGGGCTGGAGGGAGGGGAAAAGTCAGGACTGTTTATATGTATGTGCTATGTGTACACTTATGTGTGCATGCATGTATGTGGTGTACACATGTGAGCATGCACATGGGTGCCTGATATGTGGGGAGACTAGAGGTCAATGTTAAGTGACTTGTTCCTAGACTCTACCTTATCTTTTGAGACAGGGTTTTCATCGAGTCTAGAACTCATAGATTGGATTATATTAGCTGGCCAGGAAGCTCTAGGTGTCCACTTGTTTCTGTCCTCTGTAGCTGGGGTTATGAACATGCATTGCTGCTTTCACATGTGCGCCAAACTCAGTTCCTTATGCTTGTACAGCAAGCACTTTACCATCTCCTCTGTCCTCAGGTATAGACTGTTTCAATAGCACCAGAATAGCTGGTTGTTTGGTACACAGCTTAATATAAGAAAATTTGTCGAGGCTATACATTTATATGCATATGAAACAATCCTTCCCCATCCTTTAATAAAACCACTGCAGAGAATCCCAGTGGTATCTGATTTGGTTTTATTTTTAGCCCTTTTAAATGGCTTCCTTTGCTCTTTTAGATAGCTTGGGTCCTCCTTGGTGGTTTGTGGCTTTGATTCTGTTCAGCTCAGCTGGAAAATAAGCCATTAGGAAATGCACTTGGGCTTCTCTGCATGCCCAGCAACAACCCAAAAAAGAATATGTATTTCATTAGTTCGCCAGGGTGTGTGGAGAAATGAGAAATCTCGGGAAATGAAAACACCAATGATGAGGAGGGATGTCAGGCCAGCTTCACAAATTTAATTTTGACTTTTTCCAGACCTCTTCGGCATCCAGGCCCCTGGAGTAGATAAGGCAGGTAAGATGCTTAGGTGTGTATTCAGATTACGGCAACAGCAGGGAGATCTTCTTATTCACATGGGAACGGGTACAAAATAGTATGTGAATCAAAGGGAGCACAATGGCTCCCAAAGAAAACAAGAGTAGGAAAAGGCCACAGAGAAAAGAGGACACACAAGAGCTGTGACTGTCCCTCTGTGTTGGGCCTACCATCTGTGGAGTGAGAACCAGGTCCAGCCATCTGCTAAACTATATGCCAGCTTAGCTTTTATGTGTGTATGTGCATGTTTGTGGTTATTCACGTGGGGGATACATGTGTGCATGTGTGCAAGCTCATGGGAGGCTAGAACTTGACATCTAGTGTTTTCTTCAATTTCCTCACTCACTTTCTACTTTATTGGTGTGAGGGATGTATGTGTGTATGTATGTATGTGGTGTGTATCTGTGTGTGTGTGTGTGTGTGTGTGTGTGTGTGTGAGAGAGAGAGAGAGAGAGAGAGAGAGAGAGAGAGAGAGAGAGAGAGAGGAGAGAGAGAGGGTGGGAGGTGTATATGTGTGCGTGTTTGGTATGGGTTGTGTGTGAAAAGTCTGTGTGTATGCATGCCTCTATGGTGTGTGTGTGTGTGTGTGTGTGTGTGTGTGTGTTAGTCTGTATGTGCATATATGTCTCTCTGTATGGTATGAGTATGTGTGTATGGTATGTGTATGTGTTTGGTAAATGAGAATGACAGTTTGGCACCCATGTGGAGGCTGGAACATGACTTTAGGTGTCCTCTTCCATCTCTCCCTGCCTTATTACTTTGAGACAGACTCCCTCACTGAACGGGAACTTCACTTTTTTTTAGGTGGGCTGGCTGGATAACAAGCTCTTGGACTTTAACTGTCCCCAGACCTCAATGCTGGGGCTATAGATACATGAGTTCTGGGTCTTGAGTATTAGAACTCAGGCCTCCTATTTGAAAAGCAAATATTCTTGACTAGTAAGCCAACTCCCCAATGCCTCTCCATCTTACATTTTGACACAAAGTCTCCCCCAAAACCACAGTTGACCAATTTGGCTGCACTAAATACTTGTGAACCCCGAGGACTCTCCTGTCTCTGCCTCCTGAGCATGGTAACTGCATACATACACTGATCTGCCTGGATTTCTGTATGGGTGCAGAGGATGAAACTCAAGTCCTTATCCTTGTGTAGCAAGCACTTTATCCATTGGGCATCCCTCCAGCCCTGGGCCCAGCTTTTGATGAGCTTGGAGAAAACATTTGTTGAACTCCTAAAAGTCATATTTAGGGTCATTCACTGGAGCCATACTTACAGGTATTTTATATATAAACATACACACACACACACACACACACACACACACACACACACACACACACACATTCTAGCAAGAAGGAACAGTTTTTTTCCCAATTCAGTTACCACAAAAAAACACAAAGAAGCCGTAGACAACACATATTGCTCTGGTGAACAGTTATTTTCTCTCCCTGAAATTTTAACACCATGGTCCTTCAAAACTGAAATTACCATTGTTATTTTTGACTTTTAATCACTCTTCGGTGAAGAACCAGCTTCATCAATACACTTATCTCATTGCAATAATCACAGTTACCTTTCTTGAGATGGTTCTGTTGGTCAGTCCAGTGCCACACATACACGTTATCCCCACTCTCCCAATAACTCGGTGTGACAGTTACACGCCTTCAACTTATGGATGAAGTGCTTGGAAAATAGACAGTTTCTGCTACTTAGCCAGGACGCCTTTATTACTGATCCAAATCACAAAGAAAAGTTTCACTTAACTCACTTGGTGTCATGGACAAAGCATAGTTAACTGTGGGTTAGATTCCTAACAAGGATTCTGAATCCCTGCAAAATGGTTAACTAATCCTGGGTCACTGTGATCAGATGTGAGTGGCAGCCCATTAAAAATAGCAAGTATAAATTCATGCATTTTATTTTTCTTGAATGTTGAAGATCTTTATTAAAATGGGGGTGTAGTTTTATTTGTGTGTGTTGTGTGTAAGTATTTAGCGTGTGGGTTCCTGTGGAGAATGGGGGAGGACTCTGGGTATCCTCCTCTAGTGATCTCTGCCTTATTCTCTTGAGACACTGAACCCAAAGCTTGCCACACGGCAAGGCTGGCTGACCAGCAAGTTCCCAAGATCTACCAGTCTCCGACCTCCCACACTGAGGTTCCAGGCCTGTGTGGCTGTGCTTCGGCTCTTGCATGGATACAGGGGATTGAACTTGGACTGTCCATCCTTATACTTGCACACTGAGCTCCTTTACCCAATGAGCCATCATCCCAGGCACAAATGAAGCATCTTTAACTGTGGGAGCCTGGCCTTTGATTCATTCTCTTCCTATTTGCCACTGTGTCTCTAGACAGTTTCACTTGCACTCAAGTTGGCTATGATGACCAATGATACCTTGGTGACCTTAGAGTTGTTAATTATACTTCAATCTCTTTTCAGAGTTTAAAGGTCATAGATAGCCAATTGCCTGACAGATATATTTCACAGGGCTCCTAAAGGAAATCTAAGCTATGGATATCCTGAACTCAGTCCATGTCCTTTTGTCCCAAACAAACTTCTACATTGTCTTTGTCTTCTTAGGTGTCAAGAGCAGGGGCCTGAAACTTCATAGATTTTCCCCTGTGCTTCTCTTAATGTATTCTATTGGTCACCAAGTCCTGTTAAGGAAAGTCCCCAAAGTCTCCTGATGGCCACTCCCAGCAGCATAAGAAAAGTCATCAGAAATAAAAGTATTTGAGCCCCATGCTGGTTCTCTTACATTAAAATCTCTGGGTACAGGACCATGAGATTTATATTTTAATAAATACTCCAGGCGATTCTGGGGTGTGCTATAAATTCATCTTCCATTATAACTCTCTATTTTTCCGATCTCAGGCGCTGCTGTTAAGATATAATTCACTGTTTCACACCTGACCTACTGCAGTCACTTCCCAACCAGTGTGCTATTCTCATGAGGCCCCTGGCTCCCACAGGTGTACACACCCCCCATGCTGTGTAATCATGTCTGTCTATCAGTAGCCCCACAACCCCCCCCCCAACACACACACCATTAATTCCTATGTCCCAGGAAGCAAGGCTGTACTCTTCCCTAACTCATTCATAAGCTCAGTCTGAGAATTTGAAAACTCACCTACTTATTAAGTTGGAACTATGATGCTTTAGCAATGTGTGTGAGGGGGGCAGAAGTGATTTTAAAAGGTGCTTAGGATTCCTCTGTGTGTGTTTCACTTTCTAGGGTCCTTTCTTGTTTAGGCTGTCAGGGCAGTGTCACAGTCACAGCAGAAGTGAAGATAAGCAGATGGGGTCAACCTGACTGCTCAAGTAAAGGACAGGAGAGATAGGCTGGAACATGACCAAGGTGACAGGAAAATATGTGGATGCGTTTGAGGTGACAACAATCCTCTTCTGTCGTGGCTTTGCTTAGAGACATCTGACCATCTGTGTGGGTTAAAAGTTCAATCAGTCAAAGCAAAGAGCCCTCGGTGGTGGCCAAAGCCAGGGCACTTTGAGCAACTAAGCAAATCAAGTAGCATATTTCAGAAAATAAAATAAAACTCTCAGCTATATATGGATAGAAACATGATAGAAGAAACAAGTACATGAAGGAGAATAGCCAACTGCCTGGTAAATAATCCCAAGTAATTTCACTTACATATTCCATGGTCAAGGATTCAAGGATGTGGATTCTAACTCCCTATTTCTTAACTGTGGGCTGAACACTGTGATGTCCTTCCTAAGGGCTCAGTGTGGAAAGGAAGGAAGACTACTTAGAGAAAAGCCATCTAATAAACACTACCTCAGTCAGGGATGGAGGGCAACTTCACTCGTGATAGGTTATAAGGGAAGAATGTACCCTTGAAAACACAGAACACAAATATTGTGTTGGAATTTTATAGTCTCCGTCAAAAAACAAGAACCACTGGATGATTGTGAGAAAAGTGTTGGACAAATCCAAATGAATACACCTTATACAACACAGCTAACCATTACTTTCCAACACACACACACACACACACACACACACACACACACACACACACACACACCACCACCACCACCACCACTACCACCATCACCACCATTATCAGGACTACTATCACCAACCAGCAGCAACAGCAACAACAACAACAACAAAACTGAAAAACTGTTAGAGCCAAGAAAAGTCAAATAAGACACAGTGACTAACATGGTATCCTGTATGAGGCCCTGGGTCACATGAAGGGAATTATATAAAATATAAGAAAATGTGAACAAGGTATAAATTCTACTTACTAGCAGTTTATTGATTTTGGTGCATTAACCATGACTAATAAATACATCCTGATGTCTAAGATATCAGTAATAGAGCAAACAGGGCATGGGAGTATGTGGGAACTCTGTATTATCATCACAGCTTTTCTGTAAATCTAAAATATACCAAAAATAGAATAAAATTTAAAAACAAAGGTGAATTACAAAATGGAAAAAAAAATATCTTGCAATTTGCTAGCATTAGAAGGTAGAGGTCCTCTTAAAAATCGTGTGTGTGTGTGTGTGTGTGTGTGTGTGTGTGTGTGAGAGAGAGAGAGAGAGAGAGAGAGAGAGAGAGAGAGAGGTATGTGTATATTACTATGGTTGGTTTTATTGTCAACTTGTCACATATTAAAAGTGTCCTGACTGCCCTGTTTGATGGGAGATGACCCACCTGCATGTGGGCATGACAGGAGAAAGAACAGCTTGCCTTTTCCTACGGTGGCCATCCCTCACTACTGAGTTAATCTGTCCTCTTGTTGTTGATCTCTTTGCTGATAGAACCAGCATTTCCAAGCTTCCTTTGGACCAACAGGCTTCCAGAAACTTCCTGCCTTCTGGCACCATGTTGAAACTGCTAAGAAACCACCCAGCCTTAGGAACTGAGTGAGCAATGACTAGGTACCCCGATGGCAGATGTTATTCTGTAAATATGTTTCTCATACTGGTTAATTAATGAAGCCCTGTTGGCCAATAGGAAACTAGATAGGTGGGGCTAGGAGACTAGGAGGAGGAAAGAGGAAGTAGTTACGAGGAGTCAGGATGTAGAGCATGGAGAAAGAAGATGCCGGCGGCGGCTCCCCGATAAGATGACCACGTGGAAATACTTAGATAAGTAGAAATGGGTTAATAATTAAAACAGAGATATCCCATAAACAATAATGGTAACTGGCCAACAGGATTGTATCAAATACAGAGTCTCAGAGTGTTATTTGGGGCCGGCACGCCAGACCAGCGGCGGGCGGGCTGGCGGAAAACATGCATGCAACAGCACCCAGTTCTCAATTCAATTGTTACATATGTCCTTTATTCCACTGGTTGTATTCCTCTAGGGATCCCTAATATATGATGTTTGTGCATGTTCATGTGTGTGAGCATGGACATACGCATGCCAATGTGGAGGTCAGAGGACAACTTGGTGAAGTGTTGGTCCTCCGCTTCCAGTTCATGTGAGATGAAAACAAGTCTGTTGTTTGTTGCTGAGAATGCCAGGACAGTGACTCCCAAACTTGCTCCATTCGCTTGTCTCCATCTCCCATCTCTCTTTAGGAGAACTGATACTAGAGACATAAGCTCTGCATCCGGCTTTACAGGGGTTCTATGGCTCTGTACGCACATTCTCTTGCTTCCATGATTAGCACTGAGTCATTCCTCCAGGCTGCTATACAACTTTCTGTTCAGTGAGTCTGTTGGGTGTGCAGTCAGCTTTGGTGTGACTAGAGGGGAAACAGGCTCTGTGTCTAGGAACAAATATGCAATCTCACCAGTGCTCAGTAGATTCCAGACACATTTCCAGCCACTCAGCCTTCTTCCCCTAGGTCAATAAGCACATAGGTCATTTTTAAAGGCATATCTTGAGCCTGAATATCGACTGCACCACCCCATTTATTTACAGCGACTGGCAAAGTGTGGGAGGCAGACTATCTTTGAGCATTGCTAAATGCCATGTTGACTTAACCTTGCCAACGTAACCTTTCTTATTCTATTTCTTCATCTACAAAGTGAAGATAATGATGCTCCCTGGAGTAGTGCAAGGTTAAGGTTAAGTTATACAAGATATTCGAAAGCTTTCTGTGACCTAGAAAGGACTTTGCAATCTTATTTTGGAATGTCTTGGGGGAAATGAGGACCTTCTTCAGTTTTTCACCTTTTTAAACAGCCCTGTGATTTGTTCACTCGGTTCAGTCTGTCAGACATCTGTCAAGTGTCATTGATATGCTAGGCACATTAAGAAGTGCCTCAGACTGTTAATGGCATCCCTGGAAGTGTAAGAAGACAAACTTGGTCTTTTTAGATTCTCGCAGCAAGAACAGTAAGTGACTAGATTGGTAAACTACCCGAGGAACCCATGAGAGGCATAACTTAGCAACAGTGTCTGTGGCTGCTGGGGACCGAAAACCCCAATCAAAATGGCCTGAAGAAGTTGTTCACTCAGCCAATGGGAAGGTCTCAATGTGGGTGATCTTCAAGATTTATTAAGTCATTGTCTTAATCATAGCTTCAAGGACCCAACTCGATAGCATTTTGTTATCGTCACGGATGTCTTGCTTTACCTTTAACTTCCTTACTATTGGGAGGGTTGCCAGCAGCTAGCAGGGCTTCTTTGGCCCTAGTAGATATGGTGGGATGGCTACCTGCAGAATTCAAGCCACAATCCTTGACCTTAACCACACCATCTGAGTTAACTACCATCTAGTCCAAATCTTCTGTCTGTTCCTAACCCTACATTGCTTCCATCTAAACTATTTATCATTTAGTTTATTGTCAGTTTTCTCTTTTCTTGTTCCTAATCTCCCCCTTTGGACTGTAACTTTCCATGAGGTCTGATGTTTCATCTTGGCCATCTCTGGTCCCAACCCCCCTCATGTCTCTCCAAAGTCCACAAGAGAGCCTTGAGGGCTCCTTCTCTGTCCTCTTTCATGTGCCTATGCTGTTGCTTTCTTAGGTTCTCACAGCTGATCTGGGGTTCTGCCCATTAGGAATATTCCAGAATAAGAAAATGCGAGTCATTTTCTGGAGAAAGTCTAGCCAGAGATGGTATAAGTTGGAATTGTCTGAGTAGCAAAATCAGGAGCATGAATAGAAGTTGAAAGAGAAGCTTGTTGGAAAGACCGGTATGAACAGAGAGGCAAAACAAAGGTGGTAACAAGGTGGGTAGTGGAGTAGGCAGGAATAAAACGCAGGATGGTAGGTGGTGACCAGTTCAGCATGGCAGTCTCAGAAGCCATGAACTATACAACACCTACTATCTATGTTCTCGAGCAGCCTTACATGTTTAGGCTCCAATAATTCTGAGAAACAGTAGTAATCCTTCACATTTAAGAGCATTGTATAACTAACTGAACCCGGTCTTCAACATCTCTCTATTATTTGATTGTCACCATTTCTAAAGGTTGGTTAACCTGCAATCAGACAACGCAAGCTTCCGAGTGCCTTTCCCAACACCACCCAGGTTGGAGTAGGGAAAACTGGATGGAGACATTCTTCTTCAAGTCTTGAGTTTACTCTGCCACAGTGCAGCTGGACATGGGAGAGTGTCTTGAAATAGTTATAGGGTTATTATTTCTCTGGGCTAGATTTTCTGTGTAGACCTGAGTTGTTGTGAACTTAGCTTCTGTTGAGTACATCAGGGAGAGGTCAGGCCCTAGGCAGCCAGGTGTTGAAAGGCTTGGGCTTTAGTGCTCTAAGTGTTAACTTTTAACAGGAAGGGGGAACATTTGGGAATTTAAAAAAGGAAAGAAAGGAAGGAAGGAAAGAAGGAAGAAAGGAAGAAAGAAAGAAGAAAGAAAAAAATCACATGTATTATCAAGCAGTTAACAAAATACGAAAGGGGAAAGACACAATGGAATGACTTGTTCCCCCAGGGTTTATATTCTCCTGCCAGATCCTTTAATTATATTTCTATTCTTTTTACCCAAATTTAATTTCACCCCAGACTTAAATAAAGAACACAGGATGCCTCATAGAGGACTTGGTAAAACAGCCTTTTGTAAAGTTATTGTGCTGGCTTTACATCTCCCTGTGTGATGCTGGGTCATTGCCTCCTAAGAGGCTCTGCCCCCTCAGCTGTAACATAGGATTTGGGACATTTGCCAGACAGTAGCCTCCAGAAAAACTGAAGAGGACCAAGGGTGACAGCATGAAGGTGCTCAAGAAATTTCCAAAGAGAGTTGTTGTAGGCTAGGAGACACTATCTTTACTACCCCTTCCAGAATCCCCTGGGTCATGGTTATTATAAATCAGAGATCTCAGTTTCCCTGGCATTAAATATGACAGGATCTTTGTGATTGTAAAGGGACCTTAGCTCTCCAGAGTCCCCATTCTTTTTGGTCCCCTGGTCAGTTTGGTTTAACATAGCTTTCCTCTTGTGATGGAGGAATCTCCTTCTGTATATGTGTCTCTTATTGATTGGTGAATAAAACACTGATTATCCAGTAGCCAGGCCGGAAGTATAGATGGGGCTACCAGGCAGGACAAGGCTTGGGAGAGGAAACCAGAAGGATGCCATACTGCCAAAGGAGTAACATGCTAGATTATGGGTAAGCCACAGATTCAGGGCAACACATAGTTTAGTAGAAATGGGTTAATAATTAAGAAAGAGCTACCCAGTAAGAAAAATAAGTCATTGGCCAAACAATTTATACTTAATATGTCTCTGTGTTTATTTTGGGGCTAAATGGCTGTGGGACCAGGTGGGAAAGAAATTCTGACCACATTCTTGTAAGGTGTTATCAATTTGCTCTGATGCATCATGAAAGAGTGTTCTCAGAGAACACAACTAATTCTCCATATCCAGGCTAAGGGAGACAAAATCACCTCAAAGAACAGTTCATTTCAAAGAGTGTGAATCCTTCTAATTAAGCATTGTGATAATTTAAAAAGGAAATAAGGTTATTATAGTCTTAATTTTGCTCCGTTCAGGCTGAACCTGGAAGAAAGGAGAGATGTTCTACATAGGTAGAGGTGGTTCAAAGATTGCCTGGAATTAAGCCTGCTTCAAGATCTCTCCCCTTATTTGTGGCCTCCTTCATTCTTGTCTTTTCAGATCTTTTCATGCATTAATTTCAGTGAGTGCTCCCTTTGATATGCTGACCATTAAGTCTTTGGGCCTTCCAGTCATTCACTCACTCATTTTAGAAACAAGTTCTAACATGCTAAGAACTTCTCAGAGATCAGGACTGCAAAGATTAGAGAAATTTCTTTACCTTGTGGTTTATTATGGAAACAGGTAAGTAAAATACAATGTGATTCATGACTGGCATAATAGAATATACTAGGAGATCGTGATGGAGGAGTGGGTTCTAATCCTAGGACAGTCATGTTTAAAAGGGTGACCCTTGAAATTGGCCTTGAAGGATTTTCAAGAAAGATGGTCAAAGGTAAGGCTGGGAGCAGGAAATGATCCTGGGAAAAGGATCCATCATGTGTATAGGCTGGGAAGGGAGAGAAAGCATTGATTGGCATTTTGGATGGGAGAGACAACAATCAGCTTAAAAGGGGAAAGAGAAATGATTCCTGGCAGGCAATCTAGTGGCAGATCCTGTCCCGGGTTCATCTTTAAGGAGAAGTAGAACACTTGAGAGAACTGAATTAGATTCTCACATTAGAAAGAAGACTTTGGCTGGAAAGTTAGAGAATGGGTCAGTGGTGTGAGTGAAGGGTAGAGAAGGGATTAGTGGACTGATTCAGAAGACTGAAGGAATGGAGCGGCTAGCTGGCAGACCTGTGGGAGCTATCAGAATATGCCAACTAAGATTTGGGCAAGACCGTAACTAACGGAGTGCCTGTGGAGAAGGTAAGAGTCCAGGCAGAAATTTGAGCAGAGACTCGGGGACCATGGAGTGCAGAGCATGCACACGATAGAGGAAGAAGTTTTGAGTAATATCCAGGTCTCTGGCTTGCGTCATTATATAGATATTTTACAGTGTTGGTTTGCATGGGAAATGTAGCAGGAGAATCCAGTTTAAGAGAAAAGATGATTTATTTACCTTGAAAACACTGACTTTGAGGTAGGTGTGGTGGGATACCTGGATAGAAATAGCTAGTAGATAAATGGGTTGTGGGATTTGGAAATCATGGGCTGGCTTGGGGCTTCAGACTCTTACATAGATGTCAATGAGATCACCAAGGGACAGTGGGTAGTGATGGAAAGGAGGATCACGGGAAACAAGATTCAAGGGCTCTTAGAACAGGAGGAAGCATTTAGAAAGACTCAGAAGGAGAGGTCAGCAATGCACATGGGAAACAAAGGAAGTCATACCAGGGAGAGTAGGGCTGAGGCATGCATCACCATGCCCAGACCTTATGTAGGTTCTTAGAGGGTAAATATAAAGAAGTCCCCAAATGGAGAGGTGGTGGACTTCTGGGGCTCAGTAAGGTCCTAGCAACTGATGCGCTTAAGGAAGCATCTACACAGGACCAGGGCTGCCTGCCACTAAGATGCCACAAAAGGACCTAAATATGTGATCAACCCACCAGCACTGTCTGTCTGAATTCCTAGCCAAGGACAATTTCACAGTTGTCAGAGCATCCCTGATTGAAAATAAATAAGTAAGAAAGAAGAGGTGGTGAAAGAACGTAGCACATATTGATTTTCAGGTCCTATGCTAGTCACTTTCTGTAAATAACTACACTGCAGCCCTTGAAGCTGGATGCAGAACCTCCTCTCTCCATGACAGGTAGAAATCAAGCCTCAGCATGCTACCGGCCCTCTTGTTTTCTCCTCAGTGGTCACCAGACTACAATTACCTAAGTAAGACTTCAGGGAGCCTCTTCACTCTCACTGATACACTCAAGCCCTTAATGCTAAGCAAAAACAAGAATGGCTGGATGTAGGATGTTATCTCTCAGAGAGACACCCACAGCAATGCAGCTACATCAGCCTATAGCAGGGAGGCACCACCCTCTACAGAGATACTATCATTCAGAGGAGCAGAGGACAGGTAGGGTGGGGCAGCTAGGAGCAGAGTAAGGAGGAAGTTCAGCAGGTATCGCAGCTTCCTCCTCCTGTGTGGCAAATCTATCCCCAGTCTTTTTCCCACTCGCCCAAGAAATTAGACCCTTGGGAATATGCTGGCTTACACTTACTCATCTTTTGGATTATCAGTTTCAGGAGCTGGGGAGATGTGAAATACTTGCTACACAAACATGATGATTTGAGTTCAGATTCCCCAGCACCCTCATGAAAATCCAGGTGTGGGTGGATACCACTCTAATCTTAGCATTGGGAGGTAGAGACAGGTGGCTATTGGGGGTCACTGGCTAGCCAGTCTAGCTGAATTGATGAAGTCCAAGTTCAGTGAGAGGTTCTGTTTCAATAAAACAAAGTACAGAATGATAGACGAGGATGTCTGATGTCAACCTCTGACCTCTGCCCAGGAATGCATGTGAACACCTACACATACTTGTACATTCATGAACATGTGCACACACATACACCATTTGCCACTATCATCTTCATATTGTTCTCCTGCTCTGTGATGTCGGTGGCCTTAGTCAATCACATGCATTTTAGCAGGAACTAAGCTGAGCCTGAGGTCTTTGTCCAAGTATCCCCTACCATTTAGTAGCCAGGTCTCAATTTAGTGTTCTGAGTAGAGATGCTGAGATAATTATACTACCTACGACATGGAAGACGCTACAAGAAATGTCACCAATAGCAATTACACCATGCATATGCCACTGGGCCTTTTGTGGTCCTATGTAGCCTGTCATCCAGAACCACCATTAAAGGAAAAATAATTCATGACATTTCTCAAGGATGGCAAGGCAGTATTTAGCCAGTGAGGCTTTCAGGATGAACTTTAAACATAAGGACGAGTGAGATTTATAGCCCAGAAGGAGCAGTGGGGTTCGGCAGATGGAAAATTACTAAGAAGAAACATCAGTGGTAGGCAGATTCTCACTTGAGGCCGGGCAAGGAGGGACAAGGAGTTCAACCCATCCTCCACAGCAGGGGATTTTTATGAAAATGACACAGGAGGTCAGTAACTGGTCAGGAAGAGCCTGACCCACTGGTTCAGGGCCTTTGTCATTCCTCTGTCACAGTAGTCAAATCACTGTCCTCAGCTGAGGCTTTTGTACTTCCTGTGGCCTCTGCCTGGAGGCATTTCCCAACAAGCTTCCGGGTGGCCAGGGCCTTTTGCACTCATACCCTCTTCTCCAGCAGGCCTTCCCTAATCTGTGCCTCTGTCACCCCATCTCAGCATTCTCTATGACTCCATCCTGACCCATTCTTACCCTTAGAAGTTACCACCATCTGCCATACTGTCAGTTTTCTCCTGGCTACAGTGCTCTCCTGTGAAGTGATACCTGGAAAGACATGTGCATAGGAAGGGCTCTCTTAGTAGAATGGATTCAATGCCTGGATGAAGCCTCCATAAACACCTTCAGATCTTAGTGATGCATGTCAGGAGCAGAGCACAATAACTCCCAGTGACATGCTTTTTTTTTTTTTTTTTGGTTATAATTTTAACACAGGAATTAGCTCAGGTGGACCATAAAATGTTTTCCTTTCACAACAGTTTTAGAGAGGTCCATGATCATAGGGGGTAGATAAAAGGCAAAGAGACTCAGAAATACTGAGACAAAGAAATTTACTTGGCTAGAAAAGAATTTGCATGCTTACAAAATCACCATCCTTGCCCTCAACATAACAGATGAGTCAATGTGGATAAAAACTGTGAAGAGGCCAGACTCTTAGTGGGAGCTCAGTCAATATTAGCTGTTATTATTGTCACCCCTTCCAGACATCCCAGCAGTGTTCACTCTCCCAAATGCACCCCATGCTGCTCCCCTACCCTGCCTCTGCACACTCACACTGCTCCCCCATCTCCCTGCCAATCCCTCTGTCATGTTTCAAGTCTCAGCTAAGATGATGATTCTTCTGGGCAATCTTCTGACTCCTTAGGCAAGTTTATCACAACCTGTGACAATAACACCCAATATAAACATGGCATCATAGCTGTTCATTTGTTCTCCTGCCCTCCCCTGGATGAGCCATGTAGCGAAGATTCACCTTAGTCAGTACACTATTCCCAGCCACGACAACCAGGAATACTTTTAGAAGGACTGGCATGGATAATGGAGAGACTAGAGGCATTCCAGAAGCGAGGAAAATGCCTCTGCCTAGGCAGGTATTTCTCAGACTGATCATCTCTTGCCTGGGAAATTGGTTCCTACTTCCAATGAGCCTGCCAAGCCAAAGTGCAGTTCAAGTTGAGGGTGACTCACTCGCTTGTGAAGGTTTCTCATTTGGAGGTGGAGTTCATCACAGGTTCCCTTAAAGTGTGGGCTGTTTGGGTGCCCTCAAAAGTCAGAGCTATTTGCAAACTGGAAATTGTACTCAGCCTAGTAGATAAGCAAATGTACAGCACACTGTAAGGCCCCTGAACTGAAAATCTAGGTAAATCAGCCTTCGTTTCTCTTTGCCTACACATATTGTTGTATCTAATGGCCACTCATATGGTGTCAACAAATAGACGGAAGAACCCCCCAATAAAGATTACAGAGTGAGGCAAGGAAGGGTGTAGCCTGCATCAGGCTAGAGCTTTGGCTTTTACTATTATTCTAGCACCCTAGCATTTGGCACATTGTTGAAACCTGATAAACATTTGTTGAATGAAAATGAGATATGTCACTGGGAAAGAACAAGGTAAAGGCACTATGGTTCAATAGTTGGAAGGTACTCCTAGGGGCAGGGCAAGAAAGAAAAACCTGTGAGACCCCAAGAGGCAGGCTTAAGTAACAACAGATTTTACGGAAGGCCTGGTATGTTACTAAGCACACATCATCACCTGGGTACAAAATAGCTCATCCAGGTTCCTCCATGAATACACAGTTTCTTGCCTAGAGAAATGTTGAATATTTAAAGAACTGATTTTTTTTAAAACCACTCAGAACCTTTAGAGAGGATGGGGCATTAAAAAAAAAATAGGTTTACGTGTGCACACGCAGGCATGAGGGTGTCCATGGAGCCCAGAAGAGGCTGTCAGATCCACTGGAGGTAGAGATAAAGGCAGTTGTGACCTGAACTGGGTGCTGGGACCTGAACTTGGACCCTCTGTAAGAGCAACAAGTACTCTTAACTGATGAGCCATCTCTCCAGCCCCCGTGGTTATATTTAAGAGTTAAAAAAAAATACATAAACATTTAAAAGAGTTCCTTAAGGCTGCTTGTGCATGAAAAGTCTCCCCAGGTGGGTTCTAGCCATCATTTCCAAAGCTTGACCATATACCAAAAGCACTTGAATATTTTATCTAGTGCCAACAATATCCCAGGAAGCTGTTTTCCTCCTCATAACTGAACTGAGAGATGGAGATAGACCCCTTTAACAGATAGGAACTGAGGCTCAGGGTAACTTGCCTGAGATAATCCAGCCAATTTGTTCCAGGCGCTCTGATGCTGTGCTGACCTGATTATGTCATTCACTGACAGGATCCAGAAAATCCTAATGCAATTTTAAGAAAACCAACTAAATGTGATGGAAATAGGGACTGTTCTTCTCATTGGCTGATATCAACTGGGTATATTAAGAATAACCTAGAACAACATGGATTTTAGACATGGAGTAAGGTTCCAAAACTGAGTTAGTTCCCCAAATGCCCCCAGCCTACTCAGACCACTTTGACTCAGAGCCCTTTGCACTGAAAGTCACAGTGATCATGAACTATGCAGAACGAGAATGGCTTTTGCTGGGCTAAGCAGGCCCCCAATGAGAATAGCTTCTTCACTCCCCATGCAAGGCAGTTAGAGTGCACAGTGGCACCATTTCTTGGAAAATACCACCGCTGAGACACTGCAGGCATGTAGGTGGGAATAGCACAGAATGTAAGAACATATTGGTGCTATCTATTTAAAACAGCAAGAGCAGCAGAAAGGCTTGAGAACAGTAAACCTAGCCTGGTTAAACTAAAAACGCTGCCCAGATCCTATGGGGAAACTTTAGTTTGCTTCACCAAGAGGGGTAAGTTGCTTCTTTGGGGTAGGGGTCATTTCCTCTTTCATTCTGTCTTTAATTGGCATATAGCAGGAGCACTAACTCAGACACCAAACATAAAATATGGAGAGATGTAGGGCGAACTATCTTCCTCTGGATAAGCCTATCAGCAAAACTTTGACCTAGAGGCTGAGCTGGCAAAAATAGATTCTAGGCTTCTTGGCTCCCAGGCTATCACCACCGACCCTGGGCAAAAACTCATGCTCTGTGATTACTTCCTCCTGTGTAAAATGGGGATAAGAAAAAATATCTAACACTATTGTTTTAATTGGTTGAATGATATAACTTAGGTAAAACTGGAATAGCACTTTCCCTATAAGAATCACACAGAGGCTGGAGAGATGGCTCAGTGGATAAGAACACTATCTACTCTTTCAGAGGACCCAGGTTCAATTCCCAGTACCCACATGAGGCTCAGTGTTAAACACTCTTTTGGCCTCCTGGGCACCCTATGCCTGTGGTACACAGACATACATACTAACTACACAGCCATGCATCTAAACATATAACCAAATAAGCAGTTGCTTGTTGCCTTTAAACTCAAATCATAGATACAAAGTTTAGGTTCCTTGCAGGACTGTTTGTAATAATAAAATATTGAAAATAAGCCCTAAAAAACAAAATCCAAAACTAGTTGCATGGTTAAGCAAAACTTTTACTTCTGGAAAATTGTAGAGCCACAGAAAATTCTGATTTTTGCTCAGCATGCATGAGATCTCAGCTTCAATGCCAGGCATTATACCAAAGTGAATATTCTGCCTATTAAAATGATGTATTTCAACATATATCTTACATACTTTGAAAACGTTTACGTGTGTGTGTGTGTGTGTGTGTGTGTGTGTGTGTGTGTGTGTGTGTATGTTGCACAGCTGCCACAGCACACACATGGAAGTCTGAGGAAAACTTTTGGGAGTCAGCTCTCTGCTTCCATCACACAGGTCTTGGGAATGGAGTTAAGCTGGCAGCAAATGTCCTGACCTGCTGAGCTAGATAGCTAGACCTATCTCACCAGCTGAGAGATAGATACCAGCTTTAAATGCACATGGTAAGTGTGAACAATGCAGAACCATATAAGCATTTTTAAAAGATTTATTTTTGTTACAATTTTCAATTTGCTTGTCTGTTTGTATGCACATGAATATAGGTGCCTGCAAAGGCTGAGGGCATTGGGTTCCACATAAGCCGGAGTTACAGGCTTCTCCAAGAGCCATCTGTGCTCTTAAACACCGAGTCATCTTTCCAGCCCTACAGTTTTTATGTATGGGATAGACAGCTGCATGAAGCCAAAACCAAATCCCGTAAATATGGGAGAAGACTGACAAGAAGTATATGGAGGTGTATGATGATGAGTCAACTCAGAGATTTCAATGGTTTTTTTTTCCAAGAATTGTAGTATTCTTGCATGACTTATATATGATATAATATCAGTAAGTGTTTTAGAGTTATTGCTTTTTTAGCATAATCTGCATTAAGGCTCCAGGGCTGCAGAACCAAGCGCTGATTCTGTTCATTTTATTATTAAGTCAGAAAAGGAGGAGAGACCACAGGGAAATAAGGTAGGCAAGGACCACTTTCTAATTCGTAAACTGTTGATGGTTTTATGAATGCCAAGTACAAGCAAGTATAACTTTTCTTTCTCTAGGGTAGAGTCTAGCGTTTACACCCCAGTTTCTGAACTTGCTCATATCTTATACAAGCTTTCTGAAGCAGGGAAGTCCAGTTCCAACTGGTCCAGGAAAGCCAAGCTCTGAGATCTAAAACAGTAAATCCCCTGGTCTCCCCCAACCAATCTTCTTTCTCTTTCACCCAGCACACTTCCACCTCGAGCCCAGTGCCCATACTAGAAGCAGAGAAGAGAGAGGCAGGTGGGACCCACTTCTCTCCTGAAAGACTTCCTTCTGAGGAAAGACCAGGAGATAGCAAACGCCAAAAAGTTGGTGAGTTAAATGGGTGGACCTTTTAGCCATGCCAGGTATCTGTGTCTGTGGCAAGGTAAAGTTTAGCATCCTTTGGCAGTTGGGAACGAGCATGTTGCTGGGTAAAAGGGGTTCAGATAAGCACAACGCATGCCTAGCTGAAGCAGGTCACAGGCATTGGGTTGGGAGGTTGTGAAAATCACCATCAAGGTTGGTGTCAAGGGCTTCATTGGGAGAGGCAAGGTCACAAGGAGTCTGTATGAGAAGGGTTCAGGGAGAAGCATTGGATAGGCGTCTACAGTCTAGCAGCAGCCATTCGGAAGTACAATAGACATGCGCAGGTCCTATCTCAGGACGATGATGTTGGTAGCAGTGTGGAGGCTGCTTGGTCCAAGAAGGTTCAGCAGGAACAGAGAAACAAATAAGAGAGTGGCTGCAGTAGTCTGAGGGCTAACTAGAGTTTTCTAGAGCCTGCTGGGGCTTGGCGGGGGATGTTTAATGGAGGGTGAGGAAAGAACAGATTGCTGCTGTGAAGACTGGTTATGGGGAATGACGGGAAGAGAAATCAAGGATGGGTGGATTGGTGGTGGTGAATTAGAGAGATCTAGTCTTTTAGGACAGCTTTAGACAGGAGACAGTAAGGAGGTAGTGCCAGGTAGATGGGCATGGGTGATAGCACCCTGGGACTAGAGAACAGAGTTCCTGGAAATGACTTCAAAGTGCCATTGAAGGGTCATCAGGTACTTACTGAGACTCTCAACTATATGGAAATTATTTTCTTTCCCGTGACCACGTTTGGTGAATGTTCAGGCCAAGTTCTTTGATTTTTGTCTGACTCTAGTGGTACATGGCAAAAGCAAGGTTTTGGAGCTGGGCTGACCCCCAGCCTTTCCTCCACTGAGGATGAAGCAGTCAGAACCAAGTCATCACCCTCTCTTAGTGCCTGAAATACAGAGAGGAGCTAGGGTGTAGCTCAGTGCTAAAACACTTGTTCAACATGTAGGTATTCAGTTCGATCCCCAGCACCCGAAACAAAAGTCAAGAATTATACCTAACACTTGAGTTGTGCTTAGGGTTGTAGTTTAGTGTTGTCTAACCTAGCCACTAGTCACATGAAAGCTTTTAATCTGAATCACACAATGCATTACATAAGCTAAGCAAAAGTTGCCCTAGGTAAAGTCATATCTACAAACATAACCTTCAGGCCTTAAGGTGGGAGGAAAAATATGACACAGGAGATGTTACATATACAAAGAGGGAACAGTGAACAACAGCTTTAAAGGAAAGGGAGAGACAGAATGCGAGCTGTCCAGTACACCGCCTTAAGACGGTTGATGGGAGAAGGCCGGAAGGGTCTCTTCAGAGAACAATTTTCAGAACTCCTTGAACAAATCCCCAGTGAAGTCTCCAGGCCAAACCCCAACAAAGGAGAAATTGAACTTTATACAACCTATTAGGGGCAGTTTCATATCAAGAGCTAGGTGGGGGTTAGAACCACAAATCAGGGGCTACAGTTAGACCACAACACAGACAGCATCATAACAGAGAGAGCTGCAGTAGGGTATGGGGTGATGTCATCAAGCCATGGGGCTTGGCCTTTTACAAGTGACCACTGTCATCTTGGACACACACACACACACACACACACAATGTGTGTGTGTGTGTATGTGTGTGCCTGTGTAATGATCTCTCACTATGTAGCTGGAACTGGCCTCAAATCCTCCTGGCTCAGTTTCCTAAATGCTGAGGTTTCATGTGAACATGAGCATACCAGGCAAGCAGGCAAACTGATAACATGTTGATTGGTGCTTGAGTTAGCTCTGGCAAGTCAGTATTTAGCAGGCAGATTAGAAAGTTAAAAATGAACGAGCCGCTTTGTTTTCCTCTACATTCTGAGTTTTGGAAGACGACTACACAAATTACCAATGTGTGATACGCTCAAGCTCTCAAATACCAGCATAACTTTCAACCATATGCTCTAGACAATGGAGTCAACCCAAGTAACAACTTTATTCTACTCTACAGCACAAGTTTTTACATACATTTTAGTGGTTCTGACAGTGTTGCTTATGGGCAGACTTTAAATGAATCCACAAAAGTTAATATATTTAAAGTAAAATATTATACACAGTAAAACAACAGGCAGCTAAATGTTCAGGATCATGCATATAGAGTGGCCCGGCTGGTGTTATCCTTGGGTACCCTTGCTTACTGAAGAAATCACCAGCAAGTAGTCCATTCTTCTGTCATCCCTCAACAATTTACCAAAACCAGAGCCTGAACATATACACAAAATAAACATTTTTTTTTAAAATTACAATGGTGCAGAATTTCAATTAATAAAGTGTATCTTCAATCTGACAGCTCCATTGAGCAAGCCTATTTCTAGACAAACAGGTAATATTAATGTTTGGTCTAAAGGCAAGGTGATTTCATTTCTTTTAAACACCAAGAAAGATACACAACAAAGCAAGTAATACATCAATCTTAATATAAGACATTGAGAGAAAACTAGAAATAATATATAAATACCACTCCACTGAGTCAGCATAAAACCATGGACTACTTACTGATACAAGCTTCTACCTCTCAATCAAAGTTTTATATATGGTATGAAAAAAATAGTATATTGAGAAATGCAGAGGAAAAGGCAGAAATGTGAATTTATGCATCTAGTCCCACAATTTAAAATGAATATCAAACTGATACAATAAAATTCAATGACTTAACCATGATGACTGAACTGTTGGCCACCAAAGTGACAGCACAACAATTCACCATAATTCAGGACGCTCATGAGAACTGTCTGGCAGATAGCCAGCCCAACAATACTTTTATAATACGAACAGGATCCTCCCCCGCTGTGGAAAGAGACCCTGGAGAAGACATGGCGAAGGCAGAGAGGAAAGTGACGTCGTCTGAAAAAGTTGATGATATCAAAATACTTTCTCATCCCTGGTGGACCACACCAGGTCAAGTATTACAACCCCACAGCAGCACTGAATTCAGGGTCAGAGATTGGCAGAAAGGTTTGGAAAACTGCAGGGTTTTTGTTTGTTTGTTTGTTTGTTTTAATTGGCAAATTTTCCACACTTAATAAAACCACCAGAAGAGGTATGTTTGTTTGTGGAATGTTGACTGCTTGTTGCAAAACTTCACATGACCGAGGAACTGTGTGGGTGCGCGTCAACGGAATAGCTCTTTAAAAATTTACAAAACAACCAAAGCCTCTTTTTAAAAAATAACCATGTTATGTCAAGATGAAACATGGTAAAAAGTAGTGTTACATTTCCATGATTCTTTACACAGTGAACAGGAAAAGCGATAGAAACAACTTTTGTTTTTCTTAAAAAGGAAGTTGTGTTACTGCACTGACTTTGACAGCCTGGCCTAGTAATTTAGAAAAAAATCATCTAGTAAAATCTGTAAAACGAAAATACAAAATTCTGGTTTGTAAACATCAGTTGGCCAAGTCCACCCAGAGTCCTTCATGATAGTGGAATGGAATGAAGAATTAATTCACTACCTTATTTGTTGGCTGTGAGGAGGAAAACTCCAGGGCACAGCTTTTATACTTTCACAGTAATTAGATTCAAAAAAAAAAAATTAAAGGAAGTCAGTGCAAGTTGCTCATTCTTCTTCCCTGTGCAACACTCAGCTCTTACCCCCTCTCAAGTGCCTCAACTGAGATAATACTGATTTGAAGACGTAGCACAGATCGGTCATAAATGCCGAATAAAGTCCGTGGGACTTCGGTAAAGGTACTTCCAAATGGCATAGTAGTGCACTGCAGCTGCTGTGGCCACAAACAGGTGCCAGATGGCATGGGCAAATGGAATGATGCCATCGCTCTTGAAGAACACAACTCCCAAGCAGTAGATCAAACCCCCGCAGGCAAGCTCTTGAAGTCCGTCTGTGTTATTCTGTCAACAGAGGGAAAGGGAAAGGTTTGATATTACTCCCATGCGACAAGGCTAAGAGTTACCTTCATTCCCCAAAGGCTCCCGGTTTTCTACATAGTAAGAAGGGTGCTATGAACAACACCCTAATCTGGAAACATACAGAGACCCTAAAATGCCTCACCTGACCTGACCTGTAATACCCTTTGGAGCTGCAGGCAGGATTTGACCATTGGACACATTATAGGCTCCACAGGACAAAGTGGCGATTCTGCTCATTTAACTGTGTATCTAAGCAGATTGTAATAACAGCTGGCCATAAAGTGCCTCCAAAAGCTGCATAATCCTTACTTCCCAGACTGCCCTTTGAAAGCTTCCTTCCATATGCCGCAGAAGCTAGTTTATAATTTATATCTCAGCCAGGCTCGTCACACGCCTTTGACCTCCCTAGTACCATCCACGCTGATTGCTGTTTTAGGTCTTTGCAGCATGTATGAATTTAGGGCATCTGTACTCCTGACATGGGACACGTCACACAGCCTGAGGGATTTCCTAGTTTGCCCTGTGCTTCCAGGTGGTAAAGAAAGTCCTGTGTATTTGAGGTCAAAAGCAAGAATTGTAAAGGCTCTCTTGAAAGATTCAAAGACCCAGGCCCATCTATGAGTAAAATGTAAACTGACTTGGATGAATGAGGTGATAACAGTGGTGTTAATGCAGGAGGCCCTGCAGGGGGAGTAGAAAGCCAAGCCAGATAGATGGTGGCTAGGCTTTGGAAGTGTAGGAATGTAGATGTCTTAAAACAGTTGGTGTAGATGTCCTTAAACAGTTGGGTGCTTATGGCAGCCTTGGGACAAGTCCATGTGGCCCCAAGGTCCTAGTGGCCAAGTCAGGCAAAAGCAATAGGGAATTCCAGTTTAGCCACCTGCTAGGGAGGAGCACATGGGCCTAGGCAGGAGCAAGGATAATGGCCTAGAGGGAGCTAAGTGCCTGGTGGTAGGACATAAGGCCAGGTGTGATGATGAGCCCCGTTTTCAACATTCACAGGAACCTCTGGGTTTTGTAGGATTTAAAGATTGGGGAGGACCAGATTTTCTTTACTCTTGGGTAAGAAGAGACCTCAACCAGACTTTAAAAACAAAAATAACAAAACAACAATGCCAAAAAAAAAAAAAAACCACCAAAACCACAAAACAAACAAAAAACCCAAGCCAATTTACCACACACATGTATTACTTCATACAGGTTATAGGGCTACCAACACCAATCCTTGTATGTACATTAGGAGCACTGATCTAGAATGGTAAAGGCTGCCACAGATTCCTAGGGGAGCAGGAACCCCAAGTGGAAGTGCCACTCATGTAATAGCACCCCCTTATTGGAAGGAAGGAGATTAAGATAGAGTAGCCTGACAAAGACTGGCCACCACTCGACTGTTCTCAGAGACACCATTATCTGGGTTTGGCCTGGTTTTGACACACCCCAATCCTCTTTGTCCAGATAAGCTAGAGACCAAACGAAATATATCAATAAGTTTTTAAACACATTCTGCTAAGAGACAGTTCCTTGAAACACATTTACTTCATCAGGCACTCAAAGACCAGAGCAGACTTAATTCTAGAACAAGCCAAGTGTTGTCTTCTGTTATGGTCTTTATTTCTGGGGCTCACAAAATCTGTGCCTGACCTAAAACGGATGACAAGATGTTCCAGGCTTTTGAAGCTTGTTTTTCAAGAAACCGTATGCTTCCTGCTTGATAGCTAAGCCTATACTTCAAATTCAGTTTGTGCAGGACATGAAATTAACATTCAAAATGTTCTAAAGCTTTTCTTAAAAACATTTCCCTTCTTCCAGAGTTGTGTTCATATGTAAATACCACTACTTCCTAAATCCATGGAAAAAGTCTATACTCATTTCTTCCTGGACATAGCCACGGTATGGTATGATTTTCTGTGCTGACTACACAGCCCTCTGTGGGCTCCAATCTCCCTCAACTGTCCTAGGTCCTCACAGAACTCGTGTAGACCACTGGTCAGAACCTCAATGTACTTTCCATCCTTCTGTCAGTCAGGAACCTGCCTGGGATCTTGTACTGACCTGGATTCTGGAGAATGGTGATCCTGTGTCCCACCCCATCCTCACTGAGCTCTCCAGTGTCTGCTTTCTTCATCACCACGCAAACATATCTCCTCACCACACCCTTAAGGCAGTAGTGGCTATTTTCTGCATCTCATTGACCTTAAGTGTTGAGTACTCACAAAACGTGCCAAAATTTCTCAGGGATCGCTAGCGCTATGGCAGTGACACAAGCAGGTGTGGGACTTCTGGAGGAAGGATGCCATTGCTTCTTGTAACCTTGTATTCAGCTGCACTGCCAAACTCATTCTTCACGTCTAGGACTTTTCTGCAAATATCTGGTTCTAGACAATGATGGTCATTTAGAGATAAGTCTGTTTCCTGTCCTTTGCCGTTGGCCCATTGGCATGCTTCTGTCTCTCTCATCTCTTACTGCATAACCAGGGCAACAATTACATGTTAACTACAAGTAGTGAGGGTTATTGCCTTCTTACCTATCACTGTCTTTTACCAAAATAAATAAATAAATAAATAAATAAATAAATAAATAAATAAATAAATAAATAAATGTGTCCACTGGTGGCATTTTCATTACATTCCTACAAGAAATCTAACCTGATCATGATTCTTTCTATATTCTCATGAAACTAGATTTGCTGATAATTCTGCTGGAGGCTTTTCTGTGGTTAGTAGGGTTCTATAATATGCATTTGATCTGCACGGTAATATTGGCCTTAAAAATGAACTAGGAGTGTCCCCTCCATTCCAGTTTTGTTTGATACCTCTGGCTGGCCTTGAACTCTTGATCTTTTTCTTTACCCAAAGTACAAAATACAAAAAATACAAACTACAAAAATAGTCCCCCTTACTGAGCTCAACTCCATTAGTGAAAGTTTGTGTAGAGGTATTATTATTCTGGCTCTAAGTATAAAATTTGCTAGAATGTATGGATAAAGCCACCAGGCTTTGGAAGTTTATCCATTTATTATTTGCAGGGTGCTTCTAGCTATGCATTTGGTTTCCTTACATATTTTTATAAGGATGTCAGATCTTTGGTTCTTCTTCAGTCTCTTGTTGGGAAAACTATTTAAGAAATGTGTCCACTTCATCCAAGTTGTACTATTTATTAATATCAAGTTGCTCACAATATCCCCCTCATCATCCTTTTGCAGCTGCAGGTTCCATGGTGATAGTCTGTATTTCATGCATCGTAATGGTATTTTCTGCTTAGGTTCAGCCTACCTAAGTTTTGCTGATTGTAACCTTTTCAGAGAAAGAGCTTTTGCTTTCATTGATTTTTCTCTCCAGTTGTTGATCTCTCTAGGGATTGAATCCAGGGCCTCCTACATGCCAAGTAAGCTCTATACCACCAAGCCATGTTCACAGCACTCCAATTATTTCTTCACTGTTAGCTACTGTAGGCTTGTCTGACTCTTCCTTCCCACCTAAAGGTAGATGCTTTACTAATTTAAACTTTCTTCTTTTTAATAATATGACCTGGAATTCTTCCAAGAAATAGCACTGTGGCGAGCTGAGAAAGCCCTGAGTGAATGAGTGTTATTAACATGGGCACAGACGTGTAATGGACACCAATGCCCCAGACTCATGACAACTGGTAGAGCCTTTCTCTGGGTGAAGCTCAGAGGGGTGGCAAAGCATCACTTTGGTCCAAATACTAGTGTTTACCAAGGACTGACCTATAGTGAGAACTAGCAACTGTGGCCTCTTCCTTACAAATGACTGCAATCAGAGACTGCTCCCCTATGAGACCTCCTATCAAGGCTAGCTAAATCCTCCTCCTCGTGCACTACCTAATAAACTCTCTGAGGTTTTTAGGCTACAGAATTGGAGAGACACAGCCCACCAGATCTGGGCTTTTCTGTGTGTGTATCTCTCCTTTCTTCATTCCCTCATCACCCTAGCCAGGTTTCCAGAACGACTCTGTGCAGGACCAGGTGCAGAATCAGTAAGACACATGTGTATGTCTGACAAACATCTAGGTACCTGGGCCCGGTCAAGTGAAGTCACACAATTCACCTGCACACTCAGAGGCATCTGAAGCACCACACTCCTTCCCATCACCGCTTGGGCTGCAGCCCACACACTGTCAGGTCGCATTTTCATTACGAGTCAATTCAAAGACCCAGGAGTTTATATAGAAGTTTGTTGTTTAGTCTTTAAATATTTGGGAGTCCTCTGTCGTGTGTGCGTGTGTGCATGTGTGTGTGTGTGTGTGTGTGTGTGTGTGTGTGTGTGTGTGTGTGTATGTCATGGGGGGTGGGCAGTTCAGTTCTTTAGCATCAGAGATTATTTTATAGTCTAGCATGCTAGCAGTCTATTGTGATCAAAAGAACTGGAATACTGACCTTTTAGAATGTGAAGCCCTTCTTGGAGGAAGCAGGTTGCTGGGGGCGGGGTGGGGGTGGGGTAATACCGCTGAAGGGTTTAGATTGTCCCTGGCTCCTTCTTAGCCATGTCTCTATCTGCCATGACGTGAGCCACCCTACCCACCTCATGTTCCCTCCACAATGTGCTTTGCCATGCACCTGCCCACAACCAACAGCCAAGTGCCTATAGACTAAAGCCTCTGAAATTATGAACCAGAAATACCCCCTCCCTTCATTTTTTGTGGCTTGTTGTTTTTGTTTGTTTGTTTGTTTTATTTTTTGCTTTGTCACAGTGATTAAAAAAAAAAAAAAAAAGCAATTAAGATACGGGTGCAAAGGAACTCTGGCCCTAAAGTGACGACTCTGGTCACCCAAAAGCTGGAGGTGTCTGATGTCTAGTGTGGTTTCACCACCTGGAATGGTAGGTGTTCCTGAAATGGGTGCTTCTGGAATCACCATTTTGCTCATTGCCTTCCAATGGCTATCCCCAGTGAGGGCTCTCGGAATTCTGCCCTGCACAAATCCAGCTTGATGCTTGGCCAAGCATACTCCTTTGCAGATTTCTGGAGGTTTCTCTCAGCAGCTCTGTCCCCTAGGTCCCTGCCCCATGAACTGTCTCACAGCTGATTTCTGGGCAGACTGCTGCTCTCTGGGCTCTCCTTTAGCTGCTATTGGGAGTCTACAGGAAAACGATGGGGGGAGGGTTAGAATACAAAGCTCAGTCTTGGGCTTCTCTTCCTTCAAGCATCACAGTCCTGCACTGTCTGTGCTTGATGCTAAAAACACCAGTGGCTTTAATTCACTACCTGGTTCTCTAACTCTCAGTGGCAGAAGGAGTAAATCTGTGATTCACGACTCACCAGCACGGAGTGTTCATTCTTACATAACCCCTTTGATCTGGACTCTGTCTAGATAATTATCTAATTATCAAGTCTCTAAAGACAGCGGCACTCTCCCCAAGGCGTGCTGTACCCTCTATTAGTAACACCTGCCTCATTCCAACCACTTCCTGGTTCCTACTTGTCTTTCTGAATCAGCTTACCTATCACTTATTTTAGTACTTCGCTCTTACGTTCCCATAGCAACCTGAGTCTTCCCCCGAACACACCATCAAGAACATTATAAAATTTTATTGGTCTCCTATTGAACAGAAACTGTATCTGCCTGTTGGACCCCAAGTTCTGTGACAGCAGTGTGTGAATTATCCTGCTTCATTTTCATAAACATTAGTCACTTGCTATTATACCACCTATGAAAAGGCCGATTAAAGATTTGGGGCTGGTGAAAATACCGGATAAACCTGCTTTTATGACAGCCAGAGGGAATTGACTTGAAATTCTGTTCTAATAATTAGTAACCAATCCACACACTTTGCTTATATGGCTCTGGCTGTCCTGAATTACCCTCTAACGATAAAACAGCCATGGCCCATTTTCTCATTTCAGTCAGCTGATTGCCTCTTCTCTTTATTCTCTGGTGCCTTTACCGACTGAACTACATACACCTATGTATATACACACAGCACACATATACTTCGATATTATGCACTTATAGATACGATGGTGCCAGGTACATCACCAAGCTCTCATCTCAAGGCTATATAATTTTTGACATTTTCACAAGCCCTATTTCTGGAATATTCAGAACCAGGTTTCATCTCTGAGAGACATTTTTTCTGAGGAGGATGGGCACTGGGGAATGGAATTATGCTCTCATACTGGATGTAAAAACTTAGTAATGACATCTCAAGTACAATCCTGACTCAGGGCAACAGAGAAAAAAAAAGAGCTCAAACCAAACAAGCTGGACTGCTCTAATTAACACAGTGGCTAGTGGCAGGTGTTGAACACAGGCACCAGCTACCAGAAGCAACCGCCCTAGCCAGGAGCACTAGATCAGATTGCAATGTGTATTTTTGATTCAAGGTGAGAGATGTGCATAGATTTCTAAACAGTAATTCAACTCGAAAGACAGTTTAAACTACACTACATGCAAGAGTCCACTAAAGATAACATAATACTTTTAAGCCCCCCCCCAACTATTTTAAAGTAAAGCAAAGTTAAAAGTAAAATAACAAACAGAAACAAAGGGCACTTTCCTTTCTTAGAAAGAGAGATAATATTACTTAAAAGAAAATGAAAGAGTGAAAGGAACTGAAAATTACCCAATAGGATGCTGAAGCAAATCGCACACTTTTTCTTTTCTTTTTTATAATTTGGAAATAAGAACTTTCTGATCTCAAACTTGTGTTCTTTCTTCCTCAGCTGGGTAGAGACCAGAGTTGTAGGCCACCACAATCCTAAATCTTCAGATTTTATGAGTCAGTAATTCAGGTTTTCTTTCCTATAACAACTCTCCAATAGCCTCTTCCAGAGATTCAGGCTCAAAAATCTACATATGTAACCTGAAACAGCCACTTCTTTATAGTCAACTAGTTTGACTAGACTCTTCTCTGGTAGAAGGGTGATGAATTAGTTGGGGTTAGGGGAACTAGACCCATCATCTAAAATAAACAAATACAGAATAAGCCTAACATACACAGCTTCGCTAAGCCTTGGGTGGTACCTAGTGCAACCCGGTGGCAAGCTGCATTATCCAAGTAGATTGCTCTCTCGGTCTATAGTTAATGGACACATCATAGATCCAAAAGACAAAACTATCTATCATTGCTTCAGAGTATCAGGAATTTAGAAGGAAGTAACTAAAATCATAAAGCGGTGTCTCACCATTGATGTCACCACCAAGGCTGGAGAAAATCCCATTGTGAGATAGAAGAAAAGTTCAACCACTTTATACCTGCAGGGATACAAGAGGAGTCGGATACACATTCCAGGGATGCTTAGATCATACACATGCCAGCCTCCCCTTTCTTCACTTTGAAAGAAAAATAGAAGCTTTGAAACTAACTCAAAGAATTCAGTTCCCAGTAGGAGACCACCGAGCTTCTCCCTAACACACCAAACTAGGTAACAATGAGGGAGCATTTCTTCTAGGATGAAAAGGAAGGAAATTGACACAGGCCGCCTAGAAACCGCCTAGAACGGGTACACCATCAAAGCTAGTTGTAATCTACTCCAGTACACTATTTTTCTCTTTCCCAGCTGGGGTTGGTCCACCACCAGTGCCTCCCAGAAATGGTGAGAATGGGCAGAAACACAGCTTCCTTCAGGGTTGGAGTAGCAGCCACAGTAAAGGATGTGTTTTCTGTTTCTCTTCCTTTTGCCTGTATATTTCCAGTCTCCTCCCATCAGGCTGCAGGCCATCTGAGATCTCTAACTCCAGTGAAGGAAGAATGAATGGGCTGCTATGCTGTCTGGAGGGCATCACCTGGGAGTGTGGACCCAAGAAGCATATGTCCCCTCGGATTGATATGCATTACATAATACATTGAACATTCATTACATGTAAAGGGTTCTTGGAGTCAGGTGACTGCCACAAGCTCAGCATCAATATGTCTATTTGGTATTCTTTATTTGGATATGGTTTAGGTGATTGTGTTTGTAAACTTCATGGGTGTGGCTTCTGGCAATCCAGGAGATACAATATCACAGCCACGTCCAAGTTCACTTTCTTTTGGCTCTTCCTAATAACGTCCCAAATTTCAATATGCCTCTGTTTATATCGCTTATACTTTTGACAACAGCTATAAGTGGTTGGTTGGGGGGGGAGGGGACTGTGTCCAGTGTTAGCTTCTTTTCTCAAATATTCTCCAGATTTCTATCTAGGTAAGTTGTGTTCTGTGACACTTAAAATCGGTTATCCTTGATCTCCACGGAAACGGGGAGAAGGTTATTTTCCATGTGAGATGTCTATGAAACAGATGGGGCTAGCTTGCCTCAGGATGAGAAATGAGCTCCCCATGGCTCTAAAATGACTGGTTATATTATTGTCTTTCAACTCATTATGACATACAAGTTTCATTTATGCCTTCCCACCCCTACCTGTCCAGCAATAGTGAATACCAAATGGAGGTAAGGATTTACTACAAGCAATATATTTTCTATTTATTTATGTATTTCTACTATTTCGAGGTACAAGCACAAAGGGACCTGCATTGTAACACAGGGATAATTTAGGCAGTTAATTGTTAAGCAATCAAATGGAAGTGATTTTTCTCTTACTTTTCATGGTAGAGAAATACATAAATGGTTCCTCCAGCTGCCATGAGCCAGATAAACCAACGCATATGAGATGCCAGGGGTCCAAGTTCACGGAGATTTAACCTACAAATGTAAATCACAACAAAGGGGTAAATGACAGGAATCCAGAGCCCATGCTCTCCTAGTCCCAGCAAACAGAAAACAATAGGATAACAGCCCCGCAACACAGCAAAGAGGCATTTGGGAAGTCTAGGTGAAATTAATCATCCATAGGTAAGATTGTTGATCAATTTTTAGTATTAGGAATTAAGCACAATTTAAAAATAGTACCAGCTAAAATCAGACATGCCAGTATGCCTGTTGAGCCTGACTTTCCCTAGCTGGACCCACTAAAGCAAAAGCTACTAGCTGTTTTGTTTCTGACCAAGCTTCTGGAATGCTTACCAAGCTTATTGAGAACCCAGAATAAAACCCTGAACCAGGATCACATACCCACAGTAGAAACCTAATACACACATCTCTAGCAACCTCTGCCAGGACAGAGCATAAGGAGAACTCCTCTAGCATGTGCTATGGGACGTGTCTTGTCATAGTTCAACATACCACGATATCATGTGCCCTGGTATATTAAGAATAAATATGAATAAAAGAGTTCAGTTTAGCTATAATATAAAGTTAATATTCCCAAATGGAAAATTAACTACAGACATACCTAAGACTACATGGGAACAAATTCCCTACTCTGCGTGTGACAGTTCAGTTCACACTGAATTCTTGTTATGTATTTACTTAAATTGCCTCACAAAAGCTTTTAAGCATGCTTGCTCTTATATGAATCAGACCTATAATTTAGTGAGAGGTACCGGGAGGCCTTGCACTTATTTTTATTCTAACAGATAATTACATTTCTTTTGAGTGACTGAGTCTGCATGAGCCAGATTCTAGAAGCCTGCTGTTTCTATTGACTACAGCAGTGGCCGGCTCAATAGGATGTTTAAAACTGGGCCAGGTCTTGATAGAGGAAAAGGAAAAGTTTCTATAATTTTGGCTTTTAAAGCAACAAGAGGCTGTATTTGACCTGTGTCTGAAGGGCAGAATGATCAAGAGGACTTCACAGGAGACGAGATATTTTAAGTAGTCAGCTAGTTTAGTTAGTTACTTAGCAAAAGAAATGAGAAATGTACAGATATACACCAGCTACTGGGTGAACAGAATCAAACAGTATAAGTTACAATAGGAAGCTTGCTTTTTCTTGTATGTATTTACAGCATTTCCATTTGCCAAACTTCATTTTCAAATATTCCGAAAAGCAGCAGAGGTAGATGAAAAGATGGAAGGGGAAAGAGAGGCTGCTAGCTACAAGCCAGTCCACAGCACCTCTGAAATGTTTCCATGCCAGAGAGTCCATCCAAATGATGTAACCAAGTAAATCAAATTGGGTGGCGGGGGCTGCAAGTGTGTGTGTACACTGTGGGAGGGGCAGAGTTCGTGCAGGAGGCCTGCAGGGCAGGAAGGAGAGGAAGAGAGGAAAGGAGGGAGGACTTCTATCTTTAAGATGCTTTTCCAGAGCCCGCGGATTCTGTCTCACCATGGAGTGTAGGAAGCAGCAATGAAGAAATAGATGACCATCCGATCACACATGTGGAAACAATGCTCCACTGTCCTGCCGGGGGAAGTCAATAGGTCAGGCAAATTTGTCAAGGCTAAATTTGTCAAGGCTTTCAGACGGGGCTATCACTCTACAAACCTCCATGCTCGTTTCAATTTTTTCATGGCACTCGTAACTCACCCTTCAAAGCTACGGCTCTCCCTTTTAATGACAGGGAGCCACAGTAAAAGCTTCACATTTTTAGGCTGTACACGCAACAGGCATGAGATAGTGCAGCCCCAGAACACTCAGGTGATGGGAGTCTTTGTTGACGCTTTCCTCTTCTTTTGGAAAATGAAAATTCTGTGAGGGCATATCCTTTCCCTAAACTTGTTTTTTTTTTTTTTTTGACAATTTCATATACACACGTTAACACACTCTGTCATACTCATTTCTCCATCTTTTACGGGCCCAAACTTCCCTCCGTTCCTATTTTCAAGTCTTTTGTTTTTGCTAGGTTCACATTCTTGGTTTTTTTGTTTGTTTGTTTGTTTGTTTTGTTTTTCCATATATCTTTAACTTCAAACATGCCAGGGTAGACAGTAAGTGGTAATAAGGGAAAAATCAGTAATTTAGGGCCAGCAATAACAACCATAAATATGGTGTATTTGCTGTGGAAGGGTAGCCATCTCATTTCTAGATTAGCCCAGAATCAAAGCCAGTATATATGAAGACCTGACTCACTGAGGTTGACTCATAAAACCCAATTTTGCTGAGGTCATTTAACATTATAAATGCAGGGGGCTGAAGGGATGGTCCAGCAGTTAAGAGTGCATACTGCTCTTCCAAATGACCTGCATTCGGTTCCCAGCACCCATGTCAGGCAGCTGGCTCACAGCCACCTACAACTCCAGCTTCAGGGACTCTGATGTCCTCTTGTGGCCTCTGTCAGCACACATACACGGCATACATTAATACACGGGCACACACCTGCATATAAATAATCTTTTAAAATATGAATTAATAAATAAAAATATAAATACAGAGGATGGTCTTTTATTATTTTGTTTTGAAACAAGGTCTCATGTAGCCCAGGCTGGCCTGGAACTTGTTATATAGCTAAGGCTGAGCTTGATCTCTTGATCGCCTTGCCTACCCCTCTCAAAGTTCTGGGATTACAGGCGTGTGCTCTAATACCTGGCCCCACAACATTGCTTCCAGTCTATTTTTAGTTTCTAGGATGTAAAAGCTACCATTTTGTGGTACTTAGCACTCAGCAGAGCCTCACTATACACACTGTTGGGCAAAGTAGATTGATAAGGATGTGTTAGTGAGTGAGTAAGTAAAAACTAATATTTGTGAAGAAGCATGGTATGAAGCTGCAGTTTACTGCCTGATAATCGAGTTGCAGGTCTAACGAAGGAAAGGTCCAATCAAACTTTACAAACTCTTAATCACCCAGTACTAAAAGTATTCATGGACTCACGGATGCAAGATTCTGAAAGGGCTGGAAGATAGAGATGATTTTGATTCCTAGCAAGGCTTGAGGAGTTTCTAATTCTGCTTTCCAGACGTGCTTAGGGCAGATATTCAAAGCAGCAGCTAGTCCTTGTGACACAGGTCTGTGACCTCAGCTACCAGAGGGCTGAAGTGGGATGATATTAAGGTCAAGGTCTACCTGGGATACATGGAGAGTTCAAGACTATCCTGAGTATCAAATGTGATGTGTTCTCAAACTAAAAAGTAAAAAGAGGGCTGGAGATGTGCCAGAGCACTTCCCTAGCATACAGGAAATCCTAGAGTCAGTCCCCAACACCACTTTTCCACAAGATAAAAAAGCTCCACTGGCCATCATTCTAACTCACACTATCTCACAAGAAGGGGACCGGCTGAGCACACAGAATGCTCAATGTAATAAATATAGGCTATGTTCTCAGTAGCACAAACTTGGACCTTGGCACTTTCCTTCTCTCTCCTAATTCTGGCTTTGTTGGGCATTTAAAAATGAGTGATTGAATGCCGAGCAAAAAACAAAAACAAAAATCTACTTGTGGTTTGTGATTCTAGCAATGCTCTTTCAAGGTTTCAGAGTCTTTTTTCGATTACACCTTCTTCTCTGGCCTCTGCCAGGGAGGCCCCGAATATTGAAGCGGGCATCTACAACTCTTTATTGATTCAGAAATCTAGGCATCAGAGCCAAGTGATCTGAGGCAACCACAAGCATCAGACCGTGCCAAGGAGATAATGAAGTGCTCTGCCTGCAGACAGGCCTCTGGGCCCTGTGACTGTGTCCTGGGAAGCCAGCAGAGGTACTCTTGTGACTCTCCTATGAGTATGTCCCACAGTGCTTTGTGGATCAGTGCTGTGGCTTGCTTTTAATCCTAGGGAACTGTCACGTTATAGGAAACAGTAGTAGAGAGCAAGCTTCAAGCAGCATTTTACAGGACATGCTGAAAAGGGGACAAGGCTGGGCGAGAGTCCTCTCCCCAAGCCTGCCTCCCCGCTAGTAATGGGTTTACTTGTTGGCTTTGTTTTGAGGCAAGAGTCCCACTCTGTAGCTCATTATTGGAACTCACTATGTACTGTAGGCTGGCCTCAACCGCATGGCATTCCTCATGTACTGAAGTCCAGGAATTGTAAGTATGAGTGCCATTGTGTCAGGAGAGACCTGTTTTTTTGTTTGTTTGTTTTTTTTTTTTTTTTGACGATTTACAAAAGCAAAGGTCTTTTTTTCACATGTCTGATTTGAAGCCCAGTCTCATTTACATAGCTCAAGCTGGCCCCCAAGCTTCTCATCTTCCCACTTCTGCTTCCTTCATGTGTGTGCCACCATGTCCAGCTCAGTTTCATGCTCCTCCGAATCACCTGTCACCTGCTCCAAGCCTTGTGTTCTTCTGAAAATTGTTTTCCTCTTTGGGGTTTGATCTACTTAGGCATCGATGGTTTTATTTGGTAAGCACCGCCCATTTTCACATGCGCTGGCCTCCAGTCTAACAGTGACAGATAGGAACACTCTCACCTTCTCATTGGTAGCCCAAGGACCATGATGTGGCTTGGAAAGTACCATACAGTTTATCTTCACTACCATGTATCTCCTGGTCACCTTGTCCTGCATTCTATATTTATCAAATTACTTTCATATTTATTACTTTACTCCCTTTATTGTATCACAATAACCTTATGAGGCAGCATATAATGAAGAAACTGGGACTCTTTGGGTGAGGTGGAATTACTTACTCAAGGTTAAACCCAGGAGGACTGGAGTGCTAAGTTCAATGTCCTTGTCAGGCCACAGCTATGGCTGCCCTAGCATTTCTGGTATGCATGAACTAGAAACTAACTCTCGGGATTTTAGCTGCAGAGACCTAGAAAGCCAGCTAGGCTACTGCTTTCTTAGATGCAAACAAGGCAGCTGTGTGTTCAAAACTCTGCCCAACCCAAAGACAAAGTGTAGAATTAAGGGACAGCTCAAAGCCTACAGGATGGGGAAAGGTCCACTCTTCACCCTCCTGAGTAAACTGTAGTAGCCTGGGAATTGAGAATATGTTCAGTCACCTCCGTTGACATACACCACAAGTGCACTGTCCCATGTACCTTAAGTGGCTTTTTTTCCATGATACTATGTGAAACACTGTGGAGACGATGAAGAGGGCACAGAGGCCCACCCCGTAAATCCATGCTGTTATCTTCTCCCAGCAGTCATCAGACAGCCGATGGAGGAGGGCACTGCCCACGATGGCTGGAACAATGAGGAACTGGGAGGAAGGGAAAGAGAAATGAATACCTTGGTGTCTACAGAAACAAGACTTCCGCTTTAAAAAAAAAAAAAAAAAAAAAAACCCAGAGGTTTGCCAATTCTTAAGTTTTAAGGAAACATTGGTCTCCCTTGGATAATCAAAAGGAGAGGTAGATGAAGTTAGTTGCTGCGCTGGAAACAGGTGTTCCTACTTCGGGGAACTGGGCCAACCAATGGGTGCACAAACGAGACGCAGCACTGCCCAACTGTTGCAAAATAGCTGTTCTTTATCCCAATTTCATTAATCAAGAGCGTATTTCATTCTCCTCTCTAATCTGATACAGAGTAGGTATTTAAAGTATCCAAACGTCAAGCATAATCTAGAATCCCCAGAGAGGTCCTGATTTCCAAACTTTCCACCCTGTCTGCAATCCTATTGTATTATATAAAACACCACACACACACACACACACACACACACACACACAATCAACTGTTGGATTAAAATGTCCTGGGTTTTACTATGAACTTGTTCATTTTATCTATTTGAGAGTGCCTGCAGAACAAAAGGGGTGGGGGCTTTCATCCTTTTAAATAGTACACGATGAATAATCCATCCCTGAAGCCCAAAGTTTGAGGAAACCATAATCTCAGCATTCTGACTGGCCCTTCCTCCCTCCCTCTCCCTCCCCCTCTCATCCTCCTGTCTTTCCTTTCTAAGCACTAAGTAGGTAAGGACTACTTTGAGCTCTGCCTTCTCTACCTCCTAAGTGATGCCACAACTGTCAGTTTCTGTGTTATATTTACACCCTAGACCCAAATTTCAACATCAGATGCCAGTTTCCAGTGGTCCAGTACAAGACAAGAGCAGGGACAGTAATAGTATAAAAACTTGTCTGGAAAAAAAAGTCCTTAAGAGATTACACTCCATTTATTCTTGTTGTGTGAAGGTATCTTCTCTGTTTATATTTGTTTGTGTTTTGTTTATATATTGTTTATATATATTAAATATATATATATATTTGTTTATATATTGTTGTGTTTTGATACAGACTGGCACAGTCCTTACTAGGTCTTCAAATTACTAGCATGTATCCCCACACCCTTAAGAAATGGTGGCCATAGACACTTTCTGTCTTTAGAAATATCATGGGTCTATAATACTCCTGAATATGTATATACTAGTACAGATCACTGTTGTAAAATATTAGCATGGGGTTTTTATTGGGTTTTACTAAATTGCCCTTTAAGCACCGTTTCTTCTGTAACTTGTGGAGGAGAGGTAAGGAGAATTCAGACCCATCCTACACAAATGTTATTTCTGAAGGCAGGCTGTGCATCTGAATATCCAAACCACCACACTGGCCCAACCCCATCTGTAATGCAAGCCTAGTCTAAACACTCATCACCGAAAGAGCAAGTTCATCACCTTCCCTACTTCTTGCTTTCAAAATAGCTCAGTCACGATTTTTCAAGTTCTCACAGAATGAAGTTTCCAAAGAGAACAGTAAAACCAAAGATACAGGAAAGGTATAATGACAGGAAAATGCGGCCACTATGAAAGTGGGAAGATTTAGCCTGTCCCTGTCTCAGAGAATCATTTGGTGAAACAAAACAAAAAACCCAAACAATGGTCAAAAGGTGGCAGTGCACACCTTTAATCCCAGGGAGGCAGAGGCAGGGGGATATCTGAGTTTGAGGTCAGCCTGGTCTACAGAGTGAGTTCCAGCACAGGCTCCAAAACTACAAGGAACCCTGTCTGGAAAAACAAACAAACAAAGAAAACTACAACCCAAACAACAACAAACCCTCTCCTTTTTCAACAAGCCATGACTTGCCCTTGCCAAATCAGCCCAGAGCTAATTTCGTTCAAGGTGCCATAGCATCCGTAAGCAAGCTTCTCTGTTGTCCCTCACTAGGGCACTAAACTTCCTCCTATTCTTTTGAAGATGTATTGAGGCACACAAGTCCAGGTGAGTGTCCAGAGCACTCTCCATGCTCACAACTTGTAGATTCTGGTGACATAACCCAGCATTGCCATTCAGGGACTCAAGGTCACATGGCTGAGTAGTTCCAATCACTTGTGCTGAAGTTACTAGAGGAGCCTTTCGTCCCACCAGAGCCCCGTGTAAAGGACAGCGACAGAGAAGTTGTACTCACTGCATGTGTGTAGCAATTAGCAGCATGTTCGTAGCAAGTTGGTTTGTAGCGGCCATTGGCTGGGGCCCGATGGTTCATGAAACTATGGAAACAGAGAAGCCGTCACGTGAGACACATTAGGACCTGATCATGCTGGAAGCCTGCAGTGGCCATTCAGTCTCCTCTAAATGGAAAGGTTGCTGTTATCAACAAGAAAACCAAAGCCATTTAAGAGGTGTCAACTTGGCCCATAGCACCAAATCTAAAGTAAACATCTAGTTTATTTGATTGAAAGTGCCCTTGAGTTTGCTCAATAGATAAACCTCATGCCAAGCAACAGCAAACAGAAACCATATCAAACTCAGCTGTGCATCCCCAAATCAAAGAGGTGCTGCATAACCAAGTTTTAAATCTTAAAGGAAAGATTTATGCCCCCGCCCCCGACTTTCAGTTAATTGTCATTAAACAAAAGGGTGCACACTGCATTTGAAAGGTTTCTGCTTTCTCACTCAGGACACGCAAAGCTTTCTGTATGCAGATCTGTACAGCCTGCATCCCACATTAGAGGGCCTGCCAGACTAGTTTTCCTGTATTGTATTACCTGTTCTGGCACCAGGCCGCTTATTTGATACCTGGCTACATCCAGGCCACCTAAACAAGGAGGCCCATTTTCACCTCCATTCTCCCGCAGTGAAAAGAGTTTGCTTCAAACACTGAACACATTATTAGTACTCGATGCTGTGGCTTTAAAATACATACACACAGCCTGGCACATTTGCACGGATGCTCACAGCCCAGGCTTCCCTTCAAGCCAATTATCAGAAGGCTGAAAGCATGCATTTCAGAAGACTGCTGTTCTATTCTAGCAAGAGGGTGAGGAGAGTTTTCCAAACCTAACCCCATGCTCACACCAGGCTTGGGTGATGTCCGCATCATTCTGACTATTCTCTGGAGGCGAACTCACACACACACACACACACACACACACACACACACACAGAGAGAGAGGGGGGGGAAAGAATAGAATAAAAGAGCAAAGCAGTAGGCACAGAGAAACAAATGGGTAAAGGCCTTGACAGCTTTAAAATCCCACTGTTCCGCCTGTCAACATGTTCAGTACCCCCCCAAAAGAAACCCGAAAACAAAACAAACATGTTTTTGTTTTTTTTTGTTTTGTTTAATCCACATAGTCTGGAGGTCATTTTTGTTTGCTAGTATCTAATCTGGCTGCTCTTTAAGCATTTTTTTTTTTTTAAACAAAAGACAAACAAATATTCTCCCCTTCTCCCATTAGGAGAAACCTGGTTTCCTCAGATCAACCAATGAAAGACACAACAGGTAGTCCCCAAATGTCCATGCCCAATGCAGGTTGGACATGGGACGGTGAAGACATTTCACTTGGACTAGACACTTAGCTAGACCCTAACTGAACGGAGTGTGTCCACTGGCCAGCTTGAAGAACAGATGAGCCAACTAGTAGCTTCAGAATTTATCCAAGCTGTTCTCACACTCAGATGTGCATGCCCCAGTCTTCTCTTCTTTCCCCTGGCAATCCCCTAAATTATATCACTCATTTCCTATGGGGTGAGGGCGCTGCTATGTAGCCCTTATTAGCAAAAAGAAAACTAATTACACCCTGGGGAAGAATGCTTTCATACTGCCCCAAGCACCTGAGGACCTACCACATCCTCCCCCTGAGAGGAAACAACTGAGCTCTGAGGCTCAGAACCTACTAGGAATTTCAAAAGGTGGAGAATGAGCCTCGAGAATGGTCGAGGTTGGATGAAATGGAAAGTGTTCCATGTAGGGTGAAGTAGGAGCTGTCTACCCACCACCAGGCTGAAGACTAAAATAGCAACTTCTATCTCAAGCAGCCCCAGTCTAAAAATAGTCAGACCATTACACAGCGTGGGGGATAGACTTTCACATTTTCTCCTGCAAGCGAAGGGGCTGCATGCATTGCACGGCCACATCTGCTAGGCTCTGCCCAGCCGAAAGAATTCAGATTAAAAATAAAATGGGAGGGAGGGGAGATGGCTTAGTAGGTAAAGTATTTGCTGTGCAAGCATGGAGAGAAGTTCAATCCCCAGTATGCATATTAAAAAAAAAAAAAAAGCTAGCAAAGGTACATGCACCTGTTGTCCCAATGCTACAGAGATGGAGACAGGCAAATCCTCATCACTGGTCCCCTAGCCTAGGTTACTTGGTAAGCTCCAGATTCAGTGAGCTACTCATACTGAAAAAGACAACTGTTGCAGGCCTCTGGCCTCCATGGGCATGTATACAGTACATGTGTGTACAGGAACACATATACACACATCTCTGCATACACATGCAGAGAACAAAGAAAGAGGGAAGAAAAAAAGAAAAAAGGAAAAGCGGAAGGAGGGCAGAAGCTACAGAGAAAGATATTCCTCTTTTGTGGCCAACGTACCCTGTCCTGGTGGATGGATGAGTTTTATACTATAAATAAAGGGAAAAAGCAACTATCCTGGGAGCATTTTACTGTCTGGGACTCAGCGAGAAAAGACAGCACAATTGTTCTGCTGGGAAATAATCATACAAATTTTCAATTTCTCTAAATCTGCCAGAGTGCAGTCCAGCTTCCTCCTCCAAGTTTCTGAAGAAACCATTCCTGAGGCCTAAATGGAAAAGCAGATAAAAATGCAAATAAACTCCTGCACCCTGAGCCTACTCTCTCCAACCCCCAAAAGAATGAGAAAGGCTTACACATGAGAGGAAGAGGGCCCCCATTTATGGAAATCATCTCTACCTAATGGCTTCTCGGTGCCCTAGGCAGAGGAGCGGGAACGCAGGGGTGCCCAACCTCCTGACACTGTGACAAGATACTGTCACCTACAGATATCTTAGGCCTCATTCACAGCTATCCTGAAACATATGTGGGCCATGGTTTGGACTGTGATTAAATCAGGGACTCTGATTTAGTTCTGTGTGGCAATCACATTTAACACGGTGAATATGAAGCCCGGCTTAGTCACTTCCTTTTTCAATATTTTCTTTTGCCTCCGGCTTTTGGGTTATTCTTATATGTTCTTTGCCCCATAGCAGAATTCCAAAGCAATGGAGGGAAAGAACAGTTCCTCACCGACCTTTACACATCATTAGCACACTAAATTCGGACCCAAGCACTGGGCTCTGCAAGTCTGCAACTCATCCAGCAGAACTGACAGGCATAGATAGGCCCAAGCACCACGAGTTCAGTCTCCTGTGTTCTTCACTCCCCAAGTCCAAATACTGTCAACAGTACTTTCAAAGTATATTCCAAATCAGCTCACCACTGCAACTCCACAGTGCCCAACAGAAAACAAAACCAGCATGCAACTTCTCCTACCTGTGAAATTGTAGCCTCATAACTGGCCCCATTGCCTGTCCCAATACAGACTCTTCTCCACATGGCAGCTATAACTCTTTATTAAAAACAGACATATCGTGCACCTCTACTTAAAACTATCTTTTAGCTTCTCCCAATGCCTAGGGTAACACTTCAATGCATCCTCAATCCACAAGTCTTGATAGCTACTCCCCATCCTCAAGACTTAAGGTGTCACCTTCTTGTCTTATCCGCTTTAGGGCACTGGCCCTTTATTTCCCCTCAGATCATTACACTTGCTTCTCTTCCTTCAAGCTAATTCATGTCACTTGCTAAGAGATTTTCCAGACATCACCAAGTACCACTTAGGCTTTCCCACCCAAGCAGACTGCTTTCCATGACAGTAAGAATTCTGTTCCTAAACTTTTTTTTTAATTCTGTCTTTTCATACTAACACAAATCTAAGAAGGTGGTCCTCACTATTTTATCTCTAGTTTGAATCACAGTGCTCATCTTTTGCTGAAGCTTAATAATTGTTGACTGGATGGATACAGATACAGCCTTCACAGCTACAGAGATAACCCATAATCAATTTGGTTTTAGTGAGGATTGCACAGGTTCCATACAGAAGGGCAGCAGGCAGCCACAGATCCAAAAGAACCCTGAGTCTGATGAACAGAAAACTCAAAGGCCAAGACAACGGGTATCCTCAAGGCCCCTTCAATGCCACTGGATACTACAACTTGAATTGACCCTGTGCACAGCACCCTGCTACCGTGCCAGCTTCCCCTTAGGCCCGAGCATGGCATTTGTTCGGGCAGAGCCACCATTAGCGATGGCACCCTTGGAAATCACTAAAGGGAGAAGGAAGAGAGAAGGCTGCCCCATTCTGTGGCTCAAGACTCTAAGAAACTGTCCAAAAGGACATTAGACACACTTTAGGCTTTGAACGAGATGCTCTTCCATGCACCTAATCTAAAGTCTAATCAGCAGGGTAGTCACAGCTGGGGCTGGGAGAGAACAGTCCTTTTCCAGTGGAGAGACAGAGAGGGTGCCTCTGCTGACAGGTACCACTCTGGGAAAGGAGTTTGTTACTCTCTAAACCTATCTGCTTTCCCATTAACATGTAAGTTGAAAAGCATGCAAGTACTGAGCCAGTTGCTGGCACAAACAGGCAGTAGTAACAGAATGGTAACAGTTACTATCACATCAGAGATGTTAGAGAAGTGTGTGTGTGTGTGTGTGTGTGTGTGTGTGTGTGTGTGTGCGCGCGCGCGCGCGCGCGTTCACTTAGGTGTCTTGAGAGACTCGTCTGAAATGAATAAAGCAAGGCACAAGATATGCTGCATCCCAGAGGAATTTTTTTCACATCCTGACTTTTTTTTTTTTTTTTTTTTTTTTTTTAAGGAGCCACGATTTTTTTAACTGGTTCCTTACAATCTCCCTCCATATAACTGGCAGAAATCTGGAAGAAGATCCAAAGCCACAATAACCACCGAGTTTCCACTCTGAGTGGATCTGCAAGGTGTTCTTTTATCTAGGCAGAGCATAAACTATGGTCTAGTGAACTGTTCCTCAACTGAGTCCCAACACATCTATCAGGAAAAAGAACAGATTGTTCAAAGACAGTGTGTCATTCTCCCCGTCCCATGGCCCCTGTGCAATTTACCTGCAGGTAACTATGGTGAACACACACCAAGATGTTTAATGAACACAAAAATATGTGGAATACTATTTTCAACATTTTAATGTGTGAATCATAATCATCAGGACCCCTCTAACATTACTTTGTATTTGCAGGCTTATTTTCAGGTCAAATTGATGCTTATAAATAGCCTTCCAATCTAGACTATACCAGAAAGACAGCTAATGAAGGGATTGTGTCAATCAGAATCAAAGGAGGCCTAGGGATCATCAAGAAAGACACAATATTTGAGGAGTACAACAACATGTAACCACTCAAAACAATTACATCCTATGACACTCCAAAAGATAATCCCTATGTTTTCTAATTTCTAAATAGGTAAAAGATTCCAGAATAGGATGAGAGCAAATTCTGCCCATCAAAGAGACTGCTCCATCAGCTGAAGTGGTTTTTACTTTTCCATTATAGAGCTCTTGGAGTGTTGGTGCAACATACAAAACCAGACACTTTCCTTCTTTTTATTATAATTCAAAGGGACAGAAAAGAAATATAAACTCTTCATCGAAAAGGGAAGGTGTAAGTTTTCAGAACATAGTTACTGTTCTCTGAAAGCAGGAAGCCCACAGACATGCAGAGAAAACCAAACCAAACAAACCACACACACAGGACATGAGGAGTTTCACACATGTTACAGTCTCTCTTAAATCCACGGATTTTTAAACAAGACCAAGTCCCTTTTGCCTTTGGCATGAATATGGAGTTCCCCTCCAACAGTAGTTTCAAACATTCGACCACCATGTACAAGCAATATTCAGAAGGCAACCCAAATCTTCACGATGATCCCCCTCTACTGATGTCAAAGACCACACTCATCCTTTGTATACTATAGTGACTCCTTTGGGGCTGGGGAGGAAGGAGATAAGCATTATTAATGGGTGAAATGACCAGACAGGAAAACTAAATCCTAGGTTTACATTTTGAAATTTTAAAAAAATAAATAAATAAATAAATAAAAGACTACTTCAAACTCAATTTCACACATTTCTGCTTTTGGATTCCCTGGCACCTCACAGAAAGCTAGCCTGTTGGTGGTGAAGGACTGAGAACGGCTATGGCTGCCAGGCTCAGACAAAGGGATGGAGAGTTACCAGAAACCCGACGGGTGAACTTTCACCCACTTGAAAGAAACAGAAAAGCCCAGAGCCTTCTTTGGAAACAATAGGCCAGAGCCTTCATCTCATCATTTCTTCGGGACAAGGTACACAGAGAAGGGCCACCGTGCCCCTCCAGTTCTGGAGTCCCCGCCACCTCTCCAGTATAGAGCAGCCGACCCACCTTCTGGTGGCTCCTCCTTGCTCCCCAATTCCTAAAAACAGGCGTCTCAAAGACAAGTCTCTCCACCTGATTGCTAACTTGCCCCTGCCAAAAGCCCCCAAATCACTCTATTGGGCTGTTAGCCTGAGAACCCCTAGACCTGACACCACCGGGCGAAGCTGGACGCAGGGGAAGCGTGCCTCGGCTTCCCTGTATCACAGTCACAGACAAAACACCTAAAACTCTCAGGCCAGACCCCCTACCGCACTGTACGACAAATATCGCCACCGGGTGTGGGAGAAGCCCCAAGACACCTCACACTGGGGTTTGTAAAAGAATGTTTGCATAAGGCCCTGAGCGGACTCGAGGGGCTCTGAGGCTGGGGTAGGGGGCTTGGAGCTAGCAGAAGCCATGTCTGGATGGGGAGCGCAAGGGGCAAGCTGGGTGTGCAAGCCGATGGAGGAGGCAAGGCAGACGCGGAGTCCCCGGGCACAGATCCCGAACGGCTTGGACGAAGGGGATCACAGGACTGGGGGGTCCTCCCGGGAGCCGGTCCCGGTTAAGGTTCGGGATTCCCCAGGATGGAGCACGCGCCCTGCAGCGTTCTCACCGCTGGAATCGATTCCTGAACCGCATTGATCCTCCGCTCCTCCGCGGGGGCCGGGAGCTCCGTCTCGTCTGCACCGGCGGCGGGGCGCGCGGGCCTCATGGGTTTGAGCTGCTCCCGAGGCCGCCGGCGTGCCAGGCGGGAGCCGCGCAGCTGGGCAGGGCCGGAGTGGGCCACGCCGGGGGTCAGCACAGGGCCGGAGCCAGAGCAGGCTGCTGGGGGCGGGAGGGAGGCCGCTTAAACGGCCCGGGAGCCTCCCGCCTCCCGCCTCCCCGGCTCCTCCGCCCCCGGGTGCCCGCGCCCCGCCCCGGAGTCCGGCTCCGCCCCCCACCCGCTCCGCCTGCTGCGTGCGCCCGCGGCCGCCTGCGCGTCACCGCGCCCAGTGGCCAATCAATACCCGGAGCGGCAAGCGGCTCCGCTGCCATTCATTTCCCCTGAAGCTCGGAAGGTGGGGCGGAACCTCGGGGAGGAGGGGCGTGGTTAGCGGAAAGGGGAGGAGCCCCGGGAGGGTGGTGCTCTGCATTAAAGATTGGAGCCTTGCGAGCTGAAACCGAGGAAGAAACATTGTGTAGGAGATGGCCCCATGATCTTAAAAGCAGCTGTGCAGGAAGTGGCAGCAAGCAAGGACCTCTCTCTGCCTTCTAATCTTGGCCCAGTGCCGTTTATTCAACCTTCATGAAGTTCTGCTTTCTTCTTTTCATTTAGTTCTTCACCATTTACGCTCCTGGGAAGACAAATTATTAACACGTCTGTCCTGTGAAGAAGAGATTGGAGTCGCTAAGAAGGGGGGTAGGGGGACATTCTTCTGGAGAGATCTTCTTGTATCATCCATTTTGTTGTCTGCTTTTTTAACTTAAGATATTACCAAAGAAATCGAGGTCCTTTTGCTAACCCCTTTTAAAGCTAAGAGGACTTGCCAGAAGAGCTGTTTATAAGATAGGAAGGGGGAAGATAAGATGTAGTGAACACAGTCAGAGGAATACTGGAAATAGCAAAGTGGTTGACATTTGCAGGGCTGGTCAGGACCTTTCCTGGAATCTAGGTGTGCTCCCCTCCAGGAATCCTGCCCACACCCATCCCCCACTCCCCAAAACACCTTCTTGAGATGCTTAGGGCCAGGTTCACAAGAGTGTTTACTCTGCTTTCAATGAATGAAGCATCCCGTTTCATCTAGTTTCTAGATGAACTATTCTAGTTTCTTGTTCTTTAAATGCCTAGGGGTACTTTCCACAACAATTGCATTGATCTTGGCAGGAATGGACATCATGTTCATGTTATTCATTTCACAGGTAAGGAAGCCAAGTCTTTGAAAGGTGGCACTATACACAATAGCTAAGTTATTGAGTCAGTCTAGGTGCCCAGCAGAGGATGTGGAAAGAAAGTGTGGTATATGTATAGAGGCAGCATGGAAAATTAGTCAGCCATAAGGAAAAATAATCTGACTCTGATATGTCAGGCCATTGATCTCCAGGGTTGAGTGGGCTAGTTGAGCTGGCTAGGCAGATGTCTATTTCCTTGTTTAGTTATAGGTGCTTCCATCCCAAAGCTACACACTTAGTTTAAAAGGACAACCACCCCCAATAGAGACCCGGAGATCATTCTTCTTCAGTCAAGGATCTTCAACACAGGCTGTCAAGAGGAACAGTGACATGTCCTCACCAGGGAAATGGATAACATCACCACATGAAGTGAAATAAACCAGACTTAGAGAGACAATACTGAATCTTTTATATGTTGAACATGGAGAAAGAAAAAAAAAAAAGCCTTCCACATAGAAGGAGATCAGGGAGAAGGGAGATTAAAAAGTGTGGGGGGGGGAGAGATAAATCTGTTCAAAGTATACTATAGGCACACATTCTAGTTTCATGTTTATGATTGTGCTAAAATATCTCGACAAAAAGCAACTGTGGTGAGAAAATATTTTATTTGGCTTTCGAGTTCAGGACAGCATGATGGGGGTGTCCAGGAGGTTTCAAACAGCTGGCCTCATCACATCCACAGTCAAGAGGAGGGCAAAACGTAAATGCATACATGTTCACTTGCTGTTTTGCTTGTGCTAGCCTCAGTTTCTCTTCTATCCAGTTTAGGGGTCCCTGCCTAGGGAAAGGTGCTGCCCAAAGTGGGCTATGTCTTCCCCCATCAATTAACTTCAATCAAGACAATCCACCACAAGCCAACCCAACATAATCAATCCCTTATTGAGAGTCTTCCCAGGAGACTCTAGGCTGTGTCAAGTTCATCGTGGCATGTATGAGAAATATCACAATGAAGCCTCTTATTTTGAACAATGAGTATCCACTGAGTGAAAAAGAAACTTGTCTCATGCAAAACATATTCTTATGCAGCTTCCTCTAACACTAAGCCCCAGATACCTTCAGTATGCCAACTGCCTCTCCCTAAATTTTAAACCAGTACCGTTCTTAAAACGTGCTTGATTTCTTTCCACTCACAGTAGAAGCTGACAATTGCATAGACTGAACACTTACCAGTTGGCTACTTGACACTCCCCAGCTAAACAGTCATTGTTTCAGGGGGTGGTAACAGTGGAATTAACTAAAAAAGATAAGTAAAAATTAGCCACATGAAATGATGACATAAGGGATAGGAACAGAGAACCATAATTATAACAGATGTTCCACTTCCTTGGGTAACAAAGGGGAAGTCATATGTGAGAGGGCGTGAGAAGTCTCTGCACTTTTCTGTCAGTCTTGTTCTGAGCCTAAGACCGTGAAGATTTGTTTTGTTTTTTAAGAGAAAGAAATAATATGCTGATGCATACCTCAACACTAACGAGAACCCTGAGAATGTAATCTGAAATGAGTGACACCAGTTATAAAGAAAGGGTCATATACTGTATAGCTGTACAGTCAGTCAGCCTAAGTTCAATGAGAGACCCTGTTTCAAGAGTTAGGTGGCAAATGAGAGAGATGCCTGACATTGACCTCTGGCTTTTGTACACACATGCTCACATGTGCATATGCACATACTTTTGCACATACCCACATAAACATGTTAATATGCACATCTGAAGTGAGATGCTGCTCCACATCTGTTTATGAGGAGAAATCCCAACTGTAATTGCAGAAAAAAAAATACTGGCTTCAATTTAGAAACTGAGATCAAGTTAGTGGGAGCAGAAGAAAATGGAGCGGTTTGGTGGGCTTGCTTTTGTTTGTTTTGCATTAACAGAACATAGGCCTTCTTCTTGGTTTTGGGGATATAGGTCTTTGTACAAAACTGCAGTCATATGTACAAAACGACCTGTTCCTTACGTGAAGAGATTTGTCATCGTGTAGACACCAGATGCTGAAGCAGCTTTTGGGGAAAACACCTGCTCTGCTGACTAAGGTACACAGGGTCCCCAGACAGGATGCTTAAGAGACTGGCAAGCACCTGGAGCCTGATTCCCTGACAGTGATGGATCAATCAGAAAATAACAGATTTGCTCAGGCTTTGCATTGAGATGCCCTGGGAGGAGTCAATGAACTTTTCACTCAGGTGCGTTACTGCTATAGGGTTTATCTACAAATGATAGAGTAAAGCAACTACTTTAATGGAAGTATCCTGGCCTTCCCCCTTTCTCCAAAAGAGAAATGCTGCCTTTTGTGAGCTGGGAAGATCCTTTGTCTCCACGTGCTCAATCCCTAGGCTTTCCTGATGCAAGTAGCTGAAGAGAATGGTGGGAACTGAAATGATGACCTGGGGAAATATGAGGGACACAGATACTATGATGACTGATCTTTATTGTCAACTTGACTAGATTTGCAATCACTCAGCTGGTATGTCTCTATTGTGTCTTCTGTGGAGCTTCTGGGAAAGGCTTAACTAACAACGGAAGACCCTCTCTGACTGTGCCTGGAACCATCTCATGGGCCAGGCTCCAGGGCTGAACAAGAAGGGGGGGACAAGAAAGCAAGGTGAGCAACAACATCCATTTCTCTGCTTAAGACAGTAGACAGTGTGATCAGCTGTCTCTCAGCCCTGCTGCCATTGGCTCCTCTTCATAATGGGCCATATCCTTCAAACCATGAGCATAATAAAACCTTGCTCCCATAGCCTGTCATTTGTTAGCTCGGAGAAATGAAATGCAGAAACTAATACCGTTACATGGGCTACATTGATCTTTCTGGTGAGGGTGAGTATGAGAAAAGAATGGTGTATAACCCAGGGGGTGCTGGTTAAGGTGTTTTAAGAACTGTAGAGAGATTTGGCAAAGTGAGAGGGGTCAGAAGTGTAGGAAGAGACAGGAGAGTAGGAAAATAATTGTATTTCCAAACAAATAAAACTTAGAGGCTTTTTTAAAAGTGATTATTATTATTGTCTCTTTGCTAGTATTGGTTAGAAAATTGTCCTTCTAGTGACTGGGTTAACTGAAACAATCTGGTAAAGCAGTTACTGGGATTAACTTTTCTGATGACCTATTTTTGCATCCATTATTTCATTTTATTCTTAAAACCATCCTGTGAGAGCCAGGCAATGTGCCACATAGCTGCACACCTGTAATGTCAGTTACTTGGAGGCTGAAGTGGAAAAAAGCAATGTGTGTTTAAGCTGAGAAGTTCCAGTTCACCTAGGCAGCATAGTAGGACCTCATCTCACCCCCACCCAAATAATAATTCTTCAAGAAAACTTGGTGTCTATGTTGTAAATGAATACATGAAAGCAATTAGGGAACTTTGTGAGTTGGTTAGATTTGTAAATATGAAAACGTTAAGAGTGTAGGCTTTCTGACCCCAAGCCCATGCTTTGTCCCTCTAAGCTTTATCACAGCGTACATGCAACTCTTCCCTTCATAAAGCACTGAAAAGTCAATATATGACATTGCACCAGCTGTAGTGTTTGCCCTCCTCCCACCCAATTGCACTAGATTCATGGAAAATACTCGTGCTCAACATACAAGGTGTGGGCTAGCTGCCACTCTCTTTTTAGAAGAAGCCTTGGCAGGTGCAGATTTGGGTAAGCAAAGAAATACTCCTCAAACAAAGCAGAAGTTATGGCAGTGTTTGTCACCATGTGCTTCTGAAGCCACAAGAGCATACTAAAGACTTACACTGGTCTGTATAAAGCCATTGTCTGGGTAGCCCCCTCCCCCCACTGAAAGAATAATAGTTTTTTTGTTTGTTTTGTTTTAAATATAGATGTCCTTGAATTGGGATGATATAGCTGTTTGATTAAATGCTTCTTGCTCTTATGGGTAGAGGTATTAGGGAACCAGTAGGGACCGTGGCCAAAGTCAACCATGAAAGGAAAGGACTTTAAAGAGGCTTCTTGTCTCTGTGTGTCTGGGGCAGTTTGCCACTTGCTGGCCAAGATGAAACATAGCTTCTCTTGAGGAGAGAAAAATAGAGTTCGTTGGTGGAATTGTCCAAGAGTATTTGCCCATGCTCACACATTGTAGGAGTTGCTCTGAAACCCTAGCCTCCTGAGAGGGTTCAGATACTGCTCACATCATCATCTATACTTCCTGTTCAGCTGGACCTTCTTGGACAAGCCACCACATCTCCCTGACAAACTGCTGTAGTTGATGCTTTGCATCGATGAGCTGTGCATTTATCTACACATGCAACCCACTGTAGAATGGAAGGACTTTTTAAGAACAATTTCAGAAAACTCCAGGGAGTAAAATCTTGAATTTACTGTGCACTAATTACTACACGGAATCCATGTAAGTGAAGTGATGCAGGCTATAAGCACTGCATTCGAATTTATTGGTAATTTAGAAATGACTTATACAAAAAAATGTGCACAGATTGCATGCAAACTCTATGTATGTATTTGTGTATATCTGAGCATCCTAGGATTTAGTTATCCTTGTGGGTCATGAGACTGAATCTCATCAATACCAAGGAAAAATATGAATTTAAATGGCACTTTAAGACCACAGCTAAGTAGTACTAATGGTTACCAGTTTTCTTATGAATATGAAAAGGGAAATACTTTTCCTATGACACGTGTTCTGAATGAGCACTCTCTACATACAGTCTAATGAGTATTCCGATGCAAGGTAGAAAGTTCAGCAAGATACTTCATGGAGGAGATAGGCATCTGACATCAAACAACAGCTTGGTGTGTGATGTTCTGCTGGAATATTGCTGGGGATGTTCTAAAGGCAATGGGGCAAGGTAGGGTCAGTTTGTCAGCAGATGACAATGAGATTTAGGAAACAAGGCAGGAGAGGAAGGTGAGCAAGGGGAGAACATGGAACATACAAAAGCCTGATGTGTTTGAAACAATCCCACACGATGCAAGCTAGAGACGTTTGTGCAGGAGAATCCCAAGTGGAGATGGTGGGTACATAGGCTTCATAGTAAAGAAAGGACAGATGTATGAAAATAACATTTGGAGTTCATGTTGGAAAAACTTGTAACACACAGGTGAAACGATCAATTTCATGTCTAGAGGGATGAACGGGAAGCAGCTGGAAGGGGCACAGTTGAGACTGCACTGGTAGCAACTCTAGCCAGTAGAGTATCCCATGAGGATCAGAACGGTCTAAATCAATGTGTCACCCTTGGCTATTGAATACCTTACAGGTGCTCTGAGGAATGTGATGCTTACTGTCACTGACTTTTAATATATTTAGTTTAAATATATGTGGCTTCCATATTACACAGAACAGATCTATATCCGTTTTGCCTTTGAATGAATAGAAATTCCAGTTTTTAGCTGAACATATGACTGCCCAGAATAAAGATTAGTTTTTTTTTTCCAGCTTACCTGGCAGCAAATATGGTCATATGGCTAAGCTCTAAACAATCCCATGTGAGCTGCCGTGTATTGTCTGGGTCATGTTTTAACGAGTCAGGGCCTCTGCCTACTTAATGTAGGCACAGGAGATGCACAGGGTGACTCTGGCATGATGGAAAGGCAAGACAGATGAGCTTAGGTCCACTGGCTTGGGTAGAACTGCTGTGCTAGTTCATAATTCTAATTAAGTTACAAGGGAAAGTTTCCATCTCTCTCACTTTGCTTTTACTTGGAGCTTTCTTCACATATACTCTATCCTGGCAAAACTGTGAGAGAAATCGACAAAAGGGTTACAACAGTCCAGGCAAGAGGAAATAAAGCTGAATACTGAAGTAATATCATGGGAGAGGAATAAAGGGGGATCATCAGAGAAATAAAAAAGAGTTTGTGTGTGTGTGTGTGTGTGTGTGTGTGTGTGTGTGTGTGTGCGCGCGCACGTGCATGTGTGTATCTGTGTGTGTGTGTATGTGTCTCTGTGTGTGTGTCTGTGTGTCTGTGTGTGTGTGTGTGTATCTGTGTATGTGTGTCTGTGTGTGTCTCTGTGTGTGTGTGTCTGTGTGTGTGTGTGTGTGTGTATGTGTGTACATGCCAGTGTGCATGTGAGGCTACAGTCAATCTCATATCATTCCTCAGCATGTCCCTACCTTGTATTTTAAGATAGCATCTGTTTTACTGGAACTCACAGGATGGGCTAGGATGAATGGCTACATAAACGTCTCCACCACCCCAGTGCGGAGAACAAGCACACAGGACCACTCAAACTTCTGAATTCTGGAGAGGAAATTTAGGTCTTCATGCTCCCAGGGCAAGCACTTACCCACCTGAGCTCACTCCGCTAGCCACCCATGTTCTTTAAATACTCACTTGGAGGTTCAAGCGGCCCCAGGTTCACAGTGATTGTGTCTCAGCCACCCAAGTGTTGGCATCACCCATGTGAGCCACCATACCTGGCTGAAGACAGTCTATATACAAAGCCTAAATCTGTGAAAATTCTTTTGAGCTAAGAAGTGACAATGCCACCTATGGTTGCTATTGTGTGCATTGAACCTAACTTTTAAACCTCCTTAAAAATGGAAATCATATGAGTGTAGAGAAACATGCAGACACACACACAGACACACACACACAGACACACACACACACACAGCACATGTTCTTCCCTAGATCTGGCTTGGATGTGCTACAAGGTAGATATAATTAAATGTGTCTCATATCCTGATCTATTCAGGAACTTCAAAGTCTTTTTATTCATGACTACTTAATGGGTTCCCTAACAGAGAGCTAACATAAAAATTCTAGTGTGGTTTAAATGTGCACATTTTGTACCTATAAATTACCAGTTCTGTGCCGACAAAAAAAAAAAATCAACAACTGCAACTTTTAAGATATTTCGTAATGAACAAATAAGAGTGATGTTTAAAACTACAGAAACAATTGCTTGCCAATGATGTGTTAAGTTATTAGTATTTTAGGCAAGTTAAAAAAGTTTTCTGCCCTTGTTTTTTCGTGTGCATTGAAATGTCTTTCAGCATTTAGAATTTAGTCATAAATATGTTTTCCTGGAAAGGTTGGTGAGATGGCTCAGTCAGTAAAGTGCTTGCTGCACATGTGTGAGGACCGGAGTTCAGATCTCAGCAGCCATATGAGGCAGGGCAAAGCCAGCTGTGGTAGTGTTCCTCTGTAACCCTAGTGCTGGGGATGAGGACATGGGTGTGTCTTTGGTGCACACTGGCTGGCCAGTGTGGCTAGTTACCTTAGTGAGAGACTCAAAATAACAACAACCAACAACAACAACAACAATAACAACAATAATAATAATAATAATAATAATAATAAAGTAAAGAGCAATAGAGGAAGCTAAAACCAGTGTCAACCTCTGGGTTCCACATGTATAGTACAAACACACACACACACACACACACATGTATACATGCAATTTTTAAGCTACAGATATTTGATTATGTGAGACCTTATAGTACTTTAAGCAAGCAAATATCTGGTTTTTCTGTATGTTTTCTATTGGTTTTTAGACAGGGTTTCTCTGTGTAACAGCTCTGGCTGCCTTGAAACTCAACTTGTAGTTCAGACTGGCCTGGCCTTATATAGAATCCCACCTGCCTCTGCCTCCTAAATGCTGGGATTAAACATGTGTGCCACCACTGCCCAGTAGCTTTTTTTTTTTTTTTTTTTTTTAAGACAGGATCTTTGCCCAGGATTGCCTCAAATTTCTGAGCTCAGGACATCTTCCAGTTTCAGCCTCCTGAGTAGCTGCAACTACAGGTTTATGCTGCTGCTCTTGGACATGAATGACACAAGTGGACATGTCAAGAACTTTTGAGAGTCAGAGCTGCACGTAAGAACATGTCTAGAGCTAGGTTTAGTGGTACTTGCCTGTGGTTCCAGAATTTGGGCACTGGAAGCAAGAGGAAGTAGAAGCAATCTTGGCTGCATGATGACTTTGAGGTCAGCTGAGGGCACATAAGACCTCAACTTAATAAATAATAAATAAACAAACTCATGAGTAGGGCACTACTGTTCTGGAGTTAAACAACATATCTATAATTGAATTTGAAGCTCTCTCTATGGAAGAGAATCTCTACCTGATACTATAAACCTGGTCAAAAGCCATAGTGGAGTAGGTCATGTGGGAGCTGAATAAGGCTGTTTAGCTAAGTTGACATAATATTAAATGATCTTCTACTTATATGTGTTTTATTCATAGACAAATGCTACTCTCAGCCTTAGTCAAGAAAAGCGCTCTTCCCAGTGAACAATGGTGAAGGCAGAGTATTCAGAGTGAGAGACAAATGATGCTCAAGCCTAAGCGAGGTATTTGGACTATGTTCTCTACGGCCTGAGGAACATTGTGAAAGGGAGTATGCAAGATAGTAGGAGCCAGAAGAGGGAAAATGGCTACAAAATGCAATCCTCTGGGCAAACCAGCCATGGTGATCACAAACTCACAGCAACTGTGGATGCCTACATTGGGTCTACAAGAGAATGGCCCATCCATAGTCGCTCATGGGGAAAAGGGACTGGGTGGGGGAGGGCTACCCTTCATTGCTCATCTGTTTACAATCTATAGATTCAGGGAGTGGATAAACCATTGTCTTCAGTTGTTTACCTCACTGGTGACCTCACCCAATTCCAATGGTTAATCTCAATCCAGTGGTCACACAGATAGCCCTGGTTCAACAGAATGGATCATAAAACACCATCAAAAGCTATACATCTGTGAAAAGTGGCTGGCAGCCAGGAGAAGGGATTGATAGGGATGGCAAGGAGGTCAGAGAGGGTGAGGGGAGAGTAATTAGAAAGCATTATATACATGTTTGAAATTGGCAACAAGCAAACTTAACTTTAACAATAAATTTTTGAAACAAGACCTGTCTAAACCTAAATCCTTCACTAAAGTCTGACCTAACATGGATCTAGCAGCCTAACATGGCATTGCTAGATCAACTCAGCCCCCATTTGAGTTCAAAGCTGTTGGAAAAATTGACTGTTGGAGCCAAGATCTGCCCATCCCCCTCTGACATCCCTTCCCTAGGATGGCAGAAAAAGGGCTCAAAGCGAGGAGTCCTTTCCCTTTGAAGCTTATATTATCTCCCATCACTCGGGAATATTGTTCTCAAGCGTCTTAACACCATTCTTTGGCAAAGGAATCCTCAGGAAGATTGTGGCCAGAGTCTCAGGGGAAGATAGAATCCTGATGTCCCACACTACAGCTTGCACACACACACACAACTGACCTACTCATATTTGTGTGGGTCAGCCCTCTGTGATTTCTCACTTCCATGGCCCTGCAGATTCCCATTGCCTACTCCCCCATCCTCCCTTTAAAAGAGCAGTCACCAAATCAGAGCTCCGCAGGAATGCCTTTCCCTTATCCCCTCTAGTTACCTAGTAAAATCTGTTTTCCTACACACCATTGTCCAGCTTTACCTATTCATGACAGACACATGAGCCAGGTCATTCACTGGCTGCGTAATTCTTACTTTGAAGATGAAGAAATTGATCTGCCAAGAGATTAAATGCCTAATCTAACATCCCTCTTGCAGTATTGTTAGTATTTGAGTCATAGGATTACATAATTGCAGAGCTGCAAAACCTCTTAGGATCCATCTTGTTCAGTCTTGAGGAGTCTGAGGTCTGGAGAATTTAAACACTGCCTGCTAGAAGAATTAAAACCCTGCCCCTTTGGTAAAGTTGTCAGATCTAAATATAGGAAATATGTAGATCATAAAGGAAATATGAATATCAGTTATCAGCATCTTTGTTTAGTATAAAAAAATCTGCCTCTACCCCCTAGTACAATGTTAGTTGATAATTCATCAGTCCTCTGCAATTCAAAATTAACTCTGAATCTTTTACTTGATGTAGCTATCCCACCTCAGAAAAACCCTTTCCCAGGGTCCTTTGCACCCCACAACTTAATGTGAGGTGCCTCATCCATCTCACATCTTGTTTGTGTATAGTTCTGCTCAAGTGATCATGACAGAAAGATTGGGATCAGTGAATTTTGCAATTTTGTCGAGGCCTAAAACCTTTTCAAATTCATAAATGACCCTGGGTAATATTTATAAGACAAGCATGGTTCATTTACAAATAAATCCACCACAAAATGCAATTAAATGTGACCCCTTTGTGTCTGTATACTTGATTCGATTAGGGAATTATAAAGTTGCCTGAACTCAGGCTGATATCCATCTTACCCATTTCCCTGTAGCGAGGTAAATTTCTCTTTCAACCATGTGTTACATGTTGAAGTGGTGAAGTGGGTTACAGAAGGAAGGTGGCCAGTTAGGTCCAAATAGGTAGGGGGTAAGATTTGACCAAGCAGAAAACAACAAGACTAAAGACCAGCACAATAAGCAATCCCTCTAGGAAGAATGGTGTAGATACCGAGTATACAGAGCTCTGGAAAAATAGGCCAGACTCACTGATAAAGAAGACTTGCCCAATGCCTGCAGAGCTGACAACAAAGGGATGCAGCCATTTTCTGGAAATACCCGTGACTTTGTAAACAGTCACCAGAGTGAAATGAAACCCAGATAGATAAAATTACCTCCTTCTTTTTTACTGACCAACCCAGCTCTACCACACAAGCTTTAAGTGTTGGGGGGGGGATGATGGTGGTGTTCACATTTGACATCTTAGCATAGCTGAAGTCTCAGCTTTTAGCTGAAGACACAGCAAATGTGATTAGCCACTCCCTCCCTGCCTTGGCCATTTTATACATGAAAGTGTGGCAGTTCAGACACATTCAGGAACAGACCTCCCAAATCTGAGTAAGGGATCTTTTCCGGAGTATAACAGTCTACAGAGACTTTGCTTTCTGTCACTGTGACAAAACACTGGCCAAAAGCATCTCGGAAAGGAAAGGGTTTATTTGGCTTACTCATTTGGATCACCGTCTATCATGAATGGAAGCCAAGGCAGTGAGTGTGAAGCAGGTAGGCATTTAGGGGTGGGAACTGAAGCCAAGTCCACAGAGGAATGCTTTCTGCTTGCTGGCGAACTCATCTAGCTTTCTTATGCAATCCAGGACTACCTTCCCAGGGTGGCATGGCCCTCAGTTAGGCTGGACCACTCCAATGTCAATCATTAATCATGAAATTACCCCTAGAGTCATGCCTCCAGGCAATCTGACAGAGGTATTTTCTCCATGAAGGCTTCCTTTTCTCAGACATCTCTACATTGTGTCAGGTTAGAAGGAACTAAGGAGCTCATGGGTGAGTCTGAGTGCACACACTGTTTTACTAAGTGGCATGAGGTTCTTCTTGAAGAGAAGCCCCTCTGTGTAAATGATCCAAAGGTCAACCGGGGTTCACAAACTCTAAGGCAGGAAATACAGCATTGCCGAACCCCAGGGTTTTCCCAGCCGACGAGACATGGAGCTCTTTGTTGTTTTTCTGCTGCGTAGTCTTTCATTTATTGTTCTTTATGGTAGTTCTGGTGTTTTTTCATAAGACTGACATTTTGAAACCCTTTAAAAATAAAAGTGGCCTGATAAAATCTTCAGGACATTTCTCTTTCCCAGCCCTTCCTGGAGAATCACATTTCCGTAGTTGTTAGTAGAGATATTGCACATGGATGGAGTGAGTGTGATGCCTGGCTGAGCAATTTCTCCACGTTCCAAATTCCTCATCTGTGAAATGGAGCCAACTATAGCTTTGTAGGACCAATAAGAACTTCCCCTCCCATCTCTGTGGATTTGATAACTGAGTTATTAGACTGAACTAACAGTTTGTAGATTAGCATTAGAGAAGGTGTACATGTGTGTGTACAAAGGCATCCCTGGGGGTGAAAGACCCAGCAACTCAATGAGTCTTAGAAATATAAACACCTTCATCATACCATATAGAGAATGGGAGAAGTAGGGGAATATAGGCAACTCAGAGGGGAAACAAATCATTTTTAGAGTGCTCAACAGGCCAGAAAAATAGAATATAGGATCCAGTTCATCTGGGCTCCAAGGTGATGATAACCCTAGTCTTCCTTCCAGCCAGCTGCTTACCTTCTAGAACATCTGGCCTGTAGCCAAACAGGGAGACTTTAACAATGCCTTCCTCTTGGGCCTCAAGGGAAGGGAAGGGTGAGAAACAGGGGATGCTGAAGTGGCTAGCAACTGAAAATTGGTGAATACTGAATATGTGTACGAATTTTTCGTAGACATTAAACATCTCATTTTAATAAGTTCTCACAGTGCCTAGGAAGCAGACATCTGCTTTATCTTGCCACATTTAGGAAAGATAGGGAACTTCCGAATCTCTATTTAAATTGTATGCTTTGCTACATCCTCAAAATTCCCATGCCCATCCCAGATTTATCAAAATCGTATAGTGAGGTACCATCACATACCATGTGTATTAGGAAGGTGGGATGGTAGGATCCAATCAGAAGATGAAATAAAGAGATAAATAAGGAACAACTTTTATCTTTCAAGACACTGGAGATCTAGGGGTGGAGGTCACAAAACTACTCTAAACCAGAGGGGTGTGTGTAAAGTGCAATATCATACACATAAAGTGCTAAGGTTCCAGAAAAAAAAAGAATAGGCAACTTCTGTCAAGTGTTGTTGGAAGAAAGTCTTGATGGTGCAGTTGTTTGGCCTGTATGGTGAAGGTCTGGAAAAAATATTGGCCAACCAAGATGAGTAAATCAAAATTTACATATGTACTGAGTAAATACTTCGAGTGTTCTGAGGTCTGAATGAGTGGTGCCTCGTAGGACTACAGCAAGTAGTCTGGTTTGTTTCAAGTATATGCTATTCACTTAATAGAGAAGAACATTCAGGCATGTGCACATGTACACACACACACACACACACACACACACACACACACACACAAACACACACACCTAACAGTGGCATTGAGTCAGGAAGGACATTTTCTTTCTGGTGGTGGGATTCAAACTTAGAGCCTTGTATATGCAAGTGCCATCCCAATGAGCTACATCTCCAGTCTCTCATTGACTTTGACACCAAAGTAATAAGTCAGTGACTGACTTTAAAAAAAGGTAGTCTGTTTTTAAAAGTCAATAGAACATGTATTAACATTATTTTCACTTTCTGTCCCTTTTGTGTTGGCCACTGTGTTATAAAGTGTAATTTTTTTTTCCGGCTACAGGATACCAGGAATTATGCAACACACACAACTAAAGCCCACTTTTCTTCCTGCCAAATACTATTCTAAATACTTTATATGTGTTATGTTCCCATAGTAACCCTTGGAGGCATGGATGTTCTTGTTTTTCCAAGGCTGGCACTATGCCTAAATCAAGGTCACTATTTGCAATGTGGTAAAACTAATATCTAAACCCAGGGACACCATGACATTATACTGCAATAAAAATCTTTTGCAATACCACCTCACAGCAATTTACCTCATAGCAGAAACCCTGGGCTTTCAGGGATATAGTTTATTGCAATTTTTGCAAAAGGATGTGAGTTTTTGATAATCACCATGAAATGAGCTGAGGGGGGACTCCTAGTTTATGTTTCCTAGGCACCTGTGGCCTATCTCTGGACTTGAGAGATTAAAAAAATGTGGTCCCCATCTAGAGATAACTAGATAGAGAGGGATGTGTCAATCAAATTTCAGAGAGCAGTTCCCTGTAGGAATTGAAGCCCTGAATAATTTATACAGTGATTTGTTCCCTTCTTATAGAGGCTTTTACTTTTAAACTGAATCTGAAATGTTTTCTCAGAATCATAGCATATTGGGATTGGAAAACCTTAGACTGTTGTGTAATTCCACAGGACGGTTCCATAGTCCACCACACTGTAGTGGCTATGTCCGTGTTGTTGCCACCACAGCACCTGACAGAAACCACCTAAACGAAGAAAGATTGATTTTGATTCGTACTTTTAAAGATTTTTTTAATCCACTGTGGCAGGAAAGTCAAGGCTTAGGTCATGACAGTGGGAGCATGTGACAGGTACAGATCTTTCAGATCATCATGGGCCAGGGATAAGGGACAAACACAGGATATAGACTAGGATAAGCTACCTCAAGGGTAGCCCTCAGGGACCATCTGTTTCTTCAGTGAGGAGGCTCTGTGTCCCAAAAGTAACACAGTCTCCCAATATGGTGCCATCATTTGAATAACAAGGGTTCAGTATGTAAATTCATGAGTGGCATTTCAGACTCAAAAATCAGAATACTGTATCACCTGTCTCATGAATTATCAGTCCTTTTATTTCACTTCCTCGGTCTCTGAACATAACATTCATGTGAGAGACACATTATTCTGCATTGGAGATAAGACTTTGCATGGTGTGTGCAAGTGTGAGCATGCTTATCTTTTGCCCTTCCTTTTTCTTCCACTCAAAGGGCATTAGTACTGAAAGCAATTAATAGTGGCAGCTGTACAGACAGGACTTTCACACCCCACAAAAATGCTAGCACCACCTACCGAGAGAAGGGGAAGTGGACATGAAATCCTACTCCTCACCAAGAAGCTATTTGCAATTGATACATGCTGGTAAGGGGAAAACCAGTGTTCTACACTGGAATGTCACTGGGTATATCAACCACATGTCAAGGCAGACCCTGTGTTCAAGACAACACAAAATGGACTCTGTTTGTTTATGTGTGTATGTGTGTGTGGGGGGTGATTTTTTTTATTTGTTTATTGTGAATTTTGATGTTTTTCTTTTTGTTTTGATTTTGTTTCCTTTGAGAGAGTGTGTGCATGCTTGGGAGCGTGAAGTTGGGTGAATAGAAAAGTAAGGAGGATATGGGAGGGAAAGAATATGATTAAAATATATTAAATGAAAAAATTCAATTTAAAGGGAGCATAAATAAAAAATAAAGTAAAAGGAAAAAAAGAGGGGTGGCTCTTATATAAACAACCTTTATTGTGTGCTAAGTATATACTTACAACCATGTACTTGCAAAGGTTTACCCTTTAATTATTATTAACCCAAATCACTAATAATACTCCCTTTGTCTGCTCTTGATGCATATGGGATTTTTCTTTTTAAATACAAAGTGCTGATTTCTCCTATGGTAGAGATTCTTACACTGGTAATTCCCTATATCTGATGCCAGACGAGGACAGTTTGCAGTTTTCCACTGTCAGCAAATTCCTCTTTTTATTCAGTTAAAAAATGTTTCTAACCACAGCTGGCCCTCTACAGCACTGGGAAACCCATTGTACCCTACTCTGCATCTTCCCCTAGTATTGACAGAACTGATTCTAAACTGTCACGTTTTCTTGAGGTCTTCTACTTTATTTTTGTGTCCCATGTTAAGCAACTGACTCCCTTCCCCATCTATGCTGAAAAAGTTTTCTGTCTGAGAGCCTTTGTCTATGAAAGAGTTGGCTTGAATAACCCAAATTATAGATTGGACCTGTGATGCTTACTTTATTGACAACCTGACAAGATTTGGAATAATCTCTGGGGAATATCTCTGGTCATGTCTATGAGACTGTTTCCAGAGATGTTTAACTGAAGAAGGAAGATGCACCTTGAATGTGGGCGGCACAATAACATAGACCATTGTTACAAACCACCTAAAAAAGGAGAAAGATGACAGCCATCTGAGTAGTCATCTCTCTCTGCTTTCCATCTCTGGATGCAGTGTAAGCAACCACCTGACACTACTATTGTTTGTTATGCCTTATCCACTATACCTACCTTTAAACACTGAGCAAAAATGAAGTCATAAGTTGTTTCCTGTCGGGTATTTAGTCACCATAATGTGAAAAAGAAGTAAGAAAGAAAATTAGTGACAGGAGTGGGGTATTTTGGATCACACGGCTCATAGGCCCTTTGAACTGGTTAGCAGGAGAATGCGGGAGAGTTTGGAACTGTGGGCTTGAAAAGGCCTAGAGTGCTAGAAGCAGAGTTTAATGAACCATTATGGTGGCAGTTTGCTAGATCAGGGTGAGACACCAGGAAATGTACCCTCGAGGTAAGATCACACCCTTCAAAGCATGCACAGAATCTGCAAAAGCCGTAGTAGTGGTGGGAGTGGCTATATCTAGAGCTAGCAACAGAATTTGGCAACATCATCCACGTATTACTTTTGTGTGTGAATAATAGAAAAGTGAGGGGGTCACAGGGGCTTGCACCAACCTCCCAGGAAGCCACTAAACCAAGGCATTGTGGTTCAGGGTTGAATTTCCCACAAGGATATCCTAAAGAACCATTGCATGAAGCTGTAAAGGTCAAGCCTGTATGACAGGGAAACCCCAGGAGTTGGGGATGCCAGGACTGTGGGATGTTCACTCATGATAGCCATAGTGGAGCTATTCCAGAAGAAAGGTTATATGTCCCGCAGGCAATTTGACTGAATTTAGAATCACCCAGAAGACACACCCTTGGGCATATATGTGAGGATGTTTCCAGAGAGGATTAACTGAAGAGAAATATCTCAACCTGAATATAGATGTCATCTCAGACTGAATAAAAGGAGGGAACCATGTGAGCATGAATCTGTGTCTTATTCCTGACTGGGGATACATGTAGCCACCAGTCTTATCCCCCTAACATTATGCTTTCTTCACCACAAGCCAGGCAAAATAAACCTTCATTGCTTAATTTCTTTCTCACCAGGTATTTGCCAGCACCAAAAATAAAGGTTGCCAGTACAGAACCCTAACAAATTCTGTTTCTCTTCGTGCTTCAATCTCAGAGGAAGTGCTGACCTCTTTGACATGTTTCCACTCATCCCTATGGGCTTTGATGTGATCTGTTTGGGTAGGTCTGGGTGTTTTACACATAAGAGAGAGTATTATTCTTCTTGGATAGGACTACTATTTTCTTCCCCGAAGGACAATTTCATTTTGAGCAAATGTTTCATTTCAGAAACTTGAGCAGTGAATCCTCAGAGAAACTCCTTTTTCACCTGGGAGATACTGTTCTAAAGTTAGCCACATGTCAGTGCTGCCTGGGGACCTGTGAAAATATTCTGATGTTCAGGCCACACCTCAGAATAAGGGTCTGGATGGAGGTGGGGAGAGCAGGAACCAGGCATCAGTATTTTCGTAGTTCTCCAAATGGATTCTTGCACTACTATAAGCCGAGAACTACATTTTAAAACTCAGTCTTCCTAAATATGGTACTTGGACCATGGTCAGCTACTTTCAAGAGCTTGTTACAAATATACAATGTCAGGCTCTGTCTGTTGAATCAGAATCTGTATCTTTTTGAGACACCTGCGGACGTTTAAGTGCACTAAGATTTGAGAAGCCATAGTCTAGGCCAGACCCTATTGGAAGAGCCAGCAAGCTTACATTTCGAAGCCAAATCTAAATCCCTGCCTGCTTTTATAAACAAAGTTGTATCAAACAGAACCATACCCATTTCTTTCCATCTGATTTTCTACTGGTGTTATACTTACAAAATCAGGCTTGAGTAAGTGTGACTGAGATCTCACAGTTGATAAAGCTAAAGTACTTATAAAGAGTAGCAGGATGTGTCACCCCGCCTCCCACTACTCACTACTTTGACTTGGGATTATTGGCTGCTAAAGACATTTGAAAAATGCAATAAAGGTGTCCTAAGATCCTCTCCTTTCTCCATGGAAACAAGAGATTAAAATGACAATAAGATGTGGTCTTATTGGAAGTCTTTCCCAGAGAATTTTCATCAAAGAGACCTTGTAAAATATGCTTTACCTTACTCTTTAGCTCCCTCATACCATTTCCTTACGCTTGTAGATTTGGGCATTTCTTTGAGGGTTTCCATATTATGTAAACCCTTTAATGAATGCTTTTGAGTTTCTCCTGTTACTCTATGTCGTCATAATTGAATTCTTGAGCCCAGCTGGGAGTCCTAAGAGGATGAAGTTTTTCTTCTCTTATGTTTACTTTAGAGGATTCAATGATGCTATCCAGCAGAGAAAGCATCCCTGGCCTTTCTTTAGGGCTTAAATTTGCAAAAGGAGGGAAGAAAACAAACATCTTTTGGCACATGGTCTTTTTCAATCCACTCATCAGGGTCATCTGTCAAAGTGAGCCTGTTATTTTCAAGTTCCTAATAGAATTAATTCTGGGTATTTTCTTGGAGGAACAGATGGGTTGGCACAAGTCTGCCCTTTTGAGTCATGCTCAGACACAAGCAGACGCCTTATGTCACTTAAATGATGTAGCAGAATTCTTTGACTAATGCAATGCTGCTGAGTCTTTACTGGAAAAACAGGATGGCATGAATCAGGAAGATGAGTTCCAGTGCTTAGCAACCAAGACTTTCTCTTCCAGTCTATTCCTCTCCAAGATATGAAAGTTTCCTCTCTTCCTCCCTCTGTGCATCCTCTAGGCCTGCTTGACTGGAGTGTTTAAAGACTATGTGTCCTTATATTAATATTCCACTGGCCTCTTGTTAGAAGATGAGTATCCACGCTGTGAAGGAGAACATGGAGTTGGCTGCTCTGTGCGGCACACCTTTGCAAGACAGCTGGCAGAGCCCTAGTCTGATCTTTCCTTCGTAGTCTAGTCACAGAACCCAGATGCCCACCTGCTCTCACTGTTAATGACTTCATGAAATCTTGTCTCAAAGGATGCTTTACTAAAAGGATGCTCAAACTCAAAGTCACTAGAAATGACTTGAGGATGTTGTTAAGTTGCAGACTACAGCGTGGTTTGTTCTTGACCTGTGTAGCACAGTCCAGATGATGCTGATTAATTCTTGGACCAACCTGTTAAGGCAATGGTCTAGGGCAGGAGTTGGCTGTGTGGAGCTGATAGTCCAATGCAATCCCCAGTACAGTAGCTTAAGGCTGGTTGAGCACTCAACTGCCTAATGTGTTGTCTGTGGCCACTCTCTTGCTACAACTCTAGCAATGTATAAGTGTAACACAGACTACATGGCCTGGCAGTCTTAAGACTTCCCTGTTTGACTCATTACAGAGAAGCTTGCAGAGCTCATTTTCAAAGAGTAGTCCAGCCAGGCTACATCAGTTTCACTGGAAGGTTTCGCTAGAAATACTGATTCCCAGTTGTAACAAGTCTTTTTCTGTTTCACCAGCCAGCTCCCAAATAATGACAAGGAGACTTCTTATTAATCATAAAAGTTCAGCCTATGGCTTAGGCTTATTCCTAGCTAGCTCTTATAACTTAAATTAACCCATTTTTATTAATCAACATTCTATCACACGACATTACCTCCCTTCCATCTAGCACCTCTTGTTTCCTGTCTCTCTTGGCATCTCCTTGGAAATCCTATACTTTCTACCTAGCCATTGGCCATTCAGCTCTTTATTACAGCAATACATCTTCACACAATGTACATGTGTCACACAGCACCTAGTGTCTCCTAAGACTTGCTTCTAGGTAGTGTTGGCAAAGTCCACAATTAAGTGATGCTGAGTTACATATGGTGTAAACAAAACCACATTGTGTACTGCTGTAGTGACAGGACATTTGTGGGGAGGACATATGTTTGTCACCCATGTACCTCTTTAAGGAACTCATTCACACCTGTAGGTAGAAGCCTGAGTCTTCCCAAGGGCACCCTGAGACCTACATGCCAGCTTTTCCTGCCATTTAAAATCAGGATAGAGGATGAACTCTGGAGAGTCAATGTCACATCAGGTAAGCCCCAGGGAGTTTGTTTGCAGGGGCTTCATAGGAAGTACTCTTTAATTGATGGCTATGGGAAGGAAGGAAGGAACAAGAAGATGGAGGGGAAAAGACCAAAGGAAGATGACAAGGAAAAAGAAGAAAGGCTGCTTTGGTCTCATGAGAACCGCTGTCAACTCTATGGGCAACTCAGAAGCTAAAACATCCTTTTGACTTCTGCAGACAGGGTGAGGGAGCTGGGTTGTGAAGACTTCTGTGTCTGCCTCCCCCCCCCACACACACACAGTCACTAAGGATAGGACTTGCCCTTGGGCTGGATGGACTGAGAGTGGAAAGGTTTCTCCAGGCAGTATTCTCAGCAGCCAAGGAAACAAATCGCCTTCACCCCAAAAGTGGGATCTGGGAATGCCTTATCAATTCCACTCCATGAGATGCCATTTCCATTCAGGACAATGTCTGCTTCCTGGGCTCCCCATCTGGTGCCCAGCAATGTGTTTCCTTATTTCACCCTTGCAATAGTTTTATTACATTAGAACATGAGCTCATCCCTTGAACATAGCAGTGCAGAGTTGAAGGTTCAGTAAGTCGGTGATCAGGCAGAGAGATGTAAGTGTAGGTTTGCTGACTCCAAAGGTCACTATTTTTCATTACGCCACTATTTCCCAACATAGATTCCCCAGAACAGATGTTGGCTGTGTTACATAAGAGAACAGAAAGAAAACCCTGTATAGTCTAGTAAGGTTTTAGAAGTCTTACACTAAGTGTAAACAAGATTCCTTCGGCTGTCTTCCAGTGAGACTTTGCAAGAGTGGAAAGAATTTGCAACCCAAATCTCATTGCAAAATGGAATCACTGGGGCTGAAAATTTCTCAGTGCTTAGGGGGACTAGCTGATCTTCCAGAGGACATGAGCTCAATTCCCAGTGCCTACAAGGAGGCTCACAAGCATCTGTAACTCCATTTCCAGGAGATTTGATGTCCTCTTCTGGTCTCTCCAGGTCCCTGGTATGCAAGTGGTGCATAGACAGACATTCATGAAGGGAAAAACCCTCATACACATAAAATAATTTTAAAAAATAATTGTTTGGAAGCAGAACATTGCACTTTAGGACATGATATAAAACGCTAGCCTGGTGTGTGTGTGTGTGTGTGTGTGTGTGTGTGTGTGTGTGTGTAGAAATAGCTCAGCATTAAGAGCTCTGGCTCTCTCCCTGGGCTGATTATCCAGGGTGGCTCACAGCCATCTGTAACTCCAGTAGCAGGGCATTCAGTGTCTTCTTGTTTCCACGTGGTACATAGACATACAAGCAGGCAAAACGCTCATACACACAAAAATAAATAAACTTAAAAATAACCAACCCCCTAACCTGTCTCCTTTGGAAATCTCTTTACAGTTGAAGACTTGGGAATTTGCTCTTCAACTTTGGGCCGAAGTATCAGCTTTCAAGGGCTCCCCTGCTGTCTCTTAGCCAAGTGGGGAATTTTCACAGGGCTTTCTTACGCAAGGAATGGAATGTAGAGTTTACAGTCTGTTCCCTTTGGTCCTGATTTAGAAATCCTGGGGCAGGATGTCCTGGAGGAAGATGGGGTGTGGTCAGCCTTTAAGCAAAGCTGTGACTGGTCAGCAAGAGCGAGGATGTCTGTCCAAGTCTATGTTTCTAATCAAGCTGGCAAAGGGTGGGGCCCACTGCTCTAGAGCTATTGTTCTGGTGGCAAGGGCTCAGGCACTCACCCCAACCCTGGAGGGCTTGGGTTTAGAACTACGCATTGAAATTTACATGTCATATAGTCTCAAAAGTAACAACAGTACTGTGCCAGTAAAAATAGAGGTTAGTGTTGAATGCTCAAGTTAAAATGGTGAGGTCTGGAAAACTGAGGAAGAGAAACAAGGGACCCGTAGCTGGGTAGGGGACAGCCAGCTCACCAGATAAGAGGAAGGATGGGGCTCTGGGAAAAAGCCAGTGTCAACAGGTTTTGACTGGCTGCCTTGAAAGCTACTCCATCCCTAGGATCATGGGCAAGATTGTTGTCCTTCCACACCCTCACTTCCAAAGCAGTTAATTGTAGCAGGCCAAACTGAGTTTCCACAATACCTTTTCTTATTCCAGTCTGCCCCCACATCCAGGAGGTAAACATGAAGTATCTGAGAGAAATCACAGCTATATCCTGATAGCTTCAGTAAGATTTAACTCTCCTTAGACAGTGATGGAAAAAGGACCAGGGTGAAATCAGCAAGCTGATCACAAGAACGAGAACTAAGGACGAAGACTTTAAAGACTAAGGGATCCCACCAAGATCAGAGGTCAGTAACACTTGCAAGGTCAGCAAATAACAAAGTTAGCCAGAGCTAATGTGGAGCAGAACAGAAGAGCGGGGGGGGGATGGGGGGGGGCTTCAAAGCCAAACCACTCCCCTAATTGGGTGAGTAAAAAGTGGAGACCAGCCTGGTCTACAAGAGCTAGTTCCAGGACAGGCTCCAAAAAGTGATCTCTCCCTGATTGGTAATGACCCAGAAGAGCTTGCCAAGAGCGTGCAGACCCTGAGTGTCTTGGCTTGCTATGCGCTGAATTAACCTGTCTCTATAGACATCACTACAGTCTCTGTCTACTTTTTTCCACACATCTTAGAAGAAGCAACTACTATGACGTAGTTCTGTGGCTTCTTCCCTCTCTTGGACCCCCTTCCACCCTTGCTTTCTGTAGCAATGCCTCCTGTTATAGACCTTTACATATTTCTCCTGCAAGCCTTCTTTCTATAACAAAAACTCCCTTCTAAATGTGCCGTCATTAGTGAAACCCATTCTTGAGTATATGAGACAAGGACCCAGAGCTGCTAACACCATCAAAGTTCTCCATTACCCTGACAGTCTGGAACCTTGACTCCTAGTTCAACTGATCAGAGATAGGGAAATCTTTATACTTAAGAACCCCTGTTTCTCCTGTTCCATTATTCTAATACTGGCAGTCGTGAGTGTGTGTGTGTGTGTGTGTGTGTGTGTGTGTGTATGTGTGTGTGTAAAAAGACTGTGTGTGTGTGTGGGGGGTGCTAACATGTATGTGGATGGCACTTGTGTGGATGGCAGAGCACAGCCTGAGATGTTGGTCTTCACCTTGTACCTTATTTGAGATGGAGTGTCTTGTTTACCATCACACATGCCAGGCTGTCATTTGAGAAATGTTTCTACCTCTCATCTCACCTTAGGAATACTGGAACTGCCAGATAGGTGCTACTGCATCTAGCTTTGCCTGGGTTCTGGGAGTCTGCATTCAGGCTTTCAAGCTTCCATGGCGAGAGCTCTTTACTCACTGAGCCATCTCCCCAGCCCTACAACATATTTTTAGTACCTTAGCTTTTCTATCAAATACAGGTGAAACTCAAAGGATGCAAAGTTGCTAAAACAAGCAAGCTAGCAAACAGGTGTGCTTCCTTTGTAAGGACATGCCAAGGAGCCATTGCCAAACACTGGCAGAGATGGCCAACCAGGTGAGAGTGCAGGCCCTGTTCCTCAGCTCAGGGAGGCCTTACACAGAGCAGTTTGTCTTAGGACAAACCTCTACCAATGCAACATCATCACAGGCCTGCAAGGGGCGTGTGGACCTCAGTCCAGAGGCTCTTTCCCCCTGATTTAGTCAGAGAATTAGAATCTGCGATGATTCTCAACACTGGAGTCATTGACCTAGGTTACTCTTGTTGACGTCAAGGGGAAAACACTCTGCCTGGTCCAATTATGGAGACAAGAGATTTTAGCTGGATTCTTGTGCTGCCCTTCCAACCTGATTTTGCTAGACCACGGCTACCTTATGGAGTATGGTGAAATTCATATGCCTAGTGGAATATGACATTCAGGAAGTGAAGAGAGCATAAGAGGCGTGGGACATGCTTGCATTGACCATTTCCAGCCCAAGCAATGAATTAGCTTTTGAAAATCCTCACAAAGCTCCAATGTTTGAACCATGATTCTCTTGCTTGGGGGTCACAAGAGAACCTTTACACCTGGGCACCTGACTGTTACATAAACAGAGCCCCTAGCTAAGAACAGACCATGGAGCAATAAGAACCATGTGGGGAAAATGATTAAGTCAGTGGCAAGAAACTTTCTTTAAAACTTTTGTAATTGAACAAAATTGGTTGTGAAATGGATACAGTTAAGTCTAAGTCACAAAGGTTCTTTTCATTGGCTGGTCCACGGCATCTCATCTCTATTTGATAAAGGAAGAGTTGAGAGTCTAGATTTACTGGCTCACCAGAATCACCTAAGAGACAGTCTTTAAAGAAAAGTCCAAACAGGTAGATATACATGTGCACACGAGAGAGAGAGAGAGAGAGAGAGAGAGAGAGAGAGAGAGAGAGAGAGAGAGAGAGAGAGAGAGAGAGAGAGAGAGAGAGAGACTCAGGGAAGAAGATCCATACTTCGCCTCTAGCTGTTCACAGCAACAATGGAATGAACAGCCTGCTGAAATTGCTTGACAGCTTCCTCTTCCTGCTGTCAAGACAGTGACTTGTCCCCTAAATTAGAACCCAAACAATACTCTGGCAGGATTGAGGTCATTTTGTTACACAACTTCCTATCGTGCATAGCATTAGCAATCGCAGCAGCCGTGTTCCTGAATATTTAAGAGATAAAAAGAGAAGGCATGAGCTCTGTGGGCTGGGACCTCACTCCCAGACCAAGAATTTAGGTGAGATTTTTCATTTGAGCCTTGCACCCTGTGTCTGATTTTCAGTATTCCATCTGAGTGGATATAATTCATTTCAGGCCTGACAAAAGCTAGCTTAGAAATGACTACATGCTGTCTTGTTGGGGAACATGTATGGTTGGTTGAATATTTTGAGTAGCAATACGAAGTGGCCAGAAATGAATGCTTTAGCAACTTTGTGACCCCAGGCGAACTTTACAGCTTCCTCAGCAGGGAAGTGAGAAAAATGGTGTTTATCTGATAACTATATTAAAATATGTTTATCTCAGAGTTATTGTGGAGATTAAACAAACCACTAATGTAGAGTTAGAACAATGCCTGGATCGTACCGCCAATTCCCTACACATCACCATCATTAGTACCAGAGAGAGACCCGGTGTTTATTTTTTCTTAAGTGACCTTTGGCTAACTGAGTATGTGAAGGATACCTTTGTACATGATGGGGGTGGCTGTTGAGGAGAACCCCAAATAAAACTGTAGATCATTGGTCAAGTTCTGTCCTAAAAACCTAGGAATGGGAGACCATGATGATGATCTTAAAGTATAGATTAGTGAAGGGGATGGAGGAGAATAGGAAGGGGAAAAGAGTGTAACAGGGGCTGAATATGATCAAAATATATAATACACATATTTGTAAATGTCACAATAGAACCCGTTATTACCTATAAGTAATGTATGCTAAAACAACCTTTTAAAAAAGCTCACACTAAAAACAAATGATATATCCTACTAACCTGGAAAGTTCCATAATCTTCCTCAAAAAAACCAGTGCACTTACATTCACTAATGCTGCTTCTTGTAGGCATTAGGAGCCATACTTATGTTTCATTTAGTTCTTTAGTTATTTTCAAAGTTCAAATAGAGGTGGAAACCAGGGACCAAGTAGCAGATGAGACTAGGCCAGCAGCAGAAGAGACTCCTGAGGATGTGGTTAGATAATACTCAGTGAAGCAATGTGTTAACCTTTATTCCAACCACTCAGTTCTGTTTAGAAAAACAACCCTGGGGCCAGACACAGAGAGCTACTGTTGACTCACTGTAGTTTCTGCCTGGTCTAGAGGCTGTTATTGTTGATGTTGATGAGTCTCCCCCATATGACGAATTCTTTATTTATTTAACTGATGTATGTTTGTGTGTGCATTTGAACATTATTTGTCTACCTCAATCTGCAACTCTCCATTTCCTCTAGGTTAGCTATCCAGTTGAACCCAGGGCCCTCCTCCCTCTACCTCCTCAGTACTGGATTTCCAGGTGCATTATTCTTTGGCCTGGCTCTTTCCCTTTTTTCTTTTCTTTTCTTTCTTTTTTTCCATGGGCACTGGGGATAGAATCCAGGTCCTCATGGTTTTACACCAAAATGTTTACCCTCTAAACTGTCACCTTTTATCCCCCATAACATGTGTGAGATAAGTTCAAACAGTGGCTCCCTCTCCTAGTGGCTACATGCTTTTAGAAGCAAATATCAAGTTTCCATATCCATTTATTTTATTTTAGCGAAATATATATAACATCAAATATACCAGTTTAGTCAATGTACTGTTATAATGTCATATAACCACGACTACTGTTCAATTCCAGGACTAGTTCAGAATCCCGAGGGATACACTACCCATGTCATGAATACTCCCATCCCCCTATCCCTCAGCTTTAGGTACACTCTGTCTATATTAATTTCTCTCTTCCGGAAATATCAGGTAAACATGGCTGTCCAGTATTTGTCTTTTGCTGTTTGGTTTGGTTCACTCACCCTAATGTCTGAAGAATCATCAATATTGTATCATGCATCAGGATTTTATTACTTTTTCATGTTAAATAGTATCTATATCTATCTATCTATCTGTACATACATACATGCATACATACATACATACATACATACATACATACACACACTACATTTTGTTTATCCACTCATCTGGGGCAATGGTTAATTGGGTTGTTTCTACCTCTTAGCTGTCTGGGGCTTTTGAGAGTAATGGGACATTTCTTAGCTCAGTTGTGCATGACCCAAAGATGCCACACTTGTGGTCATCAAAAATTGACCTGAGGCAGTGGTTCTAAGTTTGTTTTTTCACCATAAAAAATAAAGATGTGCTTCTCATTGAAATAAGCAAAGTAGAAGCAGACTTTAAAAAACAAAACAAAACTCATTACAGCAAAGCAGGCCAGGGAGACATCTCAGCAGATGAGGAGTGCTTATTGCCAAGGATGTCACGTGAATTTGACCTTCCCAACACACCTGGTAGAAGAAAAAGTCACCTCCCACAAGTTGTCCTCTGACCTCCACCTGTATACACACACACACACACACACACACACACACACACACACACACACACACACAAATGCAATAAAGGATTTGAAAAATAATTATTACTGAAAAGGGAGAAGTTGAGGAAATGTGAGAAATGAAGTAAACCTGAGAAACTTCTGAGAGTTGGGAGGGGTTTCAAAGAGGCAAAAGGGCATTGTGTTTCCTTTGTCTGGGGTTTTATAGGGCAATGGAGGAAACTACACAAAGGCTAGGATAATATTTATTGAGATTGGCCAGTTCTCTGGGCTATCACAGGTTGGGCCCATGAGAGGGCCATGTCGTTTATTTTTGTTCTCCTAGATCAGCAGGGAGATGATCATGGGCTGCCCACTCAGTTAGGCAGGTCACCCGGGATCCCAGTGTTGTCCTCCACTGGACTGTGTGGTGACTATTAGTCACTTAGCCAGTATCACTTCCCTCTGACCTTACAGGTGTCTCAAGTGCTGTTAATTATCCTAAGCTGTCTTCATTCTCACATGTGCATGACCAGTTTGTTCCTTTGCCATGGCAAGAAGTTGACTGTCTTATCTACCAAGACAGCCCAATCTCTCTTGGTTATTTTATATTTAGCTCTTTGTCATAGATGATAGATAGATAGATAGATAGATAGATAGATAGATAGATGATTGACAGAATGATGCCATATATGCTTAGCTATTTGTCATAGATGGTAGGTAGATAGATGGTAGAAGATGGACAGTAGATAGAAGATTGATAGTATATAGATAGACATATAGATGATAGATAGATAGAATGATGCTATACATGGTTACATGTTCCTCCAGGGTTTGGGAAACCAGCCAACTTATCATTACTGTCCCAGAGTTGTTCCTCCTCTTATCTTGGTTAACTCATCACACAGCTACAAGTCCTTTTATACGTCTTCTTCAGTGTTTCAGACTGAGGCACTGAGACTTAATCTTCCTTTCAACTCCAGCCTCTCTTTTCATTGGCGCATGTGTGAGCAACTTGTAGTTTCCACAATGGGTCCCTTTCCCTTATTATCTGCAGAAAGCTATCTCTTGCCTCCATATCTTTAAAGGGGAACTATACTATCTATTTCACAGAGTTGTGAGGATATGGTAATTAGAGAAAGGCCTAGTATATACCAGGTGCTTAACTCAAATATTACTTTGAAGGCTTAAGGTTGGGAATGTGATTATAAAGGTAAAGATAATTCTTTTCTTCTTCCCGTTTTCCCGAGTTCTTTGTTACAATATCCCCAATGCACAGTATAGCTCTTACAATGGTGTGTGGAAGGGAGTTTCTCTGAAGGTGAGATTTAAGGTCCTGAAAGGAGGGTTTGGGGACTGGATAGAAGATAGAAACAGATATCTAGTTTCTATACATTGCTGTGCCAAAGAATCTTTATTAGCTGAAAGAGCTGCTTTTTCCAAAACAGCAATAGAGCTTAGAGCAAAGATAGAGATCTTTGAAACTCGATTCTCCTTGTTGCAAAAGCCTCAAGTGTTCAGAGCTGGGCCACTGGGACTGGAAAATAAAGGCTCTTATCTCCCTCCAATCCTTTACGTCTTTCCAGTACAGATGCTTTCTTCCAAACTCAGGAGGGCAGGGCAAGAGGCTGTGTTTTTCCCCTTTGAACTTAAAAGAAGTCTGTATCTCAAAGGATCTTGAGGACAAAGAATCCATTTTATCTTGAATTCTCCCTGTGGAAATGATATAGTGCAGAGCTGCTAGGGACTTCTTCCGAGCCCTTCTCTTTGGAAAGAGAATACAAAGTCAGCTTGAGGAAACTGCCTGGCCAAGGTCATAAAGAGGTTAGTAGGGAGCAGGGACTGAGCACGGTGAGCAGAGCTCCACCTTTTGGTGCTTTTTAAACCAGCTGGTGTCCAGCTGACTTTCCAAACTGCACTGTAAGGCGAGTGACTGACATAGCCTTATGAGAAGGGTTTCCGGAAGTTTCCATTGGGAGCTCCACTCATTACAAAGTTCCATACCGGGTACTACCAAGAAAAAGAGAAGGGAATAAAATCAGGCTTACTGGGGACTCTGGAGAGAAGAAAGAAAATTGATAATAGAGTAAGAGGATTTTTTGTGGGTAAGGCTGTAATTGGTATGAGTGGTCGCTGTCCCTTAAAAGATGCATCTGCATCCCAGTCCCTAGAAAATGTCAGTGTTATTTTGTGTGGTGGCATATTAAGTAATAAAATGCCTTATATGGCAAAAGATGCGATTCAGCTATGTCTTGATGATGGTACTCAATCCTAGGTGGTCCTGATGGACCCTAATGCAATCCCAAGGGTTTTTATATAGGAGAGAAGCAGTAGAGGCATAGCAGGGAACAGTGTGGGGGTTCAGCATGCTCCAATGTGGCCACAAGACGAAAAGCCCCTAAAGTTACCGGAACTGGGAGGAAACAGGAGTCTTTGGAGGGAACGCGACTCCATCAGTTTCCTCTGTGCGGATGTCAGGCTGGGCAGCCAGTGAAGGTAGAGCCCTGTTTCCTTCCTCTTCTCTCTAGCTCTAGAAGCTGATGTCATCTGTGCAGCTGTTGCCAGATGCAGAAGTTACTTCTTAAGTAATCTGCCATTGAGTGTTTGGTGAGAATCTTTGTAACATTCCTAACCAACAAGACGGTTCTACAGCAGTTCTCAACTGTGGTCACCACCCCTTTGTGGGGGTGGGAGGTGGGGATGGGGTGAGGGTGGAGTGTCTAAACATTCACAGGACTCACCTAAAACCATTGGAAAACACAAGTATTTACATTACAATTAGTAACAGTAGCAAAAGTACTATTTTGAAGTAGTAATGAAAGTAATTTTATGGTTGGGGGTCACCACAACATACAGAACTGTATTAAAGGATTGAGCATTAAGAAGGTTGAGAACCCCTGGTTTAGGGGTTAGGGAGGTTGCTCAGACATTAAGAGTTTGTATCGCTCTCTCCGAGGATCCAACTTTGGTTTCTAGCACACATATTAAGTGGCTAACACTAACCTGTTGAGTGGCTACAACTCCAGGAAACCTGATGCCTTCTGGATTCCTTCGGAACCTACCACACTCATGTGTACGAACCAGACCTACACATAGGAACCACACACACACACACACACACACACACACACACACACACACACACACACAATTTTAAAGTCTTAATTTTAAAAGGTTGCTTGACAGAGATCCTCAGAAGATAGGGAGGAAGGAGGAGGAGGTTAATGAAGCCCACTTTTTCATGGATTAAAGTCTCTTAAACGATGGCGATCAAAACAAACATTTTCTCTTTCCAAGACTGATGTTTTCGTGTATCTGTTACAATGATGGAAAACTGACTAGCAGAAACTGAATCTAAAAATTTCACAATGTACTGTGCATTAACTCTGCTTCTGCAATGTAATTAACAACTATTGTCTTTCTGTCATGAAAAAGTAACACAATTAATTTAATCTGTCTGGGTGTGTGGATATAAGGTGATTTCTACTCATTCATACTGGAATGAACCCTGCAATGGATTGCTTAGAAAGAAATCTGTGTGAGCATTCTTCATAATGGATTGCCAGATGAAGACCTGCTCAGTCAGAAGCTGTACCATTTTGGAAGCCTTTTGAATTCTAAATTGTTCTTTAGAAAGACACTGTGGACACCCTAGCAGCTGTTGTGATCATTTGCAAAAACTGAGTATCAGGAGCACTGAAGACATTGTCAATTTGATAGGAGATTTATGCTACTTGATACTGTCCAGAGCTTAGGTCCCCATGTTATGAGATTCTTTTTCAATAGTGTCACCATCTATCTTTACTGCTTTATACACACAGTTTTCCCGATAGAATTTAGACACTACTAGTCTCATCTTTCTTTTGCCCAACTGTTCTGGAACTGAATGGAGAATGATCTATGACAGCTTTGCATTCAGTCTAGAATGAGTGAGTTTACTCAGCATACAGCAAATAAAAGTAAAAGAATAAATGGAAAGGAGAACATAGAGAGGAGCAGTAGGTGCACATCAGAATATCACCAAAATCAGGCCCCCAAAACATCCAGCAGAGAAAACTGGAGTAGCCAAGGAAACATTACTAAAATTGAGGTTTACAAATGTTGTTCTTTTGCTGCAGCTATTGCCTAAGAAACACAAACATGAGACTCAGCGACTCAGCACCCACGTGGAGTTTGGGGAGAGGAAAAGGGGGGTAGCTGGTGGCCAACCGAAAGCGGGGAGAGAGAGAAAGAAAGACAGAAGGGCCCCAGAGAGAGAGAGAGCAAGAGAGCAAGAGAGAAAGAGCAGGAGCAAGAGAGAGGTGCACTGGGCGTGCTTGCTTTAAAAGGGGGACTTGCGCATGCGTAACCGGGTCCCCTGCTGAGCCAGGTAAAGCCTGAGGTAGTGATGACATGGCATCCCGCCCATTGTCAGGGGCGGAGTCAGGAGACTTCAGGCTCCTAACATTCCCACCTCTTATTGCTATTAAAAAGGTGGGGGTTGGGCATGGCCCAACAGGGTCTGGAGACTGCAGGTTTCCAACAACAAATACCAGCAGGAATTGACTGGGGGAGCCCTGTGAATGCAACCATCAGGGGTTCCTAGTGGCGAAAGCTTGGGGTGGGGCAGAGTATTCCCTTTTGTGAGGCTTTGGAGTGAAGAATGAATCCTAGCCAATAGATACCATCGTCAAGTTGGGTACCTGTAACCATCCAGCAGAAATGACTGGGGAAGACCGACTGAAGTCATCAGGCTGGAGTTCCAATTGAAGAGCCTTGGTCAGAACAGAGTCACATCCCTATAGAACAGCTCCACATTTCTCTTTGCCACTGCAGGCATTTTGGTATCATGGGATAAACAATGGCAAAGCTTGCTGGAAATGTTTCACCTTCTAACTGTTCTCTAGGGCACAATGTTATTATTCTCGGGCTCTTTTAATGTTTTCCTTTCTCTGTGTTACAGAGTTGAGGGTAGGCCTGATCTAGGACGGGGGTTCTGTAGGACACTTGGCATAAGCATACCTGGTTCTAAAGTAAGGGAAGGAGACAATCCCACTTCCAGAGACAGTGTCTCAGTGAGCTCAAAACTGCACATAACAATCACTGATAAAATGTACATTGTATCGCCCACAGTTATGTCAATTCACCCCAGCCTTCCCAGAAACAACACAAAACCTGCCATCTGCTACTTTTCAAAACCATATACTGATGGGAGGTGTCATTCTGTGAATATGTTTCTCTTATTGGTTGATGAATGAAGCCCTGTTGGCCAATAGAAAAGCACAATAGGTGGGACTAGGAGACAAGGAGGATTTTGGGAGATGTAGTAGAAGAGTCGAAATGTAGGATCAAGAAGAGTAAGAGGTCTGGACCCTTTCTCCAGCAAGCCAAGACCACGTGGAAACAGATTGTTAGAAATGGCTTAATATTTAAGGCAGAGCTAGCCAATAAAAAATGCTAATAACTGGCCAACAGCTTTGTATCTTATACAGCGTCTTTTTGGTCCTATGAAACCAGTGTTGGAAGTCCAAGGTTAAAAAGTCTATGCTTATTTCTGTGTTGGATGTAGCAAGAAGGGTCTATATATTTATGTCTGTCCGTCCGTTTGTCCATCCGTCCCTCCATCCATCCATCCATCCATCCATCCATCCATCCATCCATCCAATTGCTGTGAATAATAGTCAACCAGGAGGTGATGAGACTAGCTAGCAACAGGTTCTGTGGGCTTACTCTGAACTTTAGAATGATTGTCAGTTATTGCTGCTTAATAAGGATCAGGACAAGCAAATAGGCCGAAAAGATGTTTGTTTATTCAGGGAGAAATAATAACCAGTATGAGAAACATATTTACAGAATAATATCTCCCATCAGTCAGTGCTCTCTATTTGCCTCTGCTATTATATCTCTATTCACAACAACACCTCAGAAAGATGATTGAGAAGTTTTTCAAACTACATTGGAAGCAGGCCCTGGCTTTTAGTCCTTTATGCATCATTAAGTATTAGATGCATCTTGCTGAATCTGCCCTAGAAGCTTGTGATTTTAGATTTTCTGAGTGAGAAGTGGTGGAGCAATCGTGATGGACAGTCATTTCTCAAAATGAGGACATGAATGTTTAAGAGATAAATTCCTGGCATAGGAGCACATTGGGAGAGGACAAATAAGGCCATTTTCAAATGAGACTGCATTGTTAGAGAACACATATATGGTTTCTAAGTGGCGAAAAGCAGGTTTTCCATGTTTATATATAAAATATTTCTATTGACAAATGGGGAAACATTTGTTCCTGTTGCCACCTCTATGGGAATGTCTATGGGAATAGAGAGCTGGCATTTGCTTTCCATCTAAATAACTGCATGTGGGTAGTTAAGCTCCCTATTTTTATTTGTTATTTATTGTTCCTGCCTGATTTACTTATGGATTCTTTAATGTGTGCATTGGCCCATTGTCTATTTTTAATTTATTTTTATTCATTGAGAATTTAATAAATATATCTTATTTAATAAAAATATGATCATATGCACCACTGTAACTCCCCCCATGTTATCCCAACTTTGTTTTCCTCTTCTTCCTCCTCTTTCTCTTCCTTTTCCTCCATCTTCTTCTACATAGTACACTAAGTCTAGTTAGTGCTTCCCATATGTGCATGGCCATCAGGCCATCCACTGGGTGCTCCCTGATTTTAGATTGTAAATTTCCTCCTCTGTATCTGCTGCTTTATATTGAAGGGAAATCAGTGCAACACACAACACTTACTGTGAGGACTTTAACTCTGAGTTTGCATTTGACATCTTTCTTTCTTCAAGGCCACTATTTGATGCAATTTGATAGTAATGCTAAGACTGCAGACTGAATCCTTTCACCTGACATTGTGTGCCTTGATGTCCTTAATGCAGGCTACACATAAGCAAATAGGCTGTCTCAGGGCCTTAATACCCCTTGAGAAGCATTAAATTTGTATTTTTGTTGTTGTTTCTGGTAATACCGACATAACTGCTGATGGCATTCACTTGTGTGGAATGAAGCACTGACTCAGGCTATCTAGTGATGACTTCAGTTTTCAGGGGTCTACGTAGCTCTCAGTCATCTCTGGCTTACTCAGGGTTGAGTCATCTCTCTATAGCAGTCATGACGCCCAATTTCATGAGGAACAGTTCTGGGTTTATTTTGCTCAAGCTTCTTCTGAAAACCGAAAAAGCCTTGCCTAACACTCATGGCTTAAATTGGCCAGCCATAAACCCTGAACATAAAGGACAATGACTTGGCTTAATTACTGTCTCTGCCTCAGAGAATCTAACCCTGGATTCAGGACAAGGTTGGTATCTCCTAGTAGAAATTCTCATTGGGATCATTTCCGGAAAGGTTTGGACTGTGTTCCAGACCATTCCCCTGGGATCAAATTTCCTAGGCAAAGGAGTGGAGAGCAGAGTGTTTTACTTGAAGCTCTTCAGCTTTCCTTTTAGTGAGAAATAGGATGATTCGGTGACTGAAAGGGGCTTTTAATGTCAACTCTCCTGTTCCACTAACAAGATATTTATTTTCCACTCTCCTTCTCTCTTTCCTCTCCCCTCCCATCCTCCCTTCCTCCCTCCCCTCTCTTCTCTGTCCCCCTTCCCTTTCTTTCTTCTCTTCCCTCTCCCCTCTCTTTCCTTCTCCCTGCCCTTCATTCTGCTCCCCTTTCCTCCTTGCCACACACTCTGAAAATATCTTCATCGCAAATACATAATTATCCACATGCCTTATAGTTTTGTTATCTTGTTCTGGAAAAGGCAGACACACACACAGCTGCAGAAATCAGGTCAGTGGTTGCCAAGGACTGGCATTGGAGAAGAGGTACTAGAGAAATGCTTGCAATAGTGGAGGTGTTCTCAGTTTTGATTGTGGTGGTTCTCACACACCTGTGTCACTTGTCTGGGGCTGCCACAGAAAAACATCTCTGCCAGGTTGCCTTCATCAATGGAAATCCATTACCTGACTACTGTGGAGGCTGAATATCGCAGTGCTCATGGGCGCTCTAAGACCTCTCTTCTCTGCTTATTGAAGGCTATGTTCTCACGGTGTTCATATGTGGCCTTTTCTCTGTGCATAATACTGTTGGTGTCTTTTCCTCTTTGAGAGGGCATGAGGTACACATGCTTATAAAAGCAACAGAGAAGCCAGAAATGTTAAACCCACAGGCTCACTTTAATGGAAGAGATGTACATACCTGTTTTCCATCTAGAATACTAAAAGTGCATGTGTTAATAACCTGGCAATCTGCTATTCTGTAAAGCCAGGCCTCACCTGAGTACCCCTTATCCTGAGCATTGTCTCTCAGTCAATAGAACCCATCCTTATAAAAGACAGAACATGCACTTTGCAAAAGAGTTTGCTACTATGGTTATTACTAATCCTTCCTCCCTAGACCCTTATCCTGAGCATTGTTTCTCGGCCCACAGAAACCACTCTTGTGGAAGAGGTCACCGGTGCATTGTAAAAGATATGTACTTTGTAAGGGAATTTCAATGCAGTCATGTCTTAAGCTTTGTTTTGAGGAAAGTCCCTCCAAAGTTTTACTGTGTTTAAATATGCAAGTAAATAAATAAATAAATAAATAAATAAATAAATAAATAAATATCTTGGGGTCAGGCTCCAGAAGTTTGAACCAGCCTAGCTAAGAAAATCGTGTTGAACTGTATTTCATTTCAACATGGACAGCAGCATTTACAGGGCCCCCCACACTCTTCCTCAAAAGTCATGGGATTGTCCGGCTAGGATTACTTCCCCTATGCCTCTATTAAACTTAATTACCTCCTGAAAGGTCCTATCTCTAAATACAACCGTGCCCTACATAATGGAGGTGTAGACAAACATGGCATATGTTCAATAAAATGTGTCACTTAGTCTCGTCATGGCTTCTCAGTTCATAGAAATATGACAAAAGTCTCTGATGAAACATCTCTCAGGACATCCCAGTCCTGATTGTGATTACATGGCTGCTGTTCAGTCATTTGGATTTAGAGCTTCAACATGGAGATTTGGGGCACATACAATTTAGATCATCACAACCATATATTAAAATATGCGGAGTTGTATACCTGAAAAGAGTACATCTGCTTTGTGTGTGTTATAGCTCAGTAAGCAAAGTAAGCAAAGTGATGCATTAATCATCATGTAAAAATTGCTATTCACTTAAAGCAAAAAATACATCTGTGTGATTATCCAGAAAAATATATTTTTTTTGTTTTTAATGTCATTCATTTTTTTTGAAGAACAATGACAAAGAAACAAGACTCACAGGCCACTCCCAGTGGTTGTGCTGAACAAATTACATATCCCTTATGAGTGATACTGCTTTGGACTCTGTGATGTGTTTAGGAAACAGAGAAATTCAGGGCAGAGCATTGTTGTGGAAGTAATGTATAATGCAGGTTACATTAGAATGTTACATCGGGATGGGTTTCTCTGGAGAAGCAGATGGAGTTTGTTGCTATAGGTGAGAGCAAGGTTCATGTTGCTTTTCTATCTATGACATTTGGGAAATGGTTGAGGTCAAGGTTGAAATAATTTAGGGCATGTAGCCAAAATGTAGAGAGCATAAGACTTTGGCTTTAATCTTGGATTTAAATCAATCAAATTGAAAAGTCATTTCATCTGGATCTGCATTCTCTCGCCTGGAAAAGGGGCCCATGAATGCTGGGATGAGGTGTTATATATAGTGAAGACTCAAATCAAAAAGCAAAGACCACAGACACAGGGACTGTCCCTAGGAGGCATTTTAAGATATTACTATTGCATTGTGTGAGGGTGTTTTGCCTGCATGTTTATCTGTGCACTACATGTGTGTAGTGCCTGTGGAGGTCAGAAGAAGGTGTTGGATTCCCTGGAACTAGAATTACAGAAAGAGTGGCCGTGTCAGTGCTAGGAATTGAACCCAGTTCCTCAACCACTGAGCTATCCCTCCAACCTCCATCCAGTAGGATATCCTTGATATTTGCTACCAAGCATCAGTTGTACAACAGATTTATAACGGATCAGGTACAAAGATAGTGAGAGACAGACTTTTCTAGTTTTTGAGGTCAGTCGCAGTCTAGCACCCTGGAGAGCTCCCTTTGAAGGTCAATGGCTGTGCCTGTGGAATGCTGGAAGACTTTTCTCCACTAAGACCCCAGAGCTGGGAAGTCTTTTTGGAAATGTCTGTCTCCTATGATGATTAGATTGATAGCCAAGGAGCTGGGGACCTCGTTGGTCACCCAAGAATATTTGGATTCAGTCAGAAAGAGAAAGTATTTCTTCTAATCTAATTGACGTTTTCACAAGATCTCCCAAGCTGAGTAGCAGTAGTTCAGTTAGAGATGAATAAAAGTAGCGAGGAAGTGTTAATATGTCTACTGCTTCATATGTTTCTAGTGCTCTGTGTTGAAATATTAGATGCCTGCATATTGATCTGGTTTTGTTTATTGTTTTGTCTTCCTAAACAGGTGACTTAAAACAAACTGTTGCTCTTCTTTGGGTTTAATTTTTTGATTATATGAAAGAATTTTGAGACAGTATTATTATTATTATTATTATTATTATTATTATTATTGTGTGTGTGTGTGTGAGAGAGAGAGAGAGAGAGAGAGAAAGAGAGAGAGAGAGGAGAGAGCACTCATGCATGCATGTAGAACTTACAGACTATAGCTTTCAGAAATCAGCTCTGAGAGTCAACTCAGGCCGTCAGGCTTGCATGGGACATGTTTCTCCTCACTGAGCCATCTCACCAGCCATCTAGAATACCATATGGTTTGAAAATGGAAACGACCATAATCATTTTTCATGAAATATTTACTCTGTGGTAATGCTGGTGCTGTGTGCTGAAAAGCTAAACAGTTAGGTAGACACTGACAGACATATCCTGGTTTGAGCTTTTATCTCATCCACAAATCAATGTACTCCATTGATTTTTATCTATGGTATAGAAGACATTTTAATTTTATACATGACAGAGTTAGGTTAAAACATTACCAAAAAGCAGGCATGATGGCACACACCTCTAATTCCAGTACTTGAGATGAAGATGGTGAGTTCTAGGCTAGCCCAGGCTACCTAGTAAAGCTCTGTCTCAAAACACAAAATGAAGCTAAACGGCAAGAAATTGAAGTAAAATAAAGCAACTCTGAAGTTGTGGATTAGCTGATACTTAGCAGATAGGTACTCATTGTATATTAAAGTCCAATTCCAGTTCTCAACTCAGTTCTTAAAGGCATAGAACAAGAAGTACAGTGCTAACTCCAAGCATCTGGTCTATCGGCTGTGTTCAGCTCCAATATGAGCATTACTCAGTGTGGTCATTATCTTTCACTGTCAGTGAATAATATGGGATCAGCTAGGACATAAACTCCAGGATGTGTCTGTGAAGATGTTTCCAGAGTGGCTTAACTGAGGTCAGACACACCCTGACCTCATGGGCTAAATACGAAGGAAGAAAGGAGGAAGTCATGCAGTCTTCCTCTTCCTGACAATGGCTACCATGTGACCACTTGCCTCATACTCCAGCCATTGTGACTACATTACCATGATGGGCTGTGCTCTCAAATTGTGAGCCTTTCTGGAGTTTTGAGGGTTTTTTTTGTTTGTTTGTTTGTTTTTGTTTTGTTTTTTTTCATCACAGCAAGGAGACATATAGCCAAATGTGCATAAGCACACAGTAATGGTAGCTACAAAGAGAGAAAAGGCTCAACTCTTCCTAAGATCTGTCTACACAGCTTTACAGTATGAAAGGTAAGATGGGAACTACCTCCCTAATGTCTTCGGATTATAGCTCCCCATCCATTTCCCTCCCACTTGCTCATTTGAGAGCAGAGTATGTCTCACACAATGTGGTATTTATTTCTGTATATCTAGTTCATAAGTCTTCAAGTTGCAAGAGATAACCAATCTAATAAAATTGGAGCAACACCTGGATTTACAAAAGTATGTGTTACCAGAAGACATAGTTTTTGTTGATAACCAGTGAGTACCAAGGTCATCATGGGCAACATTAGCAGAAGATGTGGACACTAGGCAGTAAGAGAATTCAGTTCTGTATCAGGTGGGTGAATTCCCAAGCAATATACACTATTCTAGATAGCACTTGTAATGAGAGATGGCAAATCTGGAGATTATCCAAAGGAAAATGAACAAATGGGTGGCAGGACAACAGAGAGGGTGGTGTATTCACTTTGGAGTCAGACTTGATCAGTTCCAATCTTTGACACTTACCATGTCACCTCATAGAAGTCACTTAGTCTACCTCAGGCTCAATTTTCACACCTATACCCTGGAACTAATAGCAGCACCTATTTCATGGGCTGGCAAGGATTGCAGCTATGAAGACATATTTTCATTTACATTAAACAGAACTGTGTTACATCAGAAATGTTGAAGTTTGGGAATTGGAGTTGGTGTGAATAGAAGGTGATAAATATCTCTTAAGCATTTGGATGGACATCACTGGGAAGATTTACTAGAATTGCTTTTTATTTTCATTAGATTCAAAAGACAGAATTCAGTCAAAAAGAAGTCTGCAAAGAATGAGATGAAATAGCTTCAACATATGACAATTTTTAAAAAATATAATTAAAATTGTTTGAAACTGGAACTCAAGCCTCTAACCAGGTGGTCATGTTTGCACTAACTAAAGGGAGTTCAAGTGGCTTATTTCCATGTCTTGGAAGTGGTACAGAAGGGACCCCTGTACAGTCACTGGCCAAGTGAATTTGGACTCTTAGGTGTTCTGGCACTGGGCCTGAGAATCTAGGAGTTGGAAATCACTACCTGACCAGCACCTCGGCTGATTCTGATCAGCCAGTCTCTGGGTGTTTTTCCCAGGTGGAATTGGAGGATGGGGCTTCCTTTCACCCATGTTAGGCAAAGATTGAATTCTGGTGTGAAAGTTCTTCAAACAGGGACGGGAAAACAAATCAGGAAGGCCAAGGATGTGCCTCAGTTCATGAAATTTACCTAGCAAACAAAAGTTCTGAATATGATCCCCAGCACCACAAAAATTGGATGTGGTGCAGACTTTTAAACCCAGCACTTGGAGGGTGGAGGCTGAAGGACCCCTGCTACAATAAAAGCATCACTCAGAGGTTGAAAATCAAGGTCACCTTCAGCTATATGGCTGGTCTGAAGCCATCCAAGGCTGTATATTAGACCCTACCTCAATAAAAGAGAAGGAAAAAACAGAAAGGAAAAAAAATACAAGTGGCAGGTATATTGTGTAGTTACTCAGTTAGAAGGAGCTGTTGAGTTAAGGAGTGCAATGAGAAGGCAAGACCAGTGTGTGGGGATATCTGGGAGCTAGTGAGAGAATTTGCAGGTCACTCAGTTAGTTCTGTGACCCATGAAGCACTTACAAAGAATATCCTTGTGGAGAGATGAGCTAAATGATGACTAAAAGCAATTGCAGACCTATTACTCCTTCTGTCTCTGTTGTGGTTTGATGTAAAATGGCCACCATAGGCTCATGGCAATGTTTTGGGAAGTTGTATAACCTGGATAAGATGGGTACTAGCTGGAGAAAGTTGTTGACTGCTCTGTGTGGGAGTGGGAATCAGGTTTATAAATGAGACCCACTTCCTGTCTCCTTTCTGGTTCCTGATGCTCCCAGATTCAAGCAGACTCCAGCCTTCCCAGCCACAATGGACTGTATTCCTTTAAACTGTGAGCCAAATGAAATGTTTCCATCTTCATTTGCTTGAGGCAGATATTTTATCACAGCATGGGACAGATGACTAATGCTCTCACTGTTCTCATGCCAGTGCTAAACTTAATTATACAATGTGTGGCTAATGGCCCCAAACCTTAATGATCCCTTGCATTCATAGTATACAGGAAGGTGGGGGCATTCTGTGACATTGTTCTCCCAGCCCCATGGACGCAGGAAGCACTTAGAGGTCCATTCAAAACAAAAGTGACAAATCACAAGACTGGAAAGCACTGGCCAAAGTTTTCTCTGAAATGACAAGTTCTTTTGCCTATGGTGAATCCAGCTTCTGGTAAGTCAGCACTTCTGTTTCTGTCTCAAGGCAATCCTTAAGTTAATTAGCTGCAATTATTAGGCCTGCTGCAGCAGAATGCACAGTAAGAAAGGAAGGAAATGAAGGCACCAGAGAGGAGCAGTTGAGTGTTCTGCTAATGGCTAATGGCCACACTGACCAACTAAATCCCACCCCAAACCTCTCCAAAATCCAAAGCAAAACTGACCCGAGAACTCAGAGAGAACATAGGGCAATTTGAACTGAAAAAAAAAATGTGTACTTACACAGTGTTCTCTCTAGTCTCCTCCCACATTCTGAGGCGATGAGATGTCCCCGAAGATGGATTCCTGTGGGAATAGATCACAGCAGGCAAGAAGAACAATGAGGCTTGTTAGAAGCTCTAGTTGGGAGACTTCTTCTCTTATTATATGTGTGATTTGGGGCCAGTCGGTTTCATTAGTATGGAATGAAGATAGAGACACCAACTTCAAAGGGTATAGGAGCCTTCTATGTGAAGCACGCATGGCCCTGTGCTCCGAATTAGATACAGGAAGCTGATTTCTTGGCTACGCTCCCTGTGACTGGAACAAACCTTGGAAACCGTATTGTTAATAAACATTTGTATAATTTTGGTGAAGTTTCTTCTCACTGCACTTGGACATGGGTGTTTTTCTACCTTTAAGTTTGTATCTTACTCTACCAAATACTCTATTCAAGCAAACTACACTATTCTATCCTAATCACCAAGTCTGATCTCAAGTCCCTAGTGTTCACTTTAGTGTTGCATGGGAGGCAATCCAAATAAATAAACTCATCCTGAACTGGGAATAACTGATAGCATCTGCAAATTTTCAGTTACACTTTCCAAAGAAGACTTGCAACCAGGTTAGTGATGGGTCGATTCAGGGATGCACTCATGTATTGAGGACAAACATGTGTTCAGACCACATCATGACCTGGACATAGGTGATACAAAGGAGAATCCTTCTTTTGCAGAAGCCTAAGAAGTCAGGGGTGCTGTAGGAATATGTCCACATTTCCTGTAACCTCAAAAGTTGTTTCACTTTGTGATAGTTTCATGGAGGTAGACTGCCATTCTGTCTACCCCTTAGTGCATTTAAAAAGGTTTACAATAGGAATAAAGTTAACCTGAAGTTGTAAGAACATATTTCTACTTTCAAGGTGCTTGTTCACATTAGAGTTGGAGAAAAGAAAGCAGAAAAGCAGGCTATGGACTGTAGGACAGGTGTTCACAGGCCAAGAAGAGAGTCTCCAACACAGTGCTAAGGGAGGCTAGAGGCTGAGAAAAGATTGTGTTGAGAAGGGGATACCTCACCTTAGCCTTGGAGCTGTGAGCATTCCAGACTTTGATCCACGCAAAGCTAAGCTACAATGAAAACATGTCAGAACCCTTGGGTTTATTGAATTAAATTGCTCACAATACATAACACACTTCCATGGAAGGATAGTGAGGTAAGAGCAAGAAACAAGGCTGGATGGGCGGATGGGAGTATGTTCTACAAACACCATGACCTAAAGCAACTTTGGGAGGCCTGGATCTATTTCAGTTTATAGGCTACCGTCCGTCATTGAGGGAGCTGTTTGATATTCCACACAACATTATCTCCAACTGAGGAACTCTCCCAGTCAAGGACAAACAACAGAAACTAGAGGAATGCTGCGTATTGGTTCACAGATTTTTAGCCTGCCTTCATCTGCAGCTCAGGCTCATCCTACTAGAGAATTATGCTGCTTATAGCAAGTAGACCCCTGATCTATAAATTAACCACCAAGGCAAACCCCTTCTACAATATGCCCACAAGTCAATCTGAAGAAATTCCTGAAGGCTCTCTTCTCAGATAATTCTAGGCTGTGTTGGCAGTTAAAGCTGCATAGCAGAGCCACTTTGGGAAGAGTGGCCTGGTTCAGCCCTTATGGATAAATGGTAAGTTTAGTTCACTGGAGGCTTCTCCTTTCTCCCTCAGGTGATATCACCATATAGAGCCTAGACAGACATCACCAAAAGAAGAAATATGCTTTTGTAAAACCTCAGCTCTCTCTTCCTTGAGGAAAGATGAGAAACAGAGCTGTGGCTCTTCTTAGCGAACGCTGGAGAAGTTGGCAGCCTTTGCTCTTCTGTGGAAAATGGCTGGAAGGAGCTTGAAGGAGATTCAAAATCAGACTCAAGCAAGGCTTCTTGCTGTCTCTGAGCTACATGGCTAGATATTTCTGACATCCCAGGAAAAGGTGAGTATCCATGCTCAGCTGCTTTCCATGCTTATCAGCTCTTCAGCCCTAGAGTTTGCTGTTTGCCGTGACAAGACCCATGTAAGACTCCCAAGTCAGTCCAGGACACTGATCTTGTGTCTGCTCAGTTTGCAATAGAGTTTGACGAAGATGCCTGCTCCGTCTTTGGAAACTGGATGTCCTTTTACCTCCTCTGACTCCTGGCATCCTGACCCCAGTTCATTGCCATGGAGGCTGGATTATGAAACACCTACCCTCCCAAGATGCCCTTTGCTTCACTTTCAAATAATTATACAAGCAATTGAGTTTTGTTGCAGAAAAGATATGAAACTGTCTCAGTATTACTGAGAAAAAAATTATAATTTCCCCAAGTTCAATATCGTGCTTGAAGTTTTAGTTCCTGCTTCTAGACACACAGAGATACGTGGATGTGTGTTATAATCAGGGATCATGGTGCACATGCTTTCCATAAATCCTTCAGTAGCATGTGATTAGTCTATTTCTGTGTCAATGAACTCACTGCCACATAGATATATACTATTCCAATGCAGAGGTACATCCCAATGTATCAGAGCATTCCCACTGTGAACACTTAGCATATTATCAAATATATATACACATATATATGTATTTGATATACATACATACATACATACATACATACACATAATCTCTTTAGGTACTTCTAATACATTTATTTATTTTTCTACCATAGGAAAAATTTTCCTCACTTCCTCCTCCTCCTCTTCTTCTCCTCCTTCTCCTTCTTTCTCCTCCTCCTTTCCCTTTTTCTTCTCCACTTATTCCTCCTCCATCTCTAGTTCTTTCTCCCCTCTCCCCTTCTTCCTCTCCTCCTCCACCTTCTTTGAATTTCTGTTTTTTGAAGCAAGGTATCATGTAGCCCAGGTTGGCCTCAAACTAGCTATATTGGTATGGTAGCTATATTCTGATCCTCCTGCCTCCATCTCCTGAGTCCTGGGATTACAGGCATGCACCAACATATTGGCTTGTGAGGGATAAGAAAACTGAACACAGGTCTTTCTGTGTGCTAGGCAAACTTTCCTAACAGAGTTATATCCCGGGCCCATGTCTAGGAAGAATTTCCTAAAGTAGAATTTCTGGGCCAAATGTTTTCAAAGTGTGTGTGTGTGTGTGTGTGTGTGTGTGTGTGTGTGTGTGTGTGTGTGTGAGAGAGAGAGAGAGAGAGAGAGAGAGAGAGAGAGAGATGTGTGTGTGTGTGTAGGTGTATATGTGTATGTATATACATATATGTATGTATACTCAGTCTGCCTTATAAATACATTGTATGAATGTATATTATCATCAACAGTATAGAAATATTCCTTCTCATTGTCATTATAAATGCCACAACCATCATCATCATAGCTAATATATGATAAACAGTATATGCCTAGTAACTGTTTAAACATTATATTCATAGCAAGTCACTGAATTGTCACATTAGCTGAGTGGCAGATACTGTGAATATTCAAAATGCTCAATAGAGGAACTACAATGCACGGTCATACCTAAAAATTAAATTTGGGTAAACACCAAAGTGAAAAAAAATATTTCCATCTTCAAATCTTACTTCAAAAAGTAATCGCTATTAGAAGTTTTATATTAATTCATCCAGATATTTGTATGCCTAAATTACGGGAATGCCAATATATCCATTTTAAGCATAGATGAGATCATATTACACCCGCCATCATTCTTTTGCAACCTGTTTTTTCTTTTTTCTAACAATATTGCTATGACCACCTTTTCACAATACTCCATGAAAATTTGCCTCATGATCTTTGTTTGTTTGTGAGGCAAGGTTTCACTTACATAGCCCAAGCTAGCTTTGCATTGGTGACTATCTCTTCTGCCTCTACCTCCAGAGTGCTGGGATTTCAGGCATGTGACACTATCCCGTGGCCCTCGCTTCCTTTCACAAGCATGGCATTCTAGTGTATGTATGTACCATCTAGGTTCACATATGTGTCTCTCACCTCACTCAACCAGGCTGTAAGGTTTGTAGATCTAGAGCACAACCTCATGGAACTTAGGAAAAGTCTGTGCTCACAGCATCTGACCTGTGAATGGAAAAGGGTATTCTCTATAGAATATAAGTTCCCTCAAAAGCTCAGTGTAGTGAATGGAATAGCCAATGAGAAAAGCTACCCCAACCAATGCAAATATATATATATATATATATATATCTCCACTTAAATAATGCTATATGAAACTGGATAAGGTTGACTTGGAGACCCTGGGAAGTCTTACCCAGGTGTATTATTTGGCAACCATAATATCAAAAGTTATATTAAGAATAGCATATTGAGTGGTGGCCTGAGTTCTGGCAGTGGGCAGGCCAGGTACCATGCTACAGAGGACTAAAACAATCTTGTGTATGTATGTGTGTGGGCATATGTGTGGAGGTCAGAGGATAACTTCTGTATTAGTCCTTGAGACAGTGAATTCTCCTGACTCTGCCTGCTGCCCCATCTCACCACAGGAGATGACAGGAGAGCTGAGATTACAGGTGTCCATTATGGTGCCAAGCTTGCATGACTTCTGAGGACCAGAGTCATGTCCTCACATTTTCATGACAAGTCCCTTCCCTACTGACCCATTTCCTCAGCCTCCAATCAGGACTCTGATCCTTTCTGTTTGCCATTGCATTCCTGGTTTATACTGCCGGACCACAGCTGGACCACAGGAGTCCTCCATAGCTCTGACAGCCTATGATGTCCAAGCCAATGCAAAATCCACCTTTGTGAGCCAGAATGTGGGAATGGGCTTGGCAGCCCATGTTCCCTACAGAATAATTTTAAGCCTTGGTCTGTGCACTTAACGTTTCTTGGGGATGGAAAACTCCATGAGGGAGAACATGCGATGCAGTCTCAGAATGAGAGTGATGAGTGCTCCAGCTCCACCCATACAGTCTTCCAGAAATGGTACGAGAGAAAAATCAGTCCATGTTCTTCATGCCTTCCCATTGCAAGCAACATCCAAACACAGTCACGATGTGGAAAGCTCTGTTTTCAGCCCCCAGGGATGCACTAGGTAGGCATATGTAAATTTACTTAGATTCAGAAAGTGAAAAGCGGTGCAGCTGACAGCACATTGATTATATATGAAATGAAACAAAATAGTAGAGTACAAACTAACAGGATTGTGAATGACTTCCATCTTTTCTAAACTTTGCTGCATTTTTCTCATTTTCCCAGATGAATAAGCATTACACACACACACACACACACACACACACACACACACACACACACACACACACTAGGGAGCAGAAATACAGTGACCTGGGATTCAGGAGCCATCCTGGATGCTCTAGACACAGAACTTCTGAAACAGGTCCCTGCCAATAATGGGCTGGCTGCAGGAGACAACGAAGGCCACACCATGTTTCAACCAGTGTATTCTGTTCATTCTCCTTTTTTCTTTCCTTCCTCCTTCCATTTTATTCCTCCCTTTTTTGTTTCTTCCCTCCTTTCCTCTCCATGTCTTCTTTCTTTCTGATTATTGTTGTTTATTTGCTTTGCTTTTTTTTTTTTTTTTTTTTGAGTGTGTGTGGTATTAGGGTCTCGAACTGAGTACATGGTACATTCTATGCAAACACTCTATATAAATGTTTGCATATATGTATATATGCAAACACTCTCAACTTCTGATTCTTTATTATTCCTGGTCATACTTTCAAAAACAAATACAATCATTGTTTAAAAAATAAAGCAACAAAAAATTCTATTCCTGAATACGTAACTGCAACAAAATTTACTTAAAATGAGAATACAAGGCAATGTTCTAAAAATTAAAGATCGTCTGAGGCTCCAACGCATCTCCCATGTTTCATATTGTCAACACTCCCCGAATGGCGGTGAGCTCATTATTTTTGCATTTCGGAACATATTTGTTAATATACCCTAGCAACTAGAAAATCAATGCACCACCATATGCCTAAGCTAAGACCATTTGTCACGGTTTGTGTTCCCTCCAAAGTGTTCAGGACAGACCTCCAGTGTGGGGGATAGTTACTTGAAATGTCAAACGAAAAACACACTAGCAAATGGTGGTGGTGGTGGTGGGAGGAGAGGTGGAGTTAGTTCTGATCCTCTGAAAGGACTCAAAATTCTGTTGACACTTCCTACTACTGTTGTTCACTGATCAATGATGTCACTGCTGAGCATGGGTTTTCGGGACACATCTTCCTGTCACTAGTGGATTCATTCTAGAAGCAGGAGGAAAGGCCAGGAGAAGGAAAAGCTGCAGGATCACATACACTCCGGAGCAAGAAGGGCTTCAGAAAGCTGCAAATGAACTCTCCTCCTGTGCCTTTTATGTAGCTGGCAGGAGGCCCGACTCCTCCTAGGAAGATAAAGACTTGGCTTGATTTAGAACCTAGAACTTAAACTTCAGGCAGCAGCCCCAAGACCTAATTGGTCACTGTAGTCTTTCAACTCTTATCACTGCACCTGGGGAGGGTGAAATGGCAGCTGTGGTGGCTGCCACTCTCTTTGTCTTACAAATTGCAAAACCATAAACTGCCACACACACCTCCACACCCTCCTCTCTGCCTAAGGTCAGGACGCTGAAACATCTCCGAAGGGTCCTGAAGACGTTCATTTTTATGGGGCAGTCATTCTCATTCAGCAAAAGAAACCAAAGTTACCACCAGAGAATGGAGACTCAATGATGTGTTCAGCCCTGTATGAGGTGCTTTGGTGTGTGTGTGTGTGTGTGTGTGTGTGTGTGATATCACACATGTGTGGGAGATCACTCAGGCTACTGCATTAGATATTTAATATTCAATCAAGAGATTCAAAGAGTAGAATTACCAATTAAGAGGGAGCTTAGCCTTTGTATATATGTATATAGATCTAGTCTAACCTAAAAACTGCCAGGTTTTCTTTTTTTTTTTTTTCTTTTGTTGTTGTTCTCCTCCTATTACTCCTCCTCCTCCTCCTCCTCCTCCTCCTCCTCCTCCTCCTCCTCCTCCTCCTCCTTCTCCTCCTCCTTCTCCTTTCCCCCAGGGACAGAGTTTCTCTATGTAGCCTGGTTATCTTAGATCCCACTCTGTAGATCAGGCTGGCCTCAAACTCAAAGATCCACTGGCCTCTATCTCCTGAGTGCTGGGATGAAGGGCATGTGCCACTATGCTGGCTTATTTGTTTTCTTAACAAAATAAAATTGTATGTCATGTTCTTAGGCAGAGGTTGACTCTCACTTACCTAGACTAAAGCATGAGTGGTGGTGGGGGAGACCAGAAACAAATTGCTTCTTTTGTAAGACCTGCAAGAGCGTGGTCCCTCACGCTCCCACTCAGGAAAGGCGTCCCCCCCCCCCCAATCACTCACAAGAAGCGGTCTTGACACAAAAGCATGAGGTCCTTTATATTCCAAGTGCACTGGGGCCAACACCCATTGCCACGCAGGGGCAGAGGGCTGAGTACCCTCGGTACAGGATTGAGACAGCTTTTATAGGATTACAACAAAGCCCGCGCATCGTGAACCAATCACCTCGTAGCATCCAGTGCGGACCAATTAATTCAAACTATCCAAGCCTGTGCTTAGCCCAGGAAGTCTGCTTTTGTACAGGCTTCTGGGTGGGGCGACAAGGCTCATTTCCTGTGTTCATTCACTCACAGGCTGTTGTAAACATTCAAGTAGGTGACCCTCAGTTTGGGATTTAAGACTCCCAGCTTCCTGGGGTCACTGGAAAGTTAGGCTAAATTTTTCTATCCTAACACTTTCATACACAGGCAAAATCAGAGGCAGAGGCACATGGTGGGGTAGATAGCTAAGGTCTGACATACAAAAGGATGCATAGTGTTTATAAGAAGGTATATGTAGCATAATAAAGGATATACATACACATACACAGAATAAACACCAGACTCATGTTCACTGAGAAGAGTGCTTGTTCATCTCTCAAAGACATTTAGTAGGCACTGGTTTAGAGAACAGACTTTACAATTCCAGTTGCCAAGACTGTCAAACTAGGAAAATGTTATAACACCTCAGCATTATAATGACAGTTCAGAAGATACTACTCTCTGTGTTCTTGGTAGCCTTTTTCTTGTTTCTTGGTGAGTTTCATGAAGTCAGAGTTCATAACCATTGTGGGAGCTGATGCATCCTGGGAGCCCTGCACTGGCCTGTACTGTACAAACATTTGTCAGAGAAGCGGTCGACAGGTGCATGCAAGCTTTCCTGGAACCAAGCATGCCTTCTCCTGTATCTGCTGTAAAGATGAGCTGAAGGTGGCATTGGGGCAGTGCTGATATTCAGTTACCTCCCGTTTTCAAGTGGGTAAACCATTCATACACTTAGGTAATTCATTATTAGTAAGGAATAAGTCTTAGCACAGCCTGCAACTGATGGTGACTCACTAGTGTGCTATGACTCTATGGCTTTTGGCAGCCTCTGTAACCACAGTTTATCACTCCTTTGCTCTATCTGATTGGACACCTTCACAAGCCCTGTTTATACAAATCACTATGAGAACAGTGCTTCCTTACAAAATGGAAAATGAGCAAATGAATGGAAAGGGGTGCAAAGTTCAAGAGCAAACTGACTTAGACCAAATATCAGGAGACTGTGTGCGTGCATGCGTGCGTGCGTGTATGTCTTCATTCATTTCTCTGGAGACTTGTGCCTCCCCAGCTCTGGCATTACAAGTTTGCACTAGTACACACAGCAAACACTGAACTGAGATCTCTCTCTCTCTCTCTCTCTCTCTCTCTCTCTCTCTCTCTCTCTCTCTCTCTCCCCCCTCTCCCTCTCTTTCTCACCCTCCCCCTTTCCCTCTCCCTCTCCTTCTCTGTCTCTGTCTCTGTCTATGTCTCTCTCTTCTCAGACATAGGGAAAATGGTTCTCCTCCTGGGAATGATTACAGTTCTATAATATCAGGTTTTTCTACTCTTCTCCATAGCAATCAGCTTCTTATTTCTAATCTTCAGTGATAAGAACACCTTTATCAATCTGACTGGTGCTCTGGATTCCAAATTCCACGAACATGTTTGCTCCAAGCTTCTCCTGAACAAGACAGCATGTTCCCTCTCCCTTGTGTGGCTCAGGCTTCTTCTGAACCAAGCCCCCTTCCCTTTTATAAACTTTCTTCTGAGCTTCCTATTGCATGTCTGCCACCTTTGGATTGCACTTGAGGCCACCAGCCTGGAGATATGCTAAATGGTGAATCAATGGTTCCCAGCATATGGCTGGGTCTAAGCTAAATAACAGATGAGTACAGGAAGAGGATGAGTACAGGAAGAGAAAACATAGGTGCAGACTTCCTGTCATCTTGGAAACAGGTTAAAGTTGGACAGACAAGAAGGTTAAGGTTGAAGAGAACTGCTACAGGAGATTCAGATCAGTGCATCTTACTTTCTATATTCCAAACACTAGTAATTACTAATATAGACCAGAGGTAGAGTATTTGCCTAACATGGCAGCATCCTTGGCTTGTTTCTAGTAATGCCTATCCATGTTGCATCTTGCTGCTTCCCAGCAGCCTTGGTTCTGGGCACATATGTTCTCTGGTTCATACTACCACACTGTGCCAATAAGCAGTTTAAATAGATAAGCAATTTAAAATAGACCTATAACCCCAATGAAATAGAAGCAGTCATCAAATGTCTCCCAACCAAAAAAAGCCCAGGGCCAGAATTCTACCAGAAATTCAAAGAAAAGCTAATACCACACTCCTCAAATTGTTTCACACAATAGAAGCAGAAGAATCATTGCCAAACTCTTTTTATGAGGCTACAATTACCTTGGTACACAAACCACACAAAGACACAAGTAAGATAGGGAACTACAGACCAACCTCCTTCATGAACATCAATACAAAAATACTTAATAAGATACTGGCAAATTGAATTCAAGAACACGTCATAAAAATCATCCCCCATGATCAAGTAGGCTTCATCTCAGAGATGCAGAGATGGTTCAACATAGGAAAATCCATCAATGTAATCAACCATATAACAAACTGAAAAAGAAAAAAACACTCAATCATCTCACTAGATGCTGAAAAAAGCCTTCAACAAACTCCAACAACACTTCCTGATAAAAGTCTTGGAGATATCAGGGATAACAGGAACATACCTAAACATAATAAAGGCAATGTACAGCAAACCAATAGCCAACATCAAACTAAATCGAGATAAACTCAATGCAATTCCTCTAAAATCAGGAACAAGACAAGGATGTCTACTCTCTCCATATCTCTTCAATATTGTACTTGAAGTCCTTGCTAGAGCATTAAGACAACAAAAGGAGATAAAGGGGATACAAATTGGAAAGAAAGAAGTCAAATTTTCACTCTTTGTAGACGATATGATAGTTTACATAAGTGACCCGAAAAATCAAAAAATTCTACCAGAGAACTTCTACAACTGATAAACAGCTTCAGAAAAGTTGCAGGATACAAGCTTAACTAAAAAAAAATATCAGTGATCCTACTATATAGATAATAAAGGGGCTAAGAAAGAAATAAGAGAAACACCACCCTTTACAAAAGCCATGAACAACATAAAATATCTTGGGGTAATTCTAACCAAACAGGTGAAAGACTTGTATAACAAGAACTTTTAGTTGTTAAAGAAAGACATTAAAGAAGATACCAGAAAATGTAAAGATATCCCATGCTCTTGGATAAGTAGGACCCACATAGTAAAAATGGCAATCTTGACAAAAGCAATCTACAGATTCATTGCAATTCCCATCAAAATCCCAGCACAATTCTTCACAGACCTTCAGAGGTCAATATTCAACTTTATATGGAAAAACAAAAGACCCAGGATAGCCAAAACAACCCTGTACAATAAAGGAACTTCTGGAGGTATCACCATCTCTGACTTCAAGCTCTATTATAGATCTATAGTAATGAAAACAGCTTGGTATTGGTATAAAAACAGACAGGTAGACAAATGGAATAGAATTGAAGACTCTGATATTAATCCACACACCTATGAACACCTGATTTTTTGACAAAGAAGCTAAAAGTATACAATGGGAAAAAAAACCAAACATCTTCAACAAATGGCATAATTGGGTGTGGACATGTAGAAGATTGCAGATAGGTACATATCTATTGGCATGCACAAAACTTAAGTTCAAATGGATCAAAGACCTCAACATAAATTCAACAATATCTGAAATGCCCCTAAATACAATATATTTGTGTTAAGTAAAGTTTCTAACACTGGTGAATTAAAATCAAAACATTAGAGACTGTGAAAACCGCTGAAGATACTTTTCAACTGTGATAGTGGTCTCAAATATTCAGCCAAGATTTAATTATTTATGTAAAACAAGCCCACCCATTTCATTAGTATGCAAATTTTCCCTTTAGTAATAGTAAAATCTGTGTACTCTCAAGAATTGTTTTAAAATAAATTTGTGATTTAATTTCAGTAAATATATAATTCCTATGTCTTTTTAATGCACCTGTATAGCCTTAGCCACATAAAAGTAGTATGGATGAGGAAGCAGTGAATGAAGAGAGTTTGAGGGCCCTGGCTGTTTATATTTAACATCGTGTTATTTCTAGAGGCTGGACATCTAAGCTCAAGGTGTTAGCAGGGACTTTGATTTTTGAAGGTTCTGGAAGCATCTGCTCCAGGCCTTATCCTGCCTTTCAGCTCTTTTGTTTTGGATTGCATAACTCTAGTCTTCGGAGTGATTTCTATGATTTTATGTCCACTCATCTACTCCTTTTAAAAATTTGAGACTGTATCTTACTATGCAGTCCAGGTTAGCCTTAAACTCATGATCCTAATGGCTCTTAGTCCTAAGTGCTAAGATAACAGACATATACTGTCTGGCCCAGCTAAATTTGATAATAACAGTAGCTATATTGGATTAGTGATCCATACTAACAACAGTAGCTATGTTGGATTAGCGGTCCATCCTACTTCCAAGATGACTTTATCTTGATAATTATGACAGAAATCACTTTAATTTCAAACACACTCAAAAATTTGAGGTTCTGGGTCTAAAGATTCCTACAAATAAATCAGGGCACATGTGGTGATGAGAAAAACTCAACTCCTAACCTTTTCTTTCTCTTTCTCCCAAATTTCCCTGAACTGACCTGAGCCTTCAAAGGGACGTGATTCCTTATGTCCACCTATCTAACAGTGTGCTAACAATGGCTTTCTTGTCACTGAGATGTCACCATGTGTCCTAAGCTTTGCATATGCTATTTTAAACTTCATGGACATCACTATTTCACCCATATTTTAGTTTAAATAAAAAGGCTTAGAAAGTCAAGTCATGCATAAATGGCTTACTGCCAGCAGGCAGTAGCAGAAAGGAACTGAGGCAGGCCTGTCTGGTAGAATGCCCAGCCTCAGTCCACTATCCCCTAGTGACTTCTCAAACACCAGGGAATATTTTTCTGTCAAAATCAGGAGAATTAATTTATCCCCTGTTGGCAACTCTGGCTATAATATGCAGTGGAGCAAATCTGGTCATTACATTACTTAATAGGCATGCGCTGAACAGCATCCTAGGTATTGAAAGTGATCAATAGGTAGGACAAACAAGGGTGGCTATTTTCTGTTGTGAACAAAAAAGAGAACAAGGTGAGGCCAATTGAAACGGGTTCAGATCCTTCCTGCTGAGTATGCTAGCTACTCCGTGTCCTTGCTGAAGCTGTATCTATTCTTTGAGTCACATATCATTAAATTTAAACCATTTTTTTGTCACTCTCATATAAAAGTGTGAGGATTAGATGATACCATGGATTAAAAATAATAATAAAAAGATACCTGGCATGTACTGAGATTCTTGAAAACCCCTATTCTTCCTCTCCTTTTTTTTTTTTTTTTTTTTTTTTTTTTGCTGCTCACTAGGTGTTTTATGTGTATGTCTCCTACAGCTATTGCTGTGGACAAATTAGGAAAGAAGTTGCATTTGGTTTAATGATACTTGTACATGATGGCAAAATAACAAATTAAAATAATGTGACCCAAGGAAGTGCAGACCCACAAGGAAACAAAAACAAAAATAACATGGTATTTGAAGGTCAGAGGAAATGAATGTTTCTTCCAGTTGACAATCCAACCCACTAGGCTTCAGTGGTGAATTTATAAAACCCAAGAACCTCTCAGTTGTGAAACTAACACCACTGGGAAATAACTTCAATTAAAAATAAGAAGCAGTGAGGCTGGAGGGATGGCTCACTGGTTAAGAATTTTGGCTGCTCTTCCAGAGGACCCAGGTTCAATTCCCAGTATTCACATGGTGATTCACAACCATCTGTAACTACAGGCCCTGAGAATCCAATGCCCCTATGGCTTCTGTGGGCACTGCATGCATGTGGTGTACATGTATGTATACATACATACATACATACATGCATACATACATACATGCAGACAAAACACCCATTCACTGAAAGTAAAAATAAGGAGTAGCTAAAGGGAGAGACAGTGTTCTAGAAAGAGGTTGAGATAGATAAAAATGGCTAAACCTAAAGAGGCCAAAGATTCCAGAAGATTCACTGCACTTTGCTATCTTGGCTTCCTTCCTTCTTGACTGCTGTGGTTTGAGCATAATGTGTGTGTGAGTGGGGGGGCATATACACACAAGTTCATGTGTTGGAAATTAATCTCTGAATTTATATGTTAATGGTATGTGGAGGCTGGGCCTTTGGGTAGGGACTTAGGGTTAGTGGAGAGTGACCATTCTTATCATAGAACTAGTGGCTTCATATGTCAACAAGACGATGACCAGCTGCTAGCACCATGCTCTTGGACTTCCCAGTCTGCAGGATCATGAGTCAAGTGACCCTCTCTTCTTTATAAATTACATGATCTACAGTACTGAGTTGTAGCCACAGAAACAAACCAGGATACCAGCAAGAGGCTTATAGATGCATACTTGTCATACAATTCTGAGTATATACTACACAGCAAATATGCATTTTTTAAAATTTTGAAATTTGTTCCTGTTTAGAGAACACAAATTGAATAAGCCACAAATCATATGACCTAGGGAGGTTTAGACTAGTTCCCTACCACCTATTCCAACATTAGCTCACCTGTAGTTTGTTTTCTGTTTTTTTTTTTTAATCTCTTCTCTGTCTTTATTTCCTTTTATTCTGGTAGTTATTATTAATATTTACATTATTATTTTATTTTTTTCTTATGATGATCTACTTTCCTCCATATCTGTTAATTTCCCTTTTAAAAAAGGATTTGCCATTTGTGTGTGTGTGCCTGTATGGGTGTGTGTGTGTGAAATGCCCTCTGTGGTTATAGCAGAGTGTCAGATCTTCTGCAGCTGGAGTCACAAATATTTGTAAGACACCCAACACAGAAGTTGGGGACTCAACTCTGGTTCCAAGAGCAGCAAGAACCTTTAACTCCTGAGCCATCTCTCCAACCCCTACTTTTTCCTTCTTTAATTGGCCCAAATATGGAATTGAAACATAACTGCCTAGTATTTCATGTAACCATTTTAAGCAAAAGTGTATTTCATATTCTTAATTAACAATATTCTTGATGATCTTAATAGATGAATTGAACATTTATGTCTGTCAAAATCTAAATTAATTAACATTGCTAACATTAATTTTGTATGGCTCGTTGATTTTTCCTCCAGTGATATATTTTGTATCGACTGTCATAGGGTATAGAAAGAAGGACACTAGTATGAAAAGAGACTTTTTTAGAAGCAATATGTGAATTTTTTATATTATACAATTATGTTTTACATTTTAATTTTAAGAGTGGAGATTGCTATTTGACCTTATATCAAATATTTTCAACATTATTTTCAATTCATGTATGTAAGGAAACCAATCTGTCTTCATATTTGCTATTGCTACATTAAGACTGGGGATTGAATCTGGCAGGGCAGCATGGATCAGGTTCTCCTCTTTATTCTTCCCTCACACCAACTATAATTCAGCTTCTCGTTTTTTCATAGTCTTGGAAGACACCAGACTTCCACAGTCAATGGCTACTGTAAGCTTTTGCATCTAAGCTTTGTTTTTGCCATTCCTTATATTCAAAATGCCACCTCCCATATTCCCAACACTTTTACTCTCGGGGTATGGGGGGGGATTTATCCTACAAGTTGAATCACCTTCTTTTTGATGGCAGAGTTGATGAGCCTGGCCGATAATCAACACTGAGCAAATGCATCTCCATCTCAACAGCCTGTACAGACCATGGCAGAGAAAACACAAATGCTCTTTCCACTCTGTCTGGGTCATGTGTGACTCTTCTTCCCCTGTTAGACAGCAAAGGTCGCAGGGCAGGGGCTCATAGCACACCACACAGGTTATCATGGGAAAAAAAATTCTGTAAATCACCAAGCAGATCTGTAAGGGAGGGGAGGCATGATACAAATGTATACAACAAAGATACTGATGTAAGCTTGTAGAAACAGGTGTGCGAATGAGCAGCACAAAAACAAACAAATAAACAAACAAAAAACCTATTAGTCAATAACAACTACAGGAGGAGTAAGAATGCCGTGGGTTTTCTTCAGGGGATTAAAACACAAAGCTATAAGACCTCAGGGTTTTTTATTTTTCTTTTTTTATGAATCTGCAATAAGTTTGTATCAAATCAAGTCATACTTGAAGACTAGAGGTAAAACTTTATGTGTTTGTATGTATATATGTATTTGTACACATGTGGTTATGTATGCATGCATATGTGTCAGAGATTGGGTATCTCCTTCTATTTTTCTCCATATGTGTCAGAGATTGGGTATCTCCTTCTATTTTTCTCCATTTTAGTTTTTGAGTCAAGGTCTCTCACTGAGCCTGGAGCTCACTGATTCAGCTAGATAAGATGACCACCATGCTCCAGGGATCCAGCTGTCTCTGGGATTACAGGCACGTACCACTACACTCATTTGATTTGTGTCAGTGCTTGGGAATGGAACTCAGGACCTCGTGCTCTTCTGGTTAGCACTTTACTGAATGAGTTATTTCTCCAGCCTCCAGAGATCAACGTTTCTGATGAGAAGTAGATAGGAATAAAGCCAACATTCATCACAGCAAGACTAATTGTCAAGCACGGTCTCAAGTAGTTTTAGTGGACTGACTTGTTGGAAACTGAAATTTTCAAATGCCCCTATCGCTAGGCCTGAGGTATGAAGAGGAAGCCCAATACAACCTCGGTCGTACAGCTTGTGAATGGAGGGGGAACAGAATGTGAGGATCTGTTATATACAAAAAAATAATAACCTGACGTCTGGGGGTATAAATGGGATCACTTGGAAATAATGAAGTTATAAAGTGCAGACTTGAATTAGTTTCATTATTTATTACACCCCCCACACTCCACATGTCTTTTAAACTTTATGCAAAGTCATCCTCTCGTAGCATGAAGGTATGTGGAACCAGCTTCACTATAAAATAGTATTGCTGAGATCTTGCATTTGGAAAACACAGCGGGGGACCATCGGGGCATCTTACCTTAAACAGTTGCTTTATTCACGAAGAGTCTGACCAGAGGGCAGATAGTAAGATAGAGACTAGGTTTCCTCATCCAATCAGGATCTGAATTTGGGGAGGACTGGATCCACAATAGAGACGGTTGCTGCGTTTATTGGTCTCTTCCCAACATCCCTTCTCCAGTCTCATACCACCGTGCTTTTCTTCCCTATTGGCGCAGGAGCCTTAAAGTGAAGGCTGGGTCCCCTTGCCCATGATCCATGAGCACCGTGCTGTGTCACCACCACTTGGATGGAAGGCTGGGCATTCAGTGTGGCCTCGGGAGCATACTCCTTGCTGGGATCCTTGCCTCGGCAGTCATACAGCACGCAGGAGATGAGAAACACCAACAGTAAGATGACGTAGCTTGCAACTAGGATGATGAGGTTCAAGGTGACTGGGTCGATTTCCAGGTAAAACTCCATCACCTCTTTCACGGTGGAGAAATGTGTCTAAAGAAAGGCATTTGGGGTCAGTTTTGGCATTGCAGGGAGCAAACACAAAGGCTACATTGACTCTGGAATAAAAATACAATAATCCCCACTGCTCCAGGAAACCTCGGGGATTAGAGCTTCTCAGTTTAATAACTTAAGCTCTTTCTGTTAATACTGCAACCACCAACGCTGGAGAGAGGAGTGCAGGAGGGAGGAGGAGAGGAAGAGGGAGGGGGAGAGAGAGAGAGAGAAGGAGAAGGAGAGGGAGGGTGAAAGAGAGAGGGAGAGGGAGAGACAGAAAAGAGGAGATGATGGGAGATGTTATTCTGTATATATGTTTCTCATACTTGTTAATAAAGCACTGTGGCCAATGAGATAACAAGATAGGCGGGGCTAGGAGACCAGGAGGAGGAGAGAGGAAGTAGTAGGAGTTGAGATGTAGCCCGGGGAAGGAGCAGGACTCCTGCCGCGGCTCCCCGATAAGACGACCACGTGGAAATACTTAGATAAGTAGAAATGGGTTAATAATTAAGACAGAGCTAGCCCATAAACAGTAATGGTAATTGGCCAACAGGATTGTATCAAATACAGAGTCTCTGAGTGTTATTTGGGGCACACGTGGCTGGGGGGCCATGGCGGCAGGACCGGGAGGCTGGAGGGGAGGAACCTGCTGTAACATAATGGTGTCAGAAGCGGGATTGAGAACTTTCATTTAAAACTTAACAAAAGCTTAAAAAATAGTTTTTAGAAACAAGGGAACAGAGACTTCTTGGTAGCAGCATTTTCTTGATTGGATTTGTTTTGCTGTAGACAGAGAGTTGTGCGGCTCCTTTAAGGGAGGTTTCCAAAATTAGCATAAGCGGCAAAAAGCCCCTTGCTTTTAAAGAGCTCTGCTAACAATTCATTGATGTGTATGAGAGCTGCAATGAAGAACCAGCAGCAGCCGGCGGGGAAACCTGCCGCAACACATAAGTGCTGCTAATGAACACACACCAAGACAACAGTCACAAACCTGGATTTCTCTGGGAGACCATGAAGTAGTGTAGCATTGTTGACCCTCACCTAACAGAAGCTTGATGCCAAGTGTGGAGTGATTTGGGGTGCCAGGCCTTTGGGGTTTGAGTAAGAGTTTTTACTCAGGAGGAATGTACCAAGCAGCACCTGGTAAGTTCACTGTGCTGGTTGGAGTAAGAACGGCCGCCATAGGCTCCTGTGTTTGAGCACTTGGTCTCCCTTTGGTGGAGCTGTTCCGGAAGGATTAGGAGGTGTGGCTTTGTTGGAAAAAGTACTGGGGATGAGCTTAGAGATTTCAGAAGACTCAAGCCGTTCCAAGTGTGCCTCTGTCTGCCTCTTGCCTGTAGGTCAGGGTGTGATTTCTCAGCTGTCTCTGCTGCCATGCCTTTACACCATCACAGACTCTAACCCCATGAAACTGTAAGCCCAATTAAATGCTGTATTTTATAAGTTGCCTGGGTCATGGTGTTTGTCACAGAAATAGAACAGTAACCGAGACATTCACCATCCTTTATTTTTCTCTTTTCACTCATCAACCTCACTACCCTCTCATGTATCTCCTATGGCTCACGACCTTCATTGAACATCATTGGGGTAAAGGTAAGAGAGTCGGGAAGAGAGACAGATGTTAAAGGACTTATTGCGTAAATCGCCAGTTAAGGATGATGGGGTGAGCTGCAGTTATGGCAAAGCAATTGCGAGCACTTGCTGCTCTTGCAGAGGAGTTTAAATCAGTTCCCAACACCCACACCAAGTGACTCACAATTCCCTGTTGTTCTGGCTTAGTGGAATCTAAAGCCTCTGACTCTGAGGGCACCTGCACTAATGTGTACATACTCACACGTAGGCAAACACACATATATACATAGTAAAAACAAAATAAGGCTTAACATTTTAAAAACTGAAGGGTAAGAATACATTTGTAAGGGATATGACAAGAGAAGATCCCAGGCTGGGTTACAAGGATTCCATAAACAGAGTCAGTTAGATGGCTCAGTAGATAAACGAGACTGCCCCTAAGCCTAATCCCCTGAGTTTGAGTGGCAGGACCTACATAGTTGAGAAAAACCGACTCCCAAAAGTTGTCCTCAGGCTACCTGGAGCAAGAGCATGTTGCGGCATGTATCCTCCAGCTACAAAATAAGCAGGCTAACCAAAATGTAAATTTAAAAAGGCCAACAAGGAAGCAATATTTAACCCATGAACTGAAGGGTGAACTTTATCTAGCTAGGACCGGTAGGAAGGGTTCTTCTAGCCACAGAAAATACAGCATGTGGAAGACCTGAGAAGAAAGAACCCTGGAAAATTAGAAGAGCCCAAGCTCTTCTTTTATTTATTTTTTTTTCCCATCTCAGTAGTAGTCCTGTCCCACCGTGCCAACAGACACCCATCTTCATTTTCTCAGGATTGATACAGATGCACAAGACTCTGCTCAGAATGTTCTGTTGTTGCCATCTTGAAATTATCATTAAGTTAAAAGTTTTGCATTGGGCAAATCTTCATTGTTAGCTTGACTGGATTTAGAATCACACAGGAGATCAGTGAAGCACATCTAGGGGTGTCTTCAAGAACATGTCCAGGGAAGATTAGCATTGAATATGGGTGGTACCACCCAGCAGGCTAGTAGCCTGGACAGAGCAAAAGGAGGAAGGGGCTCAATGCTAGAATTTCCCTGTTCTTTGCTTCTTGGACCATGACATAAACTCCTCTCTCTGCTGCACCTTCTTTGCCTAGATGCACTGAACCCTCCAAGTCCATGAGCCAAAATGGATGCTTCCATTAGCTGCTTCTGTGAGGCATTTTGGTCACTATGCTAAAAAGCTAATTTATTGCATTCCCACAATTCATTTCCTTTTCTTGTTTTTGTGCATGTATGTTTGGTTGTACAGGATATCTTTGCCATTTCTCGAATGATAATGGCAGTCTTTGGATATTCCTGGTTAAAGGCTGATGCATCCAGAAGTCGAGGTTGATGGGTTTTTGTTTGTTTGTTTTTAGTATTATTAAGCTTTACGGATCATCTTCCTGCCACACCCATTTGTACCTAACTTCCACAGGAACCCAAGAATTCAGGAATGCTTCAGAAGGTCACTCTTAATCCTCTGGAGATCTTTTTCCCAAATAAAGTATTTTCTGACTCTGAGGTCCTGGACTCAGGATGAATGTTTCTCATATTCTATAGGTCTGGTGTCAGCATTCGTGTACTCTGCTGTATCTAACCTAGATATATTTGGTGAGGATCTTTGGGACTTGGGTCTTGGAGTCTGCATTAATAGAAGTCTGCATGGATATTTTACTATGCAACTATGTTGGAGTCTTGAGCATAAAATACAAGAGTAAAGTCTATGACCATATCACTCTGAATGTGCCCAGTCTCATCTAATCTTAGACGCCATGCTGGGCTGGGGCTGCTTAGTATTTAGACAGGAGAATATGAAAGCAGAGGGTGAAGGAAATGGCTAAATGGGTCTTGTACACCTGCCAAAAGATACTTCAGGATGGGTTCAATACACAGTCAGCAACTGTTCAATACATTCAGAGAATTAATTTTGTCAAGAGGAAGCCCTTTTTCTGGCGACAATTCCCATTTACCAAGCTCCTAGGAGACAGCTGTTAAAAATAGAGTGCAAAGATATTGAACTCCTGTGGCTCCCTTTGGAAGAACTAGGGTTTGCCTTCTTACTGAAGGCAGATCTCCAGACAAACCCATTTGCACTCAGGAAGTTTCTTGGTGAGCACAGGATCCTAGGAAGGGGGGGGTTGTCTCTCGAATCTGTCAATCACAGATTTAAAGGCAGCCTTTAAAAGGCATCAGCCTGTACCAGTCCATCACTTTCTTTTGTGCACACTGAGATCTGGTTTCTTCTGTAATGAACTGGGATGTCCAAGGCCCAGGTGTCTCCATGGAACTACATGTGGGGTCATTTTGGCACCTTTAAACAGGGGCACACGAACTTGTTAAAATTGACTGTGACATGAGAACTCCCTATGGAATGGTCCATATAAAATCAAAGTATGTGCAACCTCTGTGCTCTGTGAGTGGGGTTTCTCCACCAGTCCTCCATTCCTTTGATGATAACCCTGGACCCTGATGATAACTCTGGCTTCTCTTCTTTAGCCAGTCCAGTTCTGCTGACCTCACACTTGGTGTGCTGTAATATTTGATTAAGATTGTTGCTTCTGCTTCAGGTTTTTAGTAGCACCAGCAGAGACTTCTGTGCTTGTTCTTGCTGTCTCATTGTTCTATCTCTGCTTACACTTCATTCTGTTGAGGGAGGCTGGAGAGATGGCTCAGTGGTTAAGAACACTGGCTTCTCTTCCGGAGGACCCAGGTTCAATTCCCAGAACCTGCATCTGCCTGTAACTCCAGTTCCAGGGCTTCTGAAACCCCCACACAGACAAACATACAGGCAAAATACCAATGAGCATAAAATAAAAGTTACACACACCCCAAACTAAAACTTTATTCTATGACCAAGCCTTTCTGGTAGATCTTCTTCCTGTAATGACTGGGTTGAAATGAAGCCTACTGGTTTTACTTGATTAACACCAGAATGCCTGCTTTCTCCTCCTTCTCCTCCCCCTTCTCCTCTTCCTTCTTCTCCTTCTCCTCCCCCTTCTCCTCTTCCTTCTTCTCCTTCCCTCTTCTCTTCCTCCTCCTCCTTCTCCTCTTCCTCCTTCTCATTGTGGCCAGCCTCTCTGATGGCCTTGTCTTCTTTTAATGCCTAAAGCCTTTTCCTTTTGTGCCATCTAGTGGTTACTGAATATAGGAACACAATTTGGCAATAGGCCAAAGATGATGCTTGGCAGGGGAAAGGAATACAAGTACTAATGAGGAGACCTGTTTGAGAACAACCCCTCGGGGTAGGAAGGACGCACTCACTACTTCTTTTACTTCAAACACAAGTTGCATACTTACCATGCTGGCAGATGCCCAGGAGTCTTGAGATGGATGTGTGTAGCTGTGACATGCAATGCAGCTGTGGCCCTAAACCGTGTTTCAGAGCTGGTGGTGGTGGTGGTGGAAGTAAACTTCAATCCCACAATTGGAGACTTATTCTCTGAATTTAGGAAAATGGGAGGATAGAGAAGCCATGCCATTTTATTTCCCCCTTTCCTTCTCTTTCCCCTCCTCGTCTCTTTCCTCCTCTTCTTCCCCTGTCTCCTCACTTTCATTCCCTAGTGCCTGAAACAGGGATCAAATGTTTGTGTGGAATACCCTGTGCCAGAGAGGGAGGCATTCGGAAGCCAGGAGATGAGTAGTCCATGCATTCTCATTGCATCCACATATATTTGTACTGTAGTCCACTGTGACTGCCGACCTGGAACATTATTTGAGAAATATGCATTCTATGTTGTTGCAACACTATTGAATTTCATGGCAACTAGAATTTGTTGCTTAAAATACCAAAGTATTTTTTCTGTATTTTAAATATTGTGGCAGGGAAATTATTCTTGATAGTATATACAGAGTTCCCTGAGTCCTCTATATAATGTCCCCAAAGTCCAGGGTTCATTTTTAATAATGTCAGAGGCAAAAATATCACAAACCTGCTGGGTGGTGGTAGCACACATTTTTAATCCTGGCAGTCGGGAGGAGAAGGCAGGTGGATTTCTGTGAGTTAGAGGGCAACTTGATCTGGTCTACAGAGTGAGTTCCAGGGTGGCCAGAACTGTAATACAAAGAAACCCTGTCTTGTAAAAGAAAAAGTAAAAACAAACAAACAAACAAAAATCACAAACCTATAAAAATTATGGGAGATTTCATCATATTTTTAGTTGAAGAAATTTCTACTCAAGGAAGTGATATTTTAGAGTCAAATAGTAAATGGAAGAAAGGAGACTATAAGACCAGTGTTCTTTCTTTCTTTCCTTCTTTCTTTCTTTCTTTCTTTCTTTCTTTCTTTCTTTCTTTCTCTCTTTCTTTTTCATTTTTGGTTTTTTGATACAGGGTTTCTCTGTATTGCTTTGGAGCCTGTCATGGAACTAGCTCTATAGACCAGTCTGGACTCAAACTCACAGAGCTCCACCTGCTTCTGCCTCCCGTGTGCTGGGATTAAAGGCATGTGCCACCAACACTTGGTTTAACACCAATGTCTTTTTCTTTCTTTTTGTTCTCTTCTTTTCTTTCATGCCATTTTTAGATGTGTTGGTGGTTGAATCCAGGGTCTTGTGCACACCATGCGAATGCTCTACCTCTGAGCTACATCCTCTACCCTAAGACATGTTTTAAAACATACGTGTGTGTTATGTTTTATTAGAATATATAATACTTTTAAAATATATTTTATTAAGTCTTTGGAAATTGCACAAAATGTATTTGAATCACTTCTACTCCTCCCCCAACTTCTACCAAATCAACCCCTACCAACTTTGTTCTCTTTTTATTTATTTATTTATTTATCTTATTTTACATATCAATCCCAGTTCCCTCTCCATCCCTCCCTTTCTTCCACCCTCCCATGCCCCCCTGACCACCCTTCCATCCCCCCTCCAACTCCACATGTAGGGTGATGCCTTCCAGGGGTCAACAAAATCTGTCAAGTCATTTGGAGTAGGGACTAGGCCCTCCCTCCTGCCTCTAGTTTAAGAGAGTATCCCTCCATGGAGGATGTGCTCCCAAAGTCCTTTTGTGCACCAGAAATACATTCTGGTTCCACTGTCAGAGGTCCCTTAGACTGCCCAGGCATTCTAGCTGAGACCCATGTTCAGGGGGTCTGAGTCGGTCCAATGCTGGTTTCCCAGCTATTAGTCTGGGGGTCCATGAGCTCCTCCTTATTCAGGTCAGCTGTCTCTGTAGCCTGGTCTTGTCCTCCCTCTCTGCATTTGGATTCCAGTTAGGCTCAGTGTTTAGCTGTGGGTGTCTGCTTAAAGTTTTTGTTACTTCTTGGAACATTTTATACGTGCACAGGATTTTTGAATTATATTCACTTACCTCTTGCCCCCAACTCCTTACAGACCCATCTTCCTCCCCTCAGTGTCTTTTAACTTCACGCCCTCATTTTTAAAAAGGAACCCACAGGTCCAGTGTGTGCTGCGTACACATTTGTGGCTGTGGGTCACCCTCCAGACCCTGGTGGATGGGCCAGTTGGCACACCCTTCCCGGGAGGGTTTTGTGAATCCCAGTCTAGAGCTTTCTGTGCTGGCATTTCTAACCCCAGTGGAAAATGAAAGGAAGACACTGTAGCCCAGTGGTTCCTGAACTCCCTAACTCTGTGACCTTTAATACAGTTCCTCATGTTGTGGTGACCCCAACCACAACATTATTTTCATAGATGCTTCAAAACTGTGATTTTGTTAATGTTATGAATTACAATGTAAATCTTTGTTGGTTTTTATTTATGGTCTGAGGTGACCCCTGTGAAAGGGTTTTTCAACCCCCACAAAGGGTCTCAACCCATAGGATGAGAACTGCTGCCATAGACCCTAGTGGATCAAGACTGGCAGTGCCAAACAATGCTACTCACCTGAATTTTCCAAAGAACACTTGACCCCACTGAAGACAGGACCCTCTTCCAACTCTAGCTTCCAGCTGTGTGGGTCCCAGGCAGCGTCTGGAGGAATACTGATCCATTTTTACCACTGAACCATTCAATAGTCCTCCCACTGCTTTGGGTTGAATTGTACCCCGCCCCCGCCCCAGCCCCATCAATTCATACCTGCCTGGAACCTCAGAACAGAGCCTCATTTGGAAACAGGTGTATTTAGCCGAGGTCTGACACTGGTATACTTAGTATAACATAAGGACACAGATACCCAAGGAGGGAAATGCCATGTGGACACAGAAGGCGAGATGGGAATCCTTATTCTACAGAGCATTTAGGATTGCCAGCAGTTACAAAATCTGGGAGAGATGGGAGACAGATCTTCCCTCTGAACCTACAAAATGAAGCAGCTCTGCCTGCCGCCCCTTACTTCAGACTTCCAGACCCCACCATTGAGGAATTAATGTCTTTGCTCTAAGTAATCTGGCTGGGGGGAGGCGGAAGCTTTTAAATAATAGTTCCAGGGAATGAATAGACTGTGTATTTACTTTATAGGTGAGATGAGAATCAGCCCAAAGAAAACTCTGAAGCTTACCAGCTTTTTAAAGGCCCTCTTTTGCTTTAATTTGGGACTTGCCCCTTCTGGTACTATGCTGGGCTCCTGGCTCCTTTTTCTCAGGTATGGCTCCAGAACAAAGTGAGAGAGATGAAAGAAAACGCCTGTATTCGGAATTTACTTCCATAAAAGATAAAGACCTTCCGTTTCACATAGCTTCTTTTTTGGCAGCCCTCATGCAGCCTTTTATAACTTCCTGGTGAAATTCCTCAGAAGACACAGAAAAAATACCCAGGCCTATAAAAAACGACTACAGTGAACACCATTACAGGGGGAGATATTTTTGGAAGAGGCTAAGGTCATGCCTTTCTCTTTTTCTCCTTCCTAAGAATTCACCTCTCTTCCCTTTATCACCCAGGATTTGTAAAGGTAGTGTCTCTTAGGAGAGACCCAGTCTTGAGGAGTCAAGTCCATCATCCTTGAGTTCCTTTGGATATTTTGGACATTTATATCAATATCCATAAACCCAAGTTTAGGCACTACAGGTAGATCAAGAGCTATTCTTAAAATTTAAAAATATTGGTGTGTTGGGTAGCAAGAAGCTAAGAACACTAAGCTCTCCAATATAAGAAAAGAAGAGTGGGGAATGTAATAAGCTTCCCTACTTATAAGGCAATGAAACTTTTAAAGGGGGCCCCAAAGGCAACAAGAGTATAGATGTAAATGTGTTCCCCCACCCCCAACCCCTGTATCCCATCACATACTGAGAGAAACCCTAGAATCACCCAGGAGGGCATTCCAATACAGAAAAGACTGGGCTTATTCCATGCAATGGGAGGCTGGTGAGTGTAGAGAGATGTCCCTTCTTCCCCATATCCCTACCCTGCATATGGCACCATACAGCAATGTTCTGGATAGTAGAGTAACTGAGAGAAGGACTAATAAGACAGACCAGGGATACTTATGATGGAACATATGCCCAGAGGATGCAAGAAAAATAGCCAAGAGTTTTCAATACTCCAAGATGAGACTGAATTGGCAAAATAGAGAGATGATAAGGGTACATAATTCTACCAAGAGCCAGAGTGGTAACTGGTCTATAGAGGTCTCCTTTACTGGGCTATAGAGTTGGCTCAGTGGTTAAGGGCACTGGCTGCTCTTGTAAGAGGACCAGGGTTCAATTACCATCACTCAAGTGGCAACTTATAGCTGTCTGTAACTCCAATCCCAGGAGATCAGATGCCCTCATCTGGGGGCACACAGACAAGCTGGGAGTGGGGGTAGGATCAGATATACCAAGAGAGCTCCTTAGGATGAGTTAATTTTGAAATGCAGAGGTAGATACCTCAGCATGGATCCTGGAGGAAAACAGACTTCAGAGCCATCACTATGTAGCACTGTGCACCATCACAGAACTGAATGAGGAGCCTTGTAAGGAAATTCAGGCAAGGAAGAGAAGAGGGTGATGGCTCAAGTGTTCCAGTGTTTAGAGGATCAGCACAGAAGAAGAATCAGTAAATGAGGAGAAAGAGTGGCCAGTGAAATTAGAGGAAACTCATTATGCAGTGCCATGAAAGTTAAGGGAGAAAATTGTCTAATAAGGGAATGGAGCAACTGGGTTAAAAGATGCTGCAAGATGGTGAGATGGCATCATGGGTAAAGGTCTTTGTCACCTGACTTTAATCCCTAGGACCCACAGGGTGGAAAGAGAGAACTGGCATCCACCAATTGTCCTATGACCTCCACACATGCCTGGTGGCATGTGCCCCAACACAGCATAAATATCATTAAAAAGTGTAAAAGGTGATAAGTGGCTGAGTAATATGAGACTGGAGAACCAGTTGTTAGTTTTACCGTCTTCATAAAAACTGAGGAGTTTTTCAGGGGAGGGGTGGAATGAGGGTGAAAATTCTCTAACATAGATTGGTAAAAGGACTTAAACCATCGAGGCAGTGAGTGTAGGTCATGGGTAACTGTGAGGATTTGGGCTGGAAGGGATTTCAGAAAATAACATTCTGTGTGGTTCTCCAGATGAATTACAGAAAAGCATGTATGTGGCTTCATGGGAACATTCTAATATTAAAAAAAAACAAAGGAAAATCTCCACAGTACTATCCTTGGGCAAAGATGGGATTCAGAATAGACATGGAAAAGTGGACCCCTCTCAGGAGTGGGACCCCACTTGGATAGTGTACTGGCTAGTTTTATGTTAACTTGACACAAGTTAGAGTTTTCAGAGAGGAGGGACCCTCAGCTGAGAAAATGCCCCCATAAGATTGGGCTATAAGGCATTTTTTGTTTGTTTGCTTGATTTATCAAGATGGTTTCTCTGTAGCTTTGTAGACTGTCCTGGAAATCACGCTGTAGACCAGGCTGGCCTCCAACTCACAGAGATCCACCTGCCTCTGCCTCCCAAGCACTGTGATTAAAGGCACGTGCCACCCACTATCTAGCTAGGCATTTTCTTAATTAGTGATGGGTGAAATTCAACAGTAGACCACCATGCAGTTAACATGTGACTCTGAGGAAGGTAGGAGGTTTCATCGGGTGAGCAAAAATGGGGTGGAGGCCATAGAAAATGCTAGGAGGAGACAGTTTGGCACTAGATCAAAGCCTTGAAACTGGATGGGTGATTATGGAAATAAAGACATGTGGTTTGTGTCTGGCTGGGAAATGCGATACATGGTGGCGTTAACCCAGTGTTGGTCCCCATGTGGTGAGAAGAGAGCTAGGAGAAGAACGGATGTCCTGGGAAGATCTGAGGTGGTAATTGGAGCCATGCAGTATTGAAACAGAGATTTTTTTGAGTTATTGGGAGTGACAAGACCTAGGGAGCACAGGGAAGACACACAGCTGAGCTGGGACAAAAGAAATATCTTCGGAGCTGAGGTAGTCAGTGATCTGTGTGATAAAGTTACAAATTGCCAAGCAGGATGAAGGAGTAGGAGTGAGGGGAATACTAAAGTAAGCCGAGGGCTAAAACCATCAGTGATGAAGAGGAGGCTGAAGACAATAAAAAGAAGCATTGGCGGTTAGAGCTGATCATGTGCCCATCGCCAGCATATTAACTCAGAATTTTGATGGAGGAAAGGAAAGTGTTTCGAAGTAATAGTTTGGGGTAATAAATCTGCTTGCTGAGTAGGTGGCTTTGGTGTGTGTAGGTGTATCAGTTTTCTGCTACTGCTGTAACAAGTTAACATAAACTTTGTTGTTGGAACACAGTTACTCTCTCACAGTTCTAAAGGTCAGAAGTACAAAGTTAATACCACTGGCCACCAATCAAGGCATTGGCAAGTTTGTGCTTGCACTATCATGCTGGGGGAGGATAGGTCCTTTTGGTTTCCACTTCTCTCTCCATCCTTCCTCCCTCTCTCCCTCTCTCCTCCTTCATTCCTCCTTCTCTTTCTCCTCCTCCTTCTTTAAATCAGGACCTATATAGTTCAGGCTGGCCTCAGACTCTTAAATTCTATCCTTCTGCTTCCACATCCTGAATGTTGGTTGGGATTACAGGCATGCCCTATCTTGTCTAGGTCTCCTGTTCTCACTTAGCTACTGGTCTATGATTTATCACTTTCATCTTTATCGCCAATATATATATATATATATATATATATATGTATATATAATATATATTCCATTTTCTCATTGTCTTCTTTCTGTACATAAAATCTGCATGTGATTATAGTTTTAGCCCATTGAGATAATCCAGTACAATCTCCCCATCTCAAAAACCTGGGTTTAGCTGTGTCTGTATGTGTAAGGTAACATGCATGGGTTCCAGGAATTAGAATTTGGTTATCTTCTGGGAAGGCAAATTTCAGCCTACTACATAGAGCAAGAAAGACAGATGAGTTACCATTTTCTATGACTATGATGAATCAATGTCCCCAGGATGGTCAATTTTCCATAAAAATGCTAACAACAACAACAATAATAATCATTGCAATAATAATGTTTGTCATGTAAATACTTTGACTGTTTTGAGAATGTGTTTAGGGGGTACACGTGCCACAGAGCTCACCATGTGTGACTCAAACGCTAGTAGACAATCTTGGTGGCAGGTGCTATTGCCCTCTGATCAATCTTGCCAAACCCAATAAAATTTAATCTTGTTTTAAAATCTCAGAATGCATAAACCAAAAGCAAAGAAGCAAAGAAGCAAAGAGCTGGGCTGCACATACCATCTAAAATAAGAAACATGGAAATGATACCAATTGCTCCTACCATCGAATCTGAGAGGACCTGATTTGTATTTTGCTTCTGAAGGTACTGACAAGAACCCTTTCCATAAACCAAATCATTGGACAATTGAACTGAGAAAGTATCCAGTTTTAGGGACAGCAGGTTATTATCCCTTCCCAGATCTGTTCTACACTTCTGCTCTCTTCTCCTCTCTGGTTAGAAATGCTTCACACCCATAATGATGTTCTGTATTTCCTTATCTGTGTCACAGACCATCTGGAGGCATTCTGTCTTCCTTTTGCCTTTGGACTTTTTATAACCTGTGATTAGGGTACGGATGGTTAGAGACGCCTTCTTTATCTTCATCCAATTTCCCAAGTAGGGTTTACGTAATGCTAGTGTTCATTTATTTAGATATGTAGATTGGACTTGGGAAGACATGCAAGGATTTGAGATGTATGCTTGGCTCCGAGCTATAGAGAATGCTCAGATGTAACTGAGAGTTTTGACAGTGTTAATTGCCAGGATGCTGAAGGCAACCCATAGGCAGGCACAAATGCCATATGGGGTAACAGAATCCCTGTGGCTCTACACTCAAAATATCCTAACACTCCAATCCTCTCTCACCATCTTACTGCTTAGGGGTTGTGCCAGGCCTCTGATACCTCCTGAGCAACTATTGCAACTAGAGTATCTACCCAACACTCACACTGCCCCCTCTCTGCCACAAGAGCCTTGTGTGAGCCTCTGGAAGACTGACCATATTTTTATTTTGCTCAAAACCTCAAAATGACTTCTCACATTCTCCTGGCAAAGCCAACATTCTCACAAGGACAGTAAGGCCCTGAACAAGTATGTCTGGCTCTTTCTCTCCTGTCATTCCTAAGCATGTCCCCTCACTTGTTCTATTCTAGACTCCTCTGTGTTCCTTGCATTCTCTTAGTCCTTCCCAACTTACCGGCTTGGTGATTGCTACTCTTTCTGTGACTGCTTGTCCACTCATCTGCATATGCTGTCCCTTGGTTTCTTTTGAGCCATTGCCTAACAGTGACTCTATTAGAGAGACTGTCCATGATGTTTATAAAATAGAGACTTTTGCTCCTTGTTCTTGACTAGCACCATAGCCCTTGTCTGTCATATTTTACATGTTGTTAATATTTGTCTGCTATAGGATTCCCCCCCCCCTCCCCGCAAGAGTAAGTTGCATGGGCCAGGGAACTATCACTGCACACTACCCAGAACAGAGCACTTTGGATACCTGTTATTGTGACTTCTTTTATTGTTTTATTGAAAAATAAATCTTAGGAGTTAAATATTAGGACATAAACCCAAGAGATTCCTGGAGCAATGGAGAAGTGATCACCTGACCCTCTTCTCCACCTTCCCAGGTGGAAAAGGCCTCTGCATATCTCTAAGCCTCTCCTTATGCCTCTATGATATGAGTGTCCCTCTATATTCCTCTGAGTCAGCCAGAAAACTCTATGGTCCACTATGGCCAGCTGAATGTGGACTCTGTCCTCCGAACCAAGGTCTGACTCCATTGTTAGTCTAGGAGTGCCAACACAAACAAATCTCCCACAAAATTTCTCCATTTTTGTCAAAAATTAAAAGGTTTTAACTCTGACATAGTAAAACTATATACAATAAGAACAAATATCAAGTATTGTCTAAATAAAAAGAAAAGATATTAACTTCAACAAAATGAAGCTATCTACAGTAAGAACAATTATCAAGTAAGAATTACATTCACAATTTCCAGTCCATTTTGAATTGGCAAATTCAGAGAAAATATTCCATTTTCTATCCTCCCTTGGTGAATCCAAAGTTTTGTACCTAATTTACTTTCTGTCATAACTAAGGAAAACTGTAACAATAACTATTGAATCTTTACCTCCATCAGAGACCCAAGAGGGATATAATATTAAAATGGAAACAACTTTCAAAACTACAGAAGTGACAAAGACATCTGTCTGTCTGAATGGTCACTGGGGCATCCATTTCCAGTCTACAGACCTAGAATATCTGACATTTTTTTTGTGAAGGACTGTGCTACGTTGTTTTGGCAAAGTTCAGCAGTCACTTTCTTTTGTGTCCTGGTTGTCCAATTTGGACAGCATATTGTCAGCAGTTGGGGCAAGAGAATTTTCTTGTCCAAATGACTAGATTTGCCACACTGAAAGCAAACTCCATACGAAGGTTCTTTGATGCCCATCATCCTTTTAATAAGTAAATCAGTACTGCCCGTAGCAGACACATCTCACTATCATGAAAAGCCTTAATGTTATTAAACAATTTAAGTGCCAGATTCTGTAGGTCTCTGAAGTCTTTGAAGACCATCTATCTATTTAAAATATATTTGTTTGGATATGAAAACATACATAACATTACTATAAGCTTGATTGATATAGATGACTAACTAATAATATATCTTTCTTTATTATCTTTAAAAAAGATTTATGTATTATGTATACAGTGTTCTGGCAGGTATGCCTACATGCCAGAAGATGGCACCAAGCCTCATTACAGATGATTGTGAGCTACTATGTGGTTAGCTGGGAATTGAACTCAGGACCTCTTAACCTTTGAGCCACCCTTTTCCGGCCCCAAGTATTTCTTACTATCTTAAAAAGCTTCAAGGATGAAAACACTACATTACATTTTTAAATTAGCTGCATAGGTATAACACTTTAGATAATAACATAAACATATATACACTATAACAAAGACAGCCTTAAATTTGTATCAACATACAAAATATTTAAATAAGAGTGGAAACAAATATACCATGTAACAAAAATAACCTTAATTTTGTATCAATACACAAAAAATTCATACCAGTATAAACTATTTGAGGCTAGTAGTTCCTTTTTTTTTAGTTTAAAAGTAGATTCACCAATCTACCCCAAACCTATCATTTTTATATCCCCCCCTTTCTTTTAAGAATGAGACACCCGAATCTTATCTACTTTGTTTAGTTTTCTCCCTGATCATCACCAGTAACAACTTGGAACCAAATCCCCTAAATGCTAATAAACATCCACCAACTGACCCCAAAACATGAACTCCACCTCTTGGGAATGTGGGGTCATGTTCTTAAAATTACTTCCTGCTGCCTGGGGGCAAATGGCATCTTCAGGAGGCACTGAAAAAAATTGAGATAAAGATCAAGTCATGGGAGAGCTAGCTGGTGTGCAGTCTAGGTGTGATTGGAAAGACTGGAGAAGTCTACGATGCAGGGCCATCTTAGCTAACTGCCTTAAAATTGTCCTGAGATGTTTGTAGTTCAAAACATATCTTTGGGTGGTGGTTGTCAGCTTAGTGTCATTACCACAATTCGGAACCATTGTGGGGCCCCATTATCCTTTTGGAGATTTTAAAGGTCACTATTACGAATAGTCACAGTTCAATGAAAAAAAAAACTTAACATTTTAAATGTCATATGCAGCAGATCTTGGAGAGGTTAAAGAACCACAATCTATTAAATACACCTAGATACACAAGTTTAATCCTAATTACCTGCTTCAGACTCAAGCCTGAAATCTCATACAGGAAGCTAAATGAAGCCTAATTCTAGAATTAGTTTAGTACACTATATGACCATTAATATCATGACAGGAAGGTTAATCTAATAAATTTTGAGATAATATTTATACCTTAAGAGAAGGTTTATAGAATCAAAATAAATCCAATGGATTATGAGATTAGTGACAATAGAATAGTCCCTAATTTTGTTTTTCTTCTGTTCCATACAAGGTGGCTCTTCTGACATGAGACAGAAACTTTGGATTTTCCTTTAGCAAGCATGCTTGGGTTTATAGAAGGAAAGAGCCATGCTCCAACTACAAAGCCAGTTTTAAATTTTAATTGAGCTGATACTACAAAAAGACCATTTGCCTTATATGTCTGCAGAGAAGAGCAGAAACAAGCATTTGGGAATGTTTATGAATATTTTTCCTGTTGGAAATGTTATACCACTAAGCTAATTTACTTCTTTTCTTGGGACATTTATTTTCTCTGGATGATTTGTCCTTCTTAATATGTCTTATTTGACCAGTGGTCTTCAGATTCCTTAGTTCTTAGTCTTCCTGGAAAGACAAAAGGAAAACACTGCCCCAACTCTAACTTCCAGGGAGTTTCCCTTTTTGGAAGGTTATGTCTAAGCAAATGAGTTAGTCTTGTAAGTTAATTTAGATGGAGTGGTCATGTGTTTTGATGAACCTCTCCTAATCAAGCAGTCTCTCCTGTTCAAATCTAATCTTTATCCATCTTGATATCCATACCCATCTTGATATCCACAGCTTTTCTTCTCTTATGGAAACAAAAGCAAAACCTCTTCCTCAACATAATAGATATATTGGTTTCCATTCCAAGGTCAACACATCTTTAAAGAATACAGGCTGATTTAATCAACAGGTTTTTCTATTACACAATGTCACTCTGCAGCTGTCATTCCTTTCTCATTAGCATTTAAAAATTTAAAGTTAATAAAGTATTGTGCAATCTATATCTTAAAGTTCAGTTAAATCTTTCTTTAAATTCCTGTCCTGTAGGATTGATTGTGCGGTATACCTGTAGTATACTTTATATTGTAATATGCAAAAAAAAAACCTGTTTTATTTTACTAGAGACATATGCTGGAACATTTTCACTCTTAATTTGTATAGATATCTCCATGATATCCATAACCTCTAATAAATGTATAATTATAGAATCATCCTTTTCAGAACTCAAATCAGTTGCCCATTGAAATCCTGAATAAATATCTATGGTATGGTGTGCATATTTTAATTTTACAAACTCCACAAAATGAAACCCATACATTTGCCAAATTTCATTTCTTTAAGTACATTTTGAGTTACTTTCTGCAAGGAGTAGAGTTTGGTTATACAAAGGACAAGTAGGACATTTACAGTTGTGTAGGGCCCTGGCGGTGGGTGAGGCATGGAGCAGTTTCCCTCAATGGTTAGTGTTACCACAATTCATTTGGAATCGCTGTGCCCCATCTATCTTCTTTGGAGACCTTAGGGTTCCTGCTAGGAGTTGGTATTTGTGGCATTACATAATGGGAAGATTTTTATTAACTATTTCAAATGCCTTATTTAGAAGATCTATGAATCATTTGAGGACAATTTCTGATTAAGTACACCTGATTTTAGAATCAACCTTGAAACCACATCCAGGAGGCTTTTGTAGAGCTGCTGTTGACTCTTTAGTCTGCAAAGTAGATACAATGATGAGTGTGGAGCTCATTAGGACCAAGAGGTTGTATCATCACTGCTTTATACTACATGGTCATCTTATGATGCTGAAGCCACATAGCATGTATTCTTTAACCTTAGTAAAGATGGCTGCCAGTCACATGGTTGCTTCCATATTAATGAAGTAAGTCATCAGCCAAGATGGAGGAGAGCCACATGGTTGTCATCTAAAAACATCTATTTTCCTAAACAAAGGTTGACTTCAAGACACATATACAGTAAGTAGGTCTATTTTTCTAAATGAGAATTGAATCACATATAGCAAATTAAGATTCAACCTTTTGTTACAACTTTTAAGCTAACTTTTTTTTGATACAGTTTACAGATTCTTTAACCACACCCACTGAATTTACAGATCCTGAGATGAAGATGGTTTACAGTATAGTTTTTAAAGCGTTCTTGAGAGCAGTGCACAGGGAAATTGTAGATTTTCAATAAAAGATTTTCAAGAGTTGAAAAACCTTAGAGATAAGGGAGTTTGAAATCATTTGCTCATGTGGTGGCAGCAGTTGGTACAATCTGTGGGAATTTGAAACTCGGGAGTGTGCCATTTTGGGCCATTGAGCTGTACTGAGGCCAAGCCGCTTGGAGTAAAACAAAGTTTTAATAGAATCTCTGAGTCCAAGGAAAGAGTTGAGTCCAAGGAGGAAAGGAGGAAGGGTTGTGAAGTGAACTCTGCCATACAGAGGGTTCTAATAAACTCCAAGAGGAAGCCGAGAGACAGGGAATAGTGTGTAGCTGTGAGGGACAAGCTGTGATGCCATCCACAGGAGTGTTCCAATATCACAGAGGCCTCGAGGGCATAAAGAAGCTGCAAGACTTCCAGGAGGGAGTTGAGAGACAGGAGGGACAAGGTGGCAGAGGACCAGATGGGCTTCAGGAAGCTGTGGTCCTTAGCAGGCAGCTCCTAAGGGGAGGAAGCAAGGAAACTCACCCAAGAGGGCATGGGGAGAGATAGAGCATGTCAAGCAAGGGGGAAGAGGTGAGGAAAGGGTTACAGACCCAGGAGTAGAGAAGCCTTGGAACTTAGCAGTAGCTCCTGGGGAAGGTGAGGAAATTCTAAGGAGGGGATCAAGGGTCTATGAGAGAGCAGAAGGGATAGGTGTCAGCGTGACAAGAATCTCAATCTGGGGCATCCCCAAACAGACTGAGACTTGTCAGAGAGAAATGTCCCAGATCACAGAGGAGAGACATCCCTTTTTACTTGATAGGGGCCCAGTAGGATGAGAGGAGCTTCCTGACACACCAGTGTTGCTATTTTAGTAAGAGTAGACAAAACAGGCAGCTCCATGGTGACTCTTACTTAATAGAGGAGGAGAGATGAGCAGAGCAGATAGAGGAGAAAACAGCTGAGGAGGTAGACTGGGAGAGGATCCTGGGAAAATGGAGGGTTCCAATAGATGGAGAGGAGGAAGTGTCTTAGTAATTAGTGAGTTGCCCACGATGTGGGGCCCCAAAGAGTGTAGAAGGGAGATGACCATGTGAGTATAGCAGGCTCCAGGGGCCAGAGAGGGGATACTTACTGAGTAAGCAAAGAGAGGTAGATGGTTAGAGTAGGTGGATGGGAGAAGCTCTGAAATGTTGGACTCTAGAATTTGGTGGCAAATATGATGGGTGGTAGAATCCAGCAGAATCAAACCACAGGAAAGTCAAATCAGCAGCTTGGTTTGGAGACATGGAGTTCCTTGGAAGGGAACTCATACTCCAGTACCGTGGCTTGGGCACCGGATGAATGAAAAAGTGAAATAGAAGGGCCTGACTAAGGTCTGGAGTTTTTATTGTAGATATAAGGTAGAAAGGACGTCGAGGGAAGATCCCTGGTGAACATGGCTGACAGACTGAACTGGACCATGAAAGGAGAGAGGGAAAGGGAGGGCAAGAGAGGTGCCTCTGGCCAAGGCCAAGGTAATCTAGGACAAGAGAAGAGAGTAAAGGCCAGGTAACCCTGAATCGCTGGATTATATAGGGAAGGGCAGCTGGGGGAAGGGAAACCCAGCCCCTGGGCTGGAGATGTTTAGGATGGGGGAAGGGTGTGTCAGCCATATCCTGTAATAGGTAGGTACTGAGGGATGCTGGGAGAACCTGGTGGCCAGGCTCACTTTGATATATTAAATAGGTACCTCAGTTAGCCTTTAGAGACCTAACAATATCTTTGTTACAATATGTTTTAAAATGTTTTTGTTGTTGTTGTTTTAAGTTATGTTGGAGCCAGAGCCCCGGCAGCTCAGAATGTGACTGTATTTGGAGCTTGCCCGTTTAAGTGGGTGATTGATCTGCATGTAGGACACAGAGAAGGCCTGAGTTCAATCTGTTGTCATTATAATAAGAGAAAATGAAGACACGCAGAGACACCTGGCATGTGCACACACAGTATCAAAGGCCATACAAGGACACAGTGACAGAGTGGCCATCTGCAAGTGAAGGAGAGGGACCTCATAAGAGTCCAAACAAGGGACTCTTGTTATGAGTATAAAAACTATGTGCAGTTAACAGGAACAGTTAGCTTGAAGCAGAACCTCAGAAGCCAAAAAGCAAGGTTAGTGCATTTGTAGGCCTTCCCAGAATTGTGGGCTTTGATGGATTAGGTCCTTGTTTTTGTTTTGACAGGTGGTGCTGTCTGTGTGCTGAATTTTATGGCCTGAATGGGACTTTTACCATTGAGTCAGTTGTGCTAAGCATTGGGCCCTCTTAGTGAGTACTTTTACAGGATACCTTGTGTTGCTATCGACTAGTATGACCCCATGGGGAGCTTGCTACAGGCCAGGTTCTCTAACACTTTGCATGTTTTGGGTAGTTCAATCCTCCCTACTCTATGAAAGATTGTCACTCATTTTCTGATGAGGAAATGGAGGCGCATGTTAATCCCAATGGCGAGAGTAAGACCACTACCATAATTTGAACCAAAATTAAAGCAAGCTTGACTTTTTTTTTTTTTTTAAAATTGGGATGCACCTGAGATTGGCCAGTGATTGCCTCCTAAGTCTGGTTAAAGAGAGCAACCCCAAATCCATTTCTTAGGCCCCCTTTAAGGAGTCAAATCATGAGTAGTCTTACAGAAGAAAGACAATGAGGCAATAAGGAAAATTTTTTAAAATCTCAAAAAAAGTCATATGGTTACCGTGTGATTGGCAAGTGTTCAGGGAAGGTTCAGGGAGGGTCAGGAGACTCAGGGAGGGTAAGGATAGTCTCAAAAACAAGTCAAGGAGTCATAGCTGGGGAAGGTCAGGTTCCAGGAGACAGAGAGCTCTCTGTAAATAGTAACTTACTTTTAACAATACAGCACAATGACTCCTGTCTTCAAAATGGAGTCAGGCAAGTTTCTAATCCCCCCTTGACTTATGTTTCCCTGTCAAAACTTTGATAAGAGGATGTCTTAATAATATCATCCAGCAACAATTATTCTAGAATTGTTTATCTGACAGGTGACCAAGTAAGTGACACCTTGGTGTGTTGCAGAACATTTGTTTACCCTGTGTGAAGATGTGTCCCTGTGATTGGTTTAATAAAGAGCTGAATGACCTGTAGCTAGGCAGGAGAGATAGAGAAAGAGGAGGAGGAATCTAGGCATGCTGATTAAGCCAGAGATACGACACTGGGACTCTGAATAAGTTGAATATATGGTACAGAGCATAGGTAACTGAGCCATGTGGCAGAGCGTAGATTAATAGAAACAGGTTAATTCGAGTTGTAAGAGCTAGTTGGGGACAAGCCTAAGTTAAAGGCCAAACTTTCATAATTAATAATAACTCTTCATGTCATTATTTGGGGGCTGACAATCCAAATATAGTCTGACAAAGCTAGCTACATTGGAGGGCACAGGGCCCAATTATGATAACCAATAGAAATAATATTAGAAGACCAGTGAAGGGGGAGAGCCATCTTATCCATATTGGACAGTCTACTTTTGTTTGAGAGATTTTGTCTGTTTCTTTATGTAGATCATCAACTTGGTTGTCAACAGCATGAGTGAAATCAGAGATATTAAAACAGCACATTTAAGTAAATTGCTGACAACCAAACCCAAAACTATGTTTAAGTAACGGGTAGTCTACAGTGGCTATATTTTGTAGAGCAGCTATTCTCAGTTCTCCCAAATACTTGACTAATTTTTGCTCATATATTTGCTGTAATATTAGTTTTTTTTTAAGTTACACATACTATTTTAGAAATCTCTCTTTGGAGTCCAACAAGTCCTGAAGCAGGTAACAGAAAGGCTGTGATAGCAGCAACTGAGTGGATCCAATAGATGCAAGGAATCATCAAGATGTTCAGAAAGAGCCTGTTCCATCTAGGTTCAAGCCTATCACTTTTGATGTGGTGGACTCATACAGCATCTCTAGGCTGGAACAAGTGATCAAGTGGGTGGTACCCAACAGGAGGAGCAGCCTGAACCTGAGAAAGAATCTTATTCAAAGTTAACTGCAATTCTTTTAAGGACTCTGAGATTGGAGTTGGGTAATCAGCAATTATTTCTGCTCTCCGTGCGGATGCGCCTCTTGGCAAGGTTTGTTCCCAAATGACTTTCTTCTGGCCTGTGACCACCACTGCCCTAGAATACCTGATTTCTTCTTGAATGAAACTGCTACCATCCTTATAGAGATCTGCATCTGTGGTAGTGATAGGAATGCCTGTCAGGTCAGGTTGCATACCTTGGATGATGTTCAGCATCTCCAGGCAGTCATGAATGGGCTCCTCGTGGTTGTCATCCAGCAGCAGGGTGGCAGGATTAATGTCCAAGGATTTATCAAAAGTCAGTCTGTCCTTATCTAAAAGAAGGGCTTGGTACTGTGTCAGATAGGCATTACACAGCTGGTTGGTGGCATCTCTCAGCAGGGCTTTCAGCATGTGGAGCTGTCACAGTTAGAACCTGTCCCAATGAGAAATTGTCAGCTTCTTTTGCAAGAATTGCATGGATCTTAAACAAGGGGGCATCCAGAGGCTACAGGATCCAGTCTCTTTGAGACATAAGCTGTTGACCTTTCCCAGGGACCCAGGATCTGAGTCAGGACTCCCTTGGCAATGCCCTTTCTTTCGTGGACATAAAGAAGAAAGGGCTTGGAGATATCAGGGAAAGTTAATGCAGGGGCTGTACCAGGACTTCTTTTAAGTTCTTAAAGGCCTGTTTATGTTCCTCAGTCCTTTCCAAAGGGATGTTGTCTCTGGCCATAGCAGAGTACCAGGGTTTGGCAATTTCAGAAAACCCAGGTATCCAAAGACAGCAATATTCAACAGCGCCCAGAAATTCCCTAACTTGGTTTTTTTTTTTTTTTTTTTTTTTATGGTTGGAGTTAGAATTGTAGTATGCCTGATATACAGGCCCGAGACAACAGTCTTTTCCCTTCTCTTAGCTCATAACCTAGGTAAGAAACATGGAGTGAGAGAATGTGGGCTTTCTTTTTAGCAACTCTATAGTGTAACTGGGCTAGGCTTTCCAAAAGGCCTGTGGTGGTTCTCAAACAGTCCTCGTCTTTAGCAGCCAACAAAATTCATCTACATATTGAAACAAGGTTACCTCAGGGTACTTACTATTGAAGAGACTTAAATACTAGTTGAGTGCTTCATTGAAGATTGGGGAGAGATTTGAAGACTTGAGGCAGTCTGGTACTGGATAGTTGTCCTGGATAGTTGTCCTGATATCCCCAGTTCTGGGTCAGTCCATTCAAATATGAAGATGGGCTGACTTAATTTTAACAGAGGTATGAAGAAGAATGCATCTGTTAAGGCCAATACAGTGTGAACTTTTGGTCTGGTAGTGATAACCCAAGAGAAGTGTAGGGATTTGGGATAGTTGGGTAAATGGGCTCTACCCTCTTGTTCGCTGCCCTCAAATCTTGTTCTGGTCTATAGTGTCCAGTTGCAGGCAATGGGGGAATATTCCAGACTGACAGACAAGGAATAAGTATGCCTGCTTCAAGGAGGTGCCTGACATGCATCTTAATCCTGCCCTGGCTTCTGAACTGATTGATGGGTACTGCTTGACTTGAATGGGCATTACCCCAGATGTTAGTTACACTATGAGGGGCAACACATGTTTCACCAAGACAGGAGGATTGCTTTCTGCCCAACTGTACGGATTTCCCAGATCAGTTACATTCTCCATTCCCCTCCCGGGAAATGGGCTGGATTTTGGAGGAGCAGATACTCCTCACTTATTGGGCAAGTTATAGTTAACGCCTTAGCAGGGACTCCCAATTGCAACCCAGGAGAGTCTCCTGGAAATGATATTGTTGCTTAAATCTTGTTCGAGAGGCCACACCCCAGTAAAGGGTAGGGACATTCAGGAATAACAATAAAAGAATGAGTCACAGTTCCTTGCCCTAGGTTAACAGTTCAGTTAGTGGTCCATTTCTTGGACATCCGCTTTTGCCCTCTGTACTGCCATTGTTTGGTTGATAAGGGGTCCCAGAGGCTTCTGTGGTACTGAATGCGTTGCCTCTGTGCTCACCAGAAATTTGACAGGTTGGCCCACTATGGTATAGGTTTCCATAGGCTCCTGGGGGCTTAGTTTGAAGAAGCCTCAGCCTTGGGATTTCTCCATAGCTATGATTGGCTCAGGTTTGATGGTGGTGATGGTACCTGTTTCCAGTGTGGACATTCATTTTTTTTCCAGTGACCAATTTTTTTGCAGTTAGGTACACTGGTCCTTTTGTAAAGGTCTCCTCCTTTGTTTTTTTTTTTTAATCATGGTGTGTATGCACAGAGTTGAGAGTGGCTTCAACTAAGGTGACATGCCCCACTCTCTTTAGCAGAAAATCGTCTTTGCTGTCTCTGCCATCAAACACTTTCTAGGCTATCTCTAATAGTTCTAACCTGTTCTGCCTGGCAAACCTATCCATCTTTTGTTTATCTTTCTACACATGTCAGGGGCTGACTGAGTAACAAAGTTCAGGTTAATTCCCGTGAGATTTGCATCCTCTGGGTCTATAGGAGTGTTACAACCAATAGGCATCCAGGAAGCACTCCAGAAAAGTTGAAGGTGATTCATCTGGGCCCTGTTTCACATCTGTTACTTTAGATAGGTTAGCAGGCTTTGGAGTTGCCTGTTTCATCTCTTCTAGCAGAACCTGGTGGTATTCACTGAAGGACCTCCTCTACCTTGCTCTGTGTTGTAGTCCACTGGGGTCTCCTTCTTGGCAGAGCACAGTCAATCACCTTTGCCCTCTGGTCACCAGCCATTGAAATCATTCCTGGGGTGGGGCTTCAGTTGCTTTCATGAGAATCTGTTCCCATTCGTTGGTAGTGAAGAGGGTACGAAGAATCTGCTAACAGTTGTCCCACATGAAGAGATGATTGAAAAAGACAGAAATCAATTAGGGAAATGAAAGAATTGGGGCTAGTCCATGAATTAAAGGCAGCCTCAGAGCCTTGTAATGTCTTAAATCACTTGTCTCCTGAGGCAGTCCCTTGCCCCCCCCCATTCCAGAGCAAATGTCCGGGTTTAGAATTTGGGTGGGCTGGCAAATCTCACTGGGGCCTCCAGAAAATATTAATACCAACCTCAAGAATAAGACCAATACCACAATTTGAGCCAAATTTGAAGCAAGCTTGATTTTTTTTTTTTTTTTTTTTTAAATTGAGGTGCATCCAAGATATGGCCAGTGACTGACTCCTAAGTCGTCCTAAAGAGGGCAGCCCTAAATCCATCTCTTGGGCTCCTTTTAAAGGGGTAAAATTATGAGTAGTTTTACAGAAGAGAGACAATGGGACAATAAAGAAGTAAAAACAAAATTACCCCCCTGTTACGAGCAGGTTTCCCCCCACACACACCCCCCCGCCGCCGGTCTGGTCCTGCCGCCACGCCAGCCCCCAATAACACACTGAGACTCTGTATTTGATACAATCCTGTGGGCCAGAGACTATCATTGTTTATGGGCTAGCTCTGTCTTAATGATTAACCCATTTCTACTATTCTAAGTAGTATTTCCACGTGGCTCATCTTACTGGCCAGAGAGGCTGGTGTTCTACCTCTCCGGGCTCTCCTTGTTGACTTCTCTTTCCTACTTCCTCTTTCCTCCTAGTCTCCTAGCCCTGCCTATCTTGCTTTCCTATTGGCCAACAGTGCTTTATTCATTAACCAGAATGAGGAACATATTTACAGAATAACATCTCCCACCACCCCCCCAACAACAACAACAACAAAAAACCCGACCACCACCACCACTAACAAAAAAAAAAAAAAAAACCAAAAAACCCCAAACAAAACCTATTGTGATCACTATGTGATTAGGGAAGGTTCAGGGGGGTGGGGTGGGGAGGGTAAAGGTATTCTTAAAAACATGTCAAGGTCATGGGTTAGGGAGGGTCAGGTTCCAGGAGACAAAGAGCAACTCAGTTCTTACAGTAAATAGAAACTATTTTTTTTTCCCCCAATACAGCATAATACCTCCTGCAGGTTTCTCTCTCAGAGGCTGGGTAGGTTTCTCAGGTCATAAGATTTTTTTTTTTTTTATGGCAGAGCTAAGGTTTGAATAGGGAGCCCATGCCTGAGACTCCTACTTTCTACTTCCCTGACACACTTCCTCAGCAGTCTTTGGCTAGCACCAGATTACCTTTCGAGGGCTACATGTTATTCAAGACTAGAAAAAAACTGTTACCATCAAAGTCTCTTCCCTTTTCCTTGGATTTCTCCCCAGTTCCTTGATTTGACTTTTCCTTGTCACTCATTCCTCTGCGATGTTCTCTATGTCCATTCTCACCCATCATCCAAACCCAAGTCCCACCCGTGAGCTCCACATCCTATCTTCTGCATAGCAGTTTATGTTAGCCTTCTCTGAAAATTCTGTTGTATGCACAGCTAACCTCTGAATAATCATTTGTTTTCTTTTTTCTCCACCATCCTTTCTTCTCTCTTCCTCCTTTCATTTTGTTACATGTTTTTTAATTTTGAAACAAAGTATTACTTTGTAGCCCAAGCTATACTTACTCGGTAGCCTAGGCTTGACCTTTTACTTGTAGCAATCCCACCGTCTCAGTCTCCCAAGTGTTTAGATTATGAGTATGAGCTTCAATACCCAGTCTGCTTTTATTTTAATTATTCTTTTGATGACTTAATATATACACGATTTTTCCCTTCCCTTCCCACCTCCTTCTTCCCCCTATTTCTCCCTCCCTCCCTTCCTTTCTCTTCCTCCTTGTAATGCTGGAGATGGAACCCAGGGTCCCACTCTACACTGTGGTCTTCTTATCTACTTATCTTTCACCATCACAACAGACTTAATTGTCTGAAGAGAGGTATGAAATAACCACTGCCAGATGCTCCTAGCACAATGCAAAACTAATAGAGATTTAATCAACTCCTTTGATTAGGAAAAAGGAAAAGCCAAGCTGTAAAAGGTCACACACTATCAGCTGGCATCTTGTTGAAGGCATTATGTGTGTTAGTTCACATAATCCTTATGTTACCACTGCTGTCATCCATGAATAAAGGGAATGAAGCTGGGATGTGTTTGCAGTTTGTTTAAGCAATATTCATAAATGTTAAAGCTATGATTTTTTTTCAAGACAGGGTTTCTCTGTGTAGCCCTGGTTGTCCTGGAACTTGCTCTGTGGACCAGGTTGACTGCAAACTCAGAGATTCACCTGTATCAGCCTCCTGAGTGCTGGGATATAGGCGTGTGCTACCATCACCTGGTCTAGGGTTATAGTTTTGAAGAGGTGTGACAGACTAATATAAAGGATTTCTGCTAATGAGGAATTAGGATAGGGTATTACTAGAAGTTTTGGTAGTCATGGATAAGAATTTAATTGTTCATCACAATGTATATTCTTAGGCACATGACTAGATCACAGTTCTCAGCGTCCCTTAGAACTGGGTGTGACACAGGCTGTGGCCAAAGGATGCAAAAGACCATGCCATTTCTGGGCCTGTCTGTATTGTGGGTCCAAGGCTCCAAATCAAGCCAAGCAGATTCAAGAGGTTCTGCAAAGCAAGATTTATTATTGGGCAGCAGTATTGATTGATCAGGGATCACAGTACAGATGCAGGAGCTGACTGTGCCCCCCCTCAATGTTCATTTCAGCAAGTGTGTAAGCACAGAATCCCCAAACATCTGTGCCAAGTTCCAAACAGGAGACAGAGATCAGGGGCTTTCCCTGTGTGTTCCATCAATGTCAAATGACACAGAACGTAAGCTTTCCAGGCCAACCAATCAGATTCGTTTGTTCTTTCTGTTAGGAACAGCCATGGTGTTTTTAGAGAACTAAAGATACATAACAACTATTTCTATGGTTTAAAAAGGAGGTGGGTCAGCTATTGCAAGGCTCTCAGCTTCCCCAGGGCTTGGGAACATGAACTTGGTCTCCCCAGATGTTATGGTACACACCTTTAGTCCTAGCACTCAGGAGGCAGAGGCAAGTGGATCAAGGCCAGCCTGGTCTACAGAGCTAGTTCTAGGACAGGCTCCAAAGCAATACAGAGAAACCCTGTCTTGAAAAACAAAAACAAAGAAACCAACAAAAATCATGAAATTTGTCTCATCCTACCGGTAAAATGGAGTCTGAAGTCAAGTCAAAATGGCAGTGCTTAGGCCAAGGTGCTTTTGCCTGTTCCCAATATCTGTTCTTCTAACCCAGGATGGGCTTTATAGGAGGCTGGAGATACAGGTAGATGAGACCTGGAGGCCCTGGTCTCCGTGTGGGCAAAGAGCGTTTTCTTGGTGCTGTTACATAAGTGGAAAAAAGATGCTTGAGGGTATCTCTTTGCTTTTGCAGCTTCACTTACTAGGGCGTTTTTAGGACAGTTAATAGACCCGGAAGTGAGTAGGAGGAAGCCTAGTGACCTGGCAGTGAAGCAAGCATCTGTATGCTGTGCATATGAATGCCAGTCTCAGATATCTCCCCATCATTGGAAGGCATGCTGTAGGGGACTGTGACAAGTGCTGGTTCCATCAGTCATGACCTGTGGTGTGTGCCACAAACACACTTTCAGTGAAATGACATAAACTGAAATAGTACTCCTCATACAAGGACAAAGGAACCCCCCACCTCTGCCTGTAGGTTGCAAGTTCCTTCATCCAGGAACCCCAAGCTTTCTAATTAGTCAATGCCACAACCAATGCTTCACCTTTGAAAGCAATTTAGAATTGGTAAGTCCATGAAAGTCAAGATATAGTACTCGTGGCTAGCTTTTCCAGAGACTCAAACAGTCTTCAGAAGGTTATCTGGAGAATTTCTGTTCAGAAGACAGATGGGAGAAAAATACAGTTTGGGACAGTTACTTTGGTATGCTCCTTCTGTCCCTCCCTTCCTTTTTCTGTCTCCTTTTCTTCTCTCCTCCCTTATTCAATACTGTACTTATTATTTAATACAGGTAATGAAACAAAACAAAAAAACCTATCCATAATGTATTAAGCACTGTGGACACAGACTACTGTTGCCTTCTCTGCCTGTATCCCCGTATGCTGTCTCTTTTCCTCCTTCCTTATCAGAGTCCTTTTTGTCATATTATCATTTAAAAATTATTTATTGACACTTAGCGCCGCTCCCCTACTTTTCAATTCATACAGCCGCAGTGTGCCATCTTGGCCAGTAGAGGGCATCAGGAGACCATGACCAGGGTAAATCAAGGTTTATGGTTCCGATTTTCCTTTCCTTCAGGAGTAGGAAATCAACAATAACAGGTTCGGGATGGTAATGCACAGTTCTCGTTTTCTGATTCTTTATGTCAGCGATGACGGTTTTTGGGGGCAGCAACTGAAACAATAAGTTGTCCTTGCCTGATATGACGATCTCTGTCCCCTCCACTCTTCCTCCCTAGTGTTAAGCACTTGCTGGAATAATCTATGCGGGAATTTCCAAATCCCCCACAAAAATCACCACACGGCAGGGTCACCTCCGGGCTCTTATCAGCTGCCTGCCTCGAGTACACTGAACCCATTTCAGCACAAGCTGGAAAATCACTAAGTTCTTTAGCAAGATGTCCCCCAAGTCCTCCGCTGCATCCAGAAAATAGCTTTCATATCTGTGCTCCAGAAGCTTTGCGGTTTGGAGTGGGCGTGGGGGTGCAACTCCCACAGCGGGCTGCAGTCCTGCTGGGTACAGGCACAGTTATTTACCGTCTCCAAACAGGCCTTTTACTGTGAGAAAATCGTGCGAAGGAGGAAAAGGGGGAAATCATCTGGGCCAATTATCTCTGGCCGCTGTGGAAAATTCGGAGACTATAGCGGCCACAGCCAGAAACAATATTTTTCTCCTGGGGCAGATTCTCTGCTAGAGTCAGAGCGTCAAGTCCTGCAAACGTGGCCCAAGTAGCCAAGCACTTCACACTCAGTCAAGATACAGGGAGCCATAAATTTTCGAAGTCGAGACCGCCTCTGGAAGATGGGGCTCAGATTAACTAGTGATCTCACTAATAGTATAAACAGAGGCTCAAGCGCTTGAGGTAGGCGATTTTAATTGTGTGTGTGTGTGTGTGTGTGTGTGTGTGTGTGTGTGTGTGTGTGTAAAAATATTCTTTTTTGAGAGCAGGCTATGTGTGTGTGATCTTTTACCAAGAGAGGGAGCCCTGGGAGCAGGGATTTTGCTTCTTAGCCCTTGAAATGATCAGGAAACTCTAAGCCAACCCTAAGCAGATCACCGAGTTCTTACTGCACAAACTTGGATTTGGAAACCTTGGGTCTATCCTAAGAAAATATTTGGCTCAGTAGACCTGGCAAAACTAGGCTCTGCCCACTTAGTCTCCGAAAACTGGACCCCTCCCTCCTACAGCTCCCCAGCTCCCCAGCATGCCTGGTCTTCCTCCTCTGACAAGCTCCTGGCTTCAGGTCAAGGTCCTAAATGATCCCCTTCGCATTTCAACCTTCTGGCCTCTGAATCCCAGAAGCTCGCACAGCTCAGGCCGAGAGCACGTACTACCTGTTATTTTAGCATGCCTTGTTGTCTGGACTGTGGAACGCTCAGACGGCAATAACTCACTGTATGCTAATTTCCAGCCCCAGGTCAGGTCCAGCAGACTGGGAGAAAAGTGTTTGTTCTCCTTATGCGTTCACAAATCAATCCCATCGCTTAATTATTATAGAGGTGTTGTCACAGGTGGTTGAGATTATTCAAGCGAGTCTGAAATGTATAGCTCAGCTGTTTTTGGCTTCTCTGCTGAGGTACTTGAGGGGAGGGCATGTACTCTGCACACAAAAGATTGTATCGGAGTTTCGGACAAAGAATAGGACGTGTAGGTGGAATTCCAGCACTGGCACAAGTATCTTGAGTGACCTTGGGTAAGCCACTCGCGTGCTCACATCTTGTGTTTTTCTTCTCTCCTGGGTTGAGAAACCTTCAGGGGACATTGCTCAAAGATGTTATTTGGTCTGAAGATGAGAAGAGAATGTGAGACACCACCACCTTTTCAGACTTCCCTGGGCTGTAGCCCTGAGAGATGCCCACAAGGTACAAGCCAAGACAGACCACAGGTTTTCGTCTGTTTGTTTAAAGCCAGCCATTTTCCACCCTAAATTTGTCTGACAATACTGTAAGCAAAACAACAACAAACACTTTGGGTAGAGTTGGACAGAGAGCCCATTCAGAGTTCTTGCCCCATAAGCAGGGAGGACCCAAGTTCTCGTCTCCAGCAATCACGTAAATAAAAAACCACGTGCAGCATCTGTGCTTGTAAATGCAGTGCTGGGCAGACAGACAACAGAATCCCTGGGGCTTACTAGCCAGCCAGGCCCGAGACCCTGCTTAGGAAAATGAGATGGAAGGTACTGAGGAAGACACCCAAAAGCAGTCTTTGTCCTCTCCATGCAGGAGCAGGCATGCGTGCACACATATACTCAGCTTTTCCTTCTAAGTAAGTTGCCAGTAAGGACACGACTCATGCACGCAGGTGCACCTTCCTCACTAACTGCTTTGTCTGCCCACGCTTAACCACCTCACCTCTTGGAGCCAACTGAGAGGGTTGCCAGTAAGACTCTAAGAGGTTCCGTTGGGGAATGAGGTATTTAAGTCATAGCCTACCCTCCACCCCAAAGTGAGCTCTGCCCCAAAGCCTCAGGAAGGAAAGAGAAACGACAATCTTGTTCTGCAACCAGCAACACTTTGCAATCCCTTCTCTAATCAGGATCTCAAAATCCCACTGGGATTTGACAAAAGGTCAATAAATGTATAGCCTATAAAGAAGCTGGGGACAGAGATTGTTCTTGGCAGGACATCCAGGAAATCCAGGGTGTCAAGATGAGAGCTGTCAATCACTTCAGCGCAGGGATGTGAAACTTGCTCCTGTGGGAAGACACACACATGCATGCACGCACACACACACACACACACACACACACACACACACACACACACACACTTCTTCAGAGCTCTCTTTTGCAAGGCAAATTCAACATGAGATCTAGGTAGCCAGGCATAGGAAACAAAGCAAACACATCTCTTCAGGACTCACTGGGCAAACTTAAACCATGGTTCATATCTGTTGTAACTCATAGGGTTCTCTCCTCAACCCATTTTTTAATGCATCAGACCTTCTTAGTCACTCATGTCTTTATCAACACTTGCTGGACCTCCGTAATTCACAGACGAGACTAGATCAAGACCTCTGCCATGGGGAACGACCCCCCAAAGTCCCAACACTGCCTGCCATTCCGACTTGTATTGACTTTCCTAGGCCAAGTTTTCTTGTGCTCCATGCTTAGGTTCTGATTGCTAGTGGGTCCCATGGCTTGTAGTTCATGGCGTGTGCCTGCCTTCTCCATAAGTCCTTTCCAATTGCCCACACATTCTTCCTAACTTGCCTCAGCTGTTGCCATTTTGGGGAATATTTTGTGATGCGCCATAATCCTTCTCATACATCCTTAGTTTAGTTTCTGTGTTTGTCTGCCTCCATCTGTTTTTATTGCTCCTTCTATAGATAGATTCATCACCCTTCTCTGTAGTCCGTATGTCAAATTGCTAATGGCCAATAAACGTTTGTGGAAGTGATGTTTTCTTATTATCTAACTTCCGGCCTTGATAAAATGAGAATGTAACTGCATATTGGATGACACACTGAAAGAAACCAATGCCAGGAAATGGAAAGCCTTAACTGTATTCTTTTTCCGCTTTGAAGCCTAACTCTATTTTGAATAGACTGCTTCACGTTCCAACAAAACATCAGTATACAGCCATTGTTTTTCATAAACACACAGCAGTGGTAGACATAACTTTAAGAAATGGAATGTAACCATAATAATCCATGGAGAGGACGCAGAAATCTGGACGAAGACCCAAGTAAGAGCTAAACACAGTAGACAATGGGAAGAGAGTTAAAGACAAGGAGATAGCATTCATGCGACTATTTGTGACCATGTGGCAGAGGTGCTTCTCCTTTGGATAGAAACGGAACATTCACGTGAACTCCAGTGTTCGTGGTGTGGGTGGGCCAGTCCTCCCATCTTTGTTTTAAACTTTGTGCAAGACATTACTATTGAAAAATCACACACTTACAGAATCTTGTAGTGTTTTAATGATCTTGTCAATTCCCAGGCATGTTTTTAAAATATTGCTTTTGTTTACTCTTTCTCTCTTACAGAAGATTTGTAGCATGGGGGTGATGGCTATGCAGTAACACCATACATATAGCAATTTAAAACTTGAGTAGTAGGGTTCTTTCAGTTTAACATTTAGCAGCCAGTCTATACCATACATAGGGGTGAAATATCTGGTTATATTGGGGGCACACCTTCTTTTTTTGCAGCACCCATACTTTCCTTACCTTTGCTCTGTTTACGTAACTTTTACCTGGATTGCTTGCTGATTCAAGTTATATTTTACCCAATTGTTTAGAGCAATTCGCTTCTTTAACTGTGTGTGTGTGTGTGTGTGTGTGTGTGTGTGTGAGAGAGAGAGAGAGAGAGAGAGAGAGAGAGAGAGAGAGAGAGAGAGAGAGAGAGAGACCTACATACACTGCTCTTGAATGGGGCCAGCACAGTGGGTGTTATTTTCAATGCACCAATGCACAGCATTTCGAATCAGATGCTCCTTGCAAGTGTCCCGAAGAGACAACACCTGATCTTGTTTTCTAGCAGTTTTACTCTTCTGTTACTCATTTAAACTGTTGTGTTCCCAGCTCAGATTTCTCTAGAGTACAAAATATCGATGCCTAGCTTGTCTGACCTACTAGGGGATATTAGAACCGAGATAGCTGGAATATGCCTATGCCATTTTCTTTTCTTCTATCCATATATTTCTAGCAGTCTCCCCTATTGATAAGAAATCCAGATGTGTAGTAGCCACACAGTGAGCATTGGGCGCCATCCATAAGTGAGTTAGATGTTACCTGGGAGCTTTATTCAGCTCAACTCTTCTTCATTGTATATGCCTTTGAGTCACCCAGCCAGTGGTTTCCCTTTAGTGGAGTTGAAGTAGCATAACTTTCCATTGCATATATCCAGCTTTGGAAAATATAGCAGGGATCAAACTTAGGAAAAAGCAATGGGACTCTCACAACTAGCTTCCCTGATTACAGATTGTCAGGTGAGGTAGAAATGATAGCAGTAGCTATCAGTAGTTGAGATTTCATGTGAAGCACATCCTCCCTCTTCTAATAACCTTCTGTGTAGTAATGAGCAACCTAGTTTTGTACTTGAAGAGACAGAGGCACACAAAATTTAACATGTCCAGATGCTAAAGGCCTTAGTACATAATCTACCTTCAGCCTGTGGGGGCTTTTATGGGATTTTCTCTACTTTTAATGAGATGGAGAGTAAAGGCTGAACTCCACAAAAATGAAGGCGCCAGTACAAACAAGCACCAGTCAGCTGGCACCCATTTGGAGTGACAGCTGTTCCCTCATTTTCCTGACAGTGGTTGGAATTTCAACTTTCAGAAAAATGATCTGGAGGCAGCCAGCAAACAGAAGCCATGATATTACACTGGCCATTTGATTATCTGTTCCTAAGAACATATTGTTATTCTTTCCAGAAAGTGATTCATTCTTGCATGGTAACCTGTGCCTCATTCCTGAACACATTTGGTCTTTTCAATAAAGAGCTCTGCATTGGTGACCCTCGCTGAGCCTGCTACATGTGCAGTATGTGGTCCCAAGGATACAGGTTTGCAGAATAGAGACTGGCAAGGAAAACAAAATGGAATTTCTCAGTTATCTCAACCTCTCTGATGCCAAGCCACTCCCACAGAGAGCCAAGATACAAGTTTATACAGGAAAAGGAGGAAAATCAACTGAAAAGATTTCTTAATTATGGTTTCCAATCTGGTTCAACAAAATCAGTTTAACAAACATGTGGGTTTTGCTTTTGTTTTTTTGATAGCAGTAGGAATTAGTTTGAATTACTCGCAGAAGGGCAATGTTGATATAGTAGTACAGGATAGCATTAGACTATCCTAGAATCCGTTGACTAAACTGCAGCTGGATGCAAACAGACTAGAAATGGAAAGCCACAAGGAGCCCAGGAAATAGCCTTTCTCTGTAGTTTGTTTCTGATTCTTCTATTTTCTGCAAATAACTGTTACTCATCTGCTCTTAGAACATGGTACTGGCCTAATTTTCAACATTATGCAGTTTCTATGTGAGGTATAAGGCACTAACCTACTTCCCAACAGTGTCAACGTGAATGAGCCCATATGAAGAGTTATCTTCAGTCATAATTGTCAAGTCTCAAAGAAGGGCTCTGATAGGCTCAGTTACTTTCTGGGACCCAGTCACTGTCCTGTCAGTTGAGTCCAAAACAATGGTGTTATGCAACTAAAACATGGATTTAAGGTTCCTAGTCCATGGGACCTGGAAACCGGAATGGAGAACTGTAGTTAAAAAATGAGGGGACTCAGACAAAGACCATCAAGATCTCTTCTGTTCAGTGTTCCTAGGTGTCTGTGTAAACCAGCCCTCAGAATTTCAAGGGCTGTGCTGATCACAAGGACATTGTCTCTTTTATTTAGGGAGACATATTTTAAGAATCAACCACATCATTAAGGCAGCAAATTTTGATGTCAACTTGAGTAAAACTGAAACACTAATTTGAATCTGCTAGAAATCAGCCAATATTATGGATCTGAAAGGTGAGAATATTTTGGCTTATTTTTGACACCAAACTTTGAATTTGTGGGCACCATTAAGATGCATCCCAGGTCCTAGTCGTGCTGATGGTATTTAAGGGTTAGCTTAAATTGGACCACCACATTTCTTGCAATTATTGATGGTTAGATCCTTGGAGACTGGACGATTTGCAGAAGACCAATTATAATTATACTTATCTGTCTGATGGACGCATGAGCAGAGAGAGCGTTCTGCCTGGCCCTCTCATGCGATAGGTAAAAAATGAAGCAGATGCAGAGAAAGTGGTTAGTCTGCTGCCCAGTGCCACCTGATGTCTTAGTTAGAGACTCCATGACCACAGCAACTCTTATAAAGGAAAACATTTAATTGAGGATGGCTCAGAGTTTCAGAGGTTTGGTTCATTATCTTCACAGTAGGAAGCATGGCAGTGTGCAGGCAGACATGGTGCTGGAGAAGGAGCCGGAAGTTCTTCGTCTTGATCCTCAGGTAGCAGGAAAGAAGTGTCAGCCACTGAGACTGGGCTGGAGCATCTCAGACCTCAAAGCCCGCTCCCATAGTGCCACACTTCCTCCAATAAGGCCACACTACCCCAACAAGGCCACACCTCTTAACGCTCAAACACATGAGCCTTGGAAGCCTGGAGGCTTAAAGCAATGACACATGAGTAGCAGTTCTTGAATTAAAATCAAACATGGTTATACTATTCTGTTCATTGTTGTTCTCTATTCCAGTCTTCTTTTTATTATGCCCTATTATTAAGATTTTCACAAATGCTGAGGCAATAATTTAGCCTGTGAAGTGTTTGCCTTATAAGTATGAGGACCTGAGTTTGAGTCCCAGATCACATGTAGAGTAAGCTAGTTGAAATGTTGTGTCCTCTTAATTTCAACTCTGGGGAGACAGGGACAGGAGGATCAATGAGGCTGATACTCTAGCCTACTTGATGAATTTTAGGCCAGTGAGAGCTATCTCAAAAACAAAAAGTGGGTAGTGCCCAAAGATAAACACTCAAATCTGCCTTCTGTCCTACATGCATGAACACAAATGTATGACAAAAATAGCAGGGTTCATCAAAAGACATCTGATAACATCACTATGTAGTTACACTGTCAGATACTAAGTTGAATTCTAATATCTGGACTGTACTTGTTTTTTAAAGCTTATGAGCATAAATACTTTGGATTACTTTCTGTTTAATTCAGCTTGCCTGTAGCAACAGTTAAATGGCACCCACAATTAAATGACAGAGAAAATATGAGAGATCTGGGGATACAGTTCCATGGTGGAACACTTAACTAGGATGCTTGAGATTCTATATTTAATCTCCATTCGAAAGGAAGGAAGGAAGGAGGAGGGAGGGAGAGAGGGAAGAAGGGAGAGAGTGAGAAAGGAAGAAAGGAAGGAAGAAAGGTGGAGGGAGGAAGACAGGTAAGGAGGGAGGAAGGGAGAGAGGGAGGGAAGGAAGAAAGGAAGGAGGGAGGGAGGGATGAAATTCACTATTGGAACATGTTCACATTTTCTTAATTGTTAGGGAGGGCAGGTGTATACTTTGTAACTTGAAGCAAATCTGTACTTCATGTCAAATTGTTGAGACGTGTACAAGAACATGTTTCCACAATTATAATTTTGACCACTGCAATGATGAAAACATGTTACCCATGTTTATCTCCTCTCTCCCAATCCCCTGCTCCATGCAGGCAGTCTCAAGAACTAGGTTTTAGGTTAGGAATGAAAACTGCTCCACAGACTTGAATGTACAGACATCCTTTTTCCCTCTCCCTGTTCCTCCCATCTTCCTTCCCTCCTTCCCTCTTAGATGATCTGACAAAAATTCATGGGATTTTTCTAAGATGACTCGGAATGTAATTACAAAATTTCCCATCATTTTAGATTAAAGAATATTGAAAATTGAAGATGCAGGATTTTATATTTAAAATATCCTGACTCTCAGATACACTCAACATTTTGAGCCTGACTTAAAGCAAATATTTGCTCACAGAGCAGGATCTGGTGTTTGGATGGAAAGTTCTATAGATGTCTGTTAAGCCCATTTGAGTCATAACTTCCGTTATTTCCTTTGTTACATTGTTAAGTTTCTGTCTAGTGGTCCTGTCTAGTGGTGAGAGTGGGGTGTTGAAGTCACCCACTATAAGTGTGAGGTTTTATGTGAGATTTGAGTTTTAGTAATGTTTCTTTTACGGATGTGGGTGACTTTGTATTGCGGGCATAGATGTTCAGAATTGAGACTTTGTCCTGATGGATTTTTCCTGTGATGAATATGAAATATTAGGATTCCTACACCCACTTGTTTCTTGGGTCCATTTGGTTGAAAAATCTTTTTTTAACCCTTTACTTTGAGGTAATGTCTGTCTTTGAGGTTGAGGTGTTTCTTGTATACAGCAGAAGGATGGATTCTGTCTTTGTATCCATTCTGTTAACCTATGTCTTTTTATAGGCAACTTAAGACCTATTAATATTGAGGGAAATTAAAGACCTTTGATTGTTAATTCTTGTTTGTTTTATATTTGTTGTTGTTGGTGGTATTGTGTATTGATTTACCCCAATTTTTCTTTTGGGTTTTGGTAAAGTAGGGTTATCTATTGCTTATGTTTTTGTGAGTGTAGTTAACTTCCTTAGGATGGAGTTTTCCTTCTAGTATTTTCTGTAGGGCTGGATATGTATTGTTTCAATCTAGTTTTGTCATGGAATATCTTGTTTTCTCCATCTGTAGTGATTGAAAAGTTTGCTGGGTATAGCAGTCTGGGCTGGCATTCGTGGTTTATTAGTGCTTGTAGAACATCTATCCAGGACCTTCTGGCTTTCAGAGTTTCCATGTAGAAGTCAGGTGTAATTCTGGTAGGTTTGCCTTTATATGTTACTTGTCCTTTTTCCTTTGCTGCTCTTAATATTCTTTCTTTATTCTGTATGTTCGGTTTTTTGATTATTATGTGGCGAGGAGACTTTTTTTTGTAGTTTATTCGGTGTTTTGTAAGTTTCTTGTACTTTCATTGGCATGTCTTTCTTTAGGTTGGTAAAGTTTTCTTCTATAATTTTGTTGAATATATTTTCTTCACCTTTGAGTTGGGTTTCTTCACCTTCTTCTATACCTATTATTCTTAGGTTTGGCCTTTTCATGCTATCCCATATTTCCTGAATATTTAGTGTTAGGAACTTGTTGGGCTTAATATTTTCTTTGGTGGATGAATCTATTTCTCCTAGTGTATCTTCAGTGCCTGAGATTCTATCTTCCATTTCTTGTATTCTGTTGGTTATGTTTTCATCTGTAGTTCCTGATCATTTACCCAGCTTTTCTAATTCCAGCATTTCCTCAGACTGTGTTATTTATTTATTTATTTATTTATTTATTTATTCATTTATTTATTTCTCTATTTGTCTCTATTTCAGCTTTCAAGACTTGTACTGTTTGAATTGTTTCTTGCAATTTTTGGTTTGTCTTTTCTTCCATTTCTTTAAAGGATTTTCTCATTTCCTCTTTTAGGGTTTCTATCATCTTTATGAACTTGTTTTTAGGGTCATTCTCTTCTGCTTCATTTGTGTTGGGATGTTCAGGTCTTGCTGGTTTTTCTGTTGTTGCATGTGTTCCTATATTGTCGTCTTCCCATCCCTTCTTCTAATGGGTGCAGGTGGGGTCTCTTCCTCTCCTGGTGGATATGGGTCCAAGGTTCTCTTCTGGTAGGTGCAAGCAGATCCAATACTTTGATGGGTCTCACAATGGGTGCAGGGAAGTCTGAGAGACTCCCCTTCCTTGTGGGTTGAGGCGGGGCTAGCACCTTGATGGATGTCAGCAGACTCTGGATGGCTTGATCTTCTGAGAGCAAGTCGACTTGCCTATAGCTGCCAGGCCAGGAGATCTCAAAGATCAGACTTTTGATTTTTTTTTTTGAAACAATCTTGTTACGCAGACCGGGTTTTATTGCATTCATCCTGTGCTTGCCTCAGGCTCCAAAGTGCGTAGATGAGAAGCATTCACTATTGCCCCCATATGCAGATTTATGAATCTCTCCCTAGATCCACCAACCCTGAACTTCCAAGGGTGAATTTGACCATTATAAAGATTTCAACAGTCTTCCCAAATAATGTGCACATACTCTGCAGTCAGAGGATGCTGGCTTGCGGACTGATGAAAAGGTGACTGATGAGTGTGTCTGTTCCTGTGGGTGCACACTCAGGTGTGTGTGGATTTATGTGTGGATTCCAGGGTGAGGGCCTTATACTTGCAGGAGGGTATCAACACAACTGCATAACTTGAGGAAGTTATTTTAGCCACAGAGTCATGTGATTGGGGCTGTAGTTCCAAAAAGATCCCTCTGGCTGTGGGAACATAGTTTTGTCTGTCTGAAACTCCTATCTTTCAGTGGGGGAAATACCATATTTTGAGAAGAGAGTGTGTGCTTTTGGATCAAATAAATCCCAAGCCTCTGTGTGTGTGTATATGTGCAGGTGGGCATGTCTTAGTGTGGGCACATGTGCAAACATATGTGAGCATGAAAGTCAGAGGACATTTCGTTAAATGTTTCTCACTGGCCTGGAACTCATAAAGTGGGCTAGGCTGGGTGGCTCCTAAACTCCAGGCACCTGCCTGTCTCTTCCTCAGCACTGGGACTATAAGTAAGATACACCAAGCCTCACTGACTTTAGACATGGGTTTGGGGAATCGAATAAAAGTCCTTTGGAGCAAGCACTTTACTGAGAATGAACCAGAGCCTCAGCCCCTGGAGACATGCTGTTCTTAGCCATATGAATGGATGGAAACAGAAAGCCTCTCTCAGCTGTGTTTTCTTCCTGTGCATTTCTCTTCGACTTCACTTTAACTCATGTGCTATACCTTGGATCAACCACGCCTGGGAGTCATGGCTTCCAATGCATTATCCTCAGGCTGCTTCTGCTTGGCATGATGGATAGAGTCAAGTGAGTGAGTACTAAATCTGGTCACAGGTTAAAGTCCCGAGCAATGTCAAGGGAGTCTTGGAGTTGGAAAGGGCCCCGAAAAGTGGCTTCAGGAAAGAGAAGAGGTGGTGAGACCAGCTCCTGAAAAAGAACGTGAATAATTTCTATGCAGACTGGCTTTGTCATCAGGGAACTGGGTCTGGCAGCCAACTATTCAAGAGGATGTTTCTCAAAGGGCAGCACAAATCACTTTAGCTCCAGCAATGAAGTTTTTTTTTTCAAGTTATTTCCATTGGCTTTCTCTCCTCCTTAATTGGCACCTTGATCGCAGTTGCAGAGAATAAAGAGCCTCCAGGCTGGGGATGTATTGGTGGCAGAATGCTTATTTAGCACACATGAGGCTCAGGTTCAATCTCTAGCAATCTCCAGCTCAAACCAAGCAAACAAAGGGCATTCTGGGCGTTCTTCCTGTCCCTTCTCCATCCTTCCTCTTTCTCTCTTCACTTTCCTCCTAATTCATGTCTTAAGCAATTAGCCTTTCAGAGCAGGGCCTGTTTTACATTTTCCTGTTACGGGAACTGAGTGATGGTTTGAGCTGAGCTCTGTGTTCAGCATCCTGTCCTCCCTCCCACACTCACCCTCGCTGTGTCCTGTCGGCTCTCAGTACCCTTCATGCTTCATGTCTGAATATCTGTCCTCTTCTTTTCGAAGTTGCCTTTAACGTTCATGACAACATTAGTTCAGTTGGGAAGAATGAACAGGGAAATATGCAGGATTAACTCTGCTGAGTTACAATTTATTACATCCAATAAAGCATAAACAAATGCATGTAACCACTCATATTCATGTACTGTTAAATGCCTACTACATGACTGGCAGTATTAATATGCACAATACCTGAAAGAGAGTGTTGAGGGATTGTCTATATTGGGCTATCTCCTGGTCATGTCTATGGGTGATTGTCTTTGTTAATTGGTATTGTCAACACTCTTCCCTAGGTAGGTAGCTCCAAATGCTACAACAGGAGAAAGAACCCAGGACAAGCATATATATATAAATAAATATAATATATAAATATATATATATAAATATATAAATATATATTTATATATATAAGTATATATATAAATATATATATATATATTGCTCTTTAGTGTGGATGTGATACAACTTATGTGTGTCGTCTTCCTGCCATTGTGACTTCCCCATAGTGACCTGGAATTGTGAGCTAAAATTAACCCTTTCTTCTTTAAGTTGCCCTTTTGTTAGGTATCTACCACAGCAACAGAAATGAAACTGGAATGCAATTGATATTCCCTGGCCTCCACGAGGGAGACGCCAGAGAACCATGAGAATGTGGCAGGTGAGGCTTAAGGAGGTAAAACACGCAAAGATGGAGTAGAAGGAGAGCAGAGAAGGGGAGCAAAGTAAGTAAGTGGAGGAGACAGGGAAGGAGTAACCAAGCATACGAAATAAAAGCCAGTACTGAAGACATTCTCAAAAAAACCAAGATTAGAAGAAGGTCTTGCAAGGTAGTGATGGATGCCTGTGTATTACCATGAACTCAACTTTGATGAGCACAGGAAAAATAGCCATTGGATTTGGCAACAGTGACATTGCCAGTGACCTAGATAAGAAACCTTCCTGAGAGGCTGGGGAAATGACTTGATGGACAAGAACTTCTGACTTGGGGACCCTAGTTTGTATCCCCAGCACCCAAGTAAAATGCTGGATGTGACCGCACACATGACCCTAGAGTATGGCAGAGAAAGAAGGTCACTTCCAGCTCCATATCAAGGGAATAGGTGGAAAGCCTTAGAAGTAGATACCCAATGCCCTTCTCTGACCTCTGCATGTATACTGCTGCACAAATGTGTGCATACACGACTTACATGTACACCATGTTCAGACTCACACACACAGACAAAAAGGGGAAAAGAAAAATGTTTTGTTTTTCTATGATGGGGCAGAAATTCAGATCACTGAGTAAGGAATAAAGGGAGAATGAGTTAGAGGTCTTGCCATTTGCAGGCAAGCTTTAGGCAAATGACAAAGTCCAGAAAAGAGGTGAAGGGTCATGGGAGTTCACGGGAGGTTTGTTTTTAAACAGAGATACCAGGGTATGCTTGTAGGAGTTGAAGGAAGTAATCAAGTACAAAGAGAGAGACTTATGATCTGGGACAGGCTGAAAAAGTCCAAATGGTCACAGTCTCAGGGATTGGGACTCAGCTCTGGGAGAGAAACGAGCCTTCCATGGTTGGGTTCGTGGGTTCGTGGGTTTGCTGCTGATTGTAGAGGGGAGATTAGCATGAGAGCTGAGATGGTTTCTTGCCTGGAAGTGGTGAGGGAAGACAGCAGCTGTGGCTTTGTGAGGATGGTGCAGAATGAGGTCCGAGAGGTACCAGGAATGAAGGGGTGTTGTTCAGTGTTCAGATCAAAGTTAAGCATCTGGCATGGAATCAGCCCTCTTGGGATAGATTTGCTTAGGAATCCAAGGCAAAACAATCAACACCAATTAGAGAACGTGTCCTAATAGAGGGGGCTGGGAGAAGGAGGGTTCAGGTGGAACTAAGACTGCCTAGTGCCACAGGTTTGATCTAGAAGAAAATGCGGAGATATGATTTGGAATATAATCTATGTGTTATAAATTAATACATATGAAAAAAGGACATTCGTATGGTTAGCTGGCGGCATGGAGGCAGTATGCTTTTAATAGTTGCCTTGACACTTGCAAGGCAAACTGATCTTGTCAATCTCTTCTAAAGCGTGAGGTATGGTTAGCTTTATTCTAATTTTGAATCCCATGGATCTGTTCTTCAGTTTCAACTTAGCAATACAATCGTTCTTTGTATAGCAATACTTGGGCTATACTCATCTTTTTCTCTTATTTTCTTCTTTAGTCTTTGTCTCCACTCAAGTTTAAGACTCCTTTGGCTGAACTGTGCTCTCAAGAAGTTGGCTAAAGTCTGTAGGTAAGAAGCTCAAGCCTGGACCTGCAGAGGTGGTTGGTTACTTTATCTTCACCTTTGCATGAGGCTAAGGTGAGCACGGAAATCTAAGTGGGCAACCACTTTCCCCAGCTCTCTGCAGACAGAAAACCCTGCTGTTTTCTGGCACTGTCCACTCACAGCGAGGACCCTCTATACCCTATGTCATGGTGATTTCTGAATATGCTATCTTTTTCCTACAGGAGATTTGACTACTTTTCATCCCCAAAGACCAGCTCATACTTCATTACAATAGGAACAAAGCAATAGGAGAGCTAGTGTATTTTGGAGAATTTCTACATATTATTGTACCTGCAAGACTTTTTCTTCTTGTTTTTTGCCATGTTAAAGACATTCCTTTGGTCTGAGGACTTAGATCTTTCTTGCACTTTGCATAAATTAACAACTGAGTTGTATCTTCATGTTCCCTTAGAATCCTTGTTACCTTCTAGGTCTTTTGTGGTTTGTAATTTCCTGTTTTTACCTGTGTGATTCCCCCAGCCCTCTTCATCAGCTCCCTGTTCTCAGTCATCAGCTACTTCCTCAGAGGTTAGCATCACCAATATACACCTGTACATAGTTTAGTAACATGCATTCATCATCAGAATTTGTATAGATACTTCTTTAAAAAATAATTCACAAAATTTTTATTGTAAAAAATGTTTCAAAGAAATGTACACCAAAATTAACTGGACTCCAAAGCTACACTTTTTTGCTTAAGACACCTTTTTTGAGGTGGGATGTGTGTGTGTGTGTGTGTGTGTGTGTGTGTGTGTGTGTGTGTGTGTGTGTGTGCGCGCATGTGCCTGTAAATGAGCATGCAGGGATCAGAGAAGTGTGCTGGCTGTCTTTCTGTATCACGCTCCATCTTTTACTGAGAAAGAGTCTCTCAGTGAACTGGAAGCTTGCTGTTTCAGCCAGGCAGACCCACCAGTGAGCTCCTGGGCTGTGCTTGTTTCAGAGTGGGCTACAGGCATGTGCAGCCATGCCTGATATTTACCTAGGCACGGAGAATCTGAACCCAGGTCCTTATCTGTGTACAGCAAGCACTCTTACCCACTAACCTATATGTTTCTCTAACCCCATTCTTCCTGAAACATCTTTGGAATTCTTGAGTAATGTTGTTTGTATTCTTCTCTTGTTGAATGCAAAAAAGTAAATTATCTGAAAGTATTTGCATATTCTTTTTTTTTTTCCTATTTATTTGTACCTGATAGTCTCTTCTCATGTGGTTTCTTTGAGATCCAGAAATCATTTCCTATAGTAAACCCACCCTTAGTGCTGGATGAATCCCAGCGTGTGTCTGCTTCCTTACAGAGTGTTGTGAGCCGGAGCCGCCTTCTTCTGGAAGGCAACGGGGATATGCTGGATGCATTTTGTAATAGGGCTTTCATCTGAGTGCTCCACTAGCTGGAACGTGTTCATTTAGAGCTAGCAAATTCTTATGATCTTAATCCCTTGCTTTGGGCCCTGGTTGATGGGTATCTTTCTCACCAGACCCATGGTGGTGGTGGTGGTAGTGGTGGTGACAGTGGATTTTAAGTTTAATCCCTCAGGCTGTGGCTCTGTGTCATCAGGTTTAAGTAGGGAAGACTGGTTCACCTATTGTCTTGCAGGATCTTGAAATATGGTTTCCTGTCCTTAGCTCTCTGCAAAGTTCCGGTCCTTGTGGAAATTCTGTAACTTTCTCCACTATAACCATCTACAGTTGCTGCAAAGTTAGACTTTGAATTTAGTAGAAGAGAAGGGTTGAGCCGTTGTTCTCACTGTGCTTTTGGGACTGGGAGTTTTCCCTTTGAAGTTTTGTTAGGTATTTAATTATCTTTCTTCTGGTAATATTTTCTCGTGTGTGTGTGTGTGTGTGTGTGTGTGTGTGTGTGTGTGTGTGTGTGTGGAGAGAGAGAGAGAGAGAGAGAGAGAGAGAGAGAGAGATATGGAGAAAGTCCTCCACATCAGTTCAACCTTCCACATCACAGTACGTGACTCTTTATTCATTCACATTTCATAGGTGTGGAAATCAAAGCTGAGAAAGGGTAAGCACATTATCTAACATAGTCTCCCTGTGCAGGCAGTCCGAGATAGAGCCAGAAATTCAGTGTGGTGCTGTTAGATTATAGGGTCCATCCCCCTCTATGACCCTATACTACACTGTCCCATTGGAGGGAAGGAGAGGCCTAGAGATGGCAATGAGCATGAACTTATAGGAACCAGCAATCAGGTGAGAAGAAAAAAGCCAAGTGCCAGGAAAAAGGGGAATGAGTCATGCTGTGGATCCAGTAAGGAGGTGTTTGTCAATGGCTGAAATCAGTTTTCTGTTTTTACAGGATCTGTGCCAGATAAAAGAAGATCTGTGTGGGTTCTTGGGCTCAAGAACTGACATAAATAAGTACGATTAATGGCTCATATTATTCATTAGGGAAAAATACATGAAATTGTGTGAGTGTTCCAGTTGTTGGGGTGGTAAGCCTGTAGGATGCTAGATTATACCCTGAGTAGGAGAGCCATTCTTCCGGTACCTGGTATTATTGGGACTGATTTGAATAACACAAAAAGTATAAAACATGAGGCTATGTACACCCTCCGAAAGTTCATCATTGAAGATAAGCAAAGTTGCTCATAAGAGTGACTAATAAATCCTACAGGTGGCCATCATCTTATTTACTATCAGTTTTACCCTGAATAGCTCTTTAGTCACCACTGGATGTGCCAGAGGCTGACATTGGGAGTTTTTCTAGATTGATCTCCACTGTATTTTTTGAGACAGATCTCTCACGGAACCTGGAGCTCACTGATTGGCTACACTGACTGGCTACTGAGTTCCAAGAATCCTCCTATTTCTGTCTTCCTGGCACTAGGGTCACAGGTGCACACTCTACCCAGATTTTACAAGGAATCCGGAGATCTGAACTCAGGCCCTCATGCTTGAATAGGAGGCACTTTACTGACTGAGCCATCCCTTGGCCCAGGAGAAATTTTAATCTGATGTAATCTATATCCTTGAATAATTTAGAGTGTACTAGGAAAACATTAATTACCTATGATGTGTCTGACACCAGATATTGAGGTTTAATAAGGATCATGAGAAACAAATAGGCTGAATAGATGTTTATTCAGGGAGAAATAACTTACAACATAGAGAGATGAACACCAGAAGGTTTCTGGTCCCAAGGATGCCTCCGGATGCTCTTCTGCCCTGGTGCTGCAAGCAAGAGAGCTCCTGGGGCCTCCTCCTCAGACTTAGTTCCCCCAGGTAATGTCCAATGTGGCCCAATGGGCATGGTCAGGGCCACAGGTGCAAAGTGAATATCTCACTACAGTTATGCAGTTGTGATGATAAGACAACCATGAACAAATGGATGGGGACTCACATTTTAAAACAGTTGTTTTCAACCTCCTAATGCTGCAACCCTTTAATACAGTTAGTCCCTCATGCTGAGGTGACCCCCAACCATAAAATCATTTCATTGCTACTTCATAACTTTATTTTTGCTGCTGTTATGAGTTGTAATGTAAACATCTGTGTTTTCCGATGGTCTTAGGTGACCCTTGTGAAAGGACCATTTGACCCCTCAAAAGAGTCTTGACCCAAAGGTTGAGAGCCACTGTTTTAGAGGACTCCCTGGAGGGAGTAGTAATTGAAGTGGGCATTAGAAAAGGGATAAGATGTGTGGCCATGCTGAGCCAAGAGCATAAAAACAGAAGGCAAAAAGACAATTAATAAGCAGAACAGAAGCAAAAACAGAGGTGACAAAAACAGGCTCTTCCTTCCTTCCTTCCTTCCTTCCTTCCTTCCTTCCTTCCTTTCTTCCTTCCTTCCTTCCTCTCCTTCTTAAGTTAAATTGCCAGTTGTATTGGACAGGCAGCATGTGTGTATGGGTAAGAAGAACTAACACTATAAAAACCACATATTGGCAGCATATGTAATAATGATGACTAATGCGGACACTTAAAACAAGTCAAATTCCATCCTGTCCTTTAAAGTCATTTGCTCAATAAAACTTCTAACTTATAAGATTGATATTATTCTCACCCCTCATCCCCGAGGGTCCTGATAACTGGGATGCTGTGCTTGACTCCCACGTTGGATTTCTGATTTAGTGTAGCCACACATCCGGGTTTGGTCCTTATTTATACTGATGGACCCATAGTTTTTCAGCACCACCATGACTTTTAGGCTGTGAGCATTTGGATGACAAATCATGAGATCCATCCACTGAGGACCAGAGTAGAGAAGACAGTTGGAGTTGCTTCCAGCACCATCAGTCTGGGTGGGGTGGCTTTCTGCCCTCCAGGGTGTTTCAGCCCAGACTCTGGACCATTGGCCTTCTCTAATTCTCCTCCTCTGTCCGCTGGGAGGATAAGCCTTGGGGATACGGCTTCCACCCATGACTGCTGGTGTTTTGGCTGCTCCAGGGACAATGATGTCAGGTACTTTTCTTGGCATCTGGAAGGATGAACTCAGGATGGAAGAAGAGAAGGAGCTTTCTCACCCATGAAGTCATCAGTCACGGGAAAGGAAGGTTCTGCAATAAGGACTCAAGGGACCTCACTGAAACCAGGGTCATGCACAAGGCATGTGAAGAGAGCCTCAGTGAACCGTACAGACAGAATGTTCCTTAATGAAGTATTTGGGAACTCACCTTCAGCAAAGAACTTGTGTGGAAGACATGAAGTTCCACAGGCCAGAAAAGTAGTATGTAAAATAACACATTACTTCATAAATTGGCTTTGATGACTGAGGACTTGATGAAATATTTTTTTTTTGCATGAGCTATGAGAGTAGATGGGAAAGAACTAAAAGCAGAGGGAGATAAGGTGATTGTTGCTCACAAGCACACCCTCAGAAGCTCAAATGCACCAATCCAGTGAATATTTTTAAACGCACCAGACAATACTGTGTGTTGTGAGAGAAGTGTGAAGTGTTCATATGCAATGAAAGTACAAAAACATGCATGGGAGTGATACAACAGTCCAAGGGCAGGCGGGAAGGAAAGGGAAGGGCCTGGGCTTTAGCTATGAGGAAAGCATTTTGTTTCCAAGAAGAGAAATTAGGGAGACTAAGAATGAGATCTAAGGCAAGTAGGGAGAGAGAGAGAGAGAGAGAGAGAGAGAGAGAGAGAGAGAGAGAGAGAGAGAGAGAGAGAGAGAGAGAGAGAGCGCCTGGGAGTAGGCAAATGAAAAAAAAGGGAGCGTCAAGAAGCAAAATGAGCATTCTTTTAGCATCCATTATATCTTACTTCAATCTGTAAAAGTCTTTAATGACACCAGTGGTGTTAGTTTTCTACATTCTTAAATGTTTTCTCATTGAGCATTAAAGTAAAATTGCACTTTATGAATATATACAGTTAAAATAATTTGTAAAACTTGCAAACATTCTTTAAGAAATATGATTACGTTAAAAATGGATGGTGCTGTTTTTCAACAGGCACTGGATTTGATTCCAGGTACTCACATGGTGGCTTACAACCATCTGTAACTCCAGCTTCAGGAATCAGACGCCCTCTTCTGGCCTCAAAAGGCAGTGGGCACACACATGGTGTACAGACATACATGCAGGTAAAACATCCGTATCCATAAAATAAGAGTAATGAACATTTTAAAAATGTGTTACTCTTTTCTAATCGTGTTGATGCATTCCACAAGGGTGTCTTAGTTTCTTTGCATCCTTTTGGCTTGTTTTGAAGTTATAGTCCTTTATGATGAAGAAGTCAAAAAAGGAGGAACATGAAGGAGCTGGCTACACTGCATCCAGCCAGGAAGAGCATAATGAATGCGTGTGTTTAGCTCACTTTCTCCTTTTATTATGGTCCAGAATCCCTGAGTAGGGAATGGTGCCACCCACAGTGGATGGGTCTTTTCACTTCAGTTAACCCAATCAGGATACACTGCCCCCACCCCCTAGCCCAGAGGGTGGTCTCCCAGACAGTTCCAGATCATATGAAACTGGCAGTTGAGACTATCACAATGGAAGCAGCAAAGAAGAGAGAAAGACACAGAGGAGGGGACAGTCAGAGGGGCATGGCCAAGGCCTCATGGAGTCTGTGAGCTATTTCTACCTGAGATCAGTTTTGAAGTTCAGTGTGATTCTCTCTAAGAAACCTGTCTACTGGCTATAGGCAGCTGGTGAGAGTTGCTTTCTCAGCTGTGGAAGGTACGTTAGTGATGCCAACATGAGAGCTAGAAAGACCAACCATCAACAACCTTCCATGCTATTACAGTTAGCACAACAGAGTCAGACTTTGCTAAAACAACAGTGAGAACTTTACTATAAGACAGTGAGGACTTGGTGGCCTCTGGTGACATTTTTCCTTACAGTGGCGAGGTAGCACATAGTGAGATCTTCTACCACAGTCACTGTGGGTGAAACTTTAAGAAGAGATGGGAATAGGGTGGACAATGCCTCATCAATTAGGGGCACTTGCTGCTCTTGCAGAATACCCAATTACAGTTCCCAGCACTATGCCTGGCCACTCAGGACCACAGTTTATAAGAGGGTGTAACTCCATTTCAAGGAAAATGTAGATCCTCTTATAGACTGTGGATACCTGTTTTTACATGCATGCACCCACATATACTTAATTAAAATAAAATAAGTCTCAGAAACAGAAGGAAGAGATATGTAGGAAAAATATGAGGAAGTAAGAAAAAGTGTGTGATAGATACTTCACTTGAAAGTTGAGGAAAATAGGGGTTCCCTAGTTATGCCCAAATGAGTCTTTATTTAGCTTAGAATATCTTGGGGTTCTCATAAATCATGTAGAACAATGAAGGGTGTTCCACTTCCCATTCTACCGGTGGGCTTTGCAACAGATACCGATGGTGCTTGGTAATGCAAGCTGGACCAGGCCACATAATCTTGCTTTATCCACCCTTCAGATTGCAGCCCCAAGGAATCTTATGAAAAGTCTCACATGCAAGACTAGGTACTTCTACTGTCATTCATTTATTTATTCTATTTATTTATTTATTTATTTATTTACTTATTTATCAACTTGACACAAGGCAGAGTGGGAAGAGGAATCTTGACTGAGAAAATGCCTCCATCAGATTGCTTGTAGGCAATGATGATG